>CM051406.1:10220985-11708826 GCA_028052125.1 Melia azedarach
CAAATTTTGGGGCTTTGTCCTTTGGGTATCTCAATCCTGGTCTCGCACACTGAATGATGCCACAATGAAAGAGAAACATGAAATGTGGATGGCTCGCTATGGACGCTCGTACTAAGACGACGCAGAGAAGGAGACGCGGTTCAAGATATTCAAGGAAAATATCGATTACGTTGAATCTTTCAACAAGGCAAGGGACAAGGCTTACAAGCTAGGCATCAACGAGTTTGCAGACCTAACCAATGAGGAATTCCGGGCTTCTCGCAATCGCTAAAGAAAGAATGTCAAGTCATCTGAAACAGTATCATTTAGGTATAAAAATGTGACTGCAGTTCCAGCCAGCATTGATGGGAGAAAGAAGAGAGCTGTTACCCCATTAAGGACCGAGGCCAATGTGGTAAAAGGATCAAATCAACGCATATAATAAGTTCATGCTATGTGCTTGTCTAATTTTGCGTTTCTAATTTTAACATTTTGTTGTGAAACATAGGATGTTGCTGGACATTTTCTGCAGTGACAGCAGTGGAAGGAATTCACGAGATCACAACTGGAAAGTTGATGGGAGCAAGAACTGGTTGACTGTGACACCAGTGGTGAAGACCAAGGCTGAGGGGGTGGTCTTATGGATGCTGCCTTTGAATTTTTCAATTAAAACAAGGGCCTTACAACCGAAGCTAAATACCCATACAAAGCAACCGATGGAACTTGCAACAAGAAGAAGATAACTCCCCCGGCAGCCAAGATCACCGACTATGAAGACGTCCCAGCCAACAACGAGGCGGCTCTCCAAAAGGCAATAGCTAACCAGCCAGTATCGGTTGCCACTGAAGCAAGCGGATCTGATTTCCAGTTTTACTCATATGGTGTGTTTACAGGACAGTGTGGAACTGAACTAGACCTCGGTGTTACAGAAGTTGGGTACGGGACAACTGATGATGGAACCAAGTATTGGCTTGTGAAGAATTCATGGGGCACGAGCTGGGGTGAGAATGGATACATTAGAATGCAGAGAGATATCAATGCCAAAGAAGGTCTGTGTGGCATTGCCATGCAAGCTTCACACCCCGCAGTTTAATCCGATGATAAATAGGAAATGGAAGCTGAATCATTTATCTTAATATAGTTATTCAAGGATTTTGTCATTAGTCTCGGTTCGAAATTACGTGTGATATTGTGTACGGCCGTTTGCAGCTTGTGCTTCTTTTCTTGATTGTATAAATTCACATATTATATTTGTAAATTAAACCTTCAACGTATTTGAAATTGGCTTGTTCTCTCTTTCATTCTCGGGCCACTTCTTTCTACTTTAGATTTTCCTTTTTTTTAATTCTTTTGCCAAGTATTCCACTGTATGTACGAGTCGGTGATGGCATCGGCCGGCATTTTGTTTCAAGTTTAACCTGGCCCAATTATTTAATTCGGGTTGGCCCAGGCCCAACTCAAACAAAACCATCCTAACCGTAACAGGGCATCTATATATGATCAATGTGTATTCATTACTTGCATTAATTCTAAATAGCACAGGATACTTTCTGTCGTCAAGAAGTGGTTCGCATCCTATGGGTTACTCAACTATCTCTTATTGATAATTATGAATGTTTCATTTCATTTCTTAATTCACACAATACATACAACACGTTTTATATAGGCTGCAAATGATCCATTAATTACATAAGAAAAACATGTAAAGATGAAGCAAAATATGCAAAGACGAACACTTTTGATTTCAGGGCAGCTTTCGGTGGATTCGACGTAAACTTTGTTGAAGTTGAATTTTGGCGTGTAGAAATTGTTGTTTATTTCAACACTCTCTCTCTCAAGATGGTGCATACATATCTCGTATGTCTAGCTTGTAGAGAAATCTTGAGAATATTCGACTTGAGACAACTTTTATGAGAATGTCATTAAATTGATCTTCTGATCGAATCTTGAACAGTTTTACCACTCATTCTTCTCACCTCTCCTTGATAAAGAACTTATCCACTTCAACATATTTTGTTTCGCAATACATTGAATTTTCTGTTGAGGTAGATAACCTAAATTTTATAAGAAAATTTTAAATCATAATGCTTTACAAAGTCTAACAGTTATGCCTCTGTATTTTACTTTTATGCTTGAACGAATAACCACATGTTGTTTTTTACTTTTCTATGTAATAAGGTTTGCTACCACAAAAATAAAGTAACCTAAAGGCAAGATTTGGTCTTGTGTGAGCCAAATACATCAATTTTTTCGACTAGTTTTTGGTATCTTCCCTTATCAACGAAAACCTAATCAGATCTAATACATAACTTCAGCCTTTCTTCTACTGGAGTATCAATCAGGTTCTGATACCATGAAGAAATATTTCATTTTATTTCTTAATTTACATGATACTTACAACAAGATTTATATAGGCAGCAAATTATCCATTAATTATGGAAGAAAAACATGTAATGATGAAGATTTTTTTAGTTCGGTGCAAACTTTGTTGAAGTTGGATTTTGGTGTGCTGAAATTGTTGATTATTTCAACAATAAATTCTACAATATTGTTTAAAAATATGTTGGATATATATTCAATATTTAAGCAAAATATATATAGATGTTTATGAGATTGGAGAATTTTTACTGATTTCACATAAAGAATCCGTCTATTAATCGATGAAATTGATCCCTTTGAGATATTCTCTTCTGTTGTTATGTTTGCAGTACAGAGGTTGTGGTGATAATGCTGGTGCTGGTTTTTTTGGAGATGATTTTTGGCTTGCTGCTGTCCGCCCTCAGATCACTGTAATTTTCCTGCTGCTGGTTTCCTGCTGCGATTATATTGAATGCTTATAAATTTAAAAATTTCTGCCTAAACATTTGTATTTAGAAATATAAAAATTAAAACCACAAAAAAAAATTTATTGAATTATTATAAAAATTTATTACATTAGCAAAGGGTTGAAGTATATATAATAAATGCAATATAAAAATTAAAAATCATAAACACAAATTTACTGAATTATTATAAAAGTTTTATTACATTAGCAAAGGGACAACACAAGCTTAAAACCACAAACACAAATTAAGACAACAAAATGAGAATCCATACTGGACTCAGATCATATATGGTGGCAATCGATCAACAACAGGATTGCACCCGCACATAGACTCTTGCAAACAAAACAAGCCAGCTGATCTCCATCAATCCTAGAGTGAGAGATCAAGTACTTTTTATTCGTATTCTAGGAACAACTGTTTATTCGTAAGTGCATGCATGCATGCAAGCATGGTATCGTCAACGTAGTAACGTAATACCTTATTTATTTAAACATGCACAGATCTCTAATTATCAGGAAGTGGAGCATAACCTTGATGATCCAGTTCCCAAGAACCGTCATCATGTTGAACCATTGTCTTGTTTTTCTTAACCCACCAATTAACTGGTACTTTATATTCATCCTTTAAACCATCCATACTTTTGTTTACAAGCGATATTGAACGCGGAACTGCCAGTTGAAAATCACCCTCAATCCCTTGCGTGCCTGCTACTGTATGCAGGTAAAGTTCCAAATTATGTGGCGATGCTTTCTCATTCAAGTATGGTGACTTTTTCCTGTCAATTGTCAACTCTACGCCCACGTCAACGTATGCAAAAACCTTTGGTGGAAGATCAGTAATTTTATCATTGATATTTGTGATGCGTAAGATATGTAGATCATCGAGTGTAGAGTATACTCTCTTGAAGCCTTCGTCTCCAACGCGAGGGCTAGCAAATACAATTGCCGCGACCGGACATGCTTTGCCTATCCCATTACTGGGCCTGTTATATCTGTTGGCTACTATATCCATCGCATTCAAAGTTGCAAGTGCTGAACCCAGACTGTGGCCTGTCACTGTGATGCTGATTTCCTCATCCTGGTATTGATCCACCAGCTTCTTAACCTCTCTTAGAACCTGGACATCAGTGGTAATTAAGATCATTAAATTAATGCCGATTTGGCTGCAACTAATATATATATATATATATATATATAGCTCGAATGTTTCACCTGCTCTCTCGCGCTGATCTTATTGTACTTGCAATCTGGGTTTTTGGCTGTGTAGATAGTGAGAAAGCCGTCTTGAACATTTGGATGATTGGAATCTCCAAATATATCTGAAGCTGAGGAAAGCAAAAAATCAACATCATCCCACCGTTCCAAATTTGTCTCCGTTCCTCTCCAAGAAACTAAAATATCTCTTCTTCCCAAAACAGTCTTTCCTTCGTCTGTAGCCACTGCTACAAACCCCATCCAGGAAGACTCCTTCTCAATTTCCAAGATGATTTTAAAATCAGCACTCGCGTAAAAGAAACTGGTCACCGTGTACTTGTAAGGGTTATCAATTTCAAGGCCAACGCTAGAGAATAAAACTTGGGGCGGATATCGAGAGAATCTGTACCATTTAGATCCCTCCTCCCGTATGAATGCACTACTGGAAGCTCCAGCCCTTTCACCATAGTGAATAATATAGCGGCGGAGATCGATGTCGAGAGGTTCCAGTAAACCCTTCCAATCATGCTCACCACTAAGCTCCTTCCATCTTTGGGCTATGCCTTCGCCTGCCATGACTCACTATAACTTCTTTTTCTTTCTTCACAAATTAACGATGTGTATCTGTTGTGAGTTGCAATGACTCTCTATTCCATGTAATATATATAGAGGAAGGTCAGGTTTGGGGGCGTGGGTTTCAATAGGTTAATAATCCAACAACAATTTGAGCTTATCAATTACACATAATCAAACAACTTAGACCTACCTAGTTTAAATACTTAATTACCATGCAAGTTGAAAACATTTGGGTAGCTCAGTTAAATTATTGCAAATGTCTGTATTGGTATTATTTTCTGCAGTAGAATGTCCATTGCAAAACCCTGTTAATGCACTTATTCATTTTAATGAAAAAAAACGTGTACGTCCTAATAAAGAAAACAAATTAAACAAATTATTATCTAAACACAATTGGCATCTAATACGATTCGTACTGACAACGCCGAACATGTGGCATTGATATCGTCATTTTATTTTCTTAATAATTAAATTCTATGCTTGCTTGAAATTGAGTTAATTTTCAAGCTTAAATTTGATGATTTTTCCATGTTAAACACTTTCTTAATCATTTCTTTATAGTAACTTAGTTCTATGAGCTTAATTATATAGTTTTTTTATTTGCTTCTTTCAAAGAACTTATTCTGATCATTAACCTCATAGGAAATAAATTAATGGATGGAATAATTCCAAGTAGATTTCATAATCATACTCTGATAATACCACAACTTAGCACAGAATTAGTGACTTAATTAATATTACAGAGACAAATTCATAAATTGATTCAAAGAAAGTATACTTTTACTTTAAACACCACTTTTCATATATTTTAGAATTTCATATTGCAAATGAATTTATTTACTTTTTCTTTTTTTTAATTTCAAACTTTGTAATTTTAAATTTTAATTGTTTTAGATCCCTTGTCCCCTGCATGCAGCTCCACTCCAGCCCTTTCACCGTAGTGATCATGAATAATATAGCGGAGGAGATCGATCTCGAGAGGTTCCAATAAACACTCCCAATCATTCTCACCACTAAGCTCCCTCCACTCTTGGTCTATAACTCTATGCCTTCACCTGCGCATCACTGACTCTACACTTTTTTCTGCTTTTTGTTTCACAAATTAACGAGGTATACATGTATGTTGCAATTTGTGAGAATGTGTACTCTATTGCATGTTTTGTGTATTTTATACATAAGTAATCAGTAATGCCATTTATTCTAAATTTTTATCTCAAATTTTTATTTTTATATAATTTAATATTTATAAGTGTGGATCATATATATTCTTTTATTATTTTCAAGATCAATGTATTTATCAATTATCTTGATAATCTCTTAAGGAATGTTACATCAATATTTGAATTGAGATTGTATTTAATATATATATATATATATATATATATATATATAAATTGGTAGATGTCCCCCTTAACTATAGGGAAATGACAGATGTCCTCCTAATATATTAGAAACGATAAATACTCCTCTGACTTTATTGATAAGTGACATATACCCCTGATCTTAGGTTGTTGTTAGTTGACCAGTTTACTCATTATCACTTGTATCCCTAAACGTTTATAAAATAACAATATAATATATATTTTAGTTTATATTTTCATATTTTTTATAATATATTTTTTTAATTTTAACAATTTAGTCACTATTTAATATTTTTTATAATATATTCAAGAATAAATAAATTTTTTAATTTATTATTTCAATAATAAAATCAAAATATACAATTATTGAAAAAATTCAAATAATGACTTAATTCACACTTATATACTAAAATATTTTAAACTTTTTTTATAGTAATAATTTGATATTTAATTATTAAAATTTTTTAATTAAAATATTTTTTAATATTTTATTTTTATATAAAAAATATTTTAGAGTCACCAAAAAAATATGTATCACTTATCAATAGAGTTAGCGGGTGTATATCGTTTCTAATACACTAAAAAGATATTTATCCTTTCCCTATAATTGAGGAGGACATATGTCAATTTTTCATATATATATATATATATATATATAACATTACTTTTAGATAACTACCAAGCCGGCCGGGGGACCATGCATGCTCTTCAGTATTTTAAAAATCCAACAACAATTTAATATATCTATATAATTGAGTACACAATTTGAATTTAGCAATTATACATAAATGATCGAACAACCTGAGCTGTGATATATATATATATATATATATATATATATATATATCATTTGAAATTGATTACCATTACCAAGCACATTGAAAACATTTGGGTATTGCATGAGACTCAATTGAATTTGGTTCATTGCAAAATTTGTCTGCTTCCTTGTGAATTCCATTTGATGGTAGTTGGATCCGCGTACTCAAACATATCACATTTGTTCGACATTTCTTTTCATAATAATTATTTTTATACATTTTTCTGAAATTGGAATCGATGGCGTGCGGAGAAAGTCTTTTTCCTCATTTTATATACTTTTCCTTTTTCTCTTTCAGTCTCTCTAATTCTAATTTATTTATTGAGAAGTTAGTAACTTGGAATAGGGATGACAATTTTTCCGTAATACAAGGATCCACGGAGGCCCGCTCCGTTTGAGTCGAGGATTGAAACGAATTTTAGACTAAAACGGAGATTAAGTCAGGAGTGAGAATAAAAGCCCATGTTCGTTTTAAAATTGGGTCAGGGACGGAAACGAGCTTTCCTTCTCAAATAAATTTTGAGTTTTACTTGGTTAATTACATAAGAGTCCTCTTTATTTGATAAATAATTAAAATATTTTATAATTTTTATTTTACTCAATTAAGTTCTTAAGTCAATTAAATCCTCCATAATTTTTTACAATTTTTAAAATTTTAAATTTCATATTTAATAATTATAATTGTCCATATATAATTTAAAATTTAAAAATTATAGTATAAGATATATTTATTGTTTCTTCAAATAATTATAAAGAAAAATTAGACTAATAAACTTATTTTAAATAATTGTTAAAGATAAATTGATGTCAAAAAAATAATTAATTTATAATCAATGAATTCATTTATTTTTCTTTTCATGTTTTATTTTTTGCTTACCAAATAAAATACTTTTCTACAAACAAAAATTAAACTATAAGATTAATTTAATATATTTTCTTTAACTTTTTATTAATTTTATTAAAAATTAGATCAAAATTTACTACTACATATATTTATTTTTTTATTTATATAAATTAGTAAAAAAATGAAGTAAATGTATAAATTCAAATTTGATATTTTATTATAATAAAATTGTTATTAACTGTTAAATATTTTATTCTAATCTCTACATATATGTGTATATTTATATTAGTTAAATATTTTAATAATATTTACTAATATTCTAGTTAAATTAGGTACATATTTTAGTTAAATATATTTATTGACATACATCACATAATAACAAATGATGGTCTAGTGATAAGTAAGAAATTTGCTCCAAGTTTTGAGTTCAAACCCGTGAAATTGTAAAATTTATGTTTAAATTTTAAAATCAAACGGGTCAAATTCGAACCCATTTCCAGCCCATTGCCATCCCTAACTTGGGGTTTACTTTATTTTCTTTGACTAGATCAAGTTTAATGGTTAAAAAAGCTCTATTAAACCTGAATTATGTGGCCTAAAAGTCTAACTGAATGAGAAGTCCAAAAGAACATGAGGCTCAAAGAGATAAAACATTTTGACTAAACTGAAACTTGATCATTTTTACATGATAATTAATGAATGACTATCTTAATCATATATAAGCAGAAAATGGTTAATCATTTCTTTATTATCAAAGTATTGAGATTGTTTTAATTTATAATATGATTATACCTTAAATTGTCATGATTAATAGCTCTAAAAAGAAGAAGATGATATATACATATATATAGGTGGGTTCGTGTATTTTCGTACTGATCTTGTGCTTTATGTTGTTCTCAATTATCTGTTATTCTCAATGCAAACAAAAAAATATTAAACACGTGTGTGTGTGTGTGTATACATATAGTCCATGCAAATAATTTAAATTGTACGTACTCTTCTGTGGAGTCAAGAGATACATATATAGCTCATGATTTCTTTTATATTTATATATGATTATTGATCATTATTAAGCTGATTTTTTTAGACATATATTATGCGTATGGTCAATATATTTTCGTACTAGATCTTGTGTCTAGTTTAGATGCATGACACTTGATTTTTTTTTTTTTTTATGTTAGCATACTTATAATGACCAATTCATATTTATTAAACTCAATTTTGCAAGGCATAATTAACAAATTTGTCAAGTCTATTCAAATATCAAACACAAATAAAATTTGAATATGAGACAATATTTAAATTTTAACGAGTCATTATCTAATTTTTATAATTATACAACATTATCACACCGTACTATAATTTTCAGGCTTATTAATTTACAAGGTGTATCAAGTAATCTACGACGCATGTTATAAGAAAGATAATTATCTTATTTATCAACAGAATGTGGCTGTAGTTTAGTGGTAAGAATTCTACGTTGTGGCCGTAGAGACCTGGGCTCGAATCCCAGCAGCCACAAATGAAAATTTTTCTATTTTGACTTAATTCGCCATTAACTTTTTTATTATCGGCAGAGGCCTGGGCTCCAATCCCAGCAGCCACACAAGCCGAAATTTTTTTTTTATTGATTTAATTTTTTTCTTAATTTCCCATTAATTATTTTATTAATTATGATCAGTAAGCAAGATAAGTGCATACAAATTTCTTAGACGGAGGAACCACAAAACCAAAAGACCGAGGTCAAGAAATCCGAGGCCACCACTGCAAGTCTGCAACCACAACTATCAAAAGAAGGTATAATACAAATTTTTTTATTTTTTTTATTAATATAATAATTACTTTACTATCTTCCCCATTCGCATAATTATATAAATAACTATCTTTAAAAATTGTGCATTGTATTGCTCACTAATAAGTATATAACTATTTTTATTGGTTGATTTCTATTGATCACTAATAAGCATATAAATTTGTATGAATAATCTAATTTATATGGGTTAAAAATAATTTGTTACTAAAAGACACAATTAATTTCGAAATATTTGGCCACTAAAAAGTACTTATAACTTCGAAATATTTGGTCACTAAAACATATGTATAGCTTCCAAAATATTTAGTCATTGCATATAATTTATGTCGGCAAAAAATTAAAGTCATTAAAGAGAAAGTTTAACAACCACTAAAAAGGGGTCATTAATAATCTTTTAATACATTATAATTAGTTACAAAAATAATATAAAATTAGTTACTAAAAATGATTATAGACTATATAACCTATTTTCTACAACAAAAATAAAATCACAAAATAAAAGTTGTAGTAACCAAACATCTTTTATAACGAAATAATAGTGTCACTCATTATTTATTTTAATAAGTAATTAATTTTTTTAATACTTTTAGTGACATTTTCTATGTAAAATTGAAATAATATATTTAGTTACAAAAAATATATATATTTACGACATTCATAATTTTAGTATCAAAAAGTTTTTGAAACGAATTTAGTGATACAAAAAAATGACTATCACCTTTTGGTCTAATTAAATGTAAGGTGACTACTTTATAGTATCCAGTAACAAAATTTTTAACCACAAAATGTCGAGTTTGTTGTAGCATTAATTAAAGCATATTAGAGGTAAGAAAGCAAATTTAAGCAAGCTCTCTCTGCTCAACTGTTTAATTATTCCTGCATGACAATGGCATCGTACGTTCTCAGAATTATCGAGGACTTGGAGGAATTGGTGCATAACCATGATCATCTAGCTCCCAGGATCCATCGTTGCGTTGAACCATGCTCTTGTTCTTCTCACACCACCATTCAACCGGTGCGTTATATTCATCCTTTAAAGCATCCGTGTCTTTGTTTAGAAGGGAAACACAACGCGGAACTACCAATTTAAGTCCCCTGTTAATCCCTTGTGTACCTGCAACTGTATGTAGGTAAAGTTCTATGTCATGTGAAAATGCATTGCCCTTCAAGCATGGTGACTTTTTACTGTCAATTTTCAACTCTTTACCCACATCAATGTACCAAGTAAAAGTTCGGAGCAGATCAGGAACTTTATCTCTGATATTTGTGATGCGTAAGATATGCAGATCATCAAGTGTAGAGTATACTCTCTTCAAGCCTTCATCTCCAACGCGAGGGCTGGCAAATACAATGGCTGTAACTGGGCAGGCTTTGCCGGTCCCATTAATAGGATTTGATATATCCATTTGCTACTACATCCATAGCATTTAGCGTTGCTAATGCTGATCCCAGGCTGTGGCCTGTCACAGTTATGCTGTTTTCCACGTCCTAGTATTGGTCCACCAGCTTCCTAACCTCTCTTAGAACCTGGACACCAGCAGAGCCGGAGCTAGAATTAAAATCTGAGCGGGCCAAATAATAATTTAAATTTTTTAAAATTCAAAAAATTAATAAATATATATTAAAATTAGAATATTAAAGAATAAAATTATCATTTAACATCAATAACACATATAAATAAAAATAATAATAAGACATATAAAAGTTGATTATCAACTCATTGATTTCGATTTTTAGAAATTTTGAAAGTTGTTTTTTAAAATCATGATAATTGATATTAGATATTGGTGGCAATAATGAATTGATTTCTAAACTTTTAGTATTTTTTCTTTTAACGGTGTACATTAATGATTGACAATGCGTATATGTATGTATTTTACTGTATTAATAATGAATCACTTGATTGGATGACTACGTAGGATTAATTAATGTTTAATGATATCATACACAAATAATATGTGGTGAGCTAAAAATAGCACAATTTAAAATACACACAAGGAAACTTATTCTAAGGTTGCCAAAATTAGAACCAAATTTAGGAGCGGCTTATTCGACTATTACTATTTTGTATCCCAATAAAAATGCGTTTTCCTTCCTCTTAGAGACAAGAATTACTTGCAGTACGTAATGTACTGTAAAGCCGCTGTGTTGACGCCAAAAATGTTCCAATAACAAAGGAGCAAGCATCCCGATCCACATTAATTTAAAGCAAACGGAAATTTCTCTTCTTTTATTCATAGATAATTTCCACATGGCATTTAATTTAAAGCAAATACGAGAGTTAACAAATCAATGATATAAATAACAAACTTCTGAGAATACAGTAACAACCCTTTAATTCTAATGTTATGTGTTATCACACAACTCACTGCAACCAAACATCTGCTAAGACCAAAAAATTAAAAAACAAATTGCTATAACGTGTAATTTAATTATAAAAATTAAAATAAATTCTCAAATGCAAAAACATCAATCAAGGATCAATATCATCACCATCATCATCATCATCGTGATCCATCAGCTTCCAAGAGCCATCTTCCTGTTGCACCATACCCTTATTCTTCTGAATCCTCCACGATACCGGCACATTATATTCATCCTTCAGATTATCCATTGTTTTGTTCACAAGTGCAATATCTCGATTAACCTCCAATTTAAACCCTCCTTTGCTCCCTTGTGTACCCGCCACTCCATGCAAGTAAGCCTCCAAATTATGCCAACTAGAAATATTTCCAGGACTCTTCATGTACTTAGATTTGGTAGTATCAATTGTCAACTCTTCCCCAACATCTGTATATCCTATCAATGGATATTTCGGAACTATGTCTAATTCATTACGGATTCTTAATGCTCGGAGATCTTGATATCCGGAAAACACTTTCTTAAATCTTGAGTCACCGACGCGGGGGCTGGCGAAGACAATGGCTGTTACGGGACAGGCTTTGTTAGGCTGATTTTTGGGCTTGTTGAATCCATTGGCAACAATGTCAACTGCATTCAGCGTTGCTAATGCTGCGCCTAAGCTGTGGCCGGTTACAGTTATGCTTATCTCTTCGTTCTTGAATTGCTCCACGAGTCTCTTAACCTCGCGAATTACCTAAATAATTAAATGATAAAGAACATTGATAGAAATCTTAAAATTAATTAAAAGGGTTACTTGAACGTGATAACTTCAGTGTTTGTCTGTGGTAAAATATTGTGTGGATTCAGGCTTTCTTTCTTAAGTTTAAGACATTGGCAGGCATCGTCGTCGGTGGAATTGAGTTTTTTGTTAATATAATTAATTGCATTTATTTTATTGTTAAATTGAGAATATTATTCAAAATTAATTAGTTGCGTATGGACATACTTATAGTACAATTTACTTCTAATCATTGATCATGGTGTCCAACTAAAGGAATCATATAGCTGTTAGAAAGTCAACGGAACAATTTTTCCAAACTCCAATCAATCTAATTTTGATTGATTAAAAGAATAAACTGAACTGAAATAATAACAAGTGGGTCCCTAAGTTTTATGATTCGATCTAATCTTGATTGATAAAAAAATAAACTGAAATGGAATAATAACAACTGAACACCTAAATGTTTATGAGTTTTTAAATAAAGACATAGTTTTTCATTTGTACAAATAGATTCCTGATCCCCATTGAAACAACTAATATATTCTGTTTAAATCCTATACTTTTAATTTATTAGAATTTATTGTTATAAGGATAATTTTCTCATCTCATTGGGGATTAAAGTACAATCTATGTCTTTATTGAAGAAATTAAAAAAAAAAATTGAAGGACTCAGGATTTTCACGCAAATTAAAATATAATCAACATCATTATTAGAAAAAAGATAATTGGATATTTACAGAAGAAAAATAAAAATCTCATACACCATTCCAACGAACTAATTCAAGTCTTTATTGTATGAACTCTTATAGATTTAGATTGAAATTTGAACCAAAAATAAAATCTTGTAGTTATAATTATATTTCAAGTTAATTTTATTGATATATGAATATTGAAAACATACCTGGTCTCTTGCACTGCTTTTATTGAAAGGTGAACGTTGATCATCAGAAGTGTAGATAGAGTACCAACCTTGATGCACCTTGGGATCATTGCTATTATCATCTTCACCAAATATTTTTTCAGCGGAAACTGAATTGAATTCAAAATCATTAACCCACTCTAGGGTTTGCACTGTTCCTCTCCAAGCAATCACGATATCCCTCCTCCCTAACACTGCTTTTCCTTCGTCTGTCGCTACTGCAACGAACCCAATCCAATTTGATTCCTTGCTCCAAGCTTCCCTCGACAATGGCACTATGATAAATGCATCAGGGACGTGTATTTGAGACGTTGCATAGAAAAATTTGGTAACATTGTATTTGTAAGGATTGCCTTTGTCTAATGCCACTTTGGAGAAGAAATCTTTCCTTGAATACAGGCTATCTCCTGCATATTTAGATGCCTTCTCTGTATTGAACGTGTCATATGTAGATTGTGCCATTTCACCGTAGTGAATCAGATATCGCCGGAGATCGATGTCGAGAGGGTCCAGCAGGCCGTTCCAGTTGTTTTCGCCGCTTAGTTGCCGCCATCTTTTAGCTATAGCATCCACCATTGCAGTTTTCTTTTTCTTGCCAAACCATCTGCAGGATAAGCATTGTTTTTGCTTTTTCATGCTTTAGAATTTGAATACTGTACTTGAGAATTGATGGTTGCTTGCTCCGAATAAATAGAAAATAAATATTGGATTGGGCTGAGATTATAATTTCCTTGTTAACTTTATTTATCGAAATTAAGATCAGACTTGAGAATATTAAAAGCAAATTTTATAGTCTGGAGTATTTGACTCGTATAATAAAAATATATTTTCCAGCCGACTGCTACAGCAGTTGAAAATTACGAGAAATTGACATCTGAGCTAGCTGTTGGATGAATTCAACAAGTGACCGCTAAAAAGTGTGCCAAAATTTTTCAATAACTTGCCAGAATCATTCATAGTTGTTTCAGAAGAAATAGAAACGGAAAATGTTTTTGTATTCTTTAATTTCCAATAAACAAATAAACCTTCCAGTGTTGTAATGCCACTACCAATCAAGACTAGAAAGCTTCTCGTCTTTCACACGTTTTGCTTTAATACTTAAAATCATTATTCTTGTTTGATTTAAGGGGTTGATCTATCATTAACATCTGGAATTAAACTTCATCATGATAAATGAATGCTTGTCAATTCAATACATACAAGCTTGATTTGTTTCCATTCATAGAGCTTGTCAAATGCTTATACGGCTCATTCTCAGTCCTTGTCATCAGTAAAATAAACAAATACACGGTCGTCTCAGAACAATTTTTTTTTTTAAAAAAAAAAATTAATTAACATTACAAGTAACATGCTCTCTCGTCCGTAGCCTAAGCAGTGTGAATAATATTCCAAATTTAGTGGAACGTTTTCTGGCCTCGAGATATTACTGACGGCCCATGTCTGTAACGGTCCTCAAAGTCCGTGCTCAATTCTTGGCTTTAAAGTACTTCGCCACTTTTTGCACAAGCAAATATCTGCTTATTTCACAAAATTTGTTGGCTGATAGCGAATGTCACTTCGGGAAAAATAAAAACTTACAATCTTTAGCAGTCAAAATATTTTTTTTTTGCAAGTTACAAAACAAAATATGAAAAAACTCTCCGAAATTACGAAATTTGACTAAATTTTGACATTGTTCAAGGCTTGTCCTTTTCAAAACAAGTCCTATAACACCTCATTTACTCGGCATCACTTGAGTTAGTTTCTTCTAACCATGTTATATTTTCTGAAAGAATTGGAACAAAAGCTTGGTACTGTAGCTGAATTTTCACTCGACTGATCGATGTCTGTTCCCAACGACAAACGTTGGCTAGAAGTTTTCTTTTGGGATTATCGCAAACACCTAAAAATGGAGTAATCGTTGCTTCGAAGAAATCTTAAGAGAATATATGCGGATGTATGAACCTGCTTCCAAGTTCAAGAAGGCAAGTATTGTATTTGTGACTAATATGTCTGATACTTTGCTGCGGGAGTGAGGATTCAATTGTGGATCAAATAACCCTTGTTAGGTACAACCTTTAATTTAAGGATATTCTTTTATCATACCCAAGGAATTGGTTGGTGCCGACTATCATAGCTTATTTGGGCTGAAAGCTACCTGGTACTGGGCTTTTTTGCAATTATCCGCCTAGTCCTCCTACACGATTTTTGCCTTATCCAATTTAACGTTCCAACTTCCAAACGCTCCTTTTCTGTGAAACGATAAACTGCCACACAGATTTTAAGCACCATTTGCTCTTGTAATGTAATCAATTTCAGAGGGTGACCACTGATTTTTGCACATCAATTTCTTATAACTCTCGATGTTTTTCCGAGACAGAGACTCGGAAAGCAACTATTGGCCCTCAAATTACCCACTTCAGTTTGCAACTCTTAATTAAGTCCAAACAAAGTTTTCCCTGCAGTCGCACTCACAGCCTGCCCAGATGCCCTTCTTTAATCTCGATCAAGAATTTTATGCCATACAACTTTAGACTATTGCTGAGGATTATTAGTAATTAGTTTCTATCATCCCCTCTTATCTCCTGGACACACGTAAACTAAATTATTTTTTTTTCTTACAAAAGAAAAATTAGTATAAAGAAACTCTTCCATTGAAAAAGAGGTATTGTCCAAATAAAAAAATCACAGGGACAATCGAAACTAGTCGAGGTCCAACATAGATGAAGGGTCGTTATAAACGATTACAGTCCCATTCTCTCCTCCCAAGTACCCAACCGTATTTATTTATGTCCATCTCCCGGGACATGCACTCAAATTTGATAAGTTAACAGTATAAGTTTGAAGTCTCCATCAACCATGTTTCGACCAACAATACAAATTGTCTGCATAGTGCTAGCATAGCACCATCTTGTTTGTCCTTGATTTGTAGCCACTGACTCATGGCCCGTGACAGGTTGGCAAGCGTTTTCTGGTTCCTGCATGATTGCATCAACCCATCAAATTTTCTGCTCATTGGAGATGCTTTCATTGCACTACCACAATTTACATTGAGGAGTACTGTCGCAGAACGCGTGCCCATGGCCTAATACTATATTTTCCACGACAAATTAGTAATAAACAACATATCTTTCAGTCCAATTATGCGGCACTCAATGTTGTTTGCACTATCTTTTACCATAATATATCTAGGAAACTGGAAGTTGCGCTATACATCAGGCTCTTAACAAATTATAAAAATTAAAAAAGCGTACTAAGTCTAAGGCTAGCTAGGGCTATGACCTAAAACATGCCCTTTATATTTTGTCTTTGTCTATGATTATGATCTATAATGCATTGCAGCACCAGGGTGTCTTTCCCGACCAACACCTAGCATGGTCAGAGATGCAGAACCCTAGGCTTTTTCATTGATACTCGTAATAGTGTAAGATTACATGTCCTTGCTATGGAGATCTTCGGGACCAATATTCAATGGCTTTACCTATATGGCACATCAAAGTTCAGACAAACTTGAAAGATTCGAGAAACAGTAACTTTGCCTTCTTTTCACTGTCCAGTAGCTATTATTCAGGTTTATGTTTGCATGCAACTGTCTGGCTGTTTTTCTCTTATCGAGTCTGCGTGTTCATAATGGGGAAATTTGAACTCCATGATTCTTATTTTTATGTTCAGGCTAAAGGGCCCTACGTACTTGATCATTAATCTACTGTACCAAAGAGCTTTTCAAAATTTAAATAGAAACTGTGCATTACATAACACCCTAAAGAAAGGGCAACACACACACACACACACACATATATATATATATATATGAATAATCTGAAAAGGTTATAAACTCCCACAGTGAATTGAAGATGAATAGATAGAAATGAATGTGATGGTCCTGGGCGCGGCATGTGACAACTTGGCCTCACCTCAATCTCCATTCACTCAGCTACCAAAATGGTAATACCCCAAAAACCCTAACCCGTGTATATGTATATGATTGTCTATGCTAAACCTATTAAAGTGAGCCCCGTGAAGATATCGGGATATATATATATTAACTCATGCTTCGTTGGCGTTTCCGTAGCTACCGGCTTCTGCACCAGAACAATTATCCGATGATTTTAAGTTTGAGGCAATTAATATTGGGTTCAAAGGACCACTCTCTTTCATTAATTTCCTCCTCCTTGTTACATTCCTTTCATGCTAGCTTTCTTAGAGACTTAGACACTGCTCTTCGCATTTATTCTTCTCACTGTTTTCTTACCTCTCCACTCCATCTGCTTGGGCAATAATAATAATAATAATAACCATAGTACCTTGCACATGTTAGGCTCATGCCCATGATGAATTAGTGGGAATCACTTTCAATCCATCTGGTTACATTTTTCTCCGTAGATGATATTGAAAATTGTTTTACAGTTTTCTTTTTCCAAGTAAGGGGTTTTTCCACATATCTCTCCTAAAGTTGGTGAAAACCTCAATTTTCAGAAACATTTGGAAAAAGATTTACAAACCACCCCTACGGCATTTTTTGTCTGTTAATAAATTGTAAATTAACCAAAATATCCTTGAGCCATTTGTAAAATAATGTCCGTTAAGAAATTATAAATTAATCAAACCTAAGCCATTTGCAAAATAATAATTACCTCTTGCGAGACGAACCCAAAACATTTGAGAAAGAAGACCAGCACTCCAACCAACCCACCAAACAGCTTTATGTGATATATTTCTTCGATCGATAATACAAATAGATTTCAAGCATAATTTTATAATCATTAAAATTTTATAAAATAACTTTAAATTAAAATCATTGTCAAACAATAATAATAGGAAAATTATTCTTAAATAATTATTAACAACTAAATTTAAATTATTATAAAATAAAATTATTCTTAACTTTTTATTAGCACTAAAAATTTTAAATAATTATTAAGTAAAATAATTATTTTATTTAAAGAAATAAATATAAATAATGACAATAGTTATTATTATCAAATAATTATTAAAAGAAATAAATTTAAATTGTTATAAAGTAAAATTATTCTAAAATTATTATTAACACTAATAATTTTAAAAAATTATTCTTAAATAATTTTTAAGTAAAATAAATTATTTTATTTAAAAGAACAAATATAAATAATAATAATAGTTTTAAAATTTTATAATCTAAAGATAATAATAATTCTAATTTCAAGTTATTTAATGATTATAAAATTAATTTTTGCATTATAAATTTTTTATGATAACAAAATAATTTTAATTATTAAAGAAAATAAATTTAAATTGTTAGAAAATAAAATTATTTTAAAATTATTATTAATATTAATAATTTTATAATTATTAAAAAATAAATTTAAATTATTATAAAATAAAATTATTTTAAAGTTATTATTAGCACTAATAATTTTAAAAAAGTATTCTTAAATAATTATTAAGTAAAATAAATTATTTTATTTAAAGGAACAAATATAAATAATAATAATAGGTTTAAAATTTTATAATCTAAAAATAAAAATAATTCTAATTTCAAGTTATTTTAATGATTATAAAATTATTTTTACATTATAAATTTTTTATGATAACAGAATAATTTTAATTATTAAAGAAATTTATTATATATGTATTTGTAAACGTTCTAGGGATAGTTTGTAACTCTTTTCTTAAATATTTCTGAAAATTGGGATTTCCACAAACGTCAGGGGAGGTACGTGAAAAAAACCCTTCCAAGTAATAAGATCGTTTAACCTGTGTGTATGTTTTTATTATTAAAGACTGAGGGACAGGCAATTAGTGGGGTTTGATTCTTCTTGGTCAGATCAGAGAGCGGATGATCAAACTGAATGGAGAAAAAGCCAAGCAATGAGAGGTTCAGAGAAGCACTTCTCCTGTCAATATCAGGGAAAGCTCTATAACAAACAGCTCTTACTCAATCCCAGCCACCCTTTTTACTGTCATCTTTTTATCAAGTGACCACGGGCAAGGCAATGTAAAGGGATGCATGAAACCAAAAATAAACTGCAAAAAGGGTCTCGCAGAGTTGTTTTAATGGTCACTATTAAGCTATCTTGAGCGTTTCTCAGTGAAAGTGATGTATCAACCATGTAATTCCAATACAAATTGCTATCACCTTTCAATTTAGTGAAGGACCAATTTAGACAACTAACCCACCTAAAGTAGTTGTTGAAATCAGTCCAATATATGCCTGGAGTTCTTCATTTTTGCTCTTTTTAGAAGGCTACGGCTAATAAACTTTCGCATTCAGGTAGATCCCCATGTGTTTACGTCTCCCATTCTGAGCAAAGATAATTATGCACTTCACTACTACTACTCTATACATATTCTTATTCAGAATTATTATTGTTATTTAGTTTTAATTAACTTTGAAAATTAACCAAGATTCTAGATATCAATTGGGTTTGTTTATAAATTTATAATCAATTACTGAAAATTAATAAAATATTTAATAAACACATCTAACTTTATTTTTGATATGTAAACATATATCTTGTCCCAATTTATATATTTTATTATCATTTTTTTACTTTAATAATTAATCTTTATTCATTATTATTTGATAATTAATAATTATATTTACTGTAATTATAAATAAAATTGAGGACATTTAGGGAGCATAATTAAATTGTACGCATTGACTTAAACCGTTGTTTTGACTTCTCTTGGTAAATCAAAACGAAAACTCGTGAGATAGACGAGATGGGAGATTTAACTAAGTTGACCGTTGGACCAACCTACCGAGTTTCTAAAATTTGCACACTGTTTGTTACTAGTTAGTGTTCATTACATTCTCATTATCCCCTTAAACAGTAACTTCAGAAAATCTGATCAAAACCCCCACGCGCCTACAAACGCACGCTCCTGCCACGAACTCTTCTGCTTGTCATTTACATGTAGGGCCCATTCTTTTCTAATTCCTATATAATTGGACAGTTGGGTCGGATCTTGTTATTTGAACCGCATCTGCACGAATTCAATTATTACAAAATTCTAACTTATCTTTTATTTTTTTGTGTTATATTTAGCACATTCATTTTACGTAATGATAAAAGATAGGAGAATTTTCACATACCTCCCCTGTATTTTATCAAAATCATAAGGAAAGAGAAAAATGCCAAAATTTACAAAGATCACCCATCTAACATAACAGAATTTTGCTTTTCCGTCCAATCTCTAAACTTTTTTAGTGAAATCCTATTATTATTAACCAAGCTTATTGCAATAGAATACCAAAGTTAGTTGATCACTACATTCAGCTAATAAAGCTATAAACTACTCATCAGCCAATATAAGACCAAAGCTCAATCAAACTTTTCCCCAAAAAAAAAAAAAAACTGCCTCAACAAGACTTTATAAATCAACCTCTTTAGCATCTGTCTGCAAAGGAAATCTAGACTTTCCATTTGGGCTCTCAGCTTCAAATATTACATAACTCGATTCATATAAGTCTTGGTCTCAACATACTTCTCAAATATAAGTCTATAGCTTTCAATTTGACCTATTCAAATGAGTATTTGTAAATCAAAACCCAACAACAATTGCATAAATAAACAACATAAGGTAGATAATTACCATATACATAATAACCATAATTCAAGCAACAAATTAAACTGAAATTGTTACTTATATAGCTTTCATTATTAGAATTTATGGATTAGTAGAACAAGAAAAATGCCTAGTACAATATTTTACAATAACAAAATAAGGCCAAAAAGTATGCTAGTAATAAATATTGTAAGCAAACAATATCATTCTGTAATGCAAATATTTCGCATACCATAAAATTTGATAAAGTGTGTTTGATTTTAATAATGAAAAAAGAAATAATTTTGACATTAGTAAACCTAACATATAAAAGCAATCACAAGATAAGTAATTATGAAAGCTTAGTCTAGCATTCAAAACAAACCAACTTGGAAAAAAACTATCAATCTGTTTATTTCTAACAAAAGCCAAGAAGTAATGACAACTGAAATATATGAAGTTAGTCAGTGGTTTAGTTAGTTAATATTTATATGTGTTAAGATTTGAGAAGTATATACATACATACATATATGTATATAGGGCAATTTTCACATACCTCCCCTGAGATTTGGTGAAATAACACATAGAGGGAAGATATGACGTAATTCACACATACCTCCCCTCTCATTTAACAAAAATTTGCCTTTTCTTCTCTTAACATCCAATTTTTGTTAAAAAGTCAATTTTACCCTCAATCTATGTCATAATTAGAAGCTATAAATGTGAATATCATGTCTATAAAAATGTTAAAAAATGGAGCAAAAGAAAATGCAATTGTAAAGCTACTTTTTCCTTCCATTTCATTATATATACACACAAGTTACCTTGTACATATACAAATGATGTTCTGTACAAAACCAATATTTCTCCTAAAATTTTCATAATAATGTCATTTTAGCTCCCAAAACACAGCCATTAATCCTATTTTTTATAATTACCCTACAACAAATCAACTAATATTAAAAACACCAGTCATCATAATTTTGTATATTCTCCTCATCCTACAAAAATAACATAATGTCAATGTGATAACAAAAAAAAAATTATAATTGACCTTAATCATACACACACACAGAAGCTTCAAAGGAAAGATAAAAAATAAATAAAAAAATTACAAATTGGCATAAACCTTCTCACGCACAGTAATATTTTCTTTTGCTCTATTTTTTAACATTTTTATAGACATAATATTCACATTTATATCTTCTAATTATGACATAGATTGAGGGTAAAATTGACTTTTTAACAAAAATTGGATGTTAAGAGAAGAAAAAACAAATTTTTGTTAAATGAGAGGGGAGGTATGTGTGAATTACGTCATACCTTCCCTCTATGTGTTATTTTACCAAACCTCAGGGGAGGTATGTGAAAATTCCCCTACATATATATATATATATATAGGGACATGATCAATGACTATTTTTTTATACAAAATCTTACATCAAATATAGGCCGTTAGATTTAAGCACATCCAACAGTTGAGATTGCATATAACTGTGTAATTAATGCATCCATAATTAATGCATATGTCATATACCATTTCAATCATTGAATGTGTCTATATCCAATGACTTATATTTAATGTAAGATTTTATGTAGAAAAAAGGGCTCTTGATCCTACCCCATATATATATATATATCAGCCTGCATTAGGAAAAAGGTGATTTGTAAAAAAGAACATTGCATTTATGGAAACAACTCAAATTATAGCTTTTGTTACAAGTATTATCAAAGTTTTAAAGATAGTTAATTTTTTACATAAGAGTTACTACTTTATTGAAATACAATCATCATAATTGGCTATTGCAAGATAAATTATATAATGATGCTACTATGTTCTTATTATAGAGCATGAACTATTTTTTAATCATATGTTATTAACGGAAGAGAAAAAATAAAAAGGAATAGAAGATTGAAAATTTAATAGCTCCGACCAAAAACTTTAATTACTAATGCCAACATAAAGACTCTTAAATTGTATCAACCACTATACATACACACACACACACACACATATTAATTTCTACTTTTTCTCTTAGTGAGCTCTAAGTTCTTTTTATCACTTACAGTCAAAAAGGTGAAAAGAAATTTTGGCATGCATCTATAAGGAAGGAATAGTTTTTAATAATTAAAAAAATATCCAATGTTTATTGTAATCAATCCAATTAAATATATAAATCTCAAAAGCAATTACAAAATTAGAGAGTATAATCAAGAATCTTGAATTAATTGTGCTATGATTTAATATAGTCTTTTTACTTCCTTGTAATGGAATATTCATAATTGACCAAAATCTAATCAAAGATTCCAATTGCTAGCAACTTGGAGAGAGTGATTTCAAGTTCACTTCACACCTTGAAATCAACTTGGATAAAAGATTCCACTTACATTCTTGTTTTATTACTATTAGAGAATATTACTTATTTTATAAATCTTTTGATATACAATTTTTTAAGTAAAGCATGAATTTAACATTAAAAAGAGAGAAATAAAAAGTAAGTAAACAAGAAGAAGAAGCAAAATCTAATTTGATGCTTTTATATACAAGAAGAAGCAACAAATTCCAAGCAAGTAAACAATTAATCAACTCTCTAAAAAAACTCAAAATTCAAGAAATTATATATTTTTGTTGGCCTGCGTTCTATTATCTTAGTTCTATAATAAAACTAAAGCATAGAAACGAATACTTATTTTCATCCATCAATTTTTTTAAAAGCATCATACCTCAAGAAATTTAATTAGAAAAACATTGAGTTGTTAATTAGTTTAAAGCTTTATTTACAGGCATTTACTAAATAATAAACAATAAAAAATAAATCAATGTTACGTTTGTGTTAACTAAAATCTAACATAAGACAAATACATATCATATAAAACTTGACATAAGACAAAATTAAAACAAAACCTTCAAACATCATACTATCGGACCATACGTAAACAAATACCATGCATAATTAAATCATCAAAGATAAATTAAAAAAAAAAACCCCAAAAAAAGAAACAACAATACTTTACAAAATCAATATTCATTCTAAGGTTGAAACAACAAAAAGGTCGAATCGTATCTCACTGTTGTTGAATCGAGCCTTATTCCTTCTTTGACAGACCTAAAATATCCCTCGCAAGTTGTATTTTTTTCTTAGTTCTATTTTTCAGCAACATCCAACTTTTATTAAGTTTATTGTCGCGAAGATCGCTCTCTATATTATATAGACATCCATCTTTTCAACCCTAGAAGCTCCACAACAGTAGGTTCCCTTAACTCAAATGACTTAAAATTTTCCCTCCAAATACATATTACATTGCCTCAGTAGCTCTAAGTTAATGTATTGTCTATTCAATTTGCCATTTCAGGTTAGTTTAATCTCTTTTAGACGACTAGTTTTAGTTATTAGTTGGTTTTGGTGAGAGAGCGTTAAAAATGTGCAAAATGAAGATGCAAAATCGAAGTTGAAACTTTCATTGTAGTTGTCTTTGTTAAAATGACTTGTAGATGGAAAAGTAAAATTCTATTATATGAGAGGATAAATTTTAATATTTGTTCCTCTACATTTAATTTTAACAAACTTTGGGAGGGGTATGTGAAAATTTCCCATAAAAGATAATATATTTCCGCACTCAAACGTGGGCTTAGATAAATTAAACTATGTATTCATATTAGAAATTATACAACATAGTATTAAGAATAAGCTTATGATTAATTTACTTTTACAAATATAATAATTACAATAAAAAAATGTAATGGTTCAAATGCGTTACATATTTTATGTACAAAATGGTTTAATTCTAAAATACAGCATAAAAGTTATGAATAACCCAAGCCTAAATTTTCCCGGGTCGGGTTTAAGTTGAAGAAATTATTTTCCATCGCAAAATGGTTGAGCAAACTGAAGAAGCGAGTTGAAAGCTTTACCTAGTCGAGAACATTGAATAATAACGATAATATATTATTATATATTTTTCAAAAAAATTTCAAACTGGATCCGAGAAAAGAAGACCGTTTCTCGTAAACTGTGTCCCCTCTTTAGTTTAGACTCGATTCCCTCGTTAATGTTCTCTCTCTCTCTCTCTCTCTCTCTCTCCCTAGACTCTACAAAATTTTATCTTACACACTCCAAGTTTCTTTCAGACCACCGTGTCTCTCAAAACACTCCGACATTGTAATCTATAGCAACCTTATCAATGGTAGCTGGTAAGGTGAGAATGGCAATGGGTTTGCAGAAATCACCTGCTAACCCTAAGCAGGAAACTCCCCCAGTGAAGCCACCGTCTCCTTCACCCAGCTCGGGAAAGGGTTATTCTCAGAAAGCAGTTTTCTCACGCTCCTTCGGTGTTTACTTCCCACGCTCCTCCGCTCAAGTCCAGCCTCGTCCACCTGACGTGACTGAGCTTCTCCGCCTAGTTGAAGAGCTCCGGGAGAGAGAGTCTCTGTTAAAGACGGAACTTGTTGAGCAGAAGCTGTTAAAAGAATCAGTGGCCATTATTCCAGTTCTCGAAAACCAGATCTCTGCGAAGAACGCAGAGCTTGAATTATCTTTGAAAAAGATTGAATCTTTGCAGTTGGAGAACGAGAGATTAAAAGAAATGTTTGAACAGAATAAGAGAGAGAGTGAAAAGAAAATTAAAGCTATGGAGGAAGAGATTGAAGAGCTGAAGAAAACGGTGTCGGAACGTAGCAGAGCAGAGATATCAATAGAAAGCGACGAGCTTTCTTCTTCACAGAGGTTTCAAGGACTAATGGAAGTCTCTGTCAAGTCAAATCTGATCAAGAATTTGAAAAGGGTTAGGAGTACAGACGGTGTCGTTTCTTCAAGCTCTGATAATCATAATCACAAGCTTGAACGACAGGATTCTAAGAGGGAGGAAGCAGAGAGTGAGAGACCAAGAAGTTCTTCTCACTCACGGTGTAACTCAGAAGAACTTACAAATTACTCGTTCGAGTCAACTCAGTCCAGTATAAGATCTCGTATTCCTCGCGTGCCTAATCCGCCGCCAAAACCATCATCAACTGCTTCAGTTTCAACAGACAACAAACTTTCATCAGAAAAACAAATTCCAGCACCGCCCCCACCGCCACCACCCCCAAAGCGGGTGCCAGCTCCACCAAAGTCAGTACCAGCTCCGCCAAAGTCAGCCCCTCCGCCACCTCCTCCGCCTCCGAAGGGACTAAGAATGGGAGCAGCTAAGGTCAGGAGGGTTCCAGAGGTCGTGGAGTTTTACCATTCGTTAATGCGCCGAGACTCGCGGCGGGATTCCGGGTCCGGCGCACCGGAAGTCTTACCGGCAACGGCTAATGCCCGTGACATGATAGGCGAGATTGAGAACCGATCGACTCATTTACTCGCTGTAAGTGCCTAGTTTCCGGTTTGTTAATGTTATTACGGTTTTGCCACTGGTGTTATGTGAGTGACAACTGACAAGTCCAGAGGACTTTTTGGGTCCCATCAATTATTTTTTTGAATTTTATTGTTCTCTAGCTAAGATAAGACAATTCGACGTTGTCATACAAATTAAATACCTAATAGAAGTTGTAAATTTTGCATAATATGATGTCAAATTTTTTACAATGATAATTTTTTTTTTAATTTTTTGTTTTTACAGATAAAAACAGATGTGGAAACCCAGGGAGATTTCATAAGGTTTTTGATCAAGGAAGTTGAAACCGCTGCATTTACTGATATCGAGGATGTTGTGCCATTTGTTAAATGGCTGGACGATGAGCTCTCTTACTTGGTACAAATTTTATTTCCCACATAAATCCAATCACTCTTTTATTTTGTTTGGCATAAGCTAACATTGAATCTTGAGTTTCGCATTACTTTAGGTGGATGAAAGAGCAGTGCTTAAGCACTTCGATTGGCCAGAGCAGAAGGCAGATGCTCTGCGTGAGGCAGCATTTGGGTATTTTGATCTCAAGAAGCTGGAATCAGAGGCTTCTTCATTCCGAGATGATGCTCGCCAGCCATGCGGTCCGGCTTTCAAGAAAATCCAGGCTCTACTTGAAAAGTATGTCATTTTATTAACCCTTTTTGAAGAAATTAATATTAGTTGTTGGTTGTAGTGTCTAATTATTTTCTTTATGTGGACGAATGCAACAGATTAGAGCATGGCGTTTACAATCTCTCGCGGATGAGAGAATCTGCAGCCAATAGATACAAGGGTTTTCAAATTCCCATGGATTGGATGCTTGAAACTGGAATTGTGAGTCAGGTAAATTACTTGAAAACTTTTTTGGTTATTTTTACAGCATCAAATGTACATGAATGGTTACAATGTCAAGTTTAATATTGCAATTTGGGATAGTGAGTTTCTGTATCATGGATAGTAGTAACAACTGGGTGATAATTGTTTACTCTTTTCTGCCATCATTGGCGGAAACACTGGTGAATACAACAAAAGGAAGTGCTTCACTTTTAAGGCGGTCCCCTCTAGGAATCACAGCTTGCAAAACTGTGCAGGAACAAGAGAAATTGTTTTGACATTGTCTGCCATGTATTATTATATAGTAACAGTAGTGGGCTGCAAGATGACAAAAAGAAGGTTAAATTTATGCCTCATTTACTCTGTGCACGCTTGCATGTGCACATGTGAACTCCCAGATTTTATATTTATCTTCTTGTCTACTTCTTTTAATTTAGATTTATTAATATACCACGAGGAGAGTATCTGATTCTCTTAGTTGACTGTGAATCCATGTCCATATTATTTTTCTCAACTGAGATGATGTTACATTCTTCATTTCTTTATGGTCTCAAGAAAGACTTGAAAATTCTAAGATTTAGCTCCTTTCTAAAGATATTGCTTCAAGAATGGAGCTTTGACAATTGAGTCTATTTTTTTGTATCTAGTATATTATAATCTGATCTCCGATGAGTTATTCATTTGTTATGTCCTTCCTTGTTTGGCTAGACCTTTGTAGACTTGAATAATGGAATAGCGCTATTCTATTTCTGCATTAAACTTACTTGTTTTACTGATCTGGATTTACAACTTTATGCATCATTGATTGTTATGCAGCAAACTGTAATTTAAATAATTGGCCTTCCGGATTACAAACTTATGTTTGTTACAAATTGATGACTTTAACATTTATGTACTTTTAATTGTACTTGGCTCAATATTGAATAAAAATGGTGTGCACAATTGCAGATCAAACTTGCATCTGTTAAATTAGCAATGAAGTATATGAAGAGGGTATCTGCTGAGCTTGAAACAGTTGGTGGCAGCCCTGAAGAAGAGGAGTTAATAGTCCAAGGTGTTAGATTTGCATTCCGCGTACATCAGGTAAAGACTTAAAGACTCACCTTCATTACAAATCAATTCAACAATTACAGTAGTTTCAACTGATTACTGATGAGATTGTAATACATAATTACATTTTTGACAGTTTGCTGGAGGATTTGATGTGGAAACAATGAGGGCATTTCAAGAGCTGAGAGATAAAGCTAGATTGTGTAATGTACAATGCCAAAACCAGCAACAGCAGAAACTCGTATGCAGGTCTACAACTTGCTAATCTGTAGCAAACTCGGCTTCAGTATTGCCATCAGTTTTTATTGTAAAGATAGATCACCATGTTTGTGAATACGATGCGAGCAGCCCTCTCGCATTCAGATTGATATTATCGGTTAATTATTGAAGTTAAACGACAGTATATCAGTATAATATTCATTAACACTTTCTCTTCCATTGTGTGTCCCATTGTAGAACCAAATAACGAAGCTTCGAAAGCATAAAATGGTGCAGTTCATGTAGGGACTATTTCACACACTGATAAGTAAACGGGTCACTAATCCATCGTTCCCTGCGAAAGAAACCAAAAAGAAAATCGACCGCGCTTCTGGCCTCCTTAATTAAGTTACGTTGCTATCAGTACTAGCTTTATACTGTTCAGCTTTGGCACTGAATATCACCTTCCTAGATTCGGTCAGATTCTGCCTATCAATGATGTTTAAGACCAATAGTTATGGCTAACTGAATCCAGCTGTTGTATACTAACAAATCAGACCTTTCTGACATTGCACTGAATCCAGCTGTTGTATACTAACTAGCTTGATGACATTGTGCTACAAAACCAGCGTTCATGACCATTTGAATTCAACCTCCCAGCATTTCTGCAAATCAATGCAATGCCATGCAATGCAATGCCTGGGCAACTTATTTTTCACCAGAGCCAATGTACAGTCTAAATGTGAGCAGCGAACCTGCAGCTGGCTTTGGATGCATCATCCATTTTATCTAAACGTGCCCTGTTCATAATGCTATACTCATCTTGAATTGAAAGATGCAAGACTATCCACAAAATGGAATTACTTCCCTGAACACTGCACCTAACAGCGCAAATGTGCATAGTATTCAAATTCTAAATCTCTTAAATCACCTCAAAAAATTTTACTAAGTCAATCTATTAATGCTCACAAACTCAAAACAAAAAAATATTTCGTTGAGTCGAGAGTGCTTTATCATCCCACATGCAAATGATTATGTTGCCAATCAATTTATATACAAGACAATCAACTATCATGTCGCATGCTATTATGCAAGTTTCCAAATAAACATAACTCGACGAGGAGAATTTGCGCGTGGTCTGGGGGATTTTTGAGTCGCTCTCTTGATGCAGCTATGTAAGAGTGTTTGATGTCAAGGGTATTTTGGTCTATTGAGACAATTTTCGATTTTGTAAGATGATAATATGATGTATTAAAGAAAAACGAAAACTCTTGATATATATTTTTTTTAATGAAAAGACAATTAAAAGACTAATATCCTGGTCCTGTTTTTGAACTTCGGTTTAGGAAATGAGTACCAGTTCGATCCTAAATTTGCCAGCCACTTCATCAACTGAGTTTCGCACTCTCAGTCACCGAAGTCTTAAGAGCAACTCAATTTATTCGTCAGAGCCATTTGTTTCTCTTACAAACCGATCCTCTCCTCAACTATTTCCTCGGTTTTGTCGCCAAATCAGAGCAGCAGCAACAGCAATGGAAGCGGAGCAAAGCGGAAGTACAGCCACCAACAGCAGCTCAAACCCACCTATGAAACTCTTATTTGTAGAGATGGGTGTTGGCTATGATCAACATGGGTCTGTATTTTCTACGCAATTGTGTTTTCTTCTCGTTATTCGCCCTTTTGCATGTGGTATCGTTATCCAGTAATTTTTTTTAATACAGATATGATCATATTGTTAGTTTACATGTATCAGTTATGGGTTTCTTTGTATTGCTTTTCTTTTGGGTTGTTGAATTCTCGAATTGTCGAAAGCCGAGATATTGATAATGTGAAATTGCATGCAACAGGCAGGATGTTACAGCTGCAGCTATGAGGGCTTGCAGGGATGCCATTTCTTCCAATTCTATTCCTGCATTTAGGAGAGGTATATCTTTGTTGGGATTTCCTTTTAATTTTGGCTCTTTTATTATAATGTGCAGAAATTAGTTTGTTTTTGTGTTTTATTTTAGTGCTTATAGGATGAGACTAGAAAGATTAGATTCCCTGTAAAGGTATTTATGTATTAGGTATGTGGCATTAGACTGAAAGAATGTGATAAATTATGTGCTCTGCTGGAATGGTGCAATAAGAATTTATCAGCCACCTCAAAACATTGGGATATGGAGATCTCCATTGTAATTACTTGGTTATGACTCAGTTGATTATATTTCCTTCTGAAGAGGTCTATCCTGGCACGTCTTCTCTTTCAGCTGTTTCTCGTAGAATGTTTTAGCAGAGTTGCCAAATTTAGAAGTTCATTTGTAGGAGCAACAATACGGATCTTTTATGCAGAAACTAGAATCTGCTGGATTTGTTGTTAGCTGTTTATTCAGATGTAGGATGCTTAAATCTGTTTTAGAACTTATGGTTTTGATTACTTCAATTCTTTATATGCCACAGTGAATGAGAGTCGTCAGTTTGGTACAATTTCATGTACCCCAGCTCTAAGGCTGTTACCTTTTTCTTGAACCTAAAACCTAAAGGATATCCTTCCTATCAATACAGTTAGAAGAAACTGCAAAATTTACCAGACCTCATAGCTTCTCTTATTACCTTAAAACTATTTCAATGTGCCAACCTCATTTGGTTAGTGGGGGTTCTGCTTATGTTGGTCTTTCTGTATTTCAAACTTTTGTTCTGTGTGATAGCAGTGGTGTTTTTATTACGCATTTAGTATCTTCGTTACGGAAATTGTTTCATTAGCTATAATAACCTGATATTATTGCAGGGTCCATACCTGGTGTTTCTTTTGAACAAATGAAACTATTGATCAAGCTAGGAGTTCCTCATTCTCTCCAGCAGTTGTTGGATATCGAGCGGGTGAAATCAGTCTTTCCTTAGTGAGTATCCACAGCTCAGAATTGGATACCTGAGTATTCATCATTGTTCCTTGGAAGTTATATGTGCAATGCAATTATAAATCCTCTTTCTTAAACTAGGGATTTCTTAACCCTAATTTTTTCTGCTTGGTCAAGAATTTGCGACTCCTGATATTGTATTCAGTTAGAGTGATCCCCAACTGATCTTAAAACATAAAAATCCCTACAGATTTAGAAGAAAATATGTTAAACTCAATGTTTTTCTATTAAAACTAAAGTTCATTGGGTTTGAAGTGGATTGAGCTTCACTTTGAGTTATTCAATCAAATAACATCCAAGATTCTCTCTGCTTCACTATGTTCATGTTTGACCACCGCCTTTGCAAGCTATGTACAGCCACTTGTTAAGATTGAAGCAGTTAGTTATCAAGCTTCCTTGACATGGTAAAACCATAATTTTGTTATCAATGTCTATAAAACCTGAACAAATCTTTCATGGATTATTTAATAGTAGGTCAAACTCTAGATTAATTAGACTTCAGTGTCTTCTCGGTGCAATTCTACAGAGGTTAGTGATTTTTGATTCTGAGATATGTCTTATGTATGGAAATTCCTTCTTTTCTTGCTGACATTTAACTTTGTTTTATTGCTTGCAGTGGCAAGATTTTGAATGTTGAAGTTGTGGATGGAGGCTTGATATGCTCGAGTGGGGTGCATGTTGAAGAAATGGGAGATAAAAATGATGACTGTTACATTGTGAATGCTGCAGTATATGTAGGCTACTAGCTTTTTGCTCATTTTGTTATCCTTGACAGTTTGCTGTGGTTATCCCCAACTGTAGAATGCAAAATGGATTTATGTTACTTTCAGTTTAGAACACAGTCGTCCATTCGAGATGGAGAAACTAATCATTTAGTAAGAAGGGGAAATAAAAGGTTGATTTCTGATTGTTCATAAAACATATGTAAAGCTGAGTTAAACAGAAAAATAAGAACATCTCTATTGAATAAATGTAAGTTTACATGATTTTCCACTTGCCCTTCATAGCAATCTAATGTCAATTACAGCTCTCTATCCTTCTCTCTTTTGAAAGCACTTATTGCAGTTCAAAAAATCAATCTCTTTGCAATTGATTTTTACACCCCTTATTACGATGAAAAATTTCTTCATCCCTTCAAATGTTAAATATACAAATAATGGTATAGAGAAACCGAAAAAATAGGAACTGTGCTGTGGTAGCGAACTTCACATGACTAGAGCTGCATAAAGGAGCTGGTTCCAGGTATCAGGCAGACCAGGAAGGCACCAGTGGCTGCAGTCTGTGCCGGAATGCTCACCGCTATACGTAGACGGGTGAGCATCTTTTCTCAGTTGTGAAAGAGTAGTTATATCGAGCAAATATACCGGCTTCTTCATTGAACTCAGTACTTTATTCACAACTGTAGCAGCTGGAGGTGCACCCCCTGGATATGTAGATCCTGAGAGTGGTTCTAATTCTCCCAAGCAGTTCTTCTTTGGTGAATTCCATTCCTTCCCCCTGGTTTCAGTCAAACACAAAGAAACTTTTATACTTCCAGAAACAAAAATTCATATTTTGACCAAAAATTACAAAGAGCTGCAGCTATTCACTTACATATAATGGGTAGGAGAAATGCCCTGGAAGAAGACTCTGGTTTTAGTGGTATCTACATTTTGGTCAACCCACCCAGCCCATGTACTCATCCCTTTGTAAAATGCATCTAAACGGTCCATATCCTTAACCAATGCTTGCCCATCTTGAATGTAGTCCCATCTGCATTTCACATCACAGAAAAACAAAGTAAGCCCAACGCAAACTTTTTCTGTGTGTCTGTTGAACTAAGGCGATGGGATGATATTGAAAAACATCATACCCTTGAGAACTTCCGCGATGGGTCCACCAATGCCAGGAATTGAATATAAGAATGTCCATGTCTTTCCAAACACTGCCAGCTTGGATTGAGTTTAACGTCAGTACTCGTCCAACTTTTTGCCTAACTATATCAACTAAGTATGGCGTTCGATACAAAAGCAGAGTTACTCCATATTCCTGTACATTTACATTTGTCAGCCCCATGAAGAAAACAAAAAGAACCATCACAGAATTAAACTTATCTCTTTCTGTTAAAATACAACTAGGAATATCATACAGTTTGGCGGTGTAGATTCTTAAATGGCAGGAATCTAGCCCCATTGTACAAATTTACTAGTTTTAAATTTAAATTTGCGGAAAGTTATTCCCTAAGTACTAACCTGCATCTCTTTTTCTGTAATTGCTACTTGGTAACGTGATTAATTAACTAACAGACATTAGGAATCAAATAATTGTATAGGCAAGCGTAAAAGAGTGTACAGGTTGGCAGGTTCACGGTCACAGCTGTATTCTGTAAGTGGTGATGAGTCCTGATTCGGTGTCTTAAAATATATGCGGCCGCCAACTAATCATGCACTAATTCATGAAATTTTGTAAAGCCCCTAGTTTCTTACCCTTTTTTTTTTTTCTGCCGAGTCAAAAAATTATGATAAAGACAAACTGGGTTTGGTTTAAAGCGAGATTCGGGCTAAAATACAAAGAAAAAAACAGCAGTTTCTGTTGGGATCGATCTTTCTGTTACATCAAAATCACAATCTGTTTTCTTTTCCTTAGGGGGGAAAAGATAACATATAGTTCATTGAACTTTTGTATGAAATCTTCCGGCAAAACTTTTGGGAGGAGGCAAGAAATTTGAAGTTTGAATATAGTTCACACTATTAAGAGAGAATTTAGTAAATTCAGACAAAAGAGGATATAGTAATTCCTATAATTGAATTCGGAATGGTAAGTAAAGCAAGAGAAGGACATAATTCATTTATTTAATTTCTAGCCAAATTTTTACCGCTTTCAATTTCACCTTTGTTATTACCTATCCGGAAAAAGGAAGGCTGCCTATGTAACTTCATAATATAGGTCTATTATTTAGCTCATGCACCTATATTTTAATCATCTGTAATTCTGTATAAAATCTAAAGTTATCCAAAAAGAAAAAATTAGAAATAGGTGTTCAATTAAATTAGAAAAGGAAAAGGTGGCTTGAAAAGAGTGAATGGTGGACTCGAAGAATTTGGAAAAAATGCTCCTGCAACGGAGCGAGAAACTTAAAAAAAAATTAGAAAACAGATTCAGTCCCTGCAGTGCAGGCACAGCCGCACAGTGGATTTGCTGCAGTGATATAATTTGATTTTCAAAAAGAAGTAAAAGAGTAAAATCAAAACTCACCTCAAAAGTAACAGAAGACAGTGAATCCTTCCTCAGAAAAGTTGTCTTGGCATTCGGCACCGACGCTTGAATCATACACGATAACGATTCCCACATATTCAAACTCAGTGAGTCACCCACAAACATTATCCTCTTCCCTCTCCATCTCCTCAGAAAATCCACCCCGTCAAATCTGCAAAAACAGAAAGCAAAATCGTATTTTTATACGTACAAGCAAGCTGTTTAAACATTGAAGAAACAAGTGATGGGCAAATGAGTAAGTTCTTATTTTCACAAAAGGTGACCTTGGTAGGGCACAAGAGTCAGGTTTCCAGGAGTACTTGAGATACTGCTTATCAGGTCTGCCATATTTAATACAATCAAACTCAGCATCAATGAACGGACAGGATGAATCGTAGAGAGGATAAGAAGGGTCTATGACCCATCTGCCCTGAAACAAATTGCACCCACTAAGTTGCTTTCTTCCCCTCAATCTGGTCACATTGTAGAAATGTTGCTGAGCTCCTGCAGCTTGCTGTGAGATTGACAAAAGCAGAACTTGGAATAACAAAAAGATAAAAACTCGGGGACTAAACCCCATCTCAGATTCTGGGTCCTGGAGAGAAAGTAGACACGAAACACAAACAGAGCTGTGAAGAAAAGCTGCCTGTGATTTTGCCTGCTTATATACTGTAAGAGATATAGAGAGAGAAGAGGATATATTTTGGTTTGGGTGGGTTCACATGGTGGAGGTGAGGTGGTAGAGGACACTGATTTTTATTTCTGACATTGAGTTGGAAAATCTTGGATGGATTTCTTCTTCTTCTTGTAAAATGTGTGATTTTTCCGGGGGATTAAAAGCCTAACTCGGTGTTTTTTATAGAAAAAAAGAAAAAAAACAAATTGGAAGAGAGAGATGAGGTATTTGTGTAAAGTTGTTTTACTACATTCTATTGATCTGCATGTCACGGGGCATGTACTATAAAATTGCACATGCATAAACCACGTGCTAGCTTCTTATTGAATAATTATAATAAATCCAAGATTAGAGCAAACTATCTGTAATTACATCGATTAAAGTAAAATTGCTCGTTTATTGAAAACGGTGGAATTAAAAAATTTTAATTTTGTAATTAGGGAATTAATTAAATTTATAAATAAATTTCATGCAATCAAATAAAAATTAATAGTAATTTAAGTGAGGGAAATGTCAATGTGGTAATATTTTAATTTACAAGCAACATTATTGCAAGATTCTTGAAGAGGGAATGCTTCAAAAATAATTTATTATAAATAAAATGATAGGATAGATAATACATATATGACATGTTTTCGCATGATGTCCAAAAATTTAACAGAAAATTCTGTTAGAATAACTATTATTATTGCTTGCAGCTTCAGACAAGCGGGACACGTTTGAACAATCCCTGTCTCTTCGGACGATGAATTACTGAAGAACTTAAATTAATGAGAAGCTTAATAACGAAATAATTTTCAGCTTTTTTTTTTCCATCATAAATCAAAATTTATAAAATATTTTACTTGGCAACAAATTGTTGTTGTCAGAAATCAATTCCGATTTTGCATTTCATTTCGTTTTTCTCTTCGTGTTAAAAATGTGGGGCCTACAAGAAACTGGTCCAATTTGTTGAACAATGGATTGAAATTGATATCACTAGCAGACAAGAGAGTTTACCGAAAGCAGCTTTGGGTGTGCAAACAAACCAGACGGCTTATTTTTCATTTTATCGATTGTGTTGTTTGCTTGCTTAATTATATTATTTATATTTCCTGTTTCATTAACTAATTGATTAATTATCTAATCTTCGATTAAGATAAAACATTATTAAAACTTTCCTCTTAAGCTTCGATAATTTGCTTAAATGAGTATAAAAGTTAAGGGCACGTATCTTCGTCATATAGCAGCTTCAAACATAATAATATTTAGTATAACTTTTAGAAATTTGAGAACAGAAGATTTTAATAGGGATGACGTATTTAGTGCGATATGTTACATTAATTGATTTTACGAAAATGACAAGATAATTAATTAATTATGGAAAATAATATGAAAAAAAAGCACCGTATAGATTATGGTAAATATTTAATTAATACATGAGAAGTAGTCAATGTCTTTTTTGTGGACAAAAGATTTGTAATAAGAAAAATTCAAATTCATTTGGGAAAAGAAGTTTCTTTAAATAAATTTGGTAACAATTTATTTTAATGAAAAGAAAATGTCTTAGAATATATTTAGCACTAAAATGTTTTCCCTTTTTTAGCCTATGATAGATTTATTTTAGTGACTCAGATGATTTTGTTTTTTAGTTTAATATGGAGAAAAATCTCTATAAACTTGTCATCTGAATCTTTACTTTTTGATTAAGGAATAAAGATGATGAGAAAGATAATAACAACGTGTTAATAAAAGAGAGAATTGAGAGGCAAATTTGATATTGGTGGCATTTTTTAATTTGATAAATATGATGTATTGCTTACACCATTGAGTTGTCGGTGTTATTTTCTAAAACAAGAAAAAAAAAACCGCTTTGGCTAGTGGTAGTGGGTAGAAAATTGTAAGGAAGTATATGTGGGCCGGGTTCCCTCTGCTTTAGAGTTTTCAATATCAAAAGCGAAAACAAAAGGCAAAATGATTGGAGTATGGGATTTCCTGTTCTTCAATGTCCCTTCATATTATCCTGTGAGCCACAAAACAGCTCAGAATTTTGAATTTTGATGTCATATAATAATCGGTTTAATAATACAAGTTGTTGGGGTTTTATAATAATTACAGGAAAGAGTTCTGAAATTTGGCATGATCCCGTTTTCCATTCCAAAATGGCTGCTAGCTTCAAATATTTATTGAACTAATTAAAAAGATGCCGTAAGCTAAGAAGAATGCCAAATTAGATGAATCTGTGTGTATATATATACATATAGCTTTCCAAATTAATAATTATGAATTCAAAGGCAATGCACGTCTCTTTATCATCTTTAGCTAAGAAAATGATTAATCAAACAAACAACTTGGCTGGCAAAGTAATGCTATAAAGGCTAGGGGAGGGGCCCTTTTCATTAATTTGATTATTATTTTATGTGGCGATTCCAAAGAAAATTTAATCAGAGTTGACATACGGTGAATCACTAGGTTTTATACACACATATGAATATGATCCATCCAGAATCTTAGAGGGTGTCACGGGAGCAATTCCCGTGAAACTTCTCAGCCAATAACGACGGCACAAAGACAATAATAATTAATTAAAGAAGACAAAATATTTGCGTAAAAAGACATAGCTTAGGTCAAGTTTCAACTTTCTACGAAGTTCATAATTGATTGATCAAATTTAACAAATCTAGAGTAACCTCCTCCCAAAACTTTTAAATTCCGGTTCCCCCACTAATCTCTATTAGATATATATATAATGTAATATAACAACCAAATTCGTTGAAAGCTGAAACGTCATGGAAGGAAATTGTTGCTTGGGGTGGACCTGAAAAATGATGTGTGTGTGTGTGTGTGTGTATATATATATATATATATATATGGTGGGTAAGAAAGTTCAGCAGTGTTCAAATAGTCAAAAGCATGGAGGAAGCTGGTGGGCTACAGTTGGCAAGAGCCAACAGAAGCCAAATGGGTTTGCTTGCTAGCCACACATTACATCAAAAATGGTGGAGGTCCACGTAAATGCTAATGTGTGTGTGTGTATGTGTGTGTTAACTATAGGTTAACTAGAACTTGCTTTTTCCATAAGCAATTATACATCACATCACATCACATCCCATCCATTTTGCAGTTTTGGCCCATTGCAACTCAACGCACTTGGTTTTGCCGAGATTTGATTTCTTCTCTTTGTCCTCTCTCTTCAACCATGAATCCATTCCATTGATATAATAATATCATCGACGACTTCGAGCAAAAGAGTAATGGGCAGTATTTGCTTGACTTCAACTCCTCAACTTTATATATAGATATCGACATGCAAATTATCAACCTCAGCTTACATGGATTTCTTCAGGATCGATCATTGATTTTATAGCTTCTTGAAAAACAAGATAAGATTCCCAAATGAAATATGGTTTGATATCTCTCTTCGATATTAAGGTCAAGGTTACGTTGCTGTCCAATTATATATGTTTAATTATTGCATATTTTATTTCATTTCTTCGCTGTCTAGTATAATATATAACAAACTCCCATTATTTAATTATCTTAATAAATAACGAATCGTCTCTACAAAATTTTTCTTTTAACAGTTTGATATGACACTTGTCTAAAAAATCTACGATTGAGTAACTATAATCTGTTGCACCTAAACATAAGCAACAGCAATAACATCCTCAATTTGACGTGCAATACACACCACCCTATTTGGATAATGATTTACTTGGTACCCATAATACCGAAATTGTTATGAAATATTATATTACTTTATTCCCATCCCATGCACGATATATAAATCTAATCTATGTTATTGTTCATCAAGCAACATTGATTAATGACGTATTTAGAACTAGGTAATCATGATAAGATGCCAATCACTATCAAAATCCTTGTCAATTAATATCGTTATTAAGTAACAAACAGTTAATTCACCAATTGCATTCTTCTTCACGGCACTGCCACAATATCTATCATTAGATTCTTTGATAAAAGGAATTATATCAACATACAAATTAAGAGATCATATGGCTTCCTAAAAGTTGGACACATTATTGGGCTTTGGATTGAAAGCAGAATACATATTGGGCTTACTTTGAAGATTGGTTATGGGTATGGGCTCAACCGAACCGACCTCCTCAAACGGCTGTAACGCCCAGTTACTAAACAGACACCATCTGTCTAAACCGGTTCGATTTGGGGCCCATATATTACTCGATTTCTTTTGTACAGAGCGACTGGATAGTCGATAAGGCAACATTAAACACAGCTTTTTCTTGAGGATAACAAAACGAAAAAGGAGGAGGAGGTGCAGATACACGAAGGGGTCGAGAAATGGCTTCAATGTCGTTAACGACATCATTATCACCACCATGGCTTACTAAAAGAAGTACTCAATACTCGCGAAGTACCTCAGCTTCTCTTACTCTGCAAACGGGAAGAAGCTCTGTATCGGTGAATGTTGCTAGCAAAAGCCTCACATCTCGCTCTGGGCTTCTTCACTGTTCCTTTGTTTCTTATTCTTTAAACTCTCTCGCTTTTTGTTCATCGTTTTCAGGTAACTACTAATTTTTTGTATTTTAAATGCTATTTGTTGATTTTGGCTCCTGGGTATTTTTCTTCTTGGCAACTGTTCACATCTAGTAGGAAGGAATATGTTTTAAGTGAATTGTCAGGATTGAATCAATTTTTGGCTATTATGTGTTCTTGTTAATTTCTTTGAAGTTTTGGCTTTTGGATATGATTGAATGGTGTAATGCTGGTTATCATCATATGATTATTCTTGAATCTCATATTTGAAACATTGTGCTGGTTTATAGGGTACTTATTGGTAAGAAATTGAGGGCACTTTCTTGCTTTTAGGAGCTTGAATCAATGCAGTATTCAATTTGGTATGTAAAGAAAATGCCTTTAAAAAGCACCTTCACAGTGTTTTTACATGTTCTGGTCCAATTGGATTGATAAATAATTGGATAGAAGTTGGTTTGTATGCTTATAAACATTAACAAATTTTTTTGCAGTAGCAGTCAAAGTATCATCAAATTGATAATCAAACTGCTCCATATATCCGAAATACCATTTTTAGATAATTGATATCGGGAAAAGTATTTGGAGACCTTGTCCTTCTTGTGCTTGTGAGTCCCTAATATTGAATTCTTCATTATAAATGGATTGCCTTTGTCCCTGTTTTCCAGGCCAAGTAGAGCCTTATGTTTATTTGATTGTTGGGAATGATAAGAAAGTTTAAACGTTTTAAATATTTCATGAGGATTTAAGCCTCATGTAAGTTAACTTTTCCCTGTTTCCTAGTCACTGAAGTCTGTATGTTAGGTAGCTGCATTTCTTAAATTTTTTCCTTGATGTATCTAATTTGTTGCTGATGTTGAAGCTCCTTGTTGTTTGAACAGGCATTTAGAACTAGATTAAGTTCTTTTGCCTGAATTTATAGTGCACTTGTCCTTTTGCTTTTGCCATTTTTGCCATATCTTATTGGCAATGTTTGATTTGAGAGAGATCTTGAAGTGATTAAACCAAGGAGTAAGACTTGGTGCTTTTGGAGCTTGCTCTCAATTGTGTCATTTTCTGCAGGTTTATCTTTGGGATTGGATTTCAATTCTAACATCGGGGTAAGAAAGCAGAAAGGCCGCAGCCTTGTGGTGAGAGCTGGGAAGGCTGCCCTTTGTCTAACCAAAAGGAATAGGTCTCGAAAATCCCTGGCTCGCACCCATGGCTTCCGCAGACGGATGAGAACCACTAGTGGAAGAGCCATATTGAAGCGCCGAAGAGCCAAGGGACGGTGGGTACTGTGCCCAAAGTCCAACCCCAATAGTGGGAAGCGTGCATAACTGCTCTTTATATTCAGTGGCAATAGGTGAATTGTAATATTCAAAGTGGTTCGTGGATGATCTACGCGAACTTGATCAGATGCTTGTTTTTTGTTGTTTTATTTGGCATTCTTGTTGTTTCATATTTTCATCATGATCTCTATTCTTCTTGTTTTATGCATTATTGTCAGTACATGCGTGCTAGGTAGTTTAAGTTGGGAATTTTCTCCAGGTCAATTAGAGAAAATAACTACATTTCAACACAGGAAACATCTTCTAAGCCTAATGTAATGTAATGTTGTCAGAATGAACTTGCTGAGTGATAGTGGGACCTTTGCCCAAAATCGTACCTGAAAAGCGTGATATGAAGCATAGCTAATCTTTACATGATATCTGATGATGACCATTGGACTACTGGCTGGACGTTGGTCGGATTCCTTCGGACTAAAGTTCTTTTTGGACCCAACTGGAAATTCTTTCCATGTAGATTGCTTCTTTTGTTCTTGTTATGTTTGTTCATACACATAGAATTAAGGTAGTTTGCTCCTGTTACTTGTAAGTATGTGTAAATTTGGTTCTTTTGTTAAAGGGGAGTCGTACAATCAGACATTAGGGCTACAACAAAAAATAGAAAATTGCCATTATCTCCACTTTAGATTTTAACTTGCATATGCTGTTATCTAAAAATATGTAAACAACTTTAAGGGCAGTAGAACTCAGTAGCGGCATTCTAAACAAGGCATTTAATATTAAAAGAGAGATTGATTTACATTATACCATGCAAGCCTACAAAAAAATACAATATTTCAGCTCTCATTGCCTAATGATTGATCTTCAAAAGTAAATTATTATTCTCAAACGCTAAAACGACGGGCTTTGATATTAACATTTCAAATCCTAAAACATTTTAATATCGCTAGACTATATAAGAAAGAAGAAACTATACTTATTGGTGAAGTTGAGAGTTCTTATCCAACTTTCCCCCACTTTGATATTCTTACGCAATTGGAAATGAAGCGCTGCTGGCAATACCGCATAGACCTGTTCCACCAACACCTCTATGCATCCTTATATAACCTCCCTCTCCCCAGTTCTTGCCCCATGAATTCTTGACTAACCAGTATTTCATCCCATCAGTTGCTCCATATCCAACGACAGTGACAGCATGATCTAGGGGCGCAGTCTTACAAGGTCCATTGAAAACACCGCCTTTGTAGTACTTGAAGCTTGTTTCGTTGGCATGAATCGCAACTGATACTGGTTGCATCGCTACAGCCTTTAGTAATGCCTCTTCGTTAGCTGGTATATCTTTATAACTCCGGATTCGTGCAGCTTTTTTGACTCCCCGCTTTCGGTTGCAACCTTCTTCCCTTTGCTCATACGGGTAAATATTTTCAGTGGCTAGACCTTTGCTTCGTATAATATATGAGAAGGCATCGTCCATCCAACCACCCTTGCATCCATGACTCTTGGTGCAGTCCAATACTTGTTGCTCTGAAAGTGAAACCAATTTACCAGTTTTGATCTTGGTGATTCCTTCGACAGCTGCCACTGCTGAAAACGCCCAGCAACATCCTAAAAAAACAAGAAAATTGTCATGTAGAATCCGATTCGCAGAAATAAGAGCCTGGGTTTTTAATTCACTTACCACATCTTCCTTGGTGCTTAACAGGAGTGACAGCTCCTTTCGTCCTCCAGTCCAACTGACCTGGTGCTACAGTCATGTTTAGGTGCTTGAACCAATTTGTTTCTGCTTGTGACTGAGTCGAAATCTTTTTACCAGGCATATTATATCCAGTGTAACTGGCTTGGAATTCTTCATCAGTTAAGTCTGCAAATTCATTGATACTTAAGTTGTACGTCCGATTACCCTCACTATTGAATTTTTCAATGAACTCAACAGTTTGTTTAAATATATGAAGACGCATTTCCCTTTCTGTCTCGTCCTTGTAATTGCGCGCATTCTCAGTCATCCATTGCTCATGTTTCTCAGCAATGGAAGCTTCATGCAACGTTCGAGACGTGACTAGAGACGCCCAACTCATCAGAACAATCAGCACGATAAGAATTTTCTCAATCGTAAAACCCATTGCTAATTTAAAATCTAAAGATGGTTTGTCACTATAAGCTACGAATTAATAGTAGTGAAGCATGCGTGCACTCAACGTATCTTACATATATAGAAGATGGGAGGGGCTGATTTTTTTTTTCTAATACGTGTATTGGGCTGTGAAGTCCATAACTGTCAACAGTGATTTATGGGAGATTGATATTTAGCAGCTGCCTAGGTCTTCAGGTATAATGCAAGGAAGTCCACCCTTTTTTTTCTCAAGCTGCAAATGAAGCTTAGTCAACAGGGAATCTGTTGGAAATTAAGTTGCGGCATGGTTGAAGATTTACTCGTTTTGGGAACTAATTGATTATGAGGATATGCGCAGAGAGGTCATCGGACTAAGAATAGGAGAAATTTGATATATAGAAAAGGACTTTCGAAATTAAAAACAAAAAAAAAAAAGAATTTCAAAGCTTGGAGAATTTGTAAAAGTGTTATCATTGCGAATTCGCTTATTAACTTTTCTAGTAATGTTACTTTCAATAACCTGTTTTAATACTTTCTCGAATATATTGCTATGATTTATAGGTTGCTTTTTTCTGTTGAAAACACCATAACAATGAGGAGATTTTATTAAATCCAAAATATAGAGTTAAAAATAAAAATAAATTATTAAGATGTGTGAATAGTAATGAAGTTTACGCTTTCAGAGCAGTTAGCATTAACTCAGAGGAATTTTAAGTAATGAAATTTATTTTGATATATTAATATCCGCACGAATACAAACTAAATAACACTCGCCTTTGGCAGCCTATAGCACTAGAGAATTAAATATAGGAACGCGACTGTTTAATTAAGAAATTAATATCGTATGCATTTGTTGCAAAATCCACCAGTTGCTGCTCAGATAGCGAGACAATAAGCTTTCTGGCTTTGATGGCAGTAATACCTTCCACAGCTGCCACTGCTGAAAAGGCTCAGCAACAATCTATATCCGAATAAAACAAAGCAGAAAATTAGTTACACAAGGAATATGCATACAATGTAATAGAAAATAAATATATAAGAAAATATTAATTTTATCTTTAATATATTTCGATATTATGTTTTATATCTTTATTATTTTAAAATTATATTTTTAATCCTTATTGTTATAACACTAACATTAAAAATTTAATTTTTAAATGAAAATAGTCTTATTGATAATAATAATGTCACCTAATTTTTTTAAAAATAAAATAAATATCAATTCTAAAAAAGTCAAATAAATATTAAGAATAAAATTATTTAATAAAAATTAATTTCAAATTAAAAAATTATTAAAACTAAAAAAAAAATTTATAATGTAAAATTTTTATTTATTTTTAAAATTTTTACAATAAAATCAAATATAAATATAGATAATGAAATATAAATAAGTTTACTTCTTTTCATTTTTTAAAATTTTTACAATAAGATCAAATAAAAATAAAAATAAAAATAATAAAATTTTAATAAAAATAAAAATAATAAAATCTAAAAACTTATTTCCTTTTAGTTTTTACAATAAAATTAAATAAAAATAAAATAATAAAATCTAAATAAATTTATTTCTTTTGAATTTTTTAATTTTATAATAAAATTAACTAAAACTAATATAGTAAAATTTAAATTTCTTGTAAAAGACCTTTATAAATAAGACTTTTTATAAAATTTAATTTGAATATTTTTTGTAAATTTTTATAATTTTAAAAAATATTATTCGATAATTTTTTTGTTAAAATAAAAATTAAAAAATTAAAATTAAAAATAAAAATAATTAGTATCTTAATAAAAAGAAGTTTATTTTATATATATTTTTGTATTAATTTAAACTTAATATAAATTTAATGTAGTTAAGAGTAAAAGTGTTAAATGATAAAATATATTAATATTTAATAGTCATGTTATAACGATAAAAATTAGAAGTATAATTTTAAAATAATAAAAATATAAATAATAATATTAAAAATATATTAGAGATGAAATTAAATTTTTTTTTTTAATTTTGAAGTAATACCTTCCGCAACTGCCACTGCCGAGAAGGCCCCGCAACAAGAACCTATATCAAAATGACACAGCATAAAATTAGTTATAAAAGGAATATGATTATTAGAAAATAAATATATATATGTTCTTGGGCAGTGAAATTTGGTGTTATATTACCGCATTGGCCTTGGTCTTTCACAGGAGTGACAGCGCCTTTTTCTGTCCAGTTCCAGCTAGGTGGGGCGGCTTTGCAGTTGGTGCGTCGTTTCGACTTTCTTTGAGTGGCTGGACATTTTGAATCTAGTATGCGAAGCCATGAATTCTTCAGGAGTTAATTCTGCGAATTTATTCACGGATAGCTTGTAACTCCAATTCCATGCACTGTTGAATTGTTCAACGAATGCCAGGTTGTCCTTGAGTATCATAAAACGCCTGTCTTTCTCTAAGCCGTCCCGGTTGTGCCATCCACTGCTCGAATTTTTCAGCAATCGAAGCTTCATGCAACGTGCGGCGCGCACATGGCTTGAGCTGCCCATGTCCCCAAAATAATCAGCAAAGAATGAAAAAGTATTTTTTAAGTGTAAAAGCCATCGTTTATAGGTTGAAGAAGGTTATGAGGCACTCGCTTTCAGTGTGTACAGCTGTGGGAAACAAGGTCTCAATTCAGGTATAAATAGAAGATGAATTTGTGCTCTTAGCTATAACATTCTCACTTGCAATGCACGTATATTTTGGGGTGGAAAGCAACCTGGTTTCCCAGACTTCCCGACAGGTTAATTGCAACTTGAATTGCAGATATCATATGAACAACGACTCAACAGAAAGTTTCTATCCAGTACTCTTCGAGAAGTATACGAAGAACGCTAACCTCTGCCAATCAACCTGCTGATTAGTTAGCTTAATTAATGGGAAATTGTTGCTTGGATTATGTTCTTGTAATAAGATCGATGCTGACGACTAGTTTGTTACTGTCCTAGTTCTTCTATCATCTATTTTTTAATTCCTACTCTGCTTAGTTGTCTTGTTTATGCCTGATGTTCTCTTGTTGGAGACTGCTCTCTCTTAATGAACAAGAAAAAATTCCAGAGCTGAAACTTCACAGTAACCGGGTGGAATGGGCAGATTTAGGCTGACACCATCAATGAAATTGGGCTTGGGCTCAAGATTGCCATTTATACGTGTGAATACACCAGAAGACAACAGGAGTGGAAACACTAACCATTTAAGAACGTGTGCGCGAATAATTAACAGGGCAGTGTTCCCATCCAGAGAAAGTCCTTGATATTTGACCTCTTTCGAATAGATTTCTTTGCTTGATAAGTTGACTCAAATCTGCATGATCGTCTTAATTAATTTATTCACTTGATGAGTTGGTAGCTTAGCATCTTAGTGACTGACACTTTATGTAATCCTGTCATCCTTCTTATCTAGCAAGATGTGACATCCGGGACAAAATCCGTCATTCCATCATTAATCACTAGATTCAAATCTATCAATCAAATTTTGGCGAGCTTCTCAAACTCGCAAAGCTTTTACTCTTTGATACGCTGTGAGGATCGAATTATGGAACAGGATCCTCTCCTCGTCTCTTCACTCTTGAACTTTAAACAATCTCTTGATATCTGGCCTTACATAAAATCAAAGACGGATTATATTCGACAAAATTTTATTAATTAACCATAATAAATTATTGCACTAAAATTAATTAATTCTTTCTGAACAGCTCCAGGCATCGCCGTCCTCATTCTCTCATCTTCTTCCTTCTCCACAAGGACCATAAGGATTGAAATCAATTCCAAAATCCTTCATCAAATATCCTGCAAATTAAATATTACAATACTGCAATTAAATGTGAAATTGTTCATTGCCACCGCCGATCACCGCCAATAAATGTAAATTTATCCAATCTGTCGGATCCTGCGAATGTGTTCCAGAATCAAGGTTGAGCATCAACTACTATGTCAAATCATGTCCTGTTTATAACAAAATCATGCAAGAAACCATAACCAAACTTAAGCAGCTTCTGGCAACGATGAAAGGAAGGCGGAGCCAGGAAGACTAAGATAATGGAGGTGTCGGGAGCTGATACATTAGAAAATCAGCGTCTCGTCATGATTCATCCCCTCTAAATTCTTTTAACTCTTCGATACAACATGGGATTTTCTCAAAATCGAAGAAAAAAGCTGATGGAAAATGAATTTGAAGGAAAATTCGAAACGTGGGTCTGTTTTTCATTATGTTCCCTCTCCGTCAGATCACTCAAAATCGAAATCAAAGTCCAAATCATTTTTTTCTCCATTGAATTTTCTAAGTTCATGGATGGATTCGCCTTCTCCGCCTCAGTAAAATAGTTGTTTTTGGTATTCTCCGAAGAGTTCTTCCAAGAAAAAGAGCAGAGAAAATCCAATATTTGGTAATGATCTTAATTGGGGTAAAAACAATGAGTTATTGTCAGATTCGGGTATTTTTTTCAGCCAAAGAGTAGGAAAAGATATTGAAAAAGCTTATGAAGAACGAAGAAAAAGGCAATGAAGGAAGAAGATGAGAAGAATGACGACCACGATGGCTGGAGCCGTTAAGAAAGAATTAAGTTTGCTAATTAATTAATTAATTTTGGCATTAATTAGTTTTAGTACAGTAATTTATTATGGTTAATTAATAAAATTTTGTCGAATGTAATCCCAGCCCTTGATTTTAAGTAATGGCAGATGTCAAGATATTCTTTAAAGTCGAGGACTGAAGAGACCAGGAGAGGATCCTGATCCTCGAATTATATACACACACATGATGGATTTGTTCAATCGGATGTCAATATATTTGGTATTTCGCGTAAATGCGTAAGCGGACTATATTTCATCAACCCTTATGAGAAGCATCTACATTGTGTCAACTAGAACAAAGATAATTTGAATTCTGTTCCAATGAAAGTCAAAGAGCATTCAAGCCAAACTTTGTCCCACCACTTACGAGAAGCAATCTGGAATCACCAACATATATAGAAATTAAACTGCAAAAGGCATGCATTATCAAGATTTCCCTTCGAGATTTCCCATTGGCATTGAGTATTGATTTCAATATGTATAATCCAAATTATCCAACCCATCAATTTGTAGTACCACTTATCTTAGTAATAACTACAAACTTAGAGTTGGTTAATCATATCTATTCTTCGTAAAAGAAATCGCGTTCATATTTCAATCAATTTTATACAACAGATATTAAGGTATTGATTTTTCTCCGCACTAATATTGAAAGACAATTTTTTTCTTTTTTATAATTTATAGCTTGCACGTGAAAGGATAAAGTTGGAGTGCGTGGTAGAAAAATAAATAAATAAATGTAAGGAAAGAATTGTTGAATGGATGAAGTTATTCCTTTCTCTATAGATGTCCTGATATACATATATACATTAACATAGAACGCGCTAGCCTATGAAAGAAGAAACTGTACTCAATTATTGTCGAAGTTGAAAACTTCTATCCAACTTCCTCCCTTGGATTGTCTTAATTATGCAATTGGAAATGAAGCTCTGCTTGCAATACCACAAAGACCCGTTCCGCCAAGATCTCTTTGCATCCTTCCGAAACCTCCTTCTCCCCAGCTCTCGCCCCATGAATTCTTGATTAACCAGTAATTCAATCCAAAACTAGTTGTTCCATATCCGACGAGAGTAACGCCGTGATCTACGGTAGTCAAACAAGGTCCATTGTAGACACCGCCGGCGTAATGCCTGAAGCCCGGTTGGCTCCCATCAATCGAAACTGACACTGGTTGCATCGCTACAGCCTTTAGTAATGCCTCTTCGGTAGTTGGTATATCTTCATAACTTCTAATTTCAGCAGCTTTCACGGCCTCCCGCTGTCGGTTGCAAGCTTCTTCCCTTTGCTCGTACGGGTAATTATATTCGGCGGTTATACCATTGCTTCGTATAATATATGAGAAAGCACTTTCCATGAAACCACCCTGGCATCCACCAGTCATAGAGCAGTCCAGCAGCTGTTGCTCTGAAAGTGAAATTAAGTTACCGGTACGGATCTTGGTGATTCCTTCCACAGCGGCCACCGCTGAAAATGCCCAGCAACATCCTATAAGAGAATCAAGTTAATTAGAAAAACAGAAACATGTGGCAAGTAAAATCATATTGACTGCGGTGACATGAATATGGTATGTATTAATTCACTTACCACACCCGCCTTGCGCTTTAACGGGAGTAACAGCTCCTTCGGCCCTCCAGTCTAAGCTACCTGGAACTAGAGTCACGTTTGCGTACCTGAACCCAATTGTGTGTGCTTGTGACTGGGTCGAAATCTTCTTATCGGAAATCTTGTATCCGTTGTAAGCGGCTTGAAACTCTTCATCAGTTAAGTCTGTAAAAGCATTGACGCCTAACTTGTACGTCCGGTTACCCTCGCGATTAAATTTTTCAATGAATTCAACATTTTCCTTGAAAATGTTAAAACGCATTTCCTTCTCCGTCTGGTTCTTGTAAGTGCGTGCATGCTTAGCCATCCATTGCTCATGTTTCGCAACCATGGAAGCTTCATGCAACTTGCGGGATATGACTGGAGATGCCCAAGTCACCAGAATCAGCAAGGACAAAATTTTCTCAAACGTTAAAGCCATTGTAATTTGGGAAGCTGAATAATATGGTGTATACGTGGCTATAATCTACCAATTGGAAGTGAAGTATGCATGCATTCGACGACGTAGGTCTATATATAGATGAAGGAGAAGGGCCGGATATCTTATCTCCCCAATATTTTAGACTTCTCCGAAGAATTCCATAACTACCAAGGATGATTTCTAGGGGACTGATATTTGGTACGTAGCTGGTATAGTGTAGTGTGCTTTTTTGATTTAAACTCAGTCAATGGGGAATCTCTATGAAATTAATTTGCGGTACGGTTGAAGATTTACGTATTTTAGTTTGTTCTGGGAACTGATTGTATTTGTAAGGATATGTTGAGAGATGTGGTCGGGCGAAGAATAAGAGAAAATATGATATACGGAAAAAAAAATATTTTGAGAGAGAGAAAAAATGGTCAAGGAGAATATATGGTGAAATAGTTTCATTGATCCTATCGTCATATGATTCTCTTATCCATCAAAGTCGGGCGTACAGTTGATTGATTTATAATAATTATTCATATTTTTTTTGATAGCATTGTTTAACAACTAATTTTTTTCACGATAAAAATAATCAAATTTTATATAATCCAAGATTGATCAAAATATTTATATGAACACGATTGCCCTTTTAATATGGTAGTTATTTCTTTATCATTATGTATATAGGAAGGATATGATAGTTTAAATATTAGTTTATACTAAAAAGATTATGAATTGTATTATTTATTTATTTTTATCAATAAAATTTGTCTGCAACCTGACGACAGTAACACCGTAGTTCAGTGATGTCCCACATTCGCCGTCGAAAATGCCGCCGTCGTACAGTTGTAAGTTACTGGCATCAATCGCGACTGAGACCGACTGGTTGGCCACAGCATTTAACAAGGCACCTTCATCATTGGAATCTACATCCTCATATTTTGTAATCTGGGCAGCATGCTCCTCCGCCTTCTCTTTTTTTTTTTTAGACGACAAATCCCAAACACAAATTAAAGAATGCTCTGAATCAAGACAGAAGTTAAACGAGTGTACAAACATCTCATCTAAACCTACAACAAACAAAAAAGAGGCTGCCTTAAGAGAAGAAGGTGTTGTAAACTACAAATACAATATCAATATCCTACGTTAACACTGATAAATTTAACCCCCAAAAAAAGAAAACCGAAAAAGATAATTAGACATAAAATGGATAAGGCAACACTTCATCATTTGCATACCGAGTCTCATGCAGCTGCCTGGATCGGCCCATTTGATCTATTGCTACGACCCCTTCCACGTCCTCCCCTCCCACGGCCACGACCGCCTTGAGCAGGAGCTTCATAATTGTAGCCTCCATCCTGCTTTAGATCAAAATGAGGTCCATTATATCCTCCTCTGCCACGACCACGGAAACCGTGTCCTCTTCCACGACCCCTCCCTCTAGCATAGCCCCGATTATTGCGGTCCCAGCCTCCATCCTCATACTCATTAGGCACAAAGCCATTACCTCTTCCTCTTGACCTTCCTCTACCACTCCGGCCCCTACGTGGGCCATTAGGTGAGCCCTCTCCTTCATAATCAAATTCTGTGGATGGCCTAACCAGTTCAGCAGGCAGCGGAGGCTGATACCCAACAGAAGATGCATTCAGTTCCTTCTTTGAAAGGATTATTGTAATCATTGACACATGCCTTGTGGTTTCCAAAGGAAGGAGGCCTTCCTCCAAAGGTTCCCACATATCAGTAATGTCTGTGGATCCAATAACCGTATTCTGATGAAGGCCAACAATTCTTCTCTTTATTAGCTCCACTATGGTTACAGTCTTATTGATAGCCCTTCCCATTGCTTTGAATACAACTTCATTTGAACCTTTTTCCTGAAGCAGACTCATAGCATAAGTGATATAGCTGCGCATCCTCCCTTGACTAGTAATCCGAATTTCACTCTCGTCAATTGGTGTATCTGCTTTTGGCTTCTCTACCCTGTGGTACCGATCCATCTTTCTTCACTCTCTTCAAGATAAAGAGCCTGCCCTCTCCTCTGCCTTCTCTTTGTCACAAGTTCCATCCATTCCTTCATACGGGTAAGCTTTTTCACTAGCAATACCTTGATTTTCTATAACGTATTTGAAGGCATCATCCATCAATCCACCATTGCAGCCTTGGTTATTCCCATTTGTTGCACAATCCACGAGTTGCCGCTCAGATAGCGAGACAAACTTTCTGGCTTTGATGGCAGTAATACCTTCCACAGCTGCCACTGCTGAAAAGGCCCAGCAACAACCTATATCCAAATAAAACAAAGCAGAAAATTAGTTATACAAGGAATATGCATACGATGTAATAGAAAATAAATATATACTCTTGGGCAGTGAAATTTGGTGTTCTCTTACCGCAGTGACCTTGGTCTTTTACAGGAGTGACAGCTCCTTTTTCTGTCCAGTTCCAGCTAGGTGGTGGGGCTTTTGAATTCTTGTGTGCAGATGGTGCGTTCTTTTTGACTTTCTTTGAGTGGCTGGACATCTTGAATCCAGTATGGGAAGCGATGAATTCTTTGGGAGTTAAGTCTGCGAATTTATTCATGGCTAGCTTGAAAAACCTATTCCCCGCATTGTTGACTTGCTCAACTAATGCCAGATTGTCCTTGAATATATTGAAGCGCCTGTATTTCTCTAAGCCATGCTCGTATGTGCGTCCGTGTTGTGCAGTCCATTGCTCGATTTTTCCTCAATGGAAGCTTCATTCAACGTGCGGGACATGGCTTGAGATGCCCATGTCGCCAAAATCATCAACACAGCAATCTCAAAATATTTTTCAAGTAAGCGAAGGATCGATCTCGTTCTTGATTTTGATCAGAGCGTCAAAGATCATGGGCCCGCACTCCTTGAGATTGATATCATACTCTAGAAAAAGCTGCGGTTTCGACGCGTTTGTCCGGGTTCCAGCGGTAGATTTGGACCTTCTTCATATCCGAGCTGGAGGTGTCCTTCGGCTCTACCTTCTGCGCCTCCACTTCCGACGCATGAAGCCGAGCCGTGATCAACCAAGCCGGCTGACTTGCCGCCGCCAGTCGAGAAGATGAAATCGCTCGCCGAATCAATCTGGTCCATTGTAGTTTGTTAGAATATGTATTAAATCAGTTATTCCCTTTTTCGAACAATCCAATACAAAGATTTGTAATATGTACTTCTTAAGATCAATAAAATTTTTCTCTTTTCTGTCTGTAAACGTAACTAACACATCGTTAGTGAACCACGTTAAATCTTTTTATTTTTTATTTACGTTAATTATCTTTCTTACTTTCGTTATAACATAATTATTTTTTGCTGCAATGTTAGAAGAAGATATAAGAGATTGTTTTGGAAATGTTAGTTATTATTTTGTGTTATATAAAAATATCAAAAAATCATTAATAGTAGAAGATTGATGAACAAAGAAAGTGAATCGCTCTTTGCTTTATTATTTTGGGTTATAAATGTTGACTTTTTATTATTTTGTCTTCAAAATGCATCCTTTCTGCAGCCTTGACCTCTTGGCTTTATCGCCTGAAAATGAGCTCCATACTAATAGTCTTTTTTTAATACCTTGAGGGAACATTTCTGAGCTGTACCAATCGGCGGAGTGATATTCCTCCCCAAGCTCTTATTTAATTTGTTTCTCACCTCTCCCTAGGCTTAGTTAATTAGTTAAAAAAATAAAATAAAAATAAAAATAGAAGTGGCACTCACTTTTATTTTTACGTATGTGATATTAATTGATTTGAATCCAATAATATTATTTGTTTGTGTATGCATACTTGAGTCTACCAACTTACAAGCTACTATTCAATACATAAGATAGCTGCAAATATAAAACATAGAATAATATATATATATATATATATATATATATATATATATAACTAGCCAACAAATGAAATAAAACCTTACTTATATTTCAAACAAGACATATAATGACTTGACGCCCAATTAAATATAGGCATCTAGGTAAAAATTTCCATGCAATAGTACAAAATCATACAAATATGACCTTAAGAACTACTGAAGTACATGTCATAGGATTGAGACTTGAATGAAAATGAAATGTGTGACAGTGGCTTTTCAAAACAAAAAGCACTTTAGGAGATTAAAGAAATTAAAAAAGGGAACTGCATCTGCACGGATGTATATCTTTTGGAATTAATTCATTAATACTCATGCAACTGGATAGGAAGATCCAGTGGCGATGCCGCAGAGGCCTCCGGAAACACCAGCATCTCTCTGAATCCTCATATAGCCATTCTCACCCCAAGTCTCGCCCCATGAATTCTTAATTAACCAGTACTTCATCCCATCTTCAGACGTTCCATATCCTATGAGAGTGACGGCGTGATCACACTGAGTCCCACATTGTCCATTGAAAACACCACTTCGGTAGTTCTGGAAGTCTTGTCCACCGCCTTCGATACAAACAGATACTGGATGCATGCTTACAGCATTCAGTAGTGCTTGTTCGTCATTCGCTGGTAACTCTTCAAATTTGCTGATTCGCGCCGCTGCCGCGGCTGCCTTCTGTGCGTCGCAAGTTCCTTGCATTTCTTGGTACGGGTAATCTGTTTCGGTGGCTATACCCTGGTTTTCTATAATATATTGAAAGGCCTTATCCATGAAACCTCCGTTGCATCCATGGTTACCGTAATTAGTGGAGCAATCTACTAATTGTTGCTCTGAAAGTGGAATCAGTTTTCCCGTATTAATCTGGATCATCCCTTCCAGGGCTCCCACCGCTGAAAATGCCCAGCAGCATCCTACACGTAGAAACAATTAATTAAATAAGTTATGGAAAACAAAATTTGAAAAGTTAAATAGTATTAATTAAGTAGTAGAGTTATATAATTAATTAGAAACATGTAATACCGCAACTGCCTTGCTGCTTAATACCGGTAACAGCTCCTTCCTGTCTCCAGTCCTTGCTAGGAGGAACATCAGTCAGGTTTTCGTACCTGAACGACGTTGTGGATGGTCGTGAGTTGCTCGGCATCTTGTATCCCGTATAGAAAGCGCGAAACTCTTCGTTAGTTAAATCTGAAAACTTATTCACGCTTAACTTGTATGTCCGATTTCCCTCCTTATTGGCTTTCTCAACGTATTCAAGATTTTGCCTGAATATATTGAAACGCATTTGCTTCTCTGCCTCGTCCTGGTAAGTGCGTCCATACTCCGCCATCCATTGCTCATGTTTCTCAACAAAGGATGATTCTTGCAATGTGCGGGAGAAGACATGAGATGCACAAGTCGCCAGAATGATCAACATTATAGGAAAGAGAAAAGCTTTCTCAACTGTTAAAGCCATTGATAGTTTGCAAGCGGGACAAGGTTTTTCGTAGCTAGCTAGGGTTTTTGTAATTTGTAAGCTATGAAGAAGTGAAGCACACAACGTAGCTATATATAGAAAGATGGATTCGTTGTTTTGAACAATACATGCATGGATCATCCTCGATCAATTTTTCATGCATCTAGACGGCCAGTGCGTTGACGCCGTGTTATGCATGCCCCATATACTTCACGTACGATTTGAAACCAATCAAACATGCGTAACCGAACTGGAACACAATTGTCTCCGCGATTATTGCAGTTGCTCGTGTCTTTTCTATGGAATGATGCTCAATATCACAATCATATGTAATCATCCATTGGCTCTAATGAATTTTTTTTATTATTAATTATCTCTAATGTTTGAGTTTTTCTTTGAAATTTGAAAAATCTTCTATTATTCCTTTTCAATACTGTAAAGACTAAAGAGAGAGTCTGTCTTCAAATATACAGCATATATATGTTTTTATTAGATCCTCTAATTAAGACCGTGCCATCAATTTTTTTTTTCCGATTGTGTGGGAACTCGCTGACTCAATAAGAAAAAAACCACAGGAAATATGCAAACCGAAGAGAAATTGGGCCATGCGTTTTCTCATGTTTGTGAGAATGCGGTTTCCAATAAGGAGAACGCAGGAAAAAAAAAGGTTTGTTTTGACTTTTTGAGCTGCCGTTTCATATTTTAATAATTGTGATCTCTTTTCTATTACTTCTTATTTGATGAGACCCAAATTATAAGTTTGACAAAGACCCATCGATGATTGCTTCTAGCTTAAGCTCTTATGGGATTGTTGGACTTTTGAACTCAATATTTTTTTCCCACGACTTGAATAATAATATTATTGTCTCTGAATTTTATAAAATAATATATAATTTATGACATGTCATTTTAATGTTAATTTATATTTTAGATTCATAATACAAAGATTTTAAAACTAAAACTTAGGGACTAAATTGTTAAAACTGTGAAGATGGTACTAAATTGTTGTTTTCACAAAGTTTGGAGATGCAAATATTATTAATACTATCTCAAGAAAAAAAATATTATTATTTACAAACTACAAAATCTATAAAAGTTATTGTAATATATTAACAACTAAACTTTTAAAATTCTACAGTTGAGTAAAAATTTAGCTGTGTCAAACGTAATCTTAATTAATCTTTATTCATTAATTTTATTAATGTAAAAAATAAACTAGGTTTGCGTTGGTATTATTATTATTTTTCACAAATAAGAATATTTTAAGTACGAAGTTTGTATTGTGATCTAGAATTTTTAGAACACGATAGTATATATATATATATATATATATTATAATCTATAATAATTTAGGATTTGGGGAATATAAAGAACAATATTTTTTTATTAGCACAGTTGTCTTTCACAAATTATGAATTTGTATATGATTGTCTCAATGTATTTATATATAAATTTATATAAAATATTTAAAAATTAGTCTTTAAATCTTCAAGTCAAACTTCTATATTTATTTTACTTGACCTTCCCTCTAGAAGCATCAAAGATTTTTTGTTATCAAGACAGGCGTCAGTTGCCATTTCGGTTCCTTTTGTTGGTATGAAAGAGAGAACAAGCCAACTTCAAATACGTTGAAGGTTTAATTTACAAACATAATAATGGTTTTACACAATCAACAACAAGAAGCACAAACTGCAAACCGCCGTACACAATATTACACGTAATTTAGAACCGAGACTAATGACAAAATCCGTGAATAACCATATTAAGATAAACGATTCAGCTTCCATTTTCTATTTATCATCGGATTAAGCTGTAGGGTATGAAGCTTGCATGGCAATGCCACACAGACCTTCTTTGGCACCGATATCTCTCTGCATTCTTATGTATCCATTCTCACCCCAGCTCGTGCCCCATGAATTCTTCACAAGCCAATACTTGGTTCCATCATCAGTTGTCCCGTACCCAACTGCTGTAACACCGTGGTCTAGTTCAGTTCCACACTGTCCTGTGAACACGCCACCTGAGTAGAACTGGAAATCGGATCCGCTTGCTTCAATGGCAACCGATACTGGCTGATTAGCTACCGCCTTCAGAAGAGCTGACTCGTTGTTGGCTGGGACGTCTTCATAGCCGGTGATCTTGGCTGCGGGGGGAGTTGCCTTCCTTTTATTGCAAGTTCCATCATTTGCTTCATATGGGTACTTAGCTTCGGTTGTAAGGCCTTTGTTTTCAATAATAAATTCAAAAGCGTCATCCATAAGACCACCCTCACAGCCTTGGTCTTCACCGCTTGTGTCACAGTCAACCAGTTCTTGCTCTGAAAGTGAGAGCAATTTTCCCGTCGTGATCTCGTGGATTCCTTCCACTGCTGCCACTGCAGAAAATGCCCAGCAGCATCCTATGTTTCACAACAAAAAGTTAAAAAGTTAGAAAACGAAAAGCAAAACAGGCACATAACATGAACTTATCATATGCGTTAATTTGATCCTCTTACCACATTGGCCTTGGTCCTTAATGGGGGTAACAGCTCCTTTCTTTGTCCAATCAATGCTGGCTGGAACTGCAGTCACGTTTTCATACCTAAATGATACTGTTTCAGATGATCTGACATTCTTTTTATAGCCATTGCGAGAAGGCCGGAATTCCTCATTTGTTAGGTCTGCAAACTCGTTGATGCCTAGCTTGTAAGGTTTGTCCCCTGCCTTGTTGAAAGATTCAATGTACTCGACATTTTCCTTGAATATCTTGAATCGCATCTCCTTATCTGCATCGTCTTTGTACACACGTCTATAGCGAGCCATCCACATTTCATGTTTCTCTTTCATGGTGGCATCATTCAGTGTGCGAGACCAGGATTGAGACACCCAAAGCCCCAAAACTAGCACTGCTACAAACAATAGTTTCTTCTCAAGTATCAAAGCCATTGTAGTTGCTTAAAACTGTTGGGCAAGATAGTTGTACTATAAGTTTGTAGAATGTTTGAGATTAGGCACACTGATCGATGGTGGTATTTATAGATAATGGAACTGCTTGATCAAGTAACGACTCTCAAATTGCATTCCCATTGATGATGTGAAGTTGTAGGTAAAAGACTCACTTGCCTGGTGAATCCGGCAAGTTATGTATAATGAAGACAGCGAGAGTTTGATTCCGTAAACGCTGTTTTATTGGACCTCATGTTAATTTCTGCGTATGGTGTTGCTTTTGTAATCTTCTATAAATCTGTTCTTACTACAGTTTTGGAATCTATTAACCAATTGTTTGGTGGTTAGTTATGCCACTTCGTTTGTGTTATGCATCATTCAAAATTGATGAGCCTACCTTGGATTATGTTTTTGTATCTATTAATTGGTAATGTTGTCAATAGCAATAATAGGGGCAAAACTGCAGATAGAATTGAAAATTGTCGTCTTATAAAAACCGTTCACATTTAGCATCGTAGCTTCCAGATCTGTCGCGTGACCACACAAATAATCGCGATATGCCATTTCTTGGACTTCCATTGTTCTTTTCTTCTGTTCAATGCCCTGCTAACAGCTAAGTTAAGCTAAACATTATTTGTATTCGATTATGTACCAAACTTAAATACATTTGAGGAGTAATTATGTGTGGCATAATTTTGGAAACAACTTTAATCTTCTAATTTTGAGTAAAAAGTAATACTAATATTTTTAAAGTTTCGAGCAATGATTAATTTCGGGTAGTTATATATCTCAAATTATTAATAAGAGATATCATCACTTTTTTTTTTGAGATATTTCTATTATTATTTAGATTATTAATATTGTAAAATAGACAAATTTCTCTCCTCTCAAACGACTCTTCATTAAAGTGTTTAACGGATATAAATAAAGTTACTAAAATATTCACATGCAAAGACTTAATATATTATATGAAAGTTTGAATTTCACAGTTGCAAGGAAAAAACTGATTTGATTTTAAATTAAGTAAGTTTAGATTTGATTTTGAAATTATAATTAACATAATTTGAAATTAAAAATAAAACTAATCTCCAAATAAATAACTATAATTGGATGCAGATAAACACCAAAATCTTAGTGGCAGCCACCACTAACCGACCACCGCACGGTCCAATCAAGATGTGTCCAACACTACAATAGCACTTCACGGCAGTAGCGTTGCAACACCCAACCACCACTAGCCTTTAGCACAACGACAGCCTTGCAGCAGCTACCTCCTCCTCTCTCAATTTTTAGCAGCAACTTATGCAAGACGATTAGCCATCGTCGTCACCCAGCAGTTTCTCACCTTCTCCTTCTCTCCTGGTTTCAGCAGTGACTTCATGCGAGTGGATTTAGCCGTTGTCCTCACCCAAGCAGCCAACATCCGTATCACCCGACCACCACAACGATGCCGTCAAGCAGGTTTCGGCAATAGCTTCTGACCTTCTTCTCTCTAATTTCAACAATAATTTCATACAAAGGTTTACACACACATTGGTTCGAACTCGAGTTCGAATGCTACGTTGTCTATTATTACAAGATAGCAAACTATTGTACGATTACCATTGTGTGATTGTGAATCCCATTCTGATTTTTGTGCTTAATTATTTTTATGTGGTGGATTGATGCTTGTTATGGTGTAATTATTTTATAGGTATTCATCAAATAGTGAAAAATCTAAGCATTAACAGTTAAGATTTATTTTGACGGACCATGTAAGTAGGGATGGCAACGGATAGGATATGATATGAATATCTCAATATTCATATCCGTATCTTACAAAAATTTAATATCTATATCCTATCTATATCCTTTACAGATATTTATGTAATATTCGTATCTTTTTAAATGAATATTTGTCAATATTCATATTCTAACAAATATCTATATCCTAATAAAAAATAATAAACTCTAAAAAAAATTTAATTTATAATTTAATTTTTAATATTTTATAAATTAATATACCATATTAATAAATTTTATAAAAATGAAAATAATCTTATTATCTAACCTATACCAATAATTATTTTATTTTACAATAAAAATATGATAACAATCGTCATCATCTCTCTAATTATAATCAAATTAAGCAAAATAACAAAAAATATATTAAGATAACTTATTTAAAAGTAGCAAAGCACTGATGACTTCAAACAGCCATTAATTTTGTTTTGAGTGTACATTTTTTTTCCATGAAATTATAATCAGACAACAATATTGAAAAATAGTAAAAATGTCTCTTTTTTTCTCTTCAACTACTCGAAAAACAAGAAATTGAAAACAAAATTTGAAATTTTGAATTAAATCTAAATGATGTGACAAAATTGAAATATCTACATTTTTTACCTACATATTACAATGTAATTGATCAATTACTTGAATTAAGTCGTTTATTTTTCACCTAAACTTAAATTTTCACAAAAAATATTCATCTAATTAGATTATAAATTTACAAATTATTTCAAATAAAAAATATATAAATAACTTATTTCACAATTAAGACATCATAATATTTTTTTACTATATAATCTTTAAACAGAAGTTCAGAGAAAATTAAAAAAAAATGTAATACATATCCCAAAAGAGCAGATAATGTATTATAAATTAATTAAATATATTAATAAACTAATTAAATTAATTAGAATTTTTGTGGACATTGGACTATATATTAATATTATAAAAAGATATAATAATATATTGTTCATTACATAAGATATTACATGTATCATAATAATATAATAATAAATTAGTTAAATTATTAGTCTATATTAATTGTTATATTTATCTTTCTCTTTTATGAATAGTATAATTTTTATTTTAATAATTTAATTGAAAAAAACAGTAAAAATAAATTTTTTATACAAATATTCGTAAGATATTTTAAAATATTTTTATTATATCTATATCCTATATAAATATTACACCTCATTATCATATTTTATTCATATTATATTTTATAATATTCATATCTTATAATAAAATACATATGGATATCAGTAAAAATGGTATCCATTATCATCTTTAAATGTGAGGCGACAACGACAAATCGAGTTGAGGCTTCTGTCGCGTTATGTTTGCATAAATTGGCGACAACCTTAGTTTGTGGCATGGGATGGTAATTTATGAGAGGGGGCCGTTTACTTTTGCGATTGGTGGAACGGGTGGCTGCTGTTGCCTTTTTTTTTTGTTTGCAAAAATTCTAGTATTTTATTTTTTATTTTTGAAGTTCAGTTAAAACAAATAAATGCAAATTGTATAATTTTGACTCAGGTTATTGTAGAATTTGATTTTGTTTCTTTGGAATTTAGATTTTCATGAATTATTTAATGAATTAAACTTTAAATTTTTACATTTTTGCTCATTGAATTCATGATTTATAAAAATAACCCGAAATAGATAAATATAGATTGATTTGATTTTAAATTTTAATTAAATTTATTGTCTATTTACTTTTTAGTCCTGATATCCGTTAAACACACTGACAGAGAAACATTTGGAAGGGAAAAACTTTACCTATTTTTTAATCTTAATCATCTAAATAATAATATGAAATACCTTAAAGAGAAAAAAGTGATAATATTCCTTATCAATAATACTCTAATAAACACAATGTTTCTATTGAGAAGTGCTTGAATTTTCTCTTTTGAGATAACAGAAAATATTGAATCAACCACAACGTTATGCCGGTACTACCTTCCGAATCATGACCAACAAAAGAATTTGCTATCTAGAACGAAAGCATCAAGCAATTTTACATGAAGTTAATAATGCCACATTTGGTTCATTTGGCACTTTTTCGGGGCCTTTTTACACAGAAATAGGAAGATGAAAGGTCAACTTACACAGTGTGCTCTGGTTTACAGTTATAACAAGGAGAATAAACATATGTGCTAAATAGTACAACAATCTTCTCTGCAACCCATCGAATCTGAGAGCTGTTGCAGATTGCCAATAGTTCAATTGGTAACCCAGTTTCTGCAGTGCAGTTGCACTATGGTTTCCAATGATGTTACAGAATCTTCCATGTGCATCCTTGAATCATAGATCAGTTCAAGTCAACATAAGAAGTCAGACAAATCTCCCTGTAAATCACGCAATGATTTGAAAATTAAATTAGTTGGAGTAAAATAATTGCAGCACATCGAACAACATAGAAACTAGCATACGAGATATAGATGTGCATGAAAATTAAATTGCTACAACTCTCACCTGAGAGGAATAGAGCCAACAAAAAGATGAATTTGATGTCTCTCAAAATTATAATGCTTCCTCCTTTCAGTCTACATGGTTTGCTGGAGGACCTCTTACAGTTTTCCTCATGTACCTACCTACCAGATCCGCAATAGCCTGTATTAACGACTTTGGATCAAATATTATGCCAACTTTTGGATCATGTGTAGAATCAACAGTAATCTGCAAAAGAATATGTATAGTTATGATACCTAATGCAAATGTAAAGCAAGTTGTTTTTATCAAGCAAAGTAGACAACAATAATACCAATCAAAATGATAATAATAACCATAAATACCACATCAAAGATTCCTTGGGAAGCCAAGTGTTGAATGTCTAAGGGAATTTCACCATCTTTAGGCACCAAAAGCGTGTTGATATACTGACTAGGCTGCACAGAATATCAAATGCCATATCATAAAGGACAAATTAGAACATTTCAAATCATCCTATGATGATAGTCAGTGAGAATATGATAACTTTGGCATTCCTCCCGACTCACTCAATAAAAAGAACAATAAGAAGTTCAAAAGCACCAAACACTATTGTTTTGGACCTTTGGTCCAGTTTCTAAAAGGAGAAAAGAATGACAAAAATTATTAACATGCAATCAGGAACCAGACACTTGCCATATTAGTATCTGTAACAGAAGCAGCATCAATTAACTTACATAGTTCTTAAGAGAATTTTGAGGATCTCCATAAGTTCGATTTAGAGCATCAGTAATGGCAGTCACAAAGCAAGAAGCAGAAAAGCCAATTGTTTCTCGATCTTGTGAACCATTTAACAGAAGTACCTAATAACAAAAGGAAAAAAAGATAAGAAACACAGGTATGTTAAAAACAGCTATTGAAGCCCTAGAAGTAACAATGTTAGGTGTCGATGTCCAGACTCTTTCAATACAAATATCCAACATCTCAAAAAACTGGAGAAAAAAGGTAAGAATACAAAAGGTACCTTGGGACAAGACCTTGAAGAGATTATCTCCCCAATGCCAAGTAATACCTACAAAAGGAGGATAGTGAACAAGAAGATGATTAACCAAATCATGTTTTCATTTGGTAACTGAATCATCTTAACAAAAAGAAGTCTAATTAGTTACCACAAAAAGAAAGACCAATGAAATTCCAGTGGATAAATTTATGTAGATTTTAAGTTAACATGCCTAATAGATCATTGTTACATAGTTGCCCTCACATGAAAAGGAATAAAAAAAAAGTGGCTACATGAGGAAACACACTATATCTTATAATCATATAGAAGCACAATGCAGTTCAAGATACTAGTGTAAACTCAAAGAAAAGAGTGCAGATGAAGCTAGCAAACTCCTTTAGTGGTCACAGGGAGCATACCAGAACAATTGAATTCTAGAAAACATGACTCACATCAACCCAAAGGAGTAGAAGAAAATCCGATTGTCAAAGTTCAGCAGTTGTGAAGTAAAGCTAAGTTGTATTATAACAAGACATCCATAGCAAGGATGCCAAAAACAAAGAGAAAATGTACTTCACATAACAAGACTAATAATTAATTGTATCAGCGAATACCCCTAATTGCGTGTGCTGGCTATAAAAGCAACACTGTACAATATCATCATAACAAGACACCAATATCACCGTTGCATGAAACAAAAAGATGATTGACCAAATGCCAATGGGATCATCTCTACCACAAGAAAGTTCATATTCACGATACCATTTTGCAGTGACATAAATAATGAAAAATGCAGTGCGCTCACAAATTGGAAAGAACTTACCAATGACGAGCAGATGGAAGTAAAGAGGGAACCCATAGCATAAACAATGCAGTCCACAGTATTCAACTGATCAAGAACAGCTTGATTGGCTGTAGGGAAGACCTGATCAGTCAGAAGCCTTAGTTTATCATTGGTTCCAACTATCCAGATCATGTAAACATATATATATATATATATATAGTCAATGTGTCTAATTCAAGCAGTGCCAAATGGTGCCATTTGTTATAAGCATGCAAGGTATAGCAAAAGTATCACAGGCAAATATTGAAGGAATAATACTTGCACCAAACAATTGCCAAAACAACTTCCATCTTATCACCTTTCTTTCCAGATAGGATTCTAAAATTAAATACTCAGTAACCAAAATAAAAAAAAAACCACCAGCACATCCAGCAATATGAGAATGTCCAACAAAGAAAAATATGAAAACTAAATGCCTGACTACATACAAAAATCAAAGTATAAGACCAAATTACCTCATGCAGCAGATTTCTGCCCTCACTGGACATGTAGAACACCCGCTTTATTCGTGAAGGAAGAGCAGGAACTGCTGACCTTTCCTAACATCCAAATAAATGAAAAACATCTACTAAGATAACTCTGCCAGAGAATAATACCAGAAAAATTCAAAAAAATAAAAGTATGCTCAAGTATCCACATTCCAAAGACCCATTTTGTTTCATACCAGTTTAACTCTCGACAATATTAAGATTCAAATTCTCAACTAAAAAGCCTAAATAAAGGTCTTATTAGTTTCTGATTCTTGTTGACTTCACACTGACTATCACTGACTATCATGGCACCCTAACATCAGCATCAACATAATGAAAGACACGATAGGCAGTGTATATGTCACACGACAACCACAGGGATGATATTTAATAATTATGTTTATTTCTCAATATTCTAAGCTTTTAAATCATTCAATCAGAAGAAATCTGACAGAAAAAGCAACGAAGAATATAAGCTTCCAATCATAATGATGGTGGTGGCATACCTTTTTTACAGGTTCCATGGATCCATTGGTTGGGTGAGAAATTTCATTCTGACCTCTTATGATGGTGCCATCCTAAAGTGAATCATACATTAAAATCAAAAAAGAGGAAAACAAATAACATAATGCCAGAATGACAGACATCGAATGTGATGTCTTAAAGGTGATGGGGGCAGAAGGAGCTGTAAAGTTATTGAATCATGCTCATCTTTTAAATGTCAAATATCTCCCATGAGCCACAGATCTAAAACTAGTTTTATGAGAAAGGTTACTTCAAGATTGCAGTGTAGCTACATGATGCAATATATAGCAAAATTACCATAACTCCAAAATATGTCAACAAAATGACAACCTATAATGACCATCCACATAAAAGTTCTTCCCCAATAAATTGGCATTCCAAGCTATCCATAATCACTATAATACATTAAATGAAGTAGCCAATTTCAGATCCTTCTGGCATCGTTCTTGATACATCGCAAAGCATATGAAAAACACCATATGCATTAAAATGCACATATATCCATTGTAGGGGCACCATACAAGTGCGCCCAATAAACGAATGCAATGGTCATCCTATCAAGTAAAATTTCAGATAACACTCTTGAAACCTCCAAGTGTGAAAATGTAACATTGATACCGCATTATCTCTCCCCACAAAAATTAAACAGGAAGCTCCGCAAAATTTAGGTCCCTGAGATATATAATCATCATTTGGGATGAATCAGTAGCTGAACTCAAAGAAGTGGGTTTATATTCCTTCCCTGCGGTCATGTTCAGAATTAGATCTACCAGTGAAGAGTCTCCCCACAAACTTTTACATTTTCAGCATCTCCCCAACCACAAAATATCAATCTAGTAAGCGACTCTGGAATCCCCAAGTTTGGAGGCTAATTTAAGCAAATGGTGAAGAAACAGCCTCTCTCATAGCTCATTTAGGTTGAAAAATCTACTAGCAGAAAGAAAAACCTTTGATTCTATGCAAACACCAGTTTTGACAACAAAGATGATTTGTACAAATTCACTCCCTTTTTCGCTGAAAGTCAAATATAAAAGAAGCTTGGGCAGTAGAGGAACTACTTTAAAGGCAAACATTGCAAATGAAAAGTTCTTAATTCAAACATAAAATTAGGAATGATATACATGTTCAGTTGTGATCTTGCAAGGCATGCCAAAAATCAAGGAGCTTGGACATCATATCATTAATCAAACATTTACAAGTTATATTCTGTAATTTAAACTGGAGATATAGATTTATCTGCAGATTAGATATGTGATAGAAAATATGAACTTTGTATGAGACATAAAAATTAATTGATAATCATACCCAGAGTTCACAGCCTAGTGTGAGTCTATCATTGGTGGAGATCACTGGGAGGACCTGACTTTCAGGGGGAATATCTGAAACACGTGAAAACAAAAATATTGCAGCATCTAAAGACTGAAAAAATATGCGTGCTCCTGCAAAGAAAAAGTTTCCAATGCTGCAAAATGATAGGTATCAGTTAAGTTAGGACAATGTCAGGCAATATACTGATAATATTGTATTGATGAAATGATTTCACTCAGTACAACCCTCAATTGACAGTTACCCTGTTGAATCCACCTACTTGCAAGACCTCAGCCAATATCATTCATCACTTACACCACTATGAGCAAGAACTGGAATGTGATTATGTGAATGTGTGAACTGTTGTAGCAACTCAGAGCGAACGATAGGTATTTCACTATTACAGTTTAAAGGCATCGAAAATTTCAAAAGATAAAGCATGCTTTTGTGATACCACAAAACAAAAACCATACTGTCATATGGCTGACATTAAAAAGAATACCTGCCATTACTGAAACAAAATGATTCGTTCGGCCGCCGGAGGATCTGTATTGGGAAAATATGCTGATTATCAAATTGAGCACTTGAAAAGTTCAAAAGTAGTTAAATAATAAGTAATTCATGAATGGGGCGATAATGGAGAAAAACAAAAAAATAAATAATATGCAAAATAGTAAATAATTGAACACAAGGCATTTGTGCGCATGCGGCCATTTAGTTATGATATATGAAGGACCAAATAGTTTTCTTCTTAATCTTTGACTGACATGACCTCTTTTTGTATAGCCATTGCTACAATGTTAAAGACAAATTCCCCTTAAGTGGTTAAAAGGACAAAAAGTGTACTTCATAAAAATATTAGGAGGGAAAAGCACTAATGTCGTACAATAAACAAGATGATTATGAAGAAAGAAAGAAACTGATCAATGATGCAACACAGTTTTTAATAAATTGGCAGCAATAGAATGTACACTAAAAGTATATCTGACTGAGTGTAGAGGGTGCCCTTGCCAATAACCACAGCTACTGACAATATGATACGGCAGGCAGAGCAACATACCTCGTTCTGGAAATAAGCAAGAAAAGCTCGAATTGTTTCCCTATAGGGTTTTGATACACCTTTCCATAGAGAATGACCCCCTTCCACAATATCGTACCTGTCAAATTCTCAACTCATTGTATTACTCAACATCCCACCATAGTAACACCTAGCAAGTAAATTACCCATATTAATAATATGAAAAGCATACAAAATAAACAGCAGACATCAGAAGGCAGAAAATCATTTACTCTTCTTTTAAGTATGGGATTATAATATCAATAACCAATGTTTCCTGCTTCCATAGTTCTATCAATCTCTTAAGCTGAAAAATCCCATAGTCCATAAATTCAAAGACCAATAGTTAATTATTTATACAACAATGTTTGATAAATTACCATTCTGATTTAGCTTGCTGGGGATCAAGGGGCAAACGATGACCAAGCAACTTCCGAACAGCAAGCGCCTCAGCAGTACTTTCATCCGACAATCTCAAACATCTGGACCGTATATCTCCAACAGCCGGACCACCTGTATCATACACAACCAGCCTCATTAGTCAAAGACAATAAAAACAAATTGTGGTAGCATATAGCAACACAATCGCGCATTTATTTGATTTGCAATCCGGATAAAATTCTCTGTTTTTGAAAACAATGGCTACAGAAAATCAAATTTAAAAAAAAAATGCTTCGGCTCGAAAATGTTTGCGTAAACAGTTTTCAATGCAACGGTTAAAAACAGTGAGATTTATTTTTCTTTTCTCTGAGATTCAAATCCAAATTCAAACTCAAACGCACTCATAATTAATTACCGAGGACGCGAACAATTTCAGCGGTACTTCCACCGTCGTCAGAAACGGGAAGAACATGCGCGACACGTGTAGTTAACTTCTTAAGCTCTTCAACGACGCCGTTAAACGCCGTGCCACCTAAAGAAAAAAACCCACTCACCGGATCAGTATCATCAGCTCATGGAATTTGTAAGGTAAAACGGAGAATAAATGACCGACCTGAGAAGACGAGAAGAGAAGGCTGCGTAGGATTGGGAATAGAAATGGAATTAGGATTAGAGAAGCAATGGCAATGAAAAGCAGACATTGAAAGAGAGTTTCTGAAAGGAGAAAAAAAATTTTGTTGAAAGAGGAGGGGAGGACTAAATGAAATTGAGTGGCCCAATAACCTCTCCGCCATTATTTCCTTCCCACCACAGCAACCAACTGCGTAACTCCCTCACTAACTTTCTTCTTCGCGGTCGCAAAACATTCCAATGTTCCGCTATTGGCTCGACCGGCCATGTCAGCGTGGGACGCACTTCTTAAGCACTCGTGGCTGGCTATCGCTATGGGAATAAAATAATTATAATTTTTTATTATTTAGAGATTTAATATTTTCACAAAATTTTTCTGATAAACTTCATATTGGTTTATATTGTAATTATTTTTAAAAGAATAAAACATTTTGCGACAGTGAAATTATCAGAAATCAAAAATTCTAAAATTTCCTCTAAGTGCTCGTTAGATTTAATTTTTTATTGGTTAATATCATTTAATTTGATTATTATTTAAAAAAACTTTTAAAAATTAAAAAAATTATTTTTTTATTAAAACAATTCTAAATTTTAACTTATAACAATTAAAAACCTTACTGACTTACAAAAACATTATATATAAAAGATGTAATTCAAAAAAATTTATTTAAAAAATTATACCAAATGGACCATAAATAGACCTAACATCAACATTGTACATTAAATAATCCAAAGCCAATGGATTTTCTCAAGCATTCGATAAAATTAAAATTTCAGAATTTTCTATTCATCATTCATTTAGATTGAAGCATAAAAATCAAATCCTAATTTAACTAAATAATCACCCACTCAGAATCACAAGTTTCTTGTTCTTGGGTGGTATTCAGGAGGGATTCTCTGAGCTTTTCTTCTTCTTCTTCTTCTTCTACAATTTGTTTAAGATTCTGCATTATTTTTTCTTCATCTCGTACAACCAGTTTTAGGTCCTGCGTTATTGTCTTCATAATTGAAGAATGTAGCTTTTCCCGATGAGAATCTTGCCGTATTGCACTTGCAAGAATTTCCAGAATAGTATCGATATCTTCCGGTCTTGCACTTGCAATAATTTTCAGTATAGTATCCATATTTTTCTAATGAAAACAAGAGAAAATATATTCAGTGTAATGTAAATGAATTGTGTATATAAAAAATAAAAAATAAAACTTGAGAAATGATGTAATAATTGGTAGAAAGAAGAGTCTTACGAGGTCGTCCTCTTCCTCTAAGAGGCAGCTTTCATCAAGCTTGACCTTCCGAAATGATTGAATGGTATCTGTCTCTGGCTTAGAAACATCATTATCCAACATCCCTTGTGCAACAGATTCATCTGAGAAACCTTGAACTATTATACTTTCATTGGTACTAAAATTGCACTTCTCTGACAATGAATAGCTAAATGCAAAATTCGCAACAAAATAAATAGGATACTTATAACTGAAAGGTGCTTTTACATTTAAACACTTTCGTTTGCCTCAGGTTCACATTCAAAAAACTGAGCTTGGAAGATGACGGAATTCAAGTTTTGCACATCACAAATTCACAAAAACTAACTGGCAAAAACTTGGAAGATGACAAAATTCAAGTTTGCACATCACAAATTCACAAAAACTAACTGGCAAATGGCGGCAGCATGGTTTGATGATGTTTCAAGCATGGGGAATATGCAAGCAATAAAGAAGCATAGTTAAAACCTAAGCTTCAATTTTTAGAGCTCCCCATTCCAGAAAATGTAAGCAATGTTACAACTAGGAGAGAAACTCATTACTTTGGTCAACCAATACCATAGGTGAATAAAAACATAGAGCTAAATTTGCCATAGTTAACTCATTTTCACACTAACAATAGAATCAGAAAAGTAAAAACAATTTGCTTACAAGAAGAATAGAGAACAAAAGACTTCTCAACAGCTTCATAATGACTCAGAATAGTGCAATTTCATAACAGAGCTCAGACACATCCCAGGAAGGCTCAGTTAAAGATGTTGTCAAAGCATTAAAGAAGGAAAAGTACAAACAAACACAGATGTCATGAAATACTTACAAGGTGATTCTGTTGAGGCAACAACAGTAGTAACTTCAGTATTCGCAACAGATTCATATGAATAATCAGAACAATAAGATGGTGTGGTACTTGAGATATAACCAAATGCATCTTCAATGGTATTACTCTCTTCCTTCTCTGGGGAAACTATATCTGACATCTCGGGTTGAGACTGGTTATCCTTAAAGAGATTTTCCTCGCCAATTACCTCCGACTTCTCATAAACCCTAGCATCAACATTCTCCTTCACAAATGAATCAAAATGAACACCATCTATAGGTTCATGAGAGGGTGAACAGAGCAAATGATTCTCATTGCATGATGCATTTTCACAATGGTCTTCATCAATACTTATCTTTGAAGCTTTGGAGTCCATGTCATCAATGTCAGAAGCTTGCTCTTCGTCTGTATTCTCTGAAGATTGGGGCCACTCATTTTCCACCAGATCCAAGTAAAATTGCATAAAATTGGTGCCAACTCTCTGCAACTGGTTTGTAACAGATGTCAACTCCTGTAAAGATTGGAGTCAATATGAGATGTAGTTATATTTGGGATAATGTAATGACTTGCACAGTTAAGATTTTCAAAGAAGATAAGGAAGAAGTTTGGAAATTATTTTTATTGTTACTGAGAATATTAAGCATTCTGGGATTTTTTATTCAAAGAAAAATGTAATATCATTGGCAAGAAAAACCCAACAAACTAGGGACGAAAGTATTTAGATCTCAAAACTGCAGCAATTCAAATTTTAATCAGAGCAGAAGATCACATATACACGATCAACATACCACCCCTAAAAAAATGTAAGACACACAAGAAAATAATCTCATATGCATATTAAGATCCACAAATGGTTAAAAGGGGAAGGGGAAGAGTAACCCAATACCTGCCGCATGACACCATCAACTTCCAATAACAAATCTTCAAACTTCTGGACTATGTCTCCAGTCCAGGATATACCTTCCCCTCCATTGTCCATAATGATCAAGATCAGCTATACTCTGCAAGCAGATAGAAAAAAGAATGGTAAGTACTTCATCTTCCTCTCAAAGTTATAGTTACAGAAGAACTGTAATAAGGACAAGCTCATCAAATCAAAGGTTTTAGATTGTTCAACTCTCGTCCTTGCTAAGGGTGAAAAACATTATAAAGCAAAGATTAAAACTAAATGCATCCTCAAGTAACTGGACTTCCGAAAAGGTCTCAACACAAATTTACAACACAAATGTAAGAACTAAAATAATGTCTAAGAAAATTAGATACAGCTAAACAGGCCATGAACCAGCCTGAAGCTATCAAGAATAAACATAGCGATCGAAATCAATTACCATTACGGCCAGCAAGAAGCTGTTCACTTTCATTGCCGAACTTGTAGCAAGAAGATAGTTTAACAAAACAGTTGGCCAATAGATATTCTCAAAGCCAACATCTATATTATCTACCAAACCACAAAAAGAGTAGGACACAAGAGACAAAACATAACTTTTCATAACCAAATAGTCGTCAGGTCTCTAGTAAAATACGAATCGGAGTACGGCTCAGATTGACGGTGATTATCAATGTACTGAGTCCTGATTTGAGGAAAAACTGGAAGTCGCTATTCTTTTTCAGCAGACAGACATAACAGTTGCAAAGTTTAACCATAAAAAACAGTAGGAATGGCAAAATTCCCACGGTCATCAACATGCAAAAGCACCCCATAAGAGTATATTGACCAAAAAAACCCAAAATTTTCTTTGATCAACAAACCTCCATGTTAAATATTAAATTAACACAAGAAAAAGCCAGATTATGAATAAACAGAAAGCTGAAAACCCAAACCCAAAATTTCATACGATTAAAAGACCCACAGCATCATCCAGGTCAAAAAGAAAAACAAAAAAAGAGCCACATTAAAAAAAAAGGGGGGAAACAGATTGAGAACATGCATAAATTTTGAAGCTCAGGAACTTACAGGTTGCAGAAACTGACACCCAGAAACTGACACCCAGAAACTAAAACCTTCAAACAGAAAAATTAAACCCCGAGAATTTGCATGGTAAATTATAAAAAGAGTTACAGAATAAATAAAAGTAAGAGAAGCTCACATAAACTGTGTTTATATGATTTGTTGTGAGTCACAGTCTGAGCTGACTCCGTATTCTATTTGAAGAAGGCTTTTGGTTTGCTGCCTGAGTCTAGTAGCTTCACAAGTAGATTCGGTATAATCTACGTGAACCGGATGTTAACAACCGGTTTTTTTTCTTTTTCCTTTTTATTCGATTTATTAGGAGATTTTTTTTATTAGGTTCAAATTACGCCTAACATAATCAGATTTTTTTTTTAAAATGCGTTTTTATTCATGTGAATTACTTTTTCTTATAAATAAAACTTTTAAAAAAATTATAATTAATTTCAAATACAAAATTTATGGTCATCATATTATAAAAATATTAAAATCGTAAAATGAAAAGAATATTGTAATAATTTATTTTAAGAAAAAAATTTCTTATATAAATCTGGGATTAAAGTTGATCCTTTTTAATGTTTCATAAAAACTTATTCAATTACAATTAAAAGACAAAATAAAAAAATAACTATTATGAAACTTTTTTTTATAGAGAAATCATATCAAACTAGTACAATTGAAAACTAGCCTTAATATATTAGTAATGAGAATATATTTGAAGTTGTTGTTTATTTACTACCGAATTATAAAATTGAATGATATAAATAATATTAATCATTGGGAGGGCAAGCCTTCGATCCTTGCCAAGAGGCAAGGTTGTCCCACAATTTGTGGGACTTTTTCCAGGGATATCTGGGTCGACTTTTGGATGCTGGTTGTTCTACAACTGTCTAACCCTGGGTCGACTTCTGGATGCTGGTTGTTCTACAACTGTCTAATATCTTCCCAGTTAAATTCCAGTAGATCCCTGGTTGTAAATACCAGTAGGAATCTAGTTTAAAATACTAGTAAATTTGTAATTATTCAAAAAAAAAATGATATAAATAATATTAGTAATATATGTTTAATTGTAAACTTTTTTATAACAATTTACCAAGACAATTATTAAATGAGTTTAAAATTTAAAGCAACAAAAAACTGTTTTATTCTTTTCTGTGGAATATATTTTAACATTTTTAAAATGTTTTCAGGTCACAAATCAAATCAGAAGTCTGAGTTCTGACTGCTGAGGCACAAACTCTCACAGACAAAAAAGTTTTCTTCAACTATTTTCTTACTAGGAAATTCTTTCTTTAAGACTATTGGTCCAGCTCAATTCTGAGGTTTGGATTGGGCCTTGATAGGAAGCGTCTATTGGGTTTGGGGATAAGCCCAATCCATCTCCTGCGGATGTTGCGGATTAAAAGAAAAAAATTGAATTTCTGGCAATACTTCGAAAATTTTGAGCAGAGTGATACTGAATTGCATATGAAGAGATCAAGCCATTTCTTTATCCAAGGGGAAAATTCATTTGTTCCCCATATGTAAAACTTGGGTATTTATTACTCATGATATACAACTATTACCATCAGTCACTGCACAAGAAATGCATTTTCTCAGGAAAATTCCCTTCCGAGAATCTACAAACAATTATCACATTTCCGTTGCAGAATAATTTGTACTAATAAGGCAAGCTCTTAGAACTTGTGCTAATTACCAAGGACTTGAGCTTGGAAGGATCATCAGCAGCATTTGCTCTTCTTGTTATCATTTCCAAATTCTTATGAAGACTTTGCTTCACCAAATTGTTCATCATTTTCTTCCCTTCTTGTGCTACCCTTGGATTTACAGGTGAACCTATTGACACTCTTCCTGTTTGTGGCCCTGAATGCGGCCCCATTTTAGCTTGCCTTTCATCTTTAAACCATTGCAACAATTTCAGAGCCCTCTTTTGTGCTAGGGGGCTTCCTAGTAAGGCCACTTGAAGAATTACATGAACAATTCCTGACTTGGCCATTTTCTCTCTTTGTGCTGAGCTTTGATGAGCCAAAATCATCAGGATGTAAGCTGACAATTCCTGACACTTTGGCTTCTCTTCCCATGTTAAAATCTCTATCAAACTGTCAGGCACCAGGGAATTATCTTCCATAGCTTTCTTTCCCATCAACGTTACCACCAAGTTTCCTAATGTTGCCAGTGATTTCTCTGAGAGTTCCTTCATTGAACAGAGCTTCAAGAGGGTGTGAACAACGCCATTTGAGACCAAAGGTCCAGCATTCTCCAAAACTGCAGAGAGATTGTACAGTGTTCCAATACATAACTCTTTAGTATCAACACTTGATCCTGATTCAAGAATTCCAACCAGAAACGGCAGAATTTCCGATGATGAAACCGGAATGTCTGTGTTTGCTAGAGAAGATAAAGACAGCAGCAATTCTGCAAATTCACGTTTAGTTGATTCGTCAACTGTATCAACATTCTTCGGTAGTTTTGTCAAGATTCCTGCCTCCACCATTAGAGCCTTGTTCCTGAAGAAAGAAACAAAACAAAAATTAGGAACACAAGCACAAACTATTTGACTTTCATAACAACAAAACACACTTAAAGTCAATAATGACTTGAAATCCCTGTTAAATTAATTATACTACATCAAATACAAATAATTAGAAGGTAGATGAACCAAAAAGTACACTATTAATGCAGCATTCCTAACCATTAAACAAAAAGAAAAAAAAAAAAGCTGGTCACATTACCAACCCAATAAAATAAAGAGCTTGGGGGATGGAGAAGTCAATGAGATTCTGAGATTTAGATCTCAGCTGAACGTGAAGGTCAACAAATGAATTGTTTATTGTAGAATTAAGATCATGGGGAATCTGATCAACTGCAGTATTATCTGCCGGGCTGTAATTAATTTCTAATTAGGACCAGAATATCAGTAGGCTAACATAATTGTCTGCCAACTCTTTTTGCTTTAATGGTGCTTAGTGGACAATCAGCGCACCTTGCGGCCCGCTTATTGAAGGGGATGCATTTAGCCGAATGATTAATTTCGGAAGAACGGTGGATCGTTCGTTTGTAATTTCTATAGTGCTTCCTACGTGTTTGTTTTTAGAATTTCACTTGGAATGTTTGGTTATTCATTGAACATACAGTCGAGAAAACAAAATTTGAAACTTCTGTCGTGAAATCTTGATAGGAATTAGGAAGTACTGCAAAGCAAAATAGTGCATTTATTTCGAGAATTCTCGACAAAATGGGGAATACTCCAAACTGCAATGCTTACCTAATCTTGTAAGAAGAAAGTCAAATATACATTGCTGACGGCTAAAAAGGTTCCACTCACTTTAATTTCTGAATATATTCTCTATAAACATTTCGTCATATCATTATCTACTAGCCCAATAAGGACCTACAATACAATTGGTCTACAGATTTTTGACAATAAAAAATCAGCATACTGTTTATTTGATCATATATATTTAATTTACACATTGCATTCAACGAATTAAGATGATGTTATGATAATATCCATTATAAATGTGATCAACCATATGGGTCTCATTTTTTTATTTTAATACCTAACAAACTTTTGATTATAATGAATTTGATTAATTCTTTTGGCCCTATTTTATTGTGACCCCGGGCGGTATGTATATATTCTATAAGACGACTTACAAAAATCCAAATGGAACTCCATTAATTTCAAACCCATTAATTAAACTCTCCGTTGAAAATATGCAAACGTCCTATCTCAGCAGCCCTTATGAAACAGCTTTTTATTTTGATAAAATATCAAAAATTAATTATTACATCCAAAAGTTGGCTACCACCAGTCTCCCCCACTATGTCCTATGCACACAAAAATGGAGTCCCATCCCTCCAAAATCAAAATGCTTATCCTCTTTATGAAAAATTTTGTTTTGACAATTTTGGATTCAATTATGCTAAATTCATATGCAAATCCACATTTTTATTAAAAAACCTCATAACTATATTGATCCAAATTATTCTAAGAATATATATATATATATATATATATGAATAAAAAAATGCAAGGAAGACTTACGTGTAAGTGCCGTTAGCAAGCTCGATCAGCGCCTTGACGGCCGCCCGGCGGCGGCCAACGACCTCCGTAGCCACCATAGATACCAACATCTGTATAACACCAAGTTCAGCCATCAATTTCTTTATTTTGGCATCTGCTTTAGCAAGTCTCTCGATTTCCATAGCGGCCATCTCCTTCTCTTCCCAGCTCCCGAAGTGAAGCCTCTTCACTGATTTCTGCAACACCACAGAATCATCCTCCTCGCGTTGCTGCTGCTGCTTCTCCACAACCTGCTGCACCTCTTCTGCGTCGTGACTTCTTGACGCCCTCGAGAAATCAAGATTGCTATGACTGGACGACGACTCCGCTTGCCGTTTTCGAGCCGATTTTGATTGCAAGAAACGACGGATACGAGAAAAGAACTGAAGCTTCGTGTAAGAAATTAACCAAACAGATGATGCAGAAGAAGAGGAAGGAGCAGACATGTTTTGTGTTTGTTGAGAAACTGTTAATTGGTTTTGTGCGCTTATATAATAATCTAAACAAGTCTCTGACCGTATTGAGAGTGAGAGGTGGGGGGAGAAGAGAATATGTAGGGGTGAAAATGGAGACAAAGAGAAGAAGACTTTGTGAGAGAAAGGGAGCATGAAGCACATGCAGAGGAACAGTGTTTGTCTGTTTAATGTAGAGAGAAGAGAAGGTGACAGATTTTTAATTAAGACACGTAACATAAGATCACTCCCTTCATATTAGCCAGCATCCCCATTATACCAACCTGCCATTCATTTTATTACTGACATGCCATTTATTATTTATATGGGCTAATTACATCCCAGTCCTTATCTTTTCTTCTGTTTATAAATGAAGATACATAATTTTTATATATAACAAATAAATTCTAAATATTGTCCAACACTTTTTATTAGGTTTCCGCATAGTGTAGCTTCATATTCATGTATAGAATCAACGATTTTTATATTTTAATTTGAAAGAAGTTGACTCTTTAACTATTAAAGGGATTTCGTCCACTTGAAACTTGTATTTTTTCCATAATTTAAGGTTAAATCATTGAGTTTTTTTTAATGTTTGACATTTTTGTCAAAGCTTTTACCAAAATTTCTTGTAATTTTACATAGCATAGCCCAAATATATGGTAGGTATATTAATTAATGCTAGAGAATATTTTAATTATTTTAATAGAAGTTAAGGTAATTTAGAAGAAAGAAATTAGAAGTTAAGGACTTATTTGATACAAATGAATAAATTATATTTTATTTATAATAATATACAAATTAAGAGTTTCGATATTATCATCTCTATTTTATTGGGTAAAAAAGCATAAATGATAACAGGATGGTTTAATTAGTAAAAACAAAAGCAAAACATCACTAATGATAGGTATATAACAATTATATTAATTTAAATAGCTTTAAGACTAAATGTATCAATGGTATGGAAGATTTTCTTGAATTTATTAAATTATATAATTAGAAGAGTAATTATGGGTAGCAACTAGCAACAATTAGTGGGGTTAATGGGACCTATTTAGTACCAACTCCATATTGGGTAGTTTCTTGGATGAAGCAGAATCAGACAGCTAAGAGCCTAAGACGATCGATGAAATTAATGAACTTTTCTTGAATGTTCCCAATAACCCAAAGTCCTTTGCTTTTCGGGCATCGCAGCACTAACTCTATGTTGTTGTTTAATTAAGTAATTAATTAAGAAGTTAATTACAATAAATATTTATATCATGGAATAAATTTGATGTGAATTCTTAGCCACATTTATGGCAGTTTATGTGGTATTCGGGAGCATCAGCCTCGATATTCTCATTAAGATTTAAATCCACGTGGCATTCATGCAGTATAATTAGGGTTTTAGTCAACCTAATGTTATTTAATTAATTTTTTGGCGAGAAAAAATCTATTCTGTATCAATGCTGTGAGATTCTCACATGCATTGTTGATCTTGATCGTGTAAATTTTGCAGCAAAAAGGGTGGATCCATCACTGGATCACCATGGATTCAATTTAATGATCATAAATCATATATTATTATATTAATTAAATTTTTAATTTCGTGGTTTAAGTAAAATATTTAAATTAAATTGTGATCAATAATTATGGCATCGACAAGAAAGAACAACAAATGTCGCTTCATATTCTTGTCCACAAAACAAATGGGCAAAATTTTCATTTTTCAAAACGCTAATGTCGGGTATAATGAATTCTTTTTACCAAATTTTACATAACATAAATGACAAGATAAATTACATTAACATTGCTATTAATTGACCAACAATTCATGTGAAATTGTCATTTTTCACACATGGGATATTTCATTAATTGGTTCATATTGAATTATTAATTTATTTATTTATTGCATGCCCATTTAGTGTTGTCAAATACTTTACACGATGAATTTATAATTTGTGAATAAATATTACATATATATGTTTGTATCAAAAATTCAAAATGAAGTTAGATTAGATAGCCAAGGTGGCTGGCGCTATATATGGTCAAGAATATATATATATATAAAAGTACCATGGGCAGGATGTTTTGTTAGTGCACCACTTGAGGGTAATACTAAAATTCATGACATATTCCTCTTTGATTCTCTCAAAAAATTTGAGTGCAAAAGATTGGTAGAATTACATAATGGGGTTGTGACATTTCCAAGTCATATTCCACTGCAATTAAAGTTAAATTTTATCTATATATATATATATATATATATATATATATATATATATATTGATATATCATTCATGCATGGAAGAAGATGTACATTGTAGAAGCCCCGAAATTTCCCACGTGGGTGCTTATATGAGGTGTACCATGTAATTCATCCTCCTGAGGTGTCATAAATATCTATTATCTATTATCTATTATCTATATTTATATCTATATATATATATATATATATATCCCTTTTGTCCTTTCTTATTTCAAAAGTATTGAAGTTTGTCCGTATATAGAGAAACAACAACAAAACTTGTTAGATATATATTGTAAAACTAGTCGTATTTGGCTCAAGAATATTATATCTCAATTTTTTTAAGTTGATAGTTTTAGATATTATGTTCTAACACTTCTAATTATCACAAGTAAGAACAAATTAAATTTGTTAAGGAAACTTATCACACAAATTTACATAGTTCAATGTCAATATATAAATAGTATACTTATATCTAAATATAAGAGGTGTTGAAAAGGTCTTGAGAAAAGATAATTTGCCTTCTTCTAGTGGCAGGGACGAATGCCACATGCTAAGCCGGCAACACTACAACACGTGAGATAAAATATACATGTAGAAAATGGAACTGAGAAATGAAAATGGACAATCCACTAATTAAAGGGGAAGGAAGTAGTCAGAGATAAGGGTAAACGTCCACAACCCACAAATATATAATTGCAATTGCAATATCAGCAAATGACACGTAAATATATTGGAAGATTAAATCACCCACAAAAAAACAGCAAGATATTGATCAATGATTATGGTGGATGGCCATTTTGAAACTCAAAAAGTGTTAAAACCCACTACAAAGACTTGGGGAATATGGCAAGACTTCATTTCTCTGCACAACTGTTGCTTTTCTAATTTCTTTATGCCCTTCAATTTTTCAACTAATGAAATCTCTCTTCAACTTATATATATACGTATAGAATTAATGTGTTTGAAGGACATTTGAGTACCTTAGTACTACAAGGGACTTAGGGTTGACTCATTCTTTGAATTCGACATTGAGAGAGAGAGATTTCGTGGGTACCCAATATTTATTTGGTTGTCGGTCTGCCTAATATTAGTTGAAAGTATAACCTTATTCTCGCTCTTAGATTGTTTTGAGTGTAGGTCTCTGTCAATGAAGTTTTTCTCACGCATTGACGGCCAGCCAATCTTTCTTCCACTTTAGTGTCGACAGAATAAAGCAAATTAAAATGTAAATTTTACACATCATGATGACATTTGTAAATATATGTACAAATGTTAAATGTGTGCTTGGAAAATTAATGTAATCTTAAAACAAATACTAATGTAATTATATTTAATTAGTAACGAGTACTGTTTATCACCGATCCCCCAAATCTCAAACATATATATATATATATGTATGTATGTATGTATGTATGTATGTATGTATGTATGTATGTATGCAATTCCCATTGAAAGGAGTTAACACAATGTACAGTTAAACAATGATGAAAATGAGCAAGAATATGATTTTCGGAAGTTAGAGCTGGAGGACTTGGTCTCAACCATTATTTTCTTGCAACTGCAATGAAGGTTCCCCATCTACCCATGCATTTGGTTCATATCATCATTACAAGTTCAAAAAGTAAAGGCAGGCTTGCAGGGAGAAAAAGAAAAAAGAAAACTCCAAAGTTGGATGAAATGGTATTGCAGTTGAGTTGCATAGACGATATATGCTTATAATAATGTATAAATTAAAGATGTCGAGCTGTTTCACGTCAAAAAGACAGCGGAAAAGGGGCTCGATCATCTTGACAAAATGCAAGTCTTTGCTTTGATATTCAAGTGCCATGACTTGTGAAATGAGCTTAGAATTGAATGAATATCCACTGCTATCCATGGCCAATTTTTCGAAGAGTTGGACTTTTTATCGTAACGCGAACGTATGTACGAAAATATTCAGGAGCAAAAACCCCAAAAGTAAAAATTTCATGCGCCAGCCGGGAATCGAACCCGGGTCTGTACCGTGGCAGGGTACTATTCTACCACTAGACCACTGGTGCCTTGCGATGATATCTTCTCAAATATTTATTACAAATAGAATATTTTATATTTTGTCCTTTTTACCAATCTACTAAAATTTTAATCAAACCTTCAGCCCAATCATGAAATTTTTCAGCCTCCATAAAGCAGTGAACTGTAGACCGTACCGAACCTTATTTAAGATAACTTTGTGTTCTTAATTGTGAACGTCAAACACTGTTAAGGCGATTCAATTTACACAGGCTGTACAACCAAAGAATCTTAAACTGGAAGCTATATGATTTTGACATTTATTTGACTTGGTTTTGTACAATTGATACTGATACAGTTCTGAAATACAAGGAATTTGATTTAAGGAACTTGTCAGATTTCAACATAATCATCTTCGTCATCTGCTTCAATATCCCAGTCTAGTTGAAAAGAATTAGCAGATTTCTTCAGTTCTGTCAGTCCCGTCAGATCCTCCAGATAAGTAGGATGGTTAATTGCTCCTAGTATGAATTCTGTTCCTCTTTCTCGGTATTCCGATACGACCTGTAATGTCCATCGTGATCAAAATTAAGAATGGCAGCTTCGGTAATAAAATAACAAGTCAAAAAGTATATCTATAAAGATCAAGAAACCTTTCAATGTTCAAGCCAAAAGAAGAACCAATGGCTTCAACAAATTTAATTTGAAAAATTTATAATGTATTTACAACTGATCTTGAATAAAATTCCATTTTTCAAGCAATATAGTATCAGCCTCAGGCAGATCCTGTAATATTGTGCCTGAAAACAACTAATTTCTTGAATTGACCAAACAGAAAGTCTAGTAGATTTGATAAGAATCCAAAATAGATGTACTTACAGTGCCACAACACGCTGTGCAACTGTTTGAGGAGTGACCAACCAGTGTCATCTGAGAAAATTGAGAAAGAGAACCTCGAATCTGGTGGGGTAAAATACCAAGAGGTTGTTCAGTGCTTCCACTGTCAATGGAGTTCGCAAGCTCGGCTTGAGCATAGATCCTGTACATGCGAAATTGGACACCAAAACACCACGTCAAATTTAGAAAAGTAAGCAAAATCGAACTTCTATATAACCCTTAACCACTACAAGTTAAATATAGAAAATGTTGCAGCTGGCAGAACATTTCAGATAGTCTTTTAGGATTTACCCTTGGGGATGATGCAGGACCCCAACTAACAGTTCAACAGCAAGAGCTGAAGCAATGGGAGCAAGCCCTGGACGTGTAACAGTACATTGCTGGTCCAGAGTGCGGTTGGCAGTTGACTGCACATAGAGCATAAAAGTTGCTAAGGAAGTTAATACAATAAAAAAAAATGTTACCCATCAAGTTTTTTTAACAATAGAAATTACATCTGTTGGAGCAACCACATCATTGCAGAAGTAACAGCCCAATCTGTGCCCTTCACTTCTATTAGTTAGGGCAAGGTTACCCATATCAGCAGATAAAGCATTTGCAGCATCAGCTTTAACATCATCAGAAGTGCTGAAAGGACCAGGTCCATGGCGCATAACTAAGAAACTGTCAAACCCAAGAGCTGCAGTTATTGTAATCTGCAGAAATAAAAATGTCATTCAGAATTTTCATATTAAAAATTAGTGGAAATATTATGAAAATTCTACCAAGCAGAAAAATAACATCAAGGAGATTTACCTTGTTACTATTGGCACAAAGAAGTGTAGGAAGCCACCGACTTTCCCTTGTATCAGTTAACAAGAAAATAGCATCATGAGAAAGAATTAAATCATGCAGGCATCTACAGTCATCAAGAACACTGTTTTCTTCTTGGATAGACACTGGATGCCCAGGCATTGGTATAGCCTTCACAACTCCTTCTCCTTCCTGACAAATGAATGACAAAACAGATGCAAAATATGAGAAATGAATTTTAATTAAGTGTTGATACTTGCATAATGAGGCTTTGGGAATAAAACAAATTACCACAGCTGGAAATATCCTCTTGAGACTTTTAACTGCTGCTGTTGCTTTAAAATCACCACCATTAAGGCAGTCATCCAATGTATATAGGGACTGCCTCAATGGATTAGACATTGCCACTCTACCATTGTCAACTAATGTAATTTTACGGATACCCCAAGCCTGAAATATACATAACCTCAGTTACACATTAGCTAGAATCTAAAATTACAATTACAATTTTTCTGAACACTCACCATAAGCATGCGGGCGACCTGGCATCCAAGAGTACCTGCTCCAAGGAGAAGACACTTAATAGAAGATAAGATGTTTAGGTTCAGAGATGGCAACTGGCGCCATCTCATTAATTTTAAATTCAGATCTGCAGCAGATACAGCCAACCTGTAAAAGTAACTTAAAATGCTCAGAATAAAAACAGAATGATAGTATTATGGACTATGAAGGGGCAATGCACAGAGCATACCTAGTTGGATCCATGGATTTAGCAAGGCCAATACACCTAGGTGCTTTTCTCCCTTTGTTAAGTTCCCATCCCACTGCATTAGGTACACACTGACTATCTCTCCATCCTACGCAAATATCAGCAGTAATCATTTAACTGCATGCCCAAAAACAGATTCAAACTATCTAAAGAGATGAAAAGAGCAGTTACCCAATATTGGCCACTCTACCTTGTGGAACTGTAATCGAAGCTTCACCAACAAGGGACAAGCCCAGGTCTGCAAAACCACGATTCTCTCTATAGCATAAAAAGCAAATTGACTTGAGATTCCATCTTGCAAAAATAAGCACAAGGAAGTTGCGAAGCGGCCAGCCAGGATTGTTTTGAAGATGACATGGATCATAAAAACCAAACAGCAACTGCAAAAATAATGTCAAGGAGCTTGAGAAAGAAGCATTCAGGATACCATATTCTGATTAAATATTCTACTCATCAACTCATATTTCACTACAATAGCATTTCTACAATCACAAACCAGTTGAATTCCCCATAATAACCAAAAGAGTTACAGGGACAGACCTTTCGACCATCACCTTGGCAGGCTTCCCAGTCCTTCAGATGCCTAATAGTTGCATGAGAATTTGAAGCAACACTGACCAAAAAATATGGCACATCTGCAACATACTTGTATGATTTAGGTTTCCCAAAGCATATTTTGAAAAAAATTTAAGAAGAAAAAAAAAAGACATAAACTGAAACTGATACCAGCTGTTGTGCTTGAGTTACGCCACTCATTACAAGCTGCTGACACAGATTCTGCCTACATGTTGAAGAAATATCATAACATTGAAAGAGAGAGAATAATACAAAAAAGTTGGCAACCTATTTTTAGCAACAATAACAATTCTGAGTACCTCTTGTGAGCTAAACCATTGTGAAGCTGGCCTCAAATCAACCAAGGTTGCTGGTGGATCAAGCACTAGAGCAGGGAATGCAAACCAGTAATGGAAACTCCACTTCTTCAAGTCTGCAAATGAGATGAGCAGGAACCTTGATAATACTGCACTGTCTTCTACAGCTTTACCTGAGTGAATGTCCTCCCAAATCTATGTCTCAACAAAAAGTACATTTGCTATATGAGATATATATGCACTGCAAAAGTCAAGTTGACAAACTAATATTGAGTGCATCATTACAATCTGAAACGCCAATATAGATGAGTGACATAGTGAATATACTAATGCATTCTCCAAATCTCCCTCCGAAACAAAAGGAATAAAGATTATGCACACATCCAATTGATGAAATGAAGCATCTACCTTCTTTGCTTCTTGTTTGAGTAAGCTTTGTCTATCAATGGCATGAAAGCTTTCCAGCGTATTGGTGTTGTACAGGGTACCTGGGATGGAGCATCTGTTGCGATTTCCAAGATTTGTCGTTGACAATTGCTCATCCGATTCGGATGGTATAGATTCCGACAGAAGAGTCAAATGATTTGACACTTGCGAATGTGAGCAAGGTGCATAGAAACCTGCAATAATATCAGCTATAACTTAGTTTACACGGTTTTCTTATTTAATAAAGTAAACCTCAGACATTTTGCAGGGCTTCTATGCCTCATTTTGTTGCTAAGAAATGAACAAATGAAAACAAGTGAACAAAAACTGAAACCTTATATTTTTCATTTCACTGACTCAGTCCTAACTAAATTACATTTGTTTTGGTGAATTTACAATCGTTCCAGCAATGTACTAGAAACTTTACACTTTCGTCCCCAATTTTAAACAGAATTTTCAAACAACTAAATAAAAGGTAATATATAATTAGCTAATATTTGCAATAATGAAATAACGAAATTACCAATTCTCGAAATAAAAATTCATATTCCAGTTATAGCAAAAAAAATGAAACACGAACTAAAATATATATTACTAAGTAAAACTAGACTAGACTAAATTGAGACTTAATAAAACCACAAACTCCTTAATCTCTCATCTACTTAAAAACGGATCATGATCAACAAATGCAACCAATTATAATCATCAATCCTGGAAAAAAAAAGTAAATAGAAGTACCGGTAACAGAAATAGGAGAGTCGTCGATGCCGAGCTTGTTAAGCTTTAAAGAAGACAATCTGTGCCAGAAACCCTCGTCGACAGCGCTCTGAAACGGCGCGAACTGGAGTATAGATCCGCTGCCTTGTTTAGCCATAGTCGCTTCTGTCGTCACTGATTGCGGTTTTTCTTATGGCCTCTGCTCTGTATTTCGATTTACAAGTAATAGAGTTTCTTTTGAGGTTAGTTTAGTTTAGACTCTAGAGTTGTTTTAATGGAGTGAAAGAATACCGTCGGAAAAGATACCGTGTTGTGTCGGGTTCGGATTTTGCAATGTGACATTTCAATCCTCTCCTTTTTGGTTAATTCAGCTTTTGTAGTTCGCCACGTCACTGTACATTTGGTTTTCTTTCAAGCCTTCCCCTAATTTCTGGCATAATTATTTATTGTCCTTTGACCTTTGAATTTTTAACAAAATTCCCCAAAAGCTCTTAACATTACTTTTTAAACGGTTTCTATGGGGGCAAGTACACGTTTATTTTTTTTACTTTTTTTTATAAATATTACAAGAAATTAATCTAAATTCCTCTTGACCTCGGCCTAATATGAACAGGATTTTTTTTTTAAATCAATGGCATTAAACTTCATTATATAAAAAATATACTATAAATATAGAATTACACCTATATAACTAAACATACTACAAAAATCCATTGTAATAAACAACAAGATAAATCTTAAATCTACTGAAGGATAAAAAAAAATAATATAACACTTTCATATTTAGTATTTTTTTTATGATTTTAATAAGTTAATAGACTTTGAAACACAAAAAATAAATTTTAAGTTAGAGCTTTTCAGGAAAAAGTTTCACAACTCCCTTCTGTTGCTCTACCTTCTTGTAGTTGATTTTTCTAGTTAGTGCTACAACATATACATTGTAACTGAGAAATTCTCAAATTTGAAATATAACCTTATCAAATCTAGCTTTATAATTCTCAAAACTTGTATATTTAAAAGAAAAAACTATTACAACATTAGAACCAAACAAAAAATCGTAAATTTACCATAAATTTAGATCTAAATAGAGATAAATTATCATTAAAAGTAAATCTCCATCCTCGATAAAGAGAAGAAAAAGAAAAAAATGCGAAAGATAGTAGAACAGAGAGACAAGAGAGAAAGCTCCAAAGACAAAAAGGAGAATGAAGTAAACTTATTATGAATAAGATTTGAACCTTACAATAGAAATTCTACTTGTTAAACCAACTAACACTTACATTTAAATAGACATCTATAATTAAGGCTTGCTGTGAATTGTGAAATAATTTGCTTCTACTGTGTTTTATAAAAAATTTAGTTTTAAAAAAATTCAATTTAATGTTTGGTAAACTTTATATTCAAAAGAACTGTGAATTTAAAAACCAATTTTGTTTTTGTGCACTAGGTAAATTTTGCTATTAAAATATTGTAATAATATAAATGATTAAAATAGACATAATATATTATTTGTGAATATATTACATAATTTATAACAAAAAAATAATTATTCTATCATTATTAAATAGAAAACTTGATGATAATTGTGCAACAATATTAATTGAAGCAAGATACTCTATTTTAAAAAAATAGAACAATAAGTATAAGAAAAAATATAAAAAATTATTTAAATACTTAAATTTTATTTAAGGACAATTTTATGTTTATATAGAGATATATATGAAATTACACATTTAGATAAAATAGAATTTAAAATGCAAGTAAAGACTTGTTTCTCAAAATAATTTAAAAAAAAATTACCAAACACCTAAAATAGAGTTAAATAGTTGAAAAATACTTCTAAGGTTGCAACAACAATCTCAAACACACTGTAACACTTATAATAAATATATATCTATAATTAGGGGTTAATTAATTAAAACTGTAATAAAAAATAAAATTTCTATTAATTAAAACTATAATAAAAAAGTAAATTTTCTATCTTACATAAATAAAAATGTAGACAAAAGCATTTTCAAAAGTTGGATAAATTCAAACCATGGCATGAAAGGAGCCTTTTAGCTTCCAAGCCCCGTAAAACATTGGATGTGAACATAAATATTCAACTGCTTCCAACATTTTTATTGTTAAAAGTTTTCACACAACATGGTACATAGAATATACATCCACACAACACCATTATGCTTTGTGATCGTACACACAATCACTATTGCAGAGTCTTTGAATGCAGCACAGGCAGCTTTCTTATAAGCTGTTTATGTAATAGTGCATTAAATTTTACAGGAAACACCAAATTTCCATTCAACAGGTACATTACATACCTGCACATATACAAACATATACTGTTATACAAGTTATGCACATTGTCACCTTCAACACCAACATGAGATCGAAGCTCTATGACGATGAGCTTGAGGATTCGAAAAAAGAGGTCCTCTGTCTCTTGTTTGGAAGTGTTGTTCTTGGTGAGTATTCAGGTGAAGGAGAACCTCTCTCCAGGACAGAACTCAGAGCCTGGTGAACAGCATTTGCAAGAAGTTCGGATGCCTCAGCATTATCCGTATTCCCTTCTCTGTAGCTGGTAAAAACAAAAACGTTCTTCAACCGACCTTCTAATGTTGATATTTCTGACTTTATCATCTTCAGTGGCAGGGAATCAAGAGCTCGTCTTAGATCAGACAGCAGCTCAGGGCGGTACTCACAGCAGATAGATGCCTTGAAAAATGAATTTGCATCTCCTGCTTCATCATTATATGGTTCAACTTTCACTTCATCAGTATCCATCGGAATGAGAAAACCTTTGCTGGTTTCCATAGCATTCTTTTTCAGTTCTTTCACTTGACTTATGACTTCAGCAAGCAAGGTTGCTTTGTCCATCTGTGAACAACAATCAACCCTCTGAGTTACAATAGATCATTGAGATTGCATCAGCCCCAACCTATTTTCATTTTAGAAATACTGAATAATAAAATAAATTCAGAATCTTGATAAAGCATAACCGGGGCCGGGGAATTTACAAGAAGATGAATATGACTTGGGCCCAAAGCAAACTAACAAGTATATTATTGAACCTAACCATACTAACATGTAGCTAAGAATGCAGAGGAGTTGTCTCAATTTAAAAAGAACCTCTCCAGGACAGATCAAGGTCAAAAATAACTTGCCCTAGGATGCAATATTATATCTTCTTGTACTAATGATATCTACAAGATTAATCCAGTCTTAACATAGAAATGAAATTTAGATCAAGCTATCACTTTGACTTCATCATAGCTTTCCAAGTTGACTCCTAATATCTCAGTTTAACTATGTATTGATTTTCCTTTTCCCAGACGTATCTTCCTTTTTTCTTAGACTCCCAAGCATAATAAAATATCGTACTGATCCGTTGAGCAACAGACATGTAAGCCATATGATATATCACGACATAGACCACCAGAGCATCCATAAGAGAACAGCTGGCATGTAGCCCCACAATCCAGGCAATCAATATCATCGCTTGTTAATTTGAAAACAGATATGGTCTCCTACCAGTTAAGCTTTGACAGCAAAGATAACATACATGTTTGGTCACAAATCATCCAAAAGTTTATAGATTGTTTAACAACCACAGGATCATCAAACTAATTAAAAATTTGGTTGAACTCAGCTTGGATGTAATGGTTTTCAATCTTATTAACTATATAGGTCCCTTTCACTCAATCAAAAAGCAAAGCTTATAATTGCTTCTCTTCTTCTTTAATTATTTTAGAGGGGCCTTTGTCAGGAATAATGTTAAAAAATTGCCAAGGGCGGCATATCACAGTACATAAGTAGTTCTACATCGACAATACACCATCTGCTCTTTTTCCCCCAATTTTCACTTACCTTAGGCAGTTAATAGTGGACAGATACAAACCCGTTGACCGCCTTCTTTATCTTTTTGCAAACTTCTAATATATTTCAATCCAGATTTCTCCTGTAGACAAGCTTGAATGAATGATTTCAAAACACAGAACCAATTCACTCATTCAGAATCATGAACATCTAGCTGATAAGGTGATAGAATATAATTCAAGTACAATAAATCAGCAATATAATGGTTACTCTGATATAGATTTCCAAGTTGGGGCGGAAGAAGATGTTCGAATTCATAAAGAAATAAGTCATAAATCACTTCGTTATCAAATTCTAAATTTTCTATTATATGAAAACTGGTAAATCTTCCAGCTGACTTTGTTACCTTCCAAAACCACAGTTGACTCTTGCACAAATAATGCCATAAAACAAAACATCATTATTGCATTTAAATAATATGAATAAGAGGTTAAGAATCCTTTGCACATCCTCAGAAATCAGAACTTCATTTTCATTCACGAAAGGGAATTTTATATCAACAATCTCAAGCTTAAGAAGTTATGGTCAAATGAAGCTTCTCAGGATCACAGTTTACTGAGAAAGTTTAATAAGAGGACAAGTAGTTTCACAAGGTCCTAGAATGCCTGTGTTTATCACCAGCAATATATATGTGTTGTGTTCTGATTTTTCTTAAAACCAAAGTCCTCACCTAAAGGAGACCGGCTATCCTTAAGTTGTGGTGAGATTTTCCCAGTGGGTTTTATTTTCTCCGAACTTTCTTGGCAACCAGACAATGGTAATCCTATACAACTAAATTTTGAGACAAAAAGAATTCTTAAAAGCTAATAAACATCTAATATACCCCTCAAGATGCAAATCCTCATAAAATCTCCCTAATTTTCAAGTTTCATCAAAGAGAAAGAAAGATTAAATCAACATGTTAAAACAACAATTAAGCGTACAACAAAACAAGTAACTATATTATTACCATAATAACTGATTAAAACCTTTATCCGGAAAAAGAAATAACCTTTCCATGGCAAGGCACGAGACCTCGAAGTGTATCGAGATGAGCATTGATCCTCTCTCTTCTTCTCCTCTCTGCTTCACTATGACTTTTCAAAGCAGCCTTAGCTTTGGCCTCTGAAACTTCCTTCTTTCCCACTTTAACAGGAGCCTTGACAAGCTCTCCTTTCTCAGTATCTAAAACCAAAGACTGAGAAACCGACCCACCTCCAAAAACTCCGTTAAAACCACCTAAAAATGAATCATAAAGTGAACCAAAACCAGGCCCAAGTGAAGAATTTGAGTTAAAAGAATAAGCAGCCATTGCCTGTTAGGTTTTGCGACACAAATATTTAGGACCCAGATATGCAGAGGAAGAGAAGACCAGGAGGACGAATGGTGGGAGCAAACCAGAAGGAAAATTTTTGGTCAGGGAAGTTTTGTTGGTTACAGAATTTGCTGGTGTTTGTGATTCTTCTTCTTCTCCTTGTTGTTCTTATGGTTTTATCTTCCATCACGGAAAAAAGACAAGCTTTGAAGGTGTTTAAGAGAGATAATCAGTTGGAAAACATCCGCATTTTCTTCTTGAAGCTCTTGAATTCCAGCATTTCTAGCTAGTTTTCTTCGAAAAGCGTGAGATTTTTGGTGTTAATTAAACAAATACGTACGACTTGTAAAACAGTGAATCAAGACTTTGTGATTCCAATGAATATTTGAGAGAATCACGAACCTTTCGATGAATATTCAAGAGGGCAAATGAGACAAGATTACGAGTCAAAAGAATTCACGGAGTGTTCTTGGAAGCAGAAGAAGAAGACGACTTTTTTCTTGTGAGACAGCAGGGGCGCCACAATGATGCATCACATATAAAGGAGTCATTTTTCAACTTACGCCCAAAAAAAAGAAGAAATGAATTTTATCATTCAAGTCACTATTTTTTATGTTTTCTGAAATAAAAACATAAAATCCCCGTTTGTATTAAATAAGTCTTAATGCTTACTAAAATAAAAATAATCGAAACACCCTTTACTATGTATTGTGTTTCACTGTTATACTGCAATTAGAGTTTCACTATCATATGGGCAATTTGGTTTTGGTATTCAGGGGTAACTATAGTCTGTACTGCTGTATGTATCTGTACCTGTAGAACAAATGGACGTATTTTGACTTTTATTTGAGAAAAAAATAAAAATCAGGGGGTTAGATGATAGGCTCTATCTTTTGAGAGTGATTACTTCTGGTGTGGAAGACCTACAGCTTAGTGGGTACTGGTGGGAGATTAAACAAAACAAAATTTGAAGTCAAATGATCAAAATAAATTAGGTATTTGATTAAATTAAAACTTTGATTAGTAAATGATAAGTACTATTATGATGTGACAATCTCCAATTAAATCTTAGTTTGTTGACACTCTAGAAAAATGGTGTCCAGAATTAATAATAATATTTGACAAGCAAGAGTTTCTTAGCTGCTGTGCTTATAATTATTTGGATGGGAAATTGATTTTATTGGTGAGGAAATCTCATGGGATTAATCTCTTCGAAAACATTAATAAAATTAAATTATAAATTAGTTAAGAGTAATAGTAAATAAAATAGATGAAGAGAAAACAAAACAAGAAGAAAAGATGAATTTAAATATTTTACAAAGAAGAAAGTGAATATATTTATAAAAGTATTGCCAACAAGAAAAGCAATTTATTATTAAACTAAATTGCACACATTATTTGACTTCAAATTCATCAAATATTGTTGTCATAATTTATTTTTTAAAAAGATTTTATTTATTTGGGTCATAATGGATATTGATTTGGAACTCTCAACTCCTTTTGTCAATTGTTTGTGCACTAACATATATATATATATATATATATATATATATATATATATATATTTTCATTTGATGTCTTCTTTGTGGCCAAAAGGACAAAACAAAAACAAAAAATTAAAAAGAAGAAAAGCTGCCCCATTCTATTCATCAAACTTTACAAAAGCCAAATTAACATGCTCTTATCAACAGCTTTCTACTATCACCAATTAAAGATTCCAACTATTGATTAAAAAACGAGAAGAACGAAGAAAACAAAACTTTGCTTCCAACAAATCCTAATTTTATTTTATAAGAAAGACTTGTTTTTGATAGGTTTGTATTGTGGGTGGTCTTGCTTTGTCATCATCTACCCTTGAAGTGGTCATTAGTCATTACTTTCCAACAATGGCACTTTTTCTTATGAATAAAAAAAGGAAATTAGGGTTTTTCCAAATCATGGGATTTGTCTAGATTCAACCCATTGAAGATAAAGACTATATTATAAATTTGAATTATCAGAGGCTTTGTCTGAAGGTTTGTACTCATATTACCTACTCTTTTGATTTTTTATTGTGATAATTGTTGTTAATTTATTTATTAAGTTTTGTATGTTTATCACATTCTTTCCTTATATTATACTAATTAATTGTTTGTAAACTTTGTTTTCTCTTAGAAATTGTAAAAATTGTTGTTCAACGAAGTTCAAAATTTATATACTGACTTACGTAATAAATTTTTGGTCGTATTATTGGGTTGTATTGTATATTTATATAATTATGTATTTTATTATTTATCACAACATTTTGGAGTGACTCTATCCCACATATAATGGGTCACATGAGAAGCATTGGTCCAATTAAGTAGGCAAATAGCCATTTTGTAAAATATTATTACATATTTCGGTGTAAGCCAGGTTACCTTTCGAAAATCCAAGAGATGGAGCCAGATTTTGTCTCCCTTTTATTTTCTCAATCACATTATTCAATCCGTTTTTCGTTTCTTCCAATATATATGTCACGTGCTTTAGCACAAACGACAACGCATTGGTTAAACCAACGTGCCGGTAATTCATAATTCTTTTCAATAATTTAATCAAAAAATTGGCTATTAAAATAGGAAAAGAAAACATATAATTCAATTTAGATTTAGCTAACGTATTAATTTTATTAAAAAAAATCGAAACTTTGACAAACGACGCCGTATGCTTCCCCGACGTACGTAGTATTTGATTTTCACTTTGCCTATAACCCACATTAAAATAGAAACGTACTGAATTCCCCGTCTCTCACACTGTTACACTCTCACAAAGAAGTCTTGCACTCTCATTACTTGGAAATGGCCGCCACCGCTACTTCCTTAACGGCGTCAGTTTCGCCGTCACTCTCGCAGCGGAGAACTAAATCTCTGGGGTTTAAACAAGCTTCCTTATCGCCGTCAGTATCATCGTACTCGCAGACGTTAAAATCTCTGATCGCTCGTGTACCTGCACGCAATGTTTCGTCCAACGTCCGATCGTCTCTCTCAGCTAAAATGGTGTCATTTTCTTCCGTCGTTCCTACGACGTCTCTAGATTTTGATTCCAAGGTTTTCAGAAAGGAGAAGATCACTCTCTCTGGCCAAGACGAGGTATCCTGAATAAGGAACTTCAAAAAAACTAAACGTAAAAATTTATTACTTTCCTTCATTAACTCTAGGACGATGTTTTTGTTGGTGCTTTTGTTTGTAGTATATTGTGAAAGGAGGGAGAGATTTGTTCCATCTGTTGCCAGAAGCTTTTAAAGGGATTAAGCAGATTGGAGTCATTGGTTGGGGATCTCAGGTTTTTTTTTTTTTTTCGAATATGAGAATTTATATACGTTTAAGGTACCAATGTATATATGCATTTACTTATTTACGGGGTTTAAACAAACTTGACAGGGGCCTGCCCAAGCACAGAACTTGAGGGACTCACTTGCGGAGGCAAAATCTGATATTGTAGTGAAGGTGAGTTCTTCTTGCATAAGTATGTTTTTTCACGTGATTGATAATAATCCATTCAATTTTAGTTAGTTGGCTGGTATTCATTTTCATAAAACAGAAAGAGAATTCATTTGTTGCTTGCTTTTGTGTGTTGCAGATTGGGCTGAGGAAAGGCTCCCGATCATTTGCCGAAGCTCGTGCTGCAGGATTCACTGAAGAGAATGGAACTCTGGGTGATATATGGGAAACTATTTCAGGAAGTGATCTTGTCTTGTTATTGATTTCCGATGCTGCACAGGTTGGTAAAGTTTTCACGATTCTGTTTTTCTGCAGCAGTATGGGATATGTTAATAACCATGGGTTCAAATAACATTTCAGCAAATGCAGAGGATAGCACTGAGTTTCTTTATAGTTTGAGCAGAGTGGAGAGAGAATTTTATAGGATAACTAAAGCATTCACGTTCATGTAAAGTAACCAAACAATCGGAGTTCAAACTTGTTACCCAATGCTACGTTCCAAATTCTAAGAAACTGATAAAGTGAGTGTATACTACAAAACATTTAAAAGTATATGTGAAAATTTCAAATTTGTAGTCACTTGCATTCCCAATTAACTACAATATCTGACAACCTCACGCAGCTTAAGAAATGAAATATTAAGAAATACATTTTCTCAATTCAAAATTGCTTTATCAACCGTGTTTGGGTGTATGCATTTCTTTTCTTGGTGGTGCTTATTTCCCCTCTGTGTGTGGCAGGCAGATAATTATGAAAAGATCTTCTCCCACATGAGACCAAGTAGCATCCTTGGTCTTTCCCACGGGTTTCTTCTGGGTCATTTACAATCCTTGGGGCTTGATTTTCCAAAAAACATTAGTGTTATTGCTGTTTGCCCCAAGGGGATGGGGCCTTCGGTTAGGAGACTCTATGTTCAGGGTAAAGAGATAAATGGAGCTGGAATTAACTCCAGTTTTGCTGTCCATCAGGTTTATCTCCCTGTCACCATGTGTTTCTCTATCTCCATGCCCTTTCATTGTAACAAACTGGCGTGACATTCTCTTGTTTTTTCAAACAGGATGTTGATGGCAGAGCTACAGATGTTGCCCTGGGTTGGTCAGTTGCCCTTGGTTCTCCTTTCACCTTTGCCACCACACTGGAGCAGGAGTATAGGAGTGACATTTTTGGGGAGCGGGGTAAGCTCAGTAGCTTATGTGAACATGTCCACAATGTTCGTTTATTTGCTTTATTCATTTTTATGTTCTCTCACTATCCTTTTATGTGGGCTTGTAGGCATATTACTAGGTGCTGTTCATGGAGTTGTGGAGTCCTTGTTTAGAAAGTACACTGAGAATGGAATGAGTGAAGATTTGGCTTACAAAAATACCGTTGAGTGCATAACCGGGATTGTATCAAAGACCATCTCAACAAAGGTTTGTTTTGTCTTTGGGTTCACATTTGTTTTATTTTTTGGGAGAATGTACTTATTGGGGACTATTTTGATCTGTTTGCATGTCTGTACTTCATAGGGTATGTTTGCTGTGTATAACTCCCTGTCCGAGGAGGAAAAAAGAGAGTTTGAGGCCGCATATAGTGCCTCGTATTATCCTTGTATGGACATGTTGTACGAGTGCTATGAAGAAGTTTCCAGTGGGAATGAGATTCGCAGTGTAGTTTTGGCTGGTCGTCGATTTTATGTAAGTTGATGTTACTGCATGGAAACATTTTATAATTCTTTTGTTATCGTTATGTAAGCTCATTTTACTGAGAATTTTTTAACAGGAAAAAGAGGGTCTAGCAGCTTTCCCAATGGGTAAGATTGATCAGACTCGGATGTGGAAAGTTGGCGAACGTGTTCGTGCAACACGGCCTAAAGGTGACTTGGGTCCTCTGTATCCTTTCACAGCTGGGGTTTTCGTGGCACTTATGATGGCTCAGGTAAAAATTGTCATTATTGATGGAACTATATCTTTCACATTCTTACTGTATGATGGTTGTGTCAATGTGGATATTGTGATTTACTTTTCTGTTTAACTGTCTCGAATTTCTGCGTACAAAATTTTAGATTGAGGTCTTGAGGAAGAAGGGGCATTCATACTCAGAAATCATCAATGAGAGTGTGATAGAAGCAGTGGATTCTTTGAACCCCTTCATGCATGCTCGAGGAGTCTCATTCATGGTTGATAATTGTTCCACGACTGCACGTTTGGGATCAAGAAAGTGGGCACCACGATTTGATTACGTCCTTACTCAACAAGCTCTGGCAGCAGTAGAGGCAGGCGCTTCCCTCAACCAAGACCTTATTAGCAACTTCCTGTCCGATCCTGTTCATGGAGCTATTCAAGTTTGTGCTCGGTTGAGACCAACTGTTGACATCTCAGTTACCGCAGATGCAGATTTTGTTCGCCCAGAGTTGCGTCAGTCAAGTAATTAGGTTTGGATAGTTCAACTTGCCAGACTCTGTTTTATAAGCTCTACGAGGAAATTTTCCGTGAAGCAGAGTCATCCTATATCTTAAATCGATTATCATGTTCTTTAGTCTTGTTGCTTGCGTTGTGTTGCGAGCACGAGGAGCCAAGGATGTACTTTCAATTTGATGAGTTGTTTCTTCTAGTTTTCAAATAATTTTGTATGACTTCACATTCTATTTCGGGCTTATTTCACTCAAATTCACCAATTCTAACTCTTACTCTGATTTATAAATTGCCCTTCCATGGCCACTGTGAAGGCTCTACAATTTTACAACATCACCATCTTTTGTCATCAGCAAAGTGATGATCTGTTAAGATATCAAACAAAGCCATTCTACTTCATCGTCGAACAATAATCTCTTGGGCAAATTTGTAATATCAGATGGGGGAAAACATAATAATATCACAATCATAGCCTATTACATTAACAATGCCCATATCTGCGGAAGTTTTATTTGGGGATTTGTATTTACTATTGTGAGCCTGCAAAATAATGAAACTCTTCACTGGTTATGTCTGCAAAAGTTACAGGTCGGCTTCGCGTTTAATAAAGCTGGAGGCGTCGAACGTTCTCTCTTCCCAGTCCACTTAACAAACTGTCATTCTCAAAATAAATATTTTTTGCTGCTCTGTGAGAAAGACTTTTTTCCTCTGGAGGAGCCGGAAAATTACCGTGATGTAGACTTGCCGCCCCATGATTATGGAGTTATGAATATAATTTAAAATCACAATCAAGAATTCCTATTACGCTAAGTTACTAGCTTTTCTGCATTCTTGTTCTATTTGGCATCTTATGTATATAATGAGTTAATTTAAGCGCAAAGCTGAACGACTGTAATCTGTATTTGTTAAAATGTAGGATGTTTTCGTGCATTGTGTCACCTGCTTCTAATGCATACCGCAAATAGTGGCCTCACTCATTACTCACAGCGATGACTTTGGTGACACCTGCAACACCAACAAGGCTGCAACCTCTCATGGAGCTAGCCAAGATCATCGGAAAGAAAAAGATTCTTCTCCATCGCCCCTGGTTCCTTGAAGAATGTACAGGTTTGTCATTAATCTCAATTTATATGGAAGTTTTAGTGCTATGAAGCTGAATCTGAAGCTGATGTAAGGCTAATGTGAACTTGAACTCAGCTCAGCTAATCACTGGTTCTCATATAATTCAAAAGGCCCTTTTATTGCTAGTCCCCTTCATCAACTTTGAAAAATTTATATATGGCAACTTGATGAGGACGTTAACTAAGCAGACACAGGCAAGACTTTCTGTTGTTTTTCTAAGTTCTTTTCTTGAAAGCGTATCTTGTTTTATTATTCCTGAAAGTAATCGTGCTATCGTGACCCCCTCTATTTCTGCAAAACTTCTTCTCTTGGATAACTATGATTAATTAAATTCTGCACAAAAATATGAATTATCCAGTTAAGTACAAGCAATATCAAAGTTTAATCAGCAAAACTTGAAGCATACATAATATTATACCTCTCAAATCAGAGAAATCAGATAACTTCAAAGCAATTCTATCGATACATATATAGTAATATAAGAAGGTCTTTTGCCTTATTTTAGCTTTCTCAATACCCCAAGATATATATATTTTTTTCATAATTTGAAGAAAGGGAAAAGGGAAAAAGCAGAAATGTTGAAAGGACTAAAATATGTTAATAGTGCTCGTAATAGATGAATATACCTTAGCGTTAAATCGAGAAATTTTGATTCTCTTTTGATATGAATATACGAAAGTTTAGGAGAAAAAGAATTTGATACATGTATATTATTATGTATATATGCTGTATTTATTCAAGTTAAGATTAGGATTTATAATTTCATCAAGTTTGTTTAGTATAGAACCTCAAATATTCCAAGCAAAAGAATAGAATAAATGAAAAAAAAAACAATTAAATATAAACAAACTTTATTGCTTATATTGTCACAATACTTGGAAAAATATAACATAGTTGACATAACACATCCACTCTGAACTTTCTTTCTCTCTCTCTCTCTCTCTTTCTTGGTAACAGAAAGAAAGGTTAACTTATTTTAAAGTACATGATATTGACACAAGAGACTTAGAATTTAATTTATACAAAGCACCACCAATCACTTGACACATTTTCAAACTATGCACATGAATCTTTGAACATTTAATAATAGAATAACACTACCCGTCGTTCATTTTCTCATGCAGTTGGGTAAGAAGGCTCCATTGCAAGGCCACAAAGTCCTTCTCTTGCAGCAACATCTCTCTGAATCCTCATATATCCATCCTCACCCCATCCTGTACCCCAGGAATTCTTCATCAACCAATACTTAGTTCCAGCAGAACTAGTGCCATATCCTATTGCTGTAACAGCATGGTTTAAATATGTGTCACAATCGCCAGAGAATACCCCAGTTGAGTAGAACTGGAAACTGTATCCACTCCCTTCAATCGCAACAGAAACTGGTTGGCTTGCCACAGCTTGTAATAAGGCCTTCTCGTTATTCGCTGGCACATCTTTGTACCCAGTTATTGCGGCTGCCTTTCTTCCTGCTTTCTTGGTCTTGCAAGTTCCATCAACTCCCTCGTATGGGTAATTAGCTTCAGTTGTCAGGCCACGGTTGCTTTTTATGAACTCAAACGCTATGTTCATGAGACCACCGCTGCAACCTGAATCCTGAGTATCACAGTCCACAAGTTCTTGCTCGGATAATGATACTAACTTGCCTGTTTTGATTTGAGTTATTCCTTCCATAGCTGCCACTGCTGAAAATGCCCAGCAACACCCTATACATAAACAATAGCAAACAATTAGTGACAGCAAAGAAACACAACAAAAAAACACTACCAAAACTAACTTGTTACATACCACAGCTGCCTTGGTCTTTGACAGGAGTAACAGCTCCTTTTTTTCTCCAGTCTATGCTGGTTGGCACAGAAGTTAAGTTTCCATATTCAAAAGATGTGTCCTTATCTTTTGATGTAGAAAGAGTTTCGGAGGTTTGCCTTCTCTTATAACCAGTATACATACTGCGAAATTCATCGTTAGTAAGGTCAGAAAATTTGTTAACAGCAAGCTTATATCCACGATCCATACCATTATTGTTAAAGTTTTCAATATATTCCACGTTGCTTTTGAAAACCTGATAGCGTCTCTCCTTTTCTACAGCATCTTTATAGACGCGTCCATGTTGAGCCATCCATTCTTCATGCCTCTGAAGCATGAATTCCTCATTGAGAGGGCGGCATGGAGCATGAATGGCCCAAATGTTAAGAATAAGGAGAGAAACCAAAGAGAAATATTGGCACTTTTTCTTGAAAACCATGGTATTAAGAGATTCTGAAAGAAAGTATTAGAAGGAATCTTTGAATTGGCACAACAAATAAAAAATGGTGCGGGTTTTTATAGACAAAGGATTCACCTAATGCTAGAAAAGACTTGCCGTTCTATTCTACGTGCCTTGGAAGATGTTCTGACTCAGACCCCTGCAATTTCATTCTGCAAAAATTTTGCTGCTTTGACTGTCAAATGAATGCAACACTAGTAGGACCTTTTTTCCTATCTTGTTTGACAAAAATTTCTTGTCTACATGAAATCCAAGTCATTATCACTCTATATAGTGGGAGGAACTGTTAAGAATTAGCAAGATTCCTTTCTAATTATTCTCGAATTGAAAATATATTCATTGAGGGCTCCAGGCTGCTTGATTCCAAGGTCTAATCCACCAATTGGAATCGTAATTATTTCAACTTGGAAATTAAAAAATTGATGATAATTTCAGAAACTCCGATGGAAAGTTGTATAAAGACAGGAAATTCAGTTATGTTGAATGATTGCATATATATTTACCAAACTTTCTGTCTTTGCATTCTCAGGATTTTGTCACCATGTGAAAAGGAGATTTTCATTTAGCAGTTTTCGGGAAACATAAAATTTATAACTGTGTTTTATAGAATATAAAATTTGTATGCCTTTTAACTTTTGGGCGGACTGTAATCATCACCCTAATTGAAAAATGTGAAGTATGTACACTCTGACCAATGAGCAGACGGAACTGAAGATAAGAACTTGTGTTGACGTTGTTCAACCAGCAATAATGCAATCTCTGGTAGAACTGCAGATGTTCCATCGTTGTTCATCGCAAAAAGCCTGAAGTGATTCATTCCTGGAAATGCAACGTCATTCCATTTGTCTCATGACCACATAAGAACGATCTTAATTCTTAGCTCTATCATTTGTGTTCATACAATAATTTGAAATATCAAAATCATGCAACAGATACCATCAAAGTAAGAGTCCTTCATTATCAATGGACTAAATGAAGATTCCTTTAATTTGCTCAGCAACTTTGGATGAACCCTGCAAGTCCATATCAGAGAGCCGTCTTCAGAATTCTAAGAGTGCAAGCTAGTGCTGGAATTCTAATAATTAACAACAACAACAACAACAACAACAACAACAATAATAATAATCACATCGAGGATTGCATTGGAAAAGAAAACTTTATTACGTTAAGTTTTCTCCCAGGCTGTAGGGTAGCTTTGTTTGACTTCCCACTGTCTTAATTGTTTAGTTGTTTTACACCATTAAATGACAGGTCTTGCTCCTGATTGAAATTGAAAGTTGAAATTGCAGCCTCTTATGTTAGTAACACAGTTCAATTTTCTCACTACTAGAAATTTTGGGCGGGACAGATTCTTTTCCGGTAACTTTTGAGGGTAAGGCAGTGCTTTCTTCTGAAAGCAGACATCCTAATTATGCTATAACCGATCGTATTGTCTTTGCAGCGTTAAATGATAGATTTGGGCCTGCCTTATAAAGTGGGCTCATCCAGCCCGAGCCCGCCCAGATCCATATAAAGCAGGCCTATGCTATGTGCAGGGCCGGACCAGATTGATGATGTTGATTGAAACGACACCGTAAAAATCCCTCTAAGTAACGCGTATTGATAGTTGCGCATGGAGGATTAAGGTGGCGTCGTTTGAGCCGGGCTTTGCCCCTTGCACATAAATAGGATCAACTGATTATCGCATGGGAGTAACGACGTGGGCAAGCAGCAGTGATTTCAGCTGAAACTTGAAAGAACCCCGGACAAGGTAACTCCTTTTCTCTTTTCCTCTTCACAAAAGCACGTTGTCGCCGGACTGATTAATTTAATTAATTGTGAGGTAAACTACACTTTTAATCTACAACAAAATTCGGAGAACGTCGTCGTCTGACTGGTTAATTTAGAACTGTGTGTATCGTTCTTAGTTTATAAATTCTTGAAATGCGGCTTAGTTTGTTGAATTCATTATAAATTTTTTAGATCAATTGCGACCTAGTGTTGGATGTTTTGTGCTTCGTCTTGGGTTCCACCAATTTGGGGACCTGTATTGCCAGTAGTGTGATTCTCCGCCTAGTCGCTTTACATTCTTTTACTTTAGCTGCTTTTCTACTAAAGGTTAAAAAGCTGCACCTGTTCGTTGACATGGGAACTTTTGAAGGGCAGCATGTGAGCTGTTTGTATGGATTGAAAAGTCTCATGCTCTGCTTTAGTCTTCTTTAGGGTACTTGGATTTTCTTCTTAGACTTTAATAGTACCTGTACCTAATAAGTAAAGATGAATGACTGAAGAAAAGAGGAAGATAAAACAAACGGAAGTAGGATTGATTTGTTCCCAGTGATTTGGAGGTGGCTTCAAGATGAGAACAGATGCAGGTATTTCTTGGTTTGCAATAGTCTAGTGAAAAGAGTAATGAAGAAGATCTTATTGACGCATTTTCAAGTTATGTGTGCCAAATGTGGGTTGAGGTGATTAAACAGTGCAATGGGCAAAAGAAGGGGATTTATTCTCGTGGGAGTGCTAGAACTTTTTTCTTTTAGAATTCTGTTTGTACTGGTGTTTGCTTAGTAATTGGAAGAATTTTAGGATTAGAAATTGAAAATTCTAATACATATATACTGCTTGTTGTCTCTGTTTTATTTGCATTTTTTCTGTCTGTGTAAAAGTGCAAAGAATGGGATTAAATTAGGGTGTATGCCCCTAGTTGAGAGCTGTGGTGTTAAAAATAAGGAACAGCATAGTCATACTTCAATGGTTTGAAATGCTACAGAGATGCTTGTCTTTTGAAATTATATAATTTAAATGAAACCTCTATTGTGTTTGCCCTTTCTCTTTAAATTTGCAATAGTAGGTATCTTAAGTCTCAGTCTGTACTTGTTCCTTATATATCCGTCTCTTCTTCTAAATGCATTTTGTTATTGCATATTTTTTTGCTTCTTCTTCAACTTTGATGTTAAGAGTTGGTTGGTGTTTTCATTTCCTGCAAACACTAACCATTATCTTAGGTTGGATTGGTAATACCCAAATAAGTCAATACATTAAGTTCAGTTCAACAGAAACCAACAACAATTAGGCGACTGGTCTTGCTGCATCCAAGCTGTTAATTGTGGTTTCGTGGATATGTTTTACACTTTCATCATAGTTTCTTCAGTTCCCTTTTAAAACTGCTGTGTCTTGGTCACTTGTCCGGATCAAATAAAAGCTATGAATCAATGGTTTACTTTTCATCACACTTTTCCTCAGTGTGTAAGTTCGACAATGCTTTTGTTAATGTCTCACCCCTTTGGTGTTTATTGTCCATGGATAGGTTGTTGAAACTATCCAGTAGAGCATATGCAAACTGAGGCAGCTAGTAACTCTCTTTTGGAAGAACATGTCCCAAAACCCCAAGTCATATATCGCTGTAAAAAATGCCGGAGAATTGTTGCCTCAGAGGAGAACATAGTACCTCATGAGCGAGGAAAGGGAGAACAATCTTTTAAATGGAAAAAGAGGAGCGACATGGAAAAGGAGCCAGAAGAATGCTCCTCCATATTTGTTGAGTCCATGAAGTGGATGCAATCTGGTAACTCCAAGCTCTATACTGTCGTTTTTCTTTCCCGTTCATCCATAGATGCATCAATAGTTTACTAAGTTGCCTTTGATACTTTTCAACTTTGTCAGTACAAGAAGGTTTCGTGGAAGAGAAACTACAGTGCATGGGCTGCAAAGCTCGGCTAGGTTCCTTCAACTGGGCAGGTTTACAGTGTAGCTGCGGAGCCTGGGTGACTCCTGCTTTTCAGCTGCACAAAAGCCGATTAGACAAGTGCTTTATATGATGCGCAACCGCAAGTAGTAGAAGCTTTGAGTAAACCATCCACCGAGAATTACATGAGATATTGCTCATGATTTTTCCTTACGAGCTTCATAGAAATATGCTGTAATCGGTGGTTAAATATTAGTAAATCTAACATTTTTTTTGAAGAATCCTTCTTATTTTAGTTTTTTCTAAGCTCTTCGTTTACTGTTTCCTTTATTTATTCTAATTTTGGCAATTGTTATAAATAATATATACTCGATATATATTTATATATGATAGTTTTATTTCATTGTAAACTATAATAAAATCTTTTATAGTTTTAGATTTTATTTATATTATCATTTGAGATTCAGAAGCTCTAGCTCTGACGTTGGCTTAATGTAAATGCTTATTAAATACAAAATAAAATAAAATTATTTAGACAAAGCACGTAAATAAAAATAAAATAATGGCGCCAAAAAGGCGGGAGACATCGCGAAACGTTTTTCCTGTGGAAACAAAACGTACGCACAAACACAACGTATATCCTCTGATCCTACACGATTTACGAGGCAGGTTTTACTAGGGTTTGGTACTAAACGGACTTATAAATTCTTCCCAAATTAGAAACTTCCTCTACAAAATTAAATTTTCTCACGAGCAAACACCTCCAAGCTCCCTTCAATCAATCATGTCGTGTTCAAGTTGCGGGTCAAAATCTTTAATCCGTGAGGACATCTCCGGCAACTTAATATGTGCATCTTGCGGCACCGTCCAGAAATTCGACAACTATGACTCGCAAATACACGGGCGCGACGGTCCGACCGGAACATACGTCCATGTCGGCACTTCAGGTACCGGTTCTGTCCTAAACTACAAAGATAAGAAACTCTACGAGTCTCAAAAATTAATCGATGAGTATACTTACAAATTAAATTTGACGCAACGAGGCGTTGAAATAAGAAAGATGATTGATAAAATCACAGAGGGTGAGTTTGGGTTAGGAGAATGGTTTCCCATTTTAATCGGTGCGTGTAGTTATGTTGTTATGAGAAAGGATTATAAATCGTTGCCGATTGCTGAAATTGCATCGGTTTTGAATTGTGATTTATACGAGTTAGGTAGAATGATTACGCGTGTGGTTGAGTTTTTGAATTTGAAGTTGCCTGAATTGGATCTTGTGATTATGTTCGAGAGAATGGTTAGGAACTCTAAACTACCCATATTAACTGAATTGGAGGTGGGAAAATTGGAAAAGATTAAAAAACAAGGGGTGTTTTTGTTAAATTGTGCAGTGAAGTGGTTTTTGACCACTGGGAGGAGGCCAATGCCAGTGGTGGCGGCAGTGTTAGTGTTTGTGGCGGAGATTAATGGGGTTGGTTTGAAGATTGAGGATGTTGCGAAGGAAGTAAATTGTGTATTGAGCACATGTAGGAGACGGTATTCAGAGCTGTTGGAAGCGCTTGTGAAGGTGTCACAAGCACTGCCATGGGGGAAGGATGTGAATGTGAAGAATATTGTGAAGAATGCACCATTTGTGATGGGTTATATGGAGATGAAGTCAATGGAGAAGAGGAAAGGAGAGAAGGAAGGATTGGAGTGTGCTGGGATTGATTTGGGCGATGTGGTTAGTGAATGTTTAAAGAAAGATATTGAATGTGAGATTGATGAGTATGGCCAGGAAAGCGATGTCCAGAATGTCAATGTAAATGATAGAAGTGGGGTGGCAATAACAGGGGTTGGTAATGGTGGTGAGATTAAGCTTTCTCATGAATGCTTGAGAATGATTTATACTAAGTTTGTAAATGAGGTTGATAGCGGGAGGTTTTCAGGAGAGAGTGGAGAGGTACATGGAAGGAAGCTAAGTAGAGGGTTTGACCTAAGTGAGTGTGGGGAATGGTGGAATGGAAAATCGGAGTTTAGCAAGAAACTTATGCTTGAAAAAATATTGGAGAAAGATGTAGGACTAGATACCATGCCCCCATCATTTGTTAAGGGTAACATGGTCAGTAAAAAGAGGAGAGCAAAGATAAATTCTGCAAAGGCACGAATTAACAAAATTATGCATCCTTCTACAGCTGTTGCAGGTGATACTGCAAATGCTTGCCTTTCCATATCTGTAGATGGGAAGAAGAGAAAGCGAAAAGGAGTTGGTGAAATTGATTGGGAAGATTTTATCATTGAGACCCTTCTCCTGCATCAGGTGAAAGAGGAGGAAATTGAGAAAGGATATTACAAGACCTTGCTGGACTTGCATGTGTTTAACTCTGGGGTCATGTGAGAGTTCAGCTTGCAGAGAATCAATTTTTTTTTTTTCTTTTTTGTTTTGGCATCATTTTTTCCCCTCTGACAAGGGAGCATAGAATATAATCTGTAGCGACTGATTTGTGATAGAGACTTTAGGGAGGAATACTGTTGTAACTCTTGCAGCTACAAGACTGTGGGTGTAAAATTTAATGTAAATCTTTACAGAAGTAAGATAATCATGAAATTAATTATTTGTAAGGCTTTTAATAGCTGATACCACTGATCTGCTATGTATGTTGGGCAGCTAAATGCCGACTGGCTATGCACAGGAGCATAGAAATATGCATAATTTTCTGTAAGAATGTGCGCATACGTCTTAACATGACCTCAGTTATATAATAGATTTATGTCAAGCCCAAATACTGCCTTTGCTCCATTCTGATTAGCAAATTAACTAGGTTCAAACTTCCTTTGTCAATGCAAGAAACTGGTTGTTTAGAGGAATGCACAATCTAGTCTAATCATTTGATTGGTGCAAATGGAGTGAACTGGTTTGGATTGCATTTACTACTGAATTTTATTTCATTCATCAAAATACTGGCAAGAGAAATTTCACCAATCCTGACATAATTGTAAAATAGGAAGGAAATGTATAAAGTGGGAAAAGGGTAGCTGTTAGGCTATCAAAGATGTAAATGTCAAAAGCATGTAAATTGTTGCTGGCATCTGGACTATCAAAGAGTGTGCATCAGTGGCCGGCTGCAAATGCCTCAACTGGGAAAGTCTTGGTAATGCCGGCCAGGCTCTTGAAGTGAATTTTTCCCGTGGGTGGATCATCAACCACGATCTCACTGACTGGAGGCCAGAGCATAAATTCTTTCGCCTTCACTCCCTTGAGCTTCTTGATTCGTTTCTTGTCGACAAAACCAGTTATTTCAGTATCGTAGCTCACAATTTTGCTGATCATCTTGAAATTGTGTTCCACCTTCTTCTTCTGCAGGATCCACATGTACCCAGTATTCTTAACAAAACCAGCTTCAATCACATCTTCAAGAGGAAGAAGTCCAGCAGGCAGTCCAAACTCTACAAGAAGATCATTTGCCATTTTCATGCCCTCCTCATGGCCCTTCTTGACAACTCCTCCTTCCTTCTCTGCCATTGTAAGTTTTAGTTCCTTCTTGTTTTGCCTAAATTTGATACGAGCTACTTCGACCGAAGGGACAATTTATACCGAGTGACAACACGCACAAGACAAATTTGATGGAGAAACTTATGCGGAAAATCATCGTATAACTCCCCAAAAATTTAAACCGGCCCTTTGTTCTCTAAACAAACAATGTTGAATGCAATTTCTGTTTTGGCATATTAGTTTCCTACAGTGAATCAGACACCACTTGCAGGTAAGAGTGAAAAAATAAGTGACTCATCCCAACAACGTCGTTTCTTCATGGAGTACTATAGGCACATTCATGCTAATCTGTCGACGAATCTCTACGTTAAAATCTAGCCGATCAATCATGAAACATCATTTTGCTTCATCAATTGATTCATTTTCACGAAAACTATCGGTGAAGAATAGACCGAAGTGGTTTATGTTGTTACTCGTACCCTGAAGAATCATGGGCAAGTTCTTCAAAGTATATACGTTTTTGTTTCATTCGGTGTTGTCCTCTGTGTATGTAGCTTACAGAAAAATAGTACATTCCCTGTGAACGAAGAAGTGAAGAGAATAATTGCTCATCACTTCCGTAAAACAAATGGCTGCTTAATGGTAGAACCGTAATTTAAGTAAAAAGATTTAATCATTTCCTACTAAATAAACGTCCGTAAATCGTAAACAATGACCAGCGCGCCATTTTCACGTTGACCGGTCACCGGTGGCCCAAGAACAAAATTTTAACGCAATTTTTATCACGTGGCATCACGGTTCCCTGCTCTCTAATTGGCCAAGCAATTAAACTGACCAAAGACACGCCGGCTTGATCTTACCGTAAACAAAATCGTATTGATTGGTGACCCACGTGGGTGACCGACCCATCTTCTTCTCTCCCACATCCATCGTAATTATTTTTGTCTCCATATCCATCGCCAGATTTTTCTTCCGTCTTCAGCGCCTAATACCTATCTCTATCTCTTCAAAGCGATGAGGTGTCCTGTTTGTCTTACTTTAAAAGACAAAGCAGATAAATAAATTGAAATAAAATAAAATAAATTATAGGAGTCCAAAAAGTAAGGAGTGATGAAAAAGGCAGTAAAATTACGAGGTGGGCAGGGCAGGGCAGGGCAGGGGAATGGGCTGCTTTCTGCTCTGATGATTGATTTTCGAAATAACAAAAACTACGACGTTATGGTGGTGATGCTGACTGAATAGGCATTGGGAACCGAGATTTTTGTGTTTCTGTTTTTTTTTTTGGTCCTCCATTTTCTCGTTCTTCTCCCTGTGTGTACATATATATGGCAACGGCTTCTTTAATTCACGCTTCTTGTGGTTATTCTCTGAGAATTGGGAGCAGTAATAACAGAAATGGAGCTCATGGACATGTAGGCTCTTCCACGTCGTCGTTTTTGTTTTCGTGTTCTTGTTCTTCTTCCTCCAATTTGAATTTCTCTTCCGGTAATTCCACTCTTTTCTTTTTCTTCTTTGCTGCCAAAATTGTTTGCTAACTAGTTGGTTGGCTTAATTTGGAAAAATTCGAATCATAAACTGTAAATTTATTGTGTTTTTCTGCTAAGTTATTCGGGTTAGATAATAAATGTATGTTTTCGTTGGTGAAGATTGGATATGAGTTTCAATTGTAATTTAACAAAATAATGGAGATGAAGGAAGTAAGTTGATGGTTAATTTTTCAAAAATATTTTAGACCACTAATGTTTATTGAGTTTGGAAGCTATTTCTGAATGACTTAACTTATTAAAACTGGTCATATTCTCCGAGTGGTGAATGAATTTTTAGTTATTGTGAACTTTATCGTGCCTTTGATGTGACATGTAATACATAAATTGGGGAGAAATTATTCAATACTCTGGGAACTTTTTATTCCCTTAAACTTGTAGATTCCTTGTCAAACAGGAAGTCTACTGCTGGAATTCACTTTATTTTGAGTAAGGAGTACATTTTCATAGAGCCGTGAGTAATTAGACACGATTAAGTGCTGTAATTTTTAGTTGATATTGCAGCGAGAAAGCAGCACCTTGATTAGGCGATTTTGGTTTCAGTTATCCCTTGATGAAATGAGGTTTAGGGGCTGGATATCAATAGGAGAAAGTTGAGGTTTGAAAAGGGAACTTTTGATTATGTTGAAAGGAATTGAGCCAAGTTGTGGCCATGCGGCTTGGGTTATGGAATGGTAGTTTAATTGTTGCAATTGGATTGACATTTTTGTTGACACTTGTGCTTCAAAGCTGCTATGATTCTTTTTTTGAAATTGTCACTCTTGTTAGACTCTTCACCTTATTTTATTGTGGGCTGCATAGCTGGTTTTACCAGATGTGAACACCAATGATGTAGAATTTTAATGAAAGATTTTGAATTTGACTGTTAAATTATGGCTTTCAGCCTTTTATTGACCTTTGGTAGGCTGTAATGCTGTCATTCACATTTGTTGTTATCACCTGAGAGTTGTGTGTTGACTTAAATCAGTTGCTTGTGCAAAAATGATTTGTGACATCACTTGGCCTGGCACGTCTTTGTGTGTTCCTAGCAAATATCTCTTGTCCCACAAACAATGTTTCCTTTGAAGAAGTTTAATTTCTGAAGAGAAGCGTGTGATGGGTGGATATCTCATATGTGATGCTAATATTCCAATATTGCTGTCTTTCAAATGTGGATGGCAAAGTTACAAGGAATTGAAAAAAATAAGTCAGAGGTTATACTTGTCAAAAATGAAACATAAAAGGGAAAAAAGAAATGCTTGAAAAAAGAAAGGTAAGCAGATAAAGCAAGAAACTTGAAGAAAATTAATGCCTTGACTCACTGATAATGAGCATAGATTATGGATAAAAATGGAAGGTAAGAAACTCTTTCTCGGGGATTATTACTTTGTGATACTTTTAGCTAGAAAACATGCTGTTATACCTTTGATCATTTTTCCCCATTTGTTTTTGAATATGTTAGATGACCTTGGGCAGGGATCAATAATTGGAAACATCAAGGTCTTAAAGCTCAAGCCATGAGTACTACCAGTCACGAAAATTTTGCATCATCCAAGCGAATTTTGAATGGGAAAAATGAGCCTGATCATCTTCTTGTTCTTGTCCACGGCATCTTGGCTAGGTATATGTTGATCAAGTTCCAGTCACAAAGTAGTAAGATGAAAGTAATGAAATAATAGTTGCATGCTTTAAATGTATGTCTTATTTTGGTCATGAAAGAAAAAAAATTTAACTAAGCTCTAGAAATTGTGCATATTGAAATTGTGTGCTTGCTTTTAATAATGTTCATTTCACATTTTTTAAGTATTATGCATTTATATTGTTTTAGTCTTGCGGTTTCTTATCTAGTTGTCTAGTGTATTATTTATTTATTGTTAGGTTTTAGTGATTATAGAATATTGGCCTTCGTATTTTTCAATAATATAATTGTAAGCCATTTGAAAAAATACACAAGGAAGCAAGCACTTATGCATATGCTCATTGTTGTTGTAGAATATATTACGTGATATGATGAGTACCTTGCGTTGATGAAGTTAGTGTGGTTGCATCATTCAATTCCATCTCTTTGGACTTAAAGTTCAAAGATTTAAATGGAACTGCCATGGTTATTATTCTTTAGCTCTTCTTTTAATAGATGCCTCTCTTCAAAATGCAGCCCAAGTGATTGGACATATGTAGAAGCTGAGTTAAAAAGACGTCTTGGAAGAAACTTCTTAATATATGGTATTTTTATCTCCTTTATTTTTTGCATTCCCTGTTTCACACAGCAAACTAGGTTCTTTGCTTAAGTTCCTTTGTCCATATAACATGGGGAAAGCTGGGGCAACAGGAATATCCCCATTTTGTGGGTATACTGAAAGCAACTGGATATCTTGGTAATTACGAAGAGAAATAATGGTGACACTGCTTAGAAGTAATTCATATTTATTTGAATGCTTTGATGAAGGATGGGATGGCTAGAAAGAAAGGGGTAGGAATTATTCTAAGTAAGCCAATATCTAATTCTTTGACTGAGAGGCCTGGTCCTTTATGAACCATGAGAAGGTCATATACTCTGCTGACACAAAATAGAAAGAGCAGGGTGCTAGATGCAATGGCAATAGCGAGTTTGTGTATTTATGCTTCTAGTTTCTTATTTTGTGTGATTTTAAAGTTTTCATATGTTTGGTATATGCAGCAAGCTCATCTAACACATACACTAAAACCTTTTCTGGGATTGATGGGGCTGGAAAGCGATTAGCTGATGAAGTGAGTCTTGACTTGTACACAAGTTCATTTTCTGTTTTTATTTCTGTGCTCGCAGCTTTCTGGGGGATGATTTAAGTTTGTTACATAATTGAAGGTCCTTCTTTTTCTTGTTCAACAGGTTATGGAAGTAGTGAAAAAGACAGATAGCCTCAAAAGGATCTCCTTCTTAGCCCATTCTCTTGGAGGGTTGTTTGCAAGACATGCAGTTGCTGTCCTTTACTCATCTAGTGCCTTAGATAGTGGTGAACCTGTTGCTCTTGCTGATTCTATGAGGGCAAATTCACAAACAGTGCGCGCTTCAAGACGAGGTACGATTGCTGGACTGGAGCCAATCAATTTTATTACCTTGGCAACTCCACATCTTGGGGTGAGAGGGAGAAAGCAGGTTTGTTCTGGAGGGTATTGCTTATCATGCTTGTATTTTACTGCTGTATAGTTATTATTCAAAATTTGAATGTTATTATATTCCACTCACTAAGAATGATTCTACATGCTCATTCTATGCATTTCAGAACTTTTCTGATGAAAATTTAGAAGCTACATGTTATCATGCTTGCTACTTGCTAAAAGGCTAATGATTATTTTAAAAACAGATTTTAAGCTACAATTGGTGTAGAGGAAATATAGGAATGCAACATGTCTTGAAATGCATTGAGTTTTTGAAGTACAAAGTAAAAAAATAAGTTCCCTGACATTGACAAGATAATTTGATTTTACTTGACATCTTATGTTTTACATTCTTCCTGCTCAATTGATTGACTAGTTTGGAAGCTAGATCTTCTAGTTCTCATCCTAATACCCATCAAGCAATCAGTCCAATTGGCATCAAAGAAGTCATACTGTGCCAATTCATAAATACTAGACCCCTTCTTTTAAACTGTCAAGAACAGAAGTAGTTATGTGCTCTTCAATGTAGATGGTGCTCGTGGTCTATTTGAGAAATCTAACGTTTTGAAGTCTCAACATAAAGGAATAGAAAGATGAAGGTCAATAGTATTTTGAATTGATAGGAAGTGTGACTGTATGGTCTGTATAAAGGTTTTCTAATCTTTTTCAGCAGGTCACCAGTATCAGTTTTACTAGATGTCTTAATCTAGCTATCACGCTTTCCACATAAAGCAATAGAATGATGGAGGCCAATAGTATTTTGAACCTGTGGAAGGTGCCATTGTATGGTCCGTTTTAAGATTTTTTATGCTTTTGCCTGGTCAGCTGTATCAAGTTTACTAGATTTTCTGTCTACTTGTCCTGCATGAAGACATTTTGAAAGCAAGTTTTGAAAACCCTTCATTTATGGTGATTTCATAGTAGATATAGCTTTTATGGTGAAAAGAAGAAACTGATCTTCTGCATAACAATCATAGATATTTTTGTGGGATTTGATGGTTGCCTCTTGTAGTAGTGATATTGTTCCTGTTGACACAGAATGTAACATTTAAATCAGATGGTCATTCAATTGGATTTGGTTGCCTTATTCTAGTGTTTATATCCTCTTATATTTTCCATTTGTTAAAGAAGGGGAACTAGGGCACTGGTGGAACTATCACCTGTGCTGCTTAATTATTAATCTTTTGATTGTAGACTTTGAATCATCTTCTTGTGTGTTTGTTTCTTAATCCATGCTTCTTGAATCTCATTGAGTTTATATATATATATATGGTGACTACTAAGATCCGAGTCCTACATTGTTCATTTATTACATCTCTCATGATTGTTTTTTCAGCTTCCGTTTCTCTTGGGAGTCCCCTTTCTAGAGAAACTTGCTCTGCCACTGGCTCCAATTCTTGTTGGCCGAACTGGCAGTCAACTGTTTCTCACAGATGGTAAACCGGACAAACCACCTCTGCTATTGAGAATGGCATCTGATTGTGAAGATGGGAAGTTCTTGTAAGTAGACAAAGCGTTTAGTGTGATTGGAGTGAATATCCTCTCTAGCCAAGCAGTCTAACGGTTTTAAAATGTTCTGTCTTATAGATCTGCGCTTGGTGCATTTAGGTGTCGCATTCTTTATGCAAATGTATCTTATGACCGTATCCTACAACATATTATTTATTTATATTATTTCTTTATTTTATGTTTCTTAAAATCCACATACTCGGCTCTCTTCTCCCATCAAATCTGTTTCCTTCATATCAAAAAGATATGGTTGGTTGGCGCACATCCTCCGTAAGGAGAGAGACAGAACTGGTAAAGGTGAGTTGATGGTTTTCTCTTCTTCAAATGCATCCTATGCTGATTCATCGTCTTCTTTAACCTAGTGGAGATGCATGCAAGACGAAATCTTGTCCTGGGCATTAAATAATCACTGATTAGAGTGGACTTAGATTGTGATCCAATATTTGTTGTGTTTATCCTATGCTTATACATTCAGGGGCATACATGCTTGTCATATGCATGTCTAATAGCATAGTTTATGTTCTTAAAGAAAGTTTAGTTTCTAGGCATCTTCACTAGTAGTTATAATAATTAATACCTTGAAAGAAAGATGTTTTATTATTTAGACCCTTCCAAACTGTATCATTTAGTGAGAAGCATGCTTCAAAATATCCAGCTCAATATTATTATAAAAGTAAAATGAGCTGCAAAAGAATTACAATTATGAAGCAAATGATCTACTGGAATTTAAATATTAAACAAGAATGTGTTTTACTTTTTGTTCATCATTTTGACATTGCATAGTTAATGGACAGCCTCCGCGTCGATCTTTGGATGGTTACAAGCACGTTGTAGATGTGGAGTATTGTCCGCCAGCTTCGTCTGATGGCCCCCATTTCACTTCAGAAGCGGTCAAAGCCAAGGAAGCTGCACAAAATGAACCTAGCTCACAAAAGACAGTAGAATATCATGAAATCATGGAAGGTAATTGTTTTCTTTACAGGAATAGAAGCTGAATTAAAATGAGTTATTCAATTGAAGTCTGTGTTTGAGGAATGTTAACAGTCTCAGTTTGTCGACAGAGGAAATGATACGTGGTTTACAGCAGTTGGGATGGAAAAAGGTCGATGTCAGCTTTCATTCGGCATTCTGGCCCTTCTTTGCCCATAACAATATACATGTACCAACTAACCCTCCTTTTCAATTTCCATTTGAAATTATTGGATCCTCTGTTTCAATGTTTGATATGTTTGTTGTTGGTAATGCAGGTGAAAAATGAATGGCTTCACAATGCTGGCACTGGAGTGGTTGCTCATGTTGCAGACAGCGTAAAGCAACAGGAATCCTCCTCATACATAGCCGCGAGCTTGTAGTCATGACTTGTGTAGAAGACTTACAGCTGAAACATGTTGTGTAATAACCGATGACCAGAGGAAATGGACAAAAAAAAGAAAGAAAAAAAGAAGGAAATCCTTTGTTGATCATTCATTTCTGGCTGCTAAAAAAATGTAGATTTATTTGTTATGAAATTATTACTGCATCACCTGTCAATCAATTTAGAGTGGACAAAGGCAATCCCCTTTGGATGTCTTTCTATTACACAGTTTTTTTGCTTGGCTTAAATGGACAAAAAGAGTTTGGTGCACAAGTTTTTGTATTAACTATTTGTCAACATCCGGAAGTCGCGTTGTACATCTACAAGAGCTGATTAAACTCTACTGCATAAATGGAGTTACAAATTGGAAGTGAAATTAATTATGAATAACTAATTTGAAATTGGGATATGTAGCCCTATAAATTATGCAAGCTTGAGACTTGTATAAAATCTTGTTCAACAATTTAATCAATTTTTTATATAATTAAATGTGGCACAGAAATGCTTTTTTTTTTTTTAAGTAGGCACAGAAATACTTATATACATATATATATATATAATAAATATAGATTAATTTTTACAAAAATCATCACTTAATCCTAAATAATATTATTTTATCCTTTTTTAATTAAAAATAAATAAATAATAAAAATATTTTAATGCTTAAAATTTGATAAATTAATAAATTAGGATATATTTTAATAAATTTAAATATTTTAATTTATATTGTGTTGTTATACTTGTAACAATTCATTTAAATTTTTGATAATATATTATTTAAGCACAAAAATGTTTATATATATATATATAAAGGGTAATCTAGTCATTTCAAAAGGATTGATGAGATATTTGATGTAAATGTAAAACTACCTCCGTCGAGAAAATTTTTCTTTTTTATCTTTTTCTAATCCTTTGACTCGGCTCTACGGGAAAGATTAGCGAGAGTTACCGTATAAAAGTATAGTATACAACTCAAATCGTATGGTATGGACTTGTAGTTGGAGGCAGAAAGACAAAACGTTAATGCTGACTTGTCCTCATCATTTCTGTCAATCTAATCATAACCGCATATTAAGCCCGTGAATCTCACTCCCCAATCCTTCAACCACGTCCCAATCTTCCAGTCGAAACGTGTTGTCCACATTTCAAGTCGTGCGTGGCACTATCTTTTTCCAACACGGGCCGGCCAGTCGTGTCCTGTCCCCGCGTTCTCCACTTTTGGCCCTCTCTCTTTCTCTCTCTCCCACCCAAAAGCAATAGAAAAGCTCAGAGACTTTGAAAGAGAAAGAGCATCTTCTTCTTGCTCTAACTGTAGAGAGAGAAAAACAATAGTTTCGGAGACTGAGAGATCCGCCATGGCCAAGGAACGTGAGAACTTCGTTTATATCGCCAAGCTTGCTGAACAAGCTGAGCGCTACGACGGTTAGTCTCTCTCTCGCTCCTGCTTCTCAGTAAACTATATTTTTAATCTTTGTTAGTGATCATAACTTGTACTTTTGTATTAGATTTTGACTAAGTTAAATAATAGTGCTAGACTTTGTTGAGTTCATCTAGATTTGAACGAAAAGTTTCAAGTTTTATATTTTTTAATTGCCTTTTTTGCTTGTTCTTTATATACATTGCTTTGAATGTGAAAAATATGGAAGGAAAATGGGCTGTATTTTGGTGAATTTGCTTAATTGTACTTGCTTTAGTGGAGATCAGTGTACTGAATGAAAGATCTGATAAATATTCTTTTGTTTCTTTGCTAAAGGACCAACTTTGTTAAAGGTTATGACCTTTGGAACTTGTTTTGACTATCAAATTTTGACAGAAATGGTTGATGCAATGAAAAAAGTGGCCAATCTCGATGTGGAACTAACTGTAGAGGAGCGAAACCTGCTCTCAGTTGGCTACAAGAACGTGATTGGTGCTCGCAGAGCATCATGGAGGATTCTCTCATCAATTGAGCAAAAAGAAGAGGCAAGAGGGAATGAGCAAAACGTGAAAAAAATTAAAGAATACAGGCAGAAGGTGGAATCTGAGTTGTCAAATATCTGCACTGACATTATGCGTGTGATTGATGAGCATCTGATTCCATCATGCTCGGGAGGTGAATCTACCGTGTTTTACTACAAAATGTGAGTGGTTTTTGCCGGCTGGCAAGACTTTTTCGTGTAAATAACTGTAGTCTTTTTTTAAATTACTATATGGAGTTCTGAGAATTTGTTTGGTTAATTTCGTGAGTGCAGGAAAGGTGATTATTATAGGTACTTGGCAGAGTTTAAGAGTGGTGATGACAGAAAAGAGGTTGCTGATCTGTCAATGAAAGCATATCAGGTTTGTATTGGTGTTTGATAATGCTCTTGATTTTGATCTGTGTTCTTCGTTGTTTAATGAGCAAAAGTTTTTAATCTTGATCAACCAAAAATATGTTTTAAGTTAGCTTATGTGGTATTTGTTTTTCACTTTTAAAAGAAAAAATCAGATTAGATAAAGGAATGAAAAGTCTATCTGTATCCTTTGTTTGAATACTGAAAAAGTTAAGGGGATATAATCATATTAACAGAAGCATGACATTTTTCACAATACTCTTGTGATCACTTAATTTTTTGTTTGGTTTCAAACTTAATTGGATTTTGAGCATACCTAACGCTAGGATTGCTATTTTTATATGACCAGAATTTAATGATCTGTACCTTACTTGTTTATTATATATTCTAGCTTCCAATGTCAGAGAACTATGATTATTTTGATATATTTAGAAGATAGATCATCTGTGAATGGTAGACTGATCTCTGATCCAACAAACATAGATTTGTGGTGACAGTTAGGCACAATATACACATAATTGGTAGTGCATTATATATGCTTGTTTTTGCAGATTACCCATGATTCCTCTGACCTCCTTGTTGATGAGTGAATTTTGTTTTAGGTCTCGTGTACCTGTGGATCCCCTTTAAACATTATTTACGAATATATAAATTTTCAGTTAGTTGTATGTACTTACTTACAATAAATGTATGTTGGTTCATCCTCATGAGTTCTCGTTTGTATTATGCTTAATCTTTTTTCTTGTATTTATTCTTTGTATGCTTATCACCTCAGTTCATTTGATGGTTGGAAACATTGGAAGTATTTGGAGATAGTTTGTTTCTCTGGAGTGCCATGACCAGTTTAATTATACACTAGTGTGATTTCTAGGATGTTTTATGCTAATATGGTTATCTTAGTACCGACATAATTACTCCATTGCTTGCAGGCGGCTTCTACCACTGCCGAATCTGACTTGTCTCCTACCCATCCCATTCGGCTTGGTTTGGCCTTGAACTTCTCAGTCTTTTATTATGAGATTATGAACTCTCCTGAAAGGTAAACATACCATTATCTTTGTTGAGGCTTCTGAGTTCTATGACCTTCCTTTTATTATTTTGGGGACCCGTGTGGATGCTTTTTACATGTGAACTTGGACTGCAGGGCATGTCACCTTGCTAAGCAGGCCTTCGATGAAGCTATCTCAGAATTGGACACATTAAGTGAGGAATCCTACAAAGACAGCACATTGATAATGCAGCTATTGAGGGACAACCTCACTCTGTGGACTTCTGACATACCCGAGGATGGAGGTAACCCATCTATTTCTGCAATAGAAATAATATACCTGGACTTTTACCTCTTGACAGATGCGTTATCTAGTTTCATTGAAATTTGCGTACTTACTATGAATTCTCCTTCTAAAGCCTGGAATGTTTTTGTTTTGAAGATCAAACGATGAATTGCTCAATTTTTCCATGTATCAATTTGGGACAGGACAAATCATGTTTGATCAAACTTTAGGAATTTATTTTGAAGCAAGTTTTTGGATTTAATATCATGCTTTATCATTTCTAGATGCCAATTATTGAGAGAGATTTGATGCCTGTTAATGAGTAATTGTCCAAAGTCCAGGGTACTCTAGTGCTCATGAACTTCACATGTAATTGTTGAATTACCGAATGATGCAGGTTAGTCTTTGTTATAACTAAGTTCAGTTGAGGTACAATTTGTGCATCTAATGCCTAAAACTGTGGTTTTCCAAATTGCTGTCTGATACTAGCTGTATCTTGAAATTGACTTGTTCCCGATTTTTCTCATTACTTGTGGCCCATCTGCTATATAGTGAATTTAATTATGTGAAGATATCTGTAGAACTGGCTGTCTCAAAGTTGGTTATCAATGTTTTGTCCTTGCGTGGAACTACTGTAGCATCGTTTTCATTGTTCTTTCATCTTTCTTTCTTCCTTCCTTTCCTTTAAATGCTCTGTTTTATTGTTACTTTAGGTGATGAAACCCAGAAGATGGACACCTCTACTAAAGGTGGTGAAGGTGAAGACTAAAGAAGCGGAGGTGGGTTATTTTCCTATCTACTTACCAGCAGATGGTGCTGCAATCTGTTATATTCACAGGATTGACATTTAAATTCTTTTCCTTCCTCAGTGAACCAGGCAGTAGCTTGGGACCTCAGGCACCACAGCAAGAATGTTGTAATTCCTTAATAGCTCCAAGTGTTTTTGTTAGTTTAACTTTTTCAAAAGACATTCAAGTACTATTGTTCTGTTGCTATTATGTGGGTTTGATTATAGGACTGCCTGTATGAATTTGCATACCAGAGCCTTTTATATCTGCTGCTGTTCATCGATTTGGAAGTATTGTTAAGATCGCATTAGGAGTATTTCTATGCTTTCCTCACTGTTTATTCAATTGAAGAATGTTTGATAATGTTTAGGCAGTTTTTTACCATCTGACTTTTAGAAAAATTAAAAAAAAAAAAATAGAACTCGGCCGTGGCAATTCAACCTCAGGTCTTTGGCATGATTTGTGCAACGTGGGTTATCTTCTTACTAAAGTATGATTTTTAATAAATAAAATGAACAGACGTTATCTTAGCTAGTTTATTTATTAGCCACGTCGTATTCAATTTTATTAGACAGACTGGAACCAATCCTTGGATGTAGGATTGATTGTGGTTATGGAAACAGCGAGAGAGAGAAGCGGGTCAAAAGAATGGTTCTAACCATTTGTAAGCAAAAGAAGAAATGTCTACCCTACAAAAATAACCAAATACAAAGACAACAGTAAGTAAGTTGAAAACATACCCTTACAAAAAGAGTCACCGCTCCAGCATTACCATATATACTTCTCCTGAAACACATTCTCTATCCAAATATATAAAGGGAAAACAGGAACAATGGCAAAATCTCACACCGCTATCATGGTCTTGTCTGCTATTTGCTTCTTGTCCCTCCTCGACTTTGCCTATGGGAAGTCTGGCCTGAGAGTCGAGGGCACAGTCTACTGTGACACCTGCCGCACCCAGTTTATGACACGAATCAGCGAGAAGATGTCAGGTATTGTTAAATATGACGTTGATTTTTCAATTGAATGGTTGTATTTGAATGATAATTGTTACAGGTGCAAAGGTGCGTTTGGAGTGCAGAGATCGCGAAACTGAAAACGTGACATACACGGTGGAAGGTGATACAACTGAGGGTGGAAGATACAGCCTGCATATAGAGGGAGATCATGAAGATGAAGTATGCGAAACGGTGCTAGTAAAATCGAGTAGACCAGATTGTGATGAGGTGAACAAGGATGCCTTCACCAGAAGAAGTGCAAGAATTAGCCTTACAAAGAACAACGGTATTCATTCTCAAGCACGCATGGCTAATCCTCTCGGATTTATGAGGAAAAAACCTCTCCCTGGCTGCGCTGAAGTCCTCCTAGAACTTGGAATCCAACCAAGTAGACATTATTAATCATTTAACCAACCAACCGAATCCCACATTCATTTATTTATTTATTTATTTATTTTTACAGAATAATCAATTTCAACACCATAACTTAGATTTCTTATATTAGAGTCTACCGAAGAATAAATGGGCAGGGTTTGTAAAAGCAATTTTGACAAGAGTTGCGTTGGAGTATGCTAAATTCATTGGTTTAGGTTTGTTCATTTTTTTTTTATCTCCTTAATTACAATGGATTATTGTTTTAACAACTCTCTTTTCTATTTTTTTTTTAAATAAAGTTTTTGGTTCTCAGAAATTCTTACATTAATCTTTTCATCTCTATGTACTATTATTCTTTTCATCTCTTGAAGACGTCGGCATTTTAAATAACTAAAGAAGTCGTATAAGTGCAGAAATTACTTAATTTGGTTAGAACATAATTCATTTCAGGTCAAATCTGTCTATTGAACCAATTTATGACGTTGGGATATTTATCACATTCCTTTGGTGAGGTTTAAATTTGTATCATTTAGAGAAAAAGAATAGAGATTATATCACATACTTCCTCTATAGTATTAATCAACTAACTTCAAATTATAAATTTATTAAAATGCTCTTAATTATTTTTTATTAAAATATATTTTTTTAATATCTATTTTTTACTTTTATGTGTGTTAAATAATTTAAATGTATAAATAAAATAAAATAATTATATACTAGAATAAAAGATACAAAATTTGAAAATTTGATTTCTAAGTATACTTTTTTTTATTAATTATTTTTCAAATGAAATATGGAGACACATATAATTAATAAAATTGATTAAAAAATAGAAAAAAAATAAATAAATTCTTTCCAATTTCTCTTTCATTGAATAAATATTTAGAAAAGTAAAATTTTATTTTCTAAACAAAATAACAAATATCAAATAATAATATTTTATATATTTATTTTTATACTTAACGGTCAACTAATGATTAAAAATAACTATAAGAGAGGTAAGTGATACAATATCTATTTTTTCTTTCTAAGTTATACAAACTCAAACGTCAGAAAAGCAATGTGATAATATCTCCTCTGACCTTTCAAAATTTCTAATATCTTATTTATTGGTCATATTATCCCAATTTCAAGTCCTCCGACCCATCTTTTCTAATAAGTTAAGGTATTAATTCTTCTCAAACCAATCATTAATAGAGAACTTTTTAATTTCATTTTATGCATGAAATGGGGGTAAAGATTGAATGTGTGTGACGAAGTTTTTTTAAAAAAAAATTAAATCAGGAATTTATATATTCAAATTATTAAAATATATCTTAATTTATTATTTTAATAATATTTAAAAAAGAAGGATAAAACAAGCATTGTGTCATTGAAATATATGATTTTGTTCTCTTTAACACAGAAAATATTATACTGAATTCTTGCAAAACTTTCCTCATAAATTTACAAAAATGTTAAAAATAAGATTTTTTTTTTATATAAATTGGTGTAGAAAAATTCATATTATTATTATTTGCTTTATAAAATTTGTTCTTCTTTCACTTTCATAAAGTACTGAACATGTGATAATAATATAATACTAACATATCAATTTGAATAAATAATTTTCATAATATCTCACATCTCTTAATAATAAAAGTATCGAATTAACTTTTTTTCGTATTTATACTTTAAATTGTGTATTCCTATTTTAAAGGTGAGGCATTAAATTATCTATAAATTTATCAATAATGTTTCATGTTAAAAACAATAAGAAAATGAAAAAAAAATGTTACAACCGAGAGAAAAATTAACCTTTTAAAAAAAATTTCCAAAAATCTAAAATTTGATTGTTTTTATGCAATTATATAAACGTATGTAGTATTGTTGTTCTTGCTTTAGTTACAACCGAAAGTCACCGAGTATTAGGAAAAAAGTTATTTTGACTAAAAGAAAATAATAATAATAATAATAATAATAAAAAGGGGGAGGTCACAGGCTCACAGTCACAGCAGACCAGACCGAACAAATACTTACTGTATCGACGTGGAATTGATCAGACGGCTGGTATGAAGTCCTAGAAGCTCTCAAATTTCCATAACGCCAATTACTCTCCTCGTCCCGACCCCTCCCCCATAACTAAAAATTCTTCCTTTCTTCGTCCTCCTCTTAAACCTCTCTTTAAACCCTTCATCAATCTCTCTCCCACATTCAAAACAATGCCTTTCGCCCACAAAGAAACTGTAGAAGTATGCAAGAAGCAAGAAGGGTTTGTGAGTTCTTACTACACTGCAACTGTTCTCGCTGCAATAGGAAGAACCAAGTATTTAGTTCGATACGAGACTCGTTTTTCTGAAGACAGAACAAGATTGCTTACTGAACCCGTTGAAGAGTCCGATATCAGGCCTTTGCCACCTCCACATCTTGAGGTTGCCGAAAAAGTTGATGCTTATGTTAATGATGGTTGGTTTGTTGGAAAGATTGTACGAAAAGTTGATCCTAACTATTATGTCAAGTTGGATAGCACTGGGAATGTGGTGCATTGTCCCTTCTATAAAGTCAGGATTCATCTTGAATGGGAAGATGGAAAGTGGGTTTATCCTGGAAATAAGTATGTGTTCCTTTTTCTTGACTTGCTTCTTGTTTGGTTACTTATTTTCCTGGAGTTTTCCTTCAGGATTCTTTTGTTTTGTAGAGTAATTTGGTTGATTATTGCAAGCTTTCTTGTTGTGACTTTTGACTTGCCTCTGATTTTGGGTCTTTCCTGGTAAATTGAAAATAATTTTTAAGTGTGCCTTTACCCTGGAATTTCAGTTTTCACATTATAAAATTATATTCTATCGTAGACCTTTTTGATTGGAAGTTCTTTTTTGCCTTTGATAGTGCATTGTCCCTTTTAAGAGTAAACTTACTTTATTTTAAAGGAAGACTCGACTTCTTCAATGTGGTTCTTGTGATGGGTAGTCTATTTTTCTTTTTGGTACGTTTCTGGTTTCAGCATTAGATTCTCTGTGTTGCTATTTAAGAGTAGCATTTAATTTCAAGTCCTGGAGACAACTTATTTTAGGATCGACGACTTATAGTTGTTGAGAGTCATCATCATCTCACAGTAAAGCTCGGAATTTCCCTTGGTAGTTGATAGTCAAAAGGTCTTATAATTATTGCTCAGCTTTAGTGTCATTATTTCAATGGTTTGTTCCCATGAAGTTTGGGGTAAAATTCCTCACGGTAACTTGTTAGGAGAAAAGCCATGAGTCTCATGCCTTCCAAATCTTGTAAGGTTGAACAAGGAGTATAATTTCAAACTTCAGTTCCCTGAGGTGGGTTCAGGGGATTTCTGGACTATGGAAAAAAATTGTTCAAGCTAATTTTTCTTTTAATGGATATACTATCACCCGAATCCAACTATAATGTTTGAAGATCGTAGATTGAAAATCATTCCAATAAAACTTGGACTCAAAACCATGTTCTTTGGTCTTTAATTTGTAGCTACTGAGACATTGAATCAATTTTACTTCTGAAACATGCATACATGAATATGTGCACACACAAAAGAAACTAAATCCAACCCACCAAACCAACGAACTCACAGACCAGCCCTTGTTATTGGAGTCCATAGCCCATGAATATCCAACTAAGATGATAAAATTTCCCTTGTGTGTCAAATTGATGGATAACAAGATCTTTGGTTGCCCAATTGTTCCTTCAGTCCATTTTTAGTTTATTCCTTTCAGCTACAACAATTCTATGCAAAAACCTCTATATATATTGTGACTGTTTTAACCAACGAATAACTTATTTTCTACTCTGGTAAAAAATAAGCCATTGATGTGTTTTGGATAGGCCTCAAAACGACGACGATCAAGCAAAAGCAAGCGAGCTGGGAAGCTAGGCAGGATTCTATCACCATATATTTTTTTCTTGTAGTCATCACAGAATGCTATCCAGAGGCGTAGGTAGCACAACTCTTAACGGTAGTTTCCTGGCACATAACAAAATCTTGTTTTCCACTGGTGTAGAAATTAGGTAGCTGTAACAGTATCTGACAGTTAGTCATTAGTTTACAGGCCCTGGGATGTAATCATATGACACCCTTTTTTCTTATTTTTATTGATATGATGCATCTTAACTATATTATTTTGTCTTCCTAGTTAGTTTGTCCCAATCCTGCTTATAAAACATGAATTGAATATGCAGCTGAAAAATATGAGCATGTTGCTGGGATAATTATAGAAAGAAAAAACAATTTATATGCACTAATGTCTATGCTAGCATATTATTAGAATCCAACTTATGAAACTGCTTTCATATGCACATTTTTGACATTCTTTCACAGTTTAATCTCTTAGCTGATGCACATTGAACATGCATGGTTCCTGTTGTCCTGTTTTCATAGACTTATTTAAGTGGCATCATTTTGGTCTAATGAACCCATAGATACTCTTGTTAATTCTTGGTAGAACGCAACACTCCATTCAGCACCAGGATCTGATACTGCAAAAATTTCTCTCTTTTTTCTATTTTCAAGTTAACGATGCTTTCCTAAGACCAGATGTGTATAGAATCAACCTTTTTCTTTTTTAATTTCTTGTGCCACCTACCCTATAAATGAATTTGCTTTCAATTAACTCATCATTCTTGGTGCAGAATAGCTAATTTGCACGTGGATATAATGCCATATTCCATTTTCTTAGCCTCAAAAGATTTTACTATTGACTAAACAATAAAACACGTTTACAAGACACATTAAGAAATTAAGCAATCTAGAAGCTTAGTTGATTAAGTGTGTGTTTGAAAAACTATTATTCTTTTGCTTATCTTTGCGAACTACAAAGTATCTGGTAAAATTTTATTTTTACTCTGTAGGCAACTTTTACCAGTGACTTCATATTTGATAACAAGTAAAACGAAGCGCCTCAATTACACACATATGTAATTCTTTTCGCCGTACCCATGAATCCATTTTTGCTCAGTTGCATAAGCCATAAACGAAGGAGTGCAACAAACGACTGCATCCTGTCTTTTACTACAAATTCCAGAAGAGCATAATTTAGGAGTGCCTAACCATATTCCATGGAAAGAATATTCAGAGGCAGCAGCATCATTTTGGGTTCTCTTTTACTTTCAGATAAACTTTTTCCTTAATTATGAAAAATTCATTTCTATCACTCGCCTCTAAGGGAAGGATCCAACAATGATCTCTAAACATAATCCAATACCCTTGTTCATCAAAAGCTTGCCTCACTCCAGCAAATTAGATGCATGCTACGGCTTCATTCTTAATATTGTCATCTCTACACTCTAGGTGGTTTTATTCCAAAAAAAAATCAAGCCTGTGATTGGTTTTTAGAAGAGACAAAATAAAATCTCACCCGTATATTATCATTAATGGACAGATGGCGCAAGAGGATCCTTTCGGCATCAACCAAAAGTTATCAGCAACTTACATGAAAAATTCTTAATCATGCTCCATCTTTGTATCAAGAGTTGTTCTGACTCTATCATATCTAATCCAAAAAGGTGGACTTGATTTAATTTCCGTGATCTCAAACTTGATTCAGTTCAATCATAGCCTTGTGAACCTTGATGATCAGGCAGTATATCGATCTCTTTACGGCCAGATATGAGTAATATTTATTTCTCTTCGTGTTCCGCTGCCGTAGATGAACACCGTCCCTAAGATTGTTTATTATCTATATATCAACCAATTTATAGATTGGGACATTATGTATATATAAATTTATGCAACAGTGACTAATATATAATATAATTTCCAGTTGGAACATTCATTGATGATGAAAAACCAACCGGTATATACACAACTAGCCAATAATTAATACATTTTCTTTAAATTGATCCGAACTACCATTAAACTAGAATCAATAAGGTTGACCACCTGCGTTGTTCCGCCGTCGCTTAACCGGGAAAACGTGCCGGAAACCTCCGTGGGCTGCCATATGCCACTCCTCCATCACCATCCCATCCAATCCAAACTGATGTACCTCCGCCGCAGACCCATCGTACAAGCAACCCTCCGGGAACCCACCAAGCCCGCGACCTGGAGGTTTGGTTTTCCGGCGGCCAGCCCCGACAGGAACATTCCGGAGAGCCCCACCTGCAGTCCAGTATCTCTGACAGCCCTTGCAGAAATGTCTAGGCTGGTTAACGTTGTAATTGTTGAAGTAACAAAATTTGGTCTCCATGCTCTTGCATCTAGGACACGGTATGATCTTGTCTGGTCTTTTATCAAGTGTTTGATCGTGATGATCAGCCTGGTTATGTTGTTCTTCTTTAACTTGTCGTCCGTGTAACGTAATCGTTGTCCCAAAGAGCTTGATGCCTTGTTCTTCATTCGCCATAGACTCTTGAGAGAGAGAGAGAGAGAGAAACAGGGACAGAGAGAAAAAGGGATCAAGGGACAGCTTATGATTTTACGAGAAATGTGTTGCGTGTGTATGCGTATATATATAGAGGACTTGAAAGCTCAAAAAGTGCAGGAAATTGCGATTTAAAGTGGAAAAAGAATAAGAAATGAAAAGGGAATAGTATCATCTAGGCCCTTGTATTTATTCATTATCTTGAAACATATATACTTTCCAATTTGTATCAAATAGATCCTTAACCAGTGTTTAAACAATCAAAATTCTATATGGGTATTTCGTTATTTTAAGAAAAGATAAGAAACTTGTTTAATATATATATAAATAAATTAATGTGATTATTTTTTTTAAAAAAAAAAGAAAGGTAAATGTAGGGATGTAAATGATGAAAAATAAAGAAAAGAAAAGGAAAAAAAAAAAGGGTGGGGAAATAGCCGCCAAGGGAAGGGAATGAGAGAATTAGGTGGCGTGGAAAAGCTGAGGAAGAGCTTTTTTGGTCGACGTCAATAAAACAATCGTCATGAGAATGCATGAGGGTTTAAAAAAGTCTAAAGAGATGGGGCCAATTACAGGCAGGTCGCGTATAAAGTGTCAAAGTAGGAGCATAACATAAATAAAGAGAGAGATAAAGTTGTCTTTCTCCTCATATACATATAATTTATTTATTTTGTTCTAATCTAAAAGAAAAAAGAGAAGAGATAAAGCTAAGGTATATATATATATAGCCAAAGCCTTCTGTCGTGTTGTTTTGCTTTGAAAAGTTCGCCACTCTCTCTCTAATATCATATCATTATATTTTGAATTTATTATATATGTATATAGATTGCTTTCCCACATGCTCACTGTAAATATTGTAATTGGTGAAGCTAATATAATTCAATCTGATCTGACACAGTGAAAGATGGCATAGCATAGCATAAATATTGAGGATTAATTGAAGAACCAGGTGCTAGATTAAAGATGCCATATTCTAAAGTATGCAGTGACTTTTTAATCTCGTTTTATGTTCTAATTCAATTAGCTATATATATGTATACATATACACCTATTTATAGTACTAATCTAAACAGAAACAATATTATTGCCGGCCATTTATATATTATTCTTGTATATATATAATTAATTAATTAATTAATTAAGAGTGATTTGATATTATTCATACCAACCATTCACGAATGGTATGGAAATTTGTAGATAAGAATAAAGACTTTGTTTGTTTTGCAATTTTTATTAAGACATTTTTTACTTGTAAAAGATGGAAAACCTGTGCTACAATTTCTACATTTATATATTTAATTATAGAAACATCTCTCTATTTCAAAGCTTTCAAGCGTCCTTGACAATTTGATCTTACACTATCAAATGACTATTCACAAATACAGATACTCTGAATTATTATAATTTCTTTTTTTTGGGGGGGGGGGGGGTTTTAATTTGTCCAATGAGATTTCACCACTGAGCTAGCTAATTGTCTTTGAAAAGCAGTTTGATGCATCTAAAATCACTTTGTAAAAGACAAAAGCAGCACCTGGGTCATATCCCAATACTTAATAATAATAATAATAATAGAACAAGTAAATTTTCAAGAAGGGTATATATTTATGATAATAAAGTTGGATTCCAATCAATCAATTTTTCTTTTTTGAAATTCATGCATGCATGCTATATCTTTCCAGGTTTTAGTGAATTTGAAGCATAATAATAAGTAACAACCTTTGTTGCTTTTTTTTTAATGAGTTCAAATTGTCGATTGGATTAATGGGTAGCTTTCATTGCAAATGTAGTGGAAAGTAGATTGATTCATCAGGGATTTGTTTAATTATAAAACTCTTCATTACTTTAGTAAAGGAATCTCGTTTCATTATTTATTAAATTAATTAAAGTAGCCTCATTTCCAACATCTACATCTTTTTCCCAATTAAATAATGTAGACAAAAAAGCATTTTCTTTCTTTCTTTCTTTCTTTTTAATAGATAAAAGAAAAACAAAACTTGGAAAGCGACGCACTTTTTCTTTAGGATGCTTTCGAAGTCTCTTTTCAATTAAGAAACCTAAAGAATATATAAAGTACAAAGTCATTAAAAATTAATTACTCAATTTGCATGCTCACCTTTTTTCTTCTATGGAGGCCGGAGTGCCCCATATGTATCATTAACACCAGTGTTTCCTCTGCTCACTATTACCTTCAATTAACTGATCATTTGATACGATAAGTTCGGATAATTCATAGATTATTATAATTAACTTAAGTTGTAGATTTTAGATATGAATATATATGCACCATTCATCTTCATGGTCATGAAGAAATTAATATGGATAGCGAAGCAAATTAGGAAGTGCCCTAATCAGATTCCAGATATATTATGGATTAGAATATTAAGATATTGAAATTGAAGGATTAATTTAAGAGGGCATGTTGCTTGGTGTGTTGTGGAGCAGGTTGCTTTAATAAATTAATTATAAAATGAGGAAGCAAGAAAGTCTTCCTTTTTTTTTTCTTTTTAATTTGTTGATATGCCAGCCAGAGCCAGAAACAAGACAATTAATTAATTGATTAATTAATTAAGATTATATATGTATATATATATATATATAAATACTCAATAAGCTCTAGTGACATGATTGAATAAAGAACCTATCAATCTTTGTTTCTAGATGCATGCATTTTTATTTTATTTTTTTACTTATAAGAAGAAAAGAGAGAAAAGGGATAGATAAATATATAATGCAGATACCATGTATGTGTATGTACGTCCACTTGTGACTTTGGTTTTGTATTGGAAACGAAAAGCCAAAAAGGTTTAACACATGGCAACAAATGTGAAGCAATTGTTATCTGTGCGATACAAAATTGGAAGCAAAAACATTTAGCATATGAAAGTGTCGTTGTTGTCATCAAATCACCACAAAGGAGAAAAACATTGTGGGAAATGGGAATCGTAGAAGAATTAAAGCACACGCAAACTCCGTTTACTTCTTAGTAAATTAAAACTGTAGCGTTTGGGCCAACAAAGTTGACTCGTCACCACAGCCCAGCCTTACAATTCCACTCGTTAATCGAACCTCTATTATTTCCTTCCAGCTGAAAAATAACTTGTTTACTGATTAGAAAGACGGTTTTGTCGTTGTTTGAAGAGAGGATCAGACGACTAGTCGTTCTCGTCCCTCACAAAATTGCATCACCGCTATAGACGTCATCGATACAAGATAAACGTTCACCAACAACATACACATTTTTATGGCCTTCCCAAAAATAATTCAAATAAGCTTAGATATTATGATTTCTTGGTAGTATTCTACACCTTTTCATTTCTATGTATCTCATTAATTTATTAATTGGGTAATTATACCATAATACGAAAGTTCATACAACCATATTCTTTTTTTTTCCAAAAAAGAAAAACAGCTATATTCTTATTCTCCCGAGAGAACTCATGGCCTGGGGATTCTCAGGAACATCAACCCAGAACCAAAAGAGTAGCAGGACAAGGCGAACAGCACTTTCGTCAACTCATATTGAAGTTTCTTTATTCATAAGTTGGCTCTTTTTCCCCCACGAATCTTGGTAAACATGTACCTTACACATATCTTATAATATAAATTAACCTACGTAGGATTACGAGGAGAGTAATATTTTATCTTAAATCATAAATCGTAGCAACCACTTCAAACGCTTGCATTAAGCTTTCTTAATCTTGATTTTGACAACGTTTAACCGTTAAGAATTAAAATAAGGTGTTATTATAATATTATTCTTAATAAGATGCATACAATCAGCTAATAGACAATTTAGATGTAAACACGGAACCCCGTAATTCAATTCAAAAAATCCGCAGAAGACGACTTGTACATGACTTACTCATATAGCCGAAAGGTCCTTTCATGGGACATCTTCATATCATAATGTCAAGGTTCGGATTGATTCCATCAATGACATACGCAGGGAAAAACAAAGCGGCATTCATGATTTTTTTTTTTTAGAAATTTGCATTAAATAATTGCCTGATAGATATAAATTACATTACGAAGTATCTAATCTCTTTTATCTCATTGTTTACAGCATAAAATTTAGCAATTTAAGAAATTAATGAAACAATTGCAATTAGATACAGGAAGGGCCCTAGAAATTAATTTAAAAAAAAAAAAAACTGGCATTATTCACATTTATATTAACAGCCTTGCCCAACATTACAAACTCAAAACTACAAGGAGATTTACTTCTCGTATAATCACATACCAAGATGATCAACTATCACTCCAGGTATCATCATCGTCACCGTCACCGTCATCGCTTGCAACAGCCTGCAAGTTCCCAAGTTGTTAATTTTATAGTGATTCAAGGGAAAAACAAATAGCAAGAGAAACAAGGGTAACTTATAAACCTGGCGGATCGCATTTGCTTTCTCTAAGATTGCAGTGACTTTGTTGTTTGCAGCAGGACCTGTTGGGAAGGTTGGCCTTGCTGCTACTGTGGGCCTTAGGCTGAATGACTGGATCAAGAACAAAAGATAAATGCATGTATTAGATGGAAAGCTTTAGGGGGCAATAAGAGGCTGGGATTCTGTTATGGGGTAATGCTGCATTGGCTGAAAGCAATCAACAAGTTACATGGCCCAACACTATTAAATCATTCTATTATGACATCTCCAATGGAAGAAGAAACCCACACACACACACACACACACACACACATATATATATACTCAAAACACTACACCACACTTATGAATCTGAAATCAGATTTCATGGTACCATCAGAGGCAGTCTAAACTAATGGTTCACCAAGAACAGACCAAAGATTAAAAAGGAAGAAAGAGAGGACCCAACAAAACTATTTGGCAAACATAAGAGCAGAAAAGAGTGATGAAAACAATTATGATAGTAACCAAATTGTCAAACCGACCATAAGCATGCAAGAAAAAGAAAAACTGCTAAATGTCTTTCACTCACACAAAATGAGGGTAAAAATAAAGATGTGTTTGTTATCATTTTCAGACCAGTTCACTTAAGAGACCTAAGAAAAGAAGAAACAGCAATTCTTATCTACTCACTTTTGTTCTGATTTGATGCAAAAAGTCCTCCTTTTCATCCATCCCCTTGCCATTTGCCTTTTGATTAACTTCCTTCTTCCAATTCAACTTCTGCTGGTCCTCCTGCACTCATAGAATTCCGTAAGTTGTAAACAGACAGTCCTAACTTCCCAATCTATCAAACATAAGATGAAATTTGAAAAAAACAATAATACTTCCATCATACCTTGCTCTCTCGTCTAAACACAAAAGCATCTTTCTCAGTTAATGGTTGATCAGGCGGGGCTGGCTCAGGATGCTGAGACATGGAAGATTCCAAACATTTTTGTTGTAATGCCTGTCTGGGAGAATCTGATTCAGCGTATTGTTTTTCTTCAGCCACATCCGAATGGGGTTTTGAGACCCGCCATTCCACTGGAGGGAGAGGTGGTGGCAATGGGGTATGCTCTGTAGGGTTTAGCAATTTTGATAGATTCTTGGGTTCAGAGTCAGGTTTTGTTTCTCCCTGAAGAACAGAGTTCATGGCGTCGAAGCTTGGGAGATCAAGACAAGACAAACAAGGTTCTGCACCATTCTCAGTATGAACATTCTGAAGTCCATAGTTAGCATGCATGTCATGCTTCGCTGCTTCTTCTACCTGCAGAGAGCTTGAAACAGATCCCATTGATGACATTCGACCTAAAGCATCATATAACTCATGGTGATTGCTTCCTTCAGGGGATGATTCCCACTGCTCTGAATTTGACTCAGAGTGATGGCTACGACAATCATCTGACATATAAGGAGACGATCTATAGAAAGTGTCGTCATCAGAATCAGAACCATATTCCGGCAAAGGAATAGCAGGCCCAGGGACCAACTGAAATGAGGGAAACATATCTCTAATGCTTTCAGGACACTGACTCCCATCAGGAAATTTCAGTCCCAGTTTGGAAGTCTCAAACCCATCTGCAGGTTTGAAAGATATTTTCATATGTTCAAGTGGCGGTGAAGAAGTGAGTGAACCTAGAGGAGATCCATGTCCAAACTGCTCCATGAGGGTCATCTTTTCCATTCTTTGATATGCATCATGGTGGCGCCCATGCTGCCGATCAAATGCATCAGTTTCTAGAGAGCTAACTGGTTCAGATTTGTCATCATGCACAAGTGACAACTTTCTACGGAAACCATTTACAAGTAACCTATGGCCTAGTTCAAACACTAGAGATGAGTTCCCATCATTTTCCCGATTTGTTTCACTGGATGTGGCTTTTACATCTGGAGGCAGCTCAGTTCCAGATGCAGCCACAGCAGTTACATTCAAACCACCTCCTTGACCATGATTAAATCTCTTACTATTATAGCAACCAATAGATTTTTCAAGTTTGGAATCAGTATCAGCTGATGAAACTGGAACCTTATCAATACTAGAGCTTGAAACCTTTTCAGAACTTTCAGGATTCTCAATCAATGTATTAAGTTTTTCATTCTGCCCATCACCCTTTATGGCGATATTTGGGGGACCAAATTTACTTCTGGCCACATAATCCCGGCCCGTGGTATTTGACATGGCAAAGTCAGGAGGTTTTGATGGCTCAAGTCCTAATAGGCCACCATTTGTCCAGAATTTAACTGATTGAACACTGGAAAATTCAGCATGAGATTGTTGAGGTTCACAAAAACTGCTTACAATCCTAACGCCTGATTGATCACTGGAAAATTCAGCATGAGATTGTTGAGATTCATTTACACCCCTTATGACCGTAACGCCTGATTGATCATTGGAAAATTCAGCATGAGACTGTTGAGATTCACAAGCACTGCTTACGACCCTAACATCTGATTCATCCTTGGAAAATTCAGCATGAGATTGTTGAGATTCACAAGCATCGCTTACGACCCTAGCACCTGATTCATCCTTGGAAAATTCAGCATGACATTGTTGAGATGCGCAAACACTGCTTAAGACCCCAACGCCTGATTGATCAGTTGGAAAATTCAGCATGGGATTGTTGAGATTCACAGAAACTGCTTATGGCCGTAATGCCTGATTGATCATGTAAATCAGAAATTCTGGATCCAGAGGATGATGGGTCATTAATAACAGGTTCTACTTTTTGACTGTCACTGATGACTGGTTCTACTTCTGAACCATCAAGAACACCGAACGTTGCAAACATATCATTGCCTGGTGAATGATCTAAATCAGAAGATTTTCCAGAAATTTGAGGTGTTTGCTCATGAACAATACTCTCCGAGGGAACTGGGTCAGGTAAACCACACAACATTCCGTTACTGGAAGAGATGCTGGATATAGTATGAGACTCAATATAAGATGGACATTGATCTGAACTATGTGCCTTAGGCTCCTCGATTCCATCTTCTATTCTACCATTGTTAACACTGGGTGAATATTGCTCCACTTCCCATTTTGTTTGGCAATCAAGATCATTTTCAGATTCTGATTCAATAGTGTTAAGGGCATCCATGTAATTGTCTGTTTCACTTTCAATCTCATCAAGCTGGTTTTCACTGGAGATAGATTTAGGAGTGTCATTCTCAGCAAGCAAGATATCCATTTGATCAACATTTCTAGGAATGGCCGCTCCTCTGTCAGGTGTATCCATGTCAAAATTTTCTGAAAGCACCTCTGGAGCCTCTCTATCAAGTAAGATGTCCATTTGATCAACACTTCTAAGTTTGGCAGTTCCTCTGTCAGGTGTATCTACATCAAAATTAGCAGAAAGCACCTCAGAGGCCTCACTTGTATCACATTGTTGTATCCTAGGCTCCACTATTTCTGCCTTTTCATCCCAGGTAACACAAGATGAATTAGGGACAGTTTTTTCTGGAGGTGAACTGTGTGGAAAATTATTATCTGCCATCTGAGTTGGTTCCTCAGAATAAGCCGAATCAAGGATATCAATATCCTGCATCAACCTAGAAGAGGATTCCTTAGACCCCTGTTCTGCAGTTTGCAAGGAGGAACCAAGACTGAATACACAGTCTATATAACCTGACCCAGTTCTCGAGTCAAAAGAACTTGAACGATCACCCAAGTCACATTTCAATGTCATGTCAACAGTAGAGGCAGTTTGAGAAGAAGTTCGGCCATTAACAGTCAGAGAAGTCAAATGCATTCTGCATTACATGAATCACAGATATCATACACATTTCAATTTCATCAAGATGAATAAGGCAATGGTTGAAATTGACAATATACATATAGATTAAATACCTGCCACTATGGCTATGATTAGACATTGATGCAACACGTGATATTTCTCCATTCCTTTGAGATGACCTTTTCTTCTGTCCATTTAGACATATTTCATTTAGATAAAATTGAAAAAGGAAGCAAAGTTTAGAATACATATACTAGCTCTAGAAGAAAGTATGCCCCTGCATTTTCACTAAGAAAGTCTTCGAAGAAAATATATCCACAATTATAGTATCTTTGAAGTTCATTTGTGGAATATAATCACATCTGTATCATGAATTTGTGACTGCATCATCTGATTGGGCAACAAAATAGATTTACAAGATAAATGCTCATCATATGGTTTCCTTCATTAGTAAATGATACCTTGCTTTTACGAGCCTTCTTATCTCTTTGGATTTTTTCAGAAGTTGCTTGCAACGGGGCTACCAGATACTCTTTTAAAGAATGTTGGATCTGAATATCTCTTCAGACAAGATCCTGGGCCACCTCCATCAAATCTGATTTGCAAAGCAGAGAAATAAGTATCTAAAATCAAATTTTAAACCTAATGGCCATTAATCGCCCATTAATCTAAACAAAGAGGAATAAGAAATGGACCATACTTGTCAAGCAAGTGCAAACGTGGAGGATTACGACATTCTTCATAGGAATCCATAATAAATCGTGGCAAGTCATTGTAGATAAAATGATTTCGCTCATTTGGAATGTGAGGATGCCATTCAGAACCTGCAAGGCAACTGCTCTCCATAAAGATTGGACTTATTTGAAAATTAATGTAACACATATGAGATATTGACAATGGACAAAATAAACGTCTATGTAACAACTCAAAGAAGGAAAGGTCACAGAATTAATTCAAAAATAAAGATTTTGAACCAATATCTGCATCGGCAGAGTGACCGAGCTTATCAATAAGCACTAAAGCCACATCTTTCTTCTTCTCAATTTAAAGAGTAAAGGTATAATTTTAGGTGGTACCAATTTGGATGAGACTTTATCAAACAATAAAGTAGGAAAAAGAATAAATATGTGGAATGTCCCAGTTCTTAACTCTATATAGACATTTTAAATCAGAGTCAGTCATAGAATAACTTAAGTATTCCCTTAAACCCCGAAGAAGTTTCGTTCTTTTCATTTTTAACTTTGCTAGGCAAAAGAACATAAGCGAAAAAATTAATCAAACCACAGGGAATGGTAAACGTTTGTTAATTTTAAACCAAACATTGAATCCAGTTTGTTACTATTCTATAGAAAACAGAAAAAGAAGAAAAGAAGAAGAAAATTTATCTACACAGTTAAAAACAATAAAAGTCCATCCCAAAAGGCCTCAACTTTATACAATGATAACCAATAATATTTAATAATCTTACAAGGATCTGAACCAGTTATGATTGTAATAACTAAATCTAGGTATTTTTTAAACAAGAACTTATGTAAATATGCATAAAACAATAGAACTAGTCAGCACCAACTTCCAATGTTAAAGGCTAGGCAACAAATTATACTATAATATTTGCTTCTGGATACTAGAGAGTTATCATACTTGTATCAAATGGCCAGGCCACCCTATTTTCTCCTTTTTGTACAGTATACGGGTCATCATAAATTAATTTTTCACCTTTTCTACTCAAAAATCAAATATTTAAGTCTTACATAGCTCGTGCAAAAATCCGCAGAGGAGAAGACAAGTAGAGATATTCTTTTATGCTAAATAAATCATCCTCTATCAAATCTAATGATATAAGAGAGTAAAGCATTATTTAAAATACAAGTTGTCTAAAATTGCATATAGCAAAAGCAAGAAAAAGGTCTAAGCACAAGTACAAGAGCCATACCAGCTGTGTAGGCAAAATGTATGTGGCTTGTTTGAGCCAACACAGCCTTCTCAAGGGGAGGAAGTGCAGCTTCAATGCATTGCACACGAACCATCAACTTATGACTTCTAGAAGCAGTAGCCATCACTTGCTCTTGTAAGCCATGAAAAACCTCTGCTGCAAATCTACAATCAGATGTCCCCTCATTTAGAATATTTTATAACAATTTTAATGGATAATGAATATCAAGATTAAAAAAATAAAATAAAATTTATTTAAAAAGAAAGAAAAAAAACAGCTCTGCTATTCATAACAACCAGAGAAGTTGTTTAGAGGAAATAATACTTTCACATTTTCTCAATCCACTGCAAGTTGTTATCAAATGTTAACATCAGGCTGCCGATTTACTTTGTAACTTCTCAATGTTGATTCTCCACAACATAAATAAGTAAAACCAGATGAAAAGTCATCAGATGGAAAACACCACAAGAACATGAGAAGCTTTTAACTTGCTCTGTTTAAAAGATACTGTGAAAGTTGCAAATTTTAATCTGCGCCACTTGACCAGGAAATAAAAAATTTATGGAATAACCAAACTAAGATGATTGATACATGCCTCATGTAGTATCAGTGTAAGAATGTTTTCATCAGATTCTATACATGATAGAGTCTGACTGTAAATGGGTGAAAAAAAAACATATCAGCACCTAGTGTTCTCCATCCTTTGACCCTTTAGCCCATTCAAGGAGCTTAACCTAGTTTTAGCACCACAAACAAAATGTTCCACCAACATAAGAAATTTCAGTATAGTTTAACTTATTATTCACCAAGTTCACAGAACATGCTTCTTTGCACATCTGCACATAAACTCGTTTCAGTCATACATCTTTAGAGGCTAAATTCATTTCAGTTCTCCTCTTCGGTGACAACAAGGCAAGAAAAATTCGTACTCAATACAACTCTTAGAGAAATTTCTAATTTTGTCTTGTGAAAGAAATACCGAGTTCACACATCACATAGTTAAACCCTCACACAAAAGTTTAGCTCAACCTTGCAATGCCCAAGTGTTCCCTAAAATCACCAAGCTTCAAGAGCCTTGACAGTAAACATTGAAGGTTCTATACCAAGATTATATTTTGAACAACTACTATAAAGCAATCAAACAAGCATTGCTATTTATTACATATCTTCCTCAATCGCATGACAAGTTCTAATATATCATGAGCACAGCTCATGCACTACCAACCAAAATAAGCGACATAAGCATTATTACTTAACCTTCTAAATTCACAAACTACTGAGTTGCACTAGTTCTAACCATATTCTCAAGGAGGATTCAAATTTGTAAGGCTCAGCTTCCATATCACTGCTTTCACATGCTCTCATCCTCATATAAACAAATCCATTTAAGGTTCTTACATTTGAGATTTCATATTTCTTATTGTTTCCTTTCCCTCGCTTGTCTCTAAGAACCAAACAGAAACCTCTATAGACAAGCAAACAAGAGAGCAAATTTACACAGCATACTTGAGAGCAAGCAAAGATGGCCAGCCTCCGGTGTTACCAGAACTAATAACTATGAACTGAGCAGGTAAAAACACTAGTCCCAATTTTATAACAAAGATAACCGAGTGTATCACTAGATCATAGGAACACATCCGGATGTACTGTTAGACTCAAGATCATCAGTGTATAAAATCCTCAACTCTATTTTCAAATTTTGATCTTCAAATCAACCGCCGCAAGTTACACTTTCCCATATTTAAAGAAATTTTCAGTTAATATTTGTGTGTCATTCATACCAGAATGACAATCGATATAAACTTGGCTAACAGCACAGAGAAGCTAATTGGAAACAATCGACATAAAGTAAGAGAGAGATATTTCTCATGTTATATGCTGAAGTAAGTAGTAGCTTAATTCCAAATACTGTATCACAAATTCTTCTCTGCTTGAATCAATTATTCACCATTTACAGCACAGAGAGCACGCAAATGAAATTAAACAGTAAGCGAAGTAAAAGAACAAATGAAGTATGAAGAAAGGAAGCAAAACGATGCAACGTACTCAGCAAGATCGCCTAATTGGCGCAAGATCCCAACGAGACCAGCAACAGCGACACCGTCAAGCACGGCTTTCGGATCTTCTTTGTTCGCCTCTTTGTACAGCTCCGGGTGGCCCAAGCGGTACTCATTTCTCACCGGGAACCTTACCAACGGCATCGTTTTACTATCCTCTCTTCTCTCTGAGAAGCCTCAGCGAGAGTAGAAGAGAGAGAGAAATACGTACATGCAGTGGCAGCGCCGAGTAAATATATTAATTAGAGGATGAAATGAATCAGTGAAGAAATGAATGAACGAACGAACGAACGAACGAACGAAAGTTAATGAGTGAACAATAAATGAGAGAAGAGAATACTTGTTTTCTTTATTTTTTAAAGAAATAAAGAGTAGGTGGTTAGATGGAGCAGCTTAACCGCTTTGTTTGGGTTTGAGGCTAAGCTGAGGAAGACATTGCCAACACTACAAGCCATTCTCTCTCCGTCAATCTCAAAACACAGTGTCTTGAATTAAAAAGACTGAAATGCCCTCAGTTTTCCAAAATGAATGTGTCCTCATGAAATTACGGGATTGGGCTTCTGGTTAGCCGAGAGGTTGGCAGGGGAGTGAACGTGGATACCATGACCCGCTTGGGAATGTGTGTACTGGATTTGTCAATTCTGGTTCCGTTTTTCTGTTTTTCTATCGTTTTCAATTCACATTTAATAATTTAATTTATACATAAATACATATTACCAAAGAATAATAAAGGCTTTACTTAATTAGCAAATATTCAGAAATCAACTGGTTTTTCTCTTAACCTGGAAAACAGGAAAAGGAGGGAAAACTGACGGGGTCAAGAATTTAATGCGGAGAATCGACTTCTGTTTTTGCCTTCGGGTAGGGGTGCCTATCGGCCCAGCCAAGAAGATTTTGCTTTAATTCATTCATTGATGTAACTTGAATTACCGAGTGTTCGTTTAATGAAAAGAAAAAAGAAATAATAGACTGAAAAATATATTATTATTATTATTATTATTATTATTATTAATGAATAATGCCGAAAGAAAATGCTAAATTTATGTGATTTTTTCTTATGAAATTGTTGAGCAGTTTTGAATGGAAACTATTTTCTTTGCTTTCTCTTTCCGTCTATCTCCTTATGTTTCGGCTGGCTTTAGATTGAAGACCAGGACCTGGAAATCCTGCCTTACTTTTTGGTCATTTTATTCCCTCCAAGCTTTATTATTCATCATTCTTTTTTTCTTTTATTTGAGAAAAAAAAATTAAAAGAAAGACAGGAGGCAGACAAACGCAATCACACACAAACTAAGAAGCAAAATGTGTACTAAAATTAAACACTTAGACGACTCACTTCCGAAGATAACCTCATCAAATTAGTTTTCAAAAACGACGAGAATAAGGTCAGCCCTATCTGTCGGTCAAGGTTGACCAGTTCAAATACACACCGTAGCTTTGGCTTCTCGACTACAACACCCACCCGGATTAATTACATTAATAAAACTAAAAATAATATAAAATAAAATTCGATAACCCCAACCCACAAAGAAAATGAAAAATTAATACGTGGTACAGCTATTTTTTTGTATAAATTTTACCGAAATTATTTGCAAATTAAGACAGCACAGTGGTGGACCGTGGACCACTGTAAGCACACCCGATTTTGAGAATCTTAGTTAGCTTTCACTTTTTTTTTTCAAATCCAAGATTAATGAGAGAGTTTAGATTTTGTTATGTGGAAGTATTTATTATTATAATTATTATATTGCTTTTGTGCTTACATTAAAACGTACTCTGACATCAAGCCGTAGCTCACCACCTAATCCAATTAATTATGATTATAAAAACAGCCACTGTTCCTACTTTTTTAATCATTATTGATATAAAATCTTTAGGAATCTTTGGTAATATGATAAATGTCTTGAAATTTTGCAAGCTGGAATTGAAGGTAATTTGGCTCTATCCAAGTGCGTGGCAGACCAAGTACGTTGTTGGATCAAAACATGCTGCTATCATAATGTTCTTTGGGCATCGCTTGAATTATTAAAGCAAGCTTTGGGCGTTTACTGTAGTTTTGTACGCATAAAATAATGTGTAGCGAATTGAGTACATTATGAGATCCGGAGTACTCTAATCCACATGGATTAGTTAAGTAAATTAATCGAGCTGAGTCAGGTCGTTTGGTTCAAAGCTCGAAGCCATCATTAATGCCTGCGCTGACTAATAAGGATTTGGATCTTCAAATCTTGGGATTAAATATTTATAGAATATGGGTTGTAAGTAATACTGAAAAGGAGCTGAATCCAATGAGGAAAAGGCCATTTTTCATAGATTTTATATGTGGGGTGGGTGGAGCGGAACTTGGAGGAAGGAGACTTCAATGAATGCTTCGGTTTGCTTTTTCTTTTTTTTTGAAAGATTGCTTTTTCTTTTTGTTAGTGAAGCAAATTATCATACAGGTGGTGGGGACAAGTCCTTAACAAGAGCCAAGCCAACTATACAAAATTCAATAAATGAATCGTAAAAATGACAGAGACCCATCGTAATAGACCATTGTCTTGTCTAAAAGGAGGGTAGTACTGCTGATCAAATTTAGGGAGGTGGTAGGATTGATATTAAATGCAACCTGTTTGCAGATATAAATATTGTACTGCAAAGCAGCTGCATTGCGTGAGCCGAGTTTGAATGTTGAAACCCAAAAATCATCGGAAGGACAAAAAGGGCAGGATGGTTTAAGCCTAACACTTTCATGGCCCAATAGCTCGCCCCAACTTCAGATGGATTTGGTTAGTGAGGCCCGCAAGCCTTAACAGAAGTGGCGTCTGTTAACATAGTTACACAGTTTTCTACAAAATGGGCTCATAAACCCAACAGTAATGAAGTATCAAATATTTTTGGATAATAATTAATTAAATTTTATTTGTGTCTTTAAGTTACATGGCCCAACCCAGCTTCACAATGCATTGGATTTAAGAGCGTGATTTCGGGAAAATGGAGAGCAAAGCGGCACAGCAAGGTCTTCAAAAATGTGGACGAAGAACAGAGAGATTTTCATATTTTCATCAAAGATGTTTTTCTTTCTGCTGTGAAAGGCATAAATTAAATAGTTATAAACCAATCGGGTTAGAGGCTGACACTGCTCAGTCCCTTTGCATGAGGGAAGTTTTTCATTACAAGTGGGATCCACAATAAATATGAATTATTCTACTGCATTATTAGTAAAATTTATTATATCAATATATAAGTTGACTTTTCATTTAAGTTATAATTCTCTCTTTTATAAAATTAAATATCGCTTAAATTTAAATATAAATATTTAAGACGACATTAAATTTAAATTAATTAAAATTCTCTATTTTTTGATAAATTTTCAATCTAATGTCAAAAAATTATACATATCACTTATAATATTAAAAAAAAAAAAGTTATAAACAACGTTTAATTATTAAGCGAAAACGATCAAATAAAATCTGGATGTAGTATGGGGATTAGCGCCATTATTGAGGTTACTGCGTTAGCGGCGCTTCTGTCTGAAAATTTCATTTACTGGATCTTGGTTTTCAGCTAACTTGCAGGCCCTGGTTTTGTCCTTGTCTACAATAATTATTAATAATAATATTGCGTTGCCTTGGGCAGTGAACAATAACAAGAAAATTGGGATTTTAATTGAGTGGACGTGGGGATTGGATTGGATTGATTTAAATTTGAAAATGACAAAATTGATTATATTAATTTTTATTTATGGAATGAGAAGAAGAAGAAGAAGAGAGCAACGCCAATAGCATCATGGGCACCTATAAAAGGGAAGTAACAGCAAGCCAAGCATTAACTTTGTGTATGGAAATACACAGGCAGAGGGCCCTATGAGGAGAAGAAAATGGGGCCATTCACGTGGGATTGGACTGATTGACCACTTATCTTTCCTTTTTAATTTGTGTTGTGTTAGGCAAAAACAAAAAATTAAAGCAAATTTGAATAAAGAGTACTGGAATTTGCAGTAATGCTAACCACGAACCACCACTATTTTTCAAACTCAAAACACTATGTAAACATTGATAAAGCGACTTGATTTTCAGCAGCATCACTATTTTTTGTTACGCTCCTTTGCTTTTGCTTTCTTTCTTTCGAATGACTAAACACTGCAAAATTGCCTTTTAACATGGCCCCCTACTACTCTACTGCACTACATCCCTTGAAATCTTCTCATTCTCATATCATGTCAAACCTTATTTGCAAAACAATATCTTCGTTGTTTCAGCCATCAAATTTCAAGGATCTCTCTCAGTTTATTTCAATTTTCAAGTTTAATCTATTCACTTTTTATCTGGGTTTTAGTTCTTGATTCCATTAGTAAAATATTTTCATAAATGTACATTTTTTTAAAGAAAAATAAATAAATTTATGCGATTCAGTCAGCAAAATCGATAATTTTTTTTTCTCTTTAAGAAAGTAAGGCATTTTTTTTCTTGGAAATAATGGAGAATGCCTATGAAGGGAACTAGATTCTGAGGAATGTTTCAAAAATCCAAAAAAAAAAAAAAAAAAAGCCAGTAAGAAGATGAGAAAGAACATGAAGGAATATGCTAGCTACAGCCAATTACCAACAAACAGAAAAATCAAACATTTGCATATATATATATATATATATATATATATATATGATGATGATGATGATGATGATGATGAAAATTTTATAAGCCTTAAATTCTCCTCCTATATATATGCAAACAATTTAATTGGTTTATATAAAGAATATAAACAAATAGTATATGCTTTAATCGTACGTTTAAGAAACATAGATAATATTCTATATATAAATTAAATAATACAAGTGTATGATGCAAAATGCAAATTAAGCAGCACCATAAACTTTCCATCATATTTTTGTAGATATATATATATATACACACTCTCTTTTCCAGTTTTATATATTTATAAAAATTGACTTAAAAACGTATATTAAGGAAATGATGAGCTAACATCAAGCAAAAAAAACTGTTGATATGATATCTTATAATTAAAATGATTAAGAATTTGAAAATAGAATGAAAAAGCTTAAATTATTGTTTGGTACGATGTAGACATAATTAAAACCTTAAGGTACAACATCATGGGCCAACTTTCTCCACTTAATTTTTATCATGTATCAGCCAAGGACCCCCACCCCCACAAACAGTCCCACCTCCTGCTAAAAATGGCTACCTACTTGAACGTTATTTTGAGAGAAAGCAAATTCAAAGACCAAATATGTACACCCATATACCATCCAATTCTCACTGCTTTTGTAATAAACAAAAGAAAAGAGTATCTACAAAGACGGAAAAGGAATTTACAAGTTTTAAGAAACAATCCACGTATCACATTATATATACATACTTTTATATTCTCATATAATTTAAAATATATGTATATATATGTAACGAACCTGTTTTCATGCATGTTACATTAATCATTCTGTCCTTGTCTCATTGAAATCAATTTTCTGATGGAATAGATCATATGTATGTATATAATTATATGTATGTTTGTATATCATATGGTGGGTCGAATGGATGGAGCTGTGTGATTCGGAAAACAAAACAAAGAGTAGCATGAAACTGTGAAAGCATTCGGCATTATTGCAATCTTGCAAGACAACCGAATATATTGAACAATGTTTTTACTTGTTCAAAGAATTAATGCAGAAGGAATTGCACATAGATGATATGAATATGTAAATATAGTTTTATTCTTCATCTTATACCAAACATACGATCCCACATCCCACGTGTGATGGTGGATATACATTGTATAAAATTAAAGAAACTTGACCCACATAAGATCTTCGCAATATATATATATATATATATATATATATATAGCTAATCTATATACATGCAACAATCCCATCATCCCCATCGATTTCTACAATGAGTTAAAACCACAAGAAACCACTACATGGCTGCAGTGAAACTGTTGCATATATGTACCATATTATTTCATCCGCTCTGTCCCCGCCGTGAAACCATAGGTTTGATATACATCGATGCTGCGCTAAAATGGTAAATAATATTATTCCGTGCCCTCAGAGCATTGAAATATATATATATATATATATATATATATACATATATATATATATGATCATCGTTTTACATTATGTGAAAATTCGGAAGAAAATTTACTTCATCGTTTGTACGTACTCAGAAGTTAAAATGTACGGTTTGTGTATATCGGAGGAGAAAAAAGGTTGAAAATTCGGGAACATGTAAAACATTTTTCGACAGCACTACTCAACTGCTGCCTATTAATTTCTGTTTTGTTTTTGCTTATGCTTCTGTCATGCACTCATACCATCGCTTCCTTTTCTTGCCCTAGAAAAAGCATAAAGGTTTATCAGATAAGAAGATAAAACTGATTGATTGATTGATTGATTGATTGATTTAATTAAAAATAATTTAAATATATATACACTTATTATATTATATTATATTATTTTTTCGACAAAGAGTACTTTCAATATATACACTTATTATCTGAGTGCCGGATTTCATTTACTTTGGAATCAGACACTTGTATTCTTCACGCTGTTTCTGATTAATTCCATTTATTATTTTCTCCTATTTTTCCTCGATCGTATTTTAATTGTCTCATGAAATTATTAGTTAGTTAATTTACAGAGTAAATGCTCGATCTTTTCTTCTCTATAGTCCCAATCGTACATTCTAGATTTACTCGCATAGTACAGAAAATATAATTTTAATATTGCAGAAATTTTATTAAAATATGTTTTTTTTTAATTTTTCGTTCTATAAATCATATATGTTTGTTGGATCTTAATTTTATCCTTTTCTATTATGATCACAACAAAACAGAAAAATAATTATTGACAAAAGGAAAAAGGAGAATAAGGGTCAATTTGATAACTAGAATTTTTTTTTTGAATAATCAGGTAAAATTTTTGTAAGTATAAATTTTAAAAGAATTTATTAATTATTTGATTATTACAAATAATTTTAAAAAAATTAAATAATTAATTTAATAGACAAATCTTTCATACTCTATTTAAAAAAATAATAATATATAACCTTTAAACAAAATGATGATATTTTAGATCATTTTATTTTATAAAAAAGCTCAAAAGTTTTTTTTGTAAAAATTTAAATTTTAAACTTTTTCAATAAAAGGAAAACGAATTTTTTTAATTTTTAAAAATACTCTTTTCATGAACCAAACAATATTAAAAATATAAAGTATTTTTTAATATAAAAAAAAAATATTTTTTACCTAATGCGAAAGTTAAACTAAACAGACATTAAAGTTAAAAAGATATAACATGTAAAAATAAACAAATCAAAGTATAAAAAAATAAATTAAAAATTACTTATTGTAAAAATATGTCTTTTGTAAAACTAATAATCATGAATTTTACTATACACACCTTTGAATTTTACTATACACGGATCTTCCTATTTTCTAGTAGTGTAAAGAAAAAGTACTATTATATCTATGAATCTTACTTTTCAAAATAAACATAGTGCATAAAATGTAAAAGAATCAAAGCGTGAAAAAGAAAACAAAAATTGATCTATATTCAAAAGAATTCGTAGTCACATTAAGTTGATGGAGCAAGATGGAAAAATTGAATATTGAGACAAGTGGGGACATGAAAATTGCTGAGACAATCAGATTCAAAATTTAGGGAATACATATTTATGTTATTGGTAATAAATAATGAAATGAAATGTCATCCCTTGATAGCATAAATTATAATAATGTCCCATAGTTTTTATTGTTATTTAAAAATGAATATTCAATCCCAACCTTACTAACATTTTAAGAATAGACACGAAGAAATTAATGGTTCAATGTTGAATTTACTTAACATCTAACTAGCAAAGAAAAAGAATCGTGGTGAAAGTGTCCCATGTATTTCTCCAATGCTCTTAGCTAAGAATTAAGGGAACCACATTTATTCCCTTGGAATGCTACAATAAATTAAGCTGAATAAGGCAAATACACACACACACACACACACATATATGAAACCCCAAATATGCAACATTATGATTATTATGTATTATGGTGCATCAGAGGCACATACTGATAAGCGATGGACCCATCTCAAAAAGATGCCTTGCTTATTTGCATCATATATATATATAGATACATACTATCAATCATTTTCTTTTCAGAGTCTTGTATTTTCAAACTTGATAACAAATTCGTCTACAGACATCATTTATCATCACCAAATATATAAATAAAACATATAATAATTCACCTTTATCTTGCTGAAAATGGAAAATTTTGTAATCCCAATATGCTAGCTGCATCAAAATAAGAGACCATTTATAAACATTCGCCCACCAAGTTATTATGTTATTGTCTAAATTGCATAACACTACATGCTATGGTAGGATGAAAATTTTAAGTGGAATAAATATTGTACTGTCTTTTACATTTATCTAGTAAAATATTGTTATATACATATTTAATTTAAAATCAATTAAACTACTAAACAAAAAATTTAATAAATGTATTGTAAATTTATTGGACGATTTTGTTTTAGAAATGTCTTACTTTTTATCTTAAAATAAAAATTTTGTAGTCTCAACTTTCTGCATCAAAAAAAGAGACCATTTATGAAAGAGAGCCCACCATATTAGTTATTATGTCACTATCTCATTACATTATTATATATCACGTATTGTTATATTTGTATAAGAAAATTTTAAACAAATAATAAAACATAACATATTAGTCGTATGTTCCTCCAATAAAATTTAATTACGTATATATTTAATTTGAAATTAATCGATCATTAAAATGATTATTACAATGAATGAGAACTTAATAAATGTACAATAATTTTTTTAAATGATCTCATATCATTTTAAAAGTCATCAAAATTCGTTATTCTAATAATTTGAATAAAAAATAAAAAGAAAAAAGGTGTGATCATTTATCAAATAAACAATTTTTTTTTAAAAGTATATTATTTCGTTGATGTACATACTCATCCTATAAAAACTTGCGATATAAGTATTTACTTCGAGAATTAGATAATAATATAAATGATGGCCTAATAAGTTAGTTAAATCAATCTCCGAGTGCCTTCCACTAAATGGGTTAATGAGTTTCTTCTTCTTCCTCCTCCTCCTCCATTAATAATCCACCTTGTTGGGTATATCTTAGTGTCTTCCTCGTTTTCAATAAATATGTCCACTAATTAAATGAAATCTTTAATGTGTGTATAGTTTTTCAATATAAAAACAGCAACTATATATTAAATAAATTATATATATACATAGGTCATTAATTAAAAGATCACAAGGTAGCATTAGCATACAGTGTGGGTAACGCGCGTGGTTGATTTGACTCAATTGAATACATACATACATATATATATATATATATATAAGAAAGTTAATTAATTATTTAATTTTTGGGCCCCATATGATCAAATTCTTGATTCAAAGAAATAAATCATGGTGATCCTGAATTTCAGTACATAAAATAAATATTTGTCACAATTAATAATATTATGTCATGCATGCATTGTCATCAGTATATGTCATTTCAATTCAATTCATGTATTTATATATACAGCCTAATATTTCCAAACAATATCAAAGGGTTATCTCCAATAACCCTAATCTTTACCCAACTCAGGTAAATTCCAAAATAAACAATTATCGATATCGCCCACCAGCAATACACTAAGACCACTAGAATACTAGCATTAATTAATTAGTTATCATTACTTTATTAGTGGTGGTAATCAGATTTCTTATCTGTAAATCTTTAATTTGCCTATCCAAAACCTGCTCTCGAAATAGAATCTGATTCATCGATTATTGATACAAAGATAATTAATTAATTAATTACCCAGGTCTATGAATTTCCTGATTATTAATTAATTCCAAATTTAATTATTGATAGAGATAATTACATATATTCTCATATATGTGTGTGTGTGTGTGTGTGTTACATAGTGTTAGACCATATGTGAGACCATGATTCAAATGAAAAATGCAATAATAATAATAATTGTAATGATGATGGCATACAATAATTAAATGTGTATGAATAATATTATTTAATTATTAGAAATAAAATAATAGAGTTAGTGTAAATAGTGTCAAATTTAATTTAAAGAAAAGAGAGAAGAAACAAATTAAAAATGAAAGAGAAGGAAGAAAGAGGGGAACAAAAGCACCTTATATAGGGCCCATTACATGTCTCCTCAGTAGACCCTAAGATGTGATTTTCTCTTTCTCTTCCACTGCACTTGCACTATTCTTTCGCCTCTTCTCTCTCTCTCTCTCTCTCTCTCTCTCTCATTCTTTCTCTCAATTTCCCTCTTGCCTAAAATTCCCAATAATTTCTTCAAAAAAAAAAAAAAAAAGAAGATATAATCATGTCTAGTGTTTTAGCCAAAGACTCCGCAGCTGAGGGGTCTTCACGATCCGTCGGCGATCATCAACAGCCGCATCCGCCTCCTTTGAGCCGATATGAGTCTCAGAAACGCCGAGATTGGAACACTTTTGGTCAGTACTTGAAGAACCAAAGACCTCCAGTTTCACTGTCTCAGTGTAACTGTAACCACGTGCTTGAATTTCTTAGGTATCTCGATCAATTCGGTAAGACTAAGGTTCATCTACACGGGTGTGTCTTTTTTGGACAACCCGACCCGCCTGCACCTTGTACTTGCCCACTGAGGCAGGCTTGGGGGAGCCTTGATGCGCTGATCGGACGGCTGAGAGCTGCGTACGAGGAGCATGGGGGTTCACCTGAGACTAACCCGTTTGGAAATGGAGCCATTCGGGTTTACTTGCGTGAAGTGAGGGAGTGTCAAGCTAAAGCTCGAGGAATTCCTTACAAGAAGAAAAAGAAGAAGAAGGTTCAAATCAAGGCCAAGGATGACGCAGCAGCAGCAGCAGCAGCAGCAAAGTCTTCCCGACAAGCAACCTAATTGCTTCGGCTTCTTCAAATAAAATGGTAAATTTTGTCCACAGTTTGAATCGTTTTTGCTTTATTAATTAACTGCATGCTTCAAAATTCAGTTTCATCAATCCATTAAAATCCCAAAAAACGAAAAGAATTGAAACAAAAGCTAATCCCGACCTTTTCCTTTACAAAAAAGCACTCGAACAGACAGACTTACAAATTGGACAATTAATAATAACAAGATCTTGTACACGATGACTCTTATATATGTCTGTCGGAAAAACGTCCAATTCTTCATAAAACCCTAAACCTACGAAGCGAAACCCTAATCTGGACACTGACTTGAAAGAGTCAGCAGTGAAGAACAGTGGTACGTAAAATTTACCTTGGACATTTTTTACTCTTACAATACAAGATGCCATGATTGGATGTAAGAATTTGTCTGACTGACTCTCTCTCTCTTTCTCTCTCTCTTTCTCATCATGCAAAACACTGTATATATATGTGTGTGTGGTTTCCTAATTTAATTAAATAAGTATTTTATTATATTGTTTACTTTTTCCTTTGTTTTTGGCTCTTTTTCGATTCTCTGTGATTTTGTGCTCCCCATGACTGACCATGTGATATACTGATATATCATTCATACGTTGCATGTGAATTTTATACGCATTGACGTGGAAATTAACATGCATAATTATATCTACATTCCTAATATTTTAACACCATAATCTTCGGAAACATTGTCTTCTTCGTCTACATATACACCAAATTATTTAATGCTTTTCGTTTGGTGGAAGTATAATAATGATAATAATAATAATACGCGTTTCTGTCTCACTGTTAGCAATCATTGGTTTAATTAAGTACTGTTTATATCTGCTGTTGTTGGTTTCTTCTTCAAATCACAAAATAAATGCAATTCCTATACAAGATATAGTTAAAGATATTAATATGTATACGATTCTAACAATATAGATTCTTTTGTTTTCTTTGCACATTACATACTTGCCTACTATACATTATCTATACATATATATATATATATATATATATATATGGTTGTTATGAAAATCTAGTGTAATGCTTACACAGCATCGTATATATCTTTAAATAACGGTTTATAATTATTAAATATTGCTGTATAGCAAGCCTCCAAGTTAAATTTTACAATATGTATGAATATATACCTAATTATTTTTATACCTGAAGCTCAAACTTTGGATTTAATATACAAAATCAGACATCCGTGGCTATGATGGTAGCAAAATGCTTGTAATTTGTTAAATCATGACTGTTTTCGTTTGGAAATTTTTTGTTCATAATTGTGTGGCAAATTGTTGCTTCGCTTGTCTAAGTTTCTCATTGTTTTCCTGTATAAGATAGTATATAGAAATGCCTAATCTAGAAATGAAAATCCAAATGGTAGGATATTCCATATAGCTCGCTAGTTCATGAGATTCATTTCAGAATCAAAATTCAGTTGAGTTCATCATAGAATTTATGTGTGTATATATATAATATGCCTTCCTTTCTCCATTCATTATTGATCTCCATCTCTTTCTCTTGTTTGTCTTCTTTGTCAGCCACAAAGGAAAAGGGAGAGAATATCAATGAGAAGGAAAGAAATAGAACACGATTATTGACTTTTGGTTAATCATTGACATTATCCAATTTCAGTATTACCTCATCATGCATATGCAATGTTGGGATTGTGCTTAACTTCATCAACCTAACATATTGATCTTGTTTACTTTAATTTTTGGCTAAATTAGTAGAATTGCATCATATCCAGGGGGAAGAAACAAAACTAAATCAACTAGAGGTTTGAAAGACTAAATTAAATTAATCAAAATATAAAGAATAAAAATCCTGAATATCAAATAAAATTAATTAACAGGATGTATATTAACAACTATATATGAAAGTCATTCACATAAAACTTGAAGGCTGCTATTTTGCTTTAAAGTAATAGTCTATGACTAGACAGAGATTCAATATTTCTAACAGAATTGAATTAGCCCGACAGTTTGAAGCATATACATCATTAGCATATGCAGTTATACACCATAAAAAACGAATATAATTTTGATCTATATAGCACTTCTCAAGTAAATTAATAGGGCAGAAGGCTTATCAGCAAATTTTAATTGAATATCCAGGTTTGTTGACGGTTGGATTAATAAGAAAATGAGTGGTTTAACTAGAGCGTTAATAGTTGAAAACTATAAAAACCTTCACCTAGTGTAGTTTATGTGTTCGTATAAGGCATGAACTTGATTTTTCATGATTGAATTAGAAAAAAGGAAAAAAGAAAAAACTTATAAAGTGTTTGTTATTGGTATAAATGAAGAGAGTTTCTAGTTGATTTCCTTGTCTTGTGTATGTACTGTCTGTATGTGTAGTTTCGGTTATGGATGGATTTGGGAACTATCTTTTGATTCAATTATTCTTGACTGTTACAAGTTTGTGAGCTAAGGTGTAGGATCAGATTAATTGCATGAAGTGTGAAGTTTTTCTTGATTGTAACAAGTTATTTACAACTCTTTAGTGGTTATGGTATGTTTATTAATTCTATAAATGATTGTTTTGCCTCAAAGGCCTAGGCCGAGATCGTTAAAAGTGCTTCTTTACCTTACATCCCGATTTCGAAACATCAGTTTTGAGGATAAATAAGGGGAATTAAAAAAATAATATTTGGGCACTGCCATACTCTTCCTTTTTTTAAATAATAATAATAATAAGATATTGGATTTGCTATAGATTTAGAAAGTTGTATGTTAATGTAATTTGATAACTCTCTTTCAGCCACGCACATGTATAATTTGATAGTATCAAATTGCTGCACTGTATATATAGCATAGAAATCCATATCTTAAGTGACATATTTATGTCTATATGGCTAGTTGTTGTTGATTTTGTTTGCTTAGGCCATATTAGTTGCTGACCCAATTTTCTTGCCTGTAACAAGTTTATATATCTGCTTCATGCTGAAAGATTGAACTTTCTTTTTCTTACTCAGGTTAAGAATGCCCTCAAGAAGATTTGCAATAGTTGATGCTAATCATAACATGCGCTTTACTATGATGAATGTGTTTCATTTGTTGGTTAGTATTGAATTTAGGCGTCCTTATATACTGGCGGGGATATATTTGATAGCTTCACACTGGTGCTTGATCACGTAAACTGCTTTGCTTTCTCTTGGCTCGTGGCTTATAATTTGATTTTGCTTTGATGAGTAGATTGTGTTGTCCCTGGTTCCACCTTTTAGTACGCAATATGAAGTCAAGTTTCTTCTTTAAAATCCGCAAACTACATTAATGTACATGCAATCAAGCACCTTTGCATTCTCTAGATACAACTTCAACACTTATTAATTGTAGCCGATGGTTTTCGCGCATGCATATATGTCACTCGATGATACTGACTCAATGTTTTTCTGAAATTTAAAACATAACTCGTTGACACATGGAATATTTGGGAACATATTTTGCAGGTGCCTAAATATGGGAACTGGATGGCAATTAAGGGTATAGATAAAGGGAAAGGTTCGAAGTCGTGCTTCTGATGTACCATCTTGGATCAATCTTGCCGTCTTGATATATATGCATGCATACACTTATTTAAGAAGTAGTTATGAATAATATTGCTGTTATATAGCAAGGTGGTCTAATAAGCCACGCATAGAAATAGCAATTTACGTACCCAAGTTCTTATTACATATCCTAGACTTTTAAAACACTAGTGACAGTGTTTATATTATATATTTTAGCTGTATAACTACATTAATGCAGTGCTTCTCTTTCTAGCCCATATTGCATCCACCCTCTGAGGCAAACTCAGTCTATATGTTTTCATGACTTCAGAATTAAGCAGTGATTTTGCACAAAATCCAGTGAAATCGGTTTGTGCAATCCACGCAGAAGTGTGATAGATATTTGATACAAGAAGAGATTCCATCATCTACTCTAATCTAATTCTCTTTAATCTACTGAACAAGTATGGCACGTTATAATTAAACCGATCGGGCATGGATTTTTAACCTATCGGAACATCATGAAATGTAGTCTAGGTTTCGTATTGCATAATTTATCATATGGGTTTGTGATCCACGAAGTAGTAGTACTGAAGTCGAAGATATCTGAATTGACATGCATTTGTTAGATCATTAATTTATTTTCTATTGCTTAATCATTCTGAGATTTTAGCCCGTCTTTATAGTTCTACAATATCGATAACTTGCTTGAATTGGCTTAGCAAAAAGGAGGCTTAGTTATGACCAAAATGGACTGCTAGAGGAACACCAACTATAAGATAGATTTAAAACAAATGGTTAATTGAAATTACTTACGATCAATATATATTTGAGTTAGCGTACGTAGCATATCCAATCGATTTCCCGATTATTTATTAATTTGATTTGAATCAGGGTGCATATTATGTTAATTAGATGAAGCCTGAGGCGAGGTAAAGAGTAGCTTATTCTTGCTATGAACCTACGCCGCCAGCTTGTCGGCCATTTCTTCGTTGCCTTGCCTTCGAGTTGCTTGACAGTATGAACCGTCCAAATTTAGCACAAATGCTTCCTTGTGTTTATTCTCAGCAACCTTCTCTGAGTATTCCAGCCCAGGATATTTATTGTTCAATCAACCCAAACAATCTTCTCTGAATATTCCAGCCCAGGATATTATTTATTCAATCAACCCAAACAATGCACGCCCCTTTGGATTTGACACTACCTATAAAAGGCATGTAACATTCTTGCGAAGAATTGTATACTAATTCAGATAATTTATAGGACTGATTTTATGAAAAGCACTACTGCATTTTTTTTTTTATTTCTAAAATATTTTACCTGAGTAGCACTTTTCTTGAATACAATTTGCACTTTTTAGAGCAGCACCTGAGATGATGGGTTCTTTTTCAATAAGCTTTCCAAGTGCTTTTCAATTCCAAAAAGCTGTTCTGTTTATTTAAAATAAACACAAAGAGATCAACCAAAAAGCACTTTTGACTCTATATAAAATCGTTTTTGAATATAACAAAACCTTAGCCAAACACACCTCTTGCATATGACATTCACCACTTCCTAGAGTAGTCTTGTCCATTCACACGTTAATAGGATACCCCAACATAAGAGACCCATTCACAATATAGAGTATGCGTGTTGTATGTATGCACAGATATGGGATTCCAGCATCGGAACATGCCGGTAGCACGAATGGGATAACAGTAATGAATAAAATCTAATCTTTTACATTGCAGAGACAAATCGAAATTACTAGGTTAGCTATCCAAATCACAAGTTTTACAACTAAAATCAGACATTGGCCCAAACTTTGGCCACTTGCAAAAGCGGAGTAAATGATAACAAGTAAAAAAAAAATGAAAAAAGAGGGCGAGGTGATGAAGAGTGCAAGACAAAAGTAATCAAAACAGCAACATTCTGATCCTGCAAACAGCTGGTAATTCTGAGGCCAGTAGTATCAGCTGCAACTCTATGTACTTTGTAGGAATGAGTATATAATCAAGACTCTTCAAATGTTTGAGGCACATAACATTGTAAAAGCTCTCCCCAAGATAGCTAGCTATATATATCTGTCAAAACAAGAACCATGAAACTATTATTAGTTGAGGTGAAAAAATATAAATATAATTATTACACAAGGGAATTCTACATTTAACGAGATATACAAGAAACAGCTAACGAAGAGTATTTAGCAGAACCTAGTTCTCCTATTCAATGGAACAAGTTACACATTATAGCAGAGTCCTATCTGGAATTTTACTTCCTCAGCAATAATTCAAATGGCAAGAATTTGAATTTCAGTAAATCAATCTATTACTTAATGGTCCAAAGATACTGAACCTTCCTTCGTCTGCTTTGCTGCTTATTGTAACTAAAGAAATGCTGAAAACAACATGCATAGGTCTATTATACATCAAACGTACAAAGCTCATCTAAATCAGATTTATCATGAAACTACAAAACAATTTACACATGGATGTATATAAAGAATCTGAATCGAGCAGATCAATCATTAATCCTTCACTCGCCAAAGAAACTGTCTCATATGAAAGAAATGTAACAATTTATCAAGAGAATTTAACATTTATCCTATATCCACTTTGCTTCCTCCACATTAGCCCTAATGGTGATGCAGCTTTTATATTTGGTACTGTTAGACTCCACTAAATTTGAAACCAAAGTTGAAAAAATGTTACGTAAACACCAATTTTTATTGGGGCCCATTCTACTTTTTCCAGTAATATTTGACATCATGTGATTTTACCCCACAGCTGTTGTGGGTTCAAAGCCACAACACTTAAATCTCAAACCCATCCATAATACTTTGTAAAACCCAATCCCATGCTCAGAGAGATAACTAAATTTTGTTTATGTAAGTAGTGTGCACAGCATACAATGAGGAAGATGAAATAAATGCAAGGATTTTAACCTACACAAAACAAAATCTTGAATGAAATGAAAAGAAAACAGCATATCACCATTTGTCAGAGAATAAAACATAGACCACTTTCCCACGCTTCAAATCTCTCAATAGTCCATAAAACTTGGTGCTTAAAATTTGTCAGAATAATGTACACTGATAGGCTAACATGGTGGTTTTACACTTATCTAGATGCAAAAGGGAGACAAGGCGGCATTTCCTTCAATATGGACCAGTAATTGGTCTGCATCCAAGATTCTGCTAACAATGTGGCTCAATTTATTACTGTCTAGTAAAAAATAATAATATAAAGACAAAAGACCACGGTACTTACACCACTATTTTACACACCATTAATCCCCCAAGCCCACGCAGGCAAGACATCAAACCAAAAAAAAAAAAAGAAAAAAATCCCAAATTGTCCTTAAACTGAAGTAAACATCATATAGAGCAAATCATATCATATCATTAATTTTTTACCCCTCAAATAGTAATGGAAGCTCAAAAATCTGCCAAATTTTTTGTCCAAATAGAATTATTTAACCAACTTAACCACTCTCAAGTAATAGTAAATAGGGCTTCATAGACATATAACAGGGATGCGTGAGGATATAACAGTTGCAAAAAGATTAACTCAAGCTTCTGTGAAGGCAAGTCACAAATGTCTGCCATTTCTTACAATATAGCAACACATTACAAATATCTACAGTACATTTTAAAGGCAACCACCCCACAAGGAATTTTTTTTTTTTTTAAGTCCTTCAAACAAGTAAAATTGCTTACTTGAATTTCTTAAAGCATGGAAGGCATGAAACTCATTGAGTCAAAATGTTGATAAATAAACTGAATAACAATGAACTTCATTCTACTCCCATTCAATGTCTCAAATCACTAACGCAACCGATTGTGTTCAATCATCAAAAAGTCAAATACCAAAAAAAAAAAAAAAAAACGCTAATGAATGAGCTATATCGTGATAAAAAAATTGACAATTTTCTTGTTCAAAGACCTAGACAGCATTAAACTTTTAACAATTAAGATGTTCAGATGAATAAGTATTCACAAATAAACGACCAACTAATCACTAACATCTCTCACCATTGGAGCCAGACCGCTTGTTGCGCTTGTTCCTCTCCAACTGAACCTGCATCTCTGTAAACATTCTCAGCCTCTGCATCTCCAAATCACTAGCAAATTGCATTCTCTGCTTCTCCAATTCCACCATCTGCCTCAACTTCTCTGCTTCAACTCGCTCATACACCTCTCCAAACCTCTCTATTGCCTTCGCCAATTTCCTCACCCCAGTATTCTCCTCATTCTCATTCTCGTTCTCTTCCTCTTCAGCCTCCTCCTCCGCCTCCTCTTCCTCCTCGCTGTCTGCCGCGGCTGCCGCAGCAGCCACAGCCGAATAATTCCTATAAAACCCCTCGCTATTGTAACCCCTCTTCTGCGGCAAAGCCACAACCGCCGTAGCCGGAATCGGAGTCAAAGCAAGGCTATTGCTATTGCTGTTACTGTTGTTATTGTTATTAACGGAAACCGATTTCCGGTAAGTAAGAGGAACGGCAACGGGAGGAGATTGCGATAATTTGGGTGAGAAATTCGTAGAAGGTTTGACGTTATTACCGATCAAGGCGTCCATGCGCTCGAAGAACGGCCATGATGAACTTAGGGTTCCGTTAGAGGCGGTAACACGAGCCTTCTCGATCTTGTACTTTTTCTTGATCGTATCGATCCGATTCTTGCACTGAACGTCGGTGCGGTGCGTCTTTTTAGAGTGAGCATGTAGGGCGTTAACAGCGTCAGCCACGTCTTGCCAATCTTTCTGCCGGAGATTACCACGATTGAGTTCCATATAACGGCGGCCCCATGCGTCAACAAGAGTCGAGGTAGCCTCTTCGCTCCAGCAATCTTCACGGACAGGTAAGGGACGGGAGTAAGGAGTGGTGTTGGTCGGGGTGGCGGTAGACGGCGTCAGAGATTCCGTTAGATCGCCCATAGAAATCTCCGAAAGTTAAAAAAAAATGAAGAAATCGTTGTAGCTGTTGATGTTGCAGTGGTGGTTTAGGTTATGGTATCAAAGAAAAGGGAAGGAGATTTGGAAAAGATATAATAGAAGAAGAGGTCGGTGCGGCGATGACGACGCGCCGGAAGGGAAAGGGACGAAAGAATGTTAAGGGGGAAGGAAGGGATTGGGGATGAATAATTGAAGGGTCGCCGGGATGAGGGTAAGCGCGTGAAGGGTAAGCATAGGGTTGGACGCTTGGGTGTCATCGGATTCGGCTCGGCTACGGTCAGAGCTGGCAATTACGTTACGTTTCTCACTAGTGTTAGCAAGCCACTAGTATTACTATGTCTATGTCTATGTCTATGTTGTTGCTCATTACGAGATTAGGTTGGATTTGGATTTGGATTTGGATTTGGATTTGGATTTGGTTTTTGGGGTGTGAGTTATGGTATGGCATTGATAGATCATAGATGGGACGACCATTTAATTTATTAATGAATCAAATTAAAAAAATCTTTTTGGTGTTTTTTTTTGTTTCTTTTTCTTCTTTTTGGTGTGGGTTGGGTAAAATAAATTACTAATAAATGTTTGGAATGCTTTTAATGTTTAGTGTCAATAAAGAAAATAATTTAATGAGTTTCTATGGATTGCCGTGATTACTAACCTAATTTAAAAACAATGAATTACAATAACAAATATGTCAAAAAACAATGTTAGTAACTTTATATTTGAATTATTTAGTGCTAATCTTCTCAAATGATATATAAAATCAAATGAAAAAGAGAGTATTTGAATGGTAAATTAATGAAGTAAAAAATATATGAATCAATTCTTTATGTATAACTTCGTACAAGTAATATTATTGAAATAAAAAATATATGAATCAATTCTTTATATATTCATTTGAAAAAAATGCGAAAAAGAATTGAAATTTAGGACAAATGAATTCTTTAATCTCACCGTGAATATATTTTTTATTTTTAAATAAATTTGGAGTAAAAATATATAGACAAAATTAGTAGTGATTAATTATTATTAAAAGATTTTTAAGGGATATTAAAAGAAGTTATTAATATGAAAGAATGAAAATAATTGATTTTTGTTTTTAACAATGAAAAGACAAACGACATGCGATCCAAGAGAAATAAACAACAGAAACATTTTTTTTTCCCCAAAATTTTAAAAACAAAAACAAAAACAAAAACATTTTTGCAAATTAAAAATAAAATGTCAAAAAGATGCAGCGACAAGGACTTCAGCGGTGTTTCAAAAGCGAATGGCGTGGATTTAGGTGCACATCGAGGGCAAAAGAGGAAGGAGGAGGATTGGGCGGTTGCGTCAATGTGGGGGATGCTATCGTTGATGAGCGGCAATGATGCGCCGGCTGTCTGACAGACGCGTGAGTCGTACGATTTGGCTTCTTGCGTTCTCGCTTCGTTTTCGGCTCAACTCGGCTCAACAGGTACAGCTCCCTCCCTGGCTCAATCACTGGAGCCTTCTTTACCCCTCACTCACACGTCGTTGTTTCGTGGGAATCGCAGAAGTATCACTACTCAATTATGGTTTGAATTGGTTCGGTTCCTTTGACCGGGAACGGAACGGGAATTATGCTTCTGGTTTGCCTTTGTCGTTTTGCTTCCCGAGATTTGAACCGGAAGTAAGGCGTTGACGTCGTCCCAATTACCGGCCCATTGGTCTTTGGGCTTCTCTGGCCCATTTTAAAACTACGGTCAGAAATGTGGCCACGGAGCCCAGGCCATTACTCGGTATGCCACATGGAAAGAAGGGTGGGAAGACAAATTTTGACAACAATCCAATTCTTTGAACCAACCCAAGCCAAGATCTAAACAAAGTCGATTTTTAAAGGCAAAAAATGAATACGCACATTAGAGGTACAAGAACGCAAGAGAGCATATTTAATATTTTGCATGAACGAACTGCAAAGAAAACAAATCATATAAAAGGTAGAGATGGCGCCGCTTGAATTATTGCATTTTTTTAAGGGGAGAAAAAAAAATTATTGCCCACTTCTAGCATTATGCACCACAAACGCAATAAAAAAAAAAAAAAATCTCTCCCCCCTTAATTTTATAAGACTTTTGAGCCAATCACAGCATGGGTCGACTTGAATACAATTACTTGTTTTCATTGAAAGGCCTATGTTTTATTATCTTATGATAGAATATATGGAATGGAATTCATGTTTATTTATTTTTTTGAGTACCAACAAATCGACTTTTATTGTTTTTTTTTTTTCCCCTAAAGTGGGGTGGGTTTTAAAGATTTAAGAAGATCTGATTTGCAGAGTTCTTGGGATTTTATCTGCATAAAACATGCAAATTAAGTGCCATGCAGCCTGCATAATATATGATCAAACGGGTGTTTTGGTACATAAGTCCTATGTAATCTTGCCGATTCTGTCATATTATATGTCTAATATTGGTTTTCTTACTATTTTATCTATGTGGTTCATTTAACTTGTGTTAATATAATGGCCAACAATTGAAGTAGATAGTCCAATCAGTGTATCGTTCTTCCCATAATGTGGTCTCCAACCTCTGTCGGCAAGCAGCCTTAAAAGAAGAATACAAGGCAGCTGTAACATGGTGCTTTTAGGGAGCAGCAGAACTTGCCTGAAATATTTATGTTTTCTGTGACGTGAAAGAGCTAAAATAACACAATTAACTGATTACTCCAGATTAAAGTAATTATCAGTATCAATATTCTTCATTTATCCAAAAATGGAATGAATTTGAGGTTCGAACTGAGGCTTCTGATACTCGTCTGACAAAGGCAGGGAATCAAATGGGTAGGATTACAATTCAATGATATCGATCTATATAACTGGAGTTACCTTTTTGATGACCCCCGATGGTGGGACTGAGGGTTTTTCTTTCTTTTTTTTTTTTTGTATAATTTTTTTGATAAATGGGATGAGAACATGAGCTTGCTGAAGACTCAGACATTTGGTATCCAGCAAATGGAAAGGTCAAACTCTACTGTAAGTTACCTTTACAGATGCTGTTGGCAGCATTTGATAATGATGAAGAAGATGATACATCTAAATCCAAGAGAACAAAATGCTTAAAGAAATTGCCCAGGCAGCAGCAGCCAGCCCACTTTGCTACAAAATATGCATTTTTATTATTATTATTATTATTATACGGTGGAAAAAGTTTTGTGGGGACTATTATTCCATACACCTCAAAGTCACTTTGATTTTCCCATTTTTAAAATTTAAATTTTGATTATAGAGATATTACATCATGAATCTCTGCTCTACCAGCCTCGATGAACTCTAGCTTTCTAACATTGAATAATTTTTAGAAAATAATAATCTATGATTGGTGCCACATCTATTTGAAGAATTATGAACCTAATTGTCACATGTAGATACTTTTAATCTTCCTAATGGCAAATTAATTAATCAATTCAATTGCTATTTCTGAGACTGACATGGGCATTGCATCATCAGATAAGAATGACCAACTTATTGTCCTATCGGTTTTTTTTTCCAGAAATGAATTTAACGAGGACAGAACGGTAATTACATTACTCCAATATTACAAATGGTAGAATGCTATCACAATCATATCACAATCACCCTTTCAATTTTTATTCATAACAGTGCAAAATACTGAACAGTAAGTAGTAAGAGTGGAATCTCAGTCTCTCAAGAACAATCTCTTCCCTTCAGGGATAAGCAGTACTCTTAATGTCTTTCACAATAATCAAAAACAACATTACAAAATTACAGCATAATATTCTCGATGATGAATTTACTGAAGATCAAGGAAATATTGATCCTGTAATAATTCTGGCCTGAGATCGATCCAAAACGTGACATACCACGATTAATTTGCAAGCCATGATAAGAGTTTTAACATTATTTTTATTTTGTTTTCTGAGCCTATATATACACAAAAAAAAAAAAAAAAAGAGGTAAGTCGATAGAAGAGAGAAAATAACAAAAACGACAAGGATTTTTGAAACCCTAATGGATATTGATCAATCTCTAAAAATGAATCATATCAAGAAGAAGAAGAGAATAATGATATAAAATTTGAAACCGGCCGTCAAATATCACTTGGTGACTCAGATATGCTCTCCAAATGAGGCCTCCATACACCAACACGACCTCTTCTTCGATCTCTCTGCGTTGAGACCTTTTCAGACAGTATCTCACTCAAGTACCGATCAGAAATAAGAAGATTTGTTGTCATAGAAATGCTGTTGTTCATGTTGTTTATGTTGCTTTGAGATTGCTGTTGCTCTTTTCTCTTCTTCTTGGTGGATGATCTCGATCGACTCTTTTGATCTGTTGCTGATGAAGGCACAGGAATGAGGAAATAAATCTTTCCACGTTGAAGTTCAGCATCCGGTGGGACGATAACGATCTTGGGAACGACCCCATCATCGGAGGGTGATGAAGAGGGTTTCTTTAGAACATGTTTAGGATGAGCTTTCATGATCTCACTAGCTCTGATCGTGCCACTGATTTCTTCAACGCGTCCATTAGAGTGAACTATTCGAATCACATCAAGAGCTCCGCAAGGTAGAATGCAAGAGATGCAGCATCTGATTGTGTTCTTCATCATGGCTCTAGCAAGCTAGCTCCTCTCTCTATAGGTCTCTCATGGAGAGAGAGGAGGAGGAGAGCTAGAGTTATAACAAGAGAGAAATATAAGAAGGAAAAAAAGCAAAAGAGATAAGAGAGAAAGAGAGAACTCTTTTTTCTTTTGCCTTACTAATGAGAATGAAGGAATCAATCACTTAGAAAAAAAAAAAAGAATTTGTCCCAAATGATGATTTTATTATAGCTCTTTTGCTCATCCCTTTTTAATTAATTTATGCTTTTGTGGTGGTGGTGGTGGTGGTGGGGAATTTCTTTTTTTTTTTTTTTTTTAAAAACTTTGTGTTGCTTAGGATGAAATTCATGGAATGAATAATTGCACCTCACTTGTGTACTTCGCCTTTTGGGTTCATCATTATTCAGGTCCGGCCCTCCTCCATTCCTCTTGCCTACACCAAGTTCAATAATTTAGGATTGGTTTTGGAAGGTTGGTTTTAGGTGACACATGTTAGTACATGATTGGGAATGCCAAATAAGCAAAAACAAGAACCTCCGGCTGCAGGGTGACCCTCGTACACGTGCTTCAATCAAGCTGTTACACGTGTCAACATAACAATGAATTGGCCATTAAGATTAGGTGAGAGGGGGCTATATATTATATATTGTGGGGTCATTGAGGAATTAATAGAAATATATGTATGAGAAATTTAAAGGGAGAGAAATAAAGAAAATGGTATTTTATTGTTTGGAGTGAAATAGAGAGAGAGCATTGGGTGAAGGGCGCTGGTGAGGAATGGGGTATAGAGAAATCTTCTTTTGAGAGGGGTTTTGTGATCTTTCAATATCCCCAAGCAAGCAAGATCATATGGGTTGTGGCTTTCATTGGAAAGTGAGGTGTGACATAGACATCTACCTCTTTTTACTTTATCTATCTATCTATCTATATATCTCTTCTCTTTCTCTTATTCTTATATATGTAGTTTTAGCTATACGTTTGCCCGAAGTGCTCTGACTCAAAGTCACTATTGTAATTGTCTACTTAACCTTTTCCTTTAGAAATGGCTTGTATGCACTTGCACATGTTACTCATGGTATTCCTCAAAATTGCCCGTGGACAAATAAAACACTAAATATTTTCTTGGAACTTTATTTTGTGTATTATTAATTTGACTCTTTTGTACTTGCAACATATCTATATATTTATCTATATATTGATCTTTTTTCAATTGAATTCATAAAATTCAAAAGTAAGATCATGAATTCAAGAAAATTCCTCATTCCAATCTCTTAAAAGGAAGATCTCGATTGGTTGATTCGACATATATATAATCAATTATTGAGCCCACAATGAGATTTTTGCTATGTGAAAACAAGCTAGTTAAAAACTGCTTAAGTTGTTTTGATTGCTTGTTAATTTGAGTAATGTCCCATCCAAATATAAATGTGGCCCTCCAATTTAATTTTGGTGATGTAGATCTTAGTGGGCAACATGTGAAGTATGGAAGAGGAGGGTCCATATGGTGGGGTTTTTCATACTGTATTTGTTTTCTATCTTAACTTTGAATGTCAAGTTTAGTTAGATGCATTAACCCACTCTATTAATTCAATTCAATTCAATTCAATTCAATTCTTAATATATATATATAGACTATCAAAATCATCAATTCTTTCATGTATGATATGACAAATGAGGTCCGACAATGTGGGCACCCTACCCTACCCTACCCTACCCTAGTCTTAATTAGCCACATACACACATATATATATATATGTGTGTGTAGCTAGGGATACATAATTACATTAGTAAAAATGATTGTCTTAGTGATAATTAGTACTTTATGATCATCACCACAATAATTCTTTTTTATTTCTTATGAGTCTATTAGGTTTATCGATTTGTAATATATAATATGTAAAAAAAACAAAAATTGTAATCATATATATATATATACAATATATATTATTAATGCACGCACAATGCATAGTGTAAGATGTTTAAAAATTTAGAAGTTGTATAAAGATATGATACGATCATAACTATTATTATTCCAAAACGTTATTAATGAGGCTGATTGAGAAACCTCCAAATTGGCCAGCTAATTGAGTCCAACTGCACTCTGAAATTCCGGGTCTATGTTCAATGCCCCACACACACTCACACCAACGGAAGAGAAAACAGATAGCTCATCAATACAAATTACAAATTTACAACAGAAAACGACACGTCACCGGAACTCTGCGTTTATTCTTGCGGCTGTTAGTACTTAATTATATCAACGGGGTTTTTAACGAATACCTCCCTTGAGGTTTTAACTTTTAATACATAGATAAAAAATTTAGAAAAAGGTATACATATCTCTCTTATACTGTGAATTGACTAATATTAGTTGTTAAAATGACAATAATACACTTTAATCCTTCAAATGAGACTTTAAAATAAAAAATAATGTTTAAATTAAATATACATTGTTAACTGCCCTACTAAACAATTGATGAAAATTTTATTATTATGTGAAAATACCATTTTTTCCTCTTCAACCCATAAAATAAAATAATATCAAAACTTGAAGATTTCTTTTCTTCGTGCAAATATTCTTTAAGCATTTCCTTAATAGACTAGTAGCCGATGGGTGAAAATTCAAATTCTATGCACTTGCAAAATCCCTCTTCATCAATATTTCCATTTTTTTTTTCAATTTATCTTTTTTCAAAGCCAACCATTATATCGGCAAAATCCAAAGAACATTATTTACTCTTCTTCATGACTTCTTCTTTCTATACTGAATGGGTGTTTTGTTTTCAACGCCAAATCCAATACCAACAAAACCAGCCTCTTATCTCACAATTACCAAAAAAAATATGACTTCAATAATATAAGCAAAAGATGATTAGGTTGTTTGAATTGGGGGAGATTTACTCTTAAAGAGGGACAATTTTAAAATAAGATTTAACAAAAAGAAAGTCATTATTGTGATTGCCAACATCTGATAAAAGGGAGAAGATTGATTTAACCTATTTTGAGTGATTTAAGAGAAATAAGTAATGAGAACAACTTATAAAGAAGGAAAGAATAGAGACAAAATCTGCCAAAAGAGGATATGCGTGGCGATGGATAGTGGTGGGTAAAGTGCTGCGTGCTACTTTTGAGTCTTCTAACCCTAATCCACCACCACTGTTAGAATTTTAACTTTAATCTTGGATCCTAATTACTTGTCTTTGTACAAGTGTATTTGAGATAGGAAATTATGTGTCATTTTATCAAAATATCCCTTAGTTTAACAGTGAAATGACAGTGTAGTAGGAGAGGTATGTGTGTTTTTTCTTAAACTTTTCATTTATGTGTTTAAAGTCTAAATTTCAAAGGAAGTATATGTTAAAATCCCTATCTCAATGTTTTTTATTTTAATTAAAAAAAAGAAAAAGAATAATTTAGAAGGAAAGAAATTAAGAGCCCAGTTCGTAATGCTCTTGGAGTCCAATGGGTTCTCACTGTCCATAATTGTTGCGGTTGGGCTTGACACCTTGGACTGGGCTCTCAGTTCCGTATTTTCTGTTGATCTTACTCCAAACCATTAAAATTCAATTAAAACACTTTTTTTTTAATAAAAAATTGCAGTACTTTGTATTGATAAAATATTAATGATGATTAGGAGTCTTTTAAGTAATAGTTTTTAGCTATTTTCCCATTTCTATCGGCTAAAAAGAAAAATCACGGGGAATCGAAATTATTGAAAACCGGAAAACCTCTTATCCAACCCAACTCAATTCCTTGATAACACTTAGGAGACACCGCCACCATCCCTACGCCATCCGTCACCGTCACCGTCACTGCAACCAACCATGCCCGTCTTCAAAACTCCATTTAACGGCTACTCCGTTAAATTTTCTCCGTTTTACGAATCACGTATCGCCGTTGGCACCGCTCAAAACTTTGGTATACTCGGTAACGGCCGCGTCCACGTGCTCGACCTCTCCCCCGCCACTCCCACTCTAACCGAACTTGTCGCCTTTGACACCGCTGACGGCGTCTACGATCTCGCCTGGTCCGAATCCCATGACTCCCTCTTAATCGCCGCTACCGCTGACGGCTCCGTCAAAATCTACGACACCGCTCTTCCACCGAACGCTAATCCCATCCGTTCCCTCCACGAGCATACTCGCGAGGTTCACTCTGCTGATTACAATCCCACTCGTCGCGATTCTTTCCTCACCTCCTCCTGGGACGATACCGTCAAACTTTGGACCGTTGACCGCCCAACCAGCGTCCGTACTTTCAAGGAACACGCTTATTGTGTGTACAACGCAACTTGGAATCCTCGTCACAGCGATGTGTTTTGCTCCGCAAGTGGCGACTGTACTCTCCGTATATGGGATGTGAGAGAAATGGGTAGTACTATGATTATTCCGGCTCATGAGTTCGAAATTTTAGCTTGTGATTGGAATAAGTATGATGATTGTTTAATTGCAAGTGCATCAGTTGATAAGAGTATTAAAATTTGGGATGTGAGGAGTTACAGAGTGCCCATCGCAGTTTTGAATGGGCATGGGTATGCGGTCAGGAAAGTGAAGTTTTCGCCTCACAGGAGGAACTTGCTGGCGTCCTGTTCATATGATATGACTGTGTGTTTGTGGGATTTCATGGTGGACGATGCATTAGTTGGAAGGTATGATCATCATACCGAGTTTGCCGTGGGAGTAGACATGAGTGTGCTTGTTGAAGGTTTATTGGCAAGTACTGGATGGGATGAGGTGGTTTATGTGTGGCAGCAAGGAATGGACCCGAGAGCGGTTTGATACAAAGGAATGTTTTTGTTTTTTGATTTTATTGTTGTTATAATTACACATGATCATAATTTATAAACTGATTCAATGTGATGCTTAACGGGCGATTGCCAATTGCACCTCACACATTGGACATAAGTAAAAATGTGATTGAAAGTTGATATTGGAACATGTCAATGTGTAGCATCTATAGAGATTAGACATAAATATGCATATCTCATAGTCTTGTTCTATTACTTTGGCTAAGAACGGAGGGTTTGATGCCATTACTTCATTCATTGTTAGTTTTTAGGTCATCAAATGCCAACATTTGCATTTAAATATTGTCAGTTCTTTCTCCGAGGAATCACATTGTTCTATTTTTTTTGTTGTCAAATTTCTTTGGAGGTAGTTGTTTGTTCATGCTTTAAGTTTACAAACTTTCCAGGCTTCCATTTGTTAGTATATTCGTAAGGTGGTAAGGTGGTCGAACGATTAAACTTTTCTTGAAATCAACTATTATGAATTTGGAGTTCTCTCTTCTGTGTATCTTTCTCAAACCTTGAGAAACAAGAGTTCTGTTTTTCACACAACTGGCAATGAACTCTTGGCCAAACTTATCTTGAATTCAGGGTAGAAAACTCCAATTGGTCCATGGAGTTTTTGGTACTTGTTTGTGCTAACTTTACTTGAAAGAATTTAAAGCTGAGAGAAGCTGAAATGCGTGGTTTGTTAAGAGACAGGACATTGATGACCTGAGTGAAGTCTACTTTAATATTTGTCTAACAAATGTTCTTGGGTTGAGCTAACCGATTTTATGTAAACTTGCCAAGCCTGGTTAACTTTGCTTTCTTGGGAAGTTTATTTTAGGTTGAGGTGGACGTATATAGAATCATATTCAGCTTGTTTAGCTAGTTGCAAGTTTCTTCAGATAGAATTTACCTTTGGAATTAGATGTGCCATACGTTTTGAAGGACAGGGTTTGAGTATTCAACAGGACTTTTATCTTTCATTAATGTCTGCTATGAGAGATTTTTTTGTAAATGAATTGTTATGGCATGTTAGGATTTGGTTTTAGGGTGGCTATAATTAGATTTCTAGTACTAGTAAGGATGAAGTAGCTGAAAATATTTTCAGTTTCACCATTCACATTTTCTTGTCTTCTTCAATTTTTAGGCTAGTAGGTGGATTTATGCTAAGTACAGGATGGGAGTGCTCTATGCTGCTGTTAGAGTTGTTACGTTGTGACCACTTTCAATTAAAACGAGCCAATAGTGTATCAACCTTTTGGCTGTTGGCGATACATTGGATATTAATTGCGGGATTGTGCGCAATTACTGTATGCTAGCCAAGAAACTTGTTTTGTGTATCGCGAGTGAACTTAATGCTGCCCAGAACTGAAAATATTGCTTCTCTTGTAACGCGTATGATGATTACAACTTTCAGGGAGATCTTACCTTATAGTCTCTTGTTACCTTTTACATGTGAATTCTTGGGATTTTTTACTAGGTTACTGGTCATTGGGCGTAATGTCTGCTTTTTTTTTTTTGAAAGAGGCGTAATGTCTGCTTGAATCAATTTATTTAAGGAAAGTGAAGTCAATACGTTCTGGGCTCAGTTTGGTTGATTTTGTAAAATTTTTTGTGATGTGCTCTTGCATAAATACCTAAGAAAGTGACTCCGTGGCCTAAGCTACTGTGGTGGTTTCTTTGAATGCTGGCCTTACTATTCCTCACATGGAGAGTCGATGGCAGGGACGGACTGGTTCAATAGGAAGAGCAAGTTGCTTGAATTGTAGTTGATACAACAAAAAATGAAAATGTTTAACAGAGAAATCTCCCGCAAAATGAGTGAAAAGAGGGGTAAGGGCGGTTGACTGTTCATAGTAATTTTTTAATTGTGTTTTACTTGTGTTTGTGGTTATATTTATTTTTTGCTTGGGTATTTTACTCTGTGAACGGTCATGATATATTGTCCCTGTTTCAGTATACAGCCTCGTAAATTAACAATTAATTGGTAATTGGTGGTCTGTTTATCTCTGCAGTCGTGAAAACATTGATCAGCTTAGCTTGCGAATGCTTAATTGTGTATAAATGCTCGATCCAGTCATCATCCACATCAGTTTCTCTCTGAAAGAGAACTGTTCTTAGTTACTAACGATGGAATTTCTCTGATATAAACGATTGCATTTGGTCTCTGCGCTAGACTGTTTTTGAATCTAGCCTATCATCATTATGTCATTGGTGACATCTGTCTACTCGACTGCTGCTACTGGCATCTGCTGTTGTGACACAAAATCAACGAAAAGCAGACAACAGTAATAATCAATCGTTTATAAAAGTTCGGTCGTTGGTTTCCATTGGATATCATTCCCAAGAGCCCTCGAAGCGGTGTATGTACCTTTCAGCTAAATGTGATTTAAGCACGTGGCCGTGTTTGATAGTAGATTGACTTGACTGGAGTTTTCAGGAAGGTTGGTTTCAGTGTAATCTGAAGCATTATACGTCCCTGCTGCAAGATCTTGAATGGAGATAAGGCACCTTCTTTCCTTTTCTTCTGTTTTGTTTTTTCTTCTCTGCTGTAATATAAAGCTGCTTATTCTAGTTTTGTTTGGTATCGCATCGAGACGTCTGGATTTAAAGTTAAAGCTGCTGCTGTAAAAGTAAAATCAAAACACCACATGTAAAAAACTTGGATAGTTTATTAAGTACTGTTATGCGCTCGGAAGACCTGGTACTCGGAATCAATTACTGTTTAAAAGACAAACCGGTTCGAATATCCAATGCACCGATGAATGAATGAGACTGTATGGAGGTGCCACGACAACTCGCTGATTGATGTTGGGTGATCTTCTCATTCTTCGTAATAATATTAATAATAATAATAATAATAATTATTATTATTATAGAAAAGGTCCAGTCAGAAGATCTAAAACTATCAGTGTCAGAAAGATTCATGTAGGCTGATCAAATCTAATTTTTTAGAACAGCCAGAGAGCTATAAGGCTCTGTGGTGTGGATACCAAACAAATCATAGCCGAGATCGGAGGATTTTACTTATTTTTACTAATTTTTACAGGTAATGATTCGATTCATGGGCTTTCTTTCTCTCTTTGGAAATTTGTGGTGAGTATTTGTCCATGGAATGGAGTGGGATGTGAGCTAAATTCGATAAAAATGCAACATTTGTTAGATTAATCAATTTGGATAACGAGAATGCTGTGTTAAGAGAAAAATTCTTAGATGTTCAAGTATACTCTTTAGAATATACATTTAATTTGACGTAATATATGAGGAAGCGGAAACCCAAAGATAAAATAAAATAAAATTTTCATAAAATTTTTAAATAAAATTTTATTAAATAAAAAATAATTAAATAATATTATAAATTTTTTATTTATAATAAAGAAAATCTAAATCTATCTTAATAAGAAAAATAATTCAAGTCAACTCCAATAAAAAAAATAACTTAAACTAATTTTAATAAGAAAAATAAATTTCTATCAAATTATAAAAATTAAGAAATTAAAAATAATATATTAAATAAAAAATAAAAGACTAATTTTGTTCTAAGTCCATATAAAAGAGTCATCGTTGAAATAGTAAAAAAGAAATGGGTGGTTTTACTTTTATTATTATATTTTGAAGAATTGTACAGGATAGATTGCAGCGACTCCAACTAGGAAGTTCAGTCGACAAATTGGGGTTTGCAGACAAACTAAATCTAATTGGGAGGGACTAAACGTAACATATGTGTGCCTAAATATCTGAATTGGGCTATATAAATAAAACTCCCATTAAGTGTTTGATGATGTCAGTCAGTGAATTGTACATATAAAATATTTATAAAACAAAAAAAATGGGTGGAACAAAAGTGAGGCACTACTTTGAAGCCGTTGCAAAGAGAAGAGAAGAGAAGAGAAGAGAAGAGCAGGTATGATGATGATCTTTTTACTTTCTCTTTTGTTCATTTTCATCATGAAATTTAATCTGAAGAAAAAAAAAGCATTAACTTTTCTTTTTGCAGTTGTTTGTGTCGGCTTTGATTATGGGGATAATATGCATTGCTTGGCGTTTCAGTACTGTTAGAATTGAACAGGATGATCAATTTGTGCACTGTAGTGTTGTCTTGTCAGATCACGCGGTCTCCATCATTTTCCCCTAACCTAATGAAATCCAATCCGATCCGATCCGATCCAATACAGTGTAAATCCCCAATATGCAAATCCACTCGAGCACTAAGCCTGAAGCACTAAGCTTATTCTTGCCCATTTTCCCGTCTACTAGCACTACCATGTCATGATATATAAAAATTCTCATGTTATTTTTGGATAGAAAACTTTAGGGATATTTTTAACGTTTCAAAAGAAAAGAACAGAGAATCCAAATTAAAAGCACTAAAATTATATGATAAATTGATGAACCAACGCAAAAAGTTGGAGAAAGGGTCCCCCCACCGAACCAAAGTTATATAGATAGAAGAGTAAAAATTGTTTCAATAATGATGGCACGGCGTTCATACGTTTTATGTATGGATGATTTTCAAGCCACGATTTGCGGTTTCTTGCACAAGGCACACTCTTTTGATTCCCCTATTACTTAAAGTTATGTTGTGATTTGCCCGTGTAAAGTAGCTTGCTAGGTTATTATTTATGAAAAATATACGCTCTCTCTCTATACACACACACACACATATATATCTATATATATATACGTATAATGTAATGTCCATACCTTTGCTATACATGATGTTAAGTTTGGGATGATGATATACATCTATCATAACTAACGAGAAGAATGTTTAGATTAATTTTCATTCATATGATAATAATAATACATGAATGGCATTTAATTAAAATTTCTAATTTATGAGCTAGGTTAAGTTTTGCTTTGACAAGAACACAAAGTCCAAGTGGGGGGATGATTCCAAGCAGAGCAAGATATTGTCTGTTGCTTGCTAAAAATATGTATCTGCTTGATAAAGGGCGTTGAAATATCTAGAAAAGGTCAAAAAAAAAGAAGAAAAAAAAAAAAAAAAGAGGAGGAATAATAGTAGTGGAAGATGATGGCAACTGGCAACTGGCAACTGGCAAGCCACCAACCAACCCGTAGTGAATTGCATATATTTACCTTATTTTTACCTGAATTTGGTACTGTATCCTTATCTTATACACTATTCATCGACTCCTGACGCCCACCAGTTTCAGTCCTCACTGTATCTTTATCTTCCATCCTCAGGCTCTCTACACTACTTTTCTTTTCTTCAAGCCACCAGTTCCCACTTCCCATTTTCTCTCTACAACCTCTCTCTCTTTTTCTGCCTGTCTCTCTCAATTCTTAAGCCACCACTTTTTATTTCAAGTGTATCTTTATCTTCATTCCTATTCTTCCATCTCATATATATGCATGCAAAATCTCTCCTCTCTTCAAGCCACCAGTTTCCACTTTTGTCATTCAACTTCTGAAGCCCACCAGTTTCAGTTCTCGCCGTATCTTTATCTTCCATCCTCAGGGCCTGCACAGTACTTTTCTTTTCTTCAAGCCACCAGTTCCCACTTCCCATTTTCTCTCTACAATCTTTCTCTCTCCTGCTGTTTGTCTCTCTCAATTCTTAAGCCACCAGTTTTTATTTCAAGCGTGTCTTTATCTTCATTCCTACACTTTCATCTCATATATGTGCATGCAAAATCTCTTCTCTTCAAGCCACCAGTTTCCACTTTTGTATCTTTATCTTAATTTTCACCACTTCTCCCCATAGATTCTTTCTTTGCTTAATTCTCTTTCCTCATTAGCCACACCAGTCTCATCCATTTCTTTGAATCTTCATCTTCACCCTCACATACTGTGTATCACAGCTCTCTCTCTCTTTCTCAGCTATATCTGCATAGTTTTTGGTTTATATATCTATCTTCCTCTGAAAACCACATAAAATTTTATTGTATTCATTTGTTTCTCTTTCTTTTCCCACGTGCCACCAGTTCCCATTCTTGAATCTTTATCCAGCTCATTGGTTAACTTCTTCTCAGATTGTTTATAAAGAGCTTTAGTTTCAGGTTCTATATATTTATATCTTCATCCCCATTAAAGATATGATCACCAGTATCTCTCTCCACCCGATCTCCTTATTGTTTCTGTAGTTGACATACAGAAAAGATTTCGGGATTCCTAATGTGTTTTAGGATTGAGAGTTTGTTGAGTTGAGTTTAATCAAATTTAGGAAGAATTTTTCAACGAAAGGGCATGCAGTATATGCCAAAATGGCTGGAACTCTAAGCAATGTTCATTTCCACGACATACCAGATGCCCTTCTCTCACACATATTCTCTCTAGTCACTGATACTCGTACACGCAACGCTATATCCCTTGTGTGCCAGAAATGGTGCAAGCTTGAGCGCTCAACGCGCACATCTCTCACTCTCCGTGGCAATATCCGCGATCTCTATCTTATCCCTGATTGTTTTCAAGCAGTCACCAACCTTGACCTTTCTTTTATCTCCCCCTGGGGACATCCCCTTCTTGATTCCTCATCAAACCCACTTCTTCTTGCTAAAATCATCGGCAAGGCCTTTCCCTCAGTTGTTTCTCTAACAATTTATGCGAGAAATCCTTTAACGCTTCATTTTCTTGCCCCTGAATGGCCCAATCTATGCCATGTTAAACTTGTGCGCTGGCATCAGCGTCCCAATGCTCCTCTAGGTTCTGACTTTCATTCATTGTTTGGGTATTGTCACTCACTTTCTTCTCTTGATCTCTCTCAGTTCTATTGCTGGACAGAAGATTTACCACCAGCACTTGAAGCATACCCTACTGTTGCAGTATCTCTTACCCATCTCAACATCCTAACTCATTTTTCTGCGGAGGGATGTAAATCTCATGAACTTTTAGCCATCACTGCTGCTTGTCCAAACCTACGCCAATTGCTTGCAACATGTATATTTGACCATAGGTTCATTGGATTTGTTGGGGATAATACTTTGCTTTCTATGGCCTCAAATTGTCCTAGGCTTTCCCTTCTTCACCTTGTTGATTCTACATCCTTATCCAACGCCAGAGCTGATCCTACCGATGAAAGAAATCCAACTGAAGATGCTAGGATCAGTCATACTGCACTTGGAGACTTTTTTACTGCTCTTCCATGGCTTGAAGATTTGGTTCTTGATGTCTGTAACAATGTTAGAGATAGTTGGTCAGTGCTAGAGTTACTTAATTCCAAGTGCCCGCGGCTTAAGTCTTTGAAGCTGGGACACTTCCACGGAATTTGTAGAGGTATAGATTCCAGGCCTGATGGGGTTGCTCTCTGCAGAGGGCTGGAATCTTTGTCCATAAAGAACTCTGCTGATTTAACTGATTGTGGCTTGATTGCTATTTCTCTCGGCTGTTCAAATCTTACCAAATTTGAGGTTCAGGGTTGCGAGAGGATCACAGAAATGGGGGTGTGGAAATTGGCTCGTATTCTTCGGAGAACTCTGGTTGATGTGAGAATATCTTCCTGCAAAAACCTCAATACTGTGTGCTCGTTGCAAGCTCTGGAACCAATTCGAGACCGGATACAAAGACTGCACATAGATTGTTCGTGGGAAACTGTTAAGCAATCAGAAGGAGAAACTAGCAGTTCAAGTGAACCTGCCGGATTTAAGGATTTCCAAACAGAAAAGCGAATGGTGATGTTGAAAGAAGCAGGCTCGAAAAAGAAATCTAAGTACTACAATGGAAATGGAAAGGGGAATAGTTTCTCTTCTAGCAGTACTTGGGCCAATCTGCAATATCTTTCCCTTTGGATCGCTGTTGGTGATTTACTGACTCCCATACGTTTAGCAGGGTTAGAAAATTGTCCTATCCTGGAAGAGATACATATAAAAGTTGTAGGTGACTGCAGGTATCAGCAAAAACCTTATTCCATGGCTGAATTTGGGCTTAATTCCCTTGTGAACTATCCTCAACTTTCAAAGATGCATTTAGATTGTGGTGAAGCCATAGGATTTGCACTTACTGCTCCTAGGGGACATGCAGATTTGAGCTTGTGGGAACGTTTTTACTTGAATGGAATTCCGAATTTGAATCTCAGGGAGCTCAACTATTGGCCTCCACAAGACATGGATGTCAATCAGAGAAGCATTTCTCTGCCAGCTGCAGGATTGCTTGCACAATGTCGAAATCTCAGAAAGCTTTTCATTCACGGGACGGCAAATGAACATTTCATGATGTTTTTTCTGAAGATACAAGCTCTCAGGGATGTGCAACTGAGAGAAGATTATTATCCTGCTCCAGAAATTGATACCAGCACAGAGATGAGAGTAGATTCTTGCTGTCGATTTGAGGATGCCCTTAACAGGCGTCAGATTCCTGACTGAAAATACTGGAAGCTCTAGCTTAACTGTATGACTCGGTAAGTTCTTCATTCTTCTTGACCGTAAATGGTAAAACATGCATGTAAATAGAACAATATTGTAAATAAATAACAAAGGTGGGATTTGGACAAAAATATGTGGGGCCCTGGAATGTGGGATACTATAATTTCTGAAACATCGAGGATTATTATTAACAACTCTAATATAGACTTTGCTATTAACTAATCAGGAAAATTAACAACTTGCATCGGAATTCGGCAGAGCGGACAATCACAATTCATAAGGTTTTGAAGAATCCCTTCAATTTGGAATAAGAATTCGGTGGTGTCAGTTACAACTATAAATCCTATTGAAACATTTATATACCATGTAACTGGAGCAGTGCAGGCGGAAAATATTCAATAGTTGATTTGAAGCAAGCAAGCGCATGTGTATGTATATATATATATACACACACACACGAAATATTCTTGAATTTCAATTTTCAAGAGCCCAAGTTACCACAATTTCCAACTCTTCCGGCTGTCGGACATACACGTATGCATATAATTCAATATTCACCGAATTACATAGAACGGAGTTTGTCAATTTAATAAAGCAAAAGATTGAACTGGGTTTGAAAGTAATTGAAAAGTGAAATTATAGATCACGTGATCACATACATACATATATGTCACCATTATCATTTAATTGCTACATTACAAAATATGAGATTTGTTTCCTTTGTCGACGCAATTTCAGGTAATTTTTAATTCCTAACAATGATGTGGTTTCACATAGACCATCCGATGTAAAAAATTGTCGCAATCGAACTGCCGAAAAGAATATTCCAAGATCCAGCAACAGATAAACACCAGCCTAGAGGTTTTGGTCCAAATACGATTATCTTATCTCATAATCTCACTATTACTAAATAATGCGCAAGCATTTAATTATATTTAATTGAACAGACAATTAATTAGCACCATTACATGTGTCACAAGACTGGGAGACAAGCAACAGTGTCATGCCACGTTATGTTACAGTCATTGCCTCGGTGGCACTTCCCGCGATTTATTGTGACATGATGCTCGCCTTGCAATTTTCAAGTGTAATATGTATCGCTCTACGCCCTGCCTACATAGACATATCGGACGTGGATCAATTTGTGGTGTAATTCATGAGTTTTGTTCTTTTGAGCAACTAACATTGATTTCACAATATCAAATTTACATATTAGTTTATGCAGATTAATTTATTACATTCTAACTTTCAATTCTTTTCGTATGCTAATTTTTCTAATACTATTTCCATGGATATCACAAAACTTTATCTTACTTTATAATTTTTATCTTCATCAACAGATAATAATAATATATATTCAACTTTCAACTTTTAATTTCTAAATTTTTTAATATTAATATGATCGGTAGGTATCATCAAATTTTATTATGTTTTTATCTTTATTGACAACCGTGCGTGTATATTGAGATTTCGTCAAAACTTTTAACTTTTCATATTTAAATTTTTTAAATATTAATATGATTCATGTTATAAAATTTTATCCTGTTTCTTATATTGAGATATCGTACAACTTTTAAATTTTTTCATATTCATATTTTTTTTATATTAGTATGATTGATATTACAAAATTTTATCTTACTTTCTATATTTTTATCTCTATCCACAACTATATATATACATATATATAGATTCTGTATGTTTTTTTAACTTTTCATATTTTAAAATTTTAATACAATATAATCATTACTATAAAATTTTATCCTATTTTTTATATTTTTATCTATATCCCCGACTATATATATATATATATATATTCTGTACAACCTCACATTTTCATATTTTAATACTGACATGGTCGATTTTATAAAATTTTACTCTGGTTCTCATACTTTTATCTTTATGCAAATTTATTTATATATATTGAGATCCTATTTAACTTTTCATATTTTAAATTAATCGGCAAGATTGGTTCATGTATATTGTGGTTTAATTTTGTGGAAAAGAATATATACCTTTATTTTAAAAGCTAGGGGCAAAATCCAAAATGGCTGAGGTGAGCAGCTGCGGCGGTAAATAGAGCTAAGTGCTTGAAATCACATGGCAAATTGCCGCATTAAACCTTCTAAATTTCGATCAAAAACACAAACACGATAACAACCGTTCAAAATATATATATATAATTATAACTCCTCGAAATCCATACAGTAACCGGCATACCATCGAACAATCCAAAATTTCAATCAGAAATATCCACACACTTTGCCAAATTTAGCAGCATCACTAATTCTAGCAGCTTTAGCAATGACAAGAGACAGTACCCCCCATCCCCCCAACTTGCTTTTGCTCTATATATAAAAGCAGCATACCGGCCTCCGGATTTTACAGCAAACCAGACGGAATTAAAGCTTCAGTTCAGAAAACACAAAAGCTAGCCATGAATATTCATGATCATGTTAAGGATCTGTCTCCAAACCGGTGCGGTTCCAGCCTGGTTCAAATCATAGACGCACCACTTCCCCTTGTTTGGTCCATACTCCGTCGTTTCGACAGCCCGCAGGTTTACAAGCAGTTCATCAAGAGTTGCACTCTGCGGGCTGGAACTGGCGGCCCCGGAAGCGTGCGTGAGGTGATGATTGTCTCTGGTTTGCCGGCACAGAGAAGCACGGAGAGGCTTGATAAACTTGATGATGAGCTGCATGTTATGATGGTTAGTATAATCGGCGGTGATCATAGGCTTGAAAATTATCAAGCTACCACCACTTTGCAAGAAACTGACGGAGGGAAAACGGTGGTGGTGGAGTCATACGTGGTGGATGTTCCCAGGGGGAATAGCAAGGAAGATACTTGCACTTTTGCTGATATGATAATCGGGTGTAACCTCAGGTCACTCGCTAGCGTTACGGAGAAGATGGTTAATTAATTAATCATATGAAGGGTGTAGGATTTCTTCAGTTTCAGCGTTGTTATGTGAATTTGTTCATGATTTTTGATAATTTATTATGGAATTGGTTATTAATCATGAATAAATTTATTTGTCTTTTTGTATTATATATGAACGTTTGGATTGAGGGGAAACTATGAAAGTCAGTACGAGTTGTAGTTTTTTGGACAATTATCACAGTACTTTTTGTAGGAGATGTAACAAGGTTAACTATATAGTTTATCTTTAATGTGTTTTTTTCTTTTTTTGTGTAATTAAGTTTGAATTATTTCGAACTTTAGTTTTGAGATTTTGTGATCGGTTCATTTTTGTCTTCAAGATTTGTGTAATCGATGCAGTTGAATCCGACAAGCAATGAATGGATATTGGACAGTATTTACTGGATTAGGAGGGTGTGTGAAAAAAATGAAGGGGGACATTTAGTATCCCCTTGGGCCAAAACATGAGAACGACCCATAAATTACAGGCAAACCACCCAGTAAAACAACAGAAAACATTCCGTAAAAGAAATGATGAAATGTTGACCTTCAGCAACATCTGCAGTAGCTCTGGCGATTTTCATTCGGAAAAGAAACATTAGCCTATGAATTTACAGTACAATTATTCCAATCTTTTAATTCAAGTTGCACATAATTTCAATTTGTATATAGTCATTGACATCATAGTTGAAGCTAACTGTTATCTGCAAAGGTAGGAGTACGTAGCAGGTAACAGCAACATGTCAAATTTCATTTTGATAAAAGCAGAACGTGGTCAATTTACCTTCACTAGTCAGTAAGCGTATGCAGCTTGTCCAACACGACAGACATTCTGAGCTCAGAGTCTATGCTTTGTTGACTGTTAGATTTCTCTACTGGAAAGTCAAATTGTCTGAATGGTAGACAGCAAGACAGACAAAATCAGCGAAATAATTTGGTAATTCTAACAAGAAATGAAATAAAATATTTATGGATTATTATTAGTTCCGTTGGTCATTAATTTATACTATGAAAACTTGCAGTTGGGATAACTGTAACTACGAAAATACCCTCAATAGCTCCTATGTTTTGGTCACTTTCAATTGTTATTTTGGTCTGTTTAGGAAAAGATTCTGATATATTTGCATTCTGGATAATTGAAAATGAAACGGCGGAAAAAAGAAATACACTCGTTATTTAGCTTGACTGGTAGGCTTGAAGTTGCTGGTTTCTGCCATATATACGATACGGAATGAAGATGGATCAATCAATATTCAAAACCCAGTTGAAAAAATGGGTTACCAATCATTTCAATTGGCTGTTCTTTTGTTGATCTTGGCTTCAGTAACTTTCTCTTCTGCTAGCCTTCCTAGTAATTTATACTCCATTGTTGGTCGTGACTTCGATGAATTTGTTTCAGAGGAACGAGTTGTGGAGCTATTTCAAAGATGGAGGGAGAAGCATGGGAAGGTGTACAAGCACGCAGAAGAGGCGGAGAAAAGGTTTACGAATTTTAAGAATAATTTGAAGTATGTTGTCGAAAAGAATGCAGAGAAAAGGAACAGTGGGCATGCTGTTGGGTTAAACAAGTTTGCTGATATGAGCAATGAAGAGTTCAGGGACGTCTACCTGAAGAAGGTGAAAAAACCAGTTGGCAAAGCGATCGGAAATGTAAAGAGTAGCAGGAGTAAGAAGTTACAAACATGTGCAGCACCGTCAAGCTTGGATTGGAGGAAGAAGGGAGTCGTCACTGGTATTAAGAACCAAGGCAACTGTGGTTAGTTTTTCTTTCTTCTAACTGATGCTAAATTACAATTTACAAGGCATGCCTGTCGTATTTCACTTTATTTTGTTCGGTATCTTGCAATCTCAGAAAACCTGTGTGTAGTTTGCAACTTTAGAAATCATTCGGTCCTAACTTTTAGGGTATCATATTATTACAATGTGTCGTTTCTTAGCATCTCCGGAGGTAATTTGATTCGAAATACGCTTTCAATCAACAGCGTAGATGAAAGCATTTAGTTGTGTCGTGATATGAACTTTTCCGTGGCATGAACTGAGCCCATAAAGGCACAGTTTTTTTCCTGAAAGATATCGGCAAATGAAAAGGTCAAAGTCCAACCAACATATTGGCTGTTTGGTCCCTTCTTGGGCTTCATAACTAAGTTTTAGAACGATAAAAAAAAGTCGCTCAGTTGACTGTTAGGTATGTAGTGTTTCTTTTTCCTACCTTACTGAGATGCAATTCAGTAATAAAATACATCATAGATTATTACTCGGTTGAGGTTTCAGATGATATAGGTTCCAAGAAGCCCAATTCGTTCACCTGTTATAATGTTAGAGAACAGTAGTGAAACTATTCTAATTTTATGAACATATCAGATAAAACTAAGACAGGTTCTAAATCCTGAATAATACACTGTCTTTAGCTTTACTTTCCGAGAATAGAAAAGAAAATCAATTGCAGAAACTCGCATAATGTTATGCTGGGTGTTAATAAATATTGGTGGTGTGCTTATGCACTATAATAATTATTTGAAGAGGTTAAGAAAAGTACCATTCAGACTAGCTAAATTCTAGGCGTTACGATTGTGGAAGCATAAATTGTTGTATATTTCAAAATCAATTTCAATAGTTTTTTGGACTGATTGTTTGTATTTTTGTTAACAGGAAGTTGTTGGTCATTCTCAACAACTGGAGCCATAGAAGGAATAAATGCCTTGGTTACAGGAGAACTCGTTAGCCTTTCAGAACAAGAACTTATTGATTGTGATTCTACCAACTATGGATGTGACGGAGGCTATATGGACTATGCATTTGAATGGATTATTAACAATGGTGGAATCGACACAGAATCCGATTACCCTTACACTGGTGTTGATGGTACCTGCAACAACGCCAAGGTTTGGTTCAAAAGCACTTGGAACTTTCAATCAAATTTATGCGATTATCTCTTCTGCTTATTTATTTATGTTGTTGTTTTTTCTATCAGGAGGAAACCAAAGTTGTAACTATTGATGGTTATGAGGATGTAGAAGAATCGGATAGTGCTCTGCTGTGTGCTGTAGTTCAGCAACCGATTAGTGTGGGTATGGACGGCTCTGCAATTGATTTTCAGCTGTACACGGGAGTAAGTTTCTGATTTTATTTTACATGCATCATTAACTAAACATCCTCGCAAAAATGTTTGATAAAACGACAGTTGTGTGATATGAGCAGGGTATTTACGACGGTGACTGCTCCGACAATCCGGATGATATTGATCATGCAGTTTTGATTGTTGGTTATGGCTCTGAAGATGGTGAAGATTATTGGATTGTGAAGAATTCTTGGGGAACAAGTTGGGGAATTGATGGATATTTTTACATAATGAGGAACACTAGTTTAGAATATGGTAAATGTGCTATAAATGCAATGGCCTCTTATCCAACAAAAGAATCCTCTGCCCCATCTCCTTATTCACCACCGCCTCCGCCGCCACCACCGTTAACACCTCCGCCACCACCACCCCCACCACCCCCTTCTCCTTCACCAAGTGAATGTGGAGACTATTCATATTGTCCCAGTGATGAGACATGTTGTTGCATTTTTGAGTTCTATGATTTCTGCCTGATCTATGGCTGCTGTGCATATGAGAATGCTGTTTGCTGCACTGGAACCGAGTACTGCTGCCCTAGTGATTATCCTATTTGTGATATTGAAGAAGGGCTCTGCCTCAAGGTATGATATTATACCTCATGAATAGCTAATTCAGCTGTGAATATGGCAATCGGGTTATATTGTTTTCCATACTTTCATTACAAGTAACTATGTTTTGAACATTTTGATTTACAGAACTATGGAGATTACCTGGGAGTAGCAGCAAAGAAGAGAAAGATGGCTAAGCACAAGTTCCCATGGACTAAAATTGAGGAAACAGAGAAGACATACCAATCTCTTCAATGGAAGAGGAACCCATTTGCTGCGATTCGCTAAATGAGTGAACATTTATCATCACACTCAGTTTGAAGCTTGTTTTGATCTGTTTCATTTTTGTTTTCTTTCCTTTGGATTGGACATACATATGTTGTTATGGACATTAAACATAAGCACCGGGTGAAACCAGAAACAGAAGAAGATGATGTTCCCTAAGATTGTTTCATTGAGATATCTTGGCTTGAAAGTTGAAAGACCACTTCAGCATTGTTGTTCAGACCTTGTATTATAACTCTATGGGGTTTATTCCAATAAGTGAATTGTTCTGCATTTTGCTTTGTACTAATTTAAAAACCAACATATCCAAAATGACAGTCATAGATATAGAGTTAAAGTTAAATTCCATTTCGATTTGAAGCCCTGTGTTAAAATGAACTGATATAAGCATTATAACACTTTTGAACCTTCATTCTGTGCATTGGCATCTTATGTCTGCCAAGAATGCTGAATACAACCTGGATCCTTCCCCACAACAAAATGGCAGAGATTCCACTTTCACATCAATTTCCTGCAATGATAATGCTGCTGGTTTGACAAGCAGCCATTCCATCAAAATTTAAACCAGGGTTGATTTTAAACATGAATGGAGATATCAGAATACTACAGTCTCTCTTTTTCCATTGCCACAATTATACAAGTAGGTTAACTCCATGAATTTCCTTCCTCTGCAGTATGGCTAATTATAGCAAAAGATGGGAATGCTTTCTCGAATTTAACAAGCCGTAGTGATGTCAACAATGCACAGGTATAGACAGCATTGATTGAACAGTTGAGCACAATCAATGGCCTGGTTTATAACCCAGAATCCATATCCCGAGAGACTCAGATTCCATACATAAATAAAGCTCATTCCGTGGACCACTAATCATCCCACATGGGTGCTCACACAATTTGGCCCAAATTGAGCGAAATTTCTCGCACATTTTCAAATTTCGTTATTGCTATAACCATTAGTGTATAAATGGTGAACAAGAATTTGGTTTAAATCAAAATCAAAATCAAAATTTGATAAGGCTCCCCTGGGGTCCAAAAACGTTTTATGGATGGAGAAGGTGTGGGCTGTTTTTGGTAAACCATAGCGTGTCTCTTGGGCAAGTAACGGTGCTGGTGTTGGTGGGGCAACATTTTACCCTTCTCTTCCCCACATATATTTGAAAAGTAAGTGCAAACCATGTTACCCATTCATGATTTATGTCAAAAAGGTATTTTTTTTTTTTTTGGCTTTGCTTTAATTTTTTGAATCCTCGCTTGGTCGTATTTTATAATCTTTAATAATAATAGTAATAATAATTACCAGTTACTTTTTTTATTATAATTTTAAAATTACAGGTCTTGCGTATAAATATGTTACAGAATTGGCTCTTCTCAGACAAATATCGGGGAGAGAATGAAGAACTAACTAGTCATGAAGCTCGTGAGACGATTCCCAGATTTCCTTCGATCATGGGGCACCGACCCAAGCCAACCATGGATAAGGAAAGGAACAAGATCTACAATTAAAATTAGAATAATTGTGCATCGATCTGTATATGCTTTCCCAGACACTCATAAATATACATATATTTATATATTTATGTATATTATTTTACCTGTTAAAATTTTTTCTTTAAACCAACACCAAACGTATGAGATTTGAATTTTGCTAATATTTAAAGAAAATGTTTTCTTTCGGATTTGTTGTATACTCTAAATTAAACATTAAATGAGTAAATTATGGTGTAGTCAATAATATTAAAAGAAAGTACATAATATCTGCATGGTGGGAGGGAGTGGCAGACCACCTAAATCACGAGAGGAATTAATTCTTTGGGCACCCGACAAAGTATTACTTAAAAAATTCGTACCCATGTTTGTAACATACCATTCTCCGCAAATCAAGGCTAACTTGTAAGAATTTTGTCTACACACGCAAAATTAATTAAATTGAGGTGTCATAGCATGAAATTTTTAATAATCCCATCATATTTTGTAAATACATAAGAGAGTATTGAAACGTCATATTGTTGAACAAATTATATGGTCAAAAATAAGTGAACCGTTTGGGAAAATGACAAGATGATAAGTGTTTAATAACAAATTTTCCACGTTAGTTCTAAATAAAATGATTGATTGATAATAACTGTAGATCCAAATGAAATATCAGCATTAAAAATGGATCGGTCCAATATCTACCCAATTGGAAAATGGCCAATTAAAGAAGACATATCATCCATTGGCTCAACAACCGTCAAATCCTTCTCCCCCAACTGTATATCCGTGACTGCTCCTCTCCTTCCCTTGGCATGCTCAATTATTATCACCATTATTATAACAGCAGCAAACGTAAAGCCTTTCTTTATTACAAGTTTTTATGGGCTTACCTTAAACTCAAATTAATATTTATTACTCTCATCAAAAGAATAGAATTTGATACAAAACATGCATAAATTGTAGTTTATTCTTAATTATATTTTATTCATTTTGTACTCTTAAGATTACTAACATTCGGGTCTCTAATAGGTTCATACCTTCTGTGAAATGACTTAAATATCCTTACTGTTGTTGGTAAAAATTAAAATATTATAGGATAAGTTGGTCATTTCGATAGAAAATGAGGACCTATTTGGCATAAATCAAAGATGTATATTCTTTTGGTGAAATCACAACAACTGAGGAACCTAAATATTACTATCCCTTTCTTTAATGTTATGAACTAACTGGTAAATTCTTGGCGCGTGAAAAACGGAACTGCAAAGAAAGAAAGCAAAAGCTAGCGACGTATGAAGTTCATCTTCCCGTCTTGTCGCATTCCATCTACAGTCTACACTAGCTCTTCACTCTTGCCTTGCCTGTAGATAAACCACGGATGACGCATATACGCAGAAAAGCTAAAAGCTCTCTCTCTCTCTTATTCTTTCCCTTTTGACTTTTCTTTAGGTTTACTCATTCCCTAAACTCTTGGCATCATTTTAGGACCCTCAAGTTAACCAAGACAACAATCTCTTGCACTTACAGGTATACCTTCTTTTCATTTATTCCTTTCCTTTAACTGATCAATCATGATTTTAGTTAACCACTGATGTTGTCAAGAACCTGTCTTGTGCTTCACTGTTAAAAACCTTGATTTCCCATTACTTTTTGAGCTGCGTTTGGGCTTCAGAATTTTGTTCTAGCAGATACTGATATTTAAAGTTCTCCGCGGATTTTCGTTCGTCGGTAAGTTTGTATTTGTGTAAATATTTATGGGTTTACTACGTATTGGCCAGAAGATATGCTTCTTGATAATGTTACTTTGGTAAAGTAGATGATATGCAGTTCATATAGTAAATGCTTTCACTTATTTTGGTTCATTTAATAGAACTATAGTGTTCAAATCACCTGGATTTTAACTTTGGTTTCCTTCTAACCATGAGAAAATTAAGGAAATTAGTAAGATAGTGAGTTTTGATCTACTTATTTGTAAGTTTTTATCTAGTGTGTTAAATTTTTTTTTCCCATCTTTGATAGCAGTCGGCAGTGCATAATTCCTTTCCTCCTTTCTAAGATCCCACATAATGAGCAACCAAGATGGATAGAACAATAAATTTATCTAGCTGTTGAGGTCTTGCCGTATAATTGCTTGCTATTGATAGGATTGCTTTTATGTCGTGCATATTTGAGACACAGAATTAACAGTTTACATGTTTATTTATATGCTGAGTCTTAGTCTGATATTCTTGCAAACTGCAGTTTGTAATGGCTTTCCGCTGATTTTTCTCTGTCTTTTCTTACAGGGTATGAAAAGTTTTCAGCTTGTGGCTTTGAATAGAAGAGGTCGTGTGGAGAATTAGCTCTGTTGTTAAACGAGATGGAAGAAAGGAAATTGAATTTCGATGCACCACTTCTATCTGTGAGGCGATATTCTACAACAGTAGCAGCATCTTCAGACGGAGAGAGTGGGAAGATTATTGAGAGTTCCAAGCCCAACAGACGATATACTATACCATTCTATAAAACAGATTTGAACTTGGAGCAGGTGACGGAACCAGCTGCAGTTCCGTTTGTGTGGGAACAGATTCCTGGAAGACCAAAAGATGGTGGAGCTGAGCCTCAACACTCCAAGGAGGCTTCTGTTACTCCAAGGCTTCCACCACAGAGGGCTTGGGATATTGTAAAGTATCCTTTGGAAAAGGAATTTGAAGATAGGCAACAAATTAAGCCATGTTCTTTGAATGAGAATGTGGCTATGTTGGACTCCTCAAAAGAGGGAAATGATGAGAACGAGAACTCAGATATAGAGAATGATGATGATGTTTATTCTGATGCACTTGACACATTGTCTCCGACTGATTCTTTTTCCATAAATTGTAGTATAAGTGGTCTGAGCGGTTCTGATGGCCAGGTAGTGAAGCAGTCAGGAACCTTCTCTACAGATCCTCAGACTCGAGATTTTATGATGAGCCGTTTCTTACCTGCAGCCAAGGCAATGGCTTTGGAGCCACCTCAATATGCTTTAAGGAAGCAACCTGTTACAAGTGAGCAACCGAGACAGGTTGTTAAGGTGGTTAGGGAAGATAGGAGGCCTCTTGTTAATCAGTCCATTGTCATACCTCATTGTGTGGAGGATGTAGAAGAAGCAGAAGAAGAGGAAAGTGAAGAAGAAGTTGATGAGTGTGACAATTCTGGCAATTTATCGGGTAAAGGTTGTGGGTTGTTTCCTCGGTTATGCCTTAATAAGTCTTTGTGCCTTTTAAATCCAGTGCCAGGGTTGAAAGTTAGAACCCACTCTCTAATATCTTCGGCCTCTGATGTCAGAAACTCGAGCAAAGCTGCTTATGCGGAATCTCGTAGCCAAAGTGTCAAGAAGGTATCATGTAATTTCCTTTCTCCTTTATTTACATTTTAATGTTCTTGCTGCAAGTAACGAAAATTTCTGTTCATTGCTTTGCACGGTTACTCTTATATCTTTTCAGCATGCCTGGGATGCTACTGTTTATAAGCATCAATCAGAGAGTGGAGTTAGGTCACCCAGGCTCCTGGGGATTGAGAACAAGATGACCAGTGGGTCTAATCGATTTGCTTGCATGAGTGACCAGCAGATGGCAAGCAGATCATCTCCCTTCAGGCGTGGCATTTCTCCCTATCGGAATGAGAGACCTCAGTCTCCATTCCGTGGAGGAGGGTTTCTTGGTGTGCCTAAAGAGGCTGAAAATATGAGAACCAGTAAGTTGAATTTGTATGGCAGAGCTAGTAGCAAGTCTCAGGAATTTTTACCTTATCAGAGCTTTAACAGAGGATCGGGCTCACTGAGCCCTGCTGTTGAAAAGACATTGTATGTAGATACTGTAAATTTTGCTAAAAGATCCTGTTCAAATTTAAGTTCCTCCGACACCTTGGGGCAGAGAGAATCTGAGGGCAAGCATTTCCACACCTCAATGGAAAGCAGAGGGATAGAAAGAACTGCTAGTTTTGACTCTTCTTTAAAACATTCAAGGTGCCTGAATACTGCAAAGAATGACAACATAAAAGAAACTGAAGTATCTGGGCTCATTGGAGCCAATAAATCTTCTTGCTCTGAGATATTGCATGCTGGAGGTCAGGCAGATCCAACAAAATGCTTCAGACTTGATGGTGAACTTAGTCAGGAATGCAAGTCATTGGTTTGTATAAATGTTACAACTGATGAAAACCTAAATAGCAGCAGTGCGCAGAAGTTAGAAGTAGTTGATCCGGGATATATTAACAATGATTCTGAACAGTCTCCTCTTCCCCCACCATTACCAAAAAAACCTTCTGAGTCTTGGCTTTGGCGTACCCTGCCTTCAGTCTCTGCACGAAACTCTTTTTCGCATTCAAATGGTGGCACCCGATTTAATCCTAAAAAGCAGGATACTAAAACACCCTTGACTAATGCCAAGTGGGAAACCATTGTAAAGACTTCCTATGCACATCATGATCATAGGCGTTACTCAGAGGTAATGTCTCCAAACTTCTAGTTGTTTAGTGATTTTGTAATAGAAGGTTTAATGATGAGACAAAAAGAAGAGCTCACACTTTTTCCTTTTTCCTTTTTATCCCTTTGCCAGGAATTAACAGCTCGCTTTTCTCAGCAATCCAAAACATAAAATGTTAAGATACTCATCAAAATCATTAGACTTGCTGGCTTTTGTTGAACAGTTTTTATCTGCAAATTGGTAAGAGAGTTAAAAGTCTTCCAGCTTTTATTTTTTGTTCCTGGAAGATTATCCTCCCATTGTTTCTTCCAAGATATAGGAGCAAATGGAGTAGGATGTGCTCTGTTGTTGTTGTTATTGTTGTATAAGCTTGTAAGTTGGTGTTGTGTATTTCTTTTACAGTGCTGTGAGTTAAGGCAGCAGATATATCAGGTCATTCAAGTTCTTTCAGTGATCATAAAACACAGGAAAACAGATTCTCATGTCTTTGTTTTCCTTGATATTTGTATTGCAGAGGAATCAATACTTCCCATCCTGTTTGGAAATTATGAATGGACATACAGCTTCCTTGATAAACTACATCTAAAGTTACTTCTTGCTAAATAGTAGTTTTCTTCTGGGGCGTTCGCCTTAAAATGTTGCTTAAAAGATACATTAAGCCCTTTTCAACAAGCAAGCTGGAATCCTGCAAGTAATTTGTGCCAACAGATTACTTTGGAAACCCCCGCAGTTCCCAATTCCCAGAGTAAACCCTCGTCTTTATTCACCAACCCATCTATACAGAAGGATTCTCTATCCACAATCATAAATCGAGCTTCACTTTCTTCTTCGATTATATGATCAAAATGGAGCCGTCTCCTCCTTTGTCGTCTTTCAATATTTCGCTTACTGCGCTTGCCAAGGGTAAGGATTATGATACTGATATTTTTCTTCGGAAGCAAATGAATTTAGTTCCAACTGTCATCATACTATGCTCATAGTATGAATAATTTTTTTGAAATTATCAATATAATGGAGTGGTATGACTAGATCGGAAGGCTCTTTCCGTTTTTTTATCCCACCACCTATTTTGATTCGTCATTTATATTCATCAATTACTCATTTCAATAGTCTTTCTATTCTACTATTATAAGATTAAAACTATTATTAAAAATAATAATAATAAAAAACGAACAAAGTAAAATTTTTTTTAAGGAAGTGATAGGTTCGACATAAAAAATATTAAATTTTATTTCTTCCACTTTCATTTATTGATACACTCCTTATTAACATGAGATATATATCCTAATATCATACTAAGTTAAAAAATTAACAAATATGATATAAAAATCTGAGTGAACAAGTTATCAAAAATTATTTTTTTCTCTAAAAATTTGGTTTAGAGACGAATCAAATCTCTTCATCACATGGTCGAATTGGTAAGTGCATGTATCAATCAAATGAATTTTCTTCCACTTTGATGGGGTCAAGTCAATTCTATTAGGGTTTGGCTTGAAACAATTCATTTTGTTAATATTTATCAAATCTAATATCAATAAACCAAATTTACGCTATACTTATACTCTTTCAAGTAACTAAAAATTATTGTTACCTAATAGGACACTAACTGGTATGAGTCTACTAAATACATATACACACACATACATTGATCTCTTTTATTCGCCTAGTGACTCATTCAGTAATTGAATCAAACGGTTTTTTTTAACTCAGTGGTAAAGTAATGTCATGGTAATGTGTAAGTCATTGGTTCAAATCCGATAATAGGCTTTTTAGACTTTTTCACAATTTCATACTCAACAAGTAATAATATTCATAATTAAAGGAAGAATAATAGTATTTTTGATTTGTAATAAAAAAAAGTAACCAACTGTATAATAAAGTAATTCAAAACTTTTGAATGTAATAATAATAAGTTATCCTTAGAATAAGTTAAAATATAATAATTACAATGGTCACTGCAAGAAAATTAGCTTTGAGCGACAACATATAATTTGTCGCTAAAAACAAATTTAGCGACGACATTTTCAAGATCGTTGCCTGAAAATAAAGAAAAAAACAATTAATATTATTCTTTGGCAACAACATTGTTGTCGCTAAAGATATTTTATTAATGACGACATCTGTTATCGTCACCAAAAGTAATGACGCCAATTGGTGTCGAACACACATCTATAAGATGATATCCTTGGGTGACAACAAATGTGTGTCGATAAATGCAATTCTTTTGGCAACGACAGTTGTCGACGCCCAAAGGATCTTTAGCGACGACATTTCTTTGTTGTAGCTGAAAATTTTTATAGTGGCAATCGGGTGTTGCCATAGAAGATTGTTTTGGCGTCAAATTCTTAAATGCTTTTTGCGACGACAATTTTCGTTACTGAATTATCTTTTAGTGACAAAGTTTTGTCGCCGCTAAAAGCCTTTGTCAAATCTTTTAATACTTTTCTATGTATAATAATAATTATAGTGTTAATTAATATAAAATAATTTAGGATAAATAATAACCAAATATAATTAATTAAATCTTATTTTACACATTTAATTAAAGTTTAGTACAAAATTTGGCTAAGAAAGAACATAGAAATTTGTATTAAAATTTATCTACTAATCATTATTGTTATTATTTATAGAAATTAATTGAACAATCATATTAAATATTTATTATTAGTCTTTAAAACAACCTTACATATTTTTCTACAAATATTTCAACATGTTTCCCCTTTTGATATTTTTTAAGTACTAGAATACACATACTTAATTCATGTTTAATAATATTATTGTTAACTAATAGAAAAGAAAGTTGAATATTTGTTTATTATAATGAAGAATGATAAGTCGTATCTTCGATCGCTAAATATTTTTCTTTTCTATTATTCCAATCTAATCCATTATAAATATTAGAAATCAACAAAAGAAAAAGTAAGTAGACCTAACCCATTGAATCATGACTATATCCGCTATTCTGATATTAAAATTTTAAATTGATAAATATTAAGTTCGAATAGTTCAAATAATTTTTTATTTCATCCTTTTTTTGGATTTCGCAAGAATTCATCGATATTTTCAATTAAATCTTCTTGTTTTTAGGCATTCCATATAGAGAAAAGTTTATTTTTAAGTTATAAGACGAGATATTTTTAGTATTTTTTTTTTCTTTTTCTTTGATTCTCAAACATAAGAAGATCAATTTCGATTTCTATCTAATTGATATATAAATAAATCAGATAATGGCTTCATGCATAAAACATTTTCATATTGAAGCATGCTATATGCTATCGTTTTGTTTTGTTTTGATAATGTGAGAGGGTGGGTGTGAGAAATAAACTTTGATTTACAGTCTCATATTATTTAATTTAATATTGTATTGAATTTAAAAAATAGAAATTTAGAAAAATATATAAAAGTATTTATTTATTTTTCTAATCCCACGAACAAGATCCAAGAATAAGATTAGTTGATAGGTGGGTTATTGCAAAATCTTTATGGTTGCAATATTTTGATGAATTGCTTTGCAACACGGGTAGGGCGTCTGATAGTTTTGTAGTTTTTGGGAGGGTCCTGAGGAGTTGTTTTTCTCTGAATGTTGTGACGTTTAATTATTTGGTTAAGGCTGTGTTTGTGGAGGATGGAATACAGGAGACCACCAAGTTGCTTACGAAACTTATTGCTTTTGGTTGCAAGCCTGATGTGGTTACATATGCTACTCGGATTAAGGGATTGTGTGGAACAGGCAATGCAGTCCATGCTATTAATTAAAAAATCTTATACAAATGGATGTAGCTTGTGGCTTTAATTGCGTTTAGAACAGGTTTTGCTTTCTCTTGCCAAATTGTTACAAATGTCTGAGTTGATATTTGTTTCATTTACATTGCTGTGGGTTAAGGCAGCAGCAGATATGGCAGGTCCACTTCAAGTTCTTCCAGTGATCACAAAAATTTGGAAGATAGATTCTCATGTCATATCTTCGTTTTCTTTGATATATGTACTTCATAGGAATCGCTATTAACTGTCCTGCTTGAAGATGAATGGATGCTTCTTGCCAAATGAGATTTTTTCTGCAATTGAATTGTTACTCAACCAAGTCAAATTTTACCGACATTTATGAAATGGCTAGTGGGCTTAAACTACAGTATTCGGCCTGTTTGAGCAGCTCATATTAAAGAAAGGAAGAGTGTCAAAGCCCGAAGCTAACTGATGCCAAACTAGTTCGAGAGTGGGCAACCTTGAAATGGAAACAGACTAACCATATCTGGGCCTATTGAGGGCTAGAGATACGTAGCACACGTCAGTTTCATGAAAGATTTTATGTCAATTTCTGCCGTACCAAGGGCAGTAGGAACAAGACGTTTGATAATGATAAAGGTGGCCAAGGGAAATGATCAGTAGCTGGGATGGGATGTAACATCAACTTAATAAATTAATATTGGTAGAATTAATTTGCAGTTCTAATATTGAGCTGTTACAGCGTAATATATATATATATATATATATAGCCTTTTTCAACAAGCAAGCTGCTGCAACGTTTTTCTCCGAGCCTGCAGTAATGGCCAGTGGCCATCCAGGACCCCGAATCTTAGGGACTTCTGATTTGTACAATGTGTTGAAAATTAATTCAGAAGTTTGTATAACTCTTTGCTTATCTTTTACGGCAAATTACAAGCACTACGTGGTTGATAATTAATTACCATATTAATTAGCTTGATGTTTTGATTCGTTAGGCTCCTCGGGCTGTTTGACTTATCTCTATGATATATTTAATTAATGGGAGAATGAGAAACCGTATACCATAATCATGATTCATGAATATCAAAATGGTTTAAGAACTAACAAAGAGGAATTAGAGGGAACAACTCAATAACAAGCCTTTGTAGGATTTACTTCCACGCAAAACTGGCTATGTGTTGAGATTAACAAGCATGAATTAATTACCATAAATAGTGGCACCAAGACCAAGTAAGTAAAAAGATCTCACTCACATTTCAAAAAAAAAAAAAAAAAATCTCACTCCTACGAGCTACACGTTTTAGTTTCTTGTTACAAAATCAGATCTTCAAGTACTCAGCTTCACTTCTTGATGCTACAATGTTTTTTTTTTTTTGTGTACAGCTAGGTTTTTGTTTGGAGAATAAATTAATCTTATGAATTTGTCACTATTTAACTTGTAATGTTTTTGCCTTGAACAGGAGTCTAAGAAAGTGAAAGCTTAGTGCTAATTTCTTGAGTGTTACAGTGAGAAATCTCGTCATCAATTCCAACTCTTTGGCTCAGTCTCAGTTGCAAATCAGGCAACCATTCCTTTTCCTTCATCATTTTATCTCGATTCAACTGCATTCAAGCAAGAAATAGAAAGAGATAAGCAACAATTTAACTCTCAGATTATTAAATGCATTTCCAGTTTCCAGAAATGCTTAATGGGTTACCTCAAGCCGAAATGGAGGTTCAAAATTTGGTTGAAAGCTACTGAATTTGCCCGCACCATCATTGGAGTTGAATAGAAATTGCCTGAACATTGAGTCGTTCCTGGACATTGTGCAGTAGGACATGGGCTTGGTGCTAATTTGATGTGCTTGAGGCTGAGAGCATGTGTTCTCATTGGTAAGAATATTACTTGCATTAACCTTCCATCGACGACTGTTGATCATTTCAAAGGGAGGCCATCGCTTTTCCTCGAGAAATCGGCTAGGTCTCATTGGTCCGATCCCTATTGCCGTATCCATTGCGTGAATTTGGTGATTGGAAGATGGAGACTTACCTAGCGAATGGAAGGCATTTGATTTTAAGCAAATGTTGCCTCCGTGATGTTTACCTATCAGAGAATTTGGCCTTATTGTTTCAACGTCATGATCAGATTTCCTTCAAGCAGAAGGACAATGAGGAGACGTCACTAATTTATTGTATGTGTTGTAATTCATATATATATATATATATAGAGAGAGAGAGAGAGAGAGAGAGATTTTACCTCGAAAATGTGGGTTTGAAATCAAATGGTCGTTGTGAGAGCTGCGGAGATTGAAAAATACTGCTAGTGATGTTATTTTCATGAAGAAGATTCTTTGCTAGAACAATGCCACCATTCTCCATTCTGAAGTGTTGACGAGGACCGGTTACCGGCTGATAAATCCCTCGAATATGATCTCTTCCTTGGATTGATCTGTATGTATGACTTAATACTGCAGAACATAAATGTAAAATATTCTTAATTAATTCTTGTATAAGAATCGATGGTTGGTTGTATATATTGGAATAAGGAAAACACCATCGTACTTTTGAGAACCCTAATCTTCTAAATTTTAAGTTATTATAAATACATAACAAAATATGGTGCAATTTTTCTTTTTTCTTTTTTTTTTTATTTCGTTTCTTTTCAAGATTTTTGGTTTCAAGTCTAAAACATATCACTAAATGGAAAATTTAGGCTAAATTAAGTCCTCTACTTTCCTACTACTGATTATCTCATAATTGTATCATTAAATTATAAATTGAAGGAAGCAAATTAAGTTCACCTTGGCCAGCCTCATCAAGCTTCTTACTTCGATACATCTGATGTGAAAGACACATAGGACAAGTAAAATGAGTCGGGAAATCAGAACATATATATATCTGGATTGGAATTAAATTAAAAGGAATACGAGTCATATTAAAATTAAACACCATTACTTTCAGCACCTGCAAGTGACTCTTCACATGGGCAATACTAAGTCCCCTAACATTCATTAGCTGAAGAACCAATTTAGGTGTTGCTTCTGCACAAATTCAAAGACATTTCAAATTAGTATACGTTGAAAGGAGAAGATGGAGGTGTTGGGATAAACTAAACCCAACCCAATAGGAGGGATTTGTATACATGCATGGAATAATGCTTACTCTCTTGTCCACCAAGTCGTTCGACAGCATGCACAAAAGAGAGATGGAGATCTGGAGTCCACCGTAGCCGAGGCAATTTTGAGCGAACGTATTGCCTAACCGTTGATCTTCGTTCATTTCCTCCCTCACCACCGGTGTTATTATTACTGGAACTACCCTCTGTTCCTTTTTCATCGTCTTCAACACTCAGTTCTACATTAAACTTGGCAAGACTACCGTCCTCTTCGCTGCTGGCTTCTTCATTCAAATCGAAAGATACTGAACATTTTTGGGAGGATGCTACTGATGTGTTTTCAGCTTGTTCTTCACTTCTGTCACTCTTTTGAATCTCCAAGTCTTCTGTCATTGCTGTTCCCAGTTCCTTTACATCATTTCCCATTATCAAAGTCTTCTAATTAAATTTGTCTGGATCTGCTAAAAGAAATAGAAATTAATGTTAGGTCTAGTGAAATGAAACAACTACTTTCTTTATGAGACTTCTACCTGATGCACATAATATCACGCGCAGAAGCAAAATTTTTAATTAGGTTTGCAAGCATCCTAGTTTATATATCATTCACATTACTAATTACATTATAAGAGGTTGTATTGTACGATCGAACATTTGCTATGAGGTAGAAAGTTTCAGCTACATCCAATTTTTGATCTTAGGTACTGGCATCTTTAGGTCATACCTAACCCTTTTAAACTTAGTGCAGATACATATTTAATGGGGAAAGCCTCTTATATCCCCCATCATGTAAATGGAATTGTCTCAAGTACTTAGCCTAAGGTTCGGAGAGGAATTATATTTTGTTGCTTATACAGATGCTTCTTGACATGGTCTCCTTTGAAATTATCCAAATAAACATGGAAATTAATGATGGAATGCCTCTGAGTTGCAGCAACTTTCTGACAGTGTCAAGAGTTGAAAATTAGGGAAAAACAAAGCAGGGAGACAAGTTCAAATTACAAATTAAATCAAATCTAAAATTTCAAAGCTCTCAAATTAACAGAAATGGAAAAAAAAGGCTTACATCTCTAGGCCTCAATGGTTATGAGACAGATACGATACAATCAACCCATTTGCGCGCAATCTGTGGTTCTTCTGCGAATTTGGAAATGCCAGATTTAGATCAATATTTTAATCCCACTAATTTATGAAACAGCGGATCCTAAAGGAACTAATAAAGTGAAATTGAATCTGTTGCTCAATGTATATAAAACAGTTCAGCTTTGATCTATCTATTCCGGGCCTGTATAATCAATAAAGCATGAAATATATCAAAATTCTTGATTATAATATATTTTTCCAACAATCATAACTCCTAAAAACTAATAAAGCTGTTGCAGAAAATTATACCTATTTAATTATGATCACTTTAATATTAATTTTATAATTATGATAAGCAACGGAAGTTTGCTGATTATGATATAAACAACGAATATGATTGTTGAGCTGCTCTTGTAAATTTTTTATTTCCTACTTCAATACTACTTACTAATATATTTTTAAAAGGGAAAAAAAAAACACCAATATGATTGTTGAATATGGGAAGAGAGAAGGATTCTCTTTCAGAGGCATCTTACCTTTAGAAAAAATGAAAGTAACTAGTTTCTTGAGTGCACATCCCTGAAGAATTAATATAGTTGTATATATAAACAGCTGCTAAAAATAATTTGGATTCTAGTTATAGTATTATATTTGATCATGAAAAAGAATTTTCAGAACTGAATTGCATCAAATAATCATGGCAATCCAAAGAATTGCCAGAATAGTTTAGTGTTTGAGGAAATAACAAAGGGTCATCTTTTCAATTATTTCAAGAAGAATGAAGAACTAAACCCAAGCGAGATTAACTCCCTCTCAGAAGCTATAAAAAACCATAAATTAAACACTGCAAATATTTGCGACAGAAAAACATAAAATTTGAAAGTTCATCCTTTAATTCTTTGGTACAAACCATTGAATTGAAGATGAAAATGATCCTCCCCTTTCCAAGACGTTGATCAGACAAACTCTGACTCTGGATTCAAACATGTCGCGTAGACGACCATCAACCCTTGATGCTAATCTTGCAGCTACTCAGGATATACAAATTGATGTAGGATTAATCCCTTAGACAAACGAGAGAGAAAGAAAGAGAAAGAGAGCTGTAGCACAAGCAGCAAGTGATGTTGTATTTTGTTATTGTTTTCTCTTGGATTTCGGATGTTTCTTTTGTTTCATTGAATCGTAGAATTTAAGTCACCAAAATTCAAGATATTCTAAGACTTTTCATTTCAGGGGTTATAAAAATCAACAATGTTCTGACGCAACCACTTGAGCTCTTAATTATAAATGTAATAATATTCACTCCGCATTATGGATACAGATACGACTGTTGGATATCATGTGACTACACTCGATCCTTTTCTTCTTTGCCCTACTTTGACAGTTGTCATGCACGTAAAAATCTCTTTCTCTCTCGTGATTATCTTAATTGTTTGACCTCTGTTACAGACTCCTCTCATTGTTAATTACATGATGAATAAATTAATTTTGTTAATCAATCTCAACCATATGGTTGTAAGAAATTTTGGTGGGCCATTTCGTTTATCAACATATCAATTCTTCTTACCTAAACAAAGACTTTCCTCTTATATCATACGCACTGTTTTTTCTGTCCCCATGTACTTATTGTTATTTGCGTCCACAGCTTTATTTTGTAACGTCATATGTTGCTATGCTATGACTTTTATTTATTGGTCCGAAATCGAGAAAATCGGTCGTTGAATAATTGCCGAAATTATATGGTGCTGCAAATGGTGAGAGAAATCTAGAAGTCGGTCAATTTTGGTAGACTTGTGGATTAATTCAATACAAGTTGGATCGATCATTTTCGAAACATTTTCAATTTGCAAATGGTAAGAAATCAATTTCATGTACACGCACATCTACAATTGACATTATAAATCTTGATTAATTAATCGAATATATTAGATCATTCCTTGACTGCGACGGAGTACTTCATTGGAAAAGAAAATGAGGGAGGCGTTCAACATTACTGTTTTCCATTTCCAGTAGCATGCTGCGAATATAGAAAGTGAATTCATTTCACTCATATTCCGTTTCCATTGTTTTTGTGGCCAAAAAATGCCCCGTACTTATTGCATAAGGATCAGCAATAATGGAGTAGGATAAAAACGTACTGGGTTTTAGGTATATATATATATATATAAGAGTTTACCATCCGCCATTTTGTCATGTTTAATTAACAGCCAAATAATAGAGGAAAAAGTTCACAGCGTTAAGTATGTATTAATTCTGCAAGCAGGTGAAGGAAAAATTAATTCATAACTGCTTCTTGAAAATGCAAGGACAACATCTTAAAAGACAATAATTCCCAAGCGGAGTAGGTTTGGAAAAGGGATAAATAAAACAAAGAACGTACTGTTCAAGATTTACTGAGGTTAATTAGAAAGCAAGGCAGTAGTTCTCTTCCAAAAGGCCAGAATACCTTATCACTATTTCAGAACTTGCTAGAACTGAAAAACATGTGCATTTTGATCAAGGTAAATGAAGAATTCTGAATCCAAGCAAACACATTACAATTACGAAGGAAACAAGGAAGACAAGTACAGCTGAACAGGAATTAATTATGGATATATTTGAAATCAAGACAGATAACTTGTTTCTCTGTGCTAGCATTTTCCCTATATGATCCAAAGTGTTTCCTTTCAAAGGGTTGATAAGAGAGAGTTTGGATTGCTTTGTCTCTACAAGACATAGGGTGGGTCTTCTCTTCATAGTCTTTGAGAAAGAAGAGAGGAATCACTTCAAGGTTTTAGGTTTAGCTAAAAGACACCCAAAACTGGCTCGGTATGAGTGACATATGCATATTTTTTTGTTGCTGGAGAGAAAAGGACAGATATTCTAAGGATTAAACTAATAGGTTTTAGCAGAGTAAACTACGTGGAAGCGAAAGAAAATTAGTATTATATATTCTTGCTTAAGAAAATTGAGATACTCCTAACCCTACGTACATTGAAAAAACTTTATGCTTTGTCTTCTCCTTTACTTGGGGAGTTGACATCCATTTAATTATTTATTTCTCTGAAGAATCTTTCAAAGAATTGCTCTTTTTTTTTATGTATTATTTCATGGATTGAGACATACAACCTAGCATTAGAACCCATCTCGTATTTTTTTAATATTTTAAGAGACCCGGAAAGGAGAATCGTGTCTGATAACTGTATTAATCAAACTTTAACTAATAGTATATGTATATCAATCATTTATAGGTTTATTTCTGTTTGGACCCTAGTATTTCTATCATCAGTTTGGAGCTCTTTGGAATTCTGATCCGATTGGTTCCATTAATGCAGTCGTGAACCGGCTTACCAAAACGATGTGTCTTTGGGTGCCTTTTCCCCTCCATTATTATTCTTAATGTAAATGGGTGACATTCTTAATTAGATAGACATATAAGAATGAAGATTAGGTTATAAAATATAAATGATCAACAACTAACTTATAAATGGCCGGTCACCAATATAATTCTTGCAGTCCATAGATTTTTATCTTTGGACAAAACTCAATTAACATTGCAGGCTATCAAAAACTGTATAACCCCACATTCCCAGATGTTTAACTTTGATTTGAGAGTTTCAACATGTTGCTTGTACAAAAAGATAAGAACAAATTACTCCATGCAGGAATATCTCTTTTGAAGTTCTATTGCAGGCATAAAAGTCGTCCCGATCGAAGAAAAGCACCCTGGAGAGATCATTGTCTATTTACAAACCAATAAATAGGTTACTTAGGTAAACAAATATTTACTTATTTATTCCTTAACCATACGCGGTTAGCTATTTCATAAAAATCATCAGATCTTCTCGTCTATGAATTGATATTTGATACTGGAGTGGACAAGCATGTGATTATTTCATGCACAAAAAGGTTTACAAGTAATTATTAATTCCTCCGGAACCACCCTCTGTTCTGTTAACATTGAACTCAGTATTGATCTGCCATCCTGTTGCAGGGACTAATCATTTACAGCTGAGAATACAGAGTAGCTTACGCCTTGCTCTCGACCTCGAATTTTAATTAATTCCCTGTTTTACTACTGTCTACTTTTCCCTTAATTTCGATTCTACATCGTCAACCAACTCTTTTAAAGATGCATTCGTTGAACGATTGATTGAATGTTAGTTTTGTGTATCCGTTCCATTTGAAGCTGGTTTAAGATGTCATTCTTGTTGATCCGGTTTCAATTCTTTAGCAATTAATGCCTCCAAAAGCAGTACTCTTGGCTTTTAGCAACTTTTATTCATAAATGGCCGCGTCCTGTGTAAACAAAGAGTAGTATATGGGTGTACTGAGCTGCCCAAATTTAATGTTTTGTTTTTGGTATTGGAAGGAGGAATATTTTTGAGCCAGGAACCCTTGGGCCACTTGAGGGCCATGTTAAGCCCACGTATTGACTCTGTTTCATGGTCCAGTTACAGGGGATTTTTTGGGTTAAAAGCATGCACGGAGAACACTATTATCACGGAAAGCACGCGGTTGACAGCTATTCCAGCAGTCAGCTTGATGATTCCTTAATTTCTGGAACCAAAATCTAACCGTGTAATATGCTAACTACTGTTCGACAACATTTACCGTCTAATGGTAGGGCCTTTGTACAGGCCCCTCCGGACCACAAAGCTTTCAGGAGGCTGAATCTCTTCCAACCAAGCCACTTCTGAGGGGTTTAGGCCACACAGTTGCTCATCACCTTTTGGACAACACAAGGAACATAACTATTTATTTTTGGAAATTAAAAGAACAATGGAGAAAAAATTAACAGCAAGAAAATGAGACAGATACCCTGTAGATCTCTCCTAGGAATCATCCGGAAATATGAGCAGTGCCGGCCATCTTCTGAAGAGTACGGAGGTGAAAGAACATCGAAGAGGGCACAGGGAGTTAAGGCTTTGAAACAATGAATGTTGCCACCACTAGTTGGGTAAAGAATTGTTGTACCACAGGGTGCATTCATTTCACAATCTCTAACAAGTGTTGCAGGTCTGGCTGTAAATTTCCAACAACCAAAAATTGCCTTTTCAATAAGACATTCAACACGTGCTCAAAAAATAACCAGGCAACATCAACTTAAGCTAAAGTAGATACTTCTTAATTGAATCCTTAAATTTAGTTTCGATGAGTAGGAGAACTGAAAAAATAAGAGCATTGCAGAGCATTCAAGTGACTTATTTGAGTACACGTAGATCATAGGCCTATCAAACAAACATTAAGAATTAGAAGATTGACAACTCATACTTTTATCAAACATTCAAATAACAACTTAAATGCTTGCACAACTATAATATTTTGAAGCACCCTCTTACTTTTGTTGAAATTGTTGATAAGTTGATTCAGCCAACTATTATGCTAATTTAAAGTCATAAATTCCAAACATAAGGAGTTCTTTAGCTTTTAGGAAATGCTCAACCCTTGTACATCCCTAGACTCTACAAACCAAGCAGCCATCAGCAGAGCAAGTAAATTCATACCTAACAGCATCAAGCATATTAAGAATTTCAGAAAATAGCATCTGAAACAAGATTATGGATTCTCAATTCACCAATGCAGAAGAAGGACCAGATTCCACCCTGTCAAAAAGGGCCAACAAACTAACAGACCAACAGCAGTAGTAGAGCCACTAATTGACTTGGCAGTGATTCAGTTGACACTGCCTACGTATAGTTACTGTCATAAGTTGAACCACAGATTGCATTGTAAGGTCGATATTGGTTATATTATCAGGGCTGAGGGACTTTAAACGAGCGGGGAACTGTGATATATGGGTGTTAGGTGCCAGTAGTAGTAGCAGACAAAAAATGTACAGATTCAGAAATCACTTGAGCTAAATACCAGGGTTTGGAGGTGACGCTATCAATTGAAGCACTATCCCTATTCTAAACACCCATTTTATCATAAAGATTCAGTCATTCCCAAGAATGTTGCCAAGTCCTGGGTTGCCTGGTTGGTTTGCCATGAATACTGAATTGAACTGATGCAGGTGCTTGAATCTTATAATAACTTCCTATGTGAGAAAACCTACAACTACAAAAGGAGAAAAGGACATGGTTGGGAGAAAGATACAGTACTAGAAATGCCAATTACCAGCATTAGCATTGTTTTATAACATAAAGAAATGGCAAAGTAAGTTAAAGAGGAGCACCTTCAGTTGGATCACTCGACCCAGGTAGATCAAGCCAATCATAGGATTTTACTAGCAATGAACCATAGAGAAGCTTGCTCAATACAGTCATTCCAGGATGATTATGAAGTGGTATGATGGAGGAAGGAGGCATGCAGAAGATTCCTATCTGCAACAAAGTCCAAAAATTGTCAAGCATATAACATGAGTCCAGCATTCTACTCATTCCTCAAAAACACAATTATTTGAGCCAAAGCGTTCCAAATAAATAATTGAGAGTTAGTCCTGCTGTTCTACTAATTGCTTACTGAGAATCTGTCACATTCATGCAAGTGCAGATACTTGATTGGAGGTGGATACTGATGACATCCATTACGCCCTTTTCTGCCGTTGCTACTACGCACATAACTTTTCCATTGGCGAGCTGATTGTGCCTCATGTTCAAGACCCACATTAGAAGGCTTCAATTCATCTGAAATACCATCATATGAAAAGGTTGAAATGATTCATCTTCAGAAGTACTTCAATCAGACATAAGTATACAATTTGGGAATTTCCTAGTTTCATATGGGGGAATACCACACCTAGAATAGCACAAACTTTTCCAAGAGCTTCTTCTGATATTGGACCATTAGTTGAGAAGGATGCTTTGCACGCATCATACAACTTCTGAACAACCGGCATGATGAAAGTAGTGCAGCAAATTCAACAAGCCAATCTAATAAAGTAATCAAACGAAGCTAGCTTCTCTATAAACTTTTCTATATTACTGGCAATATAGTTTAAAAGTTAGCAATGAAAAACAAGTTTCTTTCCCTGCAACAATTCCAAAATCCAGCTCTACGCGAACCCAAAGGACAGCAATATATATGCATGGTAACTAGTCAATCCTTTCTTGTTCAACCTGCTGCACAGAAGCACCTAGCATACCAACACAACAAACCACCAAATTAAACAAATTTGATAGAACTAAATTCACATCAACCGCCCCAAACATACACACAGCTAAATTAACGCCTTTAATTTCACTCGTTCAAAAAAACTACTAAGATTCCAATAAAAGTAACCAGAAAAAAAAGAAAAGAAAAGAAAAGAAACCTGCTCATTTCAGCTGTACAAACAGAAAAATTATCCAGGCGACTTAACAAAAAACCACGGGAAACATCAACTTTCCAATTCGTTTTAGATTAGAACAGGACAATAAACAAACAGAATCAGATGCTGCGGTTGTAATCTCTCCACCAAACTTAACTAAACGACACAAATTCACGATCAAATTACAGAGCAGAACAACATGAAAGTCTGCTTTATTATACGGTGAAGCAACAGAAGAAAGAGTATTCAAATAAAAGCATATGCAGAGCCATTATTCGGACAAAGAGATAAGAGTGTACCGGGTTTGAAGTGTAATAGTGTGGCCGAATAGCGTTGTGTTTGTTTCCAACAGAGCAACTGAGTGTTGATGGTGAAGTAGACACAGAAAGATAGAAGTAAAGAAGCTGTCTGTTCTGGCTTCGTTTTAGATTGCGAAAATGTTAAGGTGGTCGTCCTTGCGGCAGTATTACGAAACCAGTTACAAGGTTAAATTCAATGCATCTGAAACTCTGACACATCTCTGACGTCCCACCACCTTTTCGATCATTTCCGTCAAAAAGTGAGAACAATAACATTCAGATCCCCTTTCTTTTTTATTGTTTTACAAGTGAGGACATATTTTATCAAGTGAAAAATAATAAAAAAAATTCATTACATTGCACCAAGGAAGATATAACGATGCAATATACGTATTCGAATCATATTACAAATAACTATCATAACATCAAATCAATTAAAACCAAAAGAATTAGCCGAAGAATTGGGAGAAAATTAGTGCAAAAAAATTATCATTATAAGAATACCTTTATTAATAGTGTACTCTATTAAATATAAATTTTATGAGTATTTTATTAACAGAATATTATCACATTCTTCTGATATTTGAATTTATATAGTTTAGAAAAAAAATAAAAATTGTATTACATACCTCTCTTATAATATTAGTTAACTGACTTTAAATGATAAATTTATTAAAATACTCTTAATTATTTATTTTTTATTAAAATATATTTTTTTAATATCTATTTTTGACGTTTGTGTATTAATTAATTCAAATGCACAAATTAAATAAAATAATTATATAATAAAATAAAAGGTGCAAAAATTAAAAATTCGATTTAAAGTATAATTTTTTTAATAATTATAGAATAGAATAAAATAAGTATTTTTCAAATGAAATATGGAAATACATATAGTTAATAAAATTAATTAAAAAATTAAAAAAAAATCAACCTCTCTTTCATTAAGTAAGGATTTAGAAAAGTGAAATTTTATTTTTTAGACAAAATAACAAATATCAAATAATAATATTTTATATATTTATCCCTATACTTAATAGTCAACTAATGGTCAAATATAATCATAAAGGAGGTAAGTGATATAATCTCTATTCTTTCTCTCTAAATGATATAAACTCAAATCTTAAGGAAGGAATGTGATAATATTCTTTTTATTGATTCTTTTCAATTGTCTTTCTCCCTTAGAGTTGTTTTCCTAATAAATACAGTGATAAATTTTCTTTTATGAAGTTGAATTTATACAATTCTCAGTTCTCATGAATTTAGAATTTCAAATTTAAAAGTAAATCATATAAATATTATTAAAAAATCAACAAAATAAGTCTTATCACATATCTAAATATGAATAGATAAAAATAATTATAAATCTAAAAATTTAAGAGAAAATTTATTATTAAACAATTAATAAAAAAAGAAAAGAAAGAAATAACAATAAAAGGTAGAGCTCTTTCTCGAATAAAAAAAAGAAAATAATTTTTAAATATTATAATTTTAAAATAGAATCTTCAGAAATTTTAATAGTTTATTCTAGTCAATTTTACAAAAATTATATTATTAAAAGTACGTATACTTAACATGTGATGTCCAAAATTTAATGCTATAAGGTTATTTGATCATTTAAGTAGGAATAAGAAATATATTTGAGATAAATGGAAGATTTACTTTTTTTGGTTTATAAACATAATATAGATTTTGATAAATAAATTTAGCATTCTTAGTTTATAATCAATTTAACTTCTTTTTTTTTCTTTAATGTGATCAAATATTGTATATAACATCATTGATTTTAGATTATATCTCAACTTTATATGAAATGTAAATACAATTTATAATATTTAATAGAATTTTACTTAATTTTTTAACAAACAAAATACATTAATTGGTAAATTTGTCAGTGCATGAACTGATTTTTTTTTTAAAAAAATAATGATAAAAACCGGCCTAGGTGCATGTATCACTACTGCAAGTCTCAAAAAGATGCACATTCAATAAAGTAATACGTGAACCACTGAGGCTTTCCCTTAGTGGCCAAAAGACTTGCCCTTCCGTTGGGAGAGTAAGTCTTCGAACCTTGCTAAATGTAAGGTTCTCCCATAAATTGTGGGGTCTTTTTTAGATATATTTGAGTCGTTTTCTAAATGTTGAATGTCTTACAACTGTTTAATATCTTTTCAATTAAATTTTAGTAGATCTCTGATTGTAAATACTAGTAGGTATCTAACTTAAAATATTAGTAGATTTGTAATAATTTAAAAAAAAATAAATAAAGTAATACGTGAATTTCTTACACAATTTACATCTAATTAATCTTTTAAGATGTACAAATTTTATTCGATTACTGTTATATTTGACAATCTCTCAGGTTATAATTATTTCAAAGAGTGCTATTATATGCATATTTTATCATCATTTCTACTTATTTTTAATTTTTATTTACAGTAAATCTATTTGTAAAAAGATCTTGTTTTAAATAAATATATTTTATTCTTTAACAATTTTTTTCAAAGAGTGCTATTTTAATTTTTTAAAGTGCCGAAATTGTTGATAAAAAAAATTTGTAAGATTGTTCTTCTGAATATTTGCTTCTTAAATGGAAAAAAAAAAACTTGTTTTAAATATTTCAGGTGGGAAAAAATTCGGGTCCCTATGTAATTTTTAAGGTTGATTTTTCTCTTAATAGGAGTAGACCCTCGCTTAATTGGAGTGCAGATTTTTGTAAGTGTGTCAAATATACACAAAGCTCAACTTTCAATAACTTTGTGATATAATATTAAAGATCGTAAATTGTAATATTTATAAAAAATAATTTATTTTATATAATATTTTTAATAAGAATTAGTAAAATTTTTATGACATTTCTTTTGTAAATTTTGATTATAAAGAGTAGTTAAAATGTTAAGTAACAGGAATATGAATTCATTTATACTATATTTTATTTATTTTTTAATATATAACTGTTACGTAAATTAACGAATATCAGTACACATATCACAAGTAAATAATAAAGTTATAAGAGAATGCCAATCACACGAGAAATGTTAATCATATAATTAATGAATATAATTAATTACGAATTTATTTAAAGAAACGAAATATCTTTTGATTGCGGAAATTAAAATAGAATAAAATTTTACTACTAAGTAAATTAATTAAAATATTCAACTAATAAAAAGATATAGGGCTAATGATTTTATTATATTTGATTGCATTCAATTCTTCAATTGACGTTATTCTAATTTAAAATCTGCGTTATTCATTAATTATTTTAATTTATTCGACAGTCTTTCCTAGGAACATAGCTTACTTCGTATCTAAAATTTTACTATATCTTTATGTAAAATTAATTAAATAGAAGTATATTACGATTATTGATAATTTTTAATTAAACTACGCAAACCATATTAGTATATTTCTATTTAATATGTAATTTACGGTATTTATCACACCGTCTAAATATGATATTCACTTCTTAACTCCTATTAATTCACAATTTATTTAAATATTGACTAAATATTCAAAAACATTCATTATCGTAATAAATACTCAACTCTAAATCTCAAATCAATTGAACACATAATATTAAAAATTGGATGCTCCAAATAAATTAAATCATTACCCTAAAAAAAATAAGTTTAGTCACTCATCAGATAGAACTCAAATCCAACAATACAAAATTTAACAATTAACAATATAATATCAATAATCACACTATTGTTAAATTAAAGACTAAATTAAAAAGAAAAGAAAGAAAAATTAGATTATAAGAGCTTAAATTTAAGAGATTGATGACAATTTCTCAATCTCTTGATGAAATATTTTTTTTGTCATTGATTTTTCTCTTTCTTTCTCTAAAAATCTTCTTTCCCTCTTTTCTTTCTCTCTAAACTAAACTCTTTCTCAAAAGTCACCTTTTCTTCCTTTCCTAAAACATAAAAATCTCAACTCTAATTATATTTAACCATCAAAACTTGATTTAAGGGTCTAAAAATTATGCAAAAATGCCCTGCATTGAAGTTATGTGATAAATATCAATTAGGCCTTCTTACTTTATTTAATTTAAATTTAAGTTCTTATTTTGATATTTTTGTGTTTTGATCTTCTTTTTGTTGCATTTCAGTCCATTTGGGCAGAATGCAAGGAGCGATCGCGCCATGGTTTGGCGAGGCGGCTCGCTTCGTTCTGACTGCCAAGAAAATTAAAAAATTTAGAAATTATCAATTGGACTCTCTTTTTTTATTATTTTGATTTGACCCCTTATTTTGATATTTTTACATTTTAGTTATATTTTGGTCCGTACATCTCTTACGTTTTGGTTCCCAAACGGCTTTCTTTTCAAGTCAAATTTATTTTTTTCGATTTCATTTCACTTTAGATGCCCAATTCTTTTATTTTTTACATAATATAAGCAAAACACATCAAATATTATTAAAACTTGAGGATTAAACAAATAAATCAAATTTAAGAATATATGATAAATATTTTTTTTATATATTTATCAATAACTAATATTAAATTATTCATATATTGTAAAATAAATAAATTTATACTTTAATTATAATATATTAATAAATATTCAATTATTGATATGTTATAAAATAATATTTATCATTACTATTATATTTATTTTTAGTTAATAATTTAAAAATAAAATTTTAGTTGATTATTTTTAAATAAGGTTATAATTCTTAATTTTTTAGATAATTAAAATTTTAATAAATATTTTTAAAGTTATTAGCACTAACCAATATAATAAACTAAATCTTAAATACTTTTAAGTGTTATTTCTCATAAAATTATATATAAAAAAAATAATAAATTGGTCTAAAGAAATGGTGTGCATTGTACAATGCACGAATTGTGGTGGGTGGCATGTCTGTTGTTAAGTGAACGAAATATATATATATATATATATATATATATATAAATATAAATATTAGGCAATCTTTGTTTGTGTTTACTATTTTATTTAAATTAAATTTAAATAATTAAACCAAAAAATTGATTTAACTTTGAGTAAATTGCATTTTTATTTTTCGATAATGTGATTTATGAGATTTTAGAATGAATCATAGATTGAATTAGATGTTTGTTTCTCTAAATTAATTAGATAGATTTCAGCAGCAACGTTAAACACAAGTAACCATTTTTCAGCCATGACGAAAATGCCCTTGAAGATGATCAGATGGCAAAATCTTAGTGGTTAAATTATTTTCCGTAATTGAAATTGGTAGGATTGTTAGAGGAAAATAAAAGAGGGAGGCACGAACCGAAAGGCGAAAGCTAACGCGGAGGTGGAGAAATATAGTGGGCCCGGTCAACGGTTAAAATATAAATAAAAAATTAAATGAAAAGCGCGTCCGATTACAACGGAAGTGGGGGCCCTCAACACCGTCCAATCCCAATGCTACCTATCCACCTCCCCTCCCTCCTCCGCCTTCTTACGGTTAACCCGTTGGTTAATTTTCCCGCCGAACCGAACGTCTTCAAGTGGGACCCATAATCGTAACACTCTTTCAAAGAAAGGGATATTATCAGTTTCCTCCCCTGAAGTATTACTTATTATCAATTAGATAGTCAAAAATAAAAATATAAGTAAACAACTCCCTTAATTAGATGATAGTACTTCTAATTTTTTGTTAAATGACCGAACTGTCCTCTTCTCTGTCAAGCTAATTCACTGTTTATGTTAAAGTTCATGAGAAATTGTGGACAGTTCGGTCATTTAACAAAAAATTAGAAGCACTATCATCTAATTAAGAGAAGTATTTGCTTATTTTTTTATTTTTGATCATTTAATTGATAATAAACAATACTTTAGTAAAAAAATTGATAATACTCCTTCAAAAAAATTATATTTTGAAGTCCCTAAATTTGTATTATTTTCTCATATGATGAAATAACTTTCGATTTGTATATATTGGGTCCTTCAATGATACTGAAATGACAGAAGTACCATCCTTTGTTTTGTTTGATGCACTTGACTCAAATTAGATATCGGAAGACTGATTTGGTCATTTCAGTTTGGTTAGGGATCTATCAGATAAAAATTACAAACATATGTCTATTTTTTAAAACTATAACAATATGGGGGCTAAATGATATTTACAACAATTTAATAATCTGATTTCGATATAAAAAATTGAAAGGAATAATTATTGGGGGCGCAGATAGCCCAATAAAAATAAAAAACAAAAAATGGAAAAACAGAAACAGAACGTCAACAGGGGATGGCTCGTGGGGTCTACTGTAGAGAGAGAAAGAAAGGAAGAGAAAAAAAAAAATTTAAAAAACAAAAACAGCGAAAGAAAGAATACAGAATTTCGGAGAGAGAAAAGAAAAAAACAGAGTCCTGGTCATGAGAGAGACAAAAATGAGGGTCGAAGGGGGAAGGATCCTCTGAGATCATCCAGCATAAGGGCAGTAATTGAAAAAAAAAAACTAATAATTATTTCGCCATTACTAGGATTTTTTTTAATTATTATTATTAATTTTTCTTTGCTGCCTTGGAGTCTCAACTCTTCAATCTCACCATCATCACCACCCTTTACATTTCATGTCGTTAACAAATTTTTCGATATTTTGCTCTTCATCTAACCGGCATTGTCATCAACATCAGAAAAAAAGTGATTCCATATACCTTTTTAATCATTTTTTATGGTAAATGAAATTATTCTCTCTATTTTGCTTGCGCTGGAGGGTATTCCTTGTTCTTTTTCCTTGTCTGGTTTACAATGCTAACTTTTTTGTTTTCTCTCATTCTTGAATTTTTTCAGCTTCTGTTAAGTGGAGGAGATAACAGGAAGAAGACAACCTTTTGAGAGAGCTTATGATCATTTCAGGCAAAGGGTGCTTTAAAATTAATTTACAATAAAAGCATGAGAGACCCTGATATGATCATCAACAGACGTCGAGCCTTTGCGTTTGCATTTGATTGTCATTTGGTTTCTGCACTGTAGTCAGTTTATATTTTGAGTTTGGGAAAAAGAAAAAAAATATAAAAAAAGAGAATTTCGGTAGTTGTATGTATTGGTTTGAGGAGCTTGCTTTCAATAGATAAACCTGGCGATTTTGGATAGAGTACTGATTGTTTGCAGACATTGTTGCTACCTCCAGCACTGCAGCTTTCGGTGTTAAAGCAATGGGGGGTAGATGGAATTCTATTGGATTCCAGTTCTTGTGCTTCTTGGTTTTGATCAATACTCTTGAAAATCAAGGGTGTTGGTCTCTCAATTCCGAGGGTAAATTATCATTTGATATAAGTTGTCTATATGAATACTGGTTTCAAATATAATCGATGACTGTTTGATGCTATTTTGTTGATTTCTTTTGGTTTTGAATGGCCTTTGAAAGTGCAGGTTTGGCTTTGTTGGAATTCCGGGCAAGACTATTTTCTGATCCTTTTGGTGCTTTAAAAAATTGGAACAGAAATGACACCACTCCTTGCCGGTGGCCAGGTGTTGATTGTCTCTATGGTAAAGTGCAAATGCTGTAAGTACCCTATAGTGTTTTCTCTAAATTTCGCATTAAGTCAATTTTCAACATTAAGAATATAATTCTTGTCTTGTCCTACAAATAGTCCATGATTTGGTTTGTTTTGTTATGATGATTTGATTTTCTGCCGTGTTTCTTTTAGCTATAGTGCTGGATTGTTGTCATTTCTTTCTGTTTACTTCTGCATGTAGGGATCTGAGAGAACTTCATTTGGAAGGAACATTGGCACCCGAGCTCGGGAAGCTTAGTGAGTTAAGAATTCTGTAAGAATTCACAATTTTGCTCTCTCTTCTGCTTAGTGACTTAAGATCTCTGGATTTTGTGATATATGATTGAGACAAAAGGGTATATGCATTCTGATATTGTAATAGGATATATGTCTGGATAATACAGATAAGAAAAAAACACAATTACTGCTCACTGAATATGGGTAAGTAATACAGGACAAATATGCTGTTTTTGCTGGATATCAGGTTTTGGTTCCTAAACACCTTAATTGTCTTCAGCAGCCTCATTATCAATGTTTTCAGAATCTTAATTGTTGTCTCAATCTTCACTGAATTGTTTGATCTGGTAGGGGCTGTAAGAGACATAACAAAATCCTTTCAAACTTTCAGTTCTGTTTGTGTCTCATATCTTTTCTTATAATCTTGTATTTTCCGTCTTATCATTTGCATCTTTTGCCTCCTTTTAAAACTCCCTTTTGTTAATCTTACTTTTAATCATGCCACTCCTGTCACCAATATGCAGATTTGAAGTATTTCAATAAGTTTCATATTTACGTTGCTACTAGATTTTGTCCTTATTCCCTTTCTAAAATCTTGACTCGAACACTTCCCTTTGGCCTCTGCTGAATTGAAAAATAGATTTGTTTTCTAGTCTTCTTATTATCTTTTTTTCTTAAACTATTTTATATTATCCATATTTATGTTGCCTGTGTTGTTTGCGGCTGTTCAACATCTGGAAGGACTAACCTTGCATATCCTTTAATCTGGAGAGGAAGCATAAAAGTGTACTGTATTCTTTCATTTTGTTTTGACACAACAGGCACACATGAAAGACGTATTGTATTCTTGAGCATGCATTTGTTGTTTAATATCTTCCTATTAAAGCCATTGATTACAGGAAGAAAAAATCTCTCTATGAACATTGATCATTGTGTAAATCTATATCCAAATATGCAATCAAACCAGATAAGGAATAAACTTACTGTTAGCTTATACTAAGCGTAGTTTTAGTTTATGATGCGACAACTACACAATCATCTTCCATTTATTATGTTAAAGGTGGCATAATTTTTTGTCTTTTCTCTTAAGCTACCTTGTAACTTTGTTTCTCTGAATCATATTTGAAACACAATATATTTCATATTGCCATATGCTTTGAAATTGAGAAAAGGTCTGGACTTATGAGGATCTTCTTATATGGCAACGCTTTGGGGTTTTCTTAAATTATAGACAGGGAGCATGGAGTCTTGATAATTAGCTCGATATTTGGTAATCTTTGCAGTGTTCTCTGAAAGTGATTAAATTTTATTGTTCTTGCTCTCTCCATTTGCATGAACAGTGTACTCCACAGAAACTGTTTCTCTGGTACAATTCCTAGAGAGCTTGGAGAGCTTACAAAGCTGGAGCTACTGGATTTAAGGAACAATAAGTTGAGAGGAATAATTCCAGTGGAAATAAGCGGGTTGCCATCACTGAAACGCTTGTGAGTTATATATTTTAGGTTCAAAATATGTAGATGCTCTTGGCTTTATTGGTATCTGGACTAACTCATTTTTCACCCTAGGTTGCTTTGCAACAATAATTTTGAAGGCACCGTTCCTCTGGATCTCAAGAGGCTCAACTTACTTTCTGAATTGCAATTTGATGACCAACTTGCATCTGCTGTGGCTGATGGAATTGGATGTGTAAATAGAAAGTTTGGCCAGTATTGGTAAAAATTTCACTCGTGTAAATGGTCCTGTTGTGTATCTACCGGCTCTTCCTTGCTTCCTCACCCACATACACACACCAATCACAATGAGATCAGAAATTTAATCCCATAAATGGTCAATACACCTTGCAAGATTTGTGATATCAACCATGGAAAATTGGCAAATGCTAAAGATTGCATAGTTAACTCATGGAAAGTAAATTTTCTTAGTTTTGACAGGTCGATAACCATTTATGTGCCCATGCTTAGGAAAATTTTCTTTTATCGCCAAGTTTTTAGGCCTATTATTGCACAAAAGTTTTATAAGATCGTTTTACATGAATTATATGACCAGGTTCAATCAATTAGGGGGTTTGGCATATTTTTCTGGATTTAAACTCGGTAAACATTCAGCAGTACTATTTTCAGTATGGAAAATAGTACAACTCTCAATTATGGTTTTCATCTTCTGTTTCTAAAGATACTCTCCTTTTGTATATGGACTATAAGTTCATTTGAAATTTACAAACATAAAGGTAATTGTGGACTAGGTCCTAACATGTTCTCAGTTCTGGAATAAGTATTATTTATTTAGAGCATTAACAGTTGCAAGATTAACCAACCCTGCCTCTTTGTGTTAAATTAAAAAACAGATCAGAGGATTTCTTATTTTTTTTGCAATTTTACTTGGCCTAGCAAGCATATTTGTGTCTGTAGACATCTAGTTTTCTGATATTTGAATTGCCTTGGACAGCCTCTGGTACAGAAATTTGAAGCAATTGAATAAGCAAGAATCATTTGTTACACCAATCAAAGGAGTTCTTGCCCGTTACCTCAGTGTCTTGCCACTGCCGCTGTATGGAGTTGACTTTCTTTTACTGCCTAGTATTGGTAATATTATTGTTGTGCTTTTTCATTATCTTCTCTTTGTTGAAACCGCTTATCCTTCTTGCAAGGTTCAACTTAGGAAAGGACTCTCTGAGTACTCAAGGAGACAATAGTTGTGCTAATCTGCCTGGTGAGTAGAAATAGTATAACTAATTTTTGGTGATTGGACGTAAATATTTATGATTCTAACGAGACAATATGTCATTGTCTTCTGCTTAAGCTGCATCCTCTCAGCAAAACTTGGTACATCATACACGGAATTTTGTAGCTGTTGCACGTCGTAGGCTACTTGAACAGTCGAGTAACCTCCCTGCTGCACCTGCTATTTATGGGCCTTCCTCTGATCAGATCATTGCTCTTCCAACTGCCAGAAGTAGCGGGACTTTCCCTGCAGTACCCAATGCCAAGAGAAAACAATATCCTTCACCCACACCACAGTCTTCACCTGCTCCTTCAACAATGCAACGTAGTAATGGTACAAATGGCAAGTCCCAAAGCTCCAAGCCAATCAGACAAGCACCTTCTGACTCTGGTGGAAGCATATGGAAGTATTTTCTTATTATTCCTGCTGTAGCTGCCTTGCTCATAGTCGCTGCTGCTGCATACTCCATGTGCCGAACCCGTGCAGTGAGGACCATAGGTCCTTGGAAGACTGGACTGAGTGGACAGTTGCAGAAAGCATTTGTTACAGGTGATTTTCTGATATTGAATATTTAAATTCATTATTTTGGCAAGTTGAAATACTGTCAATTAAAACCTGAAGTGGGTTGTTACATGTTGACGTGAAACTTTCTAAATGGAAGTTTTTTTTTTTTGACTAAGCTGACCTGGTCAATGAAATGATAAATCAACTCTAGGTGTCCACTTGATCCTAACACAATTTGGCAAAACTAATAAATGACTCTGAATAATGAGAAGAAATATCTAGTAGTTCTTTTATAGTATTCTTTTGTAAGGAAAGCTTTCATCTTGGTTATGTCCTTGTTTAGAGGATGAAATTTTGTCTTCATTTTCCATGCAATGCACAAGCTGCTTGTGATTCAATGGTCGTCAATTGTGACACTAGTGTTGTATACAACAGGGCATTTGGTGTTGGACTCAGGAACTCTTAAAATCTAAATTTGGGTACAGAATATGCACGTGTCTTTGTACATTTTATGTCCTTAAAGATATATAACTGATTGACTGTTTAGAGTAACAATATAGACAATAGAGAAAAAAATGGGGTTCTGAGACATTAGCATTCCCCAGTAATTGTTTTTGTTTAATCCAATGACAACTTAACAGTGTTTGCTATAAAATATAGGTGTCCCCAAGCTGAATGGATCAGAACTGGAAACAGCTTGTGAAGATTTCAGCAATATCATTGGCACCGTAAATGGCTGTACCATGTACAAGGGAACACTATCCAGTGGAGTTGAGATCGCTGTTGCATCAACTGCAATCAATTCCAAAGATTGGTTCAAGCGCTCAGAGAAGGCCTACAGGAAACAGGTTTGTTTTTTCCGTGATCACTTGAAATGAAAAACTCAACAGTCTTTTTGTCAAAAACGGTGAAGCGAATGCACTCTATGCTTTCTATTTCCTTCTGTGAACTCATTTTCTCAAATTTATTAAACGTAATTTGGGTGCTGTAGATTGATACGTTGTCACGGGTTAATCACAAGAACTTTGTCAACCTTATTGGCTATTGCGAGGAGGATGAACCTTTTAATAGGATGATGGTGTTTGAATATGCTCCTAACGGCACCGTCTTTGAGCATATACATGGTAATATGCTTAATTAATATACTACTTGTCTGATTAGGATTTGAGTTGGAGGCTTAATATTTGAGAGGCTACAATAATCTGGCTGCTTCTCTCTCTGTTTTGTTTTTCAGTTAAGGAAATGGAACATCTCGACTGGAATGCAAGAATGAGGATTATTATGGGAACAGCTTATTGTCTTCAATATATGCACCATGATTTGAATCCACCTGTACCACATTCTAACTTGAGTTCACATTGTATCTATTTAACTGATGATTATGCTGCTAAGGTAAACCACTTTCTCTCAAATTTGACTGGCTTCATAAAACCTAGACCGTTATGTAACAATAATATCCTCCTATCCTCTTGTGCTCTCAGGTTGCTGAAATCTGTTTCGCATCATTGGCTGTATCCCAGTCAAAGCACTCAGTTGACAGTGAAGACAATTTTGAATTACCTCCTCTTGCGGACCCTGAAACAAATGTGCACAGTTTTGGGATAGTGCTACTTGAAATCATTTCTGGAAAGGTTCCATACTCCGAAGAAGACGGGCCCATTGAGAAATGGGTAATTCACATCGCAAAAAAAGTAATTTTAGCCTATTACTGTGTTGTATAGTTTTTCATTGATAAATAACGTCAAAATTTCCAGGCTGCTGAATATTTGAAGGACAGCCGAAACTTCAGCTGTATGATTGATCCAAGCCTCAAGTCCTTCAAACAGAACGAGCTAGAGGTCGTCTGTGACGTTATCAACGAATGCATCCTGCCAGATCCAAGGCATAGGCCAACAATGATGGATATCGTCGCCAAATTGAGGGAAGTGATTAATATCAACCCTGATCAAGCTGTTCCAAGACTTTCTCCCCTCTGGTGGGCTGAACTCGAAATCTTGTCTGCTGAGGCAACTTAACTTGTTTCGAAATATCATCTTCTGTTGTTGTAAGTCAAGTTTTTTTGCTATTACTTTGTGTCTAATGCAAAGGAATAGCATTTTATTTTGAGCTTTCACCTCACTTAACTATATCCTGCTGCCAATACTTGTTTTTCAATATTTTTTTTTTGGGCCTCTTCGCATTCATATTATCCTCATGTGATTGATTCATTCTATTCGATATTCTTTTTACCCACTTCTTTATAGCATCCCACCACAGAGACAGCGTGTGCTATGATGTTGTATAATTCGGGCCGCGTTCCCATTATATATATATACATATATATTAGGCGTATATATGTATCTTGTGATAGACAGTTTGTGATGTAAAAGAACTAAATTAATTACCACTAGGATCTCATGCACATCTCAATTCTGGTGAATGTATTAAATTTGTGAACCTTTTTGCTTAAATAATTACAAATAGGTTGTCTAGTGACTCCAAAAAAGGTTTCCTTCCCTCATCCAGTGCCTCGTTTTTTATTACTCAGAGTAACAGTTCAAATGTATTGGAAAAATAATCTTTTTAAGTATACGAAATTGAATTGATGTTAGAAAAGGGTTTTGATTTCTAGATTAGCCACCAAGTACTCCTAGGGCTGACAACACATGACCTCGGTAACAAGAACAAAACATACAAACGCCGCGCGCCGTGGCGCTCAGCAGTCAGCACCATATTCATGAATATGTATAGTATACAGCTGTTGTTTGCGATGGGAATAGAGAGTTATATATGGCTCTGCATGCATGATTTGCCGCCACGCATGGCCCCCGCTACTCCAGCTGGAAATCCAACTCTGAAAGTTATGTCGTCATCTCATGGATCGTTGCCTGAATCTCGCCATATTAATATGCAAAAGTTGTAGCAAATAAATACGGGAAAATGAATATCTTAAAGCAGCCAATCCATTGCGTCGTGTGAAGGTGATGAATGCAACTTACTAATTCTTGCTAGCTGTTCTACAATAATGGATGCGTTCCAGTTCCGGCATCCATGCCTCAACATTGACCTTGACCAGAGTACAACAACAATAATATTATACAACATAAAAGTTTTGATTATTTATAGAAATAATTGAAATTTTGTTATAAAGTATTGAATGATTGCATGAATGACATGTAGCTTCTCCGAAATCAGTTTGAAGCTGTGTCAGACTTGTGAAAATATAAGCCAGAGCCGACCTCATCATATTTTTATTATATTGGGATTTCTCGATGTATATGTGTAATGTTAATGAAGCACGAGTTAATCAACCATTACGTTAATAACTAATGCAGTTTAACATGAGATTCACGACTGTACAGCCATATATTTTTCACTTCACTAGTCTACTTGAATACAGTAAGAGATCTCATCCTCGTACAGGTACAAGGACAGACAAACATATTTATATATATTTACTCCTTTATTAAAAATCTGAATTTTTAAAAAATACGCAATTGCATTCATTTTCCTTGGTATTTATTACGTGTTCAAATAAAATTAATTAAATTCGGATATGAATTTGGATATTAACAGAGTATTAATCCTTATTCTTTCCATACTCGATTCCACCTCTGAATATGATCTTCTTTCTTCTGTATCCCCGCCCAATCCAGCATTACACTCGTATTTTCCCTTCCCTAATAAATAGCATAAAAAATTATTAGTCAAGTATACTTAAGAGTTAACATCACGCTCACTATCAGAAAAAGGAACAAGGATTAGTTTAATTATTTGTAAATTATTGAATATATATTTTAAATAATCACAATTAAATCTATTATAATTAATACACCCCACACACACACACACACACACACACACACACACACACACATATATATATATATATATATTATATTCAATTTTAATATAATAATCTACAAAATAAGTATAAATATGTATAAACAATTATGAAGTCATTCATCCTTACCTCTCTCTCTCTCTCTCTCTCTCTCTCTCTCTCTCTCTCTCTCTCTCTATATATATATATATATATATATATGAAGTCATTCATCCTTACCTATCTATCTATCTATCTATCTATACGAAAATGGAATATCGTAGGTATAATTATTTCCAATTATAACTCTCAATCAATTAAGTACTTTGCATCAAAGGGCTAACGAAAGTGAATGCAAATATCATGAATTTGATTTGGGTTATCGGAGAAATCAGGATTGCTGTATTGACAATCTTTTTTACAACTCTCAAACCCGGCCGACTCTTAACCACGATTCGTTCCCAAATGAAAAGCAACAGAAAGCTACAGACTGACAGTATCAAACAGGACCCAAATCCCTCTCATTTTTTTTTTTTGGTTCTTTTTCTTTTTCTGCAGGTAAACTTTGTAGAAATTAATTAACATTATGATGATGACAGTCATATATAAAACCACCATTAGACATTGAGACTAACAAAACTATGGTATCATCATCATCCTAACGACAACCCAAAATCTACAACTCTTCCCAGTTTAGTCCCTACTTGGCATATTGGCCATCTCTTTTTTGGCCCCATTGCCTCAGCCGAATCTGAAGCATACAAGTTCCAGCCAAGAAGTTCACGCTCTGACTTGTGTTCAATATGTCGAGAATTCCTTTTAGCGTCTTGAGCCTTACACAATCTGCAGCTTTCATAACTTTCTCCAATCCGCTCATCAATCCTTTTAATGCTACCTCCACCAATCCGTCTATTTGAGTCGCTTCTCCGTTACTGACTCGGCTCGTCAGCCGAGCCAACTCAACCGCCTTCCTATCTGCCACTGCCACTTGTTGCCTTTCCATTTCTCTTTCTACTTTCTCCTCCTCTAACCTTATCTTCAGTCTCAACTCCTCTATCTTGGTTACTTGTTGCTCTGTCAACTCGGCTAGACGGGCTCCAGCAATCCGAGTCTTCCTCATCGAGTCAACTAGTCGAAAAATCATCGATGGTTTCCAGCCAGTGACCCATGAATAAGCTATCTCTAACGTGCCGACCCAAACTGGACAGTAAAAGACAAGCACATCTTCATGAGCTAAAGCCCATTTCACGGTGTAGTATTCCTTGTAATGGGCGGTCAGTTTTGAAACCAAAGCTGCTTGTTCACTTTCATTCGAACTGCCCTCCTTCGAAACCCTAAGAAGTTGTTGTAGATATTCATCAAGTTGGCAAACCCACTTCTCAAAAAACTCGGTGAATCTCTCTTCAACTTGGTTTTTCATTTTCTTCAAGAAGAAAATACCAGCAAATTAAAGGGTGGTCAAATGCAAAGCGGCTGGTTTAGAATTAATGCATAATATCTCTTGTATAATAACTACGTACGAGTGTAGAGGTACATACTGTTATCATGTATTGATTCGTATATATAAAGGGGTGGGAAATGAACAGATGGAAGATAGAATTAAAGACACGGAGAGAGAATAATGTGGCTTGTGCATGGCTTACGCGCAGCAGTAAGCTAGTAGTGAAGATCAAGGGTTAAGTGACGCTTTGCGAGAAGAGAGAAGGGACATGAGTCCATTGAAGTTTACCTTTTTAAAGTTCAGCCTTTGACTGAGCCGAGGAGTCATCCATGCACCCCACCACCTGGTGTTTCAGTTTGTTTTTGTCCGAAAACGTGTCAACACAACAAACGATCTGGCTTTCAACGTGGAACATGTCTAGCCCCTCCGTGCTTCACTCTTTTCATCGACTCCCACTGGAGGACGGCTTACCTCCTATGACTCGGTTCTATGTACCCTCTACATGTTTAGCATTTCAATTGAATTCAATTGCTGTATATACATGCTCTTATATATATATATATATATATATATATATATATATATATATATATATATTAATTTAACACATTTTTTATTACGTAAGAATTTTTTTAAATTAATAAAACTATAAGCCCAACACAACACCTATATGATCTCAAAATCCTTCTCTGCATATAAAATATATGGGATTATGTGTGTCACAATTTCTGTAATTAGGCTCAATATTTATTTTTAAGTAAACTTTGGTGGGAGGAGGAGAAATTTATTAATTAAAAAGAAATAATACACCGAATCGGAGAACGTATACAACTTTATATCTTATATAACGTACAAGAAAGTAAGGTAGAAATTAACTAGAGAAACATGTAACAATACACCAAACAAAAACAATGCCTATTATGACTAGGAAAATAATATTACGAGACGAAAATTTCCAAGGTATTCTCTCTTCAAAGTTTGCCTAAAACGATAAAATGCACTCTTATTGTTCAAATTTGAAGGGGAATTTTCACATACCTCCCCTGAGGTTTGGTGAAATAACACATAGAGGGAAGGTATGACGTAATTCACACATACCTCCCCTCTCATTTAATGAAAATTTGCTTTTTTTTTCTCTTAACATCTAATTTTTGTTAAAAAGTCAATTTTACCCTCAATTTATGTTATAATTAGAAGCTATAAATGTGAATATCATGTCTATAAAAATGTTAAAAAATAGAACAAAAGAAAATACAATTGTAAAGCTACTTTTTCCTTCCATTGCACTATATATACACACAAGTTACCTTGTACATATACAAATGATGTTCTGTACAAAACCAATATTTCTCCTAAATTTTTACAACAATGCCATTTTAGCTCCCAAAACACAGCCACTAATCCTAATTTTTATAATTACTCTACAACAAATCAACTAGTACTAAAAATACCAGTCATCATAATTTTGTCTATTCTCCTCATCTTACAAAAATAACATAATGTCAATGTGATAACAAAAAAAAAATTATAATTGACCTTAATCATGCACACACACAGCAGCTTCAAAGGAAAGATAAAAAAAAAAATAATAAATTACAAATTGGCATAAACCTTTTCACGCACAGTAACATTTTCTTTTGCTTCATTTTTTAACATTTTTATAGACATGATATTCACATTTACATCTTCTAATTATGACATAGGTTGAGGGTAAAATTGACTTTTTAACAAAAATTAGATGTTAAGAGAAAAAAAAGCAAATTTTCATTAAATGAGAGGGGAGGTATGTGTGAATTACGTCATACCTTCCCTCTATGTGTTATTTCACCAAACCTCAGGGGAGGTATGTGAAAATTCCCCAATTTTAAGGGGAAGGAGGTGTAATGAGGATATGAGTTAGGTGTATATAGTAATACCCTTATGATGACAGTGAGTGGGGAGGCCCAAGTGGCCCTGGAGCCCAAAATAAAGCAACTCAACAGGGCAAGACAAGGTCCAGTTGACTTGAATGGAAGTTTCGAAACATCTAAAGTGAAAGTAGCGTAGGTTGGAACAGGGCCCCGAGCCCCAAAAAAGAGTATCTGAAAAGGAAGGAAGCATATTTTTATAATTTTGACTCCGTATAATAAGATTTCTATATTCTAACTCTTACTGATTTTTTCTTTAATGTTTTAAACGAGAGTGAGAAATCATATTCATAATATATCAAACTTTTATTTTTATTATTGTTCAAATTCAAGATAATATATCAAACTTTTATTTTTATTATTATTCAAATTCAAGATAGTTTGAGGGTATCAGATATGCCCCTAACCATTCCAAGAAGAGTTTGTTTGTTTTTCTTTCTTAACTTTGAATACTTTTATTTAAATATTTATGAGTTATTTATTTTTTAACTTATATTTAAAAATTTATTAAGAATATTTGAATGTAATTAAGTTAAAATTTTTAATTTAAATATAAATAATCAAGTGTTTAAATGAATTAAATATTTTATTTGTCAATAATATCTTTAATTTATTACTTCACATTTATATATGTCAATAATTTAACATATCAGTTTTAGATTTTTTTATTTTTATAAAAATAAACAATTGAATATTTATATCTAAGTGAAAAATAAATATTATTAATCATATTCATATTTCAATCAAATTTAAATTTTGGCTATTTTCAGACTTCAAATAAAAAAAAAATACCGCCTAAGTGATATAACGCTTCGGTTGATTTTGATTAGGGAGCTAAATACCTATTTCTCCTTTACTGTTTTAAAAATACTTTTTATCCCCTTAATTTCAACTTTAATGGAGATAAAATTGAAAAAATCTAAAATTAAGGATAAAGGGTATCCTTGAAGCTGTAAAAAAAAGTGGGTATTTAACTCAAACCTTAAGGGATTAAGGGTATTTTTCCTGTTGATTATATATACTTTGATCTAATAATTATAAAAGTTCATTTCTGCCCTTAGGCTGTAAATTTTAATGAAAAATAAACTAAAATAGAGCCCATTTATTGATTTATATAAAGCATACAGTAACAAAAATTATAATGTTTGCTGTAGTCATTAAATATACAACTTAATCATTCACATAAAAGGCGACAATGATGTCTAACAATAGTAATCAATGAAAGAAATTAAAATTATGTTTAACACTATTAACTTTTATTCAACTTTCACAATAAAGTTGAAAAAAATATTTGATAACATTTTTTTTAAACTTCTATCTTATAGTAATCATGATTGAAAGTTACAACATCTTAATTTCAAATGTATCCTAAGATAATCAAATGATAAAATTGATTATATATATATATATATATATTGGACCGTTTCTCTAAACATTTATATCGGGTCGACTTTCACTTATATATTAGCTTAATAAAATAATTATTTAGACCCATATTAAAAAACAAAGACTTAAAAGATAAAGGATAAAGATCCAAATTTATAAAATTTTAATCAACATTTCTTATTAAGATCAAATCTAATAGAAAGTTTTTTTTGGAGAAATCATCTGAATTAGAGGCGAATTAAAATATTAAATGATCTCTAACTAGAATTTCACTGAATCTAGGATTATCTCAAATTAGAATCCCATTTGAACTAATTTTTCAAATAACCTAAGGAATCGATAAATATTTAAGGAAAAGAAAAAAATAAGAAATGAGCTGTTTTTCTCACATACAAATAAATTTACTAGTTGATATCGGGTGACGAAATCTGGTATCAACAATATATATATAAAGTTTAAAATAAATAAATAATAAATAATGAAGCATGAAAAAATTTGTCTTGGTTCGAATCCATTTGTAGTTAATTTGCACACTGTTCTACATGTTATAGCAAGGATAGAGTTACGCTAGGACTTGAAGTGGTCTTGGCGTCCTAACTATGAAAATTTCTTTCAAAAACAAATACTAATTTTTTGTTTGATCAATGTAGAATAAGTATTTGTGGTTGGATCCTTATAGATTCCTGTTATATAATGTTTGATCTTCATAATATGAAAACTCGCTCCACCCTTAATGCTACGCCTTTAATTCTATTTATTTTGTTTAAGTTTTTCAAAAAAAAAAACAAAAGATTCTTGAAATTCGAAAATATAGTTAAATACAACGTAAGTGGTTCGAATACTACGATTCAGGAATCATTTGGCAGAAAGAGAATAATTAAGCAGACGAATTTACTGTTAGTGACGGCTGCATGTGTAGTAAATTAACGTTTAATTTATATGGCATGCATACAGCATACTTTTCTCTCTTGTAAATAAAATTTGAAGACAAACGATTGAAACTAATTCACCATCTGATATGGTCTCTACACGAACCATCACCATATAATAGGTGGATTAATCTGTCTATATATTTTTTCACTGTACAGTCGTCTGTGACATTTAGTTTGGTGTAGTAAGTTAAATTAAATTTCTACAGTGATGTACTGAGCATCTGATATATGAATATGATCATGGCTAGCTGTGTTTCCAAAGGGGAAGCACGTGTACCTATTTAGGTATTCATAGTTTTTTAGCAGTGACTTTCAGTCAAGGTTGAGGTATTATTTTAACTAAATTTTACACTTTTTGGAGGACATACTGCCGTTCATCTCTTTAATTTACATGGTTCCCGTGGTTTTATCATATATAATTACATGTCACGAGTATATATGTTAATGAGATCACGGACCATATTACTACAAGCTTAGTTATCTTCTATATATATATATAGTGATATCTCAGTTTGTCTATATCGATCCTAGCCTCTTCTTGTCTCTGCGACGTCGTCGGATCTAATGGATTTTATGGCCCGACTGTAAGTGTCTCACATGAATGTGAGAGAGGAGGCACGTGCACCTAAACTTTGGATAAATTTTATTTTAATCATTCTCTCTATGTCCTCAATTCAAGATTGGTCTCTATTTGGGGTGGTCTCTCGTCCAACCCGTACTGATAACATATTTGTCTTTCATTTTAGTCACTCGCACCTTCTTTTCTGCCTACCAAAATTGGATCGCTTTACCACAGCTATCTTCGCTTTTAGGTTTGGTCTTCTATCCACTCACATAACATATATTATTCTAAATTTCTATATTCATTAATTGAAACTTATTAGACAATAAAGTCCCTCAAAATCAAATCTTTATTCTTCAAATAAATGGATATTAATTTCAGAGTCCCATCTGGAATTCTAGATATGACAACGTCGATTAATCCACTAGAATATGAGTAAAGCTTATACGCATATATGCATGCCCAAACTTCCAAGTATTTGGACGGACTCACATGTCGAATGCAACTGCTATTCGTGCTTACGCCTCCTTCTACACGTAGCAAAATTGCAGAGTTTATCGTTTTCTGCTCTTGATGAATAATATCAACATATATAATCCAAGAGAGCACTAGCACCATAGCGCACATGACCCTCTTTTTGTCTAAGTTAATTTTGCATCATCACTTAGCCCCACATATTTTGTATAATATATATATATATATATACACAAACACACACACAGATTAGATATTTTGTACATGTAACCATAAATCAGCATATACCCTTATACGCATAAAAAGACGAACTGCGATTCATTTCGCGTTACACTGTTGTTTCAATGGCGGGCAGCGAACACCGTTCGGTTTATTGCTTCAAGGAATGGATGCGCCTTCAAGCGCAAGACCTCGATGAACTCCTCCAAGCCCTAGCCCAAAACACCGACAATAACAAGTCTGAACACGTTTTCCCTCAACTGGTCGAAAAAAGCATTACCCATTTCCAAGACTACATGGATAAACGATCCAACATATACCACGGAGATGCTTCAGCTTACTTAGGACCGAGATGGTGTACCTCCTTGGAGAATTCCTCTCTCTGGATTGGAGGCTGTCGGCCAACTTCGTTTATCAGACTTATTTATGCACTCGTAGGTTTAGAAGTCAAGTCTCTGATTGCTGAATTGACGCAGAGTAGTACAAGCAGGAACCATGTTGGCCAACTCTCAGCAATTCAACTGTCAATGATCAACAATTTACATATGAAGACGGTTAAAGAAGAGGATAAGATGACAAGTAGATTGGCAAGTTTACAAGAAGATATAACAGATCAACCAATATCTATCGTGGCCAAGGGCTCGAGACAAGTCGGAGAGCCGAATGGGGAAGTGGAACACGCGCTTGATAAGCATGATGCTTCTATGGCAGATATTATCGAAGAAGCTGATAAGTTGAGGCTAAGGACGCTCAAAGAGTTGATGAATATACTGACTCCTGTGCAAGCTGTGGATTTTCTTGCTGCAAGTAAGAAGCTGCATCTATGCATCCACGAGTGGGGCAAAAAAAGGGATCATAAGCATGGTAGGAACTAAATTATATATAATAAAAGCATCGCAATACATATAAAAATAATAGTACTACAGGCAAGTAGAAAATGTGGCTATAAGTAGATATTAACGTTGAAGATGTGTTTTGTGTTTGTATGAATGCAGCTTAATTTTATATTTGTTACTTTCAACCTTTCTTACAATCCTTTGCACTTGATTTTGTCTGATATTATTTTGATTAGCCTAATTTTTAATGGTAAAGTGAGCCAAAGATATATACATCTTTGTTGGATTAGGATCCTGAGATTGAGATTTTGATTGATTCCATTGAAAACCTATGATTCAGCTTTACTAAATTACATTACCTGAAAGGACCGCAGACTAGTTCAATGAGAAAATTGGTTCAAAATAAGGGAGTGAACTCGATTCCGGACTTGAAAGCCTGACAAATTAAGCATTTCAGAAAAGCAGCTAGCTTATATATATATATATATATATATATATATATATATATATATATATATATATATATATATATATATATATATATATATAGAGCTTACGGTGGATGCAAGGAACCCATTGGCATCAGATTCCGAACGTGTTGACTCGTTCTGCCTTTTCTTTAGAAAATTAACAAAGTTGTTGTTATATATCTTTTACACCGCACATTATTCTTATTCTTATGTGTCTTCAAATCCGAAAATTGATGCCACTCGTCCTCCGTCGTAAACGACACGAGGGCAACGACATGCAGACATGCAAATTAAATTCCATCATTTTACTTTTTCTTCTTGCTAGAAGAATTATATATATTATTATTAATTAATAAACTTTCGTTTCCATTAATTAGTTAATTATTCTAAGACAATTAGTTTGAGTTCTATATATATTGCCAATATTGACCGAAAAGATCAGATGACAACAGACAATCAATGCAAAGAAAAGAGACACGATCGAATTCGAATAAGATATAGTATAATTCAATGATCCTGAGACCTGCCCAGTGTAATAGGATATAGTATAATTTAAGATATATTATAATCCTTTAAACTATTTTTAAATAGTTATTAGGAATTCTTTATCACCATAAATCATAAGAAACCAAACAAATTTCTTAAAGTAAGAAGTTCATGATTTCTAATTCTTTTAATTATTAAAATGTTAATTAAATATACAATTAAAACTCCCATACTCCCCACTTAATTTTATTGAGTTCTCATATTTATTTAATTCACCCTCACACATATATTTAATAAAAATGGGCTAAAAAAATTAAAATGGACCAACTCACACGCTATATGATTTAAATTTAAACAATTAGAAATTTAAATAATCTTTGATATTTGAATATTAAAGTACTATATGATAAGAATACAGATAAATCAGAATCATGAAGATTGTCCAATTAAAGGAAAAATCAAAATCAGGAGTGATAGTAGTCTCTCCAATGCCTATAAATCTTATGAGTTAATATTTATATATAAAACCAAAATTGAAAAGCCCCTTTTCCTAATAACTTGTATAATCATATTTTTCTATTTTAAATTTCCTATTGCTTGTACATATTAATCACTCAACTTGTAATAAAATTCATCAAGAAAAATAATTATTTCTTCCAACAATTTCTTTTATTCTTCATTAGTTAATAATCTCAAAATTTTTAAATTAGTAAGCCAACATTTAACAGTAGTATTATTTAATAAGTGCAGAAAAAAATTAAATAATTAAATAAGAACGATTCCTACACATGATTGGTCTGAAAACAACAAAGCAAAAAACAAGACAAAAGGAACAGCTGCGAGTGCAAGCAAGCGAATTCATCCAAGGGATGATCAGCAAGCAAGAATTGCTGTCCCCTTTTGCTCTTTATCCATAAACAAGCTGCTTCCTACCACAAGTTGTGGGTATAGCATTTGTGGTGAATACAAATTTTTGAACTGTTCTGCACAGTCTCTTTCTTTTGTTCAAATTCTCCCATTTCCAATACGATTCAATATCACTTCCCAACCCCCAGTAAGATGAAACGTTCTAAAAGCTGAAAATTGAGACCACACAGGCCCTTGGCTGTTCAATGTCATGTTAATTGATTAATAACTGGTTGGCGTATTACTCTTCACAATTTCAGAAATGGAAACACAGAAAATACATGTGGAGGCAAGGAGAAAAATATAAAAATTACTAACAAATTAATTAGATGATGAGTGATGCTCGTGCAATTGAAGCAGCAATAGCTAGTACTAGTAGGGTATATATAGTCTATAAGTGGCTGCCCATGCACCGACTCGATCAAAATGACATCGTTTAGTGTCTTCATCATCACTACTATAATCTCATAAACGTGTATACGGTATGCATACCCTCGTGATCAAGTCATTTCATTGCCTTAGAATCACTCCATTTTGCTTCAACTTAGATGGCTGCTGGACCCCGTTGCTTGATTTCCTCACTCTTTAGCCACCAATCCATCAACATTTTCTCTTTCCATATCAAGCAATTTGTGGCTAACATTATTAGCCAATAAATATATACGCATCAATGGGTCAGTTCAGTTTCGGTTGGTCACACTACATGCATCCACATGGCCGTCAATTACGACTCCGTTGTAAGAGTTGGTGGTCCAATATCAGCGACGTCGTCGAACCCCACTTAAAGCATTTATGTTTTTCATCTGTTTCTGACCATACGTGGTGCTATTGTGGATTACACATACTTTGATCATATCAGTGATCGATAATGCTGACTTAATTTCAAGTAGTGAATAACGTTATCATTTATTTTCATCTAATTGTAACTTTAATAATTTCCTGAATAGCGTTATCATTTATTGAGGAAGAAAAGAAACTTGTGGGCTATACATATATACGTATATAATACAAAGTTAGACATGTATTGTATTCGCAACAGCCTCTGAAATATTATTTTAACCATCAGACGGTTTCTTGTTCAATCATGCTGTCTCGCTCAAGTATATGAGAAATGTCCTTCAATCACTACAAATTTACAACATCTATCTGTGGTTCCCTAGCTGACTTCTAATAAGTTTAGTAACACTTAAAACCAATGTATGGGGATTTTTTTTACTTATTTTATATTTTGATGAACTTTCAATACGTGCAAATTATTGTAATTAATGTGCTACATTGAGGCGATGAATTATAATTGTGTGTGTGTGTGTGTGTGTGTATGTAAGTATGAAGTTTATGCTAGGATAATATATCAATTTGGTCTTAATAACTACTCTAGCTATGTTGTCGCATGCTTTGGAGGGAAGAACAAACATTTCGATTACAAGTGTTGCTAATTTTGAATAAAAACAAAAACAGCGGAAAACATTGCTATCCATCTGATTTTTTTATCAAGATCCAAAAAATCAGCGCCTTTATATATTTTTATACACACAAAGAAGAGAATAACGGTCAATCCTTGTATGATCGTAAAACCCAACCCGATTTTACTATTTTTATTCAACAGATAGTCAGATATGTTGTTCTTTAATTTGTGAGCTGGAATTTGTCAAGGATTTGCTAATTTTCTTGTTAGAATAAACTTGCTGTAGTTTGTTTCTTCTCTCACAAGGGATTTTTCTTTCCCTGCCTGTGGGCATGGTTTGAACATCCTTTGTCTTTGAATTGCCCTTTCTCTCCTTTTCTTTGAAGCATTGATTGCAAAATACTTAAAAGGTAATGTACAATATATAAATCTTGAATTTTGATTGTTTTGTTGTATTTTCGCCTTGTCTGAAGAAGAGAAAATGGAGAAAAAAGGAGCAATATTGATGAACAAGTATGAGCTTGGACGATTGCTTGGACAAGGCACTTTCGCCAAGGTTTACCATGCGAGAAACATGAAATCAGGCCAAAGTGTGGCCATTAAGATTATTGATAAGGAGAAGATTTTGAAAGTTGGTTTGATTGATCAAATCAAGCGAGAAATATCTGTGATGCGCCTCGTTCGGCATCCTAACATTGTTCAGCTCTACGAGGTTATGGCCAGCAAGAGCAAGATATATTTCATCATGGAGTACGTGAGAGGAGGTGAACTTTTCAACAAAGTTGCCAAAGGGAAGCTCAGAGAAGAAGTGGCTCGAAAATATTTTCAGCAATTGGTTGGAGCTGTTGATTTTTGCCATAGCAGAGGGGTGTATCATCGCGATCTCAAGCCGGAGAATCTCCTTCTTGATGAAAATGGCGACTTGAAAATTTCGGATTTTGGATTGAGCGCATTGCTGGAAACAAGAAGGCAAGACGGTCTGCTGCACACAACTTGTGGAACTCCGGCTTATGTTGCGCCGGAAGTCATCAACAAGAAAGGTTATGATGGAGCTAAGGCTGATATTTGGTCTTGCGGGGTTGTTCTTTTTGTTCTTTTGGCAGGTTATCTTCCGTTTTATGACTCAAATCTCATGGAAATGTACAAGAGGATTACAAAAGCTGAATTCAAGTGCCCGAATTGGTTTCCCCCAGAAGTTCGGAAGCTGCTTTCAAGGATTCTTGATCCTAATGCAAGCACTAGAATCACCATGGCCAAGCTCATGGATAATTATTGGTTCAAGAAGGGGTATAAAAAAGTTGAACCCCCGCAATCGCCTCAAGGTCAAGACAGAAACAAGCTGATTAGTGATATTCACGCTGTATTTGAATCATCAGAAGATTGTGAAAGTAGTTCTCGGAAGGAGAATATAGAAACAGCAACTACAAGCCCTGTTAGGCCATCTTCTTTCAATGCATTTGACATTATATCTCTGTCGAAAGGATTCAATTTATCAGGTTTGTTTGAAAACCAATTGAACAGTGAACAAGAAGAACGACGTTTTACTTCAACAAAGCCTGCCTCAGACATAGTGTCAAAGTTCGAAGAAATAGCCGTAACAGAGAGCTGCAAGTTCAATAAGAAGGACGGAACAGTGAAATTACAACATAGCAGACAAGGAAGAAAAGGGCAGCTAGCTATAGATGCTGAAATTTTCGAAGTTACACCAGCATTTTATGTTGTAGAGCTGAAGAAAGCAGCAGGGGACACAATAGAGTACAAAGATTTCTGCAACCAAGGTTTAAAACCTTCACTTAAGGATATAGTATGGACTTGGCAAGGAAGTGAGCAGCAGAAAGAAGAGTAGACATAGCATGGAATAGGGTTTTATTCTAGGATAGGAGAATGGTGTGGTTTTCTGCTGCCTCTTCTGCATGAAAATGTACCTCAAATGCTGCTAACTTTCTGGCTTTCCATATTACAATTTCGTTGTCTTTCATTGTTGTTATTCATTTTGTGAAGTTCCAGAATTTGAGACTAATCTATTGCATTTTTCTTTAATTGTTGCACAAATCTTAATCTGAGTAAACTGTATACATTAATTTAGTTGAACTTATACATCAGCTGACTCTCAACTGCTACTAAACGAAGTTAAGATTCACATACCAGGCCAACCCTGCTAGCATATTGGGGAAATATTGAACAGGAAATGGAATTCATGTATTGTCGGTGTAACAAAGCTGCAGTTTAATCAGCTATATGGACTAAATGATTTAAATTTTAAAGCTGAGTTTGGGTTGTGAGTAGTTTAACTGTAACGGGCCAACAGAGGCCCATTTGTATTTTTGTTCAATAGAATTTTGCATGGAAATACCTAACAAAAAAGAAAGTATTGCTACCTATTGTGGCCACGCGGTCTTATCTTTGAGAAGAAGAGAATCTTCTCTTTAACCCCAACCCGCCGTGAGCAAGAAGCCCAGATGCTGGAATCTTCGGGAACTCGAAAAAGAAAGCAACAACTAACTGAGACTCAATGCGTCATTTGTTGGAAGATGTAACCTTATGACTCTAAAGCCTTACAGAATATTATATTCAGTCATTTTACAGTACAGTGGTTTGTATAATATAGTCCTCCTAATAAGGCTGGAATAAAAAATTGCTGATGCATAAAAATTTGCACAGTCCTAATTACAAATGGGTGTAAAAGTTAACAAAATTATTTATAAATTGTGAAATAACTGGCCATGGTGTGAGAATTTCATTTGATAGAGGCGATCAGAGAAAAACAAATCCAGCAACACAAAATCCCATTTGTAGGCAGCTTACGAGTTATGGTTACAAGATAGAATTCGGATTTTCTAAACATTTTTACAGGGTGGTCATGGATTCATATATTTTCAAGTGATGAAAATGGAAAAACAGTAGCCAACAGATCCCTGCAGACGAAACAACACAACTCGTCCCTACAAAAATTTTCAGTGATTTTCATAACAGGTACATCGGCTATCACTTATTTCTTATCTCTATATGTCTTCGAATGAAAATGATTCATGTATATAGTCATGTATATAGACAACACTGTAGAAGGAGACTGACACTAAGAAAATGCTAAACGAAGGTCACAATGTGGCATGTGGGTATGTGTTTCGATTCATAAATGTGCTGAGGTAATGTAATGACAACAATAGTGGGAAAATTTTGCATTGACCCCCGCATTAGTCCACAAAATATCGATAAACAAACTGATTTGAAGCAAGGAAGTAGAAGAAAGAAAGTGGAGCTACCAGTATGGCTAATAACGTGAAAAATATTTCTAGAGCTATGATGATCAAGAAATTTGTATTGCAAAGCACAAGCGTTAAGAGTATTTAATTTTTAATAATTAATATTTTCCCGTGTAAAATGTGTTAGATGACCCAATTAACTCACGCAACCGCATATCATTGACTTAAAACACAAGATAGATATGGATTAGCTAAACAGCCAGCTTTTCACAGCATTTTATTCCCATTGATTACCTAAGCACACCCCCAATCCTTGCTCCACGAGCTCATTTTGTGATACCGGGATGACTTCAACTTCACCAGGCTGGTACTTTCAAAGAACCCACCAGTTTTCTAATTCAGAAAAATCTAAATTTCAGGACACTTTGCTACCCTCTTGAAATATCTGAGATTGTGATTGTTTCTAGAGTATTTGATTCCCGTTTTATATATAATGAAGCAAAAATGGGGTTCTAGAGTATTTGATTCCCGTTTTATATGTGATGAAGCAAAAATGGGGGCCTACATGGCGTAACCTGAAAGTAAAGCTGCAAGATGGTGCCAAACTGCAACCATGGTGAGAACTTGTACAACGAAATTATAGAGATCATGGATGCACCCTGTTTTACTTTAAGCTGGGATCATGAACAAAATGGCAAAAGAAAAGAATGAAGGAAATTCAAATGGATGACTCAATCCAGCAGTGTCGAGAGAAAAACTGAACATAAAATGAGATAGAAAAGTAAATCTGGACACCAATTTTCTCTTACCCTAGGTCTATTATTATCTTCCAGTAAAAGAAAATCTTAATGACTGATGAAGGATGCATTATGCACTTCCCTTTTCTCACCATCCACCAACATACCATCCTTCCTGCTTCCCAAACCAAAAAGGAGAAAAAACATGGAAGATCTCCAGATAGAGGACAACAAATAGATTGAAATCTGTCCTTCATCGGCTTAACTGGTCCCATAAGTCGTGGCTTCGTTTCACTTATCTCCATTATCCAGAAATAATCAGACTCCAGACAACTGGTCAGACCCTTGTGGACAGATTTGCAAGGTATCGTAAAAAGGATGCAGCTGTTGTTACACGAGGAAGAAACAGCGTAAATTGTCACCAAATTGCAATTAACTGAAAGACAAGAAAGACAACATGCATGTCTTATCCATTTATATGAATCCTATTGAATTTGCCTCCACATACCTGAAATGTTGTCCTTTCTTATCCACACCATTTGACAAAATTGAAGTGGTGAAACTGACTGCACTGTTTCCTTTAATTAATTTGGTCACCTAACTATGCCTCCACATTATTGCCTTGCAATTTATATTCAGAACTTGATAATCAGGGAAATCTACTGCAGCACAACTCAACTAGGCAGTACTCCAAATTCCCAACCACACAATGCATAAAAGCAAGATCACTAGTGCAGTCAGTAATAGTTTTTTTTTTTTTTAAAAAAAAAACTGTTTACACATGAGAACTCCAAAATTCCCTGTGCATAATTTGCCTTGGATCTTCTAAGCTTTTGGATTAACATTGTAAATGCTCGTGAATTTCGGTTTTGAAGCTCTGCTTCAATGCAACTGAAATGCACCACTCAGTTCATTTTTTCTGATTTCTCAAAATGATACTTTCAACAAGTTATTTGCCAAACTTAAATTAATATAGTTTGTAAATCGTTAATATAGATCCCACCTTGGACTGCTTTGAACTCCACCATGCAAAACAACTACAAAACTTTTTTCTTCACACTTGGAACACTGATGAAACCATCACAGATACTTCTTAGGAGTTTGCAGTCTAAATCATTTAGCATGAATTGCATCCACAGTTTAGAATACCAACAGTTTGATTAACAGAGAAAGAAAGAAGGATGACTAACATGTCCATTGATATTTTCTATTCTAAAATGACACTACTTTGAAATACTTGTGCAAAAGTTGCACAAATTGAAAATATTAGTGGTATTCCTCCAAAGATTTTTGACAACACAAGAAGGAAAGCAACCAACAAAGCTGTACAGAGCTACATTTGTCACCATAATCTATCATATTGATGAAGCTCGTGCAAAACCACAAATTTGTAACACTGTATGAGACATAACTTGATAAAAAGTATAGCTCCATTCCTCATTTCTCAATAGATACAGATAAAAAACATACGAGTCACCCACAAAGTGCACAGATAGTAGAAATTTGTACTTCATTTCTCGTATTCTTATCTATCCTTCTTGATACAAGAAGAGAACGTAAAATAAGTAGTAGCATCACTAGAGTAGCAAAACAGAACAATCAAAGACAGTTGGAGGGAAGAAACATGTATCATACAAAGTCTTCAGCAATGAAAAAAGCCAGAGAGAAAGGCTTACTCTTTGCCCTTCCCCCTCTCTCTATTCAGTATCGGATGGCAAATGTGAAGCATCAGCAGCTGCTGCAACAACAGCTGATTCTGGTTCTTCCAACGACAGATTTTCCAACCCAGGTTTCAATTCCTTATTACAAAACTCCTCATACTCTCCTCTATCTCCTCCTTTCTTTTTTACCTCCACCACCACCAGCTTAGGTGTTAATTCAAAGATTTCAGCTGCAATTGTGAGCGGCCCCTTCACACCTTCTCTAGAACCTTCCAAACTCACTCTACAATCCTTTTTCCTCACTGTAAAACTCACCACCTTAGCAATCTCCTCCAATTTCGATATAATCTTTGAAACAGGTGCTCCTGAGACAAACCTTGAACCTTCTCCTCCTTCGTCAAATAACCCGGATAAATCAAATCCAGGCGAGAAGGATATGATATCAAAGGCATTCAAACTAGCCGGTCTAGGCAACGAAGTAAGTTTTCTTTTTGTTTCCATTTCTGATTCCGATTCAGACAACGACTGATCAGATGCCGATCCCACATCATCCGTTTGATCAAACTCCTCAACATTACAGAGTTGATCATCCTCGATATAGAATTTTATATGCCTAAATCCTTTCTTAAACCATCTGTACTCCATAATTTCCGGAATTGTGATTCTTGTCTCGGGATTTGTATCAAGAAGCCTAGATAAAAGCCTACTTAGATCAGGTGAAAACCATCTTGGACACCTAAACTCCCCCTTATAAATCTTTTTATACATGGCCATAATATTTTGATCATGAAAAGGTAAATAACCTGCCATTAACACAAACAGAATTACCCCACAAGACCAAATATCTACCTTAGCTGCATCATAACCTTTTCTTGCCAAAACCTCCGGAGCAACATAAGCTGGAGTCCCGCAAAACGTATGAAACAAACCATCTTGCCGAATCTGATCAGACACGGCGCTAAGTCCAAAGTCTGAAACTTTAAGATTTCCATTCTCGTCAAGTAACAAGTTTTCCGGCTTTAAATCACGATGATAAACGCCACGTGCATGACAAAACCCCACAGCTGAAATTAACTGCTGAAAGTATTTCCTGGCAAGATCTTCTTTTAACCTTCCTTTCGCAACTTTGTTAAAGAGTTCACCTCCCCGAACATATTCCATAACGAAGTAGATCTTCGATTTGGTTGCCATAACTTCAAACAATTGTACGATGTTCGGATGACGAACTCTACGGAGAATAGAGATCTCCCGCTTTATATGAGCGATGAGTCCAACTTTCAAAATCTTCTCTTTATCTATCACCTTAATCGCCACACTTTCACCAGACTTAACGTTCCGGGCATGGTAAACTTTTGCGAAGGTACCATGACCAAGAAGCTTCCCGATCTCGTATCGGCCAAGAAGAGGACTTTGGCTCTGGTCCTTATTAGTGGTGGAGGCAGCGGAGAACCTGGCGGCGGTGGTTTGTGCCATAACTTTGATCGGCCTTTTGGCGAATTGGGTATTCGTCGTTTTCGTGTATTTGTATTGGTTTGGGGTAGCTAATGAATTGCCATTGGTTAGCTGGAGTTGGTTTTGTTGGGTTCCAGTGAGTGGTGTAAACAACAAATTGATTTTGTTAGGGTTGGAAAGAGAGACAACACAACACAACAGCAAATAAATAAGCTTTATTTTTAGGCAAAAGGCATAATGGTATATACTACAAACTCTCATTTGAATTGACTCTCATTTTCTTGTTAATATTTTTAAAAAAAATATATTATATATAATTGAAATAAATACTAAATATTACATTAAGCATGATTAATTAAAGACTTCAGCGTTAAAAAAAATGGTGGTAATGATAAGGTTCCAGGTGGAAGAAGACTCTGGCGACTTTTGCTTTTTCACAGACTGACACGCACAGTAATGGCTCTTGCTTTGAAATCTTAAATTTTTCTTATTTTCTAGCGAACCGAACAGTCAAAGCCATTTTTGTGGTCACCACGTGTAGCTAATTAATGTACTTACGTGTAATCGCGCGCAACACGTAGGCAATCTCCTAGTTCTGTCTTGCGCTCTCACCGTTGGATGAAAATTAATCAAACGGTCGGTGTGTATGAAATGTCGGAAGGTAGGTGACGTACGGTAACAGTTGTGATTATCTGTGAAGTGGGGTGTTTCGTTTCTGATAGTCCACCTGATAGTCGGTGATGATTTAAAGACCCGTATCTGATTAAAATACTTCACCCCCAAATATAAATAATAAATAATAGGTGAAAAAGAAAACAAAATTAAAATAAAATTGGTCATCCACTTTTTTAGTTTTTTTTTTTTCCTTTGAGATGATTGCAGCTCACATGATTATGGGGTCGGTGTCTTGTCTATAGTAAATCATGAATAAGGTGGAGTGCATGAATCAAAAGTTGCATTGCAATTTGCAAGTTGCAAAATAGCCGTCCGAATTAAATAATAGAATTTGTTTAATTATTATTACTTAAGACAAATTAGCTTGAGTTGTTTATGTGATTTCCTTTTAGATCGTCTCCGAAGAGATTGGACGGGAAAATCTAAGACTAAGAATTTGCAAGAGAATCTATTTATTTTTTTTTTCAAAAAAAAGAAAAAGGAAAATAGTTTTTATTTTTCTAAATTAGGTAAGGTGGAGAGGGTAATCAGACTTTTAGGAACTTGTAGTGTATTATTTGCCAATGTTTAGTGGAAAATACAGGCAAGAGATAAAGACAGATAACAAATGGTTAATGGTATTCTGAAGCCTTCTTAGAGTGGAAACAAAAACCCTCCAAGTTTAGCGGAGATTGCTATGGCCAGGCCAACCAAATTATCTCTGCTCCGTCATATTCCAAAAAAGCATTGAATTTCTGCTTTGTGCGGTCTGATTCTGTTTTTGCATTATTTTCTCCATGGGTCGGGCCTCCTAACAGAGTAAATAGCAAATCAAATTCGATCTAGCCCATAAGTTTTTGCTATAAACACCCCATACTTACACCCCTTCCAGAAAGTGATACTTGTTAATTTGGGTATCTATAGAAACTGGAGTGCACTTAGAAGCAGTCTTATTGCTAAGCGCTAAGACCCAATTTATGGCTCCTTCGTGATCCCGCTGAAATCGCTGGCCAGCAATAGCCCCAGTACAAACCAATAATCACTTGTGGGATAAAAGACATTTTCGTGTTCAAATAAAATCTCTTGTTAAATTTAATTCTCACTCGTATAAGGAGTTTAGGTTATTTTCTTATTATAATGTAGTAAATCAAACTTTAAGAATTAAGATATCCTTTATAGTACTTATGACACCTTCTATTCTTCGGATTTCGATTAGGAGATTTATAAGATATATATCTCTAAATAAACACACTATTCTCCAACAGCAGCCCCAATTAGGAGGGCAAATCAAACGTTGAATAAGAGACTCCTTGAAAGGAATGAAACATAATTAATAGGACAAATTTAAATGAATGCCTAGTCCCTTTTCATCAATTAAGTGATTAACATAGTTTATTCCGCCCACCCATCACGACAAACCCTAATTAGAGCCTAAGTCAATATTATTTTCTTACCCTGTGAATTATATTGTAGGTGTCTAATTAATTAAATAATTAATTGTTTTAAATAGTTCATATACCTAATCAACTTAAAGTCCTTTTTTTTTTCTAACATCCATGGGGATGAGGCTGCCACCCACTTTGTAAAACAACGATTAGCTTATTAATTAACTAATTACTTAGAATAATTTATTATTCAAATAATATTTGTACAAATTGAGCAGAAAGATGATAGATAATTAATGACCCTCACATTGTAGGGATCAACTTTTAAGTGGGAATGTAGGGTTTAGAGTTGTTAATTAACAAATCCCTAATCTTAGCTGTCATTCTATTGGATTTTTGGTTTTGGGTGTATGTGGATTTGGCATCTCCTTTTAACTTGCCCCCTCCCCCTCCATTACGAATTCAAATGATTTCTTTTTTTAACAAATATATTTGAAAATGGCAAGAAATTATTGGACCAAAATGTCACCTGAGGTAGTAGGTGAGATTTCCATTTGGAAATAGATTTATTTGTTTTTTTGTTTATTGAGGAGCAAGTTTGCTTGCCTTGCCTTGCCAGAATGTCACCCAACAAAACTAATTCATCTTATAAAAAAGAAAAAATTACCAAATTAAGAGCAAAAAGTCCTTGATCCATTAATTTTTGGTGGAGGACTTTGGGTTTAAGTCAAGGTCATTACATATGAATGAAAAAGCTAATTTAATTTAATTTACAATATACATCTCTTTCACACCTAGCTCTTATCAAGTTGGAATCATTTCATAAAGTTCATGGACAAATTACATTGATCGATTCCTTCATGATTATTTCTTGGTGATCACTTGGTAAATTGTGTGGTGGGGGTTTAAGACGATAAAGTGCTAATTTTTTATACCAACATAATACAATTTTGTCAAAGAATTCATGAATTTGAAACAAACATTCTTGTTCGGCTCACATCACTATTCAACACTAGACAATTTTAAATAAAATGATTCCAAGGAAAGGTTGCAATAATGTTATAAAAGGTGGAAATTTTTTGTCACATGTGATAGATGGTTTTGATAGATTATATAAAAAAAGAATTTGTGCTGAGCATAGAATCAATACAATAACGTAACCTATGAAAGGGGGGAAGGAGCATTATTTTGGGCCAGTCTAACCAATATAACTAACATAATTTTGACTTTCTTCGCTTTCAGACTTTACCGTGGGTGAAACGGTAATTTTCTTATTGGGACATCTGCTGCAAGATTTTTCCTCCCCAGCAATCACCGCATCACCTACCGCTCATTTATAGTAATAAGGACTTGAGAGTCCAGTCAATAGTGACTGTTAACGATCATTCAAGAGTCAACTCAACTCTCTCTCCCGTTAAACTTAACGCCGTCAACTCCCACTTCACTAAGGGTTGATCCCTGAATAGAGAGACAGATAGAAGATCGAGTGACCAACTCCTCTCTCTCTCTCTCTCTCTCTCTCTCATTCTCTTCCCCTGCACCCATAAAAACAGGAGTAAGCTCTCTCGTTTCAAATCTATCCTCGTCTCTTCGCTCTTTCTCAGCATGGAATATAGGTTTTTTACTTGAAAGGAAATGGAAGTCTTTTGCAGATTGCTGCTTCTGTTATCGCTTGTTGTGCTTGTGCAATCTACATGCAACAGTACGGACCGGGAATTGGTTTCGAAAGCTTTCAGTTCGGTATCAAACTTCAACATCTCTTGGCTCAAACCAGTTGATGATTTCAACTGTTCAAATCCTCAAATACAGGAGTTGAAGCTTTCGTCGAGAAATCTTAGCGGGATCATATCATGGAAGTTTCTGAAGAACATGTCGCAATTGCATACCATCGAGCTCTCCAACAATGCTCTCCAAGGCTCTGTACCAGGTTGGATTTGGTCTATTCAAAGCTTAACTCAGGTTGATCTTTCCAAGAATAGATTTGGAGGGACCATCGGTTTTGAACCGTCCTCGGGAAATGGTACACCTTCATCGGTTCAGGTTCTCAATCTCTCAACTAATAGGTTTACCAATTTGGTTAAACTCTCTGGATTTTCCAAGGTTAAATTTCTTGATATTTCTCACAATGATTTGAGAACTTTGCCCTCTGGGTTTGCTAATCTCACCAAGTTAGAGCATCTTGACGTTTCAAGCTGCAAAATTGCAGGCAGTATAAAACCCATTTCGTCTCTTCACTCGTTGAAATATTTAGATGTATCCAACAACTCCATGAACGGTACCTTCCCTTCTGATTTTCCCGTACTTGCTGGTCTCAAATTCTTGAACGTTTCTTTAAACAAATTCACAGGCTTCGTTGACCATGAGATGTACCAAAAATTTGGGAAATCTGCTTTTATTCATGGCGGAAGATTCGTCTTCAATACTACAAAAACTCATAGCCATCACATTGTGGCTCAGTCAAGAACCCCACCTCACAAAATCGTCCAAAAACACAAACCTGTACGAAAACACCACAAAATCCATAAACACAAATCAAAAGCCAAAGCTTTGCTTATTGGTTTATCAAGTGCATCAGCTTTTCTTCTTGTTTCTGGAATTGGCTTTATCTTTTGCATGTATAGAAGAAGGAAAGTATTGGCTAGAAGAAACAAATGGGCAATCTCCAAACCGGTTCCACAATTGCCCTTCAAGATGGAGAAATCAGGACCATTCTCTTTCGAAACCGAGTCAGGTACGTCCTGGGTAGCAGACATCAAGGAACCAACATCAGCTCCAGTGATCATGTGTTCTAAGCCGTTGATGAACCTGACATTCAAAGACCTGATTGCTGCCACATCACACTTCGGCAAAGAGTCATTGCTCGCTGAGGGAAGATGCGGGCCTGTCTATAGAGCCGTCCTCCCAGGTGAACTCCACGTGGCAATCAAAGTGTTAGAAAATGCCAAAGACATTGAACATGATGACGCTGTGGCTATGTTCGATGAGCTTTCCAGGCTTAAACATCCTAACCTGTTGCCTCTTGCCGGTTACTGCATAGCAGGTACTGTACCAAATTGTATCGCTTCATTTTTTCTTGTTCAGAAATTTGCAGTGCCTTGAACCACCGTCATAAATGCGTTCACGGGTAAAAGTTCAAAGCTTTAACTGGTGTCGTACTCCGTAGACTGCTGTGTTAAATACAAGATATCATTATTATACCGTATAGATATTCGTGTCTATTTTATATGCATATATTTTGAAATTTTGCGTATTTTGAAAAGAAAAAAAATTTCATTTATTATTATTGTTGTTTGTTGTGTCGTTTAGGGAAGGAGAAGCTAGTTCTCTACGAGTTCGTGGCGAACGGCGACTTGCACCGGTGGCTGCACGAGCTGCCCACCGGAGAGCCCAACGTGGAGGACTGGAGCACTGACACGTGGGAGCATCTCAATGCCACTGGTTCTCTACCCTTCCCGGAAAAAACAAACTGGCTAACGCGCCACCGGATTGCCATTGGCGTAGCCCGTGGACTGTCCTACCTCCACCACGTGGGCTCCACACATGGCCATCTCGTCACCTCCAACATTCTCCTGGCGGAAAAATTCGAGCCAAAAATCGCCGATTTTGGGCTCCGAAAAATCAGACCCAAGAAAGTAGGAGAACGAAATGAAAATAACAAATGTAGCCCCGAGTCTGACGTATATTGTTTCGGTGTCGTTTTGATGGAACTGTTGACTGGAAAGCAAGGAACAGAGGAGTCTGTTAAGTGGGTTAGGAAGTTGGTTAAGGACGGAGCCGGAAGTGACGCGCTTGATTTTAGATTGAAACTCGGCGGTGGCGACTCAGTGAGTGAAATGGTGGAGAGTCTCCGTGTCGGATACTTATGTACTGCTGACTCACCCGGAAAACGGCCCACCATGCAGCAAGTTCTTGGTTTATTAAAAGACATACGTCCTTCCGTTGCCTTGAGTTAGAATTACGAGTTAAACTGAGCTGACTCGTTCGGTTAACTTAACGGTGGTGATTTTTTCATTTGACGGAGTCAAACTTGAGTTATATTTTTGCAGTGGGACCATGTCTTGTTGTCTCTCTCTCTCTCTCTCTCTCTCTCAATGTTAGATTAATTTTTATTTTTCATTCTTAAATTATGCACTGCTTACAGCTTTTGTGATGTATAGATAAAATTAAAAAGAAAAAAATGATTAAAATAGATTAAAGAAAAAGGTCGACAAAAAGAAGTGGGGTAAGTGGATGGGTGTGAATAGAGGAAGTTGTTTTATTCTAGTGGGCAGAGAATCCCACTGATTGCTTGTCTCTCCTCAGAAGGTTTACCCATCATCACTCTAACTTACTTTCTTTTATTTTATTTATTTATTTTGTTTTATTTGCTTTTTAATTTTTCTCTTTATTTACGGATAATTTTAATATATTCCTCTCATTTTGCAAAAGTAAAAAAAGCAGAGACCCATGCAATTAATTTTGACACGACTTCAGATGTTTTTTTCTCAGTTCATTACTTGCATGGGTTTTATAGGAAGTAATGTCACTTTCTTTGCTTTAAGGATTTTCTTTTGGATTGATGGCAACCCAATTGCTCTCGTTTCACTCGTTTGAAGCTGAAAGGCCAAAAGTTGTTTGGAATTACATGCAAAGCAGACAAATAAAAGAAAGCTAAATCAATCAAATTGCTGAGTGTAAATAATAAGAATTGGGTTGTTCCTTTGCGTGTCTATCTTGATAATATTTAAAGGTAACAACGATGGAAAGTGACATACACCTCCTTCCACTTTGTGCCTAATCAATCTAAATCATACTTTGAAATTTTTATTAAATCACGAAATAAAAACACAATTTGATGCATCTCAATTTGTGTGGGCAAAAAGGCCCGTTCCACCTAACTCGAATAATATTCAGATTATAAGGTCTACTTAAACTTGATCTTAAATACATATTTCAATTGAGTCTAGGTAAAATCTGAATAATTAGATAATAAATTTCAAATTTTCATTTCAATTAAAAAAATATAAGATTTAGTGTGTTCCTCAATAAATTTAGATCAACTTGGACTAGGTTTATAAAACTCTACTCAAATGTAGAAGTTTTTCAACTCTTAAACTTGAGTTTTAAAATTCGACCCGATTTGACGTGTACATGACTCGGACTTTGAACCCAGGCTAGATTTAAATTAATTTTATTTGGGTTCAAGCTAAAATTTTACAAATTTAGCTCGAATTCGAAAAATTATACATCATAATCTCAATCCATCATAAAGTTAAGATTTTATTTTGTTGGGATTAATTTAAATAATAATAAAATATAATTTTTAATAATAAAAAGTTATTATGATGATATTAATGATGATTAAAAAAGTTTTACACAATTTAAACGCATACATATCATGCAATGTAAAACATACTAATAGAAAAAAAAAGATAATGATTTTATTGAAACTCTATTTATTTGTTTGCTCGAAATCTGAATGAATGTAAAATTTAAATAATTATAAATAATATGTTTATTTTTTATTTATCATAAGATAAGAAAATTTTATAATGACATTTTAATTTATTACAATTAAAAATTTTATTGAGATTCTAAATTTTAATACTAAATTAAGCATTTTAACTTACTTAATTAACACATAAATAATAAGATTTTAATATTAAAAAAACCTTAAACATTAATTAAAAAGTGGACAGATTCTACGAAAAATAGTTAATGTTATTATTATTTTTAATTTTATTTTTAAAGTTAAGTGATAATCATCAATACCAAATAAAACTCTAAGCCTTAGTGCTTGTTGTTTTTTTTTAAATATAAAGTTTGAATATAATTTAATTTTAATCACTCAGATATTTTAAAAATATTTATTTTTAACTTAACACTAAAATTTTTGTAATTAGAAGTACATAAAATAGGTTAAAATTTGTGACTTAACACTGAAGTCTGAGACCTAAAATATTTTTCAGATATTTATAATCAAACATAATAAAAGTAAATAAATATATTATTTAAATTATTTATATTTATATAATAATATTTATTTAAATTTTAGATTAAAAAAACAAACAGGTCCGTCTGGGGAGAATGCTCCACCTTATTCCGTTTAAGAAAGTCAAAGGACCTCTCAGTAAGAGTGTTATTAGTCAAGTATTAAATTCACCCTTTTCTATTGTCTGATGGTCCCGTTAATTTTAACTAGAATTTGTCTAACGGATTGGATCAAAATGAAATAAAAGCTGGGGTGAATTCAGCACTGCCCTAACAAAAACAAAAACAATTCGGGCCTTAAGCCTAACCCGAATTTATGAAACAGTCAAAAATAGGACCGCCCGCCAACCGCTGCAACCCGATTCCATTCCCAAACCTCTCGCTCCATCTCTCTGTCGAAATAAAATCTCCCAATTTTTGATTTCAATCAGCGAACTCCTCCGCTCTAAATTGAACAGAACAAAATTATACTCAAATTCAACCCTCAGATATCCCGATTAACGGAACCCTAGATTCGATGGCGTCGAAGAAGAAACAATCAGAAGGAATCGCGCTGCTCTCCATGTACAATGACGACGAAGACGACGAGGAAATGGAAGACCTCGAGGAAGAACAAAAGCAACACCAAAAGGAAGACGAAGATGTTAGAGAGGCAAAAAATTTAGAAGAAGATTCGAGAATGAACGAAGGTGATGATGTGGTTGCTGCCAACGGGACTTCGACGCCACCGCTGCAGCCCCAGATTTTGTTCATATCTCCGAAGCAGAGCGTGGTGCTTCCGGATTCGAGGAGGAGTGGTAGAGGGAGGTTTACTATCGTGGACTACGGTCATGATGAAGTTGCCATGTCCCCTGAAGCTGAGGTACTGTGCAAAGATTGATTTTTTTCTGACATTTTTATTTATTTTATTTATCAATGTTATAGTTGGGATTGGGAGTCTTGCGAGTAGCTGCTGCAAATTTTGTTATATACTTCTGAAAATTAGTATGTACTCTTTATGAAAATGTGTTTCAAAGAATTTCTCTTCGACCATTTTTTATGACAAGACAATTCTTGGTCGTTATAATTCTCTTAGCTTTTTGTGAAGAACACTTCAGATGGAGTGTGAAAATTTCCACTTGATGTTCTTGTTTTGTTAGATTTTTATTTGATAAAAAGGTTCAACTCATGTTTCTCGTGATTCTTTTTCTTGGTGCTGTTTAATTGCAGGAAGGGGAAATCGACCTTCAAAATGATAATGGTATGTATGGCTTCAATTTGAGCAATGCATATGTACTTTGTCTTGTTAATACCTGATATTGATCTCAATTCATTCACCTTGTGTAGATTTACTTTGGTGGTACACCGTTTTAATACTGATTATGGTAGTGTTTTGCTTACTTGATCTTAATGAATATGTAGCAGATGATGTCCAGGAAAGAACACCTCTGGGATCTGTTAAGGTTGTGACACCTAATGTTCAAAGAACTCCTCAATCAACTGAGCATTCAGAACAATCACAACCTGATACCATGGGTTATACAATGATAGAATCAGAAACTGCAGTTACTCAGGGCACTGCTGAGGTTACTGAAGAAGCAGTTGATCCATTGGATAAGTTTCTTCCTCCACCACCAAATGTCAAATGCTCAGAGGAGCTACAAGTAAGTATTGTTTGTATCTATTATGACTGCTTCTGCATGTTTCATTTTTTATGTTAAGTATGGACTTTTCATGATGTTTTTTAGAACCTGATAACTATAATCTATGAAATTTTTGTCAAATGTGTCATAGTCTGTTGGTTGTTATTTGGTCTGTTTGAGGAAGTTTGAGGCAGTTGTTTAGAGGGTTATGTGGCATAAATTGTTTACCAAGATGAATAGTATAAATTTTATGGCTTAATACTTCTAGGAAGATTCGGAATGGAATGCATTTGGGGTTTTGTTGATAATTTCCATAAAAGAGTACTTGAAATTCTTTGTGATACTTCTAATTTAAAAATAGATTGATAGCAAGGAAAAATTTGGCTATCATTGAGCATGGACACTTTTCAACGGAATATGTCTTTCCTTTCTCTTTACTTTTATGGCGAGACTGAAAGAGAGTCAGTTTGAGGCCATTTGTAAAGCTAGTTGTCCTTGGGAGCTGTTCCAATTGTTTCAATGTGGCTCATGACATAGGCTATTTGGTTAACTAAATGACCTTCTGCACAGGTATACAACTTTGACTTGAAGTAGGAAACTGTTGGTGGAAAATATTCAGTGATGTGGACCTCTAGGGATGTGCCAGAGTGGTATTTGTTTTTTCCAAAAAATTTAGAGTCAATTTTAATGTATTTCATTAGTTAAAAGCCATACATTGTGCTGTATGTGGGTAAAATTGGTAGCATGATACAGAAATTTTGCATTCGCTGCATTGCTGCAGGGCTGCCTTTGGGTAATGCATTTTATTTTTTTTGTGCTTGCATGCATAGCAGCAGCCACTTAAGTAGAGACTGGCTATGTTATTGGCTGTAACATTTAGTTTTGTTTGTTTTCTTTCTAATATCATTGTTAATGGCCACTCTTTGTATTTTGTTGTTTTTGTGACATATGAAATCAGTTTGGAATAGTACAACGTGAAACTAATCTGAACGATACAGCTTTTGAATATAGCACATTTTACAATGTGTTGACATTCCTTTCCTTTCTGTTATTGCTGCAGAGAAAAATAGATAAATTTCTAGGTTTAAAGAGAATTGGAAAAAGCTTCAATGCAGAAGTGCGCAATAGGAAAGATTATCGGAACCCGGACTTTTTGCTTCATGCTGTGAGGTATCAAGATATTGATCAGATAGGGTCTTGCTTCAGTAAAGATGTGTTTGACCCACATGGATATGACCCAAGCGACTACTATGATGAAATAGGTTAATAACGGTTCCTTCTACAAATATCTCTTCCTCTCTTCCTCTCTTCCCCACTCTTTCCTTTGTGTGTGTGTGTGTGGGACATGGAGTTATTTAGACATTTTTTATATACTGTTGTGCTGTTGAAAATCTATTCTTTTGGCTTTGTAGAAACTAAAAAAAATATTCTTATTAAGCTGGGCTGCATTTGGAATTCTGAAGAATGGGTTCTGGAAAAGTAAACTCAGTCCATTGTCATGTTTCTGTCACTATTTAGATTGTTAATGCTTAAAATGTGACATTTTTGGTCATTTTGCACAGTTTTTGAAAATTGTTTTTATGACTTTTTTGAACTTCTTTTTATCAAGGAAACCATTAATGATGTATGGTCTGCAGCAAAATTGATAGATTTAGTTGCTTATACTTAAATCTTTTATGAGTAGAAACTTTTCTATTGAATATTATCTGCAGACTCAGTTTTTTCAGCACTTAGTAATATATTTTCTGCAACCAAACATATCTTACAAATATTTTCCATCATTTCGAAAATAATATTTGCTTGGCTGGACTTGGCAATTCATAGATTTGCCTAGTTGTGAGTCATATATTGTATACTTCATTAACGGTGAACTTTTCTTATCACATGAATATCCTTGTCTATTGTTTTTAAGCAAAAAGTTAAACTGGTAGCCTTTAGCATCATATTTTATATGTTTGGCAAACATACTTTCCTGCCAGTTACATTATTATGTTTTCTATTGCAGAAGCTGACATGAGGCGCGAAAGGGAAAGAAAGGATCAAGAAAATAAAAAGAACCAGAAGGTTGACTTCGTCCCAGGAGGAGTCCAACCTGGAATAATTGCTGGTGCTCAAAAACCTAACATACCCATTCGAGGTGCATGAAGATTATTTTGAAGAGATATGTTCTAAGTGTATGAATAACTTACATAATAGTGTTCTTAAATTGAGTCACTGTGCAGGGGTCACAGCAGCAGTGGCTGGTGGTTTGCAGTCTGTGCCGATGACAATTGATGCTGTTGCTAGGGATGGTAGACAAAACAAGAAATCAAAATGGGATAGGGTTCTCGTCTGGGCATACAGCTTATCTTTGTTCCTAGTAAGCTGTTATGTTGTCACTAATAACCATTTTTATTGGTCTATGCGCTTTCAGGTGGATGGAGATCATAGAAATCCTTTACCTTCTGTGGGGCAGGATTCTCTATCTGCAGTTGGGGCTCATGCAGCAATCCTTTCTGCTGCCAATGCTGGTGCTGGATACACTGCTTTTGCGTAAGTTTTTCTTGGAACATGCATTCTTAACATACACTGTTACAAGTAGATTTTGTTTAGAGAGCCCAGTTTTGATTGGTGCTTTATAAATTACAATTTGTACATGCTTGTTGTTACAGTTCCCTACTTTATATTTAAAAATTGATATTCTTGGAATATTTGGTGCCATGGGCAGTTAAGTTCTTACAGCTAAATTGTTAAAGGATGCTGGTGCTTGATGTCCTGTTTCACTTTTCTGAAATAACAGGCAGCAAAGAAGGCGAGAGGCAGAAGAAAGAAGATCCAGTGAAAGAAAGTTGGAGAGAAGATCTTGAGCCACTGTTATCCAACCAGCAGAGAATGCTTCAGCATCTTTTTCAAAGTCGGGATTAAACAGCTTCGGGCGTCCATGTTCAGAATTTGCTCACTTTCCCGGTTTTGCTGAATCCTCAATATCAAAATTGTACCAATTTGTGTACGATAGATAGCGCACATCAACCATTTTCAGTTTCATAGTCAAATGTGATATAGTTGCACACTGTTCTCTATCTCTCTCCATCTGACCAAAGATGGTGTTGAAATTAATTTTTGTATGTACTCATTCACAGCTGTTTCCCAACTTAATAATAACTATTAACGACCTGTAGCATAGAAGAAATTTTGCGTCCTCTTATGGCTTTTCAATTTTAGATGAAGTTATTGTGTTGAAAAAGTTGGAAACTGCTTGCTGTCCAGCGTGTACCCTTATCTTCTTGATAAAAGCAAAGCTGCCATACAACACGCATACTTAGCGAGACAGATTGGCCATCACAAAGTGATCCTTTTTCATAGCTTCTTTTAGCATGCAGGCATTCGTCTACCTCATCTCTGTTTCTTCCCTCGAAGTCAAGATCCTTCCTTTATAATACGCATATTCCAATTTCTGGCCGAAGGGAATGGACATGATTGAAAAGAAGTCGAGGACCCACATTGTCACACACATCCTACTGCTCGTAATATCATCGTCCCTTCTTGGATGGTAATCTAATCTAGTATCATAATTTATGGAGTCATCCTTCCTTCTTTCGCCAAAGCATCAAAGGTATCAGCAGTCACTCGACAAAATCATTCCCTCTCCACGACTAATATTTATATTTATTTATTTGTTTATGCTTTACACTCTTTTTTCGTGCCTTAAATAGAAAAAACAAATAATTAATTAAATAATTATTAAAGTGTTGAGAGTGGGATTTGAACCCACGCCCTTTCGGACCAGAACCTTAATCTGGCGCCTTAGACCAACTCGGCCATCTCAACATTGTTGAGGGTTTTTCTTTCTAATATAAAATTCTCTACCTTGTGAGTGACCGAGTCTGAGCCCCTCCTTTCATGTAAAGCAAATAGAATCTCATCTTATGAACTGTATTTTCTTTTTTATAGATGATAGGTCCTAAAAATAAAGCTAAAGGAATACAACCTGCTGTATTTTTGTTTTTATTTTTTCCTTTTTTGATAAATAAAGGTATGACATTCACTTTCAGTGGTTTACCCCTTCGATTTTTGCCTTTTAAATAAAAAATTGTTGGTACAGAGCAGTTACAGTAGATCCAAATCTCTTCTTAAGTCTAATCTTTGAATAAGTTTGATGCCTTTTTTTTTTTTTTTCCCCTTCTCTTTTTGACATGTAAGAAATCTAAATCTGCCTTGAGGCCAAATCCAAATGACTGATTGACTTTCCCATTCTTAAAAAATGCATCAACAAAAAGGTCAAAAAAAAGTGATGTCAAATAATTGTAGGTGTCTATCTAATCAAAATTTACATTCTTCCTATTTGGAGTAAAAAAAAATACTATTTCCCATCGGCCGTATATTACTGCGGTGAAAATGATGCAACACAGGAATAGTTACATCATCTCGATACCTGAGCATAATTAATACGCTGTTTTTTTTTTTTAATTTTTTAAAGACAAAAAAGGTATATATATATACACATTGCGTACGCTAATTTATTTAGAACAATTTTTTGAAAGTTGGTTGGTCAGTTATCTGTCCGGGCAGGTGGGTTTGTCTGTGCCGGACAGAACCGTAAATTCCGTAAAAATTGCTGCCACTGCAGGGAAAAAGGGTAAATTTGAGCGCTAACTGATAAATAAATTAAAATTATCTAATTAAAAAAAGCTCAAATTTCTAAGCTACTTGAGAGACGTTGGAAAATCGTATGCTGTGTCACTGTTCCTTCACACGTTGGGGCCGAGTCACCCCTTCTCTTTATTTATTCTGATTTTAACAACACATCAAGTACACCCTCTCCTATCACATAAAAACAAATAAAATATTTTTCAAAAATAATTCCACGCAACACCACTTTAGCTCTTCTCCCGCTTTTTCTTTTTGTTGGGATTTCTAGTTTTATTTTTTTCATTTTCAAAAATTAATTTAAATTGACGTGGAATTTGTCAACGGTCAAGAGTTAAAAAGAGCAATGCATGATTCCGTAATTCGTATTTACTGCACAATCATTCACTTTCTGCTCCCAAAATGTTAATCTACGTACGTACACTGTATTTAGTTTTAGTTATTCAGAACGATGATTAAAAGCAGGCTGTAGGTCCCCCAGTTAGCGACGGTGATGATCCGGCTTTAATTTGATGATCCCACCGTAATGATAAATCATACAATAAAGTGAAAAGAAAGAAAGATTGGGCTGATCCCATGTGGAGATCCCGGGCCACTTGATGTCAAGTGGATGGTTCAGATGATACTACAAAAACAAAAGTGTTGTGTAATACTTTTTTAAAATCTTTTTCTTCTTAAATTTTATTTTATATTAAATTATCTCAAATTTTACTAATTGACCCATCGCAATAGTTATAGTCTTTATAATTTGACCATCATTTACGCTCTTTTTGACTGGGAGAGAATGTTGGTTTTATGATTAGGAATAGGTTGTTAGATAAAGGATAAGTTATGGGTTTAAATATTTTAAATTTCATTTGAGAAACCGTATCTAAAATTATCTTCTATTACTTAAACAAATATATATATATATATATATATATATATAATTTTTAATTTTTCTTATATTATTACACCCATAGCCCGCGATTTTTTTTTGGTATATAAAAGTGATTAATCAATTGAAGAATCAAAATGGAAAGCTTTTTCCCAGCTTAAGAAAAATAAATTCTTTTTTATTTTCCAAGAATAAAAACACCCGTTTTTATTTCCTGTAAAAAGAAACACTTTATATTCCATGTTTGGTAAATGAATCTGAGAAGTATTAAAGAAAGTTGAGTTGTAAAATTTATTAGGAACAGAGGGGAAGGCAACGGTAACATTCAGTTTGGAAGTTCCTTAAGGGGCAATTTCGGTATATTAAAAAGGTTAACGGCAACTTTACTATAAAATCTAAAGTCGATAGCGAGGAAACTCTACAAAGTGAAGCTTAGTGGGCGGCCAGTGCCTGATTTCACATTGCTTTGCTTTGCTTCGTTTTCTCTCTTCATCAGCAGTGTCAAATCTCCCCTCTCTCTTGGACTTTGAAATAAGTCTTTTTCTCTCTTCTTTTCATTATCATTGAATCCTTTATTGGATTACTTACGTAGAAACTTTAGGAGTGTCTCCTCTCTCTTTGTTCTTTTTCTCTGTGTATCAATTCTTTGATTCATCTGGTAGATACCCATTTTAGTTTAGGAGCTAAAGAACAGTTGTGAAGCCATGGCAGCTCCAAAACCGGAAGAGATAAGTCATCCGCCAATGGACCAGCTTCAAGGGTTGGAGTACTGTATTGATTCCAACCCTTCATGGGGTAGGTCCATTTCTAGCATTTTGAGTTTTTATCTATTCTAAATCTTTTAAGTCATTTGATTTGATTCAGCTTTTCTCTCCTCAGTTTTGTACTGAAAGTTTGTAAGTTCTTTTCTCATTTGAATGCAGGGGAGGCTATAGCTTTGGGCTTTCAGCATTACATTTTGGCTTTGGGGACGGCAGTGATGATCCCTTCATTTCTTGTTCCTTTGATGGGAGGCACTGATGTGAGTCAAATTTCAGACTGCGTTAGATTCTGTATTCATGCAATGCGCATAAGATAACGAACTGATTAATTCTGGAACAAGAAAATAGAAACTGTTTTTGAACAACTTAAAATTTGTATCGTTGTAAGTTTTTTATTTATTGATTTTATTGTGCTGATTTAGGGTGATAAAGTGAGAGTGATGCAGACACTACTTTTTGTTGAAGGGATTAATACACTTCTGCAGACACTGTTTGGAACCAGGCTACCAACAGTCATTGGAGGCTCTTACGCTTTCATGGTTCCAATTATATCAATAATTCACGATCCATCTCTGGCGAGTATTGAGGATGATCATGTGGTTAGTCTACTTCTCATTGCTCGTTTTTCCAAATGCTTTATTTCTTTGAAGCTGGATTCCATTCTGTTAAAAGAAAAAGAGTTCTTTAGTCAATGTTTGTGTGCCCCACCGATACTTTACTATTCATTATTGTAAAGATTTCTAGAGTAGATATCACAAGCTGAGTAGATTTCAAAGTCAAATCAATGTCTATCAGCTCGAGTTCAATAATTGAACTGGGATACACTTGAATGAATTTTTTGTTTAAAAATTAGCATAAGATCTTATGGCAGAAGTGCACTTAGTTAACTATTCTAGCTGATTTTGGCTATCCTTAATCTTATGTACACTAGTGGCAGTATTAATTATTATTCTTTAAAGCAATGGCTAATTGTCTTGTTTGTTTGTGTATATAGAGATTTCTTAATACAATGAGAGCGGTTCAAGGTGCTTTAATAGTGGCATCAAGCATACAGATAATTTTAGGATACAGTCAGCTGTGGGCCATCTGTTCCAGGTGCAATTTACTTCTTCGCTGAAATTTGAACAAACTTTCAATAGTTTATATAATTTCAGATGACATGATAGTGAAATATATGCCTTTCAGGTTTTTTAGCCCACTTGGAATGGTCCCAGTTATTTCCTTGGTGGGTTTTGGCCTGTTTGACAGAGGCTTCCCTGTGGTATAATGACGACTATCAAATGCTATTGTTTTTTAGCTAGTGATTTACAGATTGAGATGAAATATTAGAATTTCTGATGCAGTTTATTTTTTATTTCCTGATTTCTGGTTTCAGGTTGGGCGGTGTGTGGAAATTGGCATTCCTATGCTTATTCTATTTATAGCCTTCTCGCAGGTATTACCTTGTTTCTTATTAATCAAGCTTGTAATGTGAACCATTTGTACAGCAGAATGGATTACATCAGATTAATAAGAAAATGAAAATTTCCAAGACTAATTTTAGCTTCCATGATACTATGTCACAAAGTAATTAATAAAGCCTCTCGGGTGCAATTCAATTTGGTACCTTGAAATTTGCAATGTAGAAAATTTAGAATAATCATACTAGGAACTAGGCTGTTAATGAAAACTTCTAAAATTCAAGAATACCTCTTGCCAGTTCTTGGGGGATAAAAAATTCAAGAATAGCTCTTGCCAGTTCTTGGGAGATAAATTCTCAATGAAAATTCTCAAATTATGACAGAACTTGATTGTGCATAAATTATCTCTTAACTTACAGAAAACATTTAACCTTGTTATGAAAGAAAAAGATTTTCTGATTCTGGATTTTCTTCTGTTTCAGTACTTGAAGAATTTTCAGACAAGACAATTGCCAATAATGGAGAGGTTTGCTCTCCTCATAACCATCACAGTCATATGGGCATATGCACACCTCTTGACTGCCAGTGGTGCATACAAACATCGTCCAGAACTTACGCAAATGAATTGCCGAACTGACAAGGCCAACCTCATTTCCTCTGCTCCATGGTTAGTACCAAACATCTCTCATTATATGTACATATAAACTAAAAGACACCCCACAGATAATTAAAAATATCTTAAAATTTCCAATTCTCATGGGAGGGGATTGCATTAGTTTCTAAATGGCAGAATGCAACTAAGTCATAGCCTTTTTGAGTTATATTTTGGGCAACCTAACTGAAGTGGCAGTAGTTCATAGTTAGGGAAGAGTTTCTTGGTCTCTGTTGTTCATGGTCTTATAGGCCACAGAAATTTTCCAGTACTGAAACACCACCTACCTGGTAAAGAATGATAGTTGGTATGATATCCTCAATATTTCCTATTGACTTTATTGACCTTAAAATTTACTGCAAACAGGATAAAAATCCCATATCCTCTTCAGTGGGGTGCTCCTACCTTTGATGCTGGTCATGCTTTTGGGATGATGGCTGCTGTTCTAGTCTCATTGATTGAGGTATTACTTTTGTAAATGTGAGATTCAACCAGATTTGAAGTTCTGATCTTTGATAATAAAAGTGAAGTCTTCCTTTTGACAGTCAACTGGTGCATATAAGGCTGCATCACGTCTAGCAAGTGCCACACCACCTCCAGCCCACGTTCTTAGCCGTGGTATTGGCTGGCAGGGAATTGGGATCCTACTTAGTGGACTCTTTGGAACAATGAGCGGTTGTTCTGTTTCTGTGTAAGTTTTGTTGGTTCTTGTTCTTAGAAGTTATTGCTTTTTTATTGAAACCTCGTTAATTTTCGAGAAAAACAACAGAGAAAATGTGGGGCTTCTTGGAAGCACTCGTGTTGGGAGCCGCAGGGTCATTCAAATCTCAGCTGGATTTATGATATTCTTCTCAATGCTAGGTTGGTGGCGAATTATTACAAATGCTTATATGTGCAATCTGACTCTTTGAATCCATTTTTCCAGGCTTAACTCAATTTTGTTGATTCCTGCAGGAAAATTTGGAGCTTTCTTTGCATCAATCCCCTTCACCATATTTGCTGCCGTTTACTGTGTTCTGTTTGGTCTTGTTGGTAAGTTCCAAATTCTCTTTCGTGGTGCTTCTGTACAAGCTTTGCTTTTCTTCTCTATATATACCTGACAGTTAAATCTCTTCTTGTTTCAAGCTTCTGTGGGTCTCTCATTTTTGCAATTCACAAACATGAACTCAATGAGAAACCTGTTCATCACGGGCGTTGCACTCTTCTTAGGCTTGTCAATTCCTGAATATTTCCGTGAATACACTGCCAAGGCTCTTCATGGCCCTGCTCACACCAAGGCTGGATGGGTAGTTTTCCACCTTCACTTCCTATTGAATGTTTTCCGTAAAATGATTTATCCAATTATCACTATCTTAACTTCCGTTTCTTTGAATTGCCAGTTCAATGATTTCATGAACACCATATTTTTCTCATCTCCAACTGTCGCATTGATTGTCGCGGTTTTCTTAGACAACACACTTGACTACAAGGACAGTGCCAGAGACAGAGGCATGCCATGGTGGGTTAAATTCCGCACATTTAAAGGAGACTCTCGGAATGAGGAATTCTACACCCTCCCGTTCAATCTGAACCGTTTCTTTCCTCCATCTTAAACTAATATAGTTACCAAAGGCAGATTGCATCATTTCCAGAGAGGAAATAATGACAACTCCGAGTTACTGCAGAGAAGAATGAAACAGAGATGGATATGTTTTGCATGGCAGAGAAATGACAACTCCGGTTTCTCTTCCCTTTTTCATCTCCTATGTAAATTTAACTCGAATTATTTGGTTTTTAATATAATTTATTCTTTTGTCCCTTGCATCCAATTTGATTTATTTTTTAATGATAGTTTTAGCACAAATGATGATGTTTTGGCCCATCTTTTCTTTTTTCTTTTTCGGGTGATGTTCTCTAGAACCACAGTTCAACAACTAAATTAACAGAGCATCTCAAACTCCTCTGCTACAATTTATTGAATCATAGAAGAACAATGGAAAGAATGAGGACAATAGGGAGAAAAAAATTTAAAACTTCGAATGATATGACAATTGGTAGCAATTTGGGGATTTCATTTCATTGCTGAAATTCAAGAATATTGAAGAGAATGAAAGAGCTTCAAAAATCACCTAGCAACAGAACATGCTAGTAGGATCTGCACATACATGCTGTGCACCTTGGTTGTCGATAAATGCTTCGACCAAAACCCCTCACCCGTACCCTTTGGCCTTCCTCAATCATCTTTCTTACTCTATCTTCAAAATCATTCCATCCTATGGTGCTATTCTGTGACAAAATTGCGGCAAGCCTCTTCTTGTTGGGCCGCAAGGTAGGAGCATGACCATTGCCGTAGTAAGTTCGGAATCCAGACACCAGGGATGATAGTTGGCTCCCAGAGTCAGTCATTGCAAAGACATCAGCCGTTGCACAGGCAATAAAATCCAGTGCTGCCAGCTGCATACAGAGCAAAATCCACCATGTCACTAAACACAAACTTAAAATGGTGCAGAAAGTGATTGTTTAAACATGTTCAAGTAAAATACCCAAAGAAATGCTAGTGAAGACTCCAGCAAAATTCAAGAAATGTACAACAGAAGTCCGAGATAAAAGTATGTGCTGATCGCATATTAACTACTTAATACTAATTTACCTGAGAAGAGAAATTCTTGAAAGGTTCAAGTTCACTTCGTGTGAGGAGTGTTTCCTTTGTTACTAAATTCGGATAGAGGCTGGTGAAAGGTTGCATCCGGGATTTTCCTCCATATATTTGTGAGCCAGCCAAATAAATATAAGTTCCACGATTAAATCCAAGAGCAGAAAGAAGAAGTGCTGCTTCTTCTGGTGTAAGTGGGCATCTCCCAAGCTTTCTCAATTGCTCTGGAGAAATAGTTCTGCATATATAAAAGATGCAGGAAACAAAATATAATATGTAAATTGAAATTACATTTGAGAACGCACAACTTGCAATAGGCAATCAAAGCATACTTCGAGTTCTTCAAGCGTTCGATCAGCAGAGGGAAATGGATTTCTCTGTACGCTTGAAGTTCCCTTCTCTCGTCTTCTCCACCTCTGAAATCACATTGGGAGTAGGCCACCATATCCTCTTCAAATCTCAAGTGCAAAGCAAGATATCTATATGGTCCTGCAACCTCACGGTTTTTGGAGGGAAAGTTGGGCAAGAAGTTTCCAAGCAGTTGTTTGTCGAGCAGACTACGAGCAAAATCATACTCCCTTATCCTTCTGACCAATAATGAACCAGCTTCTTGAATTTTTGGGACAAACTTCAGTGCATGGAAGTTACATTTGCACCTTAATCTCTGTGAAAAGTTCAAGAATATACCTGTTAACCATCATGCCACGAATAATATTTCCGAATCTGAATTTATAGGAAGTAAATGAATGCCTTCTAGGAAAATTAGCTGTAGCCTCGATAATGCGTTTGTAAATTCTGTTGTGTTCAAAGAAAAGCAATAATATCTATCCTGCACAAATTACACCTACAGAGAAGGCCCTTAACCTGAAGCTCCGAAGGCAACGGATCAAAGCCTAGTCGATTTCCAAATCCAAGGAAGTGAACAATTCTATTCCGCTCTAGGATAGGAAGTACTTTTCTGATGTAATCAATTGGCTTTGCTTCTTTCAGAATATCTGCATCAGTAATCTGAGAAAAAAAAACACAAAAATTTGAGACAATATTCCAAGAAAGAAGTGCAGATGATTCACACAGACTGAGTGTAGAAACTAAGAAGATAACCTACTAGGCTACCCATTGCTTCAATATCTATGGATTCCAGATGAGGAGGAAGCTCTTTGACAATATTTACTTCATGCTTCAACATATTCACAAAATACTCCTCTTGGTAGATGTCACCAAACTGGCTGCAATTCCATCAAAACAACATGGTGTAAGCATTTGCCAGTTGGCTGCAACTAAGCCTATATTTTGGACAACAGTATAGCTTTGGATCTATGTTCTCAATTCATCAATTTTGTCCACAATATATAATGCAAATCTATCACATTATAGTAGAAAAACTTTTAAAAGGATTTGACTGTGCTAGAATCAAACCATATTGCAGACACTAACATAATTGAGAAACCATTCTTTTAAGTATACACCATGAATATTTTACGACTTGAATATAGCCCCTTAATTATGATATGAATAAAAATGACATACAACCAAAATTTATCATAACAACAACAGACATAATAGCAGACCTAGGATCCTTCCATACATTGCTGTAAAGAAACCTTGGCAGAACCAGAGTTGCATTAAGCAAGGATGCCACAGCGACGGCATTGCAAATCTGCAGGCAATGATAGTTTGTTAGTAGAGCATGTAACTGCAATTACATAGGCAATAGTGTAGAGAGAGCTAAATCAAACATTCATCAACTATGAAACAACAGATAAATTGAAGTTAAATATAGAAGAAACTTTTCTTTTCTCTAGGATCACAACAAGAATGTAAAACAATGCGGCTTAGATACTTACAGCAACACGCTGTTGATTGAGACCGCCATTTGCACTCACCATTATGTAGCCATTACTTTTGTCACGCTTCCCTATATCAACAGACAAATTGTAGGAATCACTCAGTAACTTCTCAACATTCATCTCCAAGAATAATTATTGGTTATCATGTTCAGATGATGCAAAAATTTGAAGATTTACACGAATTAATCTATAGCCAAGCACTCTCAATTACCTAGATTTGGAGTTCTCCTGTCAGCACAGGGTTTCCATAAGGATGCCTGCCGATATGGTTCCTTCCAGAAATTTGATGTCTCTTGCTTGAACTCTTTCTAAAGCATAGTAAAAGGTTCAGAATTTTGAAGACAAAGAAAAAATCTAATCATCTAGTACAAAGGAGATTACATAAATATATGTATTAATTTAGAATTTATGGAGCAAACCTCTGTAAGAGCAGCGGAAGCCAGACTTAGAAGCGGACCATACATCTCTACTGGAGGTTTTTCTGTGTTAATGTAGGCAACAGTTTCATCCTTCATAGCCTGCAAATAGAAAATTAAAACAATTTGTTGAGATTGAAAGAGATCACAATCACAAATTGTCTGTCAATTATCAATGGCAATTTGTGGATTTGTCGGCAGAACAAATTTATGCTAGATAGCAAAACACACAAGTAATGGCAGTGCAGTCATATCAAAGTCCTACCTTAAGCCTTGAAATTTTTGAGGTTGAACTAGTCTGAAGATTTATGGAATCAAAAATTGAGACCATAAGAGAATCAAGCAGGAAAAAGAAACCCGCCAGCACAAACATGCATGCAATTGATCTAACATGTTTACGAAACCACATATGCTTTTTCCCAACATAGGCGCCCTTATAAGAACTAAACTTGCCAGAATCACTTTTCAGCCCATGAAGCATAACAACTTTGGAATTCCAATTATAATCTCCTCCCGAAGTTCTTCTCCCAATTGAAGGATCACTTGCTGGTACATTTTCCAAATATCTGATCTGATATTCCTTCATCCCCTGAACTTTATGAGATTCAGGAAGTGGATTTCTTGAAGGCCATTGCTTTATCATTACACTGTCTTATCCCTGTAAGAAAATTCAAGGAATAGGAATTTAACACCACAAAACTACTATATCTGACATTGACATGAAGAGATTTTGGCCAATGATAACGTCAAATTCTTGAACGTAAATCCCAAGAACTTATTTCTGCATTGGCTAGGATTTCTATTTAAAAATCAACTCTTTAAACGAAAATTACAAGCAACACTCAACACTGCATTTGCTTCTATTACATGTAGATAACTCTCTCTCTCTCTCTCTCTCTCTCTCTCTCTCTCTCTCGCTCTCTGAAAGTGATCTACTAACTTATTTGATCATATGAACTAATCAAAGTCAGGTTTGGCTTGCAAAAAATGACATGTTCAATAAAATAACAAGAAGTTTTAATAAGCATAAATTCAAAGTGAAGCCAAGAAGTAGGTGACAGAGATTTGTATATGCAGATGAGTGAAACCCAAGTCAAATGTGAAAACACAATACTACTTTACAAAACTAACCTTGCAAAACAAGTTTTATATTTGAACAACTACTTACCACCAAACACAACAAACCATCGTTTTCCAGATATCTGCTCAGTTTGGAAATACAAAGAAGAAAGAAGAAGACATTCATGAAACCGCCATTGGAGATGTCTGTTGAGAAATGAAAGTGACGTGTTTTTGGTCAATTTGGCGGTAAAACGATACCTAGCTACCTGGTCAAAAGCGTAATTATCAAACACTCCTCTTATTTTGATAATACTGATCCTGTCTGTCATTTAATTTATTATGCTTTTAACAAGCTCCTAAATGCAAATTACAATTTCACAATCAAAACTATTGAGTTTGACTCTAATTTTCATGAGTTTAGCAAATAAATTTTTACATTCACACAGGCAAAAATTGTGATTTTTAAACAAAATTATTAAAAATTAGTTTCTTAGCCTATTTATATAAAATAAAATCCTACAAATTCATTATTGACTGTGGTGTACTATTATAAAAAGATTGTTAAGAAAACATACACGAAAATTCATATTTTAATTATGAAGAGACCAATTATTAAGTCAACTCAATAAAATCCTAATCCCATCAATATATAATAATAACACTAAACTAATAATCTAATTAATTAAGTATGAGATTTATAATTAAGAATATATGAAATCTTCAAAGAAATAAAATTTAATATCGAAGATAAATTACCTACAAAACATTTGAATAAACTAAGACACATTTTTCTTCTCCTTCTCTTTTTGCTTTTCTTTCTATTCGTTTTCACCCTTCTCTTTCATTTTTTTTTCCACAAAGAAGTTTAGTACTTTTATTATAAATTTGTTTAACCTAAACTTTATGTAAAATACCATTCAACTTTCTTAATTTTTTTTCTACACTAAAAAATATTTGTTATTCACTAATTTTATTCGTTTCTAAAATAAAAATATTCATCCATAATCAAATAATCTCTTCAAAAAATAAATATACTTACCTTATAAATTTTCAATAATTTGTATACTCACATAATATAGTATAGAAATATCTATATCTACACATTTTTATTAATAATAAAAATTCGGGTATTACAGGTGTTATACTGAGAGAATGATTTCTTCTTATCTCCGTGAGAAAATTTATGTTGAAGTACGGGATTCGATAGCTATAGGTATAAATAATGAAACCATAATCCTGCAAAGAAATCGACTTATGTATTTTCAATATAAAAAGGAAAGAAACAAGAGAAGATAAAAGTAAATGTGATTATATTCGGCCTGCATTTGTTGCTTATATCCTCACTTTTTCAGTACTGCCCTTTTGTTGAGGAGTGCCTGCCTACATTATGGTCATGAGTCCTGAGACAAAGAGACACGAACAAAGTAAATGGATATTGATGGATCCATATAATGATGGCTTGAATTTGGATTCAGACAGGGACTCAACATAGACCCAATCCATTTAAACTCAGAAAACCCATTTAGTTTTGATCAAAATCACATAACATGTCACACGCTTGTATGATCCAAATTTTATTTCCAATACTAACTGCCTTAGGATAGAAACAACAAAAGGCCCATAGTGGAGAAAAACGGAGCCAGCGGCAACTGCATGTGAGGAAGAGGAACCATCTCCCATGAAAGCAAGTATACAACGAAAACAAAATCAATTTAAATTTGATCGGCTTCTAGCTCCAGCCGTCCAGCGTTCCCTGTATTTTTTCCAGCAACTTTACTCGATTTTTTCCTAGTCTACGTACGGCTTCTTTATTGTCGATCCTCTCCTCAGGTAACTCTCTTGTGCATTCCATAGCCAAACTTAAGATCAATAAAACACATTCCTCCTTTGCAGCAAAATGTTCATCCTCCCTTCTTAGCAAATCGGTGTCAACAACTTCCACAACTCTGTTATTTAATGCGTCATTAACCCAACGCTTCAAGCTCATTTCTCCCACAAAAATTTCGTCTGTCGGCTTCTTCCTTGTAAACGTCTCCATCAGCATAATACCGTAGCTATAAATATCACCTTTTCTTGATACTTGTCCTTCTCTCCCGTACTCCATGGAAACAACAAATGTTAATTCTTTTTCAGTGTTATAGATAATTAATCGATAACCGTTTTGACAAGAACATGAAAATGATAAATTTAACAGGAAAAAATACATTGAATTCGGAATAACCTGGTGCCATATAACCAATTGTAGCGAGGGTCTGTGTCTGTGTCATAGAGGCCACTTCAGCTAATATCTTTGAAATGCCAAAATCACTCAAATGTGCGGTCATCTCTTGGTCTAGCAATACATTGCTGGGCTTCAAGTCACAGTGAACTACAAGAGTCGAACAACCAAAGTGGAGATATTCCAATGCTGATGCAATATCTATCATGATGTTCAACCTTTTTAAAATATTCAAAAAATAATTATCAGAATACAACCACTTATCTAGGCTCCCGTTGGGCATGTACACCAGCACCAATGCTTTAAAATCCTCGTTTGAGCAAGCGCTGATGATTTTGACAAGGTTTCGATGACGAATGCTACTTATTATTTCACATTCAGTATCAACAACTCTTTAGTGCTCTTTGAAATTCCAGGTGAAATACTTTAGCTGCAAGCTCTGTCCCATCTCGAAGTCTTCCTCTGTAAACAGAGCCGAAGCTTCCTGCCCCGAGTAGGTTGTTTGCATTGAACCCAACTGTTGCTCTATCAAGTTCGTGATAAGAAATTCTCCTCCATGTTGCTTCCGGTGATATATCATTATCATTAGGCAACTCTTCATTCCTTCTTCGACAGTTTAGCATAAAGTATGAGTCTCTGGACAAGTATTGTTAATGCAATACTCAGTGGCAAAACAATCCGTAAAAGAATAGGGTTTGCCCTTGATTTTGGATCATTTCTAATTTTACATGGTTGGACCCGTAGTTTAGGCGAACCACACAATGCAGGGTTCCCTATAAATGATTCAGCAAAGAAATTTGCAAAAGGTCCTTTTAGGGTGAATTTCTCCTTCTAACTGATTGAAAGACAGATTTAGATGATTAATGTACAACAACGCTTCGATGGACTTGGGAATAGTTCCAGAGAGACTATTATTGGCCAAATCCAAGAATTCCAAACTTTCCAAGTCACTTACTGATTCCTGCAATCCATTATCTCTTAACGAGTGAATCTGTAAATCTTTTAGGCTTGTAAAAGTGCTTGGAATGTAAACGGATAAATGATTCCTGCACAAGTCCATTGATGTCACAACCCTAAAATTTTCAATATCTAAAGGAAGAGATCCATTTAGAGAATTTGATGACAAGTTGAAGTTCAAGATGTCCTTAAGCTTCCACAAGGTTGAGGGTATGACAGAAGTCAAACTGGAGCCTAATAAAAGAACTCTTAGAAAACTGAGATTACCCACACATGCAGGTATAGATCCAGAAAGCTTATTACCCTCCAAAGTCATATCAACTAGTCTATCCATAGGACAAAGATCATCTGGGATGAATCCTGTTAGCTTATTATGTTGAAGATACAAACCTTGAAGTTTCTGAAGTCTGCCCAGTGTAACTGGAATTGACCCTGTCAGTACATTGTTTCCCAAGCCTAACACCATCAAGTTTTGCAAATTTTCAATTTCCTTGGGGATAGCAACACCAATGCTGCAATTGTCTAGGGACAATATTTCCAAAGTAGTAGAAAGATTCTCTACGGTACTTGGAAGGATGCCATTTAAAGGATTGTCCACAAGTTGCACCGTAAATAAATGCTCGCAACTTGTCAGGGAAGAAAAAAAGGCTCAAATAAGGGGTAGGAGATTTCAAATAATTAGCAGCTAAGCTGAGCCACTGAAGTTTTCTTAAAATACCAATTGTGCTGCGAATGTGGTCTGAAAATGAATTAGACGCCAACTCTAGAATTGTTAGCTTGGAGATATTGGTGATGGAGTTGGGAATTTTTCCACTGAAACGATTAGATGCCAAGTAAAGGCCCTCTAGATTTGGAAGCCTGATATCTATGCCAGATGGAAGAACTCCAGAGAGTTCATTATCAACAAGAGAAAGTTCTTTCAATGTTGAAATGTTAAAGATTGAAGCTAGAACTACTCCCACTAATTTGTTACTTTCAAGAGAAATTCTATAAATTAGGAAGATTACCAATTTCATACGGTATTTCACCTGCAAACAGTTGAAACAAACACAAATTAACAGGAATAATTTAAAATGTTTGATGAGAACGCTAAGGTTTATGAAAATTCCCTGTCAAGTTGTTAGGGCCAAGATGTAGTACATTAATTAACGTCATGTTCCTAATATCTCTTGGAATACTTCCAACGAGTTGATTATCTGCCATCAAACTTAATCTTGCTGTTCGGAAGATTATGTTCGAGATTTTTGAGATGTCGGAGAAGAGTTGTTTGTTATTTTTTCTAGATGGATTGTAAACATGGGCAGAGCAAGAGTTGTGACGTTGGAATGAGCAAGATCTCGCCTCGGCAATAGCAACAACGGAATCTTTGGTTGAGTGTAGCCGAGAATCTCCGAAACAGGACTAGAACTCAAGCCCAAAAAAGCGTAGCCATCAAAACAATGGGGGAGGTAAACCTCACGACTCGGAACCTCAACATGTTACGGGGAGGCCATCGAAACATCACGAGCAGTAAAATAACAGTAAGGAGCGTGATAAACAGCACAATTAGAAATGGATATACTTGTTGTGCAGCGGAGATCATCACACAAAAATGGCCGAAGCGGAATCGCCTCAATGCTATAAGCTCGTTCAAATCAGATGAGAATGCCTTAATTGTTGTATTGCGTATCTTTAATGCAGTGAAGGCCAAACAGGTACACAAGGGAGAGACGTTTGGGCCTAAGTCGATAAAGAAGCCGAAGCCCTAGAAAGACATTGAAGTATGTCGATGTCAGTATCAAAGGGGCAAGCTTCAAAGCTTTTGTAGATAGTGACGTTAATGAATGTTTAGTTGCAGAAAAGTTGTCGAAGCAGTTAGGGTTTGCACTGAGTGAGGAGTTGGGATGGATCAAAGTCATGGATCTACTCTCTTAGCCAATTTGCGGAGTTACTAGAAGTATGTAGATTAAGGTCGGAACATAGGAAGGTAGAATCGACTTCACCACCATGCCGATGAGTTACTTCTAGCTTGTGTTGGGCGACAAGTTCATCGACAGATTGTTGCCCTTCATGTTCACAAAGGATGGATGCATGGAGTTTACAAATGTCGAAAAGCGACATAAAGTGTCAATTGAGTATATTCGTGTTAGCGGCAGTGTGTTTTTTGCTTTCCAAGTTATTAGCAGAGAAGGACTTGCTTGGCAAAGATGAAGCGAGATGGCACTCCCTCAACTAGCACCTCCTTGCAGAATTTCGATACAACGCCCTTAATTTATACTAGTTCGTGTAGGAGAAAGTAGAACGCAATGATGCAGGTTCAAAACCTCAACTGAAAGCTTGATGAGGGCGTCAAAAACTTTGATAGGGGAGAATGTTACGTGCCACTAAAACAAAAGCAAAATCGCCGAAAGTGCAAAGGCACAAAAGCGTGCAACTTGTAGGACCAACGCGCCCAAATTTTGGACTCATCTGTCTATTCGAACGAGAGCGGTTATTCGCGGATAAACAATACCCCTGCGAATAATGTGCCGAAAGCAAAATGGGTGTGATGAAAGTTGTGAGGCTGAGCGAGGCGTATTGAGAGTATGCCCTATTTCCTACCACACCTAATACAAGGAAAAAGCAAGATAGGCAGAATATAAGGGGTAACTTAGCAATCCAATATAATTTACTTAGTATTGTGATTCATTAGGCCTAAAATTAGAATTAATGATGGTAGATGAGGTATTTATATATTATATAATTATTTGTACATGGAATTATCTTAGTCATTGATAGTGCTCTTGTGTAATGAAATTAAGACCATATGTACATAAGTGTTTGTGAATGAAAGAAGTAAAATCCATTCTTCTCTTCCACTCTGCAGCAGCTCTCGTCCATCTCTCTTTATCACATTTGCTTTCGTTTTGAGTACAAGATTGACACACTTCATAGCCTAATTGAACACACACCTAAACACAAATTGATCTTGGGAATTTCAAAGACTTAGTTAGGAAGTGTACAGCAGCTAATCTAAGTGTTGCACGGGTCGAAATTTCGTCAAATTTCCAGTACGTGACAGGACGCCGCAAGTGACGCGGATTTAGTCACAGGCAGAGGTACTTGTGGACCAATTGTTGGGTAATAAATTGTTTGGATCATGATTTATATGAGCTTTTAGGTTCAGGGTAAAAAGAGCATATTGATCTGTGGTAATATTTTTGATTATTGCCATTGATGTGACAGCGGAAAACATCAAAAAATAGATAGAGAAAATAATGATAATGGTGGGATCAGAAGGAATTCGTCTCTCCATGATAGGACGTAGGTTCAAGACTACACATAAGGCATTGGTATAAATATAACGCAACCATAATTTCAAAGCAGCAGCGAAGAATATGATTATTAATTTTATTTACATGAAAACAAGAAAATTTGATTATTAATTTTTTTGGTCAATTATTGCATAATGGGGCCTTACGCAATTATTTTTTTTAAATGTTGACTAGACTTTTTGGTCGACGGTTGAGTATTATTCTATTTTATTTTGTCTTAGTCATGGTTTATGAAAATTGTCAGATTTCCGTGTTCCCTCGATGCTAATTGTACGTGCATGTGATGTGATGATAAAGTGCTAAAATCAAATTCGAAAAATGATACTACTGGCCCCAAAAAGATCAAAGATTAGAATCCAAAATCAACGTCCACGAAAACGGGATAACAAGCTAGAGCTTCAAACGTGATTTAGGAAATAGTACAATAATATTTTTAAGATAAATAAATAGTTTGAAAATCTTTCAATGAAATTCATTAATTTTTTTCTTGGGTTCACAATTAAAGTGAATACACATGCCAATTATATTTGTATTATTTCAATTCAAGTTGAATATTTATTTTCGAAATGGCAATGATATAATTATAACATTTATTAATCAAATAATAAAATGTATAATAAGTCATTTTTATGGATAATGGGTCTGAGGCACAAGGAAAAGAGGTGCGAACAAATTGGACGGATCCAGTGGATCAAAATTTTGGGATAATGACTGATACCCCTTTGATTTTTGTCTAATTGACCATAGTCCTCTTATATTTTTAAAACTTATCCATTACATCCAACCGTTAATTTAATTAACGGTCAAATTATATTTTAAGGGTAAATTTGACTTTTAAAATTATAAATAAAATTATTAAATATAATACTTGAATAGTAAAAATTATTTTTAAAAAAAATTATTTGTTAATATTATTAAAAAATTATAAATAAAGTTTATATTATAATATTTTATAAATAAAAATTAAAAAATTTAAGATATCCTACAAAATCTCAAATCCCAAATCCCTCGTTTCAATCTCATCTCCCAATTTTTTCAAAAATCTCTATTGCCAATCAAATCCTTTATCCCTTATCCATTATATGCAAACAAAAAAATTTCTTCTTCTTCTTGTAAAACGTGACCTTCTTTTTCTTCTAAACAGTAGTTGCAATTCATAATTTAATAGATTTATAATACATGATACACAGACAACAAATCTTCTTCCTTTAACAATAAACTTTTCATATCACAAGAAAAAAAAATCACAACTCTAATTATAAATCAAAAGTTTTAAAGCCTTTAATTCCACTTACGAATAAAAGCTTCAACTCCAATTATTCTTCAAAAACCTTCAAAACTCTCGACTATGGGTGTCCAAAATCCCAACTTTCATTGCATCGCCGCTAGGCACCACCAACCTATCATCCTCCTCTGCTTAAATTGAGAGAGACGTTTGAGTTGAGAGAGAAAGTAAAAGACAAATAAATAATATTAGTAAAATGATATATTATTATATAAAATAATATTAGTAAAAAATATATTATTATATAATTATTAGTAAAAGTTTATTATTTTTAAACTACTGTTCATAGGACCCATATGTTATAAGGTTATTTTAATAATTGTATTTAAAATTTAGAATATTTTGTTATTTTTACTGATGATAGGACGTAACGGATAATATTTTAAAATTAAAGGATCATTTGATTAATTAACCAACATATAAGGGGGCAATGGTTATATTCCCATCAAATTTTACTTGTTGCATCTATAAAACGATGACATGATGTTGATTAGGCCCAGCCCATTTATATGCAGGTAGACCCATTTTTAATCAAAATCAAGGTAAGTTTAACAACATTGCATTGCAAGGCCAGACACAGCAGTGGTAAAACAGAGATAGTAAGAACTGACATGAAGAACCCTTTGCACTTTAAATCATAAAAGCAACATTTACAGAAACCAAAAGAAATCAATTTTAAATTTGGACCCTTTGCGCTTCCTTCAGTATTTGCCAACAATTTCGCTCGGATTTTCAAAAGTCTACTTACTACTTCTTTAATGTCGATCCTCTCCTCAGGTAAGGCTCTTGTGCATTCCATAGCCAAACTTAAGATCGATGACACACATTCCTCTTTAGCTGCAAAATATTCATCCTCCCTTTTGAGCAAATTGGCGTCCACAACTTCCATCACTCTACCATCCAATGAGTCGCCAACCCACGGCTTGAAGCTCATTTCTCCCGCAAAAATTTCGTCTGCAGGCTTCTTCCTTGTAAGTATTTCCATTAGCATAATCCCATAACTGTAGACATGACCTTTTCTTGATACTTTTCCTTCTGTTCCATACTCTGCAAATTTTATCAGTTTCATAAAAGATAAATAAATAGAGAAACATGAGCAGGTCAAACGTGGAATAAAAAGTTAAATTTGGAACTAACCTGGTGCCATATAACCAATTGTGGCAAGGGTTTCCGTTTGTGTTATAGACTGTTGCTGACCTAAAAGTTTTGAAATGCCGAAGTCACTCACATCTGCCACCATGTCTTGGTCTAGCAATACATTGCTGGGCTAAGTCACAGTGAACAACAGGGTTTGAATAACCGAAGTGAAGATATTCTAAAGCTGATGCAACGTCTACGATAATGTTCAACCTTTGTAAAATACTCGAAACGTAATTATCAGAATACAACCACTTATCTAGGCTCCCGTTGGGCATGTACTGCAACAACAATGCTTTAAAATCTTCATTTGAACAACTAGTGATGATTTTGACAAGGTTTCGGTGACGAATGCTACTCAACACTTGACATTCAGCACCAAAACTCTTAAATGCTTCTTCAAATTGCTGATGAAACACCTTAATTACAACTTTCAATCCATCTCGAAGTGTTCCTTTATAAACTGAACCAAAACCACCTACGCTAAGTAGGTTGTGCTCAATAAACCCATCTGTTGCTCGCACAAGTTAATAGTAAGAAATTCTTCTCCAATTTACTTGCGTTGACATCTCAAAATCATTCGGTATCTTCGACCTTCTCTTTCGGCATTTTAGCAATACAAGTACGAGAGCCAGGACAAGTGGCATTAATGCAATACTCAATGGCAAAACAATTAATAAGAAGACAATATTTCTCCTAGGTTTCCATGGTGAGACTTGAAGTTGGGGCGAACCACACAATGCATGATTTCCCACAAACGATTCAGCTGAGAAGTTAGCAACAGGTCCTCCTGTTGGAATTTCTCCTTCTAGCTTGTTGAAAGAAAGATTCAGATATTTGAGGTACATGAGTGCCCCTAATGACTTAGGAATCCTTCCAGAGATGCTATTATTTGACAAATCTAAGAATTCCAAACTTGTCATCTCCTCAAATGATTCGGGAATTTGACCTTGTAATCCGTTACATCTTAAAGAAAGATGCTGCAGATTGTTAAGGCCTCCAATGGTTGGAATATGTCCTGAAAAACGATTCCTTGATAAATCTACATCTATTGCAGCCCCCAAAGTTCCAAAGCCTGATGGGAAGAGATCCATCTAGAAAATTTGATGACAAGTTAAAGTATAAGATATCCTTAAAGTTCCACATAGATGCAGGTATAACAGAAGTTAATCCATTGGAACCTAACGAGAGATCTCTTAGAGAAGTGAGATCATCTAAGCAAGCAGGTAAACTTCCAGAAAGCTTATTACCACCCAAATACAACTCAACCAGACTTGTCAAATGACAAACCTCAATTGGAATGGATCCTAGTTTATCATCGTCAAGATACAAACCTTGGAGATTTTGCAGTCGGCCAAAAGTAAATGGAATTGATCCAGTGAGGTTATTATTTGACAAAGCCTATCTCGTCAATTTCTCTAAGTTGCCAATATCTTCAGGAATGTTGCCACTGATATTGCTGTCATCGGCTATAATCATTTCCAATGAAATAGAAAGATTTCCTAAGGATCTCGGAAGGATGCCATTTATTGGATTTGCTGCAACTAGTATTACTTTCAAATTCTTGCAACTTGTCAATGAGGAAAAAAAGCTCATGTCTGGTGTTGAAGACATCAAAGTCATTATCGGATAAGCCGAGCCACTCAAGCTTCTTAAATTACCAATTTTGCTAGGAATATAGCCAGAGAATGAGTTACCTGCCAACTGTAGAGTCACGGGGTTGGAAATATTAGTGATGGAGCTAGGAATGGTCCCGCTGAAATTATTTCTAAACAAGTAAAGCCGCTCAAGATTTGGAAAGCCAATGTCTATGTAATGGAAGACTTCCGAGAGTTTATTATCATTAAATGAAAGTTCTTTCATTGTTGATATGTTGAATATTGTAGCTGGTACGAGGCCCACTAGCTCGTCGCTTTCAAGCGAAAAATACTGTAGATGACGAAGATTACCAATTTCATACAGTCTCTCTCCTGGCAAATTAACAACCGATACCAAAAGTTAATAACGTGCCATTTCTTTTATATTAACAATTTGGTCCGTGCAAATGTTTGAGAATGTTTTATAAAAGTTACCTGTCAATTTGTTAAAGCCAAGGTCTAATGTATTGAATATTGATTAATGTCATATTCTTGGTATACTTCCTTCGAGTTGATTATCTACTGCTTCAAAAACACGAAGTTGTCTACATTGGCACAAATTGGAAGGGATTGGACCGTTGGGATTATTATGAAGAATGTATAATTTTCCAAGAACGGGTAGATGTTGACACATGTTCTCAGGGAGACTACCCACCAGGTTGTTGTTTGCCAGATCCATAAGTATTAGAGCAGAAAGATTGAAGATAGAGGAAGAGATGTCTAAGCTCAGTCAAATTCCCGATATCTTCGGGTATGGCTCCTGTGAAATGATTATCTACCAAGAATAAATACTTCAGCCGTCTGCAATGTGATATAGTGGATGGTATTTCCCCATCAAACATATTTGCAAACACAGAAAACAGTATCAATTAGGAAGATAACAAAAAATATTTGCTGGGAGTCCACCAGCTAATCTGTTTATCACCAAAATCAATCATTAGTAATGAGGAAACGTTGCGGGTGATTGAAGGGAAGGAACCAGTGAACTGGTTAACTGCGAAATTAAGTATTTTCAGTGAAGATATGTTGAAAATGGAAGCAGGTATGGTACGCGACAGCTGGTTTTCTGAAAGATGAATTTCTTGCAGGGAAGATATGTTGGCCTGGCTTTCAGGAATAGTTCCAATAAAGTTGTTTCCGCTCAAATGCAAGACTTCAAGTTTTGATAAGAATCCTAACCATGACGGGATCTGCTCGTTGAAGTTATTAGAACTGAAATCAATGTACTTCAGTTGACGTAATTTAGCCAGCTCATCCGGCAGAGAGCCATAAAAACTATTGTTCCTGATGGAGAGTACTGAAAGGAAAGAGAGGTTTCCCAGCTAAGGAGGGATGGTGGCAGTAGGAATTATTCAAAGCTGTGAGTCTTTGGTGGCCGTCACTGCAAGCACCGATCCAATTGATGGGAAATCGAACGTGAACTATCTAAACCTTGCTTCCTTCTTACGAAAATGGAATCAAAACAAACCAACAAACAGAACATACACCAACAGCAAATCAAAATCAAACCACAACAAGGAATAAATAATTTACGTGGAAAAACTCCCCCTCACTGCGAGTGAGAGAAAAAAAATCACGGCCAACAATTGTAGGATTTCCATTATCACAAAATCATGGAGTATAAGAGTGTTCTACTCAACACAACAGCTCATCAACTAACAGAAAAACTACCATCATCATTAATCCAACTTGTAAGCAACAACTCAACAAAAAACACAAAATGAAGAACCTGAAATTAGCAAGCCAAAGTGCAGAATTTTATGCAGGAGAGGGCTGCTGTTATCTTCATTCTGGGTGAGTTCGGGAGCCAAGCTGGACAATCAAAACCGTCCATCCTGAAGAACTATGTGTTGTGAATGTCTCTGCCAAATTTCAGCCAAAACCGAATTAAAATCGCCATGCGATTTGCTGTCCCTCAGAAGCTGTGCAGAAGACGAAACAGAGGAGAAAACAGAGAAGAACAAGCTGACCCAACGCAGAAAAATATGCCATGTTTTCTGATTTTTGAGTCCCACGAATGCAAAGTGAAGTGATAGGCAATTTAACATTTTTCAAATGTTTAATTTATTAGGGAACAGAAGTAGGTTATGAAATTTCAAAATAACCCTTTGGACAATCCTCCAATAGGAGTGTGTAAGTCCAACACCAATCACAAAAAGAGGTAGTTGTGAACCAATTGTTGGCCAAGAAATTGGTAGGATCACTAGTTGCGTGGGTTTTTCAATGCAAGAAGAGCTTGCTGATCTATAGTGATATTGTTTACTTCTGCTATAACGGAGGTAAAAATCAAACAATGGACAAACAAAGTTATGATCAATATGATACTAAGAGAATCGTTATTCTCCCTTAGAAAAAAATAATCGTTTGCGAATGCAATGTGCAAATCATGAAACCACAATTTATAATTAGAAGATATACTCGTGCTGAAGACTTCGTGATCAACTGTTCGATTCTTCCGATGGGACTTTGGGGTCAAGTGTTTGACTATATTTCGCAATTAACTGTACTATAAAAAGAAAACTATTCCATAACAAACGTATTTCATGCTCATAGTTTAGGAGCTGTTTATCCCATCAACATCAAAGCTAGCCGTCTGTGTGTGTATGATTAGTTGCTAAAAGCAAATCACTTGCATACAGAATTTGTAACATATATCTAACAGTCACTGAAATGTTTGAAAAAGATTAAGGGCAAATTTGGGACGGCTGGATTCCAATTTTCTGCTGAAGCCAGCGACAAAATACTTTGGTAACTTACAAATATATCAACCCGATCGCCTACTACTTCTGACGTTTCTCTCATTGTTTAAAGACAGAATAATATAAGGCCAAAGCAGAGGAAAACAGGTAGATTCTAGATATATACAAACATGATATCTGCTTTATTTTATTATTTCGAGGATGTCCTTCACATCGGATTTTGGCTTATAATCAATTAAAATAGAAGAAAATTAACATAAATTCAATGCCTTTAATCACCAGCATTTTCAATATTCATTTGCAATGTGTCTCTAATTTTCAGGAGTCTAGTTATGGCTTCCTTTATGTTGATCCTTTTCTCAGGTGACTCTCTTTTACACTCTATAGCCAAACTCAAGATAGATGATAGACATTGTTCCTTTGCTCCAAAATGCTCATCGTCTTTTCTCAACAAGTCAGTGTCCGCCACATCCCTAATTTTACTGTGTATGGAGTCCCTAACCCAGCTCTTCAAGCTTGTTTCTCCGGCAAACACTTCATCTGTCGGCTTCTTCTTTGTAAAAGTTTCCATTAGCATAATACCATAGCTATAGACATCTCCTTTTCTTGATACTTTTCCTTCCCTTCCATACTCTGTAAATGATGACAATTTCATTAGTTAGACAGGTCAATAATGACAGCAAAATAATTAATCAGTCATGTAGAAAATTTAGCAATGAATTTAGAATAACCTGGAGCCATGTAACCAACTGTGGCAAGGGTCTCTGTTGTACTAGATGCTTCTTCTCCTAAGATCTTTGCGATACCAAAATCACTCAAATGTGCAACCATATTTCCATCTAGCAATATGTTGGTGGGTTTTATATCACAGTGAATAATTGGACTGGAATATCCATAATGGAGATATTCCAATGCTGATGCGACTTCTATGACCATATTCAATCTTTGTAGAATGTCAAATGAGTGGTTGTTATCATATAACCATTTCTCCAGGCTCCCATTCGGCATGTATTCCAACACTAATGCTTTAAAATGACTGCTTGAACAAGTGCTGATGATTTTAACGAGGTTGCGATGACGAATATTTCTCAGTACTTCGCATTCAGCATCAAAACTTTTAAGAGCTCCTTCAAGTTCAAGGTGAAAAACTTTTACTGCTACCTGCATTCCATCTTGAAGGGTTCCCTTGTAAACCGAACCAAAACTTCCTTTTCCAAATAGATTGCTTTCAGCTAAATCCATCTGTTGCTCGGAGAAGTTCGTGGTATGAAATTCTTCTCCATGTTACTTTAAACGATGTTCTTCATCATTTTGCAACCTTGTGTTTGTCCTTTTTCTCCGATGTCTGATCAGCTCAAATAGAAGAGCCAGAACAAGTAATATTGATCCAATTGGTAAAACATAAATAAGTAAATTCTTAGAATTGTTCCTTTTCCCAGCAATACTTTTAACTTTGCAGGTTGGTAAGTTCAGTTGGGGAGCACCACATAACCCCCTGTTGCCCATGAATGATTGAGCCGAGAAGTTGGCAAATGGTCCTCCCCGAGGAACTTGTCCTCGCAGTTCATTGAACGACAGATTTAAATACTTGAGCAACGAGAGAGCTTTCAAGGAATTAGGAATTTCTCCAGAAAGATTATTACTGGACAGATCCAAGAACTCCAAGCTAGTCAAGCCACCTAATGCATCAGGAATTGAGCCTTGAAACCTGTTATCCGCGAAGGAGATATTCTGTACGTTCTTTAAGTCTCCAATCGAGCTTGGGATAACACCTGATAACTGATTTCTAGAAAGATCTATTTCTATCGCAACCTTTAAATTCCCTATTTCTGCGGGCAGTGTTCCATTCAGGAAATTTGATGACAGGTTTACCTGCAAATATCTTCAAGGCTCCAGAAGGATGAGGGAATTGTAGAAGTCAATCTGTTGAATCCCAATGACAGGGTTCTCAGAGAAATGAGATCTCCCATAGCATTCTGGTAGTGACCCGTTTAGTTCATTTCCATCCAAGTAAAATTCATTTAAGCTCTTCAAATCACAAAAATCAACTGGAATTGATCCTCGTAATTCGTTTTCCTGAAGATACAAACCCTGGAGTTTCTGCAATCTTCCAATTATAATAGGAATGGATGCGGTCAGTTCATTCTTCTCCAGGTGCAAGACTGTCAAGTTTTTTAAGTTGCCAATTTCCGAAGGAAATGCCTCCTTTAAGGTTGCAAGCAGCTAAGGAAAATTCCTCGATAGAGTTTGAGAGATTTCCAATTGAAATTGGAAGGGAACCGTTTAATGGATTTCCTGAGAGAATCAATTTCCTCAAGTATTTGCAATTTGTCAAACGAGTGAAGAAGCTAAGTTCAGGAGCCAGAAGTTTCAGCTGTCAAATTATTCATCCCCAAATTGAGCCACTGGAGGAGTCTTAAATTACCAATTGTGTCAGGAATTAAACCTGAGAAGAGTAAAGGGCATATCTATGAAAAGTAGCTTAGAAGTATTGGAGATAGAGTTAGGAATAGGTCCAGTAAGTCTGTTTCCTCCAAGGTAAAGTGGCTGAAGATTTGGAAGTGAAAGGCCTAAGCTTGACGGGAGACTTCCTGAGAGGTTATTAGCATCTAGTGAAAGGAAAGTCAGTGTGGATATATTGAAAATTGCAGAAGGAATGAGACCAGTTAGGCTATTGGTTGATAAACCTAATACTTGTAGACTTTGTAGATTACCAATCAAGCCTGGTACTTCACCTGCCACAACATTAACAATCATGCATTAGTCTGAAGACCCTAAAGTTCCTTTAATAACAGGGGAACAGAAAGAACAGAAAAAAGATCAAATTAGTAGTTTAATATCTTGATCACTTTGATTTGACTGCATACCAAATTTGATATCAAAAGAGTAATAAAACCTATGTTCACCCGCACAGCTGACACTATATAATGAAAATTGAATTCTTCAAAATTTTGAAAAAGAAAAGAAATAATAGAATACTACTCTCTATTCCAATTTTCCTGACATTTCCTAGCTAGAGTCTTCATTCATCATTTTTAAAGCGCCAAATTGCTGTTTAGATATATTTAATTGAGACACATGTTCTACATGAATACAAAATACAATACTTGAAAAGCAGTTCACATTGGAGAGCATTGGAATAATGTTCAGTCACCGGGAAAGCGAATCCAAAATTCAATGAACTGTTTTGAAGGAGACGTAAACTTACCTGTGAAGTTGTTTGCGCCGGGGTATAACCCCAAAAGCATGGTTAAGTTCCCGATTTCTCTAGGAATGTTTCCAGTGAAACCATTAACAGACAATGATAGAACTTGGAGCCGTTTGCAGTCGAATAAATTTGATGGAATTTTTCCAGAAAGCTGGTTATATGACAAATAAAGCCCTTCTAACTTGGGAAGAAATCTGAACATATCCTCGGGGAGGCTACCAGAAAGGCTGTTGTACTGCATATCAATGTTCAGCAACGAATATGTGTTGTAAATGGAGGGTACGGGACCCGAAAGCTTGTTGTTACTGAGATCAATTACCAGCAACGAAGGTATACTTAAGATCAAGGATGGTACGTTACCCCGAAGCTGGTTAAAGCTAAGATCAACCACAAGCAATGAAGATATATTGCAAATGGAAGGTGGGATTGTACCAATGAAACTGTTACCATCTAAAAACAAGTATTCAAGCTTAGACGAAGAATCAATCCACGGCGGGATTTCTATGTTGAACTTGTTGTATCTAAAGCTGAGATACCTCAACCTGCTCAGGTTGGCTAGCTCAATCGGAAGAGCGCCATGGAAGCTGTTGTTTGTGACATTCAGCAAAGTGAGGAATGACAGGTCTCCCAGCTGTGGAGGAATGGTGCCTGTTAGACCCATGTAAGCAAGATTCAAGGCTGTGACTCTACGGTGGCGGACGCCGCAGGTGACGCCAACCCAGTTGCAAACAGAAGTGTTGGTAGACCAGTTGGAAGCCAATACTTTAAGAGGATCATAGTGATTTGAGCTTTCAGGGCCAGAAGAGCCGTTTGATCTGTGGTGATATGGGTTACTGCATGAGCTATTCCAACAGTGAAATAATAGACTAAAAATACTTTAGCTAGAACGAGAAGACAAGTTCTTGCCATCTTGGTATGAGCAGGAAATGAGAAATGGAAACTTCCGGCGAGTGTTGAAAAATTGTGAGCATTTCGGACAATATGACCAGTTTTGGACAAACTCTTTTCCAGAAGAAATGAATTCAACTCTTCCATTTCCGAACTAACTCGTCTTGTCAGCAGTGAGTTGAGATTCTTCAGAATTATTGATGTAAAAATGTCAATAGAAAGAGGCCAACTTCGTCAACCATATTCTTTCGTGTATAATTATCCAAAGCAAATTCTTACACTCCTATGCCATGATTACATGAATGAAGCAACAAAATGAAGGGACTTTAAAAATGCGCCAGTTCAGCGACGGTTGTTAATTTTACAGCTGCGAGGAACTTGCGCAATTTGATTTAAAAAAGGAAGAGAAAAGCACGATAAATAAGTGAAAAGCCACTTGAAAATTGCTAAAGCCTGCAATGAATCGCGTTATTCCTTCTATTAATTGGCTCTAATTAACATACTTGTGAAGGTTTTACGTAATAATTAATTAATGTATGTATTGCTCGAGCTTTCAGCGGGTCAACATTCTATTTAATTGTTATATTTAATAATTTAATGGCGATGTATTAGAGGAGAGGATAGAAACAAGAATAATTCATTACTTCTGCGTGTAGCCAATCTCCAGTTAGTCAACTTTTCCTCACATTTTATATAAATGTAATTTAAATTTCCTAAACTTTGTCTTATACATATAGGTTTTATAAAATTTATCATAAACCCTCTCGGTAATGCTCCCTGAAAAATCATTGGTAGACGATGACAGAGAGCCTGGAGCTGTTGGCATATGTAAGTTCTGATATACTTGATGGAATTTGGCTCTAATTAAGGCTTGTGTATCATGAAGGAATTTCTACGTTGAAGAATGTTGATGGTTAATTCAAATCCTGGCAAGAGTTCCAACCAAGAGATATGTTTGCCACATGAACTCATCACAATTTTAAGAGGAAGAAAACTGAGTAACGTCATGCGTAAATGTGAAATTAAAAAAAAAGAAAAAAGAAAATGTGGTACTATTACACTGGCTTGTTTATATAGATTTTTATTAATTAATCTTAATCAAAACATGATTAGCGGTCAAAATTTATGGCAATTTTTTGAGTTTTGTTGATAATATTATGATTTGCTCACTTCTTTTTCAAAGAGGTTTTCATAGATTGATCACCAAACTCGAGCCCACCCACTCAAAGTTTTCAATTTAGACCGAGTTTAACAGTACAGGTCGAGACTTGGATCCACACTCCCCGACCCAACCCATTGACCCAACTGGCTTCCTTCTCATTTCAAGAAAAAAGGCCCGGTCTTAAAACAAAATTCTTAAACAACATAAAGTATTTCTGATAAAATATTCTTTGCAATCATATACTTTGAAAATTTTCATCATTTATTTCAAATAATTAATTTTAAAAATAAATTTTAATTGTATTAAATAAAATACGAAGAACATGCTTCATCTAAAATTAGCTCCATCCCAAAGCTTTCTCTTCGGACATTCTACGAAAAATTCCCAGGTCGCTTCGAGTTTGAGACATAATATCGAACGCTTGAACTGCAATTAATTAGGTCTTGTGAGAAATAAATGCCACCGCCCAGAGTCTTGACAATCAATCATTTTAGAATAGCTCCTATGTCGCAGGCTCCCAGCAGCGCAGCAGCAACAGCTAAAGACCTTCGATTGACGAGCCAGGCCCGCCTCTGCTGCATATTCTTTGAGTGTAGCTGTAGCCAAACATCAAATCAACTCCCTGTTTAAACACCTATTCTTATCTCGATTGCCATTGTTAATTTACTGTACCCGCAGCGCAAGACCTGGCTACAGCCCCTCTATTATCTGTATTAACCCCAGGACTACCCGCTGCTATCCAAAAAAAATAATAGCCAGTTTTGACTATGACCAACTCGCACCACCGACTTGGATTCTATTTCTACCATTTGGGTCAAAGGAGAAACAGTGAAATATGTAGAAAAACAGTGGATTGGATGAAGTGGGCGAAACCTCTTTTTCACCTACTTCAGATTTCTGCTCCATAATCAAAAGCTTCCGGGCCAAAGACAAATAAAGTGACCGAAAGGTAAAAATTGAACCCAAAAATTAGTTTTTAAAATTTGGCTCAGTTTAGCTTTTTGCACGGCTTTTTTTACAAGAATGGACCTATTTCCATCTAATTCGCGTTTATTAATCAATAGTTGATTGACCATTCTGTGACCAAAAGAATAATACTAGGCCTGATTTCAAGGGTTCATCTTCCTCATCAAATTATTATTCCCATTCTAGGCTTTATCCTACAGCACAACCACTGTAATTGTCAATAAAATGTATCAAATTGGATCCAAATTTCCACAGTGTGTGAAAGGATAGCATGCATGAGATGAGAGCTTCAGAAGACAAAATCAAAGAATGCATAATCATTTGATCTTGCTCTAGTAGCATGGTAAAACAGCCATGATGCCCCAAAAATGCATGCTCCTCAACCCAAGCTTGTACACTCAATTTTTTTTTTCTTTTTCTTTTTCTTATTCAAATTGCTTATGTTAATAATAAAGTTACTATTTTGTTTAAACTTGGAGGCATCTATATCTACTAGATGAGGGTAATATTGATGCCAAACTATAGGTGGCATGTATTGAATGGAAACAAGCCTTTTTTCCCAATCAAAAGATTAAATTAAGTTGGCAACTAGGACCACAATGTTTGTACTTAGATCATCCCATACGTTTCTAACATGCAATTATCAAATTATTCTCCCTTTCATTTTAGACTTCTGTGGACACTTAATAATGTAGACAAAATCCTCGCATTGAAAATTCTGCACAATAATTGGATAGTTTTATTCTCGTTAAGTTACGATATTACTAACTACACACATACGAAGTAATATATTATCACATGTCTTGTATTGTTATTTTATTTTTAAAAATTTCAAAAAATGTTATTTTTTCCAATGTGAATAATATTGAAACATATAAGATTTTTAGTTAATTTATACTTTATAAAAATCTAATTCTTACAAGCCGTTTGAACTGATACTAATACTTTCTAAAATATTATTGTTCTTTAACAAGATCTTTCATATTTTCACTCTAATTTTTATTTATACTGTTATTTATTCATTTTATGCACTTGTATTTTATTTTTATTATTGAATGAGACATAGAAGTGTTAGAGTTAAATAAGTTTAACAATGAAGGTCATTGTTTATAGTAAAATAACAAAAAATTAAAATATGTTCTATAATTTTTTAATATATCAAACAAACCCAATGCAAGAAGCACATTTTGGCAATTGAAAATTTCTCTCTTTTGTTAAAAGCAAACCTAATTGGGGAATTGGGTTTCGAGTGGTCAAACACTTCAACAAACTCGTTATTTAATTATTCATTTCACACATTATTATATACTAAAATATTCAAATCCCATTCTCGTAATTACCCAATAGAATAAGGGCAATATCGGAATCCAGAGAAGAGGAAAAAGGAGGAAAGCGAAGAGAACGGAAAGTAGACAGAGAGAGAGAGAAAAAAAAATGGAAAAAAAGAAAAACAAAAACAAAACAGAGAAAAAGAAGAGCTGTAATCACATGGGCTTGTTGTGTCTCCCTGGGTCCTCCTTTCTCCCATTCTCTATCGTCTCACCATGATGATCATCATCCTCATCCACCACCACCGTTGAGTTCCACCATCTCTCTCCTTCTTTCTCTCTCTTCTTCCCTCTCAATTTCTCTCAGAATCTCTCCATGGCTGACGATAAGGTAAAGTTTTGACATTTTCTCTATTTTCTCATAATTGTAAAGAGAAAAAGGAAAAATACGGGTTTCTTTCGGAAATTTCTAGAGGTTTTCGTTCGTTTGCGACTTTTTCAGCTGGTGGAGAAACAAGGGGGAGCAAATTTTAATTTTTTTGTTAATTTTTGTTTTTTTATGGGAAAAGAAGTGATTTCTGCTAAGTTTTGATTTTCTTTTTTACGAAGTTAGTTGAAAATGTGGAACAAAGTGTTTATCTTTTGTATTTTTTTAAGCCGAGTTGAGTGAAATTCTGAGAAATTTTGGTTTTCTTTCACTTTCTTTTATTTTCCTGGCTGCCAAACGTGAATTTGCTGTTTTAGGTCAACATTTCTAGTTTCAGAGTTGGCGATCTAGCTCTGTGAGCTCATCAGATAACTTCTTTGGCATTTTTGGTTACTATTTGTCCGGATCTAAGATCTGTTTCGTTCTGCGGAATTGCAGTTATATGTTTCACTTTTCTTACGACCTTAATTAGGACAATAAATTAATTGCTTTGTTTTTCCGATCCGTGTTTTGAGCTCAGTTCAACCTTTTTCTGTGAGAAAAATCTTTTTCTAAGTTTATCTGTGCTTATTTGGATCAAACTTGCCTTACTTGTGCTTGTAAGTTTATTTTGTTCTTAATTATATTAACTCTACTTGTGATTTGTGATGGTCTTCATGGTTGTACAGATTTGGGAGTTTAATTATTTTAACTACACTTTGTTGTGATCTTCTAATTTTGGTAGTGGAAACTAATATGAGGGTCCGAAGTAAAAGTTTTTAATTGCTGCTAGTTGTCTTCTTCTTAGATCAATGGCATGGAAATGTCCTTATATAATCTTTGATATACATGTAAATTTGTTTTGTAGGAAATGTCTGCTGCAGTTGTTGATGGAAATGACCATGTTACTGGTCACATAATTTCCACCACTATTGGTGGGAAAAATGGAGAGCCAAAACAGGTAAATATTCCACCTTTTAACCTCTTATGTGACTTTGTTCTTGTTTAATATTTGCCTTGGTAGTTTATGATTAACTTAAAATTAATGTAATTTTTAGTAACTTTCAGATTTATTAGCAACTTGAAATTGGATTTTTCTTTTCAAATTTGAATTTCATATCTTTGGTTTGTGGCATCTTGCAGACTATTAGCTACATGGCAGAGCGTGTTGTAGGAACTGGGTCATTTGGAATTGTTTTCCAGGTAAGGAAATGTTTTTAATTTGCTGCAAATATAGAATGTTTTTATTAACCTTTGTAGGTGCTAACATTCTTTGTCTTCCCTTAGGCAAAATGCTTGGAAACTGGGGAGACTGTGGCTATAAAGAAGGTTTTACAGGACAGAAGATATAAGAATCGCGAGCTGCAGTTAATGCGAGTGATGGATCATCCGAACGTGATTTCTTTGAAGCATTGTTTCTTTTCCACCACCAGTAAAAACGAACTTTTCCTCAACTTGGTCATGGAATATGTACCAGAAAGCATGTACAGGGTTTTGAAGCATTACAGCAGCGCAAATCAGAGAATGCCACTAATCTATGTGAAACTCTATATGTACCAGGTATGTTGATGCTCTCCAGTGAGGGTAGTCTGTTGCTGCATGTACTTACTGATGATAATTAGGAGATGTATTGCAGATTTTCAGGGGCTTGGCATATATTCACACTGTTCCTCGAGTTTGCCATAGGGATTTGAAGCCTCAAAATCTTTTGGTATGCATCACAGATTGGTAAGTTGCAAACAGGAAGTTGTGTATTTTTTCTGAAGTCATTCTTATTTCTTTGCAGGTTGATCCTCTTACTCACCAAGTTAAGATTTGTGATTTTGGAAGTGCAAAACAGCTGGTATGTTCTTTCCTTGATTCGACAGTTTCAATTACTTGTATGTTACTTAATAACTGACTAGTTTATTTTGCAAGCATTAAACTATGCAATTTCATGGTGTGTTAAACTATACAATGCCGTGGCGCATGAGTATAGCTTGTTAGTTGTGTCAATGGATGGTTGGAACCCATGGCATTCATTCCTTTCTGTTGGATAAGCTTAATCAGCTTGCCTTCATGTGCTAGAGCCCTAGTAGTTTCAACCTGAATTGGATTGGGCAATTTACGTCTTTCTCTTTATTGTCTCTTGCTTGCATGCTTAGATGTGTAATATGTACATATCAAATTTGAGTTGTTTATGGTGCTCAGTTTACTTGTCTGTTGACACATGAGACCATATATCTTCCACTTACGGATCTTATCCAAAAAAGAAATATGGTTGAGGGAGTCTTAGCCGTCTGTTTCCTTGTTTAACATGTCCGAAGCAAAAGTCATTTATAGTTATAGCTGTCAGTAATGGTTTTTGACTTGACTAATTGGCAGCAATGTGGAAAACAAGTATTTGATTGTGTTTAAGTGTGGGATACATAGCTTTATATTGACTGAATCCTGTATTCCTGTTCTATTTGATATGGTCTAATTGTTATCTATCCTTGCCGTCATGAGAATGTTTTCTGCATTTATTTTTATTCAAATATTTGTGATGATCAGGTTGCTGGGGAAGCAAACATATCATACATTTGTTCACGTTTCTATCGGGCTCCAGAACTTATTTTCGGCGCTACAGAATATACCACCTCAATTGATATATGGTCTGCTGGTTGTGTACTCGCTGAGCTTCTTTTGGGCCAGGTTAGCAATTTTAATTGCACTTTTAGAAATTAATTGTGCTTTTAGATTTCTCTCTTATTAGTTTAAAACAATAATTAGTTCTGTGAAATTTTGTTTTGCCGACTGCCAATAATTTTTTTAATTCTTTTTCAGCCATTGTTTCCTGGAGAAAATGCAGTGGACCAGCTTGTAGAGATTATCAAGGTACAGTTTACGCACTAATGTTCGAAACCATGCATTTTCCATGATCACAAGTCACACCTCACATGTTCTCCTGCAGGTTCTTGGTACACCGACTCGTGAAGAAATTCGCTGTATGAATCCAAATTACACTGATTTTAGGTTCCCCCAGATTAAAGCACACCCTTGGCACAAGGTTTGCATTTTTCGTCCTTCTAGTAACTGGTTGTTGAAGTTATAATAATATGTTATGCTGTCTCCTGGGTATTATGCTTGTTTAAGGTTTAGCTAACTACATCCATTCTTTCTCCCATATAAAGTACCTTGGATGTTTGAAGTGTTTGTATGGCCAGTAAATTTAAGCAGATCATTAAGAATACCACATCTTTTTGTTCTTTCCAAGTATATTTTAAAAGTATGTTTCCTTTCTCATATTTTTCTGTGTATTTAGGTTTTTCATAAACGGATGCCTCCAGAGGCAATTGACCTTGCTTCACGCTTGTTGCAGTATTCACCAAGTCTTCGATGTACAGCGGTGAGTTTGATCAGTTTTTTCATATTACACATACATGGCTTTTATGTGGTTTAACGTGTGATACTCGGGGAATCCATATTTTTAATCGGCAATTAAAAAAGAAAGTTTATTGTGAAAAAGCTGTTAGGTGTTCTCCCTCTTACTTTCCACCATGATATTTGTGGTCCTCCATCATTTTGCTTCTGATTATGATTTTACTTTCTTGTTACAGCTTGAAGCATGTGCACATCCTTTCTTTGATGAGCTGCGTGAACCCAATGCTCGCCTACCGAATGGTCGTCCTCTACCGCCTCTGTTCAACTTTAAACAAGAAGTATGTCTTCTAACTTTGTAAAACACAATTTCTATTTGTAGAATGATGCTCAACTAGATATCTGTAGCATGTTGCTGTACCACATTATGCTGTCAAATTTAGAACAAAATGTGTTTGAGATTCCATTTCGTTTCTGATTTTAACCATAAATTTTGTAGAACAAAATCTTTTCAAGAAGTTGGTTACAATGAAATGTAGAACAGAAATGGGATTTTCTATTGAAATATGTGCTACATGTTCATGAACTGTGTTGTTCCTTATTGCAGTTAACTGGGGCTTCACCAGAGCTTGTGAATAAGTTGATACCAGACCATGTGAAACGGCAATTAGGTCTGAATTTCTTGCATCCAGCTGGGACATAGATCCGGACAATTAATATATGGAAGTGATATCTACTCGCTAATGTGTGACACTAAGGGAATTCTATCCTTGTGTGTAACTACCATGCATTGAGGCTTGACCAGCATCATTTCTTGCTCTATCAGAAAGCCTGCAGTATCAGGCTGTTGGATGGCTGCTGCGCTTTCTTTTGAACTTTTTCCTTCCCATACCCCCTGCCTCTTTCCATTTTTCTCTTCTTCCCATCCCTCTCTCCTGTTAAAGTGCCCATTTGTTTATGTACATGTTTGATAGTAAAGATAGGCTAAGTTGATACGGTGGACTGATCAGAATTCTGCTAGTAGAAGAACACTGAGGAGAAATGTATTTGTAGCTAGGAAGGAAAGCCCCTAATAGAATGGCCCAAAAGATGGGGTGGGCATGTTGTTGTCAGGTTTGGTCCCTTTTTTGGTTCTTCCGTTTTTCGTTTTGGCATGTCTTTCTATTTCTCTTTTTGATGGTTTGTGATGACTGACTTCAACTTGCAGACAATTGTTATCACTTTCTGTTTGTGCAAAGTAATGTTATTGCAATTCGCCTCTCTTTACTTAACCCTTGCTTATCCTGTCAATTTTATTTTTAAAGATGTTGGCTTAGTTGCATGTTTGGTTAATATGACGTGTAAATGGTGAATTATCGTTTACAATCACATTAGATTGTTCTTGCAAGTTTACCACCCAACGTTGTCCAGAATTCCTGAATTGCCCCGGCAATACGGCGAAGGGATGAAAATGATACAGCTATCGATGCGGTGCACCCGAAACATTGTTAACTGCACAAGACTACATGCAAAAAATGTGCTGAAGCAATGTTGAAAAATTGAGGCCTTTAGAGTCGTGGAAATCGATCATGCGATTAGCCAACTGATTTCACTTTAATGTATTCTCATACTAAAATATTAGCATTGCCATTATTGCGCATGATTAGTCAAAAGAAGTTGCCAAAAAGCATCGCCATTCTATATGTTTATCATTGCGTTTTTCCTTTTTATTCCCTTTTCCTCGTTGAATCATTGAATGTCGGCAAGCCATTGATTGACCTTATCCCAGTGGCCCATAGTCTATATTCAACTCATCTCGTTCAACAGAAAATAGTTCGTTTCAACTGCATTAAATCATAAGCTAGTTGCCAACTTTAATTTTTAGTGTTTCCTAAGTGGATGGACCTAACGGGCCCCTTCATTTGGGTCATATAGCCCACTTACCAAGTTAGACTCGAGCCATTTTAAAAAACCAGAGCCCTCGAAACGAGGTCGTTTTTTCTGAACTTCCCTCAAAGAAAAGTCCAAATTCCGGCAGCATGTACATTCGTGCATAGTGCGCACTCCTATAAACGGACTAAAATATATTTCCACAAATTCTCCGTCTTTACGAAATCTGAACCGTTAGTTTACTGTCTAATGTTCAATGTCAGAGATATCAACGGCTCTAACACTTCCCTCCTCGTCATGTCAGACAAGTCGACAATCGCTGTCATTTACAAATCTCGAGACCATTTTCCCGCGTTCGTAGCTTCCCAACATCTCCTGGTCTTACGATGGGTTGAAAATTGCCTATTTTATTTTATTTTTTATTTTTAATTTCGTTTGAATTAAGAGAAAATTTCACATACCTCTCCTAAAATTTGTTAAAATATCAATTTAAATTTTTTATAAAAAATAATATAAATTTCTCTTATAAATAATAAATTTATCAAAATACTTTAAATTTATTTTTTAAAATTATAAATAAAATTATTAAATTTTAATAAAAAAGAGTAAAATTAATTATTGGACCAAATACATTTTAAATATATATTTTTCAATTCTTAATAAATAACTCTTTTGAGAATATATATTTAATAATTTTTATAATAATTAAAATTATTTTGTTATTATAAAACTTATAATTAAAAAAATCTATATAATAATTTTAATTTAAGATTATTATAAATAATAATAAATTATTCTTAAATAATTATTAAAAAAATAAATTTAAATGATTATAAATAAAATTATTCTAAAATTATTATTAGCACTAATAATTTTAAAAAATTATTTTTAAGTAATTTTAAATAAAATAAATTATTTTATTTAAAAATTTAAATAATAATAATATTATTTAAAAATTTATAAGTTTAATGATAATAATAATTTTAAATTCAAGTTATTATATAAAATTTTAATAATTATAAAATTATTTTTTAAATTATAAATTTTTTTTATAATAACAAATAATTATAATTATTATAAAAATTATATATATGTATTTTTAAAGAGGTTATATATTATAAATTAAAAATATATTATTAAAATTTATTTTAGTATAATGGTTAGATATTGATTTTTTTTTATTAAAGTTATAGGTTTAAATTAATCAAAATAATTTTATTTTATAATTTTAAATAAATTAAGAGTATTTTAGTAAGTTTATTATTTTTAGGAAAGATTTGTATTTATTTACACAATGGTTTTTTAAACTAAAATTTTCACAAACCTCGGGGAGGTATATGGACTTTTCCCTTTGAATGAATAATAATTTATCTCGCCGAGGCTGAAAAGAAGCCAAAAAGAGAGAAAACGAATAAGCGGATTACGAATTTAGCAGTGGTTCCAGTTTTCCCTACTGACTGCTCTTTTCCCTTTTTTCTTTCTGTCAGAGTAGCGATCAAGTATCCTTATTGGTTTTTTTTTTTTTTGGGTCATTGCTTTTTGTTAACTTCTAAGTCAATGGAAAATGGGGTGATGTTGCTTTATTTGCTGCTTTTCATCTTCCTTTTCTTTTGGGAAAATACCAAAGTTTTGGCTTCTGACAGTCTTCTCTCCCCCAAGGGCGTTAACTACGAAGGTAACTGTTTGCTTTGCTTTTGGGAAAATATTCTTTTTCTTAAAAATGAATTTTATAGCCGGGTTATATTAATTTTGTGTTGAGCAGTGGCTGCTTTGATGGCTGTGAAGACTAAAATGCGAGACGAATTGCATGTAATGGACGGTTGGGATATAAACTCTGTCGATCCCTGTACTTGGAATATGGTTGGCTGCTCTGCTGAAGGTTTCGTTGTGTCTCTGTAAGTTTCTTTGCACTTAAAGAGTGTACCATTTATTCCAAATATTATTAGTACACTTAATCCTGAGGAGAACAAAAATTTTTGCAGTGAAATGACGAGTATGGGCTTATCGGGAACGCTTTCAGCAAGCATTGGAAACTTAAGTCACCTGAGGACAATGTGAGTTCCACTCTTGGCTGTAATTTGTGTAATCTTTGTATTAATTTGACCTACAGTATTTTTCAGTATGATGGGCGTACTTGCTCAAGTTTGCATTAATTATTGAAAAGTTAGGCGAATGATTTTAGTTTTGATGAGGCATATTTATATTTTGTTTAAGGAATAATTGTTCTTAGTACATTGACGTTTTGGAACGATTTGTAATGTCTTGCATATCGAAAAATAAAGTGGTTAAGTTACACAAAGTGATGAAAACGATATTTAATTTGTTGTAAACTTTCTATTGAATTATATTTAATTTGTTGTAAACTTTCTATTGAATTACGAGGGAAGTAATATTCTTTTTTTTCTTACATGCACCAATTTGTGATTTCATTCTTTAATTGTGCAGGTTGTTGCATAACAATAAGTTGTCTGGTCCTATCCCAGGTGAGATAGGGATGCTGTCAGAGCTTCAAACTCTTGACCTTTCCATCAATCAATTTATTGGAGAAATTCCCAGTTCTTTGGGTTTTTTAACTCGTCTAACTTACTTGTAAGTATGGCCTGCAATTCAATACAGTGACCAATGTGTCCAATAGTTTTGATTTTGGTTTTGCTCTACCGTTTCATGTGCTAAGGCTTTTCTATGACTAGTTTTTCAGGAGGCTTAATGGGAACAACTTATCTGGAAGAATTCCTACACTTGTTGCCAATCTCACAAGTCTTTCATTCTTGTATGTGTTCCATGCCATATAAAACTATGATTCTCTTCTACATTTTTCAAATTGATTGTATTTTATATCTTAAAATACTGCACAGGGATTTATCTTTCAATAATCTCAGTGGTCCGACACCCAAGATACTAGCGAAAGGCTATAGGTGAGATTTCTAGGAGAGAGATTTTTTTATCACTAACCTTATGCTTGTTTATATGTGTTTGACCGTAGGCAGTTATCTTCTGTTACCTATCCTGCATTGGTTGGATAATGAAATTTTCTTTACTATGTATGAGGTCATCTTGGTATTTGTTTTAGACAACTAAATGTCGGCACGTTTTGTTCTAGTTTTACAGGGAACAGCTTTCTTTGCACTTCTTCATCTGAACAAACTTGCATGGATGTTTCTAAACCAGAAAATGGTAACACACAATGCAACATGTCAAACCATTTTTCCATTATGAGATTCTATGATCCGAATGCATATTAACAATAATTCAATCTATAGAGACAGGTCAATCTCCAAAAGCCAGTGGTCACCGTCGGTGGGTGATTTCTTTTGCTATGGGCATCAGTTGCACATTTGTTGTTTCAGTGTTGTTGCTGGTTTGTTGGGTGCATTGGTATAGGTCTCGTCTTCTTTTTAGATCATATGGTACTTCCCAAACTGGATGCTTTTTTACACATACTTCATTACAGATGGTGCAATATATTGTAATAATTTGCAATTTGCAGTGCAGCAAGATTATGAATTTGATATTGGTCATCTGAAGAGGTTTTCATTTCGTGAATTACAAGTTGCTACTGGAAATTTTAGTCCCAAAAAGATTCTAGGGCAAGGAGGATATGGAGTGGTATATAAAGGATGTCTTCCAAATGGGACAGTGGTGGCAGTTAAAAGGCTAAAAGATCCAAATTTTACTGGAGAGATGCAGTTTCAAACTGAAGTTGAGATGATTGGCTTAGCTTTGCATCGAAACCTCTTGCGCTTATATGGCTTCTGCATGACACCTGAAGAAAGGTTGCTTGTTTATCCTTATATGCCAAATGGAAGTGTTGCTGATCGCTTGAGAGGTTAGTTTCATTTTCTTAATGTGTTGACATCTACTAAGAGTGTAGGATGTAGGACGTATGCTAGTTTTTGAATCTACTCTTAAGAATTTCACCTCTGACACTAATGAGAGCAAGTGCTGCGGGGCTCCTGCTATTGAAGTCATACTTTTTCTCTTCATTAAGCATGAATTCCTTAGGCCAGTTGATTTAAAAAGTTATTTTTCAATGTACAGGTTTTTCCTCAAAGCGATGTGCCATAGCCCAAAAAGTTTATAAGTCATATTGCAAATTCATTTGGATACTGGAGGGTACATCAGGAGAAATTTTGGGGCACTTGTTAAATTTGAATTTATATTCTTACACTCAGAAAGCATTATAGTTCACATAGGATCCTTTCTTGTTTTTTCGACCATACAAATTACATGTTTTGTGGCTATGCATCTGAATATTGAAATTCAAGTTAGCTACTGTTTCAATTAGTCACATTGAATTTGAATATGTTTTGATCTATTCTTTTGGCTATTTCTTTGACGGCTTATTTTCTTTAGCAGATCCTCATCAGGAAAAACCATCTCTGGACTGGAATAGACGAATGCGTATTTCCCTTGGAACTGCCCGTGGACTTGTATACTTACATGAACAATGTAATCCGAAAATAATTCATAGGGATGTCAAAGCTGCAAATATTTTACTTGATGAAAGTTTTGAGGCTGTGGTTGGGGATTTTGGTCTTGCTAAGTTGTTAGATCGTAGAGATTCACACGTCACCACTGCAGTACGGGGAACTGTGGGACATATTGCACCAGAATATCTTTCAACTGGGCAGTCCTCCGAAAAAACTGATGTCTTTGGATTTGGGATCCTAATTTTGGAACTTATTACTGGACAAAAGGCACTAGATGCTGGCAATGGTCAGGTTCAGAAGGGAATGATCCTTGATTGGGTAGGTACCTACTACTCGTTAATTGAGTCCTCGGTGATGCCAACATCTCAAATGCCTGCATAAATCAAAATATTAGTTTCTATTTATCCTGTATTTGTTATTAGCTATGTGGTTTTCCTCAATAGTTACAACTCTATCACTCAAACACAATATTCCAGAAAATATATCTCTCAAATTCTACTCAGGAAATAACCATTTTCATTCCTGCGTTTCTAAATATTACACAAATTATGCAGGTTAGAACCTTACATGAGGAGAGAAGGCTGGAGGTGCTAGTAGATAGGGATCTAAGGGGATGTTTTGATCTGTTGGAGTTAGAAAAAGCAGTAGAGCTGGCTCTGCGATGTACTCAGTCTCATCCTAATCTTCGACCAAAGATGTCAGAAGTCATGAAAGTCCTGGAAGTTCTTGTTGGGCAGTCAGGAGCAGAAGAATCACAAGGTGGAACTAACATTAATTCTGAGGCAAGGGATCCTAGCTTCTCTAGGAATTATAGTGATCTCCATGACCAATCATCATTCATCATGGAAGCCATAGAGCTTTCCGGACCTAGGTAACACAAATCGTTACATCCAGTTTCCAAATTCAACTGTAAATGAAATTTTCATCTTATGAAGCTAAATTATTCACAGAATTCTTATCTATTTTGATTTGGTGCCTGTGGTTGCATCAGCTACGAATCGGAGTTGTAAATATGCTTCAAAGCCACAACTACTGACTGAAATTTTATGATGGTACTGATTTATTAAGCATTTTTTTTCTTAATCATGATTGATTAGCATTAATTTCCACGTAAACCGCGCATACCATTGGCATTGGTTGGCATAGCACATGCCTGCCGGCCTGCCTGCCTGTCTGCCGTCTCTGAATTCATTTTTAAGCCCATGGTTTTAGTTGGAAGTAGAAGGGACTAACGTGTACAATCCGCTAACAGTTACCCGGTGGCTATGCACTTGTATTGTATTTCTTTGCATGTGGCCAAGGGACTTTCAATTATCATGTATATCCAATGCCCAGAGATGAAGATTCATGAATTGAATAATGAACATGCACCTAAAATCCCTTTTAGCCACTTGCATTTGTTGTGATTGGGACTAATATTTATTTAGATTATGACCATTTACTCTCCCAACTGCCCAATTCAATTTTGGCAACAACCTTTTGTTTTGGTCTTTCCCCATTTTAGATACTGTTGTTGGTCAATTAATTTTGCCTTATGTGCATCAAGCAAAAATTATATGTAAAGATTCTAGTTTCCAACTTTATCACAAGTCTGAAAATCAACAATGTTTATAAAATAGTCAAGCCATCCAGGCATGGTGATACATGGGGTCAAACCTTGTGGGTGGTTTTTATAGAGTTTTTCACGTGTGGTGAGGCAGTTTTTCTGGATGCAGAGTATACTACAACTGCGGGATATATTTCTCCAAAACAATAAAATTTCTTTTAGCTACAATATCATTAGACTACTTTGGTGCATACTACCTATCCAGAAACATACATTTCATGCAAATACCCGTCCACGATGTGAAAAATTGTATAAAATATTTAAAATGAAAATCTAACACTATTATAAGAATATGGAAGATATGTTCGAGAGTCGATATGCTGTCCACGTTGTATATATTATAAGTACATCTTGATCTATCTAATGATTCCGAGATATGACAAACAACTGACCAATAATTTTCGGCAAATACTAAGATAACTTCAAGTCAACTCTCATAAATAAAAGAAAGGGGAATTAACACATACCTACCTTGAGGTTTTAGAATGTAACACATAGAGAGATATTATGGGGAAAGGAACACTTACCTCCCCTGACGGCATCCACTTCCATCCAATTTTAATAAAAATACTCAATTACCCTTCAATTTCTATATTTTAAATAAAGACAAAGATAGCTTTGTAAATTCGTTTGTCTATGTTTCATTGCTTATTGGCTTATGTGGCCCCATATAATTTCAAGTTCAAGCAAAATTTAATAGAATTTTAATTTTGAAGAGAAAGATAATAATTTTGAAGCAAAATCTGACATATATTAATACTATTTATTTATGAAACATTAATGCAAGTACATTATACTATTAATTTTTCTTTCTTTTGGTGATCTTATAAATATTTTTTTAAAAAAAGAAAAAAATATCACCATTAATTCATTAAACACAAAATAGTATGTAATGGTGGCCAAAACTCTTAAAAGAAAAACACAAAAAAATTCAACAATTTTTCTAGATCAAGAGATTGGGCAAGTTTATGATGTTTTTACCATAATATCCCTCATATAAATAGTCAAGTAATGGAGGTGGATGCTGTCAGGGGAGGTAAGTGTTCCTTTCCCCATAATATCTCTCTATGTGTTACATTCTAAAACCTCAGGGGAGGTATGTGTTAATTCCCCATAAAAGAAAACACTCGGTTTTGATCTCCACCAGTTGCTTAAGTAACGGCGCCAACAGCGGCAGCCAACTTTACCTGTTCAAAACGTTACCTAAAATAACAATATATTAATATTCCATGCCGAAAACAATCAAAAACCAGACTCAACAAGATAAGCATGTTGTGTCTACGTGTATGTAATGCAATTCTCTCAAAATTCCTTCCTCTTTATTTTAAAAAAAATTACTTGCTTTATCAGTTACTTAAATCCTAATTACGAATAATATTACCTATTGATTCATTCCCACTCAAACTCAACCTGCTCTCTTCTTTGCTCTTCTTTTTTTCTCACCTAACTTGTCATACTTTGAGCTTATTTTATATGCAGAAAGAGAGAAAGTACTTCGTGGAGTAGTTCTTTTGGGACAACGCTAGATCTCTCTGACTCATGACTCTTTCTCTTTTGTTTTGTTCTGTTGTTTTCCTCAAATGATGTTTCTTTTGTCTACATAACGGGTATTAAATATTAGGAGTAAACGGTGTTCTGGGTTTGTGATTGGAGGGGTTTTCGTTTGCGTGGTATTGAAGTGAACAAAGAGAGTAGTTGACGATCTGGTTTATGCGTTTGTTCTAAAACAGCCTAAGGTTTGGTTTTTGTCGGTGTTAATTAGCTGTTGATTGTCATTATTAGACATTCTTGATTAGGTTTTAATCTGTCCATGTTTTTCTTATGGGGATTTTGTTTGCAAGTACGAAATGATTGATATGAAACAATTGATAGGATGCCCAATATTTGTATAGTATTGCATTATATTTGTATTTATAGTTGAGTTTTTTGAGAATTCTGGTGGGGGAGGTATTTCTTTTAAGATTAATGGATCAAGAGACACACGAGAGTAAAAGAATTGGTGACGTTTTGTGTCAAGACAATGGAATGACGAGTGTGAATTCCAGCAATTCGGTTAATGGGGTTGTGGCAAATTCGGTTTCAGGTTCAAGTAATAGCAAGGAGAATTGGGATTCGGGGTTAAAAGTTGATGGAGAAGCGTCAGAGACTGCAGTTACGAGTTGTGAACAAAACAGGGTTTTTGGTGGAGAAAAGGAAGGGTTTGGATTGAAAATTGACGAAATGGGGTCAAGTGGTGCAGTGGTGAATGCACTTGAGGCTTGTAATGAACAAGAAATTGGTGAGCCAATGGGTCAAAATGATCCGGGAAGCAGTGGTAATTCTAGTCATTTGGTTGATGTGGTTGTGCTGGAGACTGTTATTTTGGTACATTCTGATCAGACAGCATGTTTTAGCAGAGGAGTGAAAAGTAATGAATTGGGGTCAAGTAAGGCATTGGTGGAAAATCTCAATGGAAAGGTGTCTGAAACAGAGAAGGAATCCTGTGTGATTGATGTGAAATGTGGCAATGGAGACGGAAAAGAGTTCAAGGAGAGTTCAGATGGGGAAAGGGTTTGTAGGATTTGCCACTTGAGTTCTGAGCAACCACCAGAAACTGCACCTACTACTAATGCTACCAGTGGAGCCACTTCTGAACTAATTAGGCTGGGTTGTGGCTGTAAAGATGAGCTTGGCATTGCACATAGCCATTGTGCTGAAGCATGGTTTAAGCTAAAAGGAAACAGGTAAATCTTTCTTTTTTTCTGTGAAAAATGCAACCTTTTTAGTGTATGCCTAAATTTTTGGGGAGAGTATCTTTCAAGTATGTTGGATATAATGTGAGATTTTAAGTTGATTTCTCCATTGTCTTGTTCTGGTCTTGCTGATAATTATGATGTTTGGCCTTCTAGAAGTTGATTGCAAATCTTTTGTTTCTCAAGACCTGGACTTTTCAAGGACATACATGATTCTCTTATTATTTAGTGTAACCCATAACCACGCATACAAAAATATTTATTTCAATGATTAGAAGATGTGGTTTATGTTAAATCATCTAGGATAGTTTGCCAGGAATGACAATAAACTTTTGTTCAACATTATAAATGGAATACTTTTTCACTAATTTTGTATCTTTCTTCTTTTTTGTCTAATGTAAGATGGTTAAGTGGCCCTGAATCATGATTTTAGGGGGTTAATAGTCTTTATTAAATTTCAGTGCACTGAATGTGAATTTTAGTGTGGACTACCGAGAAATAGGCTATAGGTTTTACAACCATGCCATACTTAAGCTTGGAATGTAGGTCTTATCCCCTACGAGTCTGTGAGGGAACTTTGATGCATATCGAATTGGTAATGTCAAGTTTACTTAACTCAGAATGAGAATCTTGGAAGCTGCCGCCATATTCATTTTCACCATAATAGAGTTGGACTTTGAAGCAGTGGCAGCAAACTTTATAATTCCATAGGCATGCAGTTCATGGTAACAAAATGTCTCCTGTCTAGGTACGTAGGCTGGAGACATCCCATGTTGACTTATCATTTCCAAATGAATCATGTAGTAAATTGTAAGCTGTATTTTGCACTAGCTTAGAGTAATAGAGATGTGGATGCAATGAGGCACCTGTTAATAGCAGTTAGAAGTTCTAAATTCTTTTACATTCTAGGAATTAGATGTTCTGGTGCTTCATTCATATGCTTCCCGCCCTTTGAATGTGGTTCATAAGAATTAACAATGATGTCTTTTGGCTTTTTGATGTGAATCATCAAATTGTGTCAAACTGATTCTGTGATAAGGTTCTGAATTTTGAGTATGTAATATTTCTCTCAAAACATTAAGTGGATGCTTCCACCATTGCTTTGGACCGTACCTGTCAGCAAAATTCACAACTCATATGGATATCTTACTTATAATGCAGATTGTGCGAAATTTGTGGACAAACTGCAAAGAATATTACCGGCGTTGGGGATTGCAGATTTATGGAAGAGTGGAATGAGAGAAGATTTATTGGTGGCAATAGCCCATCAGAAAGGGGTGGATGTTGGCGTGGGCAGCCATTTTGTAACTTCCTGATGGCATGCCTGGTAATTGCTTTTGTGTTGCCATGGTTTTTTCGAGTAAATATGTTTTAGAAGAATGTGAATGAAGGGGTTCTTCTGCATCATCTTGATCCTGTCTAGCTCCATATTTAGGCCTGCAATTTGAGGCTTCAGAATTTGAAATGCCACCTTGACAACCGTGTTCAGCGTTATTCAGTGTTCCGCTGCTTCTGGGATCAACATCTGGACAAGATTGATTAGGCTGCCAAACTGGGAAACAGTTTAACTTTTCTCCCTCGCGTTTCTATCAATTACTCATAGTGTTTTTATCACTGTTTTCCTTATTCATTGGGACATTCCAATTATATCTGAGGAGTTTCCATTGTAAATACAGTAGAAAAGTATCAGATCTTTCTTTAGGTTGCATAATGTTTTATTTTCTGTAACTCTGGTCTCCAATCTTATAAAATTGGTTCACTGGCTATGCTTCTCAATAACTGAAGTAGGAAATTATGTTGGCAGGCTGAAATGAAATGATATTCTCCACTAGCTCTATGCATTAGTAGAATGGTGGATTGCAGCAAAAATCAAAATATAATATAGGGCATCTTAGAAGACAGACTGAATTAAGTAATTTGGGAAATAAATGGTTGTACGGGGACACTCAACCGCAGCTATATAACATATGTTACACCTAGCGAGGTCATATTCATTATCCGTTGTAGTCTAGTTGGTTAGGATATTCGGCTCTCACCCGAAGAGACCCGGGTTCGATTCCCGGCAACGGAATTTTTTTTCTCTGCATTTCAGTCCCTGTGTGTGTTTATAAGTTTTTAAATAAGAGTATAGTTTGTCAATATGTAAGTTTATCTTCTTCATCCATATCCAATTATCCGTGGACTCTTATAATTTTTAAAAATTAGAATATAATTATTTCAATTTTATCATTTTTTAAGTTATTAAGAGAAAAATATATATAGTTTATTTATTTTCTTAATTTTTTTTTAAGAAAAGCTTTTAAAATAAGAATTCTAAGTTATTCAAGAAATCATCCTCATAAGTAGGAGCTTTTTCATCATGGTCTAAAAGAGTCTCACATCTTGATTAAAATGTTAGTTATTACTAAAAAATATTATTTATTTGGTCATATTAAATTTATGAAATATTATGATTTATTCCCTAATTTTTAGAGAAACAATATTTACCGCCTGCGTTTACAATCCAATTCAAGAAACTCTATACTTTTTAAGAAAAGCAAGATACTCTCTTACTGTTATTCTTTATCTTAAAATATAATAAAAATAAAAAATAAACAAGACTACTATTACTATTAAATTAAAATTATTTTATCTTTTTAGTGCCTAAAGTTTGATTAAATAACTTTATAAATCTAAAATTTTAAAAATATTCTTAAAATTTTTAATTTTATAAACAATATTCTTAAATTTTATTATTTTATTTATATTTTAAATATATATTATTTATATTATAATATAATCATAAATATTTATAATACATATGTTATAAAATAAATAGATTTATAAATCTATATTTTATTATTAAATTAATATTTATTTAATTTTAGTAATTACAAATATGAAGTTGGTTATTATTTTATTTCTTACAATTAATTATAATAAAAGTATTTTGTTAATATATTATTAAAAAATTTATATTTATTTATTAATATATTTTATATAAATACATTATATTTGATCAAATTTTATAGATTGATTAGTTATTTTTAACAAATATTAAGTATAAGGGTATAATGAATATTGTATATAAAATTAAAATTTTTAAGAATATTTTTAAAATTTTAAACTTATAAAGTTATTTAGTCAAATTTTGAGCACTAAAAGAATAAAATAATTTTAATTTAGTAATAACGGTGGTCCATGGTTGTATTTTTTTATTTTTATTATATTTTAAGATAAATTACTAATATGACCTTGAATTTCTAATGGAAGAATAACAGTAGGAGGTATTTTGCTTTTCTTAAGAAGTCAGAGATTTTTTTGATCGGTTATAAATACTAGGAGGATAAGTGTCATTTCTCCAAAAGTTAAGAAGTTAAAACACAATATCCCTAAATTTATTTATTTTTTTCAAATCTTTAAAACTTTCACAATTTTCAAATTAGAAATTAATTTTGTCTATTTATATCAAATCATTCTCAACTCCTAGTGACATAACCAAAATATACTTTAACATTAAACTACAGATTCTTATATTGTTATGGCCAAAATTAAATATTATAAGAGTAATTAAATAATTTTGATGAGATATTTATTTAATAATATAAATAGACAAATTATACACACTATGTGAGAAAATACAAAACATAAGGGATCTTGTTGTTATTAACCAAAAACCCAAAATCGCGACCCGCGTTCGAGTCCAGCATTGGAAAATTCTTTTCTCCAAATTGGAAGGGTATTTTCGTCAATAGATGTGTCAACCCTTGCAACAAAAACCCTAAATCGCTCGCTCTATCTTTTATAGCTGCCGATACTCTCTCAACTCTTTGTCAGCTCCTCCCCTTCCCTCCGTCGCACATTACCAAGCAACAATGGTTTGGTTCTTTTCTTTCTTTCATTTTCCCACTGGAAGCATATACTGTTTGATTCGTCTGAAAGTGCATCTCTTTTATTGACTCTGATTTTCTGCGTTTTTGTGTTGATAATGTGATAAATCAGGCGTCAGAGAAGAAGCTTTCGAACCCAATGAGGGAAATTAAAGTGCAGAAGTTGGTCCTCAACATTTCCGTCGGCGAAAGCGGCGATCGTCTGACTCGTGCTGCCAAGGTCCTTGAACAACTCAGTGGCCAAAGCCCCGTCTTCTCCAAGGGTACTCTATAACTATTATTTTCTAGCTATTTGTTTTTAGGTTTTATTAGAAGAAATAAATTTTCATTTAGTTTTTTTTTCGTTGTTAATAGCGAGGTACACTGTGAGGTCTTTTGGAATCAGGCGTAATGAAAAGATTGCATGTTACGTGACTGTTAGAGGAGACAAAGCGATGCAGCTTTTGGAGAGCGGTTTGAAGGTCAAGGAGTACGAGCTTTTGAGGCGCAACTTCAGTGATACCGGCTGCTTTGGTTTCGGTATTCAAGAGCACATCGATCTCGGCATCAAGTTAGTTCCTGTGAAAACCATTTGCTCTTACTATGCTTATTGCAATTATACATACTTTATTATTATATGAATAATGTGTAATTGTGTTTCATGGAATCATTTTGTTTGCGAGCTTTCATTTGAATTTCAATTAATGGGTATAATCACACACCTCATCCGATAAATTCATTTTCCAGACAATGTATAATGAGCCAAGCCTAGTTATTTGGTTTCTGTTTATTGATAGAATTGAATAGTTATTCCACTTTTATGATGTTATGATGTTCAATATGTTTTATTGCTCATCGCATATTAACATTTTATTTGACTTCATTTGGTGAACTAGCAACATTAAACATGATTCTGCTTGTGCTGGAGTGAAATTGTCTATGCAATGTTAGGCGGAGTTCATGCTGCCGTTTTAGATGCCACTGTTTGAACTTGAGTTCGATTTCTATTTGAAGCTTTTTATCTTTTTATGATCCATGGGCGGAACATGCATTATTAAAATAGTATTTTGGAATTAATACAGAGTGTTAGACTGAGCCACCAATGTTAACATTGTTTATTGGATAGGACAGGTTATTTTCAATATCTATGCTACACCAATTTTCATGAATATGATCCTTCTTTGTTGCTGCTTTACTAGCGGGAGAGAGAATTAAGAAGGGAGAGTTTTCTCTTTTTGGGAATCTATTGGGTAATTATGAGTTTTTGTTGGATCTAACTGCTAAATTTTATCCCCCTTTTCCAGGTATGATCCATCAACTGGTATTTATGGGATGGACTTCTATGTTGTTCTTGAACGCCCAGGATACCGTGTTGGTCGTCGCCGCAGATGCAAGTCACGTGTTGGAATCCAACATAGAGTTACAAAGGAGGATGCAATGAAATGGTTCCAAGTGAAATATGAGGGTGTCATCCTTAACAAGTCCCAACAAATTGGAGTTTCTTAAGTAGATCTTTTACAAACTTGTTGAGTTGTTTCTTAAGTTTTGACCATTTCACTTATTTTTGTTTATCAGAATCTATATTTCCTGGATAGATTTGAGTTGGTGGATTTTCGAATTACAATTTTTCCGTTTTTCTTGTTCCTTTATTAGATATGGTAATGGTAATGCTTACTTTTTGTTGCCATATAAGTTTGGGAATGATCTTTGTCATCAAATGACTTCCTTTCTTCTGGTGAATTTCGGTTAGATATAAATACAATTGCAGATGAAATGCTGTCTAATCGCATATTCTACAATCTGTAATATCTATTGGGCGACAGTGTTAAAGAGTATAATTGTAATTATCATATTTTCGCACTTTCGGGAGTGTAACTTTTTATTGGCCGGATGGTAACCTGGTGGGTAGAGCTTGAAGGGAATAACTTCCTCCAAGCAGAGGATAGTTCTTTTCCTAGAAATTATACATGCTGGATGAAAATTTTTGTGCTATGCTATGTATAAATTCATCAAAATTCTAATTAGATCTCTAACTACTCTAAAAGGAAAAGAAATTTGTTGACAGTTTGGATTCAACAATCAGTCATTAATTTCATTTTGTAGCAACGGCCACTCTGAATTTAGTAGATGAGTAAACTTGGTTTCATCAAGGTAAAAACTGAGAACGAAATGGAGACAATGTCAAACTAAAACATCAAAATGTAGCAAGTAATGGTCATATAAATATTTATTCTCGAAACGGTCGTAGAATTCAACAACTTCTAGCACGCTCCTGTTTTGCACGTCTGTCAGCAGTTGTGAAAGGCTCCATGGTCCCTAGGACCTCAACAATTTAACAAGCTCATTTTTCTTCATTCTGGAGTAACCTTTGATTCCTCTAGCCTTTGCTAGTTCTTTAAGCTGGGGAAGTTTCAATTTCTCTACTCCTGTTGACTTTAACTGCTCGCTTCTTTCTGTGTTCAGTGATGGTTCATGGTTCAGCTCAAGAGTGTTACCTCTCGGGGCTGAGGGGGATGGTATGGGAGACCTCTTGACAAAACTTGATGGTTCACGGTTCAGCTGAAGTGTGTTTCTTCTTGGGGCTGAGGGGGATGGTATGGGAGACCTCTTGACAAACCTTGATGGTTCACGTTTCATCTCAAGAATGTTACCTCTGGGGGCTGATGGTGATGTTAAGGGAGACCTCTTGACAAAACTTGATGGTAACCGAGACAACTTGAAGTCGGTGACTGGTTTGTCATTCTGTATTTTCTGCTCTTTCTTAGGCACTCGTCTTCTCCATTTCTTGACCTTCCAACCCCCAATTGAACTTGTGCCTGTCATTATAGAGGTATTTGAATTAAAAATGGTAATGTGGAAAAATATGGTAACTGTCATTACAAAAATTGGCACACTGATTCATTAGCCTAGAAAGTGATGCTCTCATATTTGACTTTGCTAGAATGAAAGTGGTAGCAGGATTGTGTGCTACAGTCTATCAATGTGAATTGTTAGACTACTTCCTTTTCATATTCTTTCCTAAACGATCCCTGAACATCCAACAGTGTAAAGAATCAGGAAAAGTTTTCTAAAAATAATCCTTTTTAGATACCAAAATGCAATGAGCTAAATGTTTTGTTTTGGCTTCCTCTGTTTACTAGCAGTTATAGCAAACCCAATAGGTCAATAACTGTATAAGGATTTCAAGCTCCCTGTAAGAATACTCTACGAAGTTCAATTTATGCTATTTTTTTCCACAGCTATAAATGTAACAAAAGACAAAATCACCTTTTACTTCTTTTCCTGGTTGGTGAAGAACATCCACCATTGATCCAAAATTAGGCTTCTCCTCTGATGAGCTCGGATTTCTTTTCTTTGCCCTTACCTTCTCTCCCTTTGAGATTGAAGACTTAATTCGTTCGAACAGAGCAATTATCTCTTCCTTGTCAGATGAGCTCGATACTTTACCATCAGATGATTTAGGTAACTCATTTCCATCCCCATTATTCATTTGTCCAACAGCATAACCTTTATGGGGAAGCCGGCTTTTTCTACGTCCATCAGAATTTATGCTTAGAATGGTAAAATTGTGAGAGTTTTTCTGGATGGCAAAAACTATAGTCCCATCTGCAATCTCTGCCAAATTCAACAAGCTGCATCAAAGAATGGTCTCTCAGTTTATAGTTCACAAAATTTAGTGCAACAACATATCCATATGCTCATACCCAGACTTCAGCACAAGTCAATCAACCAGCAGGTTGGAAGTAATAAATTCCAGTAAACCAAAAGTAAATTAACAATATTACTATAAGAAATACTAATGATTAACACAATGACAGAACCAAATGGGTTAAAATCTGCATCAGATCAAGATTTATGTCATCCGAACGGCAGCTTCTTGACAACAGTTCGAAACATATATTGATGACAACACAATGAACACATACTTAAGTCAACAACCAGAGACTCGCAACATCTATGGCGCCAAATGCAGTGAATCAAAGTACTAATACAAAATAACCGCAATAAATTATTAAACTTTCAGCGCTAAAATCTACGTAATTCAAGGAGAGAAACAAAGTTACGGCTAAATTAATACCTCTTGGGGAGAAAATGGGTTTTCCCAGCTTCAGCTGCTTGTTGAAGGATAACAAAGATTGAGGATAAAAGGCAATTGCACCCATGACTCTCCGGAAAAATCGAGATTCCTGAATTCGTAGCTGCAAATGAATTAGATTCACAGATTTTGCTAACCAGGGAACGGAGGGGAGTTGAATGTACACATGTTCAATATCTGGTTCTGAAGCTCCTATAGTGCGTGCTCAGCACGTGCAAAATTCTATAATGATCTTGGGAGATGCGGAGATCCAACGGTTCGATTTTATTGATATAAAAAATAATAAAAAAAAGATTTATTTGAATAGGCATGGGAGAGCATTTGGCATCATATGTTGTTGAAAGAAGTATATTTTCCGGTAAGGATTCCATTTTTATCCCGTTACCGCCAATTCTTTTGGCCATTGTTCTTTTATGTTTAACCAACAGCGCTGATTTTCATGGCCAAAATTGCGACAAAGTTCGTCTATTTATATCCCCCTAATCAAAATTATAGAGAAAACTTTGCCAGCTCTCAGAATGGTTACATATGCTATAAACCATCTACAATGCCAATTCTTGTGTCATCAAATATGCACAGTTCTCGTACCACAAATCCCATCTCGGCATCAGTTTCCACTATTGACTACAAAACTAAAAATTACAGTACTCAAATCTATAGGTTTTGTGAGGTGGGTAATCTTAAAAAAGCCATGGAAGCACTATACAGCTCTGAAAAATGTAAACTTGATTCAAGAACTTACTGTTCTATTTTGCAGCTTTGTGCTGATCCTGAAGTCACTAGAAGTTGGTAAAAAAGTTCGTTCAATTATTGATGATAATGGCATTGCAATTGATGGTGTTTTGGGTGGAAAACTTGTGTTCATGTATGTAACTTGTGGAGAACTAAAAGAAGGTAGACGGGTTTTCGACAAGATTGACAATGAAAAGGTTTTCTTGTGGAACTTAATGATGAATGAGTACTCAAAGATTGGTAAGTTTAAGGAAAGTATGCATCTGTTCAAGAAGATGATAAATTTGGGAATTGAAGTGGATTCGTATACATTTTCTTGCGTTTTGAAGTGTCTTGCAGTTGTAGGGAGTGTAAAAGAAGGTGAATTGGCCCATGGGTATCTGCTAAAATTGGGTTTTGGACATAACAACATTGTTGTGAATTCTTTGATTTCTTTTTATTTCAAGCATGGAAGAGTTGAGAACGCACGTAAGTTGTTTGATGAATTGAATGTTCGAGATGTTGTGTCGTGGAATTGTATGATAAGTGGGTATATCACTAATGGTATGGCTGAGAAGGGACTTCAGGTTTTCAAAGAGATGTTATGTTTGGGTTTCGATGCAGATTTGGCTACAATGGTTACTGTTCTTTCAGGTTGTGCCAATCGTGGGGCTCCTATGTTGGGTAGGGCTGTTCATGCATTTGCAGTGAAAGCATGTTTTTATAAGGAAATCACCTTCGATAATACATTACTGGATATGTACTCAAAATGTGGGGATTTACATGCTGCAGTTAGGGTTTTTGAGAAAATTGAAAACAAAAGTGTTGTGTCATGGACTTCCATGATAGCAGGTTATACTCGCAAAGGAATATCTGATGGGGCTATCAGATTGTTCCGGGGAATGGTAAGGGAAGGTGTTGAGCCGGATGTTTTTACTATTACAAGCATTCTTCATGCTTGTGCTTGTGATGGCCTATTGGAAATTGGTAAGGATGTTCATAATTATATAAAGGAAAATGATATGCAATCAAGTTTGTACGTGTCTAATGCTCTCATGGATATGTACGCCAAATGTGGAAGCATGGAAGATGCTCAATTAGTTTTTTCTCAGATGCCTGTGAAGGACATTGTCTCATGGAATACCATGATTGGGGGTTACTCAAAAAACTGTTTTCCTAATGAAGCTCTTAATTTGTTTGTTACAATGCTACAAGAATTAGAACCTGATGGTGTTACAATGGCATGCATTCTTCCTGCTTGTGCCAGCCTGGCTGCTTTACAGAGAGGCAGAGAGATCCATGGTTACATACTAAGACATGGATTTTCATCAGATAGACATGTTGCCAATGCAATCGTAGACATGTATGTGAAGTGTGGGGTACTAGTCCTTGCACGTTTACTGTTTGATATGATTCCTGCGAAGGATCTTGTTTCATGGACAGTTATGATAGCTGGGTACGGTATGCATGGGTTTGGTAGTGAAGCTATTTCTACCTTCAATGAAATGCGAAAGGCAGGTATTGAGCCTGATGAAGTTTCCTTCATATCTGTACTGTATGCTTGCAGTCATTCTGGACTAGTTGATGAAGGGTGGAGATTCTTTAATATAATGAGATATGAATGCAACATTGAGCCCAAGTTGGAACATTATGCCTGTATGGTGGATCTTCTTTCCAGGACAGGCTACCTGTCAAAGGCATATCGATTCATTGAAATGATGCCAATTGCACCAGATGCCACTATTTGGGGATGTCTACTCTCTGGATGCAGAATTCACCATAATGTTAAATTAGCAGAGAAAGTTGCAGAACATGTTTTTGAGCTGGAGCCGGAGAATACAGGGTATTATGTACTTTTAGCGAATATCTATGCAGAGGCTGAGAAGTGGGAAGAAGTGAATAAGTTGAGGGAGAAAATTAGCCGGCGAGGCTTGAAAAAGAACCCAGGTTGTAGTTGGATAGAGATTAAAGGCAAAGTGAATATCTTTGTAGCTGGAGGTAGTGCACACCCACAAGCAAAAAAGATAGGGTCTCTATTGAAGAGATTAAGACTGAAGATGGAGGAGGAAGGTTACTCTCCTAAAACTCGGTATGCTTTGATTAATTCAGATGAAATGGAAAAGGAAGCAGCTCTCTGCGGGCATAGTGAGAAATCAGCCATGGCATTTGGAATATTGAGCTTGCCGCCAGGCAAAACCATTAGAGTAACCAAGAATCTGAGAGTATGCTGTGACTGTCATGAGATGGCCAAGTTTATATCCAAGAATGCAAGGAGGGAGATTCTCTTGAGAGATTCTAATCGCTTTCACCATTTTAAGGACGGGCATTGTTCTTGCAGAGGCTTTTGGTAAATCAAATGGGGTCATATAAACAAGCTCACTATCTAGCTATAGTTCTGGATTCTTACTAATTCACAAGTCTTTGTTGAATACTAAGATTCTTGACCAATTAGCTTATCCGTGATGAACCCTTAGGAGTTAGCATTTCATTTATACTGTGAGTCAATTGAATTAGGCGTATACTAATTTATAGTTAAAACTGCGCGGGAATGCAGCTACACAACTGAGAGGATATTAGTTGGAGTTCCTCCTTTCAATGGCTATTGATTGCGTTAGATATGGAGATATTTGTTGTACCGTGAAATCATTCTTGAGACCACTTATTTCTTTCAGGTAGCTTCCAAATTCATCCTTCTGTAATGTTCTTTTTTCTTTTCCCCATCTCTTTTAAGGCTCGCCATTTAGACAAATTGAATCGATGGGCCAGGATCTACTACTTTTACAAGGTATTTTATCTGCAAAAAGCATGCTTGTAGCAAGATTAGGAAATGTCATCTAGCATTCTTTTTGTTCTCCATTTTCTTTATTTACCCTCATGATAACCATACCTTTATTTCTAAAACTTTTAACCTTAGTGTGTGCTATTTCTGAAGCAACAGAGAGATGGCAATGATTGTCATCACTTATTTCATTTAACAATATAACTTAAGCTTCCTCTTATGATTATAGATCAAGTGACAATACATTTTGCCTCCCCTCAGATGCTTCCAAGCTTGTCCTTCTGAAAGCTGGCATGCATCAAGCTGTGAATTTAGGGAGCATCATTTCTGCCTTTTGCTTATTCCATTCCAATTGTGTATCACAAACAACAATGAACATACCGTGTGCAGAGAACAATTATCCATAAGCAATGTACAATTCTAGCGAAAGGAGCTAAATCAATCTTCTTTTAATCTTAGATTGCGCCATCATTGAATCATTAACTGTTATAAACAATTTTGATAACATTCCTAACATGATTGAGTGATGAGAATTTTCAACCCTTAATCAATCAAGATTAATTTGCCTCGCAATCTGAAGGTTGTAGCAATAATAGAAGAGAATGACGAGCAGAGGCTGTAGTTGTTTGAACGTCATTGGCCTCAATAGGTGCAGATACATGGTGAAGTTCATAAGTTTTTTTTTTAAATCAAAATAATCACGAAAGTTGTACGGAATCAATTGACCACCACTGAATAAAAAAGCATCATTGGGCTTGATTCCTGAAACTCTCTGTTTATTTCATTTTCAGTCCAGTTTGTCATGAGAATGGAAGATTTTAGTTCTTAAGACTTTTGCTTGCAGAAGCATTGAGCCAAACAGAGAAAAGAAATCTCAACAGTTTTATAAACCTGCTGGCCTGGAAATTCACCCACATGGGGTGGTCCATAACCACTCCGGATAAAACCCCACAGAACCTTACCATCAGGACATAGCTAAATGGCAGCTGGATCCAACCATCCAACATGTAAACTATGGCTGCATTTGTCCTATATCATCAATTTCCATTTTCCTAAAAGATTTTCATTTATAGATTCATCAACCATCACCAACTTGGTTTGATTCTCGACCTTACTTAAGATCACAAGTACATGAATAATTGCATACAAATCATCCCATATCCCAACTATTATGTTACCCGAAAATAACTATAGAACTGCACATTTACTCTGGTTAGGAAATACAAGGTAATGAGTATAATGACATAAAATCTACTTTTAGCCATAAGACATTAGGAGACAATTCAAGATATAAGCAAAGCTGCAGATATGAATGGAAATGAGAGAAGAAATAGACAAATAGTAGCAAAAATGTGATAGGATTAGCAATTAACTTTGCCAATAATACCCGTTTGCCTTCACAAACAGTCTGCAATTAATTCAATCCACCCAACCTCCTTACCTTTTCTCTTCTTACAATCCCCATTAAGAGCTAGTCATATTAAAGGATATAACTGAAATAAATAGAGAAAGAAAAAGAAAAAAGAAACTTGTATGAGCTCTTTGTTTTTGGTTTTGCTATTGCCAAACCCAAGTAAAGCACACAATATCAGAACAAAGGATTATAAAAGTTTGGCTTTATTAATTACCAAACAAATTTAATCTCAAATAAAGCACATAAGATGAACAGAGAGATTGAGTTTGTGAAAAGTGTGAAAAAGTGAATGCTTGTACCTCAAGAAAAATACATAATTTTCTTATGGGGTAAATGAAAAAAATACATAATTCGAGATAACATATCAAATACTTTACCCCTCTTTAGCTTCTAATAATACACCTACAGTGACCACAAATAATAGCAAAAAATGTGAAAAAAATTGGAAACTGATGTTCTTTTTCTCATACCGTCATCAAAGCATCAAAAAATTAACACACCAATTCAATGATTCCCTAGCTCTCTTCTTTCTCCATCTCCAAATTTTACTCTACAAACCTTCATAAATTCAATGTATACAATAAATCAAACAAATCTCACTTCTAATCGCCAATTTTTCCTAATCTAAAATCTAACCAACAACAGAACTTCATTATTCCTTCAACCACACCATTTTGAGAGGAGGACAACAAAAACAATTAGAAAAACAATAGAAGAAAGGCCGATTGCAAGACCAAGGACAACCTTATTTGGGCCATGATGATGCTCCTTCTTGCTAGAATTGTCATCACTATCATCATAATCTGAGGAATCATCTTCACTATCAGAAGAATCATCCTTAGCTGGTGGTGGAGACATTGGCAATCCATGCTTATCACAAGGAGCAACCCCAAGCTTCAGTTTTGATGACAAAACTGTATGATTATAACATAAATTGCTATTTCCACCGACCTTGAGCACAGCCAATCTCTTAATCAAAGATGCATTAAATGGCAAAACACCATGGAGATTATTGTTCTGAAGATTTAAGTACCTTAACTTCTTCATTTCCGAAAAGAACTTGGGTATTGTCCCATTCAACTGATTTGAACTCAGATCAAGATGAACCAAGTCTGTGAGTGATGCCATTGATTCAGGGATCGACCCAGAAAATGAGTTGGAAGACAGAGACACATTCTTCAACGCAATCAAGTCACCAATCGAAGAGGGTATCTCTCCATTTAGCTTATTCGAAGAAAGATTCAATAGTTCAAGATTCTCCATAAGAGTAACTGAAGTGGGTATATTTCCTTTGAGCTGATTACCTGAAAAATCAATATGGGTAAGGTTGGAATGCAAGTGCTTGGGGATATAACCAGTGAGACTCCCATTAGAAATGGTGACTGATCTCAGCTTGTGCATGTTACCAAAAATAACGTAAAGACCACTAGTGTTTACAGGCACATTAACAATAGTAAGATCTGTAAGGTTGACAAAACGAGCAAGAAAAACACCAGAAAGATGGCGAAGGGAGCGAATGCAAGAAAAGGAATGAAGCGAAAGAGAAAGATCGTTGGGAAAGCGAATGGGAGCAATGGGGCAGTTAAGAAAGGACAGATTTTGTAGAGTGGAGAGAGATTTGAGAGCTGTGGAGGAGAGTGAGACATCATCTGAACAGTTGGAAAGATGTAGAGACAAAAGATGGCTAAAAGGTTTTGAGGAATCACATTGGTTAAGAGAACAAACGTTTCTGGTGGGAAGGTTGAGAGATTGAAGAGCTCTCACTTGCTTGGGGTCTAAAGGAGAAGGATGGGATGAAGCAACAGCAGGTGGGGTTGGGGAAGATGTGGGAGCAGGAGTAGGAGGCAGAGTTTTGGTGGCATTAGGGGCGGCGGAGGCGGTGGTGACGAGGAGGAGGAGGAGGAGGAGGAGGAATGGTGGCGGAGGTTTCATTGTAAGTGAAGAGCTTAGGAGAGTGTGAGAAGGGTAGCAAAGTGAGGAAGATTAGACTTGGGAAGTCAAGTGAGAAGTGAAAGTGAATGACAGTTGTGGTTTCTGCTTGTGGTCTTATTAATACTTTCATCTCATTACACCAACTGCACTTAGCTTCTGAAATAAGTACTTTCCATTTTCTTTTCTGAGTTTTATTTAAATTAAATCCCAAGCTTCTGTTTTTATTATTTCTCATCACTAAAAATTACATTTTTATTTTTATAAAGTAATAAAATAATTTAATCACGAACAGTGTAACACTATCTATGACATAATACTATATAATTAATTAATTAATTAGTTAATCTAGAACTCTACCTTCATTTACCATAAAATTACTCAACATTGCACGCTAAATTACATCTTTTGAGGCAATAATATTCATATTTTCGATATAAATAAAAATAATAAGAGAAGGGTATGTAAATGAGTAAGCAATATTTGTGGGAGGCACGTGCAACTCCTGTAAAAGAAAATGAAAATGCGAGTAGGAAAGTATTTTCTGTTAAATATAGTTACAAGGGTCAAAGTGCATTTTTTGAAATTGTGAACTCTCATCTCAACAAGTGATTAAGGAAGTAATTAAAATAATAATTAATTTTAATTATAAATTAAAAAGGATAGCTGTCTGTCAAAGAGCACTAGAACCCAATATTTTTTCGGCTGGACTTGCGTGGCATCCAGCTCTTTTTCTTTTTTAATTTTTAATTTTATTTTGTTTGTAGACTCTTTTTCATAATGGGGACCGACTCCTAATTCTGTAACAAATCTCAACCCTTTTCAGATTTTACTAATCCGTAACCATTTTTATTTTTTAGTAGCTATATTTAATTAACCGCTTTTGCTTCTTAAATATTATTCTCTATCAATTAAGAAATAATTATAAAAAAATTTTGTATTGTTGTTATAATATTGAACACATTATACAATTTATGGACAAAATTTTTGGCAATGAGAATAGGCCAATGTAGTTGCTCCCATGGGCGGCAAGTGATGCTTTGCTTCTTATTTACACAAGCAAAATATAAAAACACATAACTTATTGGGTGCACACACATCATTTAAGCTTTGGGATTTCTTTAGTTTCCTCATTGCTACGTTTCCCAAGTACAGTGATAATTTCCAAATTGCAAGGAACCCCACAACGATTTGCCAATTACTTGGTCTAAAAAATCGTTAAATAATTTTATTTATTTAATTTCTTGGACTCATTCAATAGTTTCTTCGGCTTCAAGGTGATTGAATGCAACCGAACATGAACATGTGTTAGGAGAATCAATGCCATATCATTTTAGAGCAAAAGAAAACAAAATAGTACCTAATTATTTGCAATGATCAACGATTACTAGTTGATTTAACTCTGGGAGTAGAGAGAAATTATGAGATGGAAGATGAGCTTGCATATGGTAGAATCTAGTAGTATTACATGTTTGACTTTTGACTTTTTGCAGCACTTTGAGTGGGAAACTAACGGTAAAATTTGATGAATTAATTGTAGGCATGTGAACGTTGGGGATTATATCTGTTGTTGTTGGTAGACATTTTCCTGTAGAAATGCAGCTGCAAGAAGGCAAAGAAAGAGCCAAATCTATTGTTGCTATCTGCATCTGCTCAAGTCCTTTTCAGATAAATTCAAAAGGGCATATCAACTAACAGGTTCAAGGAATTCCCATCATCAAGTTAATAACGCAATGGCACATCAAATTTTTCGTGTCATTTCATCCATTCATTAATCTTTCTACTGTATTCGTTTTACAGCAAGGGAAATTACAATCTGAATTTTTCATCACTCCATAGAGAAAATAACATCAATACAAACTATTCAAAACTTAGCTGAAACCACTCTGCAGCTCCATGCGGAGAGATTCTTGGCATAACCTTAGCAGTCTATAGAAATGCAACCTTGGGCAACGGTTGAGCTGTTGGTCTGCTTCACAAATGGATCGATCTTCACCCAGACAAGGGAGAAGACAGAAGCCAACAGTACTGACCATAACACAACAATGGTTGGAGTTCTGTTTTGGCGACCCATGAGACCCTTGAGGAATGGGTATAGATGAAGAATCACCCAAAAGGCGAAGAAAACTTTCCCGAAAAGCGGTCCCCAAGCTTCATATCCTTTGTTCAATGCGTCAGAGAAACCAGCAACAACACCTACCATGTTGACAATGATAAGAGTTGTTGGGGGAATTAGAAGTGTTGTCCACTTGATGATATAGAGCTCGCCAAACTCTGCATCGTCTGCTGCCTTTGCTGTGACAGTGAAGTTGGTGTCCAGCCCTGCCAGCATTTTTAGAAATCCTTGAAAGACGGCAAACAGATGGGCTGAAACACCTCCAATCACCCAAAACTGCTCGTTACGCCACAGGTCTTCAATGCTGACTCCACTCCATCGGATTTCAAGCACACTGGTCACTATAATGGACAGGAAGAGGCCAAGAAACAGGGCACTTGCCAGGTTGGAGAGCTGAATTAAGTTAAACAAGTCATGTAGTAAGTTCACTACTTGAAGCTAACTATACACAAGTATACAGTATTTCCAGCAAAAGGGATATTAAAGCAAATTACCGTTGGTATAATAAATTTTCCAGTGAGAAGGCAAATGGCGGGCAATGAACAATAAGCAATAAGAGGGAGGGAAGTAAATGGGTAGACAATGGTGTTTATATATGCCAGTCTTTGTAGCCATTTGAGGCGGCCTCCTCCAAACCCGTACCAGAGGGGACAGTGTCTGCTCAGGAAAATCTCCACGGACCCAAGAGCCCAACGAAGAACCTGGTGAAGCCGATCGGACAAGTTGATGGGTGCAGATCCTTTGAAAGCAGGCCTTAAGGGCATGCAGTAAATTGACCTCCATCCTCGGCAGTGCATCTTGAAACCTGTTAAGATATCCTCAGTGACTGACCCGTATATCCAACCAATCTGTGAAAAAAAGGAACCAAACCAACGATTTGAGTCAGTCCATTAAGTGGGTGAAATAGATATGAACCGAGATTATTAAGCATTTGTACTGCCTGAGTACTGGTTAATGGAGATGCAATAAAACAAATGAGTATAATTAGAGCAAGAACGAAACTCCACCTCTTTTCCCCACTCAGTCTTCTCTTCGTAGCCACAACTTATGACATGAATTGCTTCCTTGATAAGCGTTGAGGGATTGGCAGATTCAGCGATTCCTCCATTTTCCATTAGTGTAGACTCTATAAAGACAGAAGATAAGCCAAAAGTCTTCTCGAAACTCATTTGGGAGATCAGCATTGACCTTTCATACTCGTCATAATCTGCAGAAGAAAGCCGAATCATATACTGCCGTTGAAGAACTGTATGAACTATCAACCTAACTTTGATTCCCTTAAAAATTAAGACTTACTATCAATCTCCTTGAGGTTAAAGATAGCAGCATCTAGTTCTTCACGTTTTGCGTCTCTGTAAACCTCTGAGGGATCTTTAGTGGGCTTCTTAGAGGGGCAGCAACAGGAGCAGCAGCCACACCATGAGCAGGATGAGGAAGTCTTGGGTAAATTGGGCATTGTAGGAGGTCCATAGCCGTAAAGTGCTTGTCTATTGAACATACAACCTGTTCCCACATAAACTGGCCCTTGAATTCCATCCAGCCCTCTCATGTTAACCTGACATCAGAATCCAAAGAATAATCAGGACTGAGAAGGCTTGGTATTTGGCAATTCATACAGTTTTCAGTATATTATTTTGAGCTAGAGTAAGCTTACATCAAAGAAAACTGTGTTGCGGTTGGCATATCTATCACTCTTATCTATGCCATCAAACCTCTGAGGGAACTGCACATAACATACATCTCGACCAACTTGTGGGTCCATCATGAAGCACATTGCCTCTCGAACTGCCTTGCTGTTGTTAACATAGTGGTCACAGTCAAGATTCAGGATGTAAGGAGCATTTGTGAGAACTGCAGATACCCTCACCTGTATGAAGCCATTCATTGCAATATTAATATGACATTAGTGTCTTATGAGTATTAATAATCTTAAACTATATGCACATACCAGAGCATTTTCTGCACCAGCTTTCTTGTGGTGTTGGTAGCCAGGTCTCTTCTCTCTGGAAACATAAACAAGTCGGGGAAGTTCATTTCCCTCGATGTCACAGGCACCACTGTTTCCAAGGAAAACCTGAAGAGGGGTAGAAAAAAAAGCAATCGTCAAAATTTAACCTAAAGCATTGTCAATTTCTTTGTGAGGAAAACCTGTATGTGCATACTAATGCACATAGGCAGATATCCATGCTTAAGTGATCTAATGAAAGGATAGAAGAAACAGATTAGCATAACAAAGGAAATACATATCTTTCTCAAAGTACATAGAACTGTAACTGCTGGATAAATTCTAAAATATATCTACAAATATGTTGGCATAGATTCTAGAAAAATGCCAAAGAAACCATCAGATTGTCTTACAACATGTCTACAGCAGTGATATTGAAACATCTAAATGCTTAAATAACACATTCTGGCTGCAGTCAAATTTTGTGATCTTAATAAACTTAATGCAGATACTCGTCATTTGACAAGCATGGAGGTATCAATATACCAAGTGAGATTTCCCTTTTGGTAACCAGATTTCAGCATTGCTGAAAAGATACAAAATTCTTATTTGAATAATATTATTCCGAAAGAAAAGAAAGACTTCTAACCTGAATCATGCCAGGGTGGTCACGGGAGTTATTTCCTGGCCAAGGTGTTCCATCCTGCATAGTCCATCCTTCTTCAGGTGTTTTTTGAGCCTTCGCTACTAAAGCATTAATTCTGACTTTGTACTCTTCATAATCTCTCTGTAACCAAAAATAAAAAGAAAACATACTAAGGCCTACTATTCACTTATTAATACAGAACTTAATAGTGAAGTGCAAGAGCCTCCAAGGCTTATGAACAGATTTAGCCTCAAATTCTTACTTTCATAGCCCTACGCTCTTTCACAAAAGAAGGTTGAATTTTGTCCTTCAAGTAATCAATCTTCTGTGAGAAGTAGAACTCAGGTGCCCGGGGTTCAATCGAGAACTTTTTACAGAATGGAACCCATTTCCTTGCAAAGTCAGCTGTTTCTACGAGAGATTCAAATGTAAGCATGGCAGCACCATCATCAGATACATAGCAGGAGACTTTGTCCACGGGGTAGTCCAAAGCAAGGATGGAAAGAACCGTATTAGAGGTGATCAATGGAGGTTCTTTTAATGGGTCAACTGTACTCACAAAAAAGTCCACTGCAGCAAGCTCAGAGGGTTCGCCCTCTCTTTCAAACCTGGCATGCCAGTAAATACAACCACCTCATCAACGCCATTCAATGTGACAACAGATAGGTATACAGAAAATATTTGTTTCATTACTAAGAAATTATACTCCCAAACTGATTATAGCAAACTGTGTACAAAAATTTTGCATTCAAGGGTGTGTACCTTGCAGAGAGCCTGTCGACATATGCTACCCTATCAACGGGAGACCATTTAGGGAATTGATCCAACACCCAAGAGAAAGCAAACCAGATCTCACAAATGACAGAAGTGAGCCAAAGACCATAAGCACTATCAACAGGATTTGTCACTCGGTAATGGAAGAAAAGACCCAGAATGATCAGTCGCATTATAATAACAGTTCTGTATGGTCCAAGTTTGCTTCTCGCAATTGGAATAACAATAGAGAGTGGCTGTGAAGCATCTGGAGCCCTGCAAAAGCAAACAAGAATCTGGGTAATAAATTCTATTAAAACAATGGCAGTTCAAATATTTCCTTGGAGATTAGTTGACACTTAAACTATGTGATTTTATTATCACCAATCATAGAACAAAAAAAAAAACAATACTTCTGACGCCAATGTAGAATATCAGAGAAGATCTTCTAAAAATGGAAAAAAAAAAAGAAAGAAAAATCACAGATAGTAGTATTATTTTGATTTCAGGTGGAACTTCGGCCATTTACTTACTCCTGCTGCTCTTCCATCTGCTGCTGGGGTGGAACTTCAGCCTCTTTTTCAGGCTTAGGAGCAGTCTTTTTCTTCTTGTTCTTTTTGTCCTTCCAACTCTCCACTCTATTTTTCCAAATTGGATTGCCCGATTCATCGTTATATTCTTACATGGAAAGACCAGACGAGGCAATCAATAATGATTTATTAAGAATTGTGGAAGTGTGACAATACGATGCAAGAAATTAGAGTTACTTACCACTGTCCACCGTAGATACACTGCTTACATGTCTAGCATGAATTCCAGTGTTCTGTATAAACCAAGATGTATGGTGAAAGCTATTAGCATCCTAATATTCTGAAACTATGTACATAACCAGCTAGCGAAGAAGTCGATTTTTAAACTTCAGAATACATATTTATTAAAAAAGAAAACATCAATATTCCCTTTCATCGGAACTGCTGATGCGTTAGAGAGATATATGAAGAAAACTATACCTCAGGATCACCGAGATGAGATGCCATTGTGGATCGATTGCCAGATTCTTTCGTCACAACATTATCCAACAAGTTCTCTGGAGAGTTTACAGCCATGCAATTAGCTTAGCATGTCGATTAATGAAGGGCAAACACTAGCAGAAAAGTAACTGTTTTTAATATGGAAAACTGATATCAACCATATCAAAATGAAAGGTTTTGAATATCTGAAAACTGTTTCCAACTGTTGATAGGACTTATCTAAATTCCAACGAGTATGTTCAGGCTTTTTATTTGAGGAAAAGGAATTGCTTAAACATGATTAAGACAAGGAATTCTTGTTTGAGCATTCTCCTCCTTTCTCGGATTATTCGCAAGATTCAAACAGAGGTTCAAGAAAATTAAACACGAGAGAAAAGACAAGATAAGCCTAAGATAAGAGAATAATAGCTTTGATCCTGATCCCTACTAAGAGCTTGAGAAATCACTGAACAGAAGTTGAAATTCGGCATAATCTTGCAGCAGTTTTAGTTTTGTTCTTTCTCCATTACCAATCCATATCTATATAGTCATCCAAGATGTTCTTAATGTAGTCTTTTAAGTGCACAAAATAACCAATAATTAAGCATTACTTAGCTCTACAGCAAACAAGTATCAACTAATAAAGCAAATGACATCAACAAAAAAAAAAAAAATTAGTAAACCCACATTCCGTTGCTTTTTCATTAAACCTAAAAATTATGGCTTTGATGCTAGAGGCTTACCATCATAAGGGGAAGCACATCGTAAGCAAGCTTTGCGACCTTCTTTGATCTCATCATCAAAACAAGCTCTGCAAATGGGGAAATTACACTCATGGCAAGCAACAAACACTTCTCCATTAGCGTTAAACCCAACTTGATCACCACAAGTGTTACATACAGGAAGCCCAGATTGCATCATCCTGATTAAACTTCACCAAGAAACCCCAATACCAAATTCTTTCCAGGGGTTTCCCTCTGTTTCTCAAAACTTGCTTGAATGTCGTTTTTATAAGAAAGAAGCTAACCAAAGCTCGGTGTTTGTTGTGAAAAGGAGGTGATGGCATTTTGGTAAATGGAAATTAGGGGGGCGGTGGTTGAAGGAGGGTCTGGAAGGTTGAGGTGTTGGTGTCAGGTCTTGCAGGAGGTGAAAGAGAGATGAGAAGCAATGTCTCTGTTGAATCGTATCAGAGAAATATTTTGAAAATTTTTGCGGGAAATTGAAGGAAGGTTTCGGTTGAGCGGGGTACATCTTTTAACTAACATTTCTTCTGTGTCAAGTCCCCCATACATACATACGTATCATATACGCATACGTGTCAGTTTACATACATATATGGTTTGATCATGGCCATTAAAACGGTCGTGATGGGAGATGCAATTTGTTAGTCCTACTGAAATCAATAAATATATCTAACTAAAATAGGCATGCGTATTTCGTAGTTTGGATTCACTGTTTATTTATTTATTTTCTGTGTTAAAAGGTCTTATTCTTATATTAAAATATAATTTGGATAATCATTTCTTTTTCGTGATTAATGTTAACCCAATAAAAAATAGAGGACTCAACCGAGAATTGTTTAACCATGATACTAAAAGGAATTTACTAAATTGGAAAGAAATGAGAAAAAACAAAAAATAAAACTAACAAAAAAATCCGAGGCAATATAACCATTGCTCTCATGTTAAGCAAGAAAAAAAAAATGTAACCCTTTCTCCTTTTCTTTTTTCAAAAAGAAAAAAAAAATAGAAACAATTTATATATTAACAGATCTTTCGCCTAATCAACAAAACTTGGTAACGTGATGGGCTTGATAAGTTCGGTATTCAGAAATAGCATCATAATCTTTATAGACACGTATTAAACAGGACCGCTCATGTGAATCGGTTCAGGCGTATGTTCAATAATCAGCTGTTGCTGGAAGCAGTACAGCAAGGCTATCACTATTTTGTAAGATAAACGAGTATACCCTTCAGAAATTATACAACTCTGATCAAAACAGAACTATTTTGTTGGTGCGTCAGTAGATTGGGCCAGGCTCTTCAAGAATATCAATTGGGGTTGATGGCATAGCAGCTTTGAGCTATGAAATTGAATAGACCTTCACAACTTTTGAAGTATCACAGACAACAAGGTTTTCAGATTCAGTTGGAGTGGTGCAGAGCCAATTAACCTGCCATAGTGGGAGGTCAGAGATGAAAAAGTAAAATTGACTCATGAACTCAAGCAAATGAAATGGAAGCTCACCTTCCTGTTCAAATTAATGTTCCTGCGTAGAAGATCATTGTTGATACCACTCTGCCTGGCTTGAAGAAATCTTGAGCAATCCCAGACCTTCACTGCTTTATCATTACCACCTGAGATTAAATACTTTCCCCTCTCCCCAAACAATGAAAATGCCACACAAGAAGCAGCAGCAGTATGGCCACCCAATGTGTAATCTAGATGCAGCCTCTTTCCACCATTTTGATCTAGAATTTCTATTTCTGCAGCCCGAATGTTATCTTTTGATGTGGATTGAGAACCCTTCCGGGCTTTTGTGGAATTTTTTGACCTACTTGTAATAAGTTCTGATTCAATATTAATCACATTGACAACACCATCACCCTTACCAACAGCACATATCTCGTCTGTTTTGTCTAACATATCAACATCTGGAATTGCTATTGCGTGAACAAAAGCAGGGTTATAGCATTGGGCACCGCTGTTATTGTTCATTTCAGGTAAGCCTGCAATAAACAAAATGTAAAAAGAAAATTTAATAAAATAACCATAATGCCAATTTAGATTCCATTTTTTTTTCCAGGTCCATCAGTATAGACTCCATGTACTCACTCACTCCTTATTATCTCAAATGAATGTTTTTCTAAACCTTGGATGGGAGAGGCAACAGCTGTTATATAAATTAAACACAAAACACTTGACAAAATACCATGAAATACTAAGAATTTAAGGCAAACAAAATTAAGACTTATATCATACCAAAATCCAGAATCTTGAGTGGACGCCCTTTGGAGAAGTCCCACATGACTAGCTTCGAATCCAAACCTCCAGTAATGACTATCAGAATTACCCAAAAGAAAAGGTAATCAAAAAATTTACTGGTCCAGTTGCATGTTTGATTAATTATGTTGAACTGCAAAGTAACAAAACATCTGCATAGTAACTTCATCAAACAGACCCAACTTGCTTATGACAGAGCTGTGAAAATTTCATCCTCAAACAACCCAGTTCCAAACAGCTGCCAGGACTATGAACATATTAGTGGCATTATTCAATAGTTTATTAGAGGCATTTGACATTCAAATCTAAGAACAATAAGCTCAATGAATTTTTAGAATAATGCCTTCAACATTCATCAACAACAGCTTTTAGAAAGGGTACTCTGAAACAAAAGGGACTTAGATGCATTTTCTCAGATGCAAACCCAATACAATTATAACATCAGACGACGAACTTCCAGATAGTTGCCGCTAATAATTGTCAGATGATTGAAGGTAAAGATAGTCCTTAAACTGAATGGGGATACTGCAAGACTTGGAAGCTCTTTCCACAATTGTTGCTACACCAGTGTTGGCTAAAATATACTCAACCAAAACAAATTCAAATTTCATCATCAATGGTATATACGAAATATTTAAGGAAAATTTTAAGGAAAAATTTGAACTGAGGCTGCCATCTTCTAGGAAAATTTTCAATTATTATTCTGTCTACACTAGCTATGATATTATCTTATCATTGGTAGAAATGGATGAGAAAGAGAGATTTTCATTTCAAAGAGCATAATAAATAAAAACATAAAAGGTACTACCTTCCCAAGGTCTCCAGGGAATGAATTGCACACTGCTACAGATCTATAATGTTTAGTTAAGGTGAAAGAGAATGACAAAATGTCCAGAAATAAGAGATTATTTAAAAAATACTAATAGACTTTATTTAAGAAACAGGAGTACAAATAAATATAGGAAGTCTACAGAAATTTGGATACATTTTCAGACAAAATTAAAATGAAGTTTTCTAGAAGAAAGAAAACTGTATCACAACAGATACACAGCAGAGATATTGACGAGAAACCATGCACATAGTTGATGCTCACTCGGTGCTTAAACCAAGAAGGTAAGCATGTACAATAGGTAGGATACACTTGAATGGCCAGCTCTCAGTGTTTTATACGGGCAATGCTGGCAAATGTCAATGATCTGCCACATGAATTCTTATCAGCAGTTGAGCCCTTCAAAATAACAGCTTTACTAGGCACTAGCTACAACTCTTTTTGAATTCCAGGAAACAGGAAAAGAAGAGTTGAAACTAGATGATGCAATGTATTATTGTGTGCATATTTGTGTAGGAATGAAATAGTGAGAAAAAGAGAGGATATATTATGTCATTTGAACAACATAATAAAATATAGTGACATTATCAATTATGCACAAACTGGTTTTTTTATGTCTGCCACCCAAGAACCTATCAACAGAAATGTGACTTAAGAGTTGCACAAGTGACCTCTATACCTTAACATCCCCGCCATCATCTGCGCAAGCAAGAAAAGACGACTTAGAGTTGCACGCAATCTGCATTTATGGAAACAAGCTTCATTTTAAAGAGCTTTCATTGCATCACCGCCGTTTGATACAAATATACATATCTCAAAATTTTGGCATATGATAAGCCAATCAACTCAAACACAAAACTGATATATAGAATAACAGAGATAAAAAATCTAACTCTACATTAACAAGTTACCTGATTTATCTCCTCTTTGTTATAGTTGTAGCTCTCCAATGGCTTCCATGAGGTAGCCTCAAATGCATGTAGAATGATATGTTAGCAGAAAAGATACTGCTTTTATTGTTGACGAGACAATTTACAGTTGGAAATGCAAAAGGAGGGGAAAAGATCAACGTTGTGGTTAAACAAGAAGAAGGTTACCATGTGCACATCAAAAGATTTCACTTCCTTTCCGGAGGGAGCGTAGACAACATCTTCATTCCCTGCGTTCCGCGAGGATCAATAACAAGAAATCAATCAGCAGTTTTAAGAACTTTTCTACAAAGAGCGTTTACTCAAAAATATTTATTACTGAAGGGCTTCCAAGAGCAGCAAATCATTTACAATAAGATACAAAAGTAGCTAGCAAAGTCATACAGAATACAGCCATTAATTTCTGAGCTAAAATAATAGCAATAAATATGATAAAGGCGGGCAAGAATAAGCCGAAGAAACTCACCTGACTTGAAACACAGTGAAGTAACAGGTTCACTCCCAACATCAGTGATAAGTTGCACATCTTTGCATCGTAAATCAAACCAGCAAATGCAACCATCCTATTTTCCATTAATTAGTTAATTAATTAAAACGAGTTTATTATTGAAACACGAAAGTTAAAGAAAAGTAAATCAGTACCTCGCCGGAAGTAGCAACAAGGCCAGGGCGGTCACGGGAGGCGATGCAGCAGGTGGCCGCGGCCTTGTGACCTCTCAACCGTCGTGGCTTCAGCTCTGCCTCCGTCATACTCGTGTCGTACTCTCCCTCGAAAGCTTGCTTGCTCGGGCTTGAAAACTTCTGTTTTGTTGTTGGATGTGGGCCGAGTTTGGACTTCCGTCGAGCCCAACGTTTGCCATCGCTAAACCTCCTTTTTCCTTTCCCAAAAGTATATATGTTAAAATAAAAATGTCCTTTTAGAAAACATTTAATTATATAGAAATACTTGTAAACAATTTTTTTCAAAAGAAATTTCAAATAATTTTAAAAAAAATTAAAAGTTCTTACTATAGTACATTTCGAAAAGCATTTCGAATAGTTTTTCTCAAAAAGAGTATAATATTTTAGAATAAATAGAATAATATATTAAATTATTTTTAATAATATTAATGTAATATCCTCTATATGAATACAAAATCAATTTCGTAGTAGGAACCAAATCAATAAAGCATTTTTTAATAGGAGGGGAATTAACATAGAACTCTCTTGAGGGTTGCAAAATCACATTTAAATATTAAATTTAGAGAAATTTACACATAACTCCCCTTAACCGTTAGATAACCGTTAAAATTAATAATATTTTTAAATATTTTATCAATTTAACAATTTAATTTTGTACAAGTCAATAATTAAAATTTAAAATAAAATTGTAATATTAAATTTTTTAATTTTTATATTTCATATAAAGTGATATTATATTATCAATTGATGTTAAATTTTTTATTAATTTATTTAAAAATATATTATATTATTTTACTATACAATGAATAAATAATACATTATATAATAGTAAAATTCAAACAATATAGAATTTACATTACACATATATAAACATATGAAATAATAGAAATATTTTGTTTTGATAAAAAAATAAAAAAAATATTTGAGACATTTTGATCTTTTCATGAAATTTAAATCTTCAATCAAGTGTTTATGGGAGATAATGTTAATTTCACTTTAATTGGATGACAAAAATAATGGCTTTTGACTCGATGTTTCATGTTTTTTCCTTTTGTTTAATATTTATTTATATAATAATGTATTTATTATTTAACGAGGAGAAAGTCAGTAAGTAATAATGCATGGTATAGGAAGCATGTGAACTAGGTTTTGGACCAGCATAAGTTGGCAGGACATGAAAAGGCCTTTTATTACAGTGTGTCGTATCTTTTGAACTTTTGCAAAACATTTCACCAAAATATAAGTGCAGAGGGAGAGAGCTAGCTCTTGCAGTATACTTAACAATGGCAGCCAAGTAATTCGTACCTCTCTTTCTCTCTCTCTCTCTCTGTCCGAGGAAAGTTGACGAGACCTCTGAAGAATCTGATCAAAGTCGAATGCAACTACCAAGGCAATTGCATTGCATACTATAAGCAATAAGTAGTCATTGTGAATCAAATGTCTGTGTGCAAGTTCACATTTTTGGAACTGTAGCGAAGAAAAAACTATCTTGAAAGAGATGCATCAGTTGAGTTTCCAAATGAATCCGTGAACATATACGGTTGATCGATAATGAGCACAGAAAATAATTAAAAACGGCCTGTAAATAGCATAAAGGTTTCTGAATTCTGATTTACCTTCAATTGGTCAGTTTTGTAACTGACCATATATGTATATATATATATATATATATAGTCTTGAGAACCAAAAGTTTGGTATGTTCAGAAAATAACTACATAGAATGATTTATGATTTATGTTTAATGAATACTCATATATTAAAGTATTTTGGCGATCCTCAGGTTAATTCAAGCTAGATTAATATTTGGTAAAATTTGATAATATAGAAAATAAGAATATACGGGCATGGTTTAGAAATTTCTAGGATGGTTCGGGAATTTTGTCATAATTGTACTGAAATGGATATTGTAATTTATCAGCACAAAAATTCCAAAAATAAAATAGTTCTCTGAGCAGAGGTCGTCTGATTCCTCATGAAAAGTTCGTTCTTGTTTGGAAACAAGTTACAATAAACATGAGCCTTCAATATGATAGCAATTAACAAATTTCTCTTGCATTTTGATGTCCAGGATTAGGAGATCCATGTGATGAAATCACCAGTACCAAACTTGAATTTAAATTTTGAACTATTAAAGTTTCCAAATACCAAGCTTGAATTTTTGAAGTGTTCGCTATCTCCGTTGTTGCAGAACACAGTTTTCGTAATCATCGCCAATTTACTGTGACAGCACGGCATCACAATCTTTTAACTAAAATCATGGAAGGCAGAGTAAAAACAAAAGGAAGGAGGAGGAAGAAATGCCAAGTTATCTGTAATTCATTAGAATAACATAGCCTACTACACATCTCAGGATTAAACCGGTTAAAACAACATCTAATATAATTAGAGAAAGGGATGAATTAGAGTTAAGTCTTGGAATTCCTAGCTAATTATCAAGCTTAGTTGAGACAGAAAATGATGGAGACCCACAAATTTTTGTCTATTTGACAGTACAGGCAACTGCGTAAGCCCATGATTTGAGATGTTCTTTCATGGCCATGTTATCAGTTAATGGAGGCATCTTCATGTTCATATGAGGCTGCTGACTTCCGAAAATTTGCTTTTCATTTCTCGTCTGCTCTTCATTAAAAACCCACTCAGAATCCAAGTTCCCATAATCAAATCCCAAATCAAGCTCTCCGAGAATCTTTCTTCTCTCATGAAATAAGCTTTTCTTTCTTCTTCTTCTTCTTCTTCTTCTCCTGATACTGCTACTACTCTTGCTCTTCTCTTCTGCCGGCTCTGTGAATTCCTCTGCGAGTACTTGCACTTGCTTTGCCCGAAGCTCCGGCGCAAATTCTCCGCATCTGGGGCATCTTGGAACCAAACTCCCAGCACATGGAGACTCGTTAATCTGTGTTTTGTCTTCAGTTTGATTCCTGGGTTTTGATTGTTCTTCTTGTACTGCATCTTCATTTACAGGTTTACTAGACTGCCGAGTTCTTGCGGACAGAACATTGGAGAAGAACCAAAGAGAGTCTAAGCTGTCTTCAACCTCTGAACAATCCATTAAAAAGAAGAACCGAATAGAAGAAAAGCTACAAGCATGAGTAAAACAGAGACCAGGATGTATAATAATAACGTAATTTATAAGACAAAAGAGAGAGGCTTTGTATTTTGTTATAGATTTTATGTGGACCGATTCTATCGCCACAGCAAAAGACGGAATATTTAGCACAGTTTTCTCGTTCCTTCTGAGAAAAGACCAGATTAACCCCGTTCTTAGTTTTCTCTCTCTCCATTTCCGAAGCATACATGAGGGTAGTTTGTGTCTCATAGAAAAACTAGTAGCAATAGTCAGTGGGCGGTGTGGGAAGTCGTAATTACATCGGAGACAGAAAAAAAGTTGCCCAACGGTCGACAAAAACGTGTATACTGATATAATTAATTTTCTCTTTTATTTTTGAATTTTCTGGGCACTCATAATAGTCATTTGTCACTAATACACCATTATCCCAAAACTTCAATTTGATTTATCAGCTTTGTGTTTTTCTCATGTTAATCAACAAAAAGAAATATGATACATTTTGAATGATATCTTTTCAGAATATTAATTTGAATTAATGTGGATAAAGAATCACATCGTTGAGTTATTTAAAGGTCAAATTTCTTAAAAATTGTAACGTAGAAGATTTCACGAGATATGTAAAAATAAAAAATACACCCAAAAGGAAAAGAAAACCTAAAAAAGTTAATTACTTTAATATCTTGAATCTACATTAATCATTGGTAAGATTGGGGGATGGACAAAAAGCTAACACTTTTTTCTACATAAAAGTGGAAGCTAGCTAAGCAGGCTAACATATATAGAATTGGCTGTAGACTTTGGCTTTAAATGATTACATAAATTGTGCATGTATAAAATAATATAAACCCAATTGCTGCAGCTTCAAGAATGCTCGATTTTGACCCTTCTGTATATAAATTTCGACTGTACATGTACCTAACTCAGTCCCTCCACCTAACCTGATTAATTTGAGTAGTTTGTGCTTTGTGGTTCCCTTTCGCAATCTTTTCATGCGTTTTAGAGGCTATTTGTTGTTGTCTTATTATGATTATTGGAGGTATATTTTTGAAAATTTAATACTGCGACTGACTATTTTAATTGCTTAATGTTCACATGTGAACCATTAGATGTCTTTTCTTTGCCTATATATTTCGGCGGCCCTATGCTTTCTCTTTCGCTTCATATGAGCCTTTTGTTGTTCCATACATTCTCTTATATGTTCATATTCAGATTGCAGTTTTTACCCATGACAAATTAATCGACTAATTAATCTCCAAGTCAAACAACTCCATCTACCCTTTTTATGTCAAAGTGCATCAGCGATTAAGACCCTAATCAACCCATTTATCTCGCTATTATAAATATAGTTGTTTTAAATATAATTTACACATCGATAAGCAATACTTTATTGTTGTACAATATTATAAATGTAAACTTTCTATGTGTTTCGTGGGGGCCAGCAGCTCAATGATTTTCAAACCGCATTGATATCTTCTACCAAGAAATCTGCCTTCTATTTATTGGTCAATCATATACATATACATGTACATAACATATATGTGTATATGTATAAGACTAGTCCAACAGGAAATGTTGGAGACAATACTGGAGTTCATCTTTACGCAGGCTGATCGTATCATATGGAGAGGAATCTAATCCGAGGATTTGCATATTTCATATATAGTCTTTCATAGGTTCTCAGTTTTCTTTTAGAAGTGCTTAGCATTATGGTAAATATATAATATTATTAGTAAATTAATCTTCTTGATCTTCGCAGGTCAACCGAGCTGAGCTGTCTTGCTTGCCCTAATTAATTATTAACTTGTACAGCACAAGATAATCTTTAATGTTCGCGTTGAAAAAATTAATTCAATTTACCCAAGTAATAATATTTTGTGTTACATTTATTTAACAATTATCTTTTGCTTCAACAACTAATATAAATGTGATTCACGTGCTTTACTTTTAGAGGATCAAACGTCAATCTAATGCCCTACACTGATCAAGACTAATATATATATGTGTGTGTATTAATTTTATTTTTTGTGGGAGCCAATTAAAATCCAAATTAAGGAACTTAAATAAGCAATTAACTTTATGTATATATGATCTTGACATGTACGCGAGAGACCAAAAAGAAAAAAAGAACAAATATTGAAATAAAAAGAACCTACATGCAACATACCCTACTTAAAAAGTATCTTGCTCTCCTCCCTCTCTTATTTAATATTTATGGTTGGTATGGAAATTAATTGGACTTCAGGAAGGCTTTATTCTATGAGAATTAATTTGATTCCCTTCTTATGGGGTAGCTTTTTGCATAACATTTCCGAAAGTCTCCAGAATAATATCATTGCGATGGAAACAATTATAACTGAAATGTTGATAAAAGATAAAAAAGAATTAATTTAAGTTTATTTACAATTATGAGGGAAAACAAAAAAAACAATTACAAGTCAAAAAAAAAAAAGAAAAAAGAAAAATCGAAGCGATCCTCATGAATATTCATCATCTAACTGCAGACATTGCAACATTATGAGCCCACCATCTGAGATTGTCTTTCATGTCCATTTCTTTATTCAAAGCAGGAATTTTCCAATTCATCAGGACAGGATTTTCTTTCCTTCTTCTTTCAATTACCTCCCAAGCTTCAGAAAGATAAGGTCTGGAAACAGCAGAGTCGTGAATATGGCTATCAATTTTATCGTCTGTATTCTTCCCCAATCTCTGTAAGCCAGGAACAATCTCCACCAATCTTGAATCTTTGTTATCTTCTTCTGTGAAAACAAATCCAAGATCCATAAACCCCTTCAGCTCTTCAAATTCCAAGTCTGACAAGCTCTTGCTTTCACTGTTTCTCTTTCTTCTCCGAGTTCTAGCAGCCGTTTTCTTGGAAACATGGTCTTCAACATGAGCTTGTGTTGGCTGATCTTCAACTTCTGTGATTTCTTTTCCTGATAAAATTGTTTGAATCTTTGGCGTCGACAGAATTGAGTCTGGTGAAAGAGAAAACGAATTGAAGCTTGTTTCTGAGCTCATCTGAGCACTCATGGATCTGTTATGGCGTGTTGGAATACGTGAAATCTCTGGTTTTGCTTGCTTTTCTTCATTTTGGTGATCTGGGTTCGCTTCAGAGTTGGAATAACTTGATGTTCTTGATTGTTTTTTCAAGATTTCCATCTCAAACCAGCATGAATCGAACAGTTCCACTATTTTCTCCGGGTCCATATAGATGGCTGCTGGAGCAGAAAAGAAAGAATCAGAGAATCTGTAACTTTTGTATGGGATGAACTTTGAAACCTTCAGACTTAATATATAAGACTCAGTTGAAGACAAAATACCCTTGAGATTATTCATAAATTACAAGAAATAATTAATCTCACGTTTTCCCTCACGCCTTCTTTTGTAATTTAAATAATAATAATAATAATAATCTTCGTTTACTTTTATATTTTCCGAGTAAGTTGCTTTTCCTGGAAAATAAAGTGATTGGAACGTGTGTGGGTAGATGATGTGGCTTTAAGCCCAAGCAAAGAGACATGATTGCGTGTGGTAAACCGTAGATCAGTGTCGATGTTACTGGAAAATAATTAAACCCAACCCACATGATGCTGATCTTACTACTGACAAAACGATGATGAGTGTACATCTTGTCTGAAAAAAGTTTACTGATAGTGGTCACATCTCGATCGTGGCACTATTAGATGAGTGCACATTAAACAATCATGCACCAATCAACGTGACAATAATTGTTCTCTTGCTTCAAGTTTACACTTAAAATTAGAACTATGTTATTTGTATATACGTTTTTTCAATTAATTATTTAAATATAGAATATAAAAATTATAACAAAAGATTTAGTGTCAAACTCTTAAGTGTTTCGGAGAGTTATTTTAACTCTTTTCTAGCACCCATTTGAAAATTCATTAAAATCTATAGTATTATTAGAGAAACACCACAATTGTTTTTTAGATAGTATGTTATTATGTGTTAATTTAAAACCCACCTCTAATACTCATTAAATTTGATAACCATATTTAAAATTATTGATGCGAATAAAGCTGCGTAATCATATATACAAGAAAGGAAGAATGATGCGAATAAAACTACACAATTATGCATATAAGAGAGAAAACTCTCACGTGGGTTTGTAGGGACTCAAAGGCAGCATTCACATAATCTATTAAGTTTTTTCAAGTGGGTTGAATTACAAGAGATAGACTGAATACATGTCAAAATTTTAAGTAGGCCGTAAAAAAAAGAATAAAATAGCCCTGCGTTACAAAATTTTAACACTACATGGATAATTTTGATTTTGAAGATTTCTTATTTTATATAGAATTAGTTTTTTAGTTTATTTATGTTTCCTTATTAGATTATGATTGTTATTTAGCTTTCTTTAATTATTATATTAGGATTATAGTTTTATTTTCTAACTTAAGTTAAGATTTATATTCCTCCTTAATTTTGGACACATTTTTTTAGTTAGGATTATAATGTTTATATGTCTATATAAATACTACAAGTATGTAAAACGAATTATCATCATATCTTTAATAATATTGATAGAATACAATATTTTAATTTATCAAATGAGTGATCAATCTTTGTGGCATTTTTAAGATTGAAATTTTAAGGACTTAATTTCTTTAAGTTCTAATATGATCATCTACAACTTGTTTTCTAGTTTTTTGGGTGCGTATAACAACTGATTTAAGAATTCCTATAGTAAGTTATCTAGTGGGTTATTATCAACTATTCTTATACTTTTTAATTTACATTTTGTTAAATACACCATAAAATAAGAAATACAAGTATTTATTTATGTGTTCAATTATTTATTTTTATAAAGATTTGTTCAATTTAATTTGTACGAGAGGTGATATTTAGATCAATATGTAATTAACATGCTAATTAGTATAACATTTGCAATTCCTCCGAGTATCATTATTATAATATTTTTTTAAATATTATTGAGAAATAGGCATGAAAATTAATTTAAAAGTATTATAGAAAATAGAAAAAATATCAATTTCATTCATAATATATTTCGATATTATGACTTACATTTCTATTATTTTAAAATTATATTTTTAGTTCATTTCGTTATAACATGAATGTTAAATGTTAGTATATTTTATCATTTGACATATTTACTCTTAGCTAAATTAAATTTGTATTGGTTTTAAATTAATACAAAAAATATAAAAAATAAACTTATTTTTATTAAGACACTAATTACTTTCATTTTCAATTTTAATTTTTTATTTTAATAAATAATTATTGAATAATATTTTTTTGGATTATAGAAATTTACAAAAAAATATTCATAATTAAGTTTTATAATACGTCTTATTCATAAATGATTTTTATAAGAAATTTAAGTTTTATTATATTATTTTTAGTTAATTTTACTGTAAAATTAAAAAAATTCAAAAGAAATAAACTTATTTAGATTTTATTATTTTATTTTTATTTAATTTTATTGTAAAAATTAAAAAGAAATAAGTTTTTAGATTTTATTATTTTTATTTTTATTAAAATTTTATTATTTTTATTTGATCTTATTGTAAAAGTTAAAAAGAAATAAGTTTTTAGATTTTATTATTTTTTATTAAAATTTTATTATTTTTATTTGATCTTATTGTAAAAATTTTAAAAATGAAAAAATAAACTTATTTATATTTAATTATCTATATTTATATTTGATTTTATTGTAAAATTTAAAAAATAAAAATAAATAAATTTATTACATTATAAATTTAACTTTTTTAATTTTAGTAATTTTTTAATTTGAAATTAATTTTTATTAAATAATTTTATTTTTAATATTTGTTTGAGTTTTTTAGAATTAATATTTATTTTATTTTATATTTTAAAAATTTAGATGACATTATCATTATCAATATAAAAATAATAAGGTCATTTTTACTTAGAAATTGAATTTCTAATATTAATGTTATAATAATAAAACTTAAAAGTATAATATTAAAATAATAAAAATATAAATAATAATATTAAAATATATTAATAAAAAATATTTATACACTTCCTTTTATCTCTTTTAACCAAATTCTTAAAATTTATGTAATCCTAATTACTCGTAGGGAACCAACCGTAAAAAACTTTATGGTATCATAAATAGGATGAGATAATTGTTCACACTCGGATCAGTGTGAATTTTCTGAGGCTCCAAGTCAACCGTCAACGCCAATATTCTTTAATCTTAGGCCGGGGTATTATAGTAAATTGAGTTATTAGCTGCGTGAATATGCCGTTTCAGATTCTCTTGTGAATAATCTGACGGCCGATATTAGGTTTGAAAGTAAAAGTCAACTAATAAAAATCGTTGAATTGAAAACGTCGTTATATTATAACTTAACCTCCACGCGTCTTGATTATTGCCTCACGTGGGAAAAGTCCAGATGTTTCCCTCGCACTGGTTACATGCCACGTCGATGTAAAGGAATGGATGTTGTATGCTTTCACAATTCCCACAGTCCATCTTAATACTCCTTTCTTTTTCCTGCTTTAATGTGGGCCCATACAGCGTGGGCCGATTAGTCTTTTTCAAGTTTTTTAATTAAAGAACAGGTGAAGATGTAATAGAATATGATTAACGTGAAAAACAGATTAACCGTGCGACAAATAAAGAAAAAGGATGGGGACCTAGCTACAGAGTACTGACATTTGTAGTTAGGCAGCTTGCGCTTTGTTATAAACATCTTTCACACAGCAACCTCTATCAACCCCAACGACATGTAGGTTGGGACTAAGGAGGGCTTGAACAGCATGTCGTAGGACTATACGTACGGTGATACTGCCCTTCCTTGTGAAGTAAAACAATGGGTAACACTTCACTTACAAAATTAAGATATTGTTTATATTAATTAATGCTATACAATCACCATAATTAAATACAATAAATTAATAAGTATTTAACATATAATATCTATTAATTGATATATATATCCTCTTTAGTAAAACTATCTACAAGGCTATAATAAAAGTATTAGTATATTATGTATGTATATACTATTTTATAAAATAATTACAAATAAAGTGTATATACTACATGATATTTTTGAATTATTATATTAGAATGAAAATGTTAAAGACTTATAATAAGGGCAAAAAAATTGAGATAAAATAAGACTATTTAAATGAAAAGATAAATGATTGCATGTATGTAAAACACACGTGTTCAGTTATTGCACCAACTATATCCAGTGCCAAGGAATAGTTACATTGTTACCTTGGTCGAAGGCTACAAAATTGAGGATGTATGATTGCAGAGATGAATTGCCGGGCAAATCTCCTTTGGCAGTGAGCTTGCTTCTCCGGCCGGCAGTCGACCGAGCAGCCAACTGCCAAAGGAGTAATTGCCCAGTAATGCATTCATACACTTGGCCGATCACTCATCGAATAACCAACATAGATTATTTTTAAGTCTTTAAGAGAATTATGGGTATTCACTCAATCACCTCACTTTTAATTCTTCTCCTCTTTTTTTTTTTTTTATTTTATCTCTCGATGAACAGTACTTTCAAACTTCTACAAGTATATATAGGCCTCTGGTATACTCCATGCAAACGGGATATTCCAAGCACATCCTCTTTCTATTTGGTAAGTAGCAAAAGAGTAGTCCGATGGTGGTCCTGTAACTTTGATTCGCAGCCACTTATGGGTACTAGGTTAAATTTGAATTAAGCAAATATTTATTAACAGCGCACAATGGATTGTCTGAAGAATAATTCCCTGGAGGATTTATTAACAGGATCTACTAAGAGTTTTTATACAAAACCAAAAGGTTTTACAGTAAATGGTCGACATGGATCAATTTCTTCCATATATATATATATATATATATATATATATATATATATATATATATATTTATTATATTCCGCTACTTTTGTTCTTTTCCTAACGAGGGAATATTATTTTCTGCTGCTGCTAGCACAAGATTACAGACTTCTGTCTCTAGAAACGAATTGGATCAGTAATACGTTCTCTTTTTGTTATTTATACTTAGGCCAAACCGCACATCCATTTTCATGAAGCTGCCATTCTTGGCAGCGCAATTGGCTAGGGTTAAGCTGCAAAATCTTTTAATTGTTTCAAAGAGATATATATCCTCTCTTGGGCATCAGAATTTAAGCACTGTTTGTGTATTCTTGCCTTCCATGCTTGCATGCCGGTACGTACGCATTAACTTCCGTATTTGTCTGCTTGACATGATGATCTCAATCGCAGTCTCCAGATACCTGATTCCATGATCAAATTAAAAATCATTTGGATCCTCTCCCATTGGATTAAAGAAAACTCTTGCTTAATTGACATAAGACATGTTTGGGATTGCTAGCTTCTGGTTTAACTTTAAATAAAAAACTTGGAAAAGCTCATATTTACCATCTAGAGTTTCTATCGTACAGCAACTATGACTTCAAAGCTACAGCACATCCACATCAATGTCAAGCATGCACATAATTATCTCTGGACTCTATTGGGCGATAAATGTGAGCATTCGGGACTGGGAATTAATGACTGTTATTTTGTTGTTGCACTTCATATGTTTTACAATTATATTGTGGGACGAATTTTAATCTGCCTCTAATTTTTTTTTTCTTTTCAGACAGATATTAAAATCTCTCTCAATTTTTCTTAATCATCAATTCTTTACCAATAATTGAATTATATCCTTGAGTTGTAACTTGTTTAATTACAAGTAAATTAGTCGATGCATATATTTAAGTGGTGAATTTAATTAATTCCATTGATTTTTTTTTTGGTTGCACTATTTTACCATTTTTAATATTAATTTAAATAAATAATAATTATTATTATATTAATATCTAATTTGTTTTATTAATTAAAGAAATATTACTGGTCGATTATCAATATCTAGTGTCATGGGCAGCCGGCTAGCCACTAATGATGGTCATCCATGCAATAATTATCAATCTTTGAGTTAAAAAAAATAAACATTAATAAAATAATATACTATTAATCATCAAATAATTAATAGTAGGCGCAGTTAATATTAACGCCATGGTTATTGATGGCATAAAATATAAATTAATCAATGTACAATTATTTATTATCTTCACCGTACAATTAAAGATTTAAATAACGTTGTTTTCTCATACAAAAAAAAAACCCATATATTTCCTTGTATTTTAGAATTGTTTTGCCATGTCGGAGACCAGAACTATATATGTACTTTTAGTTTTGTAATTCCTATTTTGTTGAGTATTTCTTCAATTTTCGGAAGAACTTCATTGTAAGCTTAGAAATTAGTTATACAGATTGAAAGCTCACTTTGCAGTGAGTTTATTTACTCTATGAACATAAGACCCATTTTCACATGCGCCGGGATATATGTAGAGCATTGCATAGTTAAAGTGATTGCTTACTCATCAGCCTGACATAGAAAAGTGCTTATTATGTTATACCATTACATTAAAATATAAATTGTGTGTTTGTCATTCATAGCATTTCGATAAGTTGGTCAAGTCGTCCCCTTTGACAAAATGCTTATTTGCGACACTAATTACCATTTAAACGGCGGTGGACATGATTTTAATAATCCCATAAGATACGGATAGCGGTTTGACCTGAGTGATCATCAATAAATCATAGAGAATGATAGTCAAAATAACATTCCAACACTAGATAAAATCTTCATTTTCGCAGCATAAATGAAGATGTTTTCAGGTCTTAATTTGGTCTTTCAATAAAGGATTGATGATGAGGTTTTGGGACCATGAACAGAAAGAGAGAACATCTACAGGAATTGTCCTGGCATATCCTATTTACTTTTCTATTGGCATATCCATATTCGGGTGCGAATAATGTGGTATAAAAAAGGCTTATGCACTCCTGTGACAACTCGGGCTTTGCTAGCTGTTGAAAACAAGAAACTGAAGATCATTTGTGGTTGAGGAATAACAGTGCAATTCTCCTTTGGCAGAGAGATCATGCATTTTCTATACTTCTTGTCTGCCAAAGGAGAATTGCCCTGCCATTCACTCTCACAGTTGTTCGATCGATGCCTCCAGCCTCAATTTGTTGCCAAGTAACAAACTACTTCATTTACTGTATTCTGGTTGATTTTGGTATATATATACGTAGTTTGAAATTTTATTATTTTTTTCATGGCATCGTAACAATAGTTTTGTATCTTATGATTTTTAGGTCAATGCTGATGATGTAGTACTGCTGAATTAATTAAAACTGGGAAGTGGTTAGGATCGAATCCTTGAATTTTAACGAACGTTGGTGTTTTTCATTTTGTATTTTTGCAAAATAAAGTTCCAGCAGACACTTATGTATATTATATTGTTGCTCAAGATGGATACTTTGTGTAGCAAAAGTTTTGAAGTTTATTGAAGCAGCATACAGAAGGATACGGAAAAGATTCAAAATATAAGTTCTTCTAATCTTCCTGACATATCAGATGGAAGATATTCACTCTTGCTGAAAGTATGAGAACATATATATCTGTGTTACTTCATCAGCAAGTTAACAACAAGAGCTGCAAAAGTTAAGAGGCATCGGCCGTATTGAGTGGCAGTGTATACTGTTTGTACTTATGACGCATACACATTTCTGTTTAAAGGGCAGATGGGATTTGTCTTCTCACCATATGTATACTTTCTGAGTCCTTAGAACTAAAAGGCAGATTGATCATTGCCAGATTTCATGTTTTCCTGTCCAAGTTGAATACCGTAGACTGATATCTATTTCCAATTAGATTTGTTTAATTTTGAAAAAGATCTGTATTTTGATCCTGTTAGGGTTCGGGTTGAAAGATAAAAAGCTGACCTATTCTTTGCTTTATCTGTTTTAAGTTCAAAATTTCTAAATACTCAAGAAAACTACAATAATTTATCGAGTGTCTAGTCCTGTAAAGGTGTAAAACGATTGGCATTTTACTCAAGGATCAGATTAATTTGTGTTGATAATAGTACTTGATAGTTATATAAGAAGTTTTATCCCAACCTGTCATTTGAATCTTATAAAATTGTTATTCGCTTATTTTCAATAATATTAGGGATTTTATTCTACCATTTCTTTCGTTCTCTTTTTTATTTGATCTTGCATATTGGGATTCTTAATTTACCAAGACAAAAATGCCAGAGATAACAACTGTTATGGGAAAAATATGGCTGGACACATGGTGAAAGATTCACCCACAATATTTCAAGTTATCACATTACGGGGTGACCCACCTTGCGCCCACTTCAGTGGAGAAGAAGATACATACCTCAGCTCATATGTCTACACAAGTTAGGCTGGGAATAAGCCATAGCTCCTAAATCTCTGTAAGTTGGGCTCAGAATAAACTTTAGCTCCTATGTCTCCACGAGTTAGACTGAGAATAAGCCTTCACTCCTACATCTTCACAAGCTAATGAGAGCAAGGCGCAAAGCAAGAAATAACTTCTAAACACCTTCAATTTCACCTCAGCCATTAGAAGTTAGGGGATATCTATTATGGGAGAAAATATAATTGGACACATGGTGAAAAGTAAGTTCATGAAAGTCTGAATCAGCCCTATTCGTTGCAGCTACGTAAGACCCACTGTGAGTTGGGCTCCCCGCTAAGTATCGCCAATGTATTCGCCATTTGAGCTGATAAGACCCACTATGAGCTGGCCTCCCTGCTAAGTATCACCAACAAATTCTCCATTTGCTGATATTGCCTTACGTGACCATATACCGTGGCACAGATGAGAATGCCCACGTGACTGTATATTATAGCGCGTATAGAAATGCCCTATGTGACCATATACCGTAGCACATGTAGAAAAGCGTGGCTATACACCGTAGCACGCATAAATAGACGAGAAAAATAATTATAATTCTCTATTGCGCCTTAGAACGGCCGTACCCGCCTTCAATAAACAAGAGCTTCGCCCTCCTGAGAAAAAGAGGTAGGATACCTAGCTGCTTAAGTAGGTGGGACGCCTAGTTTCTCAAGCACTTAGGTGTGCAAAAGCCCACCTCTTTACGTCCCAAAAGAATCCCTAAAGTGGCCCAACACACAAGAAAATATCTTGCAGGGACCATTTCAAAGATAAGAAATAACACTTGGTCTTAGCAGCAACCAAGCTAGTACTGTTCAGATTTTACCTGATATTGTGCAGATAGTGCACAAAGCTCAAGTGAGGACCATTCAGAGTCCAAGTGGGGAACTATGTGCCAGTTGGGCAAGTAAGGCTATGCTACTTGTCCACCAAGGTACAGAGTAATCTCCTTGGTTGATAGAGAGCCGACATGTGTCCAATGAGCTTAGATAAGGAAAAGCTCACCAACTCTAACTTGTCACATGACATTTAAGTTGGGCTACCAAGAACTAATGGGAGAAGGGCACGTGGAAAGGTAAAAACCCTAAAACTAGGACAAAATAGGTCATCCAATCAGGTATGAGCATTCCTTTATTTCATATAAAAAAGGTATTTTTCTCATTTTCATAGAAGACAAGTCATTAGCCACAATATTCTTAGGAAATGAGCTCTCTTCCTAAGAAGGATTCTCTATTTCTCCTCCCATTACCATATACACAACCTTCATAGCCAATAATTCCAAAAATACACAGAAAACCCAGAAGAAACCTCACTGTTCAGCCCTTTGAAACTCCATCTACCTAACTCGTGACCTTGCTTAGACCTTCTTCTTATGCTTCTTCCTTACCACCTTGGCATACCTTTGATTTTCAACATTTAGAGAGATATACCCAAGCCCTCGTCCTTTTTCTCTATGATTTAAGGCTAACTTAGGCATCGAAGAAGGGTCGCCGAAGAGGCAACTCCTATTTAAGCCTTGCCCTATTTCATAGGAAGTTGTAAATCAGCTCAGTGAAAATTTTGGGTTGAAAGCGTTCGGACGTGAACGGGGGTAGATTGCATAATTACTTGAGAAGTGGTTAATAGGTATATTGTCGCTCAAGAGATTTGCGGAGTTTTGTAGTCATCGAAAATAAACTTGGAGTTGGGAAGTGGTCAAAGACAGTAAGCTGGGCGATGGACAGTAGGGTAACGTAGGCATTGTGTGAGTGTTTGGACAGTGAAGGTTTAGGTGATTTCTAGTGGTTTGAGAGTTTTGTGATTTGACGTTGAGGTATCTTTTGTTATGGGATTTTTTAGGACAGACCAGCTCAGATTTGCTTCGCAAAAAGTCTGCGGACTAGCTCAATTAAATTACAAAGTTGAAAGTGTTTGGGGATCAAAGGAGCTGAGTGGAATAGTCGATCGGAGAACAAGCAGTAAGAGAGTCATCATTTTTAAGTTGTACTGAAGTTCGGTGAGTGTTTGACTATACGTCCTATATTGTGTGTTGTCGAAAACGGAGTGTGTAAAACGGAAAAATTATGCGGGTGATGCAAAGTGTTTGCAGTCTGATTATTCTTAATAATTCTCGGTGGTTCTACCCTTTGAAATAGCTTCAGATAACATTTCTCGTTTGAGCTGAGAGGAGGACCTACTTCAAGCCATCTGATCATCTCAAACACACCCAACTCAACCTCAAGTGCATCTATTTTCTCTTTTTGTATAGGTACAGGGTTCGCAAAATCCGTGCATCAATAACAACATAAATTTTTTAACTTCATATTTTTCTTCACGACTCAAGGGATCCTGCAACGTATTAATTGTAAAGGAAATACAAGACCAACCCGTAGACATATAACAAGCAAGCAGCAAGCTGCAGCAGCCAGCACTAACAGCAGTAGGAAAATAATAGCTCCAGCAGCAGGACAGCAGAGAAAACAACATCCGTCTGCAGCATCTACATACATACATACATATATACATAGATACATACATACATACATATATATGCGTTGCGTTTTCAATTTAATTATGAAATCTATCAATGTCATTTGAAAAGTTTCCTATTAAGTTTTGCAAGCAACAAGCGTTATGTATCTATCTGTGGTTGAATCGTTGTGAGTGCTACAACACGCATGAAAATCACTTGGATATTTTCAGTCAACATATTTTTGGAAAGAGAGATTGATGTATACGGCAAGCTGGTGCATATGAATTCTGATCGTTCGAGCAAAGCTGAATTGCGGGACAAATCTTCTTTGGCAGTAAGCCCACTCGTCCTGCAGCTTTCTAAATAACACAGCAGTACTAGTTACCAACTGCCAGAGGAAGAATTGTCCAGGAATGCAGTTCTACTCCTTCTTTAAGTTCTTCGCCTTGAACATTTCCAAGGCTCCATAGGAATTTATAGTTCATGTGAAAGAGAAATTAAAGTCTCTCTTTTTCTCACGGAAGGAATATTCTAAGTACATCCTAACATTGATTAAAAATTTTGGAACAAACAGAAGGTTAATTAAATACAAATCACGTTCAAATACAGTCTATTTATGATGAAGTTGCTAACCATATATCCAACATGTTTAATTGCTAATTCTGCGATTCTTGCTTCAGAGCTATAGCTAGACCCCCTCAATATCTGAAGGGTCACTATATACGTGGTAGGCAATCTAGATTTTCTTGAAAAGGGAGAGCATCAAATATATAAGATAGCGTGCAATTCGCTTTAGCCCCAAGTGCAAGCAGAGATACCCATGAAAAAGAAAAGAGAAACATAAAAATCGAAAAGAGCGCATTGAAGAGGAAGATCCAGCGGCATGTTCTCATTCTTTTGTTGGTGGGTGACGGTATCTACTAACTTTCCTATTAGGGCTGCATGTTTTTACGTGTACTCATGCATGAGTCACACTTTCTTAGTTCTAGCACAATTGTAAGGAAAGTATGCCCTCACTTTGATACACACACACACACACATATATATATATATGCTTATACAAGTAATTAATGCTTCCATTAATTTCCTTTTATCTATTTACAAGATTTGAAGTAACCAACTTTTGCATGCCAGCAATGTCAATCACTAACTAGCACACCAGTTGGCATCATCGACTAACTTTATATCAATCACTTGCAACTACTGGTGTCAGTATTTTGTAACCAATATAAAAGAACAATTAATTTAAGCAAATAGTATACTTTTTCTAAAAGTTTCTGTTTGAAAAGCCCTTTTAAAATTTTGGAAGCTCTTAGAGAACTGATCTATAGGTAGAAATTGCCCATCAATAAAATCCTGTCTATTTTAATTTCTAAAGTGACAAAAAATTTGACAAGTGCTTCTTCCATCAATTAATGTGAGCAATATAAACATATATTATAAACATAAACGAAACAGAAATGAGGAGATGGTGATGAAATTGGGACCACTGTTATTCCTTGATTGAGAAAGGGAACCTTCATGATTTTTGACTCAGGCATATGCCAGTCCTTTCTTCAGCATATCCAAACCATTTTACAATCCTATTTACTTTTCTTGGATTAACACAAAAAAAAGAAGCATATCTACTATTAGCATAATGGAAACAGTATATAAAGGGCTCTTAGATGTCTGCAATATATATATGACTCAAGGATAACATAAGTTTCTAAAGCAACATAGATGTGGAGTAGAGAATTACAGTGCAAATCTCCTTTAGCAAAATGTCTGTGCTTTCGCATACTTCTATTTTGCCAAAGGAGATTTGCCCTGCCATTCACTCGCACAATCATTTCGTATCGACTCGTTTAACCTGCTGCTCATTCATCATCATTTCCTTCTCTCTAGCTTATGCATTAGCATTTATCTTGATACAGTCTTACTTCCATTAGGATTCCTCCAAGGTTCATCACCTGTTCCACTGGTTCCCTCAATCTATCAGCTTTGGCAGTTTGATATATAGCAGTTTATTCATTATTGCTCTCGTCTTATGTTTAATGTACAAGTACTCACAAATCCTAACATGGCACTAAGATTTTTATCTTTATTGCAGGTTTATGATCAATCGGCAAAATAGACAAAAATCTGACTCGCTCTAGAGCTAGATGGGGCACAAATATATTAAACTGACCTTGCAAGTTGTGAAGTACTTGCCTAGGATTGTAAAGGCACTGACTCTTCATAGCATTATTCTTAAAAAGAGGTTGGAGTGTAAATATCCTCTAGCTAATTCCTGACTCAGGATCTCGCTTAATTACAACTTAGTTTTTAATTTTTAATCTCTCCATGAGATGGATAAGTTACTCAATATTTTGATAGATACTCACCATGGGTAATCTTGCATTAGTGGTTTTTTATATCGTGGGAATTCATCTTGCAACTTTGCATAATAAATGTTTTTTTGTATATATCATAGTTGTTTAGGAGTAAACATATTCCCATCATTTTTGTTTAGCTGTTGAGTGCTATACATAATCTATCTACTATTCTTTTTGCATTTTGTAACTTCCTTGAAGTAATTAACTTCATCTTTATGTTAACTACTGCAATCTGAGCTGGAGTTAACAGTCATACCTGAGTTCCAATTGTCGCTTCCAACTATAACTGATGAAACAGAAGACAAGAATGAACTGAAAAGATGTGCCGGTTCCCCACTCAAGTTTGAGAGAAGAGGAAGTAATTAAGAATCAACGCATGAAAATGGCAAAGTTCTCTGTTTAATTATTTTTTTAATAGGCTAATTTTCACATACGAAACAAGATATATATATATATATAACCAATACGCACTAAATTATGGACAATATCTGCTACGAATATTGCCTTTTCCATTCCAGTTGTCAAATAATTAATTAATTAATTCCCTCTATTCCTATTACATAGATTTTCATTTAAAATAATAAATTGATGATAATAATAATAATAATGATTACCACCTAAGTGAGAGTCAAATTTAAACAGAATGTTATTTTAGCAAATCTTGATAGCAATGTGCAGTGCACTCTGCTTGCTCATCCCTAACTTTTCATCTTTTACGATGTATAAGCTAATGCTCATTTTAGCTGTATTAATTAAAATTTTAGATGCCGTTTAGGCTTTGCTCCAAAAAAAAAAAAAATTAAAATTTTAGAAACTAACAAAATAAACAAGAATTGCAGCCGTTGAGGATATTTTAGAAATTAAAAAAATTTGTCACCGATTATTGTTCAATCTGCATCCTAGAAATAGTGAAGTAAAACATGGAAACTAACATATAATTAATATGATATGTTTAAAAGGTTTATCACTGCCGATAATCCACCATTTATTATTTGCATATTTAAAGTATTAATCTAATCTTTAATGAATTTATAATTAGTTAATTAAAGCTAATGCCAAGATCAGTTAAGGATAAAACCAGAGACAAAACCCAAAAATCTTACCACTAGTTTCAGCCCAACCATCCATTGCTAAGCTGCTGTCTGCAATAAACGCAGAATCAGAAAAACTTTCTTTCCGATGGCTTTCTCTACTGCACAAGTGACCAATGTAACGGGAGATATATTGCAGCAGAGCTAATGAGCAAATCTCCTTTGGCAGACGGCGGCTACACCGCAAAGACAGTTATGATTTCTACGAATTAATTAAGTAGATAATCTGCCAAAGGAAATTTGCTCAGTAATTCACTTGCAGTCAATATTCATGGTATTAATGAGGAACAATGGTTGGGTACCCGAATTTATAATTTAAGCAAGGAGTCGATGTGCTTGCTCTCAAAGCATAGATCTCCAAGTAGATGTAGATGTAGATAGTTAACAGAATAATACGTTGAATAATCTGGTGGCTAACTTTATTCTCTTATCCCTGATGCATCCTCGTACGATAAATCTTGCAAGGATTTCATATTTTCATTTCAGAAACGTGCATGGGAGTACTCTCTCAATAGTAGGTCACACGAATTCAACAACATTTAATGAAATGTTTTCAGTTATCGTACAACACAAGAGAGACAAAACTTAGATAACTGGTTCCATGTATGCACGATAATGGTGGTCCAAATTATGTGGTCCTTCCTATGTATGAAAGGCCAGTGTATAGCATACAAGTTAAGATAATGAAAAGATGGCTACTCTGTTTAGAAGAGTATCGAAACAGGTGGTTTTGCTTTTGCTTGGGGATTTATCTTAAAGACAACACACAGAAACAGACACCGCGACGAAAAGATGTATGGAATGAAAGATGAGCAGGAGCTTGCGGTGCAATAAGAGAAGATATCCATTAGTATAATTCTCGTGAAAAATCTTACCAAAAGGAAGATCGTGATAATGTTTTAGAACTGCTTGTGGGTTCATTTACAAATAAGCATATCGAATTAACGTGACAATGCTCTTGCATTAATATCATTGGGATAATATCATTGTAATAAGTTCATCAAATCATTGGGATCGAGGAAAATTCGTCATATATATTGTGTTTAACACACCTTGAACACTCATATATGCTTGTAAATATGCCTTGAGGTTGGGGTACGACAAAAGGAAGTTACATATAGGGCTCTTTTCTAAGGAAAGGGGGACCATGTGAATGAAGGCAACATAGAGGGGTGAAGAGCAAGCTGAAGAGGAATGATCCTCTGGCATATACCAGTTAACCTCCATAGAATATCCGGATTATTATGCGAATAATTCAGCAATAAAATTGGCAAGAGAGGGTCCGGCAACACAAGTGAGCGAGGAAGTTTTGAGGGTAGAGAAGAATAACAGTGCAATTCTCCTTTGGCAGAAAATACTGTGCTTCTGCACAAGAACTAGCTATTTGCCGCCAAAGGAGAATTGCCCTGCCATTCAACTCCTACCGTGATTAGTCTCGACTGCCATGAGGTTCAGATTATGCATTGTTTTCTCCATATATATTAGTATTATATATATCTATATGTACTAATAAAGTTCTAATGTCTTTGGATGTTTGCGTTATCCATTGATTTCTTCATATATGTATTAGTATTACATATACCTATATGAATTTCTAATTTACTTGCCGGTGATTATCTACTTGGACTTGAAGTTACTTAATGCATGGGAGCTTGTGTAAAGATTTATAATATCATGAATGGTCACCAAAATCTTCTGGACGAAGTTGTAGTAAACATTTATGGTTAGGGTTACTCTTAAAGCAAAAGTAATTTTGATTTTTCCATAACACAAGAGTTATCATTTAAGTAGCTAATATGTATCATATTAAAATTAATATATCTTGTTATAAGGCCTCCATGCATTATAATTAGTAGCATTAAGCGAATAAAATGACCTATATACGATTTGACAGAATTTCAAACTCCTGGTTAAATAATTCAAACGATTGATGCCAATAATTTTACCCCAATCTTCTAGATCTTTTGAACCCTGGTGCAAACGTTTTACATGTCTGAGCAGGTTCTAATTAACTAGCCAGCTTTAACAGACACACTCGCAACTAACACTTGAAATAACTCCGAGAGAATTTAGTTTAAGGATAATGTATCAGTTGGTGTTGCAGCAACACCAAAGTGGTCAAAAGATCGACGAAAGGGTGCAAAAGCCATTCTTTCTTTCGTAAGCCGTCGTTCTTGTTAGTGCGGGATAGTTTTGGCAAGGGACCAGAAGCCCTAGAAGGGACTTCTTGTGTATGTTGATATATGTGATTCCCACCCTAATAACCGGCTTTATCCAAAAAGGAATGACATGCATTTCTTAGAAATTTCGAGAGTCAGAATAGTCTTTGAAGATTTTTTATGATAAAAAAAATAAAAAATTGGTTGATTCGCTTATGTTGTCATATGGTAAGATATTTTATGAAATGAGACGGGAAATGTTACACTTGGAATGATAAATAACCTCAAGCACAGTTTAAGTAGTCCTTACGCATATATATTCAGCTAAAATCAGTTCTTATTAATTCGACCGTAAGGATTAATTTTTCAAAAGTAGTCGGATAATGAATTTGATTTAACCAAAAGGAGATTACATCATTTCATGTTCTGGAAATGGCTAGGGTATTTCATAGAATAGTCAAGGATTCATGAACCGGAAAATCCTGGGACATTTAACCTGGAAAATCTAAGTCTGCCTGATGAAGTTGCAGAGTACAGTAGCTAGGGTTTTGTGTGTTTCTTTTTCTCTTTTTTGCATCTTTTACTAAAAAAGAATTCTCTTTTGGTAATGGGTATACTGCACAGAGGCTGCTTGCCATGATTTCATGTCAAAGATAAAAAGGCAACGGCATCTGAAGTCGCAAAGAGGCCGCAAAGCGGGGATTCATGGTGAACAACTGTAATTCACGCTCCTGAAAGAATTAACTTAAAAGCATATACGGTGGAAAATGCCTTCAATTTCCATTGTGCAGTAGAAGCCTGCTTCCTCACGCTATTCCATTTCTGATAACACCTAGTGAAAATACTTTTACTTGGAAACAGTCCAATTAAATATTTGACAACATTAACTGAAAGTTAATTAATGGTCCAGAATCATCAAGATTTGACAACATTATTGATTGAAAGTTAAATGGTCCAGGATTTGAGAATATTATTATATGATAACTTCGGAATAAAATCTTATCAATATATATATATATATATATATATATATATATCTATATATATGTATATATATGTATGTATGCATGTATGTATGTATAGTTGCAAATCAAAAAGTTGTCAAATTTTAATATTAGTCACCTAATGGCTTCCTTTATTAGTTATTTGCCTTTCATTTTTTGTGCGTCTAGCTAGCTAGCTAGCTGGCATAAGTAAAACTAGAAGAGACGGTGTAATTTTCACTTAGAGCATCCACTTAATGTTGTCTATTAATTTCCTGAATCATTATTGATAAATGAATAACTGAGAAAATGCGTAAAGAGACATGAAAGAGAAAGAGATCGAATGGACTATAATGTATGCTTTAAAATGGAAGATTCGAGAGCATGTTCTCGATATCGTTTGTCTTCTACATGGATGTTACTTTCATGGCTGATTACAGCTGCAAAACAGGTCCTGTAGTTGATTATCTCTGTAAGCAGAAAACCGAAGCAGAATTCAGATATGGGATATACTCTTGTAATATTCATAAGTCGATCAAACTTGTGATATGAAGGTATGCTAGCTGCAGCCACACGTCACAAAATACACGCATGGGAAAGCAAAATTTTCTGCACGATATATATCAATGCAACTTTGAATAACATAAGCTGAAAAAGTTCAAAAGGTTAGGATATATTTATTCCTGGTCATTGAATTTTCTTACATATATATATATATATATATATTGTTAATTATTTCTTCACCAGAAATTTTGAATGAATTTTGTGTAGGATGCGATGCAGGTGTCTCGTTTAGTGACGGAATAAAGTGCTGAGAGCTAGCAAGTCACACAGAAGAAAGTAGTGTGCGGAGCATATGCCTGTTGTACGATGACATAAATACACAGGAGCCTCCAGGGCATTTCTGTGCAGCAGCAACGATGATCAGGTGCAGTTCGCATTACAGGGCAAGATCTCCACTGGCAGGCGGCCACTATATAATTGGACTTTGAATGATCATTCTTCAGTACTCTAGATCTAAGTGCGCTCTCTGCCAAAGGAGATTACCCAGATATTCCTCTGCATTATCAATTCACTGAGTAATTGTTCAAATGATAGGTAATTTGTTTCTGCAGGTAACATACCCGACAACTCGCTCCACGAGGAAACTATGGGTATGCAAACCTTGTTTGACTGAGGAAACAGAAAAAGAATTCACTAGTTTATGCCAGTTTAAAATAATTGATTGGTTTATGCTTTGGCATGCGACCGCACAAAAACAAAAGAAAGTTTTGATTCGTGATCTCCAGTAGCATATAATTTTACAAAATAATATTGTATAATTATATATGTGTGTGTGGGAGAGAGAGAGAGATACGACAAATACTTGTACCTGAGGCCATCCTTCATGATGTGTATATGTACATATTATACAATAATTAAATATATGAATATTCCGTTGAGTTAATAAAATAAATTTAATGATTAATTAGATAAAAAAAATCAACCAGATAAATTCAATAATATTATCACTTATCATTAAATTTTTAATTCTTCAATTAGGATAATAGAAACTAGGAGTAAGTAGCCCTAATCCTTATAAAAACAAGTCTTTCTCATTTCCGTAACTGTCAACGGAAATTAAACTCGATCGAAGATTGATTTAAATATACAATTTTGTAATATGCTTGCAGTTTGTATTATCCATAATATATGTATTCACAATATTTCTATATTTTCACATTATATCACGAAGGACAAAATGACGCGTCCTTCCATTGAAAGAATGTACTATTAGCAATGGCTCCATGTATTTATGAATCAATGTACATAAAAATCTGACACTAAAACTCAAAAGAGATGGAAGAGATTTAATAAACTTCTGTTCTTTAATTGCACAAGAAAAAATCCCCCCATTCATTGGCCTTCCAGTTTCTACGTTCTAGCTTTTGCATGGTTAATCATGAATAATTAATTAAGGTTTATTTTGGCTTTCTACACTCTACACTGCCACTTAATTTTGAGTACATTTCCTCACCAATGCAACAATGTTATTTTATTTTTCATATCTAAATTCAGATCATCAACCGCATTTGGCTTTTGAAACTAATCGACCACACCATCCATTGTGTGCCCCTATACAAATTCAGCAACAAAAATTATATTAATTAAAGGCCTAAACGATAGGTGATGAGCTGGAATTATATCTTCAGATCCAAGTGTTCTAGCAGTCTTATCATTACCGTGAGTGGATCCGTGGCGCAATGGTAGCGCGTCTGACTCCAGATCAGAAGGTTGCGTGTTCGATTCACGTCGGGTTCAATCCCCACTTTAGTGGATAGTTTTTTGCTGCTGCATTTTTGCTACTCTGGCCTTGGTATTGCTGCTGCGTCATAGACAAAGCTTTCTTTGATTCATCTTTGGGTCTTTCCTTCTGTATGGAATGCTTGTTGTGAAGCCACTTCAAATACTCTTGTATTTTCTCCATCCTTGTTTGTATATATATATATATGTTCAAAATCGCACTGTCTCAATTCAATTAGCCAATATTTTTCCTTCGAAAAGTAAGATATTCTATACTCTTCCTAAGAATATTGCATAAATTAATATAAAACAATGACGGATACCTATAATTTTAGTTTCCTCAGTGCAATATTTTTCCCTGCAGAAACTGCGCGTAAGTACTGACTTGCATTTTAAATTATAACAATGTCACCTGCATTCATTCAAACCTTTCCATTCACTAAATGCAGCATGCATCGTGAAATATTTGAGAATGGAGAAAAAAAAAAAACACTCTTTAACGAATTTTCAGTGGTATGTAATTGATAATGCAGAGGAATTGCCGGGCAAATCTCCTTTGGCAGAGAGCACACTGAAACTGAAGAATGAGTTCAAGTCCAATTAGTGGCCGCCTGCCAATGGAGATCTTGCCCTGTAATGCAACTGCACCTGATCATCGTTGCTGCTGAGAGATGCTCTCGAGTCCTCTATTTATGCCTTCGTAGAAGAAGCATATACTTTGGCACAATACTTTCTTCTGTGTCACCGCTGGCACTCAGCGCTTTATTCGGTCAATAAATGACACCACTTCATCACATCCTACGCAAAAATTTTATTCAAAATTTTGTGGTAAAGAATAGTTAACAATATGTATCAGAAAATTCAATGACCAGGTATTAATATTACACTAGAAAGGTACTGATTGGTAATTCAGTGAAGGTAGAGTTGGTTTGAAACGGAAGATCCACGGAATGTACTAAAAAATCTTTAACTCGTGGCCTCTCTTTACAATGGATATATATCAGGACCAGCAGCCAACTGGACTCAAAAGTCAGATATGCAGAAACTTGGGGCTGCTTGTATTTGCACATGGCTTCATGCGGACGTTCTTGTTTTATTCAATCGATTATTCTTTCCAAATGCTTCAATATATTGGCTCTTCAAGCATACGAGTGGACACTTTAGATTAGGGCATTGCACGATTGGAACTTTTAGTAGTAAAGTGAAATATGCGAAATTCAGTCACGAATCAGAAATGTCTCTTAATTAACATTAATCAAGGAACCATATGTCTTTTTAAGTTACCTTTTGAAAATTATTGCGTGCAGATATTATATGTCTGTAATCTTTTATTGAGTAAATAAATACATATATAGCACAGGATTCATCAATATTAATATAATATTTAATGATCTAAAAAATGGGTTAGAAGATGCTTTGTGAAAGGTTTACAGAAGAAGCAAATTTGTGTTCCGTTGGCAAGCTGGTCAAACAAGAACTTTAGCCTTTTCGAGATATTTACTGTTTGAATAAAAAATTAAGTGACGGGTAAATATCAGAAATATATCAAAAAATCTTAGACCGATAGATCCGTCCCTGAATATTAGGAAATAATGAAGATGAATTCTTATAATATATAAGATAAATATACAGTTAGATGGAAAGCTTTCATTTTTTAGTTCTTCTTGAATATTATTAGTTAAAATAAAAGAGTGCTTCTGAGGTTGGGTGTTAATTTGTGTCTCAATCATTAATAATAATAATAATAATAATATATTCATCAGCTGCTTAAGATTGCTAATTAATCTGGCTCTTTCATGCCTTTCTTGAGGGGAAAACGGGGCACGACTAACTAAAAGAAAATAAAACGTTAAATTTCAGTTTCAGATTGAGAATTACAAGAGAGAAGAACGCCATAAAAGGTAAGTATATATGTATTCTGGTATATTATAATATATACATAGCATATTCCCAAGCATATCCAATGCTCGATCCAGGCATACTGAAAGTTCCAGATCAATGCAGCAAGCAGAAAAGTGAGAAGAACAAAAGATTAACTTGGGCCGTTGTGTTTGCAGATACCTAGAAAACGTCAAATATTAAAAATGTTCATACGTTTGTTTCACTGGGCCGTTGAGTATGCAGATCGTGCAATATCATTTTTTTTTTTTGATAAAATATTGAACGACACAATGAAAATATATGTCTTCCCATCATTCTATCGAGGTTGTCTTGTAAGAAAATCTTTCTTTATGTAAACATTAAACATTGATGCACTGAAACACTCATCGGTGCTGGTGCATGCTCAAGATATTTTGTTTGGACAGTCTTAGTGAAACGACACCCTTTCAAAATATTAATTAATATTAAGAAATGCGAATCCTGATGTCGATAAGTAAATGCCGGTGGGCCTCAGCCTGGTAACTCTTGTGTAAGCGTAACAGCAACCCAGCATAATTATGTGGTGAAGCTGATCGAGATTGTTTTTCGGTAAAAACCCATTACTGAAAAAACCTGAAGTATTTCAGTTATATTTACTTGTACAAAGCATAGTAGATTGCCTATCTCCATTTGTAGGCTCTTGTTTCCTCTTTTATTTCCTTTGATAAATGATGAAAAATTACATGAAAGAGAGAGAGAACAAAAAGTAAAGGAAGAAAAAAATCCCTAGCCCACTAGATTATATTGATATAGTGATGGTGGATCAGAAGTGTACAATATTTCTTATTGATATTGCAATTTGGAAACCAGACATTTACGTGTATGTATAATTCATTAGTGTGCGACAGCAATTCGGCCTTGATTTCTTTTTATTTTTTGGGCTTCTCCCTCCTCGTTTTGCTTGTTAATGCGTCCATAAACTTTGCTGGAGAACCTTCAATCAATGCAAATCATGCGGCCTTCATTATGAATCTAATTCCGAAGAGTGCACTAAAATTTGGCTCCTTGTCCTGGGAGCTCAGGAGAATGTACTGGAATCATCAAGACTGCATGCGCATATGCGGCTCTAGCTACTACAAGAAATTAAGCAAACAATAAGACACTACTTATGCATTTAATTCATTGATGATTCATATTGTACATGACTTGTAAAAAGAGCGGGTATAAGAATTCAATCTCGGCACTTAAAAACTTGAGGGAAAAGAGTCAAAATTGTTGTTCTAAAAAAAACGACAAAGAGCAATAAATGATCAACATGTTAAACCAATTACAACAGCTATATTTATTATTTTGTTAGTACCGATCATTGCTTACCGTCTACCCATGCATGCGCATTTAATGTACGAACAGAAAACAGCAACTGGTGTTGAAATGTCTATTATATTATTTGAGATCTCGTAATAAAGAAATTACAGAAGAATTGCAGGACAAATCTCCTTTGGCACTGCGCACACTGTGCATCGAGTAACACACAAATCAAGATTGTATGTTGCTTCAATGGCGGCATGCCAAAGGAGGATTAGTCCTGTAATGCAACTGTAGTCGTCGTCTGAAATTGCTGCTTGGAAATTACACACCAATGCAAAGTTATTTATAAGCTAGGGAAACTTGGATATGCTCTATATTGGTCTCATTTAATAGAAGTATATCCAACGGCACAATGCTCTGCTTTTAGGGATAAAGGCTCTCCTCAGCTTTATTCCCTTTGCTTTCGGAAATTCGTCCCGTACAGTTTCATACATCATCTTTTAATTAATAAAATGGCTTGAAGGAGAGATTTATCAATACGAAAGGGATGGTATAGTCAAGTTAAATGTCAACTACGTTGATGACATGGCCTTCGTGCCCTAGATTACGTGGCTAAGTTGGACTGGTCAAAGAGATACATACTTAAGGGTTGTTTTTCCACAGCAAAGAGATGATCAACAACATGCAATTGCATTGCATTGCGAGTATGTAAATTGGCGAATTGTCATTTTAATTATAGCCAATTGCTTTCGATACAATCAACTAAAAACCATGGAAAAGGTATTTTTTTATGGGTTTCAATTTTGAACTAACTTTTATTAAAGTTTTATCCGCAAACTTTTTTGAATTCAATTCTAATAGAACACTCTTTCTACTCTTTTTATTTTTAGAAACAAAAAAAAAATCGAATTTATTTCAGTCCACATTAGTTATTAAAATTTCTAGAACAATCATTGAAAATAAGGTTAATTCTTATTTTGAATTTCTAATTTAATTTAAATAGGATTTTTTTTGTTTAAATCATAAGCTAAGTTTAGATGTTTAACTCAGGTTCCATAAATTATTTATATCCTCTTCACGGATGATGTAGGCATAGGAATATATAAATTGATAATAAAGAAAGGAGTAATATATATCATATTGATACAATATCTATAAACCATCTGCGGAAGAATATTACAATAAAATTAATAATAAATAATAATTATAAGATATTATTAAATCATACATAATTAACATTAATATTCGTTATGTATATGAGATTATAACAACACATGCCTCGGAACTTGAAATAAGAATATCATCTGAATCCTGATTCTGAAACATTAATTAATGTAAACGACATAATAGAATTTTAATTAATTATTTCAAAGGGGTTAGTACTAATTTATTAATTATATTTGTCCATAATAATCGCCGTAAATAATCAAAGAATTTTCTTTCAAGTAGTGATAATTGCGTCTTGCAAAATAAAAGCAGAAGCAACAACAACAATAGCAATAACAAAAATTAATTATCGCAAGATAAATAAACGGGCAGTGTTCGTTTTATTTTATTTATGTCTACGAACTCTATTAAGTATATATGTACCTATAAATTTTTATCAATATTCATTCAATTTTGCTTGCATTCTCTTGGTATGTAATTCTCACAGAAGGTGTACGTGATTCTAGCTCGAATCCTTGTTCTACGGTAGAACTTCTACCAAACTAATTAACACCAATCAATCTATTCTGATATCTCACAATTAATGGCCAATCATACGACTTAACTAAATCGCTAACATACAAAGCATGTAAGGCCGTGTGCATAGGACTCGATTATGATTAAACAAATAATTTTTTTTCTTCTGTTCATCATATGTATATATATGAGCCCTGGTGCCTGCCGGGAGCCAGTTGAAATCAGCTCATGTGACTCCTGATTCCATGGACGAGCAGATAGAAAGGAAAGATTAGAGACAGAGGCTGAGCAAGTAGACAAGAATTTGATAGAAAGTAGAGCCTTGCTTGCTCGATCGCTAACCCATGCATTTGAGAGAGAAAGAAAGATCAAGCACAAAATGACAAAGGAAACAGACGAAAATATGGGCTTATACGGTAAATAACATTGAAATATCAGAAAATAAGGGACGAAAAAAGACCCCTAATCACACTAAAAAGAGATAAGAATGTAGAGTGTGGACATGTATGATATAATAGTACATATAACAAAACAAATTAATTAAAGAGTGACTTTAGGAGCTATATATGCAAGTAGTAGTACTAAAATCCAAAGAGATTTCCCCTTTTGTGTTTGTGCGCATGCGTACATGCCTCCAGCTAGATTACTGTCCAGTGTATAAGAATGACAAAAAAAAATTTATAAGTGAACAAGTCTTGTCATTGTATAGCTAGCTACCTAGCCCATGTACGTACGTTGCTAGCTATATCCTTGGCTTCTTCTACCTCGAAGGAATGAAGACTTAATTCAACAAAACTAACTGATCATAAGCAGCAGGTAAAATTAAACATAAATTTTGTCCATGAGAGAGGGTAGGTAGCTTTTGAAAGAGGGAAAGTGGTGGCCCCGTAAGAGGAAAGAACGATAAAGAATAAAACAGAAGTGAGAAGATTGTCAGAGCATGTGACCTACGGAAGAGCTGCAGCAAGCAGGGATTGCTGTTACTATTCTGTATACATTTCATATTGAGGAGACAAAGTGAAACCAAACGAGACGCCCGTGATCGAATTTCTGCAATGTCCCAAGCATCAGCTGCGCTGCCTTTGCCTTTGCCTACGTACGTAATGTGCATATATATCTAAGTATCTTGACTGACTCAGTCTCTGACTTTTCAGCCACGCTCATACTGACTCAATACCAATTCATTTCCTACATCCCTTCCATCCGAAAATATATGCAAACGCGATATGTGACAAAATGACACCCTATAGCTTGTCCCCATCGGCTTTATCTTTTATTCAAATATATATATGTGTATATATATGTGTGTGTATACATGTATATATGTACTATTCACTGTTCCTTATTTACTATGCCTCCTTATCATTCACAGGCACCAAAATATCCGTCGTGTAATATTCGATCAGCTCATTTTTCCCAATATATGTCCATTATTAATGGACATTTTATTATCTGTCATATCATATGAAATATACTGTTAGAAGCGTATTATTCAATTACTAGGTGATTTTACACACACACACACATACATACATACATATATATATATATATATATATCTATGTATGTATGTATTATTACCTTAGCAAATTGCATCAATATTCTCTCCCTATATTAATTTTTATAGGCCATCACTATCCTACTACTAGGACTAAATTTTATCGGATAACGGCCGGGTTTCAAAAACATTCACATCCAACTTTACATTCCCCTTTTTTGGTTCATGCACCCTACTGTTCAATGTTTTTTAATACAAAACCTCCACTTTAAGGGGCTCTCTCTTGGAATGGGTTCAAAAAATTAAAAAATAAAAAATAAAATTCCCCCTCTCGGTTTTCAATTCCATGTTGGACAAGAGGATATATACTATATTTTTGGCAATCCAAGATCCCGAGACATGCGTCCAGTAAAGACTCCCTCATTTCCCATGCTATATTACATATAAAAGGCCAAGCTAGGCCTCCAATTTTATCAAATCTTACTCTTAATCGACACTTGAAGCAAACGAGAGAAAAACACACACAGAGAGAGAGAGAGAGAGAGAGAGAGAGAGCAGAGATGGTTTCCAGCCTACAAAGGAGAAGAGCACTGCGCAGAAAGCTTCACATTCTGCGAACTCTCACCAACTCCAAATCAGTAATCATCTTCATACAAACAGATGCTAGTTTCTTCTGCATCAATAATAGTTGTTCTTTACATGATATTGCTGACTATCTTCTTTTTTCTTAAGATGAAAAAGAGCTCCATAATCGTGGACTGTTTGCTTTACATTTACAAGTTAAAACTCAAGCTGGAAGCTATCAGAAGGGAGTACTCAAACCTCATGGCAATAAAAAACGCATACTTAGAACTAATGAAAAGCTTTCAAGTTCCCAAGGTACATGATCGTCTGTTTGTTATTCATTCTTCTTCTTGTACCATGGAAGCTTTTAATCACTTACATATTTGCAGTTTTTTAACTTAACTGTGCTTGGAATGAACAGGAGGTGAAAGTAGAGAAGATTGGGGAAAGGTTTACAATAAGGGTGAAGTGCAACAAAGGAGGGAACAGGCTGGTTTCGATTTTGGAAGCGTTTGAGAAAATGGGTTTACTTGTTTTACAGGCAAGTGTTTCCTGCAACTATAATTTTTCCATGGAAGCAACTGCTGTTGCACAAAACCAACAGGCCCTGGATGCGACAGATGTGACTCAACTTCTTCTAAAGGCAATTGAAAAACAAGCTGCTGTGGATTGGGAACTTTCAAAAGCTTAATTAATTAATTAATTAATTAATAGAGAGGTTTCCTTTTGTTAATTAATTTACTACTGAAAGTAGCTTGCTGTGTGGAACATGTCATTATATTGTTTCCTGTAACAATGTACTTTTTTTTAATTTCTGTGTTCCCATTTCTGAAGCCAAGAAAATGACTGAAAATGAGATGGGTGTGTAGAAAATTTCAGATTGATTTTTCATTTTTTTCTTTTGGTTTAGCATCTTTTTATCTACAAATAACACAGACAACTGTCACTCTTAATTAATACCGACCAATTAAAAAAATGAATTATGATCCTTTCTCCTTAATATTAAGTCCAGAATATGTACATGCATGAATCACATCGTTTGCACAATAATAGGATCTTTTATAATAATTAGGTACACTTTAAAGTAATTAAAGATTTGAAAATAAGAAAGAGTTAAACCCTTCTTAATTACTGTTCTTCACCTTCTTCTTCTTATTGCTTGCTAGTTGGTACACACGGGTTTATTAATTTGTGAAGTTATGAATAATTAAGTTTCAAATCCCAATACCTTGTGAGTGCATAGTAACTTAATAGTAAGGAATATATATATATATATATATATATATATAAATAATTGCAAGATTATTAGCATTATTAATTTTGTTCTTAACCCACTTGAATTTTCTGTTGCATACAGTACAGTTGATTTGAGATAAGATCAAAATATAAAAACAAATGACACAGAAAAAAAGAAAAAGGGAAAAGCAAGAGGTACAGTACTTAGAGTTTTCATTTATTCGATTGTAAAAAAAATAAAATAAAATAAAATAGTGAAATGATCACGGGTAGTTCTGTGTCCTGGACATATACACACACACACACATTATGTATATATTGAATTATATATATATATATATATATATATATATATATATGTGTGTGTGTGTGTGTGTTGTTTTCTCTTGTTTGTCCTGCTCTGCATATTTGAATTCTGTATCATACCTTTTTGTTTTGTGTATCCACCAAAACCAAAAAAATCAATTAATTAATTAATTAATTAATTATCTAACGCAAGTTTTGTGTCATTTTCTACATGTTTATGTTTCGCATGCATTCGTGGGATGGCCCCCTATTTCAGAGGATTTGGTAACACTTCTACCACTTTATAGCTCCACAATTTTGACCAAATCCCATCCTAGTATAGTAGTAGCCACAACTTTCTTCTTATTTGAACTTTTTTCTAAATAAATAAATTTATAACTAGTAGTAAATATATATATATATATATATGTATATATACAGAAGAGATAAATTAATTTAGTCCAAGACAACAATTTTAAGGGGAAAAAAAAAGTTCAAATATAAAATGTTGATGATGTGTGAACTAAAAATGAGTCAAATATAGCAGGTCTGCCTGCAGGAGGATCGAGCAAAGTAGTTATTAATTAATAAGTTAGAATTAAGTAAAATGAAATGGGAAGTGATCGATGATGAAGAAGGGGGGACCCATAAGCCTTTTAATTAAAAAGAACACACTGAAAAAATAAATCTAGATGTCAGAATCATCTTAACCGTCTATTGTTAGTTTAACCACAGATTTTATCCTATCCTATCCTATCCTATCCTATCCTACCCCTTGATTTTCAGATTAATTAATTAAAGGCGGATACTTATTTTGATATTACATTACAAGGAGCCGTCGTACGTGTTAAGCTTTTTACAAGCCATTTGGCAGAGAGCACTATCAAGCCTATGCAATTTGAGCCCAATATGGCCCTCGGACACTTTCAATTTGAAAGTTTCAAATTTCTTGACTTCTTTTTAAAATAAATATCTCATTCTATTTTATTTCTGTATTTTTTAAAAGTGAATATTTGTTATTATTTTTCAATTGATAAAACCAATGAGAGATTGATATCTCACTCACACACAAAAATTAAAAATATATATATATATATAATAAATGCATATCCATGTGAATTGAATTAAAATAAAATAAAAAAAGAATTGCAACTTCAGACTGCACTTTCTTTTAAATAAATTTATAATGATCATTGGATTAGATGATGTAATCAAAGGAAGCAAAAAAAAAACACTGCCTGAAAACAAAAGAAAAGAAAAGTGCCTTGAATGGATGATAATGGAAGATATATCTATATAGATTAATTTTGTGATAGATAGGAGGAAGTGTAGAAAGCGAAGCAAGTTATCCACCTCGAGCCCGCCCCTCTGATAGGTCATACCGTGTTACACGGATCGGATCATGTTAATTACCATCCAATTCATTATTAAATTAAATTAAATTAAATTAAATGTATTTATTCAAATTCAAACAGATAATGTGGAAAAAGAAAATTAAATTTTTGGGCTAGAAAAGCAGTGTCATGTCGTGTAGGAAAAGTATATGTTGGGTCTTAATTAATTTGGAGAGAATATATATTTTATAAAAATTAACGAGCTATGGTGAAGAAGTTATGAGGAAGTTTCTCAGCATTGAAAATGGAAGCAAAAATAATAGAGATTAGAGAGAGAGAGAGAGCATGAAAGATGCCGTAGGTGAGGGAAGTCAGAGATGGGAACAATTAATTAAATAATTTCTTTTAATAAATAATTCAATTTTTTTATTATTTTATTAGTGGAAGTCATTCATGAATCGTATATATTAATATATATACATCAAAATTAAAAATAAAATACAGCCTCAGTTGTGGAAAAAAGAAATATGTAAATCAATTTATTAATTAGTCACATTGCTTCACGCATCAAGAAACTCTAGAAGAAGAGGACGACTATTATTATTAATTTCCTTTTTTTTTTTATTTTTTTTATTATTTGTCCAAGAAAATTTCACCCCCACATCGCTTTCCCACTTCAGAGATACAAGAAGGAAGCCACTAATTCTTGACTAAGTCTCTTTTCAATTTTTTGGATTTAATTGTAGATGTATGTACGTAGAACTTAACTTCTATATCAAAAGATCTAATTTATTTATTTATTTTTATCTAAAAAAAGAGTACACATAATGATTCATTACGCCCAAAAAACAACAATACAATCTATTTACGAAGTTATGAAATTAGAGTTATTATTCATTTGTCGTTGTAATATACAACATAATATCAACGAGTGTCAAACCATTTATCCTGTCGAAATAATAAAAACTTTATATTCTAATTTTGACCGAATGAGTGATTAGATCTGTTAGTATATTTTTAAAGTTATACTTTAAAAGCATTTATTTTATTAGAATATAAACAGTAAAAAGGAACAAAAATGTCGTAAGAGAGGATCTCGTTCTTACCATAAACTCGTTGATGGATGGCATCAGAGTTTGGGATTTCTGTTTCTGTATTAAAAAAGAAATTGTAAGAACAGTAACTATATATATCTATTTTAAAAAAGAAAAAGGAAAAGAAGAAGTTGAAACGTTTCAATCGTGAGTGATAAATGGTTCAATGTATCCACCATTGATATCAAAATCAAACTAAACTAAAGCAATAGTTTGTCTCATTTGTTTTATTTCCTCGACTCTAGGTTTTTAAGATCATGGCTCTAAAAACGAGATGGATTCCAATTGTTTCATTACAGATGGATAATATGAAATATCTAATCGTATATATACATACATAGAATAATATATAGTATTTTAATCCCATCGACCAACAAATGATAGGCGATGATATCATTGTGAGGATATATATACATATCTTTATAATTCTCCTAATCAATTTCTTATTATACTATTCTTATTCTAAGTCTTTAATTAATTGATTGATTGATTATCTATATGCATATGTCACACAAACTTTTAGATTCTAACTACAGACAAAACATAGGGCATACCCATTTCAAAATTAATTAGATGGGCTAATTATTTGAGAGAGTAAAAGATGGGAAGGTTTTGTTTATAAATAATAGCTTTGAATAGATCATGTATAATAGAATTGTTTTCATTAATTAACATCTAGTTTAATCAATTAAATTAATAACATCACCTAATTCTCTTTAATTTATTTCAAATGAAATTAATTAAGAGCGACATTCAAATCAAATATGGTTTTATTTTATTTGGGATTAAGAGATAAGAGTTGATAAGGGCACTCCATAATTATGTATTATTGATGAGTTCATTGTCATGTAGTTTCCACGAAGTTAATTTTAATTTGCAATGGATTTTTTTAATGCGGACTTAATTACCCGTTATTAATTTACGAAGTTATTTTAATCAAATTTTTAAAAAATAATAATTGGGAGGATTAATCAATATTATCCCTTATATTTTATGACATATGGCTATGGAAAAGAGGGATTATAATTCATAAATAAAAACGGATAAAAAAATTATTTGAGATCTCGTTTAACTTAATTAATTTACAATCTTAGAGGTGATAGAGTTTGGACAAAAAAATAATAATAAAATTTTGATTTGTCGTCACTGTATATTTTATCTTTTATTCTCTCGCTTGTAGTTACATAAATATAATTAATAAAACAATCAAATAATTAAAAACTTGATATTTTCGGTTTTTTATTTTTTATTTTAGAGAAAATGGGTATATCACGGGCTCATCCACTAAATTTTTATTCTATTTACGTCTACTTTAAAATTAGTCAATTATGTCACTGATATTATAAAAAAAAAATTAATGTAAATACACTGCTTATTAGATGGTCCTGTTAGAATAATTTTACGTATTTTTTTTCTTTTACTTGCTTTTAACTTTAACTAACCAACATTTAGTAGTTATTAATTAACATATATCTTAATTTTTTTCCGTGTTAAAGTAGTACGAAACTTACACAAATTGTTAGAGAATGACTAATGTCTAATGAAAAGTACTACTACGTTCACGTAAATTCCTATGCAAATTTATTAATATAAATCAGTCTGTTAACGTTATTAATGTCATGTGTTACATATTTTCACTCGAATTAATATATATATTAAAATATTATGACATTAATATAAAATTTTCATATATTGAGAATTAAATAGTTTTTAATTAATGACAAAATAGAAGATAGAATATTGAAGGCAATAAATCATAGGAGCGAAGAAATGTGAAAAAAAAGTAAAAATAAAAACTAAACGTTAATTAAAATGGTATGCGAGGGCGGCATGATCGAGCTTTTTGGGTTGTTGATGATCCAGTAATATATATTATATTATATTATATAAACAAAAACGAAGGGAAGTGGGAACTCAATCAGCGGGCTTTAAATACTTTCTTTTATAAAAAAAAAAAAATAGAAAAAAGGATGGGGTTGCTTTCCAAGTTGTTTATATAATATTTTGTGAGGGATTATATCACATTTGCTTGCACGTCCTTCATAAAACTAATGCCAATATTTAACTTATAATAATACTCTAAACCAATCTGTCAACATGACGGCCCATTTTTAAACCCACCATTTTCATCACCCTTCTCCATTTCTTCTTCTTCTTCTTCTTCCTCCCCCCTCTCTCTCCCGATCTCTTTCTTGTTATCAGAAACTCCCTTTTACTTTTTTATTTTTGAGAAATTAATACAATAATTTATAACGTCGATCGGCGTGTGGAGTTACATACGTTGAGCTATATCAAGAGGGTTTTTCATTATGGACGGCAGGTTCAGCGGCAACAGATTTGTCAGTGAGCAAGAAGAGAATGATACTACGCCGGAGAACAGCTCCGAATCGCCGCCTTCTACCACTTTTAACGACATGAAGATGACCTCTACTTCCTCCCCTAAGAAAAGGTTAACTCCGATCCATAATACCCTGAACTTTTTTCTCTTATTGCAAACGAACCCGAACACAACACACGTCCCGTAAAACCTAGGCAAACTGTCACTACCTGTAATCTATGTTTGTAGTAAAAACGTAGAGTACGGTCAGTATCCAGTTTCCATTTTCTGATTATCGTTATGATTACGTTAATTCCCATGCTTACGAATTTACATGAGAGTTAATGGGTTTAATTTGTTTGATCAGCAGGCGAGCCATGCAGAAGAGAGTTATATCAGTGCCCATCAAGGAAGTCGAAGGCTCGCGACTGAAAGGCGAGAGCGCGCCGCCGTCTGATTCCTGGGCCTGGAGGAAATACGGTCAGAAACCCATCAAAGGCTCTCCTTATCCCAGGTTAGTAGCATCAATTTCTCAAACCCACCCAAAAAAAAAATAATCTATCTCCAAAAACAATCAAAATTCTGTCAGGAAACTCACTAGATTTTATTTTCTCGTTTTGAATGCAGAGGATATTACAGATGTAGCAGTTCAAAGGGCTGCCCAGCAAGAAAACAAGTAGAGCGAAGCAGTGTGGACCCCACTATGCTAGTCATCACCTACTCCTGCGAGCACAACCACCCTTGGCCTCTTCCTTCTAGAAACCACCACCACCACCACCACAATAATACCAAACCTACAAAACCCGAACCTCAGCCCGACCCGGAACCGGAGCCTGAGCAACCTGAACCTGAACCGGAAGCGGAAGCAGAACGGGAGCCTGAGCCTGAAGAGAAGTTTGCGGATCTCCGTGATGATAACACGCTTCTAACAACGAGCGCGGATGAATTCACATGGTTCGGAGAGATGGAAACGACGACGTCTACCATTTTGGAAAGTCCGATTTTTGCGGAGAGGAGTAGCAGTCAAGTGGATAGTGATAACATGTCGATGTTTTTTCCAATGAGAGAAGAGGACGAGTCGTTGTTCGCCGATCTCGGCGAGTTGCCGGAGTGTTCGATGGTGTTCCGACACAAAAATTTGGGACCAGAGGTACAGATCTGCTGACACGTCTCATTATTATTAAACTATTTGACGGTGTGCGTATCGTGCGCTATAAGATAACAGGAAGAAAAAAAGACGAGCATATTATTATTTTTTAAAAATTTTATTTTAATTTTTCTTTGGCTTTGATTTCAGTGTAGTAAATTGAATGAAAATAAAAATTGGAAATTATGTCGTGATCTTGGCGTAGTTAGCATCACAGCCGTCCGCTTCTTGTCCGCATTGTCAAATTGTGAATTGTCTTCTTTGATCGACATTTGATTAAGAATGAATTCTTTTAATCCATTTCCTTTTCTTTTATTCTTCCCTTCTTTTAATCAGATTTGCTGGCTACATGATTAATTATTAATTATAAAAGTTTTCATTTTAATATCAAAATAATAAACCAACTTAAAATTGTTTTCAATTTACAAAACATGCATTGTTGTATGTCAGTCTAGATTAACCATCCCTACTTCTAGCTTTCTTATGCTTTAGATTAGGTGCTTCAAATTACTAATTTAGCCTTATCCTTCAAATATTGACTGAGGATTAACCGGTGTTAGATGGTGATCGGGAGTTATTATTAAAAACGTCTATAATACCGCCAACATGACATGAGATATGATCTCATTATCAAGTGTTGGTATCTGCCAATTTCTTCTCTTTTGACATTTATCGGTGTTAGATTAGATGCTGTATGTACGTAAATTTACCAGTGTAAAAATTTCTTTTTAGGAATCTGTTAGTAGATGCCACGGAATTTTGTAATTACGCCAATGAATTAACAACTAGGTAGAGTAGTACATTGAACAGCTATCTCCAGCGAATTTGACAACAACTCCCTGGAAAATGATTCCTGTTGTTGTGTGTCCTCGTTCCTGGTTGGCTGAGTAATTGATTTAACGGAAGATTCTAATCAACTTGATTGGATGTGAATCAAAGGGAATACTCGTCGGTCAATACCAGAAAAGTCAAAATCAAATGAAAAGTTTGACTTATTAGGTTCTAATGAAGCTGGAAATTATTCCACAGGATTCCGGTTTGTATCTACACTTTGGCAAACACTGTTGTTCAATCTAGACCATTTATTATACTAGAAAGGAAGAAAGAAAGAGTTGGCACATGATTTTAGTAAATTAATTTGCCAAGCTTTATCTGTGCCTGGTGCTAAGAAAGTACGCCGTATTATATAGTATAGGGAGTGGTTAAGGTCTAAGATTATTTGTTTGAATATTAAATTGAGAATTAGAGGAAAATTAAAAAGCTTATTTGTCCTCTTTCTTATCCATTATTGCATAGGAATGCCAGCTAAACCCATCTTCGTTTACTGCTAATGAAAGCAACCCTTCAATGTTTTATCTACAGTACTTTTGAGCTAATTAATCCCTATTTGTGAAGAATTAACACACACGGCCATGCAGATTGAGTTGACTTGCTTTAATGAAAAGCATTCCTCTCAAAATGAACATAACCCACATACATATCCAAATTGAAAGTAGAATCCGCGTATACGAATACGACTGCCTGATAAAATAATCAAATAAAATTTTAAAGCTGAAACACAACAATTTCGCAAATGGACCATTACATGCATAAAGAAACAAACTTGGCACCATTAAATCATGTTCTAGATGTAAACCTCATGAGCTAACTTTAATTAAGATAAACACAATCCATGATATAAAGATGTTAACAAGCCAGAAACTACACAACAGAGTCCAGAAGACCCTATGTTCTGCTTTGGAAGGCGACCCAATAGACAGCTACCATAGAAGACTTGAAAAAGTTGAAATAGGGTACTGGATCTGAACAAGAATCTCAATGCACAATTTCTTGGTGCCAATTTGATCCCACTCAATAATACCTAACAAAAGCAAGTATGATTCATTGCTCCTACATAAGCTCTTAGTCAGCCGAAAACCGGAAAAATTTTGAATCTTAAAGAAAAATTAATGCCCGCCTATCTCCTACTGTAGGCAACTTTTTAGAAAATTTTACATAATAATGGTGTAGAGGAAACAGAAGTAGCTGACATAGCGGCTAGATCTGTTAAAAATATATGAAAAGCCTAAGTCGAGCAGCAGCCAGCTTTCTTCACAGCAGAAACATCTTTACTGACATCAATTTTCTCTCCTTTGGAAGGTACAGCAGAAGAAGCTCCATCCTCACCAGCTTCCATAGCTTTCTTGCTCACAAGACGGTAGATTTGGGTCAGAACTTCAGCAAATGCATTATCCACATTAGTAGCCTCCAGAGCAGAAGTTTCCATGAAGAACAGAGATTCCTTCTCAGCAAAAGACTTCCCGTCTTCAGTTGAGACAGCCACGAGGTGACGGAGATCAGATTTGTTACCAATGAGCATAACCACAATGTTGGGATCTGTGTGATCCCTCAACTCCCGTAGCCACCTTTCCACATTTTCAAATGTGGAGTGCCGAGTAACATCATACACGAGAAGTGCACCAACAGCTCCTCGGTAGTAGGCACTAGTAATGGCACGGTACCTACAAAGTCAAAGACAGATATACATGACAGAGACAGGAGAAGCTGAAAAACTGGCTGATTGCAGAATCAACCTCTAATTTCAAAGCCTTGACCATAATAGAACAATTCATTTTTTCTATCAAGAAAATAACCAGGAAATGAATTTGACATCAATCACGACCTCATCATTCATACATGAGAAACTACTGAGAGTCCCACCATAAATCTACATCAACCTTATCTAGTTTAGATGGGTAAAGGTACTGAAAATGCTGTTATAATAGATCATCAAGCAGATGGTCTCCATAATGCAGGACTTATTAATGCTATCTATAGTCTAGAATGAGGTTGACCGATTAGTTTAGTTTAGGTTTAATTGGGTGTAAGGTTAATATATCCTGAAAAATGTCTAATATCATAGAAAACATGTTGTTGGAAAGTCTGGCAGCAGCTAAACAGGTATGATTAGTAAATTTAAAGGTATTTTATGGAATCGAGTACATAGTGTTTCGGATTTGGACAAAATTGAAATGCAAATTGTTGGATAAACGGACTTGTCTATGAGTCCAAAAGGCAGTCATGACTATCACAAATATGTTGAGTTAATTTTGTCAATAATGCATGCCCAAATTAGCACCTATATGAAAGCATGATATAACTTGCATTAAGCACCACAAATCCTGGTTCACAATTCAAATCTATCATTACAAAACAAAGTAATTTACCTATATGCATACAAGGGACTAGTATATGCACATGGCACAAAATATATTACACTTAGATTCATAATGAAAATTATCACTAGAAATCACATAAATTTGCCGATAGTGCCATATGAGTAGGAAACTAATAGATTATACTGCAACACTAGTGACCAATACTGAACATCATGATGCAAATTCTGGTGGGCTTCCTCTTGATGACACTGAATATCACATTAAACTGTGCAACTCACAAGCATTTTTCTTGTCAATCCCAATCATTCAACTATGCAGGAAAGGTTTGCAAAACAACAAAAAGTTGAAGTCTTTTCTACTAATACCACAACTACAAAAGACAACAACATTTAATAAGAAATATAAGGATTTGGTGGCAGTCAGCAGTCTACTCCCTTCCACATGACAATTCTGACCAATATCTCAGGAAGCATCTTGTGTGCCACGAACATAAAGCAGTGATGAAAACTAAACCTATATTGAGAGTCCAAAACCCCAAATTCTAAAAAGTTGGAACCCTTTTCTTTTTCTGTTTTTCCTCAAATTAAGCTTTTTCTTTAAAAAATTTATAAGAAACTGAAAATTGCTAAAAATTAAACTCATGAGGCAAGTTTAGCTTTGCAATTCCTAAATCATTAAAAAATGAAATGCACTTGATCAAACATTAGGGAATGCTACATTCAGCACTCAAGTTGCAAATAGCTATGTATAAGCATAAAAAAGTACTTGAACTATTACAAAACTACACAAAACATGAATGCAATTTTAACTAAAACACATGACTAAAGTTTCTAATCAATACCCATAAATCAGCTTCAAGTAAAGATTAGTATAACAAAAGCAATCCAGCTAATGCATAAAATTTGTCAACATCTGATACCCTTGAATCTCACTTCACATTTACCTCATCTTCAAATTATCAAAACAAATAACAGCATAGATCTACCTAACAGATCTCAACCAATCAACAACTGCAGTTAGATAGATATCACTCAATTCAGACCTTTTAGATCAACTAAAATCAGAGCGTCTCCACAACCCGAAGCTTAACATCTAGATGTGATGTGTTTTCAATTCTTAGATGTCTACACAACAGAATCTCAAATCTTCGAAATTTTCTCTCCCATTCCTCTCAAACATCTTCCTCGAAAATCTAAAAGACAAAGATCATAAACACCAAGACATTACAATCCAGAAGATCTGAAACTAAATATACATCCTTTAACTTTTCCCCGGAACAAACAGCCACAAATTCGAAATTACCACAAAATCTCAAGGAAACATCGAGAACCCAGATCACAAAACATAAATTTTAAAAAAATGTATATCCACACACCCAGATCACAAAAGCCAGAATTACACTGAATCAAAGAAAATGTCAAACCTTTCTTGTCCAGCAGTGTCCCAAATCTGAGCCTTGATAACTTTTCCATCAACATTCAAGCTCCGAGTAGCAAACTCAACGCCTATTGTAGACTTGGACTCGAGACTAAACTCATTCCTGGTGAACCTCGAAAGCAGATTGGACTTTCCCACACCAGAATCACCGATCAACACCACCTTGAAAAGGTAATCATAGTCATCTTCTGCTCTGTAGCCTGCCATAGACGATACAATTTATATCACTCACTCACTCAAGCGTCGACAGAAGCAACAACAAACAACACAGTTGTTCAGTTTCTTCTGTGGTGTGTCTTCAGGGTTTTATTTAAAGCTCATAGATCTGCGGTGTCTGAAAAGGTAAAGGTGAAAACTTGCTATGGGTGTTTTTTTTGACTTTGTTTAAGCTGCGAGTTTAGAGATGTTAGAGACCGCTGTCTGCTTTGCTGGACTCCAAACCCGAAATTACGAGTGAGTGGAGGATGTCTTTTTGGTTTATGGAAGTCTGAATTTACCGTAATAGCCTTATGGTTTTGATTTTGTTATGGATTTTGTATACTGTTGAGTAATTATGGTTGAGGGTATAGGTGGCTTTTCACATTGTAGGTTTATGATTGTTATTTTTGGGTGGTCCTTCAGTGTTAAGAGAGGCTTGGAGGTTGTGATAATGGTTATGGATATTGGACATAAGTCTTGGTAATAGGAGATGATTTAGTGATAATGTCCAAATGTTGAATGTTGATTCATTTATATTTTTGCCTTTTTTATAAATTTTTTATTTCAAGTATTTTTTTTTAAATTTACTGTATTATTACAAACCAAATTCTTTTTTAAGATTCAAACCCCATATTTTTATATTTATTATGTCACTTCAAATAATTTTACTAATTAAATATTTAAATTATTTAACACTTTTTTTAAAAGAAATTAAAATGTTGTGGTAATTTTAGCTTGTGAAAGTGAGTTTGAGTCCTTTAAGAAAAAAGAAAAGTGAACCTATGTACAATTGATAGGGACATGAATTTTTCCAATAAGTTGGGATTTTATTGAATAAATATCTGTAAACCTATTAATATTAGGTTTTCCCGGAGTCATTGAGAAAATCTGTATTTGGGGGCCAAGCTTTTGACAGTCCGACCCAGCACAGTTGGTCCATTTGATAGGCCCACTTGTGACCCAATAAAACATTATCAGGCTTGGGTCTTGGCCCATAACCAACAGGTATGGAATATTTCGAAGGCATTTGTTTCTCTTTAATTCTCCCAATCAAAACCCCGACAATAAAAAAATTTGACAGCATTTTCAAAAAATGTTTATAGGCCAGCTTTAAAGTTATGGAAGCAACAATATCTTGACGGGAAAATGCCCTTTACCCCCTTGGAGTTTATCATAAGTACCCAATTCCTCCCTATATTTTGAAAAATACCCTAAAAACCCCTACCGTTTACTCCGTCCGTGTTAAAAAGTTAGATTTTGGCTACAATTACTGTTATGCCCTTAGAAATAGATAGGGGGTCCCACACTGCAAACTTTATATAATTTTTTGAATTAAAAAATAATATAAATGATAAATTTATAAAATTAACCGTAAGAATAATAATGCAAAAGACAAATATATAATTATAAATTAATTGATTGGGAAAAAAGTATTCACATAAGAAAAAAAATGTAAGGGTGCCATTTAATCATAGACTATAAAATATATATAATTAAATAATTAAATACTTAAAAAAATTTGCTGGTATAAGGACATTATTACATAATTTTATTTTTAAATTAAATTATTTCTTTATTTTGTGTCGAATTTTTTATTTTTTTAATTTGTACCAATTGGAATTTATTTTTCATTTTTTATTTATATATTACTTGTTTGAACATACTATTTTGGCCTTCTTTATATTAATTGGCTTTGAATTAATTTTATTATTATTTTTTATAATTATTTTTACTACAATAAATCTCTTTTAAAATTTTAATACTAGAAAAAATTATTTTATTATAATTTTATGTTGAAATAATTATTATTAATATAAAAAATTTATAATTTAAAATAATTTAAATTTTATTATTACAAATATTATCACTATTATTATTTTACTTATTAATAATTATAAAACTTAATAAACTAATTTATTTTATTTAAAAAATATTCTAAAATAATTAATTTTTAAAAATAAAGAGTATTTTTTAAACTATAAGGGAGAAGTGAGTACTTATCTTAAATCTTAGGGGTGTAATGAGCATTTTTTCAAATTTAAATTAGATTTAAATGAAAAAGTACGTTTTTACCCTTAACAGGAACTTTTTTAATGCGGACGGAGCAAACGACAGGGGTCTTTAGGGCATTTTTTAAAATATAGAGAGAAATTGGGTACTTACGATAAACTTCAGGGGGGTGAAGGGCTTTTTCCCATATCTTGACATAAAGCAGATTGGAAATGTCGGATCACTGATTAATATGAATAAAGTGAGTGGGCATTGCTGTAGTAATTCATAATTTGGTTTAGTGCGGCAACACTCAACAACTTACTGTCTGTCTCTCCTTTTTCCTCTTTCTTTGTAAATTGTGATCATGATTTACCATAGGCGCCATTATTATTTAACTTTGAAATTCATTAACGGGTCGTTAAAAAGATGCCAATTGTAACGGTAAATCATTATTATAGCTCAAAAAGGATTGATTCCCAGGATCAAATTGCACAAAGCCATTTGACGTTGTTGCCCCTTTGGCATTTCCACGTGCATTATTAATTACATCAACATTGTCATCACTATGTAATAACGATAGTCTAATTTCTTATTGACAAGTTCAGTAGTCTCTCACCTCGATCGTTTTTCAAATGAGAAGAGATCTGAATCTTCATGCAGTCATTCTTTTGGGTATATATTTTCGTGAATAACATTACAATTACATGCATATAGACTCTTAATAAACTTATTGTGAGTGTAAAATCATAATTAGTACTAGCATATAGATGTGGGGTGGAACGTACGAGAGTCTGGTTTCTGTGGGCATTGACATGAAAACAGATGAAATTCAGCAAAACGAGATGAGATAAGAGACAAAATTTTAAACCATTGCTTCTCTTCTCTGTATTATCTGCGGACGCCGGCCACCACTATCAGAATTTATAATTAGTCATAAACTACAGTCACCCCATGTGAGTCAACTCAATAATTATATTCATATCATTTGATCCATGCACACACACATATATACATCAAGCAGATCCTCAATTTCATATTAAATTCTGCAACTCCAGGCGTACATCTTCATGCATGCTATATAAATTATATATGAGAAAGAAAAAATTACTAGACATTAGTTGAGAAATCATATATCATACATTATTAGATCAACCCCCAAAAAAAAAAAAAATTGATTAAACCCGATAACAACAGGTTCAGGACCCATAAAGAAAGCTGGTCCACACAGGAATATATATCTGTTCTATTATATCTATGCTGTCCATCAGACAAAACAGTCTTCTTGATATATATATATATATGGATAAAATGAGGCAGACTTTCAATAGTTTCAGCTGATTGCATAGCCAGAAGTGGTGAAAGTTTCCTCTAAAATTTAGCACCTGAAATTCAAACATTAATAAAGTAAAGAAAAGAAAAGCTTTAGTTATGCTTCCCACGACCTTCTCTATGATTGCATACAGCCATTCATACACGCCTTTATCCTGCTAGTTCCCATCTCACAGCCTCAGTGTATATTTTTTTTTCTCTTCTCTTTAATAAAAGCCCTTTTCTCTCATCAAATTATCTTTATTTTTGCGCGTTATTAATGTCAAACTCTGAAGTTTCATCGTCTTCTCCTTCTGAGTTTTTTCCTGGGAAGATTCAGCTAGTTTCCAAGTCTGTATCAGACCGGCTGCTACTGAAATTCTTTGATGCTTCTGAATATGACTTCGACTATGAGCAGAGCGGATTGTGGTCTCCTCCGATTAAAAGGAACGTTTTCATGAGCTCTACGGGCAGAATATTTACAGAAGAAGAAATGCTTGAAAAGCTCGGGAATGTTACGGATTCCCGGAGTAGTAGAAGAAGAAGAAGAAGAAGACACAAGGTTTGTTACTTTCAGTCTAAGACTAAATTATAAACTGATTTTTCTTTCTTTTTTCTTCAGTTAAGGATTAATAAATGCAGTGAGATGTTAATTTAACTTTGTTCTTTGGCAGGCATTTTTGTGCTTTTAAACTGAACGGAGAAGTGCGAAGGCTGCCTTTATCTTGTTCCATGAACATATGGTTGTCATTGCAAGTTAAATACAGTACAAAATTTGACCTTACCTTTTATTTCTTTTCTTAACTTAATTTCTTCGGGGAACTCTGGATGATGTAAATATCCATATTTTCATGTGAAATACATTGGAAATGCATATATTCGCAGCTTAATTTCTTTTCTTTTTCCTCTGCAAATTAATGGCTCTGAGAACACACTACCGCTGCTCCTTTCAATCAAATTGTAGAAGACGAGAAGTTAGTTTCCTGGAAAAATTATTTAAAAATTGCATGTGAAAGCTGGTAACTGTTCCATTAAAAGTTGAGAAAATTTTAGCCAAATCAAATATGAATAAAAAATCGTCAGTGTATATATTGATTAAGGTAAAAAAAGGTATGCTGTCATAATTCAAGATCTTAGCAGACATGATTTAGTTTTCTGACAATTGGGGTGTCATAATTAAGTTTAATTATTTATGTAAGTGTTTCTTTAACCCAACTACAAGTTAAGGTTCTGCAAATATATTAATCTAGTACACGCAGCACATGGATGTAGATACTATAACTGATTTTTTTTCTTTCAAAAGAATATTAAATTATAAACAATAATATAAGATGAATTCATTTACAATAAATTGATGGGGATAAATAAATAGTAACATTTATTTTGAAATAAAAAGAGAAGCATTAATTATCCCAAAACAAACATTTGTTTAAAAGAAATTCACAACTCATGAAGGCAATGCCATGGGTCCTACACCTACATGAATGGAAAGTGTGTATGCATCGTCAAAGAGGAATTACAGGCAGGCGGGTAGCCAGAAGTATCAATCAGAATACAAACTCCAAAGAATTTGTGTAACATCGATCTGTCAGCACTGTCACTGCATCACGGCCTAGGCATTTAAAACAAACTGCGACACTGCTTCATATGATATGATCGTCTTACAGCACTTTTGTAATACAAATTGTACCTTCTCCGATTCCCTTCGTTTAGTGTATCAAGGCAAAATAAGGCCAGTTCAAGAGTAAAAGCTCTGTTTTTTCACTGCTTAGATTTGCAGTGCAAATATGTCATAAGAGGGATCTTTCACTGACTTTACTGCCCTCCTTTTCACACTTGATCATCATGTAAATCATTCATGCACATTAAGACATCTCTGGACTTTTGCGCCAAGACAGCTGTGCTTATTGTGTTGTGTTTTGTGCATCTAACAGAGATTCTCCATCCTCCTCCTTTCATCCGCTGCCTCACATTTTTCCATCCCTTACTTGCAAAACTAATTTCAAAGGAGCTTATCTCGTGAACCAAATCCAATCCAAACACAGGGAACAAAAACCCGTCACCAAATCAAACACATTACCTTCTTAACTTGACCCCAAAAGTTTTAAAGCGATAGATTAAGAGTCCAAACAATAATATTAAGCTCTAACATCTAACACATGGAATTCTTGCAATAACATGAGAGCCCTTACAAGATCTATCTTGTGCCAAATTGCATCAATGGAGAAAATCCATAACCTTCCAGTCTCTGCCACAACCAAAACCAAGAGAGATTTGTGGTTCCAATTATTCATCTACTTTCTATTTGTATTATTTATATGCTTCCATATACACACGGAATGTACAAACCATTACTCATTCACCATCACAGACAAAAGCAGTGATTTCCAGTTTCCACCTTCACAGTATCATTTACAACATTCACATGGACTAACATTAACCTAAAAGATGTTACGCTCCTCTTCCTAAACTGCAAATTTCGTTGAGCCTCTGATGTTGTATCGTTTTTAAGGGAATAGTCCTGCAACCAAAGATAAGCAAGTAATATTTGATTGCCAAGGTTTTATACTAGAATGAAAAATTAAAATGCAGTTGCAACAACAAAATGATGCAAAATTTCAGGTTCCTAGATCATTTAACTGCACTTACAACTTGTATTCAACCTTCTTCAATGAGCATCAGACAGGAACAGGACTTTGTTCCAAACTTTCTTTCCCTGTAATCCCATCCTTCAAGCCTTTGAAATATACATTGTAGTCCTTCTCTGCAGGAGGGTTTTCAGGGTCAATTGTAAATGGTTCACTAAATGGGATAGTACTTTTAACCTGCAACAGAAATGTAGAGGACATATAAGATCATGTCATTAGGTGATCATCCCTCATATACAAATAATAGTTATCAGGCAGCAATGCACACTTTGGGATTTTATTCTAATAGGGTGGAAAAGCCTGTGAGTATGACCTCAAATGTTTTGTCAAGTGCGAATGGGCTTTCCAGCGCAGCAATGCATATTCGAGCAACCTCTTCTCTTGATATTTTTCCCTGGATATGATATTCAAATAATAAGGATAACTCTGTTAATGAGGATATCTCCGACCCAAGAACTCAATTTCAAAGACAAATTTACATAAGTAATACCGTTATGTTGTCTCCTTGATCAAAAATGAGATCTGCTCCAGCAGGGCTCCTCAGTCAGTGCACAAGGCCTTACAATGGTATATGGAATACCACTCTCCCGTATTAAATCCTCTCCCTGTCCAAAAATCGATATCATAAGCAAATTAAAAAGGAGTTGACACACACAAGCATACTTCATAGCCAGATAATTTACAATAGAGAGAGATGGTTCCAGTTGGGCTTAACACAGAAAACAGGATGAGCGACTTGAGGCCAATGGGATGTGTTGAAAGTTCAAAACCCAATCTATGTCCTGAATACTCATTTAGTTTGCAAAAAGAAATATGGTACTTCTGGCATTGTGAAAATAAGTAAGCCCCCTTTTGTAAGCAAAAGATCAAACTACATGCATAGAGTAGAATTCAACCTTCAACTTGAATGTGAGAATGAAACCTAATTCCTTGTTCAAGCGCACAGCAGGAGGTTGTTTACTTAGATCCAGTCCAGGCCTTTCAGGTCGGGTAACTCCTGCAGAGCTCACATGAACAAACCTACAAGTGATGCCCAGAAGGAGAGTTAACATGGGATTGGGGTACATGCCTAGTATTATAATTATATTCATTCTAACAGATGTAAGCAGTGTAAAATGAACATTTAGAACCTTGGAGTAACAGGCTCCTTTATATAAGCCCTTATGCTTGACACTGGAAGCTGAAATGCTCCTTCCACAAAAGTGGGATTCAGTTTCCCATCATATTCAAACTTGCTGAACATGAGCTGAAACACTTTTGCATCGTGTAAGGACTCAAAAGTCACTTATGAAGAAAGTAATAAATGCAGAAATCACAGAAGTCAGGTAAAATATTATTTGCATAAACATGCCTGCAATGATATGATATTGCTTGGGTCAAATGGTGGAGCATCAGATACAGTTCGTGCTCGAAATATAGGCCTCAAAGAAGAGAACGGCAAGCGTATCTGGAAAAAGTAAATGACAGCTTAGGGATAAAACTGATCCACCACAACCCACAGACCCATGGTTGAGATGGTACTTACTGACTGCCATTGGCCCCCTATAGTGTCAAAGCTTGCTGTATAACCCACAGTATCCCAATCACTACTAGTGCGAACAATAAGTTTATACCGATGACCATCACCATTTAACCGCAGCTCCAAACCATCATATGCAGAAATATCCTCTGGCTCAGCAAAATTCTGAATAAAAAAGTGAATTATTTCTCATAGATGAAAGCACACAACCAACAATTAAGTTTCTGGTGCATGGACACCCAAGAAAGAACATTAAAAAAATATCTCTATCCTATCTCCAACAAACTATTCATTCTCGTATCAAAATTATCTCCAACAAACTATTCATTCTTGTATCAAAATTAAATTTCATTCACAAATTCTGGTTTCTTGATTGTGTTCCTCATAGCATATAGGCATGAAAAAGTATCTCAGTGCGATAATTTTTTCACTCTACATTAAGTGCTATGAAAATCTCTTGTACCCTAATTTTTTCTTTCTCCAAGAATAAAACACTCTTAAGGTTATTTATTCTAGGAGTTTGTTTGACAAAAAGTAAAAAGAAACAATATCAAAATCATATCACTTATATTGAGTGAATTGCAATTTAATTAATAGGTTTCATGAGATGTGGTCACTTGCACAATATACATTTGGCATCCAAATGATACTTTTAATAAAAGAGAAAGAACAAAAAAAAAAAAGGAGCACGGATCAATGAATGGTGAGATACATATAGCACAAAGATATGGATAAGTTTACCCTTGTTCTGATACTAGTAAAGCCGCCATTGTTTGCAGTTGAAACAACACCTGAAGGCGACAACCAAGAGGCAAAGACAAAGAGTTAAATATATTCCAATACATAACCTAGCACCATATTTCTACTGATATTACCTGAAAAACAATAACAGAAAATCGCATAGGCAACGGGAGATGACAAAAACAAACCTTTAAAAAGCCCTGTTGGTCCACCATTTTCACCACCAGTTCGGTCAATTTGAAATGTACTTTGACTAACGCCCCCCATCACAACATCATCTAAAGCTCCCCATGGAAGTTCTTTAAAACTATTTTCTGCAACAGGCATCCAAGACAACTGAAACTCAATTGACATACATCACACAGAACAACATCAAACTATTCAGTTTGGCTTCTCTGCAAGGATCTGAGCAAATTTTGTTTGCTTGTTATCTGAGTATTCTGATGAATATATACCAATAAGTTACTGAAGCCCAAAAATCCACATCCATGGGTATCCTAATTCTACCAATGACTTCGGCTTCTTGAAAAAATATCCTGCTGAAAATGACTTTTAATATAGATAGCTTCTCAAAACCATGGGTCCAAGATGAACGTAACATAAGTGAGCATAATACTCAAAATTCAATGATAGGAGGTCTAGTTCCTTGTTAGTGACATCTGTGGCTTCACAAGGTTTTCTTTCCATTTTCAGTTCCCAATTATATTTCCTATATTTCTCAGTACCAAGACCACCCTGTCCATTTATTTTTTAATAGATTAACTTTGATTTTATTATAAAGAAAAGGAATGTCCCATGGAACTAAACAGATGAAAGGAATTTGATAAGAAAATAGCATTGAGTAAAAACTACCTTCAAAACCAAATAATAATTTCCCATTCCGAAGTCCAACACTGGCCTTTACAGCATTAATCAAATTTCTCATTCCCAAATACTCTACCATTTCAGGTGAATCACCTTTGATCTGTTTTCATCAATAAAATAAACTGTCATGGATATGATTAGATCTTTGTAGCTAAAGCAAATAAGTTCTAAGTTACACTTCCTAGAAAAGAATAAATCTGACTCCACAGACACTAAAGATATCAGTTTGTTCACACCTCCGGTTCAAAGAACTTGATTCCCTGCAAAACACAACGTTTAAATGTCAAGGACCTAACAAAAAGAAACCAACATAAAGAATATCTGGCAAGAAATCTTTAAATCAGATGAATATCATAATTCAAATGCTTGTGTACCTGGCTGTATTTTGCTCTATCAGGAGTGTCTCCTTCCTTTGGACCAACAATTACAGAAACAGCATTAATAACTTTTCTCACTCCTTTAAAGTATTCAGGGATCAGAGTGCTCTCCTTGGTGATATCTCCAACAACCTGACATTCCATGAAAACTGACACAGTTAGAAATATGGAAATTGGAAAACAGGTTTGCAGAAAACTTGCTTCTTGTATGCAAATACAAAATAGAAACATTCCCAACCATAAGTCACACAACAAAGTGTTCGGCATAAAAAAAATGGTGGATATTCATCATAACAATTAAAATCATGGAAGATCTACAGCTCCAATCAACTTATTTGGGATAATATTTGAGCAGAGCATCTTTATTTCCTCATACAATGCAACATTCTACGCTTTGTTGATAGATATTGCTAGAAGCAAGCTTCTGACATCACTAGAAGCAAAACCATTTTCTTTATTATAGAGATGAACTGAACAGTTCTATTGAAAGAAAAAATAGGAAAAAATGTTTGAAAACAGAATCTAATTCCATTGCCACACTCAAACGTTTTATCCTTTATCAGAGCCATCACACCTGATGAAACATACTGATCAATAAATGACAAATGTGGAACTTCAACTGGTGAATTGCATGTCTATATTAAACAATGCAGCTACCATATCTGTCAAGGGCATAGGCAATTAGGCATCACTGTGAGAGTCATTAAGATTATATCAGTAGCAAGCATACCAAGTCAACATCTGGGCCTAACATCTTTCTCGCCTTCTCTTCATTTCTCACCTGAGAAAATGGGATGGCAATATAAGCAGCTACTACATAACGAAAACTTCAAAAATTGCATGTATTAAAAAGAGGTAGAACCAGAATACCAATATTCGAACAGGCAAACCTTTTGCCCGCAAATTGTCAACCACTCTTCTACCTACACCACCAGTGGCTCCAGCTACCAGGACTATTCCTGAAGTTTCCATTGTTTTTGCTGGTTCTTTGGGTGATGGACCAGATAGTTTCTCAACTATAAATTCAACAAACTTCCCAAACAATAAGCCATGTCAGCTAATGCAAAACAAACTTAATCAATAACCATTGGATGAGATCAAAATTTGAATATGCTGGTTATACCTTAGCAGGAGAAGGGGGTCCGTTGAAAAAATATAATGTTTTCAAGAATCTGCCTAGGTCCCATGCTTCTGCAGATATTATCCCTCTATAAGTTCTTGATGGGAAACTAGATGTGCTGTGTTGGTAAAGAAAAGCGTTCCGTGCGTTATTAACTTGAAGAAACGGTTTAGGAAATGGAGAGGACAGCAACTGAGGTTGTAAGGAATTCCTAGAAAAGTTTCTACCATAACCCTGCATTTTCAGTTGATTGAGTTACTTATAACCAAATAAACATCAATCGGACAGAACTAAAAGGAAAACCTATAAAACTCACAATATAAACACCAAATTACGCTAAGAAATTAAACAAGTTTTGGCCTACGTAGTATTACAATCCTCTTATGATCATGGTTTTACACTTTTTACTACACAAGTAATTGATAACCAAAAATATAAGTTAATGAGCAAATAAAATACTACATGCAGCATAGACTCAGCATCTCACTCAGAGCTAAAAGCAAGAAAACTACAGCAGTGCATGCATATATTATAAATAAATATGAGCATGATACAACTTTGATAAGTGAGATAACTACCTGACGATTGAGAATGGAAGGATAAGAGGACGGCGATGATAATTTGGTAGAACAGCAGCACTCCATTTCCGTATTGCCCAGATGATTTTTTTGCTTAAATTTAGAAGAGAAACAAAGATTTTACTAGGGACTAATTGTTGTTGATATTTGAAACGCTGGAGCAAATTTCGACCACACACGCTCACACTCGCAACAGTTGCGCTGCTAGTTGGGAAAAAATTGCACGAAAATAGATGCTTTCACACGGGCTCAAATTAAAGCCCAGTGAACCCCAGATTAAAAAATATGTGGGCTGGCTCACAGCAAGGCAGATTAAAGCCCAAGATCTAAAAAACATTTGCGTTTGCCGGGAGTCGAACCCGGGTCTATTGCTTGGAAGGCAATTATCCTAACCGTTGGACTACAAACGCCTGCTGGTAAAACGGAAGAAACATATATATAAGACTTAATATCAGTTTATTGGCCGCTGTCCCATATTTTATTCCCGTGTTCTCGTTTCAACGCGTACATATATTATTCCCACAAATATGACTCACATGGGACTGTTGTTGTAATAAAATAAATATTCTAAAGTTGAAAACCTTTATGATGTGTAATGAGACAAGGGGGGAGTGCTTTCGGCAAACGGCATTGGATAAATCTTGTCTGAATCCATACACCTGAGCTGTTGACATGGTTGAATAATTTCAGGCCCCTTTTTGTAGACATCATGCCCAGCAAATTTGTTCTTTAATTCTAATTTATACCAATTTTATGCCGACAATATTTTCATAAACTAATCCCATTTCAACTCAGAAATAATGTATAACGTCCTTCTAGCATTTGATTCTAATTTTATATATCGCGTTGACAATTCCTGTCTGTGTTCTATGCTTACTAAGTCAACATTATTGTCTGTCGACCATTTTGTTGTTAACATTGCTACTGCAAGATTTCGATCTCTATGGACTCTTGTGATTCGCAGGTCACAAGTAGTAGAAAAGATTTTGATTTTGATTTTGATTTTGTTTCTCATACAGTGAACGTCGAAATGAGCTTTTGCTGACGCTTGAGAGATGTCAAATGAAATTCCTTCGAAGGGATAATATTAAGGCTTGCATGTTCATAATTTCTTACTTTCAGAAGAATATTAATTTAATTAAATTATAAAGAGTAAAAGCATAAAGAAATATAGAGGAGGCAGAAAGGTCCTACAATGTACCTACCAAACACGGTCTTTGTATGGGATATAATATATATGTATATACATATGATTACAATGAAAGAAAAAGAGTAGACACATAAACCATTTCCTAATAAGAATGATATTATTTTACTACAATATTATTTAAAACGGTGGTTTAGTTTGCTTTGAGTTGGTGCCCACTTCATGAAATGTTTCATTTAATTGAATAGCAGCAATACGTGACCATTCATGTAATCTGCCGTCAAAACATAATGAAAAATTAAAAAATTGAAATAATACCATGTCAAAGGTTCAAAACCCCATAAAATATTTGTATTAATTAGCAAAATAATTGTCAATAAGATCATGCAACTAAAGTCAATTAATCCTTGTTCTGCTTCTACTAACCAACCATTCTACAGTAGTCGTACCTGTGAATTTTCAAATTAAAATTCTGCTCAATATATACGAGCTCTTGGTTCATTTAACATTATTAATTGAGTAGTTGTTTTTAATATAATATTAATTAACTAATAACAAATATGTTATAATTAAAATAATTAAGAGGTCAAACGTAGTTGTTACGGATATTAGTTGTAGCCAAAAGTCCGCTCCCCTCATATATTCATTGACCTTTTTGGTGCTAATAACAAGAACACACGCTCTCTTAGTTTCTTTAATTTTGTTTTTCTTATTTTCAATTGTATAATTAAATAATATTAACAATTGATTAGCTTCTTATGATCACTTTGAGTCTCAACGACACCATAATTGGATAATTATTTTCCGGTTTAAAGTTTAACCCGAGAAAAAAAAAAGGCTGAAGATCATAATCCAACAGGATTTTTAGATAACCCTAACCGCCAAAACTGCTGCTTAATCTTCTATCAGATCATACCAACTATCAAAAGCAGATGAAAAAGCACTTCCATTCGAATCTCTTTTGCAAAATTAGCTTTTCTAGGAAGTTCTTGATTTTCAACCTTTCTCTATTTATAAGTACAAATTGCTAAATAATAATAATAATAATAATAAAAAAAGAAAGAGTTTACTAGTTTTGTGTAACGCAGATACTGCTCAATCTTCTTATTTATGCTTACTCTATAATGGTAAACTAAGATATCCTGATGATGAAGGTAGAGGAATTGATTAATTAATCCAAAGTTGGCAATACAATCTTAGTTTAAATAAAAATCCCACTAAGAGTACTGAGATGTTGACAAATTAATTATTTGTGTTAATATATATATGTATATATATGGTCTACCACAACACAGCCAAACAAACAGGTCATGATAGAAAGTGAAATATAGACAAGTTTATAAATGTTGCAGGAAATGAAAAAACAAAAACAATATATAAAAGAAAGGAAACAAATCGAATCAATGACATGCTGTCTTCTATATATGCATATATATACTTGCTACTTGCTAGATCAAATTATTAACTTTTCATATGCTTAATGTAATAATATTGCTGATAATCGGTCGAAGGGATCAGCGACGGCAGAAAATGGACGATTGCATTCCAACAACCAACAATGAGTGAGGGGCTCAAAATTATTGTTCTAATCTTGCATAACTTTCTGTTCCATGCATGTCTTTTAGGATAACTTTAAGAATATCAAACAAATCGCACTTCCATTTATCTTTCTGTTTGCATTAATTACTGTATAAGTTATCGAGAAGTACTGTAGTCGAATAAGAAATCTCAGAAAAAAGAAATATCTATAAAAGATGAAGGATTTTATATAAACTTTTGTACGCAATCAAAATGATGGCTATGAAGTTGTAAATACCCATATATTAGCATTTTCATTAAAAGAATTGAATATATATGGTAAGTTTAATTTTTCAAAATATGCTTGATTCGGTGATTTTCACTAAGACTTCAACCAATCTTTTTGACATTTTGATAATTATCTATGAGATTGTTTTGAGGGAAATAATGCTCAAATCGCATAGTTTCCAATCTCAAAAGAAAGATACTAAAAATAACTTTTTGCATAGTATATAGAGTTTACACTGTACAGTAGTAGAAAATCAACAGAGAAATCAATTTCCCACTAGCCGAACAATGAGATATAGCAAATTAAATTAATTAATTGTAATGGTAGATGTGATGTAGTTGATAAAATCTCGAAGAAAGTGGACTGAGATTATGAAATTAATAAAACCTAACCGCGGCTATCGGGAGAAGAGAAGGAACCACTGAAAACAAGACCATGTGTGACACCGAGTGTGAGACCATCAAATACTTTGATTTCCCCACTTGTTTAAGGTTTTTTTATTAATTGATTAAATGCTTTCTTAAAAAATAAATCGTCCTTTTTACCAAATTTAACAAAGAGTAGGACCAGCTGGATCTTATTCTTTAGCTTTACGGCTTTGACTTCTTAACGCAAGCCACATGCGCAGCTTCGGCTTCATCAACCCAAATAGCACGACTCATTGCGAAAATCCAAGGTGTTGCCATTTGACGGTGACAAGCATTTTCCGTAGAAGCCGCTGGGAAAATCTTACTTTGACCCACTTTGGTCTGTTGTCGCTGTTGTTCACCTCTTCTGAAATTAGGTCTGCGACTACTGTAAGCATCATTTTCATACCTTTTTACCCTAAATCTAGTTTCCTAAGTGAATTCTGACCTAAATTTACTGTTACCGCCCATCATATATATTATCTGTACAGTATTATAGCTCAGAGTTCCGGTAATAAATGAGACAATACAAATGGATATTTGACCGCACATGCACTGAAATTTCACTGAGACTTATCGGTGGAGGCCGGCGGCTTATCCCACCTAACTAAGCTGCCACGCGGCATTTGCATACTCAGTTTCAGTATACCAACTTAATACCCTATGACAAAACGCACCAATATAAGACTGCATTGTTTATACTTATACAATTTCCTCATTATTTCTTTCTTAACAATTTTCAAAGTTCTATATTTGATTTCTTGACTTAGCCATCCCTAATCTTAATTTTACTTGACCCCCACGCACTTGAGCCCTTACGCGGTAGGGCTTGTTTTTGCTCTCCCTTTTGTCTCTATATATATGCCCACCGGCAACTTTCAAAAGATACTCCACAAAGCTCTCTCCACATTTCCTCCTTCCAACTACAAAACCCAGATCTCATTTTCTCTCTTCTGCTCTTCTTTCGGCTTCTGACGTTATCGTGCATCTAAATTCAATCATTCATGGCTCGTTTCGGTTCTTTCGTGCTCGTTTTCTTGGTTCTCTTTGCCTCAGTTGTGCCATCTTTAGAAGCGAGAAAGCTCTTGATAAACACAGAGAGCAAAAACGTGAAAGTTCCTTCTTTGTTTAAGAGCTTGGTTCTCAGTGCCTTGCCGAAGGGAAAAGTCCCGGCCTCTGCTCCCAGCAAGAAGACTCATGCCACGCTTGACAATGAACAGCTCTTTGCCCGCCATCTCGCTGGCATTGATCGGATTCTGCGCTCAGTTCCAAGCCCCGGAATCGGCCATTAGTCTTTCCAAACCATACATTCTAATCCAATATCAAGCGCTAGTAACTCTTAATTGGTACCTGCTGCTACAATTTTTATTTTTTCTTTTTTAATTCTTTTCTATGGGGTTAGATATATACTATCATTGTACACATAGAAGTGTATAGATACAGAATCAGGCTTTTCTTTTTTACTTTTCTTTATTTCCACTTCATGGGATTAATTAGTATATGCATATCCCTTTATATGATTAATGAGAAGTTTTTTCGTTGCTCATAACAGTTACATGTACTACTAATATGTATGTTATCTTCTTCCTGTTTGGTATTCGAGAAAATTTAGCACCCCAGTTCCTGAGAAAAAGAAAACTGTATGCATTGAATAAGGTGCTGAGAAAATCAAGCCATCTTCGAAAAAACAAAAGAAAAAAAATTGTAGTGGTGTTGAGGTGTACTTGTCATTTAAAGTAGGGAACTTGGTGGTCTGATTTGGTAAAAGAAAAGCCTCAAAAAAGTCGAAAGCGCGTTTCAGAGATGAATCCATCACTAGCCGATTGTCGGCTGCTTTGCAAAAAAGATGTAAATGCTAATATTGTTGCATGTCTCTATGCCTATATATATATAGCGCATTAGCTTCATAGATGTATGACCCAGCACCTCATTTCTTGATTCTACAATAATAAGCTGAAATTGTGGCTCCGTTACAGCAAAAATCATGTGGAAAGTACAGCATTCGTAGCCATTGAATTTTGGTGTATGAAATCATGTATTTGGAGGTACATTTAATAATAAAACGCAACTTACACTTAAAAAATACATGTGCTCTTCTGGTTTTGTATGAAAGGTGTGTCTTATGTCCAGTCTAATATAATAGAGAAGAAATTAAATTAAAATTATGCATATGAACATGACAAATTAAGATCAATGTCACGGGTTTTATCATTATAATTAAATTAATCAACTATACTATACATTAATTGAATAAGAAACTCGTTGAACTTGATTAATCATATTTTATTGGAAAATTATACATGGACTCATCTCAAGTCATGAGTCACATATGTACTGCTGTGATCAAATTATTATGTTCAATTCATTCATTAATATTTCAAACATACAAGGAATACATTAAGCTGTGTCTCCAGGCCATCAAAATTGACTGGGAGTGAAAGATGCTAGCAATTGACTGTCAACCAGTCATGTATACTACTGCCGCTTCCTTACTCTTTCCGGCGACTATATATATATATGGTGTTGCCTTCTTGCATTATAATAATTAAATTAAGACCAAATTGGTTACGTCTTGTGTCACCAAAATCTTCTCTGTGGAATAAATTGTCACATGAATCTTGACTATTTTAAAGCCTCCTATTATTCCTCGCCAGAAAATTCCATCTAAGGACTTCAAAACTTTAATTTAAACACAAATGTAGACATACCCAAAACCTATATTTAGTCTAGGTATCGAATTGTGCAATTTTATTGAAATATCAACCGAGGCGGAGCTACATAGGGGCATGCAGTGGCCCTGGCCCTCGCCGGCTCCGAGAAAATTTTAAAATTCTAAAGTAAAATATACCGATTTAATCTTTTAAAATTTGTTTTTCTTAGTTTGGTCCTTGCAAGTTTTGAATCATTTTGTTTGGCCTCCCTTAAATTTAATCTTAGCTCATCTGATTAAGTGTCAGTGACAGTTACATTTGCTATGTGCATCCCTGAAATTTGGTCTTAATCCCTGTCTCTGACAACTCATTGTCCACATCACTTTCATTTGCTGGTGAACGGTGTGATTCACACGAAAATTAGTAGTTTGATCAAATAAAAAATCAAACATAAATTCTAATCGTCTTTTGAACGATTTCTGCTTAGCTTAAAAAGGAAGGCGCACACACACACACACACACACACATATATATATATGCTGGCTAATGACACGACTAATCGAGTTTAATTTTAAAAGGAAATGATTTGGGATTAATTAAACATCAAACATTCAAACACGAGAGCATTAGACATGTATGAAACACATAATTAACATAAATGATGAGAACTGCTAACGTAGATTTGCCCATCTCAAAACCAATCATTTAGACATATTTACAAACCAAAACGTGTTGCATATCTGTCTGTTGTGCAGTTGCCCCCATGCATCAACTGCCTGAAATCCGAATCTTAATTCTTTTATCCACGACAATGACAAAAGCCTCTCGTTACAGTCGATTTTTGACTTTGGATGTCTATTTATCATTATTATTATCATCATTATTATTGCTACGAGAAATTAATTTCTTGTTAGACAGAAAATACATATATATAATAATTCTCTATTAGAGTTCTAACTGTTAATGTCAATAATGTCACACGTGACGGTCAATGTTTGACTTAAACTAGTATTAATTGTTGATGATGCATGTAATTTGTGGGCGATTTTATTAATTTGAATATGTTAGGATTAAAGAAATCACACAGATGATTAATTAATAATAATTGTCATAAAATTAGCTAATTATATTAATTAGTAATTTAGGTGACAGTCACGGTCAACAGGTCGCCATGTGGGTAGGCTACCCATGAGATGACTGTTTGACTTTTCTGTGGTTTCGGTTTTGGACCACACGAGAATGGTTTGTACCTTCAATTCCGCCACGCATTTCCCATTTATTTTTTTGATTTTGATTTTGAGAAGAATAATGTCAATTGGGTATTCAATTTTTCAAATTATATCGACCACGTATTTATGTCATTTTCTTGACTTAGAATCCGGTAGGTGAGATATATTTGTTCTTTTTAATATTAGATTTTCAATTATATAAAAAATTTGTTGCAACTAATTAAGAGTCTGTTACAATATTATATTATCTCCAAACTTTGAGCTCAAATTATGTGAGTTTTTATCCCCTATTCAAAATGAAATTTATCCAAAATTGCCATGAAAAACCATTTTAAATATATTGTTATTCTTAAATATGTAATTAATAGCATTTAGTTAACAGTTCTGGTAGGACTTATATATTACCTGTTTAATTTTTCCCAACCAATTTTATATGCAGAAATAATATTATATTTCCACCGAAAGGAAGAGATATTATATATATATATATATATATATATATATATATATATAGCTAACTAATCTAATTTATTCAACTCTACGCAAAGGGTTGAAGACTACTTTTTTGACTTGATCTAGCAGGTTTATGATAATCCTGGCTCCTATCATATTTAACAACATTTGATAATTCTATTATTTAACTTGATAATTACGGAAGCAAACAATTTAATTAATTTTGTGCGGAAATAACCAATCAGTTTCTAAACAAACCCTAATTAATTAATTCTATGATTCATGATTTTAATTTCACCAAGGTGTTTATGATGATTCAGAGTTTTCTTGTCATTTTCAATTTTATTGAGAACAATGACGTGTGAGCAAAAATGCAAAATAAACATTGAATTGGGCTTTTTTGAACATGTCATCTTCTGGGCTTTGATGTTGAACTTGCCATCATAGCCCATATCGCAAAGCTTATTTTATCTTAGACATCCTTCGGGTTCAAATTATGGAGATTTTGCAGTGCTTCTCGTGTACTTTAAAATTACAACTGCGCAAAAAAAATTAATGGAATACTAATTTTTCATAATTAATATTAAGTAATTTTACTTTCAATCCACAGCAGACTAACCACTAAAACTTTAAAACCGCAACACTCTTGAGTCTTGAGTCACAGAGGTATATTAATATGATGATTATTTAATTACCAATTCCAGGGATTGGCCCAGGATGGTCCTTACGACTATGACCATGATGACCGCCGTGGCTTGGAGAAGAAGGCGGGACATTAGCCTTTGCAGGAACAGTAAATGAATCCTTCGGCAGCGTGTTGCTTGTTTTTGAATTGTCAGACTCCCATGGTGGATGGTTTTGAGTTGCAGAAATGTTGGCAGCTGCCATTAAGAAGATAATAAGATATATTGCGAGGATGAAGAAGAAGAAGAAAGACGAGGAGTAATATTTCTTGAATATTGAAGCCATTATCTATTGATTGTCAGAATCGATCAGAGAGGATTTGTCGAGAACGTACTTGGAGTTTATATGTGCATATATATATATATATATATATATATATATATATATATATGCATGCGTGGTCACGAAATACTGTTGTTTTTGGGCCGAAACAAACACTAACAGTTGGTGTTTAAGTACGGGAAAGAGTTTCTACAACTTTTCTTTTCCTGCATTCTCTAAATTTGGAGATATATTTTTTTCATTAAATTCGGTGAAGATAAACATTTACTTAATCATAGAAAGGCAGAGGATTAGGGATCTTTTAATTTGGCTAGAAGAAGTATAAGAGATTAATTAATTATTATAGGACTTGCTTGAATTAGTCACGTTTGAATGAGTAAAGCGAGTTACTTTCTGCCTTTGGACAGAAAGCTAAACACGTGCTTAATTATAGAAACGCAGAGGATTAGTGGGGCTGTTGGCTAGAACAATTAAGTGATTTATATATGTGGTAATCCTCCTATACGAAGTCAGTTTATTTACGTACCCATTCTTAAAGCATTCGAATAAATTTAGATTTTGCGATCCAATAAACAAACATCTTTACGTATGGGGAAATGCAAAAACTAATATAGGTATATGATATATATTAAATCAATCACTGACAATTCTTTTTATTGAATAACTTTAAATAATATCAACAATAAAATAAAGGAGAGTAACAAAACAGTTAAGAAGAAGATGGATTGAATATAGCCCAACCTCAATCATTGAGTTGGGCTTCCATGTAGATTATCCTTGATATCAGCAAACTTGGGCTTCCATGGAAAATCCTGGAGCCTCGTGATATACACGTCCATGAGGCTATAAGAAAAATAGTTAGTGCTAATTAACTGATAATTAAGAATGTCAATTACAAAATTAATCAATGGTATAAAGATAATAGTGTGATGTCACATTAATCACTAGATCATGGCACTGCATAGGCTGGTGAGTGAATGGACGCAGAGAAGATCACATAAGCAACCCCACAACAGAAAACTATGGTCATGACCCATCCGCACAAGAATCTCAATAGGAGCTTCCAATTTACATTCTGAGAAGAATATCTTAGCATCAGGAATTTTGGAGCATAACAACATGTTAGCCAGGATAAAAGATTATGCAGAAGAAATCTTAATTACCTGAAGATCATCTGCTAATCCAACTCCAACAAGAGATCCGACAAAAGCATGAACACTTGAAACAGGAAGATTTGTTTTGGATACGATGATCACTGCTGTTACAGTAGACAATTGTGATGCCAATCCTCTAGAGTTACTCATGTATTTTAGCTTGCCGCCAAGACATTGCGTTAGCTTCCATCCACACAGGAAGAATCCCATTGCAGCAGCAAGTCCGCCGAGAGCTTTAAACCCCCAGCTCACACGTATGTATTCCTGAGAATGATAAAGTTGTAATATTGTTACACTCTGGTTTTTACAATGCGGATTTTACTAACTCTTTTGATTAGAATTGATCAAACTCACCACTTCTTCACCATTTCCTGAATATTTCGTTCTATGATTGAAGATATCAACAATGGCTCCGTATGGACTCACAACAGCTGCTATCTCACTAGTAGATTGAATGAGACTGCATAATTTATGAGCATATTTTAGTAAGTTCACATTGTGGAGTTTTATTAAATTCAAGAGTAAGCTGTGAACATACGCGAAGATACACGAAGCTAGAATTTGTGGAAAGCTGAAGAAGTCTTCTGTTTCATCATATTTTTCTGCTAGAGCATGGCGAATGAGGGTTTTCCTGTCATACTCAGTAACCTGTTTCATCATGACAGGAATGGAAATTAGTAGAACAAACATTAGTTAACAAGGAGTTGCAAAACTGAGAGCTTACTTACTGGAGACAGTGTGGATTTAGTGAAGTTTCTGATGAAATTAGATGCACTTTGCAATGGACTTGTTTTTTCATTCCTCTGAAAGTCCTTTGTTTGAACCAAATGGTTTGGGGTAGACTCGAGCAACTGTTTGAATGGTGTTGACGGTTCAGTACTAGAATTCAAATGCAGGGAAACAGATTGAATATGCTCAGATTCTTTGATTGTGTCCGGTGATCCCCAGCTAATTTGCTCTTCTTCCTCATAGACTGTGTGAAGTACTCTCGTCTGCACGAATTCCCTCAGTACATTTTCTTCTTCGTAATCACCACCATTGCCATTTGTATCACCGCAGTTTTGATCCTGATTTTCAATACATTGTTCCTTGACAGAAGTACTCGTGTTTTTCTTTTCGGTCTTGTGTTTTGCAGTGGTATCAAGATTTTTTGTGGCCAAAGGAACCACGACAATCTATAGAAAAACCAAATTCAAAGTATTTTTAACTGATACAAATTAAAAAGTGTTACAATCAGATTATTTACCAGAGATACGAGCGCTCCGCTAATAGTGGCCAGCGCAACAGCAGCTATGGCAGCCCATCCAGGAAAGCGTTCTAGGTGTTCTGTGACCTGCCAAAAAAATATTTAAGCAGCGGAAGTAATTATTTGGAGATCAAAATGCAAGAGCAGGAAAATTTAGATGTACCAACCTGATAAATAAGAAAGAGGCAAAGGAGTCCTGCAGATATTCCATAATTGAAAGGGAGGAAAATGAGAATTCTCGTCCTTGCATTTTCATGGCGAAGTATATAAGCCTTCAAGAGAAAGAAGAAGAAGAATGCACATATGCAGGCAAATAATGGAGCTACGGTCCATTCCAGGAATATCCAAAGCAGACCTCCACCATTAAAATTGTGATTGTCATTCTGCATTAGACCATCGAATTAGAACTGAAATTTCTTGCAGAGCAAACCCTTCAGTACTTCGCCATCAGAAATATTTAATCTATACCTTGTTCCACATGGGAATGTAATTAGAACCTTCTGTAACTAGCATTGTTCCCAGCAAAGCACCCTGTGTTGCTTGCTGAGATGAAACAGGTAACTCCCAGCATGTTGCAATTGCCATCCAGATTGCTGCTCCAAAAAATAAGCTAATAAATATCAAGAAAAGGAAGCTGTAGTAACAACAGTTAAGGACTAATAAATGATGTGAAGTACTACTTGCACTGATGAGAACAACTACCATACTCCACATGAGAAAACCTTCACTTGGTTGATTTTCTTTGATAAACTGCCACCACACACAAACTTTTATTAGCTATCAAGGTTTCATAGTGTTTGATCATAATATCTGCTATCTTTCATAGAGTTTGTTCTCTGGACCTACATCAGAAAACAACGCATCGACAGTGGTGTTGATGGACAAAGCTGCTCCAGGAACATATATTAAGCCAGCCATTATTGATGCCTTTACAAGGGTCAGTGATCCTGAACCTAGTGGTGTCGAGAACTGTCGTTCAACAACAATTAGGAAAATTTTCAGAGGCTACAGAAAAAGCACCAGTAAAATCAATAAAGGAAATAGGTTATTATATGTATTTGAAAGAAAGAAGAAGACCGACCGGGGCTGGAATATTGTTGGCACCAGTTGAAAATGCCATAGCAATAGCAGCAAAAGCTCCAAGTATTGGCACCCATCGATAAGTCTCCTTCCATTTTCCAACAACATTGACGGCAAATTCAACCGGGATTTTCTCGTTCTCGGCAGGCATTCCGCCGGATTATCGAGTCTCAATAGGTAAAAATTAAGTCCTGGATATGGATGGCATTAGAAATTTTGTTAAAAAAATTTCACATAGGATGTATCCCCAAGGACTTGGACCGGTTTTGTTGTTTCTCGTAATGTTCTATTTTCTGTTTCTTGTTTTGTAATGTAAGTGCCTGACCATCACTGCTGTTCTCCTTGTAATTTTCATGCATAAGATTTCTTTATCATTAATTGGACAATCCAATGTATTCAACTCAAACTATGGATGAAAATTCGGAAGCTGAAATCCTCTATATTTTATTGAAAAGACCTAATTTGGAGATAGACGCCAACGAACATGAAACAAGTTTACGGATAAATTCAATATTGTAGCATTACAATTGATATAAAATGAAAATTTCAGCTGTTAAATAAAAGTGGATAAATATTGTTAGACGTATTCACTAAAAAATAACAATAATGGAAGTTCTTGAAATGAATCTTTTAGGGCTGTAATTGATGTTGAATGTTCGCGTATTGGGAAGCAAAATCACTAATGAAATATGCCAATAAATGTGCACAGACATGATAGATAGAATTGGACGGGGACCATATAATAAGATAGTTGGAAGAAAAGAAAGAAGTGAAATTTGAATTCAATCAATCGATTATTATTATTATTATTATTATGTAGAGAAAAGTACGTATAAAAATAAGAAATAAGAGTAGAACGTGTTTCTAGGGGTTAGAGTAGATAGGTAGGCATGCTCCGTTATGCTGTTGTGTAGGTGGGTGCAGCTATAAAAGCGGGGAACATGTCCCTCTCGACTTTTGTTTTTGCACTTGCATAAAACGTGTGCGTTTTGGTTCCGTCAATTTTATAATATTAAGTAGTAAAAGACTGATGAGTCTGTCAAAATGCAATGCATAATTCCAAAAAAAAAAAGAAAAGAAAAAAGAATATTATCCAAAAATGGCTAAAGACCCCCAACACCCACGACTTATATTATTCGATCTAAAAAGAATAATACGATTGATTCATTCATTCCTCACCCATTGGCAGTGGGTGCCCACGTTTGTTGTACTGATCATATTATTTTCAAACCATATTATTAATCCTTGCAATTCAAATCAATGAGTAAAAAGCTGACAGTAATATTTAATTTTTAAGAGTGTGTTTTGTTAAAAAATTACTACGATTAATCTTGAATTGTTTATTCATGTTACAACTCATATTTCTAGAACTAAACCTAATTGAATTATTTAATTATAGTGCAACCCAATACATACTTTTTGGGTTAGATTGGACCAATTCTATATCGGATTTTTGTGTATTTTATTTAAGTTGAAGGGAAGAAAAAATCCACTTATTATAAAAAAATAAGGATTCCAGCCTCTTATCTCTGGAGAGTTGGCGTAGAATTGTCCGTGGCAAGGTCGGTAAAAGAATAAAATTATCATAATAGGAAAATTAAGTTAATGAGTAGTTAATAAACAATTAAATGCATTTTAAGTTCTATGATTTTAAAATAAAATAATAATAATAATAATAATAATAATAATAATACTTATTAGAAAGATATCATCACAGCAAGGCTAAAAATGCAGAGGGAAATGACAAAAATGTACAGCAAAGCTTTTGAGGTGGAGTCCAGAAAAGATAAAACATTATTCAAAGCCTTTTGGTATCGCTATTTCACACGCAATACCAATAGCCCTTTCGATTCCCTATCCCATTTAATTCATGTAAAGTAAATCCTCTGTTTCGTTTTCATTTTCCAAAAGAATCAAAACATATTTCTGTTTTCTTTTATCGTTGTTTTTCTTATATATAGCATAGATATCAAGATATTTTTCAGATAATAATCTAAGCTAGATACTCGCTTTTCTTGCCCATCTTTAATTCTTATCATAATCAACCACTTACTTAATAAGATTTGAAATTATTCAAATTTCAAATAAAAAATAAGGTCCTAAAAATATTTTACGAAATTATAAATAATTCAAAACGTGTATATTCCACTTGTTTTCACTAATATTGTGAGATGTGACATTTTAATAGTATATTTATTATAAATCTTATGAAATTGAGTGTTTGTGAAATATTTATTTACGTTAATTATAGTGTTTTTAAAATGAAATAAATAAATAATTATTAATATTAAACATAATTTTATGAAAGGCAAAATCTAAATTATATTCTCATCTCTATCTCTAGGTGGGAAACAGAAGAGCAGCCCGCAAACCAAAAAAAAAATGGGCAGATAATCATTTTATTATTCATACTTTGCTTTTTTCCCTTTTTGTATGAGAAGAGAGTGGAAACAAAGAAACTTTCTCCCCCATTTAAACTTTATCATCACTAAATTTCCATCAAATACCAAAAAAAATTAATAAAAAAGAAAGAAAGGAAAAGCCAACATCACTTTCTCCGTCAACACGAACAAATTAGGTAAAGACATCATGTGAGTCAAAAAACACACACCATACTCAATGCTGACCAATTTCCTCTCCCAATTTCCCTTTATACCCCCGACATTCTCCGCATCATCCAGCATGTACGTAAGGACAAAACTGTCATTCCACTTTCAGCATAAGAACGAACAACCCCAACCAGGAGTATTCCTTTCTTGTCACCCCAACCAAGAGAAAAATATTATATAAATTATTTTATTTTTGTACGTACTCATAACACCACCCCATGACCAAGCTATATCCACAACCTGTTACCATAAAATACAACAGCCAACCACGTGTTTCCACCTCATCAATCTTATGTCACTGATGACGTCATAATTTGACATGTCACCACGTCTTCCGCCTTATCCGCAAAATATCCCCTCCATGTGGCACTATCTTGAGCCCACAACTTGTTCCTTTGTCCCCACTCTACCTGCTCAGGTACATCTAGGACCACAGGGTATCCGAGTCAGTCTCTCTGACTGCTCGACACGTGGCTTCGAGGAAAAGTATTTGTTACGTGTTATAAGCTGACTGGTTGGTAGTGAAAGCTATTTAATGAAACATAAAACATGTGATGGTTTTGTTGGATAATCACGTGATGACGTGTGGAACCAGCTGGCAAAGTTGACGGATTGACACGTAGACGGCTGCCTACGGAGGAGGGAGTAAGACCGCGTGAGCCGAAAATTCGGCATTGCCAGCTGGCATTACTGGCCAGTCTACAGGCCGACCTTATCCTCTTCCTTTTTTTTTCTTTTTTCTTTTTCTGTTTTCTTAATTATTCTAGTTCTTTTTTTTATTATCCTCCAAAAAAAATTTTTTTTCCAAAGGAAGAACCATAGTTTGTAGAGAGAGAAAAGGAGAGAGAGAGATTGTTAACGTGACTTGAGATAAAGGGAAAGACCAAGCCAAACCAAACCCTAGATTTCATTCTTGCTAACTGAGAAAAATTAGATTTTTTTCTTCTTTTTTCCAATTTTTGATCCACTCTTTGCCTTAAAGGATTCAATTTTTTTCGTTCGTCATAGTGGGCGAAGGTTAGTTTTCTTTTAATATTTATTTTCTTATTTTTCTATTTGGTGAATGAGATGATGTAAGGCTTGTTAATTATTATTGGTTCAAGATTGTTGTATAGATTATGTAACAGTAAATTTTATTACAGTTCTATTTGTACGGGTTTTCTTTTCTTATTTGGATCTTGATATGTATGATTTTGAATGTTCAATTACATGTTTTTTATTTGTTTTGCTGTGTTTCTTGATTATTTTCTAAGTAACGATGTTAATTTCTTGATACCCTTTACAGATCCTGCCAAGTTACAGTCACATCACGGCAGAACCAATCTCGCGTCTGTTTTATAATCCTGAGATCTTGTGGTGAACTTTTGAAGTTGAGGGTAATAACAGTAAGGGGTAAATATGATGTCAAAATCGTATACCAATCTTTTAGATCTAGCCTCTGGCAATTTTCCTGTGATGGGTCTCAGTCGTGAAAAGAAACGATTACCACGAGTAATGACGGTTCCTGGTGTCATTTCTGAGCTTGATGATGATCAGGCAAATAGTGTGAGCTCAGACGTACCATCCTCCGTCGTTCAAGATCGTGTTATAATTGTAGCAAATCAGTTGCCTGTAAAGGCTAAGCGTAGACCGGATAATAAAGGTTGGAGTTTTAGTTGGGATGAAGATTCTTTGTTGTTACAGTTAAAAGATGGTTTGCCTGAAGATATGGAGGTTATATATGTTGGGTCATTGAGGGTAGATGTTGATTTGAGCGAGCAAGATGATGTGTCACAGCTTTTGTTGGATAGGTTTAAATGCGTTCCTGCATTTTTGCCACCGGACATTTTGGCAAAGTTTTATCATGGGTTTTGTAAACAGCATTTGTGGCCTCTGTTCCATTATATGCTTCCATTTTCGGCTACACATGGAGGAAGGTTTGATAGGTCTTTGTGGGAAGCATATGTTTCAGCCAACAAGATTTTCTCACAAAGGGTGATTGAGGTTATAAACCCAGAAGATGATTATGTTTGGATCCATGATTATCATTTGATGGTGCTTCCTACATTTTTGAGAAGAAGGTTTACTAGATTGAGAATGGGTTTTTTCCTACACAGTCCATTTCCTTCGTCAGAGATATATAGGACTCTACCTGTAAGGGAAGAGATTCTCAAGGCCCTTTTGAATGCAGACCTTATTGGTTTTCACACTTTCGATTATGCGCGGCATTTTCTGTCTTGTTGTAGTCGCATGTTGGGGTTGGAGTATCAATCAAAGAGGGGTTATATTGGATTGGAATATTATGGAAGGACTGTTGGAATAAAGATCATGCCTGTTGGGATTCACATGGGACAAATTGAGTCTGTTCTGAGACTTGCAGATAAGGAGTGGAGAGTAGAGGAGCTTAAACAGCAGTTTGAAGGAAAAACTGTGTTGCTTGGTGTTGATGATATGGACATCTTTAAAGGGGTCGATTTGAAGCTGTTGGCAATGGAACATATGCTGAAGCAGCATCCAAAGTGGCAGGGAAGGGCAGTACTTGTACAGATTGCAAACCCTGCTAGAGGAAAAGGGAAAGATCTCGAGGAAATACAAGCTGAAATACATGCAAGATGCCAGAGAATCAATGAGACATATGGCCAACCTGGTTATCAACCAATTGTTTTCATTGATAGGCCAGTATCTCTCAGCGAAAGAGCTGCATATTACACACTTGCTGAGTGTGTTGTGGTCACAGCTGTGAGGGATGGAATGAATCTCACCCCTTATGAGTACATTGTATGCAGGACAGGGAGTTGCTGGATCAGGGTCTTCTTCAGAATCAAGTGGGCCAAAGAAGAGTATGCTAGTGGTATCAGAGTTCATTGGATGTTCTCCTTCACTTAGTGGTGCTATTCGGGTTAACCCATGGAACATTGAAGCAACTGCAGAGGCAATGCATGAGGCAATTTCTATGAATGATGCTGAAAAGCAGATGCGCCATGAGAAGCATTATAGGTATGTCAGTACTCATGATGTGGCATACTGGTCTCGGAGCTTCTTCCAAGATATGGAAAGGAGTTGCAAAGATCATTTCAGAAGACGTTGTTGGGGAATTGGCTTGAGCTTTGGTTTTAGAGTTGTAGCCTTGGATCCAAATTTTAGAAAGTTGTCCATTGATGCCATTGTTTCTGCATATCTAAGGTCCAAAAATAGAGCTATTCTGTTTGATTATGATGGAACTGTAATGCCCCAAACATCTATCAACAAGGCACCAAGCCGAGAAGTGATCTCAATCATTAATACTCTTTGCAATGATGCCAAGAATACTGTTTTTGTTGTTAGCGGAAGGGGAAGGGACAGTTTAGGCAAGTGGTTTTCTCCATGCAAGGAAACTTGGAATTGCTGCCGAACACGGTTACTTCATGAGGTTTGTATAATCTTTCTTTCTCTTTTCTCTTTTTTATATTTGCACTAGCTTCTAAATCAAGTGTCTATCAGGTGGTCAGCAGATGAGGAATGGCAAAATTGTGGGCAGAGTGTTGATTTTGGGTGGATACAAATAGCTGAGCCTGTTATGAAACTGTATACAGAGGCCACGGATGGTTCTTATATTGAGACCAAGGAAAGTGCCTTGGTCTGGCACCATCGAGATGCAGACCTAGGTTTTGGATCTAGCCAGGCCAAGGAGTTGTTGGACCATCTAGAAAGTGTGCTAGCAAATGAGCCTGTTGCTGTAAAGCGTGGTCAATTCATTGTAGAAGTGAAGCCACAGGTATGTATCTCTGAGTCAAAGTTTCAGACTTTGAACAAGATTATTGCATAGAAGTGAAGATGTTCCCTTTTAGTATAGGCAGGCTGAAATTTTATTTATTTTAAATATTTTTAGTTGTGTACACTAATCTTGTTGAACAGAACAATGCCGATGCAAGAAGATTAAAACTCTTCTAGAGTTATCTATCTTTATATACTCTCGTAATAAATCTTAGGTTCAAAACCTTGATTAGATGGAAACCCTCACAGATATGCATGGTTGTTTGCAGCTTTGTTTTATTCAACCATTGAGTGGTGGTGCAGAGAATAAAGCTTCCTTCTTATATGCAACATGCCTGAATTTAATGTTAGAATCTTGTATAACTAGCTAGTCTTTCAATAGTTGCTAAATGATGGTTTCTCAAACCAATTATGTTGTAATTTAAGTCTTGTACAAAATTGTGTCTAAATCCATTGCTTAATTATGTGATAACTTTATTCTAAAAGGACATTAAGTGAACCAATTATTTTACTGCGGTTTACAGGGAGTCAGTAAAGGTTTAGTTGCAGAAAAGATCTTCGCAACAATGGCGGAGGGTGGGAGGCATGCTGATTTTGTGCTTTGCATTGGCGATGACAGGTCTGATGAAGACATGTTTGAGATCATTGGTAATGCAACAACCACGGGTATCCTCTCATCTAATACATCTGTTTATGCCTGCACTGTGGGTCAGAAACCAAGCAAAGCTAAGTACTATTTGGATGACACAAGTGAGGTTGTAACCATGCTTGATGCTCTAGCGGAAGCTTCAGATAGTCCGGCCTCCTCTGAAGCTGGAACACCTAGGTCTCTTTGAAATTTTCCTTCATGACTGAATCAACTTTGGCTTTGTTCTTCTTAAGGCAATTTGGGGAGAATAGCATATTGCCCTCTAATGGATGTAGCGATCATTTTCTACCCTATTGGTTGGAACACGTGTGTTAACGTCTCATTTGATCGTTTGATGGCCAATTGATAAAACAGCAATGGCTTGGATTGTTTGTGCCATAGACTGAGGATCAGTGATATATCCTGCAACAACCTCACTAAAAGTAGAGGGTTCAAGAGTAAATGTTCTGTGAGGTTGATCAGTGACATACCCAAATAATTTCTCATTACATACATGTAAATGTCCCAAGGTTTGTCTAGTCAAATTGTTACGTAAATCATGTAGGTGACAACACATTTTCACTCGCATTCAAGCCTGATTAGTAACTTTGATCTGGGGAGGTGGAGTTCTGATGGTAACATAAAGCAGATTTGAACTGTTTGGCAATTCTCTTTTTTCTCTTTTGGGCTAAGAGGTTTTCTTCTGTTAATTCTGATAAAAATTCCTTTGCTTTACAAACCTGTAAATTCTATAGAAATCTTTTCCATATTTATTTTAGTCTTTAATGCAATGCCTTGTATCAGTTAGTGCAAAGTTCCCAATGACCTTTCATTCTGCTCTGTGGTTTTAGACAGACATGAGTGCCCTTGTACCTAAAGATCGAATAAATGCATGCATGGACAGGGGGCTAATGTCAAATCAGACAATACTAATAATGATATATATATATATATATATATATATATATATATATATTTGCCCATCCAAGATAATGGAAACCATCATTTTTCACACATATACAGTATGCATCTCAATTCATTTTCTGCCTTGTTTGGACAAAGTAATGAAGGCACGCTTGATGATGATGAGTGTGCTCAATTGACCCACTTAAAGACGCATAACTTTGTCGAAAGTTCTGTCCCAGTGCCAATACAGCAGAATTATATGACACATATGGTTGAGAATCTTCACCCATTTTTTCCATCTCTGTTTCTATCTTGACAAAATTTGGTGTATTGAACTTGGAAGGCCTGAATTGTAGTGTAATTGATAATCAAAACCACAAATTTTGGAGATAAAACGTTTTCTTCATTTCCATATCTGATCTAATGCAATATACAGTTGTACCCACAAAAAGATATCTCAGTACTTTGTAAACTAAAGATCAACGACTTGCCGGTTTGATCACCGGAGACAAGTAAACCTGACTCTGTATCACAGTTTTGCCAATCTTAAATCCGGGCACTACCGTAAAATTCACACGAAAATCGACATTGGAATCGACAATTTCGTTAGAATAAATTGATTCGTCACTTACATTGTCCATGTAAACCTCGGAAAATCTGCAATTTCTGGGCACCTGAAAAATGTTAATTTCTTGATCAAATGAGTATGCCAAGCGGTGCAAAAGCCAAACCCGCCTTGCCATCTCAGCAAAAGATGTGAAGAAACCAGAATCTGGGAAATCTCCGGCGTTAATGAGCTTTCTCTGGTTCAAGTTACCAAACAGGGAGCATTCCATTTTCGCGTGAACAAGGAGAAGGTACTTGGAACGCATGAATTTGGCGAAAGAAGTGTTTGGTTTCTGAGTAAGAAACTGCTTTACATTCACTGATTTGAGCTTCTTGAACTCGTTCAAGTATTGCTCGTGAGAGTGCCTGTGAAAACTCTGAGACTCATTTGGTGCTGCAAAGTTGGGAAAGTTGAAACCTTCAAGTATTGTTTTGCACACAAAAGACTCAAAAGCAAAGTATCTATGGCCTGGTTTGGTAAATCCTGCTTGTGGTTCAATGACTTTGGCTGCTGCATCAAGATCCCAGCGAGCTGACTCCATTTCACGAATCATCAATTTCACAAAACTCCTTATAGATCTTAACGTGTAATGAAGAAATTGAACAAAATGGCTTGGATTCAAAGACGAAAGCTGAATGTTTTCCAGTATTGAAATCGGCCCACTGGCGTTTAATCTCTTCTCAAGACTCTTATTAACCGCAATTGATTCTTCAAGCTGTTTCCTGAGAGAAGAAGCGTCAGATTCTTTCATCTCAACTTCACCCTCCATTTTCTTGATGGTGATTTCATACGTCTTCATCAAACTCTGCTGTTCTTGAATCTCCGCCAACATTATTGTCACCTGAGGCGAAAGATCGAGTTCTTTCTTCAGAAAACTACGTTTCAACTCAGATATAGCTTTCAACTCATCCACAACAGTTTGGTCCGCAACGTGAATCGCCTCACTGTTGTACGGACTCTGCGCCATTTGTAACTCAGCATAAGCAGCTTTAATGGAAGTAACCCCAGCAAACAGCTTTGCAACCAGAGCTTCTATTACCGCTTTCTGCCTAGCTCGAGGATCGCCATGCTTGTCTGCGTGATTACCTCTCTTAATCGAAAATGAGTCGTCACCTTCTCCAAACTTGTTCTGAGACGTCAGCATACAAATCCCAATCCCATTACTGGAAGCAATTTTAGTAGCAGTTCTTAAATTGATTACCTTCTGAAACGTCTTGGCTAGCCTGCTCTTGTTGTTCATGGCTGATTTGGGCTTCACCGTTTCCATTTGATGAACGAAACAAAACTCACTGAACCAGCTGAAACAGAGAAGAAGGAAAACTTAGCAGAAGGGGTTGCACAGAAAGCTACTACGGTATGACAGGAAAAGCAAAGAAAATAACTTTGACTATCAGATTGGAGCCGAAGATGGAGGTGGGGATAAGTATAATTATAAAAGTGTGTGTGTGTATATATATATATATATATATTACTAAGAAATAAAATAAATAAAGTGGGATTTAAAGCGCGGGAAAAAAGAAAAAGGAGGCGAACAGTTACTGTTCGGTGAGTTAAGATACGTAACAGCATATAAAAAATAAAAAAAAAAGACGAAGAAACATCCGCTAGATTTATTTTGTTTTATTATTTAGATTTCGTTGATTTGAATCGATGTGATTTTACTTGCTATACAGATGTGTGAGGAGGATGATGATGGACACCTGGAGCCCACTTTTATTTGAGATGATTTGATTTGATTTTTGCGTTGGACCCCACATTTTGAACCAGCAAAATGGGGTTGCTTGACTGTTTGACTACATGACGAGGGACGGACCATGATGCATCATGGTCATCAATCAGCAAATATACAATTTATTTTAATTAATTAAGAATATGCTAATTTTAAATCGCGTACGGAATTATTTTATTTTATTTTATTTTTTCAGTTTTGATTATGTATTTAAGTCGGTGTGCAAAACACAATGGCGGTGATGTGAAAGCGTCACAGGCAGTGGGAATTGGAAGGAGAATGGGAAAAGGTTAGTTGATTGGCTGCTAGGTGGGACCAGAGAGCAAGCTCAGATAATCTAATTGTTGAGATTTGGACTGTGACATAAAACCTGATCACTGCCAAGTGGCAACAGTTGGAGAGGGAGACTAGGCTTTATGTCATTTGGCATATTCTCTCTTTAGAATAGACTTTTGGTTTAGGGCAACACAGTACTATCAATTTTAATACATCCTTTTTATTCTTTGATTCTTTCCTAGCACACTTCTGTGAAATTATTGAACGATTTTTTTTTTTAATTTTGTAAGTACAGACAATTTTTTAAAAAAAATGAAATTTAATTGATTCCCATGTGTTAATAATTTATTTTTTTTCAACATTTCTTCGCGTATTTATGCAAATAATTGATAGTATAAATTTGTAAAAGAATATTAAAAAATATAATTCTTTTATTTTTATTTTTCAAAAAAAATATTTTAAACATAATTTGAATTTGTAATAAATTTATAAGATGATAAATGTTTTTGTTGAATAATTTTGGCATTTGATTTAGAAGCGATGGAGTAGATAGAAATTGAACAATGGAAGTTTTTTTGTAGGTGAAAATTATTCAATGAATATGGAGGGAGGTAGCATTGAAAATATAAATTCGTGTATTAAAAGTAAATAATAGATTGAATTCAAATGTCACTTTATGTCAAAGACAATTAATTAAAAATCGGATTAAATGCCTTAATTATACTGTAAATACTGTTCATTTTATTTTTCAATTAAGAAAAAGACATGAGTGGCCGAAAGATGATAGCGACTAAAAACACAACATTGATTCTTGGGTCGTGGGGCATAACAAATGTGATAAATTCAACCAAAAAACAAAGAATACGAAATTTAATTGAGATGAACAAGTTGTTAGTGATGAAAATAATCAGAGATCGAAAAGCAATTATTTTGAAAAGAATAGTAGAAACGTGTGAGATAAGAAACAATTAAGATCAATTATAGTCATATATTGATCTTTAGTTATCATTGACATTACAATTATAAATATGGCATGATTATCTAAGAAATGTGTAGTATACAATACAACACATACACAATCGAGTTGCTTGAGACCTTGAATTAATTAAAATAAAGATTTGAGTGGACCAACATTGTGTTTTAGAAATGGGAAATGAATAATTCCGACATAATCATGATTAATGTGTAGATTAAGGTAGCTTGAAGAAGAACATGCAAGTTCAACAAGTGTTAACCTGATATAGGAAATTAAGGTGTGTTTAATTAGTGGGTACCAATGTTTGGGGTTAATTTGTGAGTGGAATTGACATCATTAATTAGGAGACAATAAGACACAAAGAAAAGCTAATTTAACAACCCAAGCCTAAAAAGTGAATTAATTATTGAAAATCTGGAGATGTAACCCATAAGCCAATATCCATACGTACAAAATGAAACTCTTTTAATACTTAGAATCTATATTTATAAAATTTGAATTTTTCATTTGAGTGAGGCTGTCTATATGCATAGATTAGCTCAACATAAAAAGGCATAATTACATCTATGGTACTTGATTTTGTGACCACTTTGGTAGGCATGTTGGATAATTAACTGGGTCTAGGGGGCACTAAATCAAATACCAAAAGTAAGTAAAATTGTGATATTAAATTAACAAAACAAAAAGAAATATGAAAATGTATTCAATAATACAAGGCAATCGGGGCCACTACAAGCACACGTAAACAAATACTTTCTTTTTTCGTCTTATTTCTATTTTTTAAATTGTAGGCCGTTGAAAATCATCATTCATACAAGCACTTTTGAGTCCTCAATCAACAGCATTCTATACATTTTTTTATAATTTAGGCATGCAACATAAATATTAGTTTTTAAATTATATATTGTTCAAAGAGATTTTGCCTTCAAGTGAACAAAGTATATGGAAAATAGAATGAATAGAAGAAATTAATAAATCAAAAGGGGGATGCATGCAACAATCTTCTATGAAAAGAAAATGAAGAGAATTCAAATTAATCATATTAGGTAGGCGTGGATGCAAAGAAAGCCAATGATATTTCATAAAAATAAAAAGAAAATAAAAAAATTTGGTACGTACAAGGGAAAATAATTTGGGTTGGAGTTGGAGATGAATGGAGAAATATGTATATTTGTAATGATTTCTGTGATTATTATTAATATTATTGCCACCAAATATATACAGTGCTTGTCGTTTTGCCTGGCAAGATAACATTGGGATCGTTGCTTTAATTAAGACGAAAAATATATATATTCTTTTGGAGGGGTTTAAATGATGATTTTGTAAAGAACATATGGAGTATAGTATGAGAAATGTATTAATTGATTGCATATAATTAATTAAATTCTTATTGTATACGTCAAATGTGTTTCGGATATTTTTCATGTAGTTCCCCATTTTTGAAGTGAAGCAACAACCATCTACATACTATTTCTCTCAGCTTCTTCCATCCATCCCCTGCCCTGTGCTATTGCTATTGAAAAAAATTCTAAACAAAAGCTTCCTCGAGAGAAAGGAATCTCTTATAATTCAACCAACCCACATAAATTCATTCAAGAAACAGAGAGGTAATCATACTCTGCAAGAACTGTCAACTCTTTAGTCACTAATTTCTTCAACCTACTACCCGCAATGACATGTAAATGTACAATACAATCTCGTGAAGAATCAAAACAGGCAGAGCCCCAAATTTGCGAATATAAACACGGGACAAAGGAGGACCCAGAGGAGAAGATGGTGGTCCAAGTTTGAAGAAAGCTACGAAAAACTTGGCTGAAAAAGCCAGCGGGGTTTTGCAATTGAGATCTCTCTGAGGACCACTTTGTAATTTTATCCATCTGTTGGTTCCACCAGTACAGCTTTTGCAGCATTTTGGGGGTCTACTCATAGATATGGAATCCAACGGCTGTCAAAAAGCCGCAGGTTTTCTCGCTGATTATATACATGCATTATGTATACAGTGAAGCTAAAAAAAATTTAAAAAAACGGATTATGAAAATTTTCGTACCATTGATTTGATTTGAGACCGAATTTGCTTGCTAGCACATTTTAAATCTGCTAACAGCGAGTCGGCAATTAGGGTAGCTGTAACTGTCTACCTCAAACCTAGTATTCTTCCTTGGGGTTTGGGATGGATATAATATCATCTCGTTTTCCTGGAAAATGTTAATAATCAGCCTTTGGATTCTTCTCTGCTCCCCCAAAATGATAATTCGATTTTGTCTGATATCCAATCAAATTATCATACTAATTTCTTTCTTCTTCTTCTTTTTTTCATCATTCTTATTTCAAATAACTTGGTTTCATGGATTTCCATTTGTGGCAATTGATTGGTTGCCTATGAATGAGAACACCAGGAGTCAATCTTTTCAGCTAATAATAAAACACAAGAATAAAGCCAATATAATTAAAGTTTACAATTGACAAATCATAAGATGCCCCATCAGTGCTAATTTATATTATATTGCAATTTGTTGGATAATTTCGGATATCTAACGAAGGAAGAAAAATATTCCACATAACTTTATTTCTACAGAAAGAAAAGAAGAGAGAAAAAGCACTTCTAGACTAGACTACCTACCTGATCGTGTACAAAGCAATTTTTTGTAACATTTATGTAAATCCATAATATTTTTAATTCGTTCATTGTTTACTTCGGCCTCAAAACTACCTTTCAGGAAGCAAAAGAGCATTTCGATTGCATTGACATGAAGACCAAGTGCGCATATCTACCAGAGATTTACATAATATAAATAAATAAATAAATCTGGTTAGGTATAAATGATAATGTTCAAGTGCTAAAAGATCATTCAAAATTTTGTAATCTAATCATACTTTTTCGTAATGGCTGCCTACGATCCTCAATCTTAGCTATGATATCACTAGGTAATTCATATAAAGCAGGGTAATTAACAAGAACAGCTTGATATCAATATTTCTGCTGAAATTCTTTCTTTCTATCTTTCTCAGCATGTTAAATATACAAAACATTTTTGGTTTTCCGCGCAGAAAAAATAACAGCAGCAGCTAAACATAGCCAACCTACTGACTGATCTGAATCTCTGTCCAATGGTGTTAACAATAGTGTGGTCTATGTTAACGTATTTTGAATTCTTCAAAACTGTCACGGTGGTCATAATTCGAAAAACAGATCATTACTTGCTAAAAGCCAAAGAAGCCCAGCTCACTGGCTCTTTCCTTCTCAAATGTCTCAAAGTACTGATATACTATAGTAACTGCAAGCAATATACCGGTTCCTGAACCAATAGCTCCCATGAGATCAGCCAAGACTGTTAGTGCACCAATGCATATTCCTCCAAAGGCAGCTGCAGTTGGTATGTAGCGGTTCAGTTCCTTCTGTAAGTTTGAGTCACGGTGTCCAGGCATCACCATTTGTTGCTCCTATGGAACCAGAAAAGAGAGTCAAAGAATATCCAAAAATTAATTGATCGTGACCTTTTTTTAAAGAATTTTGATACGAAATCTTCACTGCCATAGGGTAAGACACCAATGTTCATGCAATATACCTTAAGCTGCTTGGCAACATCTCGAGCAGAAGACCCTGAAACTTCAATCCAAGTTTTCGAGAAAAGAGCACAGGCAGAAAGCATAAAAACCAGGTAGAACAAAGCATGGAAAGGATTGGCAGCCATATCTGCCAAGCTGCAGTAGTACAGAAAAACTAAGTATTAAATAAAGCGAAATGGACCAAAAAAATATATATCAACTGCCCCCGAAAACATATATTTGTGCACCTGAAAGAAACCCAAAAACAAAAAAGAAAACTGAATGGAATAAAACCAAGAAAGATGCGTCACCTGGTTGGTGCAGTAACATAATAAGCGAGGCCACCAACAGGCATAGACTGGCCAGAATATTCAGATTCCTTCCATGTCCCCAAGAGATTTACAAAGAAATTACCACCGTACTTCCTGTAGAGCAACTGTACAGAATTCACTGGTGTTTATCCTACTGGCAATAATACAGATAAACTTGAACCATCAAATTTAATCCATCTCTAAAAGCCCGTAGGTACCTGAGAGATGAAATAAAGATTCGAGACAAGTGCTGATTGGAGAATGATGGGCATGTTGGAGGTGTAGAATAGCTTAATTGGATATGAGCCCTGTTGTCCACGGGCACTCTTCGATCTCACAGGCAACACAACACGGAAACCTTGGAAGTAGTTAACAGTTAGGAAGATCACAATTGTAGCAAGCAAATTAGTGATATTTGGAAGGTTTTGCCTATAGAAAGCCTCTCGAAGAGCGCTAACTTTGTTTTGCCTGGTTATCAGCAGATGGAAAAGAGCAATAACAGCGCCCTCAAATTCAGCTCCCCGGCCGCTGTTGATAGTTGTGGGGCTAAAAGCTTTCCAGATAATGTTTTCACTGCATTATCAACCAAAAATGTCAATTCCCGAAACAGAAACATCACATATAATATCATAACAGAGATTTCAAGAGAACAAAATTTGTAGCCTACCAGATGTTAGTGGCTATGAATAGGGAGATCCCAGAGCCCAGACCATATCCCTTCTGTAGAAGTTCATCCAGGCAGATCACAATGATTCCAGCAACACATAGTTGAATGATTATAAGAATAGAATTCCCAACACCAAGCTGTTCCACACTTCCATACATCCCTGACACTACATATGCAACAGCCTCACCAAAAGCAATCAGGATGCCCAACAACTTCTGCGCTCCATTTCTGCAAACAGAGCATACAAATAACCTTAGATGAAAGAATAAAGACAAATGCCATTGATGCGCATAGGAGAAGAAGCACAAGTGAATATAGAGACTACTACTAAAAGAACGTCAATATGCAATGGACATACAAACATTACAGCTTGTAGTAGCAGTATAATATTCTAAAGATCAAAATTAAATTTACTTCCCGTAGCAAAACCAAAACACCGTTAATTAAGCTAAATTAAGCAGCTGCAAACATACTCCAATTCGTGTTCATTCTTCATTGACTGCTTGCAGCAACATCAGAATACTTACAAGAGTGCACGATCCTCACGAACATTGTTGTCGACTTCAATAATTTTGGACCCAGCCAAGAGTTGCATCACAAGTCCAGAAGTGACAATGGGGGTAATCCCAAGTTCCATAACAGTCCCACGACTCGATGCAAGAATTACACGCATCCAATAAAACGGATCAGCGCCTGTTGTGGAATGGATGCCATAAAGCGGAAGCTGACTGCACACGAGAAAGATGAACAGAGAAATGACTGTGTATATCACTTTCTCTCTGAAAGGAATTTTTCGGTCAGCAGCCTGAACCTCCGGCAGTAGCGGAAGGAAAGGTTTGACCAAATGCAGCACTCTAAATCCTCCTCCCATTTTAACAAATCACGCCAACCCTGCATCCACACATTGAATAAAAATCTTAGTACTTGTTAAGCAAGTTAATCATCCAAACAACTGCTGTATCGTGAGAACAAAATTCAAACATTAGTAACTTCGGATGAAAAGCAAATCGCGACTAGGCGAGTACCGAAAATCCTTTGGTTTTTTTGTTTTTAAATAAAAAATAATATAAATGCGATTAACCAATAAGTCCAAGGAATGCAATCCATCTGACTAAAAGTAATCAAGTACTAACTATTGATCTCATGAATACAATTAATATAAATATTTATTAAAACAACCGTTTTCAGAGATGCACAACCCTCAAATATAATGATTACATGAGAGCAGCAAACATGCAACGGGATCTAAAATCTGAACTTTTAGGGAAAATTGAAGAAAATCGGAGACTTACGAGCAGATCTAAATAAATCGAGCGCTTTGACTTCGAGCAGGAAGGTCGAAATGAGTGCTTTAATAATGGGAAAGGAGGAGAGAGGGTTCAAAATTACAAAACCCTTGTATCGAGGAAGTCAGTCAAATTGTAATGTGAAGAAAAAGTCACGTCCTTCACGCTGTAAAATCGTGTCCAATTTGGCTGATATTTATGTTTGTGAAAATTTTGTCGTCGTGGCGTTGGGCACTAAAATGGTTGCCATGCGGCCTTCCAATGATATATTGTCACGTTGCTAATGTAGGGGGTTCGATGTGGTTCTGTTGCGAGGGTTGTTGACTTTGCTTGGATTCACTGGAAATTATAACTCGGGTTTAGAAAGGAAAAGAATTTCGTATACTTGGGTGTTTAATTGTTGAAAATGGTAAACTATTTTTTGGAAATTATATTCGGATTTAGAATGGAAAGACATTTTTAATATTTTGGGGAAAGAAAATCCTTAAACAAGCAAGCAGTTGTGTTAAAATTATTTTTTTCCTCTTCTAATATAACCCTCCAATAAAATTATAAAATTATTATTTTTATTATTGTTGTTGTTGTTTTCATAATTAATTAATTAATTTCAATGTATATAACTTTCTCAAAATTTTCCGTTGTTGAAAAGGAGCTCATCATCTAGCAATCAAAAGTTAACAATCATACCACCAATCATGCACTGGATCCCACAGAGGTACAGGTTGAAACACATTTGCCTGTTATACAGTTCAAATTTTTCTTGTTTTTGGTTAGCAAAAAACTTGGGAGCATCAAAAGTTCAAAACTCAACATACTTTGGCTATAATAGCTACAACAAGATCTTGAAATTGATTAATTGTATAAGCTCTACTTGCAACACAAAGAATCATATAACTGTTTTTGCAAACACTTGCCATTTGATTAATTGTATAAGCTCTAGAAGTTCAACTATGATGTTAGCCAGATCAAAGATTTTAGCCATCCCAATAGCATCTTTACAAGTTAGAAGTAAAGGGGAGGCAGATGACACTTGAAAAACTATCACCTCTTTGTCAACATGTGTACTTGATCTAATCAAAGATTAAGAACTGTAAATCATGTCTCCTCTTCCCTCAAACAACTTCGATTCGCAGTAAGCTCAACAAATTGAAATTTTCATTATATCTCCAATTGGCTCAAGCTGGAAGCTGAAGTTTTGCATTGTTTTTCCAGCTGCCAAAACAGCAACAAAGAAAATTCCCATTATATACAATTTGAAGGGGAAAAAAAAAACCAGAACTAAGAGTACAATTCAGTATGACAGATTTCCGTACCTGATGAAGTAGTAATAGAAGAAATCTGCATACAGAGCTGTCTGGACGATACCAGAGACGCATGCTGAAAAATCAGCAATAGCAAATTGGAAGTCAGAACATATATACATGCAGTCACTAGTCATACATGAATCTGTTCTCTTTAATTCATGATAAGGCTTACCAATCCATCGACTAAAGCGTGCCTCTGTGATATAGCGGTAGATCCAGTTGAGAATGTAGAAGGCACGATATGCTCTGCGAGTTAAACATAAACAATTGGTAAGTACACCACAAAGTTCAAATTGCAGGCAATCACATATCATAAAAGCAGGTTATTTGTATTTCAGCATCCAAGTTCTCATCTCACAGTAGGCGTTGATAGACTGTTCTTTTCTGAGGAAAAGAAAATTAAGACGTTTTTGTCTGACTGTCTTAAAGAATATAGTACTGTTGAACAGGGCATCCGCCCCCAGCAAATATTGTTGGAAATTAATCAATTGGAATACAGAACCCACATAAAAATAGATGAGCGAGAAAGGAAGTTCAAGCTAACACCTAGAAGATTTTGATAAAATACATAACATAGAAATAACCAAAATATCTTAGTAACTTAGCACATCACATTATCAACAAAAGTACCTATCCTCATGCCATAAGCAACACAGATGAGTTTTCTACTGCAATTTCCACTACTTGATTCTCCTAAGATTTAACAGTATGCCTCACCAGTTGGTATGTATGGGGTGGAATATCCCTATGGATACCATGCTCCTATAGAGTGAATATGAATTTTCTTTTAAACAATGTTAACGGTCCTCATTATGGAGAAAGAAAAATTTTAATTCTTACATGTATATATACACAAATACATACCCAAGAAAGAAGACATATTGCCCTGTTAAATTGTCAACATTTCCACTTCGCTGTAATAAGACTAACTGGGGAAGAATCGCAACTGCCTCCAAGTAAATAGAAAATGCCCAGAAGATCTGCAATAAAATTGTTCAAAAATAGTCATAAATCATATGAAAAACTTTGAGATTTAAAAAAGCATGGAAACAGCTATAAACTAAGAACTAATGGATAACAACAATCGGTTCTTCTGTCTAATGACATGGATTTACAACATAGAACAAAATTGTAATCAAGATATTTCAGTAGAAAGAAACTGTAATCAAGATTGAAACAAACAGGAAAGAAATTCTTTTGTCTCCTCAAGACCTTCAAAAAAGAAAGAAAGAACAGAATATGTAGGTTCACATATGCACAGTAGTTGCAAGCCACGTGAAGGAGTATTTGGCGTGCTTTACAAGTGAGTTTTTAAAATGCATATGAATCATGAAAAATTTATTTCAACAGAATTGAAATGTATCAACAAATTTCTCACAGCTTTCCATCAATTTCGGATAATAACTCACAATGTCTCTTCTCTAAGGATCTAATCCAACTTCCAAGCAAAATTTTTCAAGACGGAATAACTAGACTAGCAACACTCCAGAAGATTTCATTTCATAATAACTTTCACAAAAGAAATGGAAATAAAGCAACAATCACATCAAACATATATATGATATGACAATGCAGTATTCCATCAAAACTTATTTCCTTCCTGACCACAACGTAAAAGGTATAGGGCTTCAGGTACAAAAATTTGTAAACTACTTCCAAAAAAAGTAAATAAGAACCCCTAAAATGTGGTAGCAGACCAAGTACTCTCATAATATGAAACAAGGACTCAGAATCCAAGCAAAACCACATCATTTAACCACACAGCAGAGTTCATAAAATGTGAATAATTTTGCACACCTCTTGAAATGTGAACTTCTCATTCAAAAACAATGCCAACACAAAGCATGCCGCAACAAGAAAGTAATGGCGAAATGTATCAAGCTCTTTGTCATATGTACGGTGCACAGCTCGGTGCATCCTCATGCACCAAACAATTGCTAGAGAACTCGCGATGAACACCAGCTTCATCACAGTATTGTAAACAGAGATAAAGTCCGTAAAGAGATCCAAGTACCGAGTCAGGAAGACTAGAGCATAGAGTTCTTGAGTCTTCAACGAAATCCCTAAATCAAAACAATGAAAACAGAATGCAGAACAAATTCAATCCATAAAGCTGGTGAACAGATTGCACCTCATCCTACAGCACCATTCATTTTATTAATAGATAAGAAACAAAGCATAAAAGGCTTATATCGATTCCACATAGTGTAAAACAAATAAGCAGCTTAGTTGAGCTACAGTTTTCCTTTTCATAAAAATGAAATTATCAAATCTCATTTTCCGTGATTCTGCCTATTTTATCGAGAACCAAACGACCGCAAGCAAACCCTAAGGTTCCGTTTAGTAAACGAAAATAATAAAAAAAAAAAATTAAACTTCCTAAAATAAGTCAGAAAGCAATAAAAACCACAAAACTGAAATAATATATCCTAAAAATAAAAATGACTACCAAATTTTTAGTTTCCTTCATTTCTACCACTTTCCGGGACTATTTTCTAGAGCGGCGAACGGAAACAAAAATGAAAATGATCGAAGTGAAGAAGTTACCTGAGCAAGATTTGGTAGCGTAGATTTTGAGAAGGAGAACTAAAATACTAATCAAGTGAGTCATATCACCAGCGAATCTGAAGATATTCATGGTTGCCTACAAAACTTTGCTCTGTTTTTCTTGTTTTTTAATTTGACAAAATAAAACAAAAATGGAGATCGATGTTTCTGATCCCTAAAATTTGAGAAAGCGAGAGGAAGGAACTAGAGAACGCAGGGAAATGAATGAAAGTAAATTCGTGTTTTTAATTTTGAATATTTTTTATAATTTTCTAATTGATTTCGTGAAGGGTGTCAATTGTGTGCCTAGCTGACGTGGCACTTGGAAACGGCTTTTGCCTCCACGGTGTTTCACGCGGAATGCCGGGGTTTTATCTACTGTAGCTCCGGAACATAAGGGATGAAGGATGCGCGGGGAGACAGGTAATGAACTTGAAACGGCGGCGTTTCAGAGGTGATGTAACGTATGCCAAATTCTCAACGCTGTTGATCGATATCTTCACCTACCATTCTCAAATCGAAACTACAACTGCTATATCATAATTGGGAAAGAAAAAAGAATGTGCATTTAATGAAATTAATTTAATAGTGTATTTTGTATATTATTTTGATAAAAAGGTTGGAATTTCTATATAAGAAATATTTTAAGTCGTAAAATATGGGATGTTGTTAGTTAATTTGACGAAAAAAAATGTAAATTTGGTGAGTGGACTTTTTTTCTATGAGGGTCAAAATGAATTTTGAATTTGGAATTTATTTAGGCATTTCGATGTCGGTATTATTTAGAAATTAGGTTGGATTTGGGATGGAATTGACTTTGAAATAGCAAAGAAAATAAATGACCAATTATATTTAATTTTAGTTGGATAGGTTGGTACTTCTTTGTCTACAAATTCATAGGATTAAGTGGAATTGATATAAAGTTCTTTAGGATTCAAATTAGAGAAAGGAGTAGCTTCGCTCAAATGTGTATCTATCCTTTTCTATATTCAAACTGATTATAGCTAAATCAGTTCTATTCATGTCATTTATTTGTATTAGAATTTTGATATATTTATATGTTTTTTTTTTATTCATATAAATATTAAAATTTATGTTGAAGCTTTAGAGTGTAAATAATTAGAGATTTATTGAAACTTACATTGATATTTAATTCTAAAACAATAATACCATTATTAATATTTACATTAAAATAATAAATCCATGTTGATTCAAACTCTAATACTACTATTATTATTTTTTAATGTGCATTGTATACTTATACAATCTTCCTAAAAATTGTTTAACTAATTAAGGGATCTATATCATTATTAATATTGTTTTCCCGAAAAAATGATAAGTGGAATATATACAAACATGGAGAACTCTAGTGAAATTATCCGAAATAAAAGGGCCGAATTTTTATCGTATAACCCCGAGAAAAGAGAGTGAAGAGGAAGAAGATGATAAAGACTTGGGAGAGGTGGACTCCCACGAGCCAAGGGAAGTTTCAGAAGAAGACTAATTATTAATGAGTGGGATTTCTGCTTTAAATAAAGTTGCTGTCTATCGCTTAAACCTTATAAATATATTTCCACCACCAACTACAATTACATCACACACTTCTCTTCTCTAACCTTTATTTTATTTTCCTTATTTTGGGTACTCTAAATCGATACTTTCTTCTGAATATAGATTAGTCAACTGGGTTTTGACTCCCGCGGATTTTTCTCCTGATTCGACTGAATCTCGACAATGGGTTGCACGGGATCGAAGCGGGCCAAAGGAGATGGTAATGAAACTTTACGGTTTCTATTTATCTGGGTTTTTTAATTTTTGGAGTGATCATTTGATGTTCAGAATATTTGTTTAGCGCATTTATAATTATGATCCCCGCTTCATGCAACTGTGATTTTCTGGCATTAATGTAGTTCAACTTGCTAGGAGTTTAGAGTTAGCTCTGATGTTGCTCCATGTGAATTTAGATATTTTATCTTATAATAAAATTAAGCTTGATGGATTATTTGTAATGAGATTTGTGGATTTATATCTTTAAATCCTTCTGAGATACGAGTTGTTGGCTGTGATGAAAATCTTGAAATGTACTTTGGCCACGTTCTGCAATTTACAAGGATTTTTGACAATGCACATACGAATAAACTAATCTTCGATTCCTGATGAATTGAGGGTGAAACGTCGAGTTAACTTTACGTTTATTAGATGTAGAAAAGATTAAGGGATGATGATAGGACGCAACAACTCTGTAAGTTGCACAAATAAGCTTCACTGCATTGAAAAATGCACCGTACTGTCGTCATAGCGTAGTCAAATTTTTACAGCTATATCATATGTCCCAATCCTTGCATACACTCCCATCACACATGTAATTATATGTATGTAAGCATAGTTGCTACGTGCATAGGATAAGTTATAACCTGTATATTCCTTTTTAATAAATTTGTGCTCTACATTACCATTTTGAGATATGCAGCTCGATTCTGGATTAAAGTTAGCCCAGTTGAACGAACAATATTGCTGTTTATGTGCTAACAGATGGTCAAAAAAAGATCCGGAAGCCAAAACCTTGGAAACATTCTGAACCAATTACTAGGGAACAACTCATGCAAATGCGTGATGAATTTTGGGACACTGCTCCTCACTATGGTGGTCAGAAAGGTATGCTTTCTACTCTAATAATTATTGTCACTAAAGCAAGAATTTTCAAGAAGGTTGAGACATTATTGTCAATTTTGTAATACAATTTGTCCTTGGTATTTGAATTCAGAGTTATCAATCTAATTAATAAAATTTACAGGGCAAACCCTAGTAATAAATAAATTTCATTCATTGTCAAGGTAGAGTGCAGTAGTATTCTTTTGTTTTGATGTTATATCGGGAAGTGGTCTGCAGTGACAGGACTTCAAGAGATCTAAAAAGTCTAGCTACAAGGGGCAGGATGAGCCCACACTCCTGCCGCTCCTAGTTAACTTATAAAACTTTGATTATACCTGTTGAGTTGAGTACCAAACTTGGTGTACTTTGCCTTCTGGGTGAGATAAGTATCCAAGACTTGCTTGAAAAACTTATTCTGAAACATATAGAAACCTGGAACTACTGATGATCAACAATACAAACAGGAAGTAACGTGAAATCTCATATTGATCATTTGATTCTAAGGTTTGTGGATATTTATTGTTCAATGCAAGTTTCTTTGTTGTTTTTCAGTGGTACGTTCTTACATAATTGTATCTGCTAGGTGCCAACTATTCCTGCAAAGTGTGTGATCATATGTGCTTATCCTCCACATTTTTGTAGGTTTGACAGGAATTATTTATTTCTTGAAAAGATTTGAGCTTAAAGTGTTTCCTGCCACTGAAGAATAAGTATAAAATTTAAGGATTGCTGATAGTTACCTGTATTTTTTTCTTATATGTGACATGATCATCTTGCTCAGCTGAATGTTTCTTAGTAAAGTGAAACATGTTGCTGATTTATCTTTAGTTGACACTTGAATTCTACAGTTTCCTTATGAATTCAAAACTTGGAAACATGACTGTGTGGAATAGTACCTTCATTTTTCAGTCAAGAGTGTTTAACTATAGCACCTTTATTATCTTTCGAAAGGAGAAATTTAACTTATCATCTTTCCATTATGTTCATATGTGCCCAACAGTATCCATGCCCTCAGTAGTGAAAGTTTGTCTCTTTTAGAAGGGAAGCCTTGTGTGAGGTGGTCTTTGCTTTTATGATACCAATATGTGTGTATATGTGTGAGGAACTATTAGTGTGAATTAACTCCATAATAGTGTTAGGGGAAGAAAGACATTGTCTGAAGCTTTTCCTGATCTTATCAGAGATATGGGATGCACTTCGAGCTGCTGCTGAAGCTGATTTAACCCTTGCACAAGCGATCATCGACAGTGCTGGTGTGATTGTTCAGAGTGATGATTTGACAATCTGCTATGATGAGAGAGGTTACTAACTTACCTTCCTTAACCCAATTACCCCATCTTTCTTTCCAAGTATATCTTGCATTACTTGTTCTCATTTGATTAATTACTTCCCAGAGTTTCATCCTGAACAGCATTTCTCTTGTAGGTGCAAAGTATGAACTACCAAAGTATGTCTTGAGTGAGCCAGCCAATTTGATTCGAGATGATTGACCACATATATTAGAAAATACAGTGCTTCGTTTAGACTGTAAATCTTGTATATTGATCTCATCATCTATTAGGTCCAAAGTGTAATCTCAATCAAAGTTTCTAAGTTCTAGAATGAATTTGTGGCATAATGATGTTAAACGTGTTACACGAGTGAACTTTCTTATTTATGTCCAATTCAACAGCTGTAAGTTCAATATAAACTGCAGCACAAAAACATGTTGCTCCATGTCCCAAACTTCACAGCAGCGTCTGCATATTATGCGTTGATGATGCAAATAAGTGATGCAAAACTGGACGTGCATTATACTTTTTCCCAGATGATTTCTGCAAACAGTGTATTCAACAGGACCGTTCAGGCCATTATATCAATTGCAGCAAAATCTACCATCTGGGTTTGAATTTGATCGCTATCATCATTATTTTAGGCCTCTTTTTAAGCTTCGAGGCAATGAATAATAGACCCCAAATGAAAGCTGCATTCCACCAACCTGGCCGCCCTCAACCTATGATTCCTAAACGCCGCAAAGCAGCTCTTTGCCACGTGAGCAGGTAGCTGTATGAATCTAAGCTAATCACTGAAAACAAATACTAAGCGAACGAAACTGCTGCCTTTTTTTTAAAAAAAAAATCAAGGTTAGTGATTGAATTGCACTACCCGAAAAAAGTAAAAGCAAAAAAAATATATATATCAGTTTGGAACACATAACCAGACAATTGTCTCTCCGGAACTAGACATAATGTAGCTTTTCCAATGAATTAAAATCATGCACTCCACTCTGCATTTCAAGGTCAAAATAAAGTCAGGAATCTACTAACAAGGTCAGCAGCTTCCTTCCACATTGGATTCCTATTTATATATTCAAAATTCACTTCAAAGATTTGGCGTTGGTCACTCTTTCTATACCTATAATTATTTGCATTGGAAGAAGTTGAGTTATTTATAATTAATAAATCAGCACTAGGGTCGGGTGTTGTGTTGATCAATTAAAGTTGCTTTCAACTTAACAAATAGGCTTGGCAATTTATGTGGACTTGGTTTTGATTTTTAGTTTCACGGGTAGAGGTAGTTGAAGAAACCTCTTTATTTACCAAAAGTACTGCTGCTGCAGCATCCTATAATCACTTTTGAACAACAACAACAACAAAAAGCACTTCCAACTTCATGCGGATATATTGAATGATATGCCTTTCAACTGCTTCACTTTTTTCCTCTTCATTTATTACATCCCAACTTCAGTATTTCAATTATGCATATGCCCACTGTGATTAGCATTATTAATTTAATTATAATTTTTTTGTTAAAATTATTTGAAAAATAATGTGTACTAAAGAAAATTATTATTTTTAGTCCTTAACGTCAGCGTCCTTCTAAAATGTCATTAATTACATAAAAACAAGAACCAATTAACATGATGGGTGAGCAATTAAAAAAACCACCTACCATTTTTATTATTTTTTGGGATTTTAAAAATGCTAATCCGTACAAAGGGGAAATTCTTGTTATGGAAAAGGACATTCTGTTTACAGAAGGATAGAAAAATTGGCCGTAAGCTCTAAATTGTTGAGTTTAATCTTGTATTTCATGTATGTTTTTTTTTTTTTTTTATATCTTTTATTAGTTTTATGTATTGCTGGCCCGGATCGAGGAAAGTGTATGCAGAGATAAGGTGAACTGGAGAATTTGCAGGTGCTATAAATGTATTTGTATTCATTATATTCTCTCACTATACATACATGAATTGAAGACCAAGTAGACAACACATACCGTCTCTCTTACTGACGGTGTCAATACATACAATAGCAATATATATTACGGCTGAGCTATTTTTCTTCAAATTATTGTTTATTTATTTATAACCCATCAAGATCAACAGTATTTATGTGGTCCATACGGTATCCTTATTACTATCTAGTTATTTCATTTCCACCGAGAGTCCTCGAAAATTCACATTCTCGTTTACTTCTTTGTTACATACATCCACACTTACATTATATTAACATAATAATATTAGCAGTTCTTGAAATAAATCAAAATTAGATTTGGCAGCATAGGGTTGGCAGGCAGGCAGGCGGCAGCAGAAACATGTGGTTGAGTTTTTGGAATGTCTTTTTTTTTAACCTTCGTCTTCTTGTTCGTTCCCCCACATGACTTGAGGAGGCTACTAGGCCATCCAAGAAATGGGTTATTAGTTTTTTTTTTAAAATAAAAAATTATAATGCTTTTGTTTAGTGATTTTAAAGATAATATTGTGACAAAAATAATTGAAGTAGTGAAAAACAAAAGATTGGTTTTGTTTTCTTGTTTATTTCCTATATTTATTTCCAGATTTGTATCAATTAAAGATATGATATGATATCAAATATTAAATTGAAGGGCTGTCTGTCTCTTTGACTCATCCTAGGTGTATTTTACAAGAGAATATTTTATTCAATGCAGTCAATCGATTGACGATCGTGAAATAAAATTTATAGAAAGTGAAAAAATAAAAAATAAAAAAATAAAAATTTATGGGCAAATCTCAGTTAAGACTGTCAAAACGAAGGACCACACGCGCACAGCAGTCATAAGTTGCTTTCTTTTCTTCAATATTTTCATTTATTCTTTTACGTGATTTGCCAAAATTAAGAATATATATATATATATATATATATGCTTAAAATTTTGAGACAACATAATATTTATTTAGAATTATTATGGAATAAAATAATAATTCAATGTCGAAAGATTAGATTTAGATATGACACCTAATCAAAACCAGTGCCCAAAAAGATTTTTCTTGCCTTGCTTTAGCCATTGTTGGGTTGCTATCATTATCTAGTAAATGATTTCCTTAATTATTATTATTATTAGTAAAATAAAGGTAAAGAGTCGCTATACTCTTTGTCCGCTTCTTTTCACCGCATTTATTGAAGGATTATCGTTAAGTGAATTGTGATCCATGGTGATAAAGACACATAACAAACCATTTGTAGGCTTTGCTCTAATTACAACATAATTATATATTAGTGAGAGCATTAAACACAATGAGGCCATAGCGTTTAAGATTTGGAACATTGAAGAAGCATCATAAGATAAGAATCAGAGACGCGATTGATCGTCATCTATCTATGAACATCAGTACACTCTTCAATCAATCATTTCATTTCATCAGAGACCGCACGTGACTTTCACACTCAATTAGATTAGATAGAACACCCTTGTTACTTAGCTCTTGTCTGATCTGATGGTAGGATCACTCCCATCCCCGATGCTAAGCTGGGCCACACCAGATCATTATTATTTTTTAAATTCGACTAATAATAATTGTAATTAGAATGAGATTTTTGTTCCTATTTTTCATCATAAACAAAGCTTATGATTCCAAAAACATTATATCATATTCACACCTGACCTGAGCAGCAGGAGGTTTTCTTCTTTATGGTTTTGAAGGACAATTTAGTCTTTTTTGCCAACAACTTTAGCTCGTAATTCAAGCTCGATTCCAATTGTAAAATTAAAACCTTAAAACATATAAAAATGAGTAAATCTGCCAAACCATTACCAGTCCACTAGAATTTGCTTTTAACTTGTAAGAAACCTCAAATTTGACAAATCAAATTAATCCCATATCACAATTCTCTCCTAATCCAAACTTCTTTAAACAAAATTTAAGCTTACAATCAATCAATCAATCAATCGATCAATCAATATGAATCAAATAAAAGATTAACTGAGTAGCCATTCTTAATCGGATTTTGGATCTGAATTCGTTTTTCAATCGAAAATGTGGTAGAAAATTTTCAATCTAAAAGTAGATTTTCCAACGGTGCATACAAAATCTTGGTAGATACTGAATTACAAATTAATGTTAAAAAATTATAGAGACGCCCAGTCCCCACCCGCATTTTATATTTTTCTCAATAGTAGGATGTCCTGAAAGTCCTACCAAAAACCCTGTATGTACTATAAAACGGCAAAAATTCAAACGGATTGCACTTTTTGGTCTCCATTCGAAAACCAAAAGAAAATAATAATAATAATAATAATAATAACAATAATCGTATAATTAATAATTTCCAGCAAATTTAATCTTTTCTTACCAAAATAGAGAAAAAAATTTCGAAAATCAAAGACTCAGAAGAAATATATAAGTACAGAGGAACCAATTTGCATGCTCAAACAAACGGACACATGTGTACTGTCTGTCTGTAAGTGTAACAGATCTCGCCCCATTACATCTCCCTTCTCTAAAGATTCTTTCTTTCTGCGTATACTCTCTCTCTCTCTTGGAAACTCTCTTTTTCACTGCGAAAACTCTGTTGTTGTAATCGTTGTAGTGTAGCTTTTGTGGGTTTTTGTTGTCGTCGACTGTCGTTTTCTTTTGAAAGAAACTCCAGGGGGTGAACTGCATGTGAAGTTGGTTGGGAAGAGAGATCTAATTGGCTTAATGCTTGAAACGGTCACTTTTCTTTTTTGGGATTTTATGATTTTTTCAGGTGACTGAAACCAAGTAAAACTCATTACTCCTGTTTCTCTGCTTCTCTTCTTCTCCTCTCTCTTTTGCTTTCCTTTTCATCTTCCTTCTCTGAAAACTGCCCATTTTGTTAAAACCTATGATCTTTGGAGTTCTTTAGCTTCAAGATTGAGACTTTTCCATATGAGTCGTCGCTCGCTGCTTTTACTTCGCTTGCGTGTTGAAGTTGAGAGGTGTTGTCGCTGCCGCTTATTGGCGAGTAAAATAGCTAGTTGGGACTTTAAAGCTTGAATTTTTGGATTTGATTCCTGGGCTGCAGGTATTTATGTGTGTTTCTTGTAGTTGCCTTTTGAGTGGCAAATGATTTTTGTTTCGGATAATTTGCTGGTTGTAAGGGAAAGTGAAAAACTTTATGGTGCTGTCATTGCTAATGAGGCTATTACAGCCTTTGTTTTTGGTGGATGACCTTCGATTGCTTGAATTGTGGCATTATTGTGGGATTTTCCATTAAATCAGTCGAGTATCATCACTCAGTAGTAAGAACTTTTGGTTACCTTTTCTATTATCTATAATTCTGAAGATTTGTGGCGGTTTGTGAACTCGAGGAAAATGCTATATAGTTTGATTTGTTTCCATAATTTACAAGAGAATATATTTTTGGACGTGTTAATGCGCTGATCATGACCAGGGCTGTCCGTGATAGGATTCTGAAGGATGCAAATGGTGATATTAGTGATCATCTACGCAATCATATACATTTAACCAATTGCATTCACTTGAAAAATCATATGCATAAACATAGCCCAATTTTAGCTGATAGGTCTCTTATGAGGGACCTTATAGTCCTTCAGAGATCACGGTCTCTTCGGGATCCATCTGCTAGTCCTCCATCGTGGCATTCGCCTTCTGTTGTTGATTTGCTTCCCAAGAAAGGTGACAAGGATGTTTCGATCCGGGAGGGGAGAAGGTCCGTTGGTGAGCGTCGCAGGGATAGTATTAGGTTGTCTGGAAGCTCACCAGCATTACCAAATTTTGATACTTCAAAAGTTGCTCCTGGTGAAGCTGTCGGGTTTAATAATGGGGTAGCAGCAGCTATCAGTGAACGGAGTAGCAAGAGTGGAAATCGGGATGGTAGAAGAGTTAGGAGAGAAGAATCAAGTCGGAAGAGCAGGACTGATTTTTTGGGCGAAGATGAGGAGCCTCTAGAACAGGGTGGTAATGATTTGATACATGATGCTGTTTCGGGTAACTCTGGATTTAAAGATAGAAAGAGTAGACATAAGGGGAAGCAAACCCAAGATGTTCGAGTTAAGACACTCTCTGAGCAGTTGAATGATATTCCAATGGATAGTGATGATTTAGTTTCTTCTAATGTTCAATTTCACAGTAGGAGTTCTCGATTGGAGAAAACTGGGGAGCAACATGGAACCGGCATCCGTGGTTACTCCAATGGATTGAATAGAGTAAAAAGGCGCAAGTTTCGTGGTGCCAGAAGAGCTCGGGCTGCTTCAGCTTTGAGGGATGTTGGAGGTCAGAGTGAAATGTCTGTAGCTTCTAATTCATTAGCTCAAGGTTCAACACGCCCAAAGTATCACCTGGAGGAGGAAGAGGAGTATGGGGAGCAAAATGTCACAAGGGCTCCTAGAAATGGATGTGGGATTCCATGGAATTGGTCAAGAATTCATCATAGGGGTAAAACATTCCTTGACATGGCCGGAAGGAGTTTAACTTCTTGTGGTCTGTCAGACTCAAGGTTAAGGAAAGCTGGTGCAGCTTCCCATGGTAGAGATGTTCCTGATATGCCTGTGGCATCTGATTGCTCAAGCTCATCTACTCAATCTGATGCGGAAGCACTGCCTTTACTTGTTGAGGCATCTGGATCTCAAAGCACTGAACACGCAGGTTGGGTGCATGACTATTCAGGGGAGCTAGGTATTTTTGCCGATCACTTACTGAAGCACGATATCGATTCTGACCTTGCTTCTGAAGGTAGATCAGGTGAAAAACACAAGTTAGGAGTGAACCGCAATGGTAGACACCAAAATTTGACACAAAAATACATGCCAAGAACTTTCAGAGATCTAGTTGGACAGAATCTGGTAGCTCAAGCTCTTTCCAATGCTGTCATGAGAAGGAAGGTTGGGTTGCTATATGTGTTTTACGGACCTCATGGCACAGGGAAAACTTCCTGTGCTCGCATTTTTGCTCGAGCTTTAAACTGTCAATCTTTGGAACAACCCAAACCATGTTGCTTTTGTAATTCTTGCATTTCTCATGATATGGGAAAAAGTCGAAACATAAAGGAAGTTGGTCCAGTCAGCAATTTTGATTTTGAGAGCATCCTGGATCTACTTGACAATATGATCATCTCCCAGCTACCGTCTCAGTACAGGATTTTTGTTTTTGATGACTGTGATACTCTGTCCCCTGATTGCTGGAGTGCTATATCAAAGGTCATTGATCGAGCACCAAGACGTGTGGTGTTTGTTCTTGTCTGTTCGAGCCTTGATGCTTTGCCTCATATAATAATATCCAGATGCCAGAAATTCTTCTTCCCAAAGTTGAAAGATGCAGATATTATCTATACTTTGCAGTGGATTGCATCTAAGGAAGATATAGAAATTGACAAGGATGCACTAAAACTTATTGCATCACGATCAGATGGATCATTGCGTGATGCAGAGATGACCCTTGAGCAGCTGAGTTTGCTTGGGCAGAGGATTTCAGTCCCTCTGGTTCAGGAACTGGTAGGTTCTTTCTCAATTTACCGGAATCACAATGTTATTTTGTTTAAGTTTTTTTAAACATATGTTGGTTATACACACACACACACGAGGAATAGTGTTTCCTAGGATAGACCTATTCCTTTTCTTTTCTATAGCTAAGACTTCCTTGATCATGCTGACCTCACTTAATTGGAAGGTTTTCAATGTTCTTATTATGCATAAGATGATAGTAGCAAGCTCTGAAGCAAAGTTATTCAAATGCTCTCTGTGGATAACAGTCCAACTGCTGATTCACAAGGCATGCCAAGTTACATGTCTTTATGAAAACGTTATATTGTGGTTTAATGACCAAATATTATGTTGACTTGAGCCTTTTGGATAAAGTAATTGCTGCTTCTTACTCTTGTTTATGTTGTAGGGATGGGGTGGAGTTATAAACATTGATTTCAGTTGGTAGGATTTTTGTTTCGTTTGGTATCATGTGTGGATGTTCAACCAGCCAAAAAGATAAAAAGGTGTTGTTATGTAAGGTTCTTGATGTAAATTTGTGTGTATACAATCTAAGTGAAATGCTTCTCTACTTGTTATGACTCAGGCCTGGCCCCTACTCCTTAGAATCACTGAGGTTGATATGCATAAATGGCTCTAAATATGAATTCTTTTCTCAGGTTGGGCTTATCTCTGATGAAAAGTTGGTGGATCTTCTTGATTTAGCATTATCTGCAGACACAGTCAACACAGTGAAGAATTTGAGAGTGATAATGGAAACTGGTGTGGAGCCCTTAGCTTTGATGTCACAGCTTGCAACAGTTATAACTGACATACTTGCTGGTAGTTATGATTTCACAAAAGATAGGCATAGAAGAAAGTTCTTTCGGCGTCAACCATGTAAGTCTAAAAATTGTTTCTTGCTAGGTTGTCATATTTAAAAATGCATCTGTTCAATTCTAATTTACGGTTGTAATTGTATTAGTACCTAGTGTTTGGAATATTGCTAGCAATCTTATTTAATAACTTTATCTTCACATTATTCCCCCAAAATATTCTATCAGTTTGCTGCTGCCTTTAATTTATTAAGCTTATCTGGTCTTAAATTTTTTCCTTTTGAAATTCTATGGTTTTCTGTATTCATGCTTGTTACAAAAATAAAACAATTGATCCAGCTCAGTCTCTTTTTCTTTTGAGAGAAATCCGCTTTTTGTTCAATATTCTTCTTGTTGAAATAATACAATGACTGTTGGTTTCAGTGTCCAAAGAAGAGATGGAAAAACTGCGCCAAGCTCTGAAAACTTTGTCCGAGGCTGAGAAACAACTGAGGATGTCCAATGACAAATTAACATGGCTGACAGCTGCATTGCTTCAACTTGCTCCCGATCAGCAGTATGTATTGCCTAGTTCCTCTGCAGATACTAGTTTTAGCCATAGTCCAATGGCCCTAGAGAATGCAGCTAGAAGAGTAATGATGAGGAAGGGTGGTGAGCGCGAGGTGGGCATGCCAATGAATGTTAGATTGGAAAATTTCCCTGCTGAAACAACTGGTGATTTTGTGGACAGAAATATGATGAAAGGTATTAGTCTTGAAAGAAAAAGACATGCCGGGCCTGGGATGGCTCCTCAACAAAAATCTCCACTCTCCACTGATACAGTTAAAGTGAGTGGCAAGCAAATTTCAGGCAGAAGCCGTAGTGGAATTGAAGAAATCTGGTTGGAGGTGCTTAATAAAATTCAAAATAATGGCATAAAAGAGTTCTTGTACAAAGAAGGAAAGCTAATCTCCGTTAGTTTTGGTGCAGGTACATGCTAATGTGCATTATGCTCATTTAAGTTTATGATTATGCAGCTGTATCATACTTTTAGAGATATTTTGATTTTGTTCAAACTCTTATTTCCATATCTTGTGTGTGCATTCTTATGAATATGGAAGCTAATGTTTTGTAGCATTGTCTAGTTATGTTGGGTCAAAGTGTAGTAATGCCTAGTGCTTTTAAGTTCCATTGAGATCTCATTGAGGATCTCAACTTTAGTTAGCATTTTGGATGGTGTTTTCCCATTTCCGGTTTGATGCAGGGACATGGGGAAGTATTAGAATTTCAAGTGTAAGAATTCTAGAGGAATCCAAATACTTTTAGAAACTATTCAAAAATGAAAGTCACTTGACGTTTAATTTTTCCTCCCATAAAAATGTTTGCAAATTTCACAAATAAGTTGGGGGGGAAAAAAAAAGAGGCCTCGATTTCCATTACTCTCCTGTCATTGTTTCACCAAATTTCCCCTTTGATTCTTTCTGTCAAAAATCGGAACAGAGTAGCCAAAGGATTGAATCCTTCATCAAAGGATTATTTTTGTCCAAGTTGAATGAATGAAACTGTGGTTGCCTCTTGCCAGATAATAATATCCTTTTTTATTACACCAAAATTCTTCCGTGCAATAAAGTAACTAGCATCACATCCTTTGCAACTTGAATGACTGATTCTCAGTTTTATGCTTCCCTCAAGTATAATCTTTTTGTTTTGACATGGTTCAGCCTCTTGCCAGTGAAATTATTTCTTTTCCCGTTTCATTGGGGTGTCACAAATGATAAATGATAGACTGGAAGTGGAATGCAAGACATTGGAAATGTGAAGAATTTTCATTTCACCACTATAATAATTACGTTGTCCCTTATTACCTTAAAAAATCATTGCATATTTTGATTTTCATGCTCATTTGAAGAGCAATTTAGTTGTTTTCTGAATCGGTTGGTCATGACCTTTGCCTTTAACCATCAAGTTCACACTGGTGGCTTGTTGCTGCTATGACAGCTATGTTACGCCCACGTTTCATAAAAAGTTTAGTCTGTTGTGTAGTTTATACCACTTTACTAAGTGTAAAACTTTAAGTGGTTAGCAAATCTTCGGTGGTGGAGTATAGATCTTGTGAAGCAATCCCAAAAATACTTGATATGCTTGTGTGCCAAAATATAATTTAAAAGCGCTCTTGATTTTCTGGTTGTGCTCTTCATACTGAAGAGCTGGTCCTTTTTGAAGCTCAGCTTTTGTGTTTTACTTTTTCCGAACTGTATAATGATTTGTGATGCTGATTCATGTTATAATGCCAAATTTTACCATCATTCAGTTTTTGTTGGCATGGAAAAATGCCGCATACTACAATTATGCCGGTCTGCTTATTTTGGGCTTTGTCATGGTAATGGTTTTAGCAGTTAATGCTGTTGTCAGATCCTGTAGGCAGCTGGTCATATGCTTCGTGTTGCCTTTCCATTACTGGTCTCATGCCTCTTTTATGTATAGCCTCTCATATGTATGGAATAAGTGAATGTATTTTTTATTTCTTGATATCTCCTCTTCCTTTGGTACCAGGGATATGTCTAACCATCTTCTTACTCTTATTATGTTGTTATATTTGCTCATTTTATTTGGTTTTAATTGTTGGTCGTTAATTGTCTGTCATCACTGATTGTTCTTTCTTTCAGCTCCAACCGCACAGTTGACTTTTAGCTCACATCTGATGAAATCCAAGGCAGAAAAGTTTAAGGATCAAATTTTACAAGCATTTGAATCTGTTCTTGGTTCTCCATTGACAATTGAAATCAGATGTGAATCAAAGACTGACACTCGAGCAGCGCTTCATCCAACTCTTCTGTTACCTGCCTCTAAAGATGGGTCATCTCAGATGGTCACAAATCCAGAATCTAATATTGGAAATAGAGGGCAGTGGGCTGGGCCTATTGAAGTTAGCAAAAGAGTTCCAAGAGAAAGAGGAATTAGTGGTGCCAGCAGCCAAGGTCAGCACTTGCATGGTGAATCTCTTGAAGTGGGAAGGAGTGAAATTGTTGAAGTACCGGCTTCTCCCAGGGAAACCAAGGATAATGCAGACAGTAAAGCAGAATACTGTAAAAGAGCTTCTTTTTCAGATAGAAGGAAACTTGGAGAACAAAGTCAGTGCCAGAGCATTGTGAGAAGCAAGGTATCCCTTGCACATGTAATTCAACAGGCAGAAGGATGTACACAGCGAAATGGATGGTCCAAACATAAAGCTGTCTCTATTGCTGAAAAGCTTGAACAAGAGAATCTGTAAGTATTTGTGGTCTTTCTTCATTTATATTTCATCACATGAACTGTAATAGTAGAATTACTTGTTTTTTCTTACAGCTGTAATAATAAGCTCTAATTTTTTTAGCAATCTTGGATACTTTATGTGCACATCTCATTGGTTGATCTTTTCTCAATACCAAATGAAGTTAGAGCGGAGTATTAGGGGTCTCTAGTCGTATTTTCATTGTAGTCTTGTCTTGAGTAAACCTAAGCATGTCCGCCCTAAGCTTTAACTAGCTATTGTTTGCCATAAGTCATGCTACCTGATGCAAGATCTTTACATCTGTAGCAATATTGATCTCTATTAAATATTTCCACATTCTTTGATTCGGCTCTTACATTTTGTGAATTTGCAGGAGATTGGAGCCTAGATCAAGAAGTTTGCTTTGTTGGAAAGCAACTAGAGTAACTCGTCGGAAGGTAATTCATCCTATAGTCAACTTTTCTATATGATAGTGGAATTTGTTAGATTATGATTGTTTCTATTGTTTATTCTCATAAAACTGCATGGTCTGGGATTATGCATGCTTTTCATATTAAAAGAAGGAAAAAGTAAAGTTTGTTTAACTTTATTCTGTCTTAGGTGATAGTAATGAAACAAGTTAACTAATTTTTCCGTGGGGACACAACTCTGTTAATGTTTCATGAGAATTAAGAAAATTTGTGATTGAGTTTCCCCTTTGGGGTTTTACATGGAAGGGGCAGACCAGGGTGGCCACGAAAAGGTTTTATATTGCAACTGGATGTGCACATTTCTTGCTGCATTACTGAATGCTGTGAATTAGATATGCATAAAACATTTACAGGGTTACGTTTTTTTATCAAAAGCAATGGAGTCTTGATTAAATGATTTTCCCCGAGAAAGCAAGGAATTAGAGCTGTATCAATTAACGAAGTTCTTGTAATTTAGTAATGAATAAGAGAGTTTACAAATACTTGGCTGACAATGGGTATTTTGGGCAGATTTGCTTAATATATATGTAAATTGTGTTGAATTTCTTTAGGGCCATGAATTATTTAAGAGTGATAGCAAAACATTTACTACAAGAAAACCGGACTTGCTGGAATAGTGCTGCAACATACTGTCATCATCTTAACAAAATATAGCAAGTTTTGGAGTGAACCGGAAAAGTTTGATGATTATTTTTGTGAAGTCATTAATCTTACAATGCTGTATATGTTTATGTGGATTTGCAGCTTTCTCGATTGAAAATTAGAACACGAAAACCACATTCATTGATGAAGCTCGTCTCCTGTGGAAAGTGCCTCTCTTCTAGATCTCCAAGGTAGAACAAGACAAATTTTGGGATATATGGCTTTGATAGGGGTGCAACTCAATTTCATATTACTTCTGTAATTAGCCATTTTCTTGCCGTTTACAAGGTCACAATTCTATCTTCCAATCTTTGAATAAGTGTAAGTTAAGTTATTTCTGATGAGAAAAATGTAGGGATAGAAATTAAAATAGTGCAGTTTCTTTCAATGAATTTCCACAATTTTATTCACATGGTTTACCCTCTTTGCGTTCAGATCGGTCTGTTATATTTATTTTGAATTTTTCATGTTATGTGGGTTGCACTGACCCAAATGGTGTTCGTTCATGTTTGTTGCTGCCGACTTCGAATTCAAAATCGTATTTTTGTAGGTGCTCTGATCATGAGAAAGTAAAAGTCTTTCTGGGTTCATCACGGAGAGTTTAAAGCGATTTGAAAAGAATCTGTGGAACATTTTTGTCAATGGTCATGAGAGAATTTGCTTTCAGGCAACAAAGTAAGCAACTTCCTAAGAAGCTCAAATGTGAAACACCCTTTAGCTCAAGTAAATACAAACATTTAATTTCAACACATGTGAATCCATCCTTCAGATGAACACTAAACAAATGCTTATGCAATTGAATACTAAAATCAAACGAAACGTCCCAAAAGAAGTTGTCATTTTCAGCTAATAAATTAGTAGTAATTCGTTGACTTGTTCTCGGATGGATTTGTCACATTTTCAATAACTTGTTGGTCGGCTTGTTTCTACTTTGCAGAAAAAATAATCTATTCGGAGTTCCAGCTGAAGATTAAGAACTTGTTTATGCATTAATTTAATTTTGCTTTCTTTCTATACCCCAGACCTACGTTACACAATAAATCACTATATTAATCAACGGCGGACTAAATTTGATAAGAAAATAAATCGTTGAAAAATACTCCAAATTTTCTTTCAAATTCTTGTATAAAATCATAAGAGTGTTCTATTTTTGGTCAAATATGTAACCTGAATTTTTCGTATTTAATACTTAATTTTAAATTTAATGACTCGTGGTGCTGCCGGTGCACACTGACAGCAACATAGTTTGTGGCACATGCAATGCACGTGGTTCGATTTTATCGTTAACTTAATCCTAATTAGGCAGCTGTACTCGTATAAATTCATTTTAATACAAATCACTGGATACCCAATTCTCTGCCCACTCGTCAGCATGGGTTCGAACTATTAATTAATCTTAATTAAATAGAAAATGCTCACTTTGAGCTTCTGCTTAAATTTAATTATACTAATTTATTCATGGCACCAAACCAACCTTTTTGACAAAATTATTATTATAGATCATTATTAGTATTGTTATTATTTTGGAATCACGTTTATCAGTCTTTTTTGCAATTTATCCCACTCAAATAATCGGTGATTTTTCAACAATTAACTATAAATAATTAAAAATATCATAACGCGTGACCCACTAACATTCTAAATAAATCAAAATTGATAAAGGCTGTACGTCAAAACTATGTCGTTTGTGAGGGTAACTTTACAGTTGAAACAGCGTACAGCTATTACGCATTATGGGCAGCCCACCTGTATCCTGCGTTACTCATGAAGTCCACCGTCCACGTGTCACATTGCCGGCATTCGTATACGAACGAGCCGACCTCTTACGCGGCGGTATTATCTAGAACCACAAACTTGTCGACCAGTACGAGTGTTCCACGTTATCGATTAAATCGAGGATTAAACGAGCGGTGAAGCCGTGAGTACATTAAACCGGGCAGTCGTGGCGGTTTTGGTCATAGTCCAATGTGGTCCGTTCTTTTATTTGACTGTTTATGAGTTTGACCCCATTCTCTGCTCGGCGTGAAATGAATGCAACGTGGTGAGATAAGGGCCAGAGTAATACTTTAAAGAGGACAGGTGGCACCGTATAATTCAAGTTTGACTAATTTGTTGGGCTGACAGTGGCATCACTTGTTGACACGTTGCAAATTAGAGTAATTGGATGACTTCAGTTTGAGGAAGTCAACCGAGACCTAATTTTTATTTTTTAAGACTAAAATTTTTGCTACTTTTAACTGGATGGCAACAAGTTACATGTTAAAATTTTGGATGGTCAAAGATCAAATCGAATATTACATAACTAACAACGCATTCATATTTATATTTCTTCTTTTTTAGGGGTGAGAAATTAAAAAATAAAATATTACAAGAAGCAAAGATAAGAAAATAATATAAGGTATTGTTAAATTAAACCCACTAAAAGGAGGAAATTGAAATGGACATTATGCCAAAAAATTGCTTTTACAGAAATTAACACCAACCATCAGTTATACCTAGATTGAAACTAACTTATTGGGTTTCTTTAGCTAGCTTGTGATGAACGTAGAAAAATATATTATTGGCATTAGATGATTCACCTAATTTTTCCCTTTTTTGTGGTTACAACATTAATTTTCAATGTGCGTATGCTTGGAAAATGGACATCAAATTAAGAAATATCGGCTGAGAGAGATTTTTGTAGTTGTAAAAAGCCCGATGTTTAAGCTAAGTTGATTAATTAATTAATGTAATATTAGTAAAATAAATGAAGAAACAACCAGACCCTGCTTCCAGTTTTTAGTGAGGGAGAAATCGGTTTCCATCCCCACCTAAACTTGTTGTCTTAATCTCATTTGTATTTTTTTCTTTGGTTTTCATCTTTTTGTAAGGACCTCTCTTTGCCCGTCTTTACGTTTTTCATTTTAATAATTTTTTAATTACATTTTAATTAATTACAACCTGAATATTAAATTATTTTTATTAAATATAAATGTGTTCAGTTGTGTTGTTGCATAACGTGAATAACCATTGTTTAATTATGTTTCATAATCTCATTAATTATTTCCAGCATTTTTAGAGAAAATTTGACTTTCCTACGATCCTTCACGAGTGGTGCTATTCATTACATATTTTAAGTAAAATTCAAAAAAAAGAAAGAAAAAGAAAAAGAACAGAACAGTGTCTTTCTTTGGGCGTTTTTTCGGAGGGAGTGGTTGGTCAACTCGCGTTTGGACATACGAACTTGTCGTTTAACCTTTTCTTATTAAAATAATAATAAATAAATAAAAGGTGGCATTTGAGAGGTTTTAGTCAAAGAAACAAATGTATTGCCACATAGGATATCAACTGCAAAGATACCCCACTCAAATACTAATCCCACCCCCCCTCCCTCCTAAATTCCACCGCTTCCACTCCCAAAAGTCAAGTGGTCCCCACACTTCAAAAAAAATTTAGTTTGGTCAACCCTTCTTTCCATTGAATCGTAAGCCAACTCCCATGCAATACTACAACTTACACCCTTCTCTCTCCACTCTTTTATGTTTTTTCCTATTAAAAATAAGCATCTTAACATTTAACCCCCTTAGTTTTAATATAATTTATTTAATTATACTTAAAGACCAAATTGCCCTCATAACATTAAGGAGTAGCTTACCCCATCCGAGGAGCATTTTGGTCATTTGAATAAAGGATTAGGGACCAAATGATATAAAACGATAAATTATGCTATTTATTAGAAATTGTAACAGTTTAGGGACCACAGAATTTGACACGTTAATTTACAGTACCAGTACGAAACTATGAACGGTAAAAACCTGAAAGACATCACACCCATCGAAGATTCTTCTTTTTCGCTCTATCTGACAATTTGACCTGAGTTGAAAAGTCCATTTTTCCTATTTTAAGACAAATTGTGCACCCTTTTTTTTTAAATTTTGGTTATAACTTGTAAGTTGTAACTACTTAATTTGTTTTTTTTTTTGCAAATTATTAATTGAATTGTAATTTTAAGTTTACCAATCTATCATTTTTGTGTATTAAGTTGAGTTGAGAGCCAACAAAAATAAATAAGAAAATTAGGTAATTCGGTTTTAAAATATGACCGTAAAAGAAAGTTATCCTCCATAGATCGTAATCCGACACATGTCATCTAAAGTACATACATAGTAGCAGTTGCAATAAAAACCAAACATCGTGTCCTGTTTTGTAAAAAAATTGACATTAAATTAAAAAAATAGAAAACATTTTTTTTTTTTAACATTGTATTGTAATGTATATAGTATACAGTAAAGAGGAAAAGGAAGAAGAAGAAGCGAACGAATGGACAGGAATCTGGATAATTATCCGTCAAAGCCATAGAAGTCATTTTCATCAGAGCTGCATTGAATTTCTTTAGAGAGAGAAAGAGAGAAGGGAGAAAACAAAGCTTACCAAACCCGAAGGGAAATAAAGGAAGAAAGAAAAGGAAGGAAACCCCGAGTCTGGGAAATTTACTTCCTTTTTCCTTTTTCTTATTTTTATTTTGTTTTCTCTCTCTCCATACGCGGATACGGCAGCGCGCACAAAGAAAATTCATTTCGCCATCATTTAAAAAAAGCCCATTTCATTCGCCAAATCTTAGCTAACTATTTCTCTTCTCTGAAGATTCAACACACCTTAACAAACCCAGAAGAGAATAAGAAGAGTAAGAGATTGTTATTTTTCCGAGTCTTCTTTCTTATTAGTCCTTATTCATTCTTTGTATGTGCAGTCTCTATTGGATTTGTGAAGAAAAATTGATTCTTTCTGTCATTTATAGATCTATTTCTTTGGTTGAGTTATTCTTTTAAAGCTTCTATGGCTACAGCGGCCATATTTTCGTCTCTTAGAAGACGGAGATCACCATCTTTGCAAGCGTTTTTGGCTCCGGTTGACTTAACAGATGTGGCTCTTGTACAAACCCTTGTTTCGATTTCTTCGGAGCTGGTTTCTTGCTTTTCAAATAAATGTTTCTTCTTTCAGAGGAGGAATTCTCGGTCTTTGATTCGGAAGATCGAGGTATTTCTTGTTTTGTTGGAGTATTTAAGGGATTCGGATACAAGTCTTCCTTCAACTGCTATGCTCTGTTTCAAGGAGTTGTATTTGCTTCTTTATAGGTGCAAAATCCTTCTTGATTATTGCGGGCAATCCAGTAAGTTGTGGCTTTTGCTTCAGAATAATTCAATTTCGGGGCATTATCATGATTTGAATCAGGAAATATCGACCCTTTTGGATGTTTTTCCTGTTGATGATGTTGAATTGAGTGAGGATGTTAGGGAGCAACTTGACCTTATGCAGAGACAGGCTAGAAAGGCCAAATTGTATGTAGATAAAAATGATGAGTCGTTGAGGGTTCAATTTTTTTCATTTCTTGATGAGTTTGAAAATGGGAGGGTACCAAATCATGTGGAGTTACGGTCATTCTTTGTGGAGAGTTTGGGGATTAAGGATGCAAAGAGTTGTAGAGCTGAAATTGAGTTTTTGGAGGAGCAAATTGTTAATCATGAGGGAGATGTTGAGCCAACAGCTTCTGTACTTAATGGCTTTGTTGCAATTACGCGGTATTGCAGGTTTTTGCTCTTTGGGTTTGAAGAAGATGAGGTGACAGTGGGAAGTAGCAGTCAGAAGAAGCCAAGAAAAGGTTTGATTACTCAAGAGATTGCCCATACCTTTTTATCAATACCAAAGGACTTTTGTTGCCCAATATCGCTGGATTTGATGCGTGATCCAGTAATAATTTCAACTGGACAGACTTATGATAGGAGTTCAATAGCTAGGTGGATCGAGGAAGGGCATCGTACTTGTCCTAAGACAGGTCAAATGCTTGTCCACGAACGGCTTGTACCTAATCGAGCTTTGAGGAATTTGATCATGCAGTGGTGCGCTGCTCATGGAATTCCTTATGACCCTCCAGAGACTACAGATGCATCTGCAGAATCTTTTGCATCAGCTTTGCCTAGCAGAGCTTCGATTGAAGCCAATAGAGCCACAGCAGAGCTTCTCATTCAACAGCTGGCAGACGGGTCACCTGGTGCAAAGACCCTGGCTGCACGAGAAATACGCTTGTTGGCAAAAACCGGAAAGGAAAATCGAGCTTTCATTGCAAAAGCTGGTGCAATACCCCATCTCCGCAAACTACTTTCATCTCAAAACCCTGTTGCGCAAGAGAATTCAGTTACTGCAATGCTTAATCTATCAATTTATGACAAGAACAAAAGGCGAATCATGGACGAGGAAGGTTGTCTAGGATCGATTGTTGAAGTTCTGAGGTTTGGACTGACAACAGAAGCAAGGGAAAATGCTGCAGCAACATTGTTTAGCCTCTCTGCTGTTCATGACTATAAAAAGAGAATAGCAGACGAAGGTGGGGCTGTTGAAGCCTTAGCAACCTTGTTGACAGTAGGAACTCCAAGAGGGAAGAAGGATGCTGTCACAGCTTTATTCAATCTGTCCACACATACTGATAATTGTCTGAGAATGATAGAGGCAGGAGCTGTGACAGCCCTAGTAGGAGCATTGGGAAATGAAGGGGTTGCAGAGGAGGCAGCAGGGGGATTGGCCTTGATTGTTAGGCAGCCACTTGGGGCTGCAGCATTGGGGAAGGAGGAAATGGCCGTGGCAGGGTTAATGGGAATGATGAGATGTGGGACTCCAAGGGGAAAAGAGAATGCAGTTGCGGCATTACTCGAGTTGTGCCGGAGTGGTGGGGCAGCGGCAACTGAGAGAGTGCTCAAGGCCCCGGCATTGGGTGGTTTGCTTCAGACACTGTTGTTTACTGGTACAAAGCGGGCAAGAAGAAAGGCAGCATCTCTTGCTAGAGTGTTCCAAAGATGTGAGAATGCAGCGTTGCATTTTGGTGGATTGGGGGTTGGATATGCATTTGCAGGAAACTCAGCCCCAAATAGGGATTCAAGTTTCGCTGGTGATGTCTCAGTGCCTGTGTCAATTTCTGTGCCTGTTTTGTAATGGTAACATCCAGTTGTGATATGTCATCCTCCCTGATTACACATGTTCCCATTTTTTGTTGGTTATAGTTAGAAATTCTTTCACCAAAATTTCAGGTTATAAAAAAGGAAAGTTACAGGAATACCATATTTTGTGTTGAATGAGTGAAGTGTTCTTTTGTGGATATTTTACATTTTATTTAATGAAGCAAAATAAGACAGAAAATATTTGTGCATAAAATATGTGTCAGACGTAAATTCTTTATCTATTTACAGAAACGTCAAGATAAAGAAACTCTCTGGTATGCGTTCACACTTTGCAAAGTAATTTGTTCATGAAATATGCTCGAGAGAAATTGACAGTCGCTGCAGTGCCTTCTAATCCTGCTGGTTTCAGATAAAGGACCGACTCAGATTGATCTTGACACGAATCCTGATAAGAATCTGAGGAGCACGAGTATAAATTGAATACCAGATATTTGTTTGAACTCACATGTGACGGAAGAAAAATTTAAGAATCTGGAGTAAAAAAAGAGTAATGTTAGATCCATGTTTCTCTGCTCTAAAATCAGAAGAATAAAGCATATTTCAACTCAGAAGAATTCCTTTATGAAGATTCTGAGGAAAGTTAGGAATAAATTTCGATAATGGGAATTTCCTGGAGAGTAAGCCAAGGCTAGTGCTTGTCCTTGTCAGGATGCAGTGTTGGACCAAGAATTCCTCTCTTAAATAATGGGTTTCTATCACTCAGAAAGTAGTTTTTGATTTGTGTTGCCAATCACCTTGCTCTATTAGATTCCTAGCATTGCTGCGCGCCAGCACCCACATCATCTTGCTGATGTTTCATCAAGAACCTCGAATTCTTGCGATGGATTCCTACCGTTATTTTTCTTACGTGTGTCATGTATATTACAAATATATAACGTCTCATGTTAATAGAAATGAGGATTTCTATTTTGATACTGTAGTTTTTGCCAAACCTTTCACGATAAAGTATGGTCAACATGATAATCATGAACTGCATGCTTACTTTACTCTTTATAGTGAATTGACCGGAGCCAAAATGGCCAGGCCATATTATATGGTAGGCCTAAATCCTAATGGCTTCTCTGTTAAACTCATGATTAAAGCAGAGTGAGTATTAGATGCCCGTTTAATTGTCAACTCCTTGGGAAAATTTAACAAAGAACAGAAACTTCTTGCAATTGAGAGCTCTTGTAAATGGTATGATGTGATGGGGCATGAGCTTTAATGGATTGGATTAAATGGCAGGCAGCCAAAGTGGATGCACAACCAAGCCATTTACTTGGGAAATAATTGGAGATCTGCAGAAAGATGCTGCTGCAGATTGTCAAATGTGGTGGTGGGTGAGATTATAATCTCAACTGGAATTATAGCCCATTGAGTTACCATTGGCTGCTGGATATAATAAAAAGATAAAGAATCATTCCTATTTTTAGTGGGGCAAAAATATCTAAATTCTTTTTTAGCATAAGTTAAATATATATAAATAGTAAATCGCTACTTATCAAGTATAAGTAGATAAATGACAGATAAATGTTAATAAGTTTGCCATGAATTGGTATCTAAGCTAAGGCTTTCTTTTGAAAAGGTAGCTGCCAAGCAACAATAAATTTTGCCTTGGTCATAAGTTGTTGCCCAAAAATGTTTTTGTTGCTTTGCTTCAATTCATTTATTGCCTGTTTCTTCTGGGATTGTCTGCGTTGGGTCGGTTACTTCATATCGAAGCAAAGCAAAGTATATGCATGGCATTTAGCAGGACTTTGGACCATGTACTTGATAATTTGTGACTATAAATTGTTGGCCGGCTATGAAGTTTTCAAATTCACTGTTCGTTAACATTTGTAATAGACCCTTCAAGTTAGATTATGTAATAACTCACATGATCCGTTGTCGTCCAGCGGTTAGGATATCTGGCTTTCACCCAGGAGACCCGGGTTCGATTCCCGGCAACGGAACTTATTTTTCTTTATTTTAAAATTTTGGTATTTTCCTTTGGATATTCTCTTCTAACGTTATAAAGTTGAAATGTTGGAAATCAATTCATAATCCACACTGAATTTTATGGCTTATAATCAAAATACAAACGTGGAAGGCTTTGCTCCACATAATTCTAACTGCTACAATTTTCTTTTCTTTGGAAGAAAAAATTACATAGATCCTTCAAATTGAAGCCGATCAAACTCCCTAAAAATTTCATTGTTTTCAGTAGAATCTACTGAATTTCTCTCCTGTACCCTCTTTGTTCATTGCTTTGGTACAAGGATGTCAAAATCACTGACAGTCCATTCTGCTACTTGATCAGGATCCTTAAAAATTTCAGTCCCCAGATCAATTGACATCCATTTCCTTCTAGCTGGTTCAGTTCCAGGATCCTGCAAGAACATTAAAAATAAATAAATGGGTTGTCAATTGTTAATCCCAAATGTAGCAATTAATGTGACAAGAACAACATTTAGACTTTAGTGCATGTCAAAATCAAAACCTGGTAAAAATAAAGTGATTGAGACAATCTTCCAACATCTAGCTCCCATGTCCTGGAATCTCCAATCCAACCTTCCCCTTGTTTGGTAGGATATCCATACTCTCCCCATACAGGATGTGGCAAAATCTGCAATATTTCCTGAGCCTGAGGATTGCTGTATGGATCACACAAAGAGTATGGCGTTTCTAAATACTCTGCATTTCCAGGGGAGCAATACAAGTGATATGCAGCATAAGGGAAATGTGCAGTGTCATTGCGGTGAACACGTGTCCCGTTAGGGAACGTGTGATAAGGCGGGCATACGCTGAGATGATCTGGAGTACACCATGAACTTGTGTTAGGATTTATGATCATTTCACTGTAACGTGTAACGTCTGATGTTACATCGCCATCACAAGGCTTCCCATTGTTCTTCCAGCAGCTGCCCATGTCCACTAGGTAGAATTGGCTGTTTGGGCCCCCACCTTTGATCACATTTAGAGTGAATCTTACTTTAAAGTTTGGTGATTCTGGAATCTGTAATATATAATACATAGTGTTGTCAGTTGTTTTGCTTGTAAGAGACATAGAATTTTATATAGAGAGAATTATTGCTTACAATTTTGGACATTCCTCTGGTTGGATAATGATATCCACCAGACAAGCCATGACTAGCATCTGATCTCAAGTAAAGCATCAACCATGGATACTTTGTTGAGGTTCTTAAGACATGATGAAAAATCCAACTTCCCTTACCAACTTCTTTCTCCCAAGTTACCGAATGATAAGAAATGTCGTTCCCCACAAATAATCCTTTACTCAAATCGGCATTCAAATCCCATGAGCCATAAAATCTTCCCTTAAGAGTTGTTCTATTAGCTCCTCGTAATGTTGTGTAGTCATGATATATCAAAGGCTGGTTCATGCACCCAATTCCAAAGCAAGGGAAGCCATTGTCAGGGGCAAATGGACCTACTTTAATGCCATTTTTAGGGCACTTGGCTGCAAATGTGTCCATGTTGCCACTCTTGAGCATGACCATCCAAAAATGCCATGGATTTGGGTTGTCCTCAACTTCACATTTTGAGCCCAAATAGAGTTCTTTTTCTGCTGCATAGAGGTCTACATCATAAAGTGCTTTTTTCGGAATTCCCAGAAAAGGGTCTCCAACTCCTAGCTTGTTGTCTTCCTCTGTGACTCTATGAACCAACGTGTAGGGTAGCATATTGCAAAGAGAGCAGTTTTTTCCTGTAAATAAATTAGTTACCAAAAATAAGAATAAAATGAGAAGAATTAACTATTTAATTTGCATTTTCTGGAAGGTAACTTGAAAGATAGAAAACAAATGAAACCTCTTACATTAACTCAATGAAAAAGAAAGCAAAATAAAAGAAACCAAACTAAACCATTCCAGTTTATGTTAATGCTGTTTTAATTAATCTATCATATGTTCAGCTGCATTTTGATTCAACTTAGAGGTAGATGGAAACAAGAGGAAAATATTTTCTTTTACAGAAACGAAGAGGAAGAAGGAAAATGGGAGCTTACTGTTTGATTGTGGAGAAGCTTTGTATATGTCAAAGCAATCTGCAGCTCTTGGGCTGCCCATGTGAGGAACTTGTTCTCCTACCTCATTGCACTGATTCCATGACTCAATTGCCACTCTTAGGCTATCCCTTCTCATTCCAGGATCACCCACAGCTGACAAATACTCAATTTCAGCGCTTGCGTACCAAAAAGCATTACAAAGTAACAGCACCGGCAGAATAGCAGCAATAGAAAAGCCGAAATGTTTCTTGTGTTTAGAATTAGCCATTGATGAAAATACAAGCTAACTTGAGAAGATCTGCATTTTTTTTTCGTATATCCAAGTTTGTGCTTTATTATAAGTGGAATGGAATTTATTTGTCTTATCTTTAGTAAAGAAGAGATTGCTTCAAATGTATATTCTTACTTGCAAATGCATTACAACTTACTCTGCCTTATATCCCTTGCTGATGCTGATTAATATTATGCAAGTAAAGCTGTTAAGCACTAAATTATTGTTACTTTTTCTTAATTTTCCCCCTAGTTGGGTACAAATGTTGTTTCAAAGATGGTAGTTTGATGCTTAAGCTTCAGCTAAATCTTGACTTTCCCACCAGAAAAGAAAAGGACAAACCAATTTAATCTTGCAGAAGTCCAATTTTTTTACTAAGGAATTGAATTTTCGTTAACTCTCTGTATGAGCAATAAATGCCAAACCATTTTACAAGGAGGAGTTGAAAATGAAGCCTCTTTTAACAGTTTTTAGCCCACAGGTTTTATGTGATGCAGTTTTCTTTGCCTGACAGTCGTATCAAGCACTAATAATTTATCCTTTACTGGTACAAATTCTATTTTCATAGAAGGTAGCTTAGCTTGACGCTTGAGCTTTTGATTGGATGTAGACTATCCCACCAGAAAAAGAAAGGGACAAGCCAATTATTTTGCCGAAGTCCTTGTTTTCTGCTACGAACTTTTACCATCTCTGTTAACACAGTTTAATGCAGTGCATAATGCTAATAATGGCCAACATATCTTCTGCTTTACGTTGAAAATAAACACCGACACCTCTTTAGACCATATATAGCTCCAGCTTCATAATGAGATTAACCGATACAACTATAGCCTACGTAATAGCAAGCCAATCTTTACCCTTAATTTCAATAAATCACATGATTACTTAAGACCTTCCTGTATCACGTATGACTAAAAATTTCTTTCACATTGCAAGAGAGTGCGTATGTCTTGATTCATGCGTCTTAACCTTATCTGTATTGGTTTTAGTTTTATCCAACATTCCAAAGGAAACATTTGATACAAAGTACAATAACCGGTAGGAAAATATGCTCAGGTATGTGAAACTTGATAGTTGAGACCTTCGGGATTAAGATATATGGGATTTCTTATAATCAAAGAAATGCCTTCATCATTTTTTAAGTGAGAGTGAAGATTGTTGATTTGATTCTGTGCTTGAGGTGCAATCTTTCTGTTCTTTCCACAGAGGTTGGTATGAAAATTGCTATTTTGGTAGGCTTGACCGATTGACACAAATAATGACATGCATACTTATGTTGGCTCAAGCAAGAAAAACAAAAGTTATGATGATTTGCCCATAGTCTCCTTTTAATTATTTTTTGCCCTTTTTTTTTATCTTAGTACCAAGACTTGCTTCAGTCAATGTAGTATCTTCTCCTCAAAACCCATCATGAGAAAGAAAATCAATTAGGATTAATCATAATTGAAAAAAAATAGCGAAGACTTTTCTTTTCTTCTTAATTTCATAAAACAATTAAAATACTATTTTCATTGAAAAATAATATTTGTAATTAGTATTAAAAATGCAAGTTGTGGGTATGGTACTAAACATTGCAGGGCGCATTTAATAACCATTAAAGCTTTCACAAATCACAACAGAGAGATAAAAAAAGAAAAAAAGGTTCTTGATTGAATCAACCAACAGTGCTGAATGTCTGAATAATTGATAGGATTATTGCCCAGATTTGGTTTTCAGCAGCCCAAAAGTAGTTTGGTGGGTCAGTTTCGTCATCGGGTCATTTCAGCCCGACCCATCAACTTGGTACCAATACGGAGAGTCTGTACCAAAATTTGACTAAAGGAAAAAGACACAAAATAGAACCTAAAACTAAAGCCAAAAAGCAAAAGAAGGAACAACCACCAATCTGATTTTAGAACAAAAGGGACAGAAATGATTAAAGAGAAAACATCCCAAATCACTAAAACCCTAAAACATGATTAAATAATAAAGGAAAAGAGAGACTGTTATAATTCACTAAAACCCAGATGAAAGAACTGCCAGTTCTAGTCAACCAGAACTGCATCCATATCAGAACCAAGTAGCTGTTAACTATATTGACACTATGAAATTGCTGGAAGTTTTAGGAATTGAGCCATTTGCCTTCAAGTGATATTTCTTCTCATAAATGAACATAAGTTGCTCCTTAACCTAGAGGAGTAAAGATCATGTGGTCCCCTACAAGGCATAAATTTCTTTCCAAGTACAAACCATAAAGTAGAAAAAGGTAGCAAAGTGGTCACAGGATTTAGGGCGGGCCTTGCTTTTGAACAACAGAACTAGCACAAAATCAAGTAAGAAACCCACGTCCCTATTTAACATCCTAACTGTCCCATAACTGCTAGAACTCTCCACCACCATCATCCATTATCATTCAATTCAGTTTGTTATCATCCATCTATCTCCTTCCTCTATTGCAACTCTGAATTTTCTTTAACTAGTCAGAAAATTCTCTTCTGAAACAAAACAAGCAAAGTTTAAGTAAATTTTTCCTGTCATTTGCAGCAGCCGCATAATAATGAAGTGGGGAAGAAAAAGGCTGGCTGCAGAGTCTTCGTCTTCTCGTCATTCTTTGATCTCTCATGTCTTTCCTGTTTCATGGCTTTCCAAGTTCAAGCAGAAGAGTAGAGACGTGGAACCAAAACCTGTGAAAGTAAAGCAAGAAGTGAGGCGGAGCTCAGCCTATGTAGGTTCAGCAAAACCCTCTAGTGCCAGAGGAGGTAGATTCTATGGTGGGGAAGGTGATGATTTCTGGAGACTATCGTTTGGGGAGGAGGGTGTTTGCAGGAAGAGTAGCAGGGGTGATCCGAGTTCAGTTTGGTATGATTCTGATGATAAGCTTGACGTTCCACCTACAGTTTGCCAGAGCTGTGGATCAAATGCTGCAACACTAATGGGAAATGAAGAGATTGATAAGTTCAACAACTTGATTCTAGATGTAAGGAAGATGAGAGGATTGCCAAGAAATGTAGAAACTTTGCCTGAAATGGATATATTTAAAGTGCAACAAGCGGTTACCAAGACAAAGAGAGTAACAACTGAGAAGGAGCGAAAATTGAAGAAAATGAATAGAAGAGTTTCAGAAGAGAAATGTCCGAAACTAGAAAGATACGCAAATGAAGCTGAGGAAAAATCAAGAAAATCAGTCGAAAAAGACAGCCCGCAGTTTGACCCATTAGGAACAAATCCAAGGATGGAGAGGGAGATTCACAATTTAGTCAATGCTGATTTGAAGAAACGCCAATATGTCTCTTCTACAAATTCAAGAAATTCTAATTTGACAACGGTTGAAGAAGATGGTGTATTTGCTGTTCAGAATTTAAAAGGAAATTATGGGATTTCTGCAGAAAAAATGAGTTTGGAGTGGGAAAGATTGAAAGAGATGAAGATCAAAGAGCTAAAGTCAAAGAGTGAGAACCAGAGGAAATCTCTGTACATAAGGCAGGGAATTACAGGCCAGAAAAACAAAACAGAGCAGCAAACTCAAGGTTGGCTCCCCAAGAATAAAGGCTCTTGAAGACATGAAGAAAGCGAGATTGAAGATTAAGAAGGGAAAGGAGAAAACAATTGAGGGAACAGGCCTAGAGAGCTTTGCTGTTGTAAAATGCTCCTTTAATCCCCAAAAAGACTTCAGAGACTCAATGATGGAGATGATCCTGGACAAAAGGTTCAGCCGGCCAGAAGAGCTTGAAGAGCTCTTGGCTTGTTATCTGACATTGAATTCTGATGAATACCATGACCTTATCATCAAGGTATTTCGACAGGTATGGTTTGACCTGAACCAGGCATGTTTTGATGAATTACAGAATGAAAACTACTGCCATAGTTAATCAGTTTTTAGTGAAAGCTAAATTGTAATCATATTGTTTATAGTTATTTGTATTTTGCTATTACACTTCTAGTTCCATCACATTACAATCTTTACTTTAAAGCTTTTGCACATGAAGGATCACCAAGCAGAATCAACTTCAAATATTATAACCTCTGTGTAATGCATGTCTGTTGGTTCATGTTTATATTTTACTCTGCTGTGTGCATATTCATGCTATACCTTTTTGTCATCATCTGCTCTGTATCATAGAGCTTAATGTACTAAAAGAAAAGGAGATGATTTAAGGCAGTAAACAGTACTATCGATTTATCTAACTACTTATTTCCTATGGGTAAAGAATATTACCCTTTGATCGTCACAACATTCTCCACCATTATGCTAAACGTACTGTATTGGTCATGGGCACAATGCAGTTGTACGATCATCTTCAAAGTTGACTATTGGCAGAATGGAATGTACCAAAATGAAAGAACTTATGAGATGGTTAACAGTACCAAGCGGACTTCTTAACCTGCACAAAAGAACATTATTGCTTGAGGCCTTCCCACAATATCCTCCTCTACTATGTTAGATGTACTAAGATGGACTGGTTACATTCCCCCTTCAAAGTACAATCCATAGGCAAGATTTATCATCTTTCACTTTCTATTCATCAGTCAACTGCTTGAAGATCGTTTCCTCTCAAATACAAATGCATATTTTTTTTGTCATGCAACTGATGTACAGAGTCAATATCCAGAATTTGGACAAGTGGCACTCTAAAGCAAAATAGCCCCATGCCCAACTTACAATTCTTAAATTTAAGGATTTATCAAGATGATCTTGCACTCTAAATTATTATAATCATGCTTTCCAATGTATTTGCTCAAGAAATAATTCCTTCACCAGATAAGAACTCATGAACTATACCATCCACTTCTATCATGCTACAACCAGGCTCCTTATTTACTCTTTTTGACCTCATCTTTCTTCTCACCACCATAACATCGTCCCACCTTCCAACAGATGCATAAATATTTGACAATTGAACATAACCAGCACTATCTCAAGGATTCAACTGCAGGAGCTTCCCAGCAACTCGCTCTGCCAATTCCACATTACCATGGTTACTGCAAGCACCCAATAGTTACTCCAGAACCAAAGGACCTGCTTTTAGTGGCATCATTCTCACAAGTTCCTCAGCCTCGTCTAGTAATCCCTGCCTACCAAGTAAATCCACCATACAGCCATAGAGCTCAACTGATGGTTGAATCCCATACAAACAAACCATGAGGTCAAACATTCTACGCCCCTCATTTAACAAGCCTGCACGACTACATGCAGATAGAATCCCAATAAAGGTCACTTCATTAGGCTCAAAACCCTGTCCAAGCATCTCAAAAAACATTTTCAATGCATGTTCTCCAAACCCATGTGTACTTAAACCAGAAATTATTGAATTCCATGTACTAATATCCTTCTTTGAGGCACTTCTGAATACTCTCATAGCCTTCTCAATGTTCCCACATTTAGAATACATGTCAACAAGAGCAGTAGCAATAAATCCGCTTATTCCAATTCCATTCTTCTCAACATAAGCGTGAACCCATTCACCTTGGGTTAAAGCCCCAATACGTGCAGAAGCAGATAAGACATTCACAAGTGTGCAATTATCAGGCTTCACTTGTGCACTCTGCATATCCTCGAACAGCTCTAAAACTTCCTTAAAATGACTCGCGTGAGCGTAAGCAGTGATTAGAGCATTCCAAGAAACCACATTCTTCATAGGCGTCATAGCAAAAACTTTCCTTGCTTCTTCAACTAATCCCACATTTGCATATCCCGAAATCATAAAATTCCAGGACTCCACATTCTTTTCCTCCATTTCATTAAACAAGTCACGTGCAAAATCCACCATACCCATTTCCACGTAAGCACTTAACATAGCATTCCACGAAACCAGGTCTCTTTTGGGCATATTATCAAGCACATAACGTGCAGTTTCAATACACCCGGTTCTCCCATACAGGTGAATTAAAGTATTTTGAAAAAACAAATCACAGCCAATTCCAATCTTTAACGCGTGACCATGGATTTGCATTCCTTCTTTTAACCCACCAAAATTAGCACACGCTTTCAACATGAACGTGAAAGTATACTTATCAGGAAAAACATGACCGTTCAACATTTGGAGAAAGATTGGGAGTGCATTTTCTGGGCTAAGGCTGTTCGCGTAAGCTCTAATGATGGCATTACAAGTGTAAGGATTGGGGTTTTCAATCCGATTAAAAACAGAGTGAGTGTAAGAGAGAGTTTGACGATCAGGGTTTGTGGTGGCAAAAGAAATGAGCTTACTTGCAGCAAAAATATCGTGGAAATAGCCAGTTTTGAGCATGTGAGCATGGGCTTGCTGGATTTCATTAAGGGAAGTGGCCATTTCTGTGAATGACGGAATTGGTGGCTGAGATAAGCTTGTAGTCATCACTACCTCTCTAGTTTCTCAAGTCAAAATTATTGTCTTCACGAAGTTTACAACCTCGCTGATTGCTTTCGTATTGTTGATTTCAAATGCTTCAATGGCTGAAAGTAAGAGAAGAACATCGACGAAGGATGTTCAGTATCTCTGTATTCACACGGTTACATTCATGGTATAATTTATTTTTTATTAAACCGTAGGCTACAACCAAAATCAGATTATTAAAGGGAATATGTTTAAATCTTCATACGTGTGAGGGGCCTCCCGTAATATTCCTAATTAAGATAGAGATAAATGATAATTATCAAACTCATCACATAGTTTGCATAAATAGTAAATAAATTTATACGTTTATCACTTATTTCAAATTTGTCCCCATAGCATTGCACTGTCCGACTCCGTTAACAATCTATTTAAAACAATTATGTTATTCTATCACATACCACTATAATTCTTTAAAAACTTGAGAAATTATTTCGTAAGTATTGTTATTTAAATTTTATCATGTGCTATACTAAATACTTTAAAAAATCCAAAAATTTAAGAAATTACTTTTGTTACAATAGCGAATTACAAGTATTTAATTCTTTGATTTGTCATACACGTTGCAGCAGGAGCACAGGCGCACAACCATGATAAAAGCTTCAATCTGCTAACTTTTGCTGGTAGATTTTTTTTTTCCCCCTTGTTTGGCAACACTAATATTTTTAACCCTGGTCTATATGGTGATAAGCTAAACATTTTTTTTTTTCAACTAATATGAATCTATTATTATTTTAGCAATCTGTAGGAACTAATTTGATAATTTTCCGTAGAGAAAAGCTAAAACCTAATTATCAATCTGGTTTCCCCTCCCATCTAGAATAAATAAGGCAGAGCCTTAGAGAGGGAGGTATGTGACAGATTGCCGCAAAGAAAATCATCAGCTATGAAAGTCGCTCACTGAGCGAGGGAGGTAAATTCTGAGCTGCAATACGTGAAACATAGCATGGCTAAAGACTACGGCCAAGCCCTATTGTCAACAAAAATCTTCATTGATAAAGAAAATGCTGTGATTAAGCTAACTTAAAAATCTTGCCTAAACTGTCAATTATCACACCCATCTTTTCTACTCTTAATTTATCCATTAAACCACACCATAGTGTTTTTCTCTGCAAGGATATCAGCTAAGTATATATGTAGACCAAAAACGAGCAAGCATAAAAAACACGGCAAGTAAACATGGCAGCAATATAATAGTTAAAAAAGTTTTTAGTTTCTGCTGCTATGGTGGAAGTTGAGATGGGTTCTGATGTTGAACACCAAAGGTCATCACAGATGCCTTGCTCAATGCTCGGTCAACACGGTCATATTTATCAGCAATATTGATCTAAAATGCATGTTTAGTGAGCTAAAAAATGCAAGACATAAACATGCAGAAACAAATGCATACGTTTAAAGTAATATAACCTAAACATAGTGGAACGCGAACCAGCAAATCTCAGTTAGGTCTTCCTCTTGCAAAAACATGGTTCAAATAGAAGTTCAATGTTATTTAAATGGTCAACCATTAATAATGCATGGCCTTCTAGAATATTAGGATGATCCTGTAGCTAGAAGCATAAAAATCTAATGTAGAAATGAAAGTATAAAAAAAATTTACCAGTCAGCATCAGCAAGTTACAAAAGTTAAAAACTGGTTCTTTCAGTAAAGAATATACTAGAGCGTGCTCTTTTAGATGATAAAAATGAGCCTGTTTTGAGGTTTCTGTGTCCATTCCGAACTTCTACTTCAGGGGTCCAAAAATGTAAACAAAGGTGTGTGCTTCACAGAGGAAGCCTATCCTACCCTAACATGTGGTCAATCAAACACAGCCAAAAGAAAAAATAAAAGGAAAAAAAAAATGATTCTAGATAACGACAGTTGCTAAACAGACAAGCATGAGACAAATCAATAATTTGGTAATGCAATACAATTAACAAAATGTTAACATGTTATGTTCAAGACAAGGATAAAATGATAATCCATTAGCACAAAAGTTAGATAGTTTCAAATCAATATGTGGCATTATTTTAGGAATAGAAAATAGCCATAAATGACAATCATTAACTCAGAATTGCCAGTAAAGGGGTCGGATAATTGACAACACAATGTTCCCACATAATGCAAGTTACTTGGGAATGGCCAAGGAATAACTTGTTATAAGGAATGGATATTAAGAATCACTTATAAATACCCATGTAACCACAAAATCAATGTATAATGAATGTATGTGCAACAGTAGTTTGTAATGAAAGCTATTCTTTGCTAACTGATGAAGCAGACTAAATCAATGAATCCACATAAGCCATGTAAATTATATAAGCAACTAAAATGAATGAGTATAATTAAATGTGGTGCAACAATAAATCATGACGTGCACAGAACACGATGAACTCAAAACACGAAATATCTATTTCTTGTCAGATCCAACCAATCATACCTACATTTATTATGTAAGATACTGAGGCATCAAAAGCAGGAAAAACAATCAAACAATATCAAGTTCTTTCTGCAGGAGTTAGATGCCCCATCTGTTCGGAAAGATTATTTACATTCCTCATATTCCACCAAAATCTGCCATGATCAGTAGGTTTGTTTTCACTCTTTCTGCCATCAGAATCCCTTCTTTCTGACTGGACTTCTTGGGTATCAGTAGAACCGGGATTCTCAGTCAAAAATTGTTCCCAAAACATATCATTGACCCCAGTTGGTGCAGGAGCAGTGGTTGCAGCCACTGGCTCCTGGGAGGCAACAGGCTCTGGAGCAGCAGTCAAAGCAGGCTCAGAATTCATGTCTATTCCAGGAGATTTAGGGCGAACATCAACATTAAGCTGTATGCATGATATAGCTGGACTATCTGCACAACTTGTAGATTCATCAAACTCCGGGCTTGATGTAGGCTGAAAGCAACTTTGACCCACATCTTGGACAATATTCTCCCAAAATGTCAAGGCGGACTCCAACTGCTCAAACTGTTCCATGTTTGATGACAGAACATTGCTACTTTCAGCACTTACTCTAGGTACAACTTGGGAAGTCCCTGTTTGATTGTCTTCAATGTTGGCTTCATCATAAAAGTAACCAATCCTTGGCAGCCTTCTCTTCCTATCATGAGTTTCCAATTGTGCCCCAAGATTCAAAGCAAGCCCTGGTTTTTGCAAAGCTCGAGCCACAAGAGACACCACTTTCTGCTGTCTCTGTTCCATATGTTGAAAACGATCCTTCAAAAGCTGCATCTGCGACTCGAATCCTTGCCGCTCCTGCTCATGTCTTTGTAAATCCAAAAGGAGCATTTCTTTTTCCTTTTTTAATCTCTCAATATCATCCTTTAGAGTCTGTCTTTCAAATTCAGTTAATGGATTTCCTTGTCCATGTAGACTTTGATTAGAATGGCTATGAACTGGCTTCCGTCTATGAATGTTCTTCAAAAGGTGTGGCTGACCTCTCACAAAATCTTCATTCGCAAATTCCCATTGCTCAGGATCAATTTTTCTGAAACCCTGTTGATATGTAAAAGTGAAGTCAATATATGCATATACAAAAATCTAAAATGACAGCATATAGACAAGCTAAAGAAAACAGAGGCTTACATATGTGTTGAGTTGTCTAATGAAGCTTGAGAAGTTACTGTGCTTGAAGAATTTTGGTAACAAATCCCTTGCAAACTCTGGTGGATTCCACACAACAAAGCTCTTATTACCTGCACTCCAGGAAACAACTGAATCTGTTGAAGGATCATCTACCATCTCGTATGTTTTTGCCAGGAAAGGAGGTAGTGAATTTGAACTGCCTTGAGATTCATCCATCAGAAATTAAAATATCCAACCACTAAATCCCCAAACTCAACACACAGAACTACACCATAAACCACCACAAAATATTCTCTAGAAAAAGTCAAACTTTTTATTTTCTTGTATGGTTTCAGCACCAAAATCTCGACGAAGCCCGAGTTTTTACTCTGTTTATGGTAGGCTCAAGCTTCCACCACAAAGTCTCAGCCTCAATCAAGGAAAAGACTTTCTGTCATTTCATGATTTACTACAAATCATGTTCCAAAAAAGTTTCCAGCATCTTAAATTCCCAGAACCCCAATTCACAGCCCCAATAATAACCCTTTTATTCTCGATCAATACTGATCAGAAAACACAAATAGTCCGGAGCTTTTTCCAGCTAAAGGTTACCAAGAAATCATCCAACTTAAAAAGAGCTCAAGTTACAATCGCCTTGCCAAGTTATAGTTGATGAACCACAAATCCTTTGAACCTCAAACCACACACAACCATATAATCCCAGATTTGTCCAGCTCGAAGAACCGTCAAATTCAAAGGAAATTGGAAACCCAGATCATAAATAACAAAATCCAATAAAATTTAATCTAAAGTCTCCCAACACAGTGGCCGTCAATCCCTGTGTTAATACCACGCAAAATGAAAAGAAATAATCAAATTATGTCATTAGTAGATTGAAAACATCAACCCATTTGACAATTCGCTTACTGTAACATTAAAAAACAATAACGAATTCCTGGAGTACGAAAAAGGAAAATCAATAAAAAGAGCGAGCTTGAAGCCAAAAAGGGAACTACAAGTGTTCGAGCTTTTACCTAAAAGAAAGGAAGGTTTGTTCCGGTCCTCAAAACGGTTAGTTTAGCGCTTTCCTTTGTCAGAATTTCTGGGGATTCTCGTTCTAGAATCGTGTAGACAAAATTTCTAGGGTTTTTATACATAATTTATTACATAAATAGCTTACCCGTTCAGTAAAATAACAAAAATCGTGGCATTGACTGCTACAGAAAATGGGGTTATTATGCATAGCTGGGTCCATGTAATTAATTAGCCACCTTCCCTCCCTTCCCCTTCCCCTTTCCCTGTGATTTCATTTATCTTTTTTTATTTTATTTAAAAATTTTAATTTATTTGCTGTAATTTTTGTCCTCCAGTTATGCAAAATTTTCTTCAGGTTTCAGACAAGACAAGTCCAGTTTTTGTTTCTGGTTAATATGACGTATTCGCTTTGTTTGCAAATCTCTACATTCATTGTATTTTCCCCATTTTGGCCTTGTCTTTAAGGGGGGAATTTTATTTTATTTTATTTATTTTTAAAAAAATGAAATTTATGTTAGCGTCTGTAAATAACAGCCGTACACGTGGTCAGAAGTAAGATCTTATAATTCTTGATTTATTTTATGGGACAATTTCACATGTCTCCCCTTATATTTATGAAAATTTCAATTTAAAAAAATTTTATAAAATAAAATACAAACCTTCCTTATAAATAAGAAATTTACTAAAATATCTTAAATTTATTTTAAAATATAAAATAAAATAAAATCATTTTAATTAACTACTATACTAATTACTATACCTCAATACCCTAATCACTATATTAAAATAAATTTTAATATATTTTTTAATTTATAATATATAACTCATTTAAAAATATATATAATAAAATTTATAATAATTACAATTATTGTTATTATAAAAATTTATAATTCAAAAATAATTTTACAATCATTAAAATTTTATATTATAACTTAAATTTAAATTTATTATTATCATTAAATTATAAAATTTCAAAAAAAGTATCATTGTTTAGATTTTTTTAAATAAAATTATTTATTTTATTTAACAATTACTTAAGAAATAATTTTTTTAAATTATTAATTTTAAAATAATTTTATTTTATAACCATTTAAATTTATTTTTTTAATAATTATTTAAGAATAATGTGATTACTATTTGATAATAATTTTAAATTTAAGTTATTATATAATTTTTTTTAATTATAAGTTTTATAATAATAAAATAATTTTAATTATTATAAAAATTATTAAATATGTATTCTTAAAAAAGTTATTTATTAAAAATTAAAAAATATATATTTAAAATTTGTTTAGTACAATAGTTAAAATATTGTTCTTTTTAAGTAAGATTTAGTAATTTTATTTTGTAATTTTAAAAAAATAGTTTTAGGATATTTTGGTAAATTTACTGTTTATGGGAGAGATTTGTACTTTTTTCATAAAGTTTTTATTAAATCAAGATTTTTATAAATTTTAGGGGAGGTATGTGAAAAGTTTCCTTTATTTTATTTTAGGCACCAATATTTAATTGATTTATTTTGTTCAACTCGATAACTAGTATTACTTTTTCGATTTCGACTCTCAGTCGAGAGGCAGGAAATTCCGTGCCTTTCAAGTTCATGTGCTACACATTTAGAGGATCCACATGGTTAGAAATGATTGAGTAGGTCGCCGATCACTAAGTTATATATCTTTTATACGTGATGTGGAATACCATATGTGATTCTCCTAAATATCAATATATATTATGGATATTTTCACATATCCCCCTGCGGTTTGTAGATATCTTAATTTGCCAAAGGGTCACAAACAAACTTCCCGACGGGTTGCCTAGACCGTCAGTTGACTGTTAGTCAAAGGGCAAAACCATAAAATGTTATTTGCTTTACTCTTTTTACACTGTTGAAAGCAAACATGCAAGTCAGAGAGGAGATGGTTTGTAAGAACTATGCGAAGAAGCTGAAAATGGATATGGAATACCCAAGATTTCTGATACTCTATGCTATCATAGTTTTATCTAGGATTATGGCTGCGCAAGTGGTGATATGAAGAGAAGATTTTTGCGCGCTTTATGGATGATGATAACACACAATCACCCACAGAAGTTACCCATTTCTTTTTCTCTTTGTTTTCTCCACCCGCAAGCAAGGAAAAATTCGAAGAAACAAGCTACCAATTTCTTCACCGACTCAAGGGTCTTGCGATGAACGGGAGATATGTCACTCTTCCCATTTTTAAATGCATGCATGTTCTTCACCTCTGAACCAATCCTTAATTTCGAATACGAACACAATGTGAATTGATAATGCTTGCATTCTTGTATTAATCTTGCTCCGTTTCAATTGTTTTTGTGATTTTCACTCATTTGGGTTGTAACATTTCACTCATTCGTGATTTAATCTTCTCTAATTATAGACTAATATTAAGAATAGTACTGAATTTGGTATATTTGTCAGGAATTTTTTCATTTGGTTATGGGTTATGTTAATGGGATTTTTTCATTCAGATTAATGGAACATTGAATGTCATGAGTTGCAAAATTTTGTTTCCAACTGGGGTCATTATTGTCCGGTATATCAGAGTCTGGGGGTCTAGCATGGCTTTATATTCGTGTATTATGTCAGTTCTCTGCTTGTGTTATTGGCTTGCTGGCTGGGAACAGGCCTTAGGCTTGGAAGCTAATCGAAAGGAGTTACATACAGTATGCATCGCGATATTGGAATTTGCTCTGTTTTATCTCGCTACTGTTAAAGTTCAATTCTTTTTCTTTGCTTTAACTTGTTTTCTTACTGGTTGATCAGTTCTTCAATCTAATGTTTATCATAAGCAAAGAATCCAATTTATTTTTCAAATTGCAATAATTTTGTTTTCTTGATTTTGAGGACTCTAAATTTGTCAACTTGAATGCTGACTCAAACATCATGGATAATGCTCGTGCATAAACATCACTGGGTTGATGCAATTCTTTGATGTTCTGCTTTGTGGCTGATATAGATTATTATTCCAAATGAAGTAATCTTTTGGATTTTTAATATGTGAGTTAGATTACTTTGCTTTCTGTTATTATTCAAAATTTTCCCTTTCTGTATTGCCAATTGGTTGTGTCCCGACGCTAAATTTTATTTGATGGTAATTCCCTTGTCGGCTCTTGTCAGATTTTTGCATTGTTCTTGAGAACAAAGGACCACAACTATACATTTTACTGGAATATTTATCACCAGTGGTGTCGGATTTGTCAACGTCTTTGAAGGTCTAGACATCTTAAAATCAGAAAAGATAAGGAAATCAGCTTACATGATAGTCATTACTGTCTTGGATGGGGTTCAGGAAATGAATCTTGTTGTGCGTAAAGTATTTTGGGGTTCGGAAGTTGCCCGGAGGATCTGTTGTTGTTTGATTGTTGAAATACAGGGAATTGCTAGCTTCATGTGTTAATTGTAAATAGTTTGAATTGCAAATGACATATAAAAAAAAAAAACTCCTTTGGTAGAATAGGACAAATAATGTTCTACGTTTCCATTTTTTATTATTGTTTGACCTTAAAAATATTACTGTCGGGGGTATTTATGTCATTGCACCAGACATTGTTTAGAGACAAACATCGTACGAGAGGTTTGCTACCCTTTTCACGATATGAGATATCCAGTTATCCACAAACCTGTTGTTTAATACTCAAACGAGGTGATGATAATAATTTCAGATAGTTACTGTAATTAAATTATTGTTCTAATCTTGTAAGACTGCATAAATGACTTTTCAAATTCTGTTATCCAAAAATATTATTCCAATTTTATATATACCCTAATCCAACTTCATAAATATGATATTATTTGTCTAATTAGCAAAAGAATTTGAATATAATACATTTTAGTAGCAACAATTGTTAAATATTTATTTTATTTATGTACGTAATTCTATAAGTTTAGAGAATTATGTATTTGCATATGATTTTGACGGTCATTCCATAAATGAATCAAAGTGAAACCCATTGAAAGTTATATATATGTATTTAGAAGAAAAAAAAATTGAAAAAATAAAGCTCGATCAAATTCAAGTTCATTTTTAAAACTAATATATCATTTCCCTTATCTTTAATAAAAAAAAAAAAAGAAATTGAAATTTTTTCAAGTTGACCAATATAATGGAAAATAGAACGAGGTAGTGATTTGATTGGATTTAAGATTTGTGGTTGACCGGCAATACCTACTTGCAATGATAGTTGCATTGACTAGGACTGTCTGTGTGCTTAAAGACTTGGAGCCTAAGAATTGGACTAAGTCCAATCTACTACCTAATTCTCTCAAGTGAACCATTTTTCCTTTACTTTTGGTTTCCATCACTTGGGCCAACGATGGCTATTGTCGCTTTTGTCCTCATTCGGAAAATATAGCCCAAATGTGGACCATTTGGAAATTGCAATTGCAAGCAATTGTGGACTAGCATTACCTCATTTTCAACTATCTACAATTATTAAGAAAAGAAAAACACAATTTTTTTTAATTATATTATAACCATTTATACAAAACTTTTATTTTTTTTGAAAAAATCATTTGTATAAACTTTACTTCTATAAATTGATGTATCATATTACGATTAAACCAACGAATGCAAAGACTTTAAGTGCAATGAATTAAAAAAAAAAGTGATAGTAAGAATGATTTCTTTTTTTTCTTATTTTTCTCCACTCCAATCATACAGTATTGAGTCAAATTATATAAATATTATATGTAATATTGCATTATTACTTTTTCAACATAGTGTGTCAATTGAATTTTATGGATAAGTTTGTATATATATTAATTTTCAATAACATGTTGTAAATGATAGTTCATTATAAAATATACATATCGTCCCAATTAAACCAAGTTTTTCTTCCAAATAAAAAGATGTTAAATTAAGTAATGAAAATATATAATTTTAAATATTATTATGATACATAAATTTAAGTCAATTTTCTCTCCAATTATAATGTAAACAATTCAAACACATACCTTTTGTACCATTAATACAAAATATTTTGATCAATTTAATAAATTTATTAATTCTAGAAGTTTAAATTAATAAATAAAGACCTATCAATAATTTAATAATAATTACACAATATTTAATCTATTGGATAAGGGTTTAAGGAACTAGTTTCACGCTCTCACTTTCATTCAGTTAATTAACTAATACTAGTGAAACAAGAAAACATCCTTATCGAAGCTCAACATTTCAACACCAAATTGGATTTTCTTATTTTCACATTTTGTCTTTTTTATTAATAATATTTATTTTAATTTTTCTTACATTGAAGTGACTAAAAACAAAAACATGAAAAGACAACACACCCAACAGTACATCTGAAATCTCCGTTTGGACGGAATGCCTCGTGGGTGGCGGGCATATCGGGCATCACGTGACCCTACCAGTTTAACGGATATGATTACATTAGATTACCCCCCGTGGCCCCCGCCACCTACAACCACCTTCTCTATAAAGCTTTCTAGCTCACCATTGCTTAGCTTATTGACTTATTGACTAATATCAATTATCATACTCCCGCGATTGGTGCCACGTAATATGGGACCGAAGAAATTAAAAAGAATGATAATAATAAAAAAAGTTAACTCATTAGCTAATGGGAGTGGCGGACCCAAGCGGGTGATTTAAATGCAATTAATTTACGACCAGTTGGAGTCCGCGGCGCACGTGCGGGGCGTTGAACTTTGGATATGATTGCGGGGTTTTGTAGGGGTCCACATGTGCATTATAAAGTGACGTAACATACATAATTTTTATTTATTTATTTACAGCAAATAAATCCCTATTTTATAAAAATAACCAAATTATTTATGTTATACGTGACGTAAAAGAAGTACAAGATGAAATGAACGATGCATTGAATTGAAGAAGGTACGGTGATCGGTGGGATGATTTATTTTTCTCTTGTGTTTTTTTGTCATTGTCATTACAAAAATGAGAAAGAGTACGTAGCACTTGCGGGAAAATGGTAATGGGTTTCAATGAGAGAGAGAGAGAGAGAGAGAGAGAGAGAGAGAGAGAGAGAGAGAGAGCATGTATGATAATGGCGCTGCGAAAGTGAGCTGAAGGGAAAAAAAAAAAAAAAAAAAGAAATATGATCTAAGAGCTGTTGTTGCAAAAGCAAGAGCCAATTGGAAAAGGTGGCGCATGTCAGGTAATGGTCCACAAATACCAACCAATCAAACACGAAGCACCTGGCTGTCTAATTATGCAAAGATTAGGAGGAGGAAGAAAGTCTCACGCAAAAAGGAGGAGAGATGGGATAAGAAGGCAACTGGCAAGCGGGCATGGTCACGTGACGAGAGGGCGAGAGAAGCCTGAATCATTAGGGGAAAGAAAGAACAACAAACAAGGGCAAACAAAGATATAAATGTATCGGATTGAAATTGAATTGATGATGATCATCGTATAATGCGCCAACCAACGCACGTAGATACAGTTACATGATGCATGTATGGATACATGCTGACAAAAAATGTGACAGCGTTTCATTTCGCTGTCAATTCAGTCACTCCACACTGCACGCCGGCCTCCATCTATACCACCCCGCCGCTTACGGGCTGGGCTCCACTACGCTGCCGTTTTAGCCGCTTCACAATATCTTCTTATTGTAATTGTTTTTCTCACTATAATCAGATATTAGACCTTTTTTTTTCATTTTAAAAATAGATTTTTTAATTTGTCTATAAGTGAATTTAATTTGGACAGGACAGCATTTTAACGAACCATGTTAAGTCTTGTCATATAAAAATAAAAATAAAAATAAAAATTTAAACAAAATGGTTTGGTTTCCAGCTAGTCCAAAATCCAAACAAATCAATCCAAACTGATATTACCTTTGACTATTTTAATTCAGGGCTAACATAAGCTTTTTTTCTCCAGTCTTAATAATTTGCCCGTAAAACCTTTGTTTATTCAATCCTTATTTGCGGAACCATTGGTTTTCCGGGAACTAGAAATATAATGGTTTCATATGAACACGAAGCAACACGACACCGTCTTCCTCTTTTAGTAGTTATGGCAAAAGCCACACTCCACATAACACGTCCTTTATAAAAAGCCTAAACACGTGTTATCCCCGTGATCTCGGAATAAAGCTCACAGTGGCCCTCCTCGTAATTTCCCTCACTACCCTGTCCATTTACATTCACACTCTACATTCAGTTCACCTTCCCCCAAACTACTCCATTTAACCACTCTCCTCACTTAAAGAAACCGCCAATCAGCCTCTGCTCTCCGACTTCTTTTCACGATATCTCATGAAACCGAGCTCGTAAACGCATCGAGGTCGTTTTCAGCTTGGCTTGATTTTGTTAAAAATGACGTCGGGGACGAGAATGCCTACGTGGAAGGAGAGGGAGAACAACAAGAGGCGAGAGCGGAGACGTCGAGCCATCGCCGCGAAGATCTACGCAGGCTTGAGAATGTACGGTAACTATAAGCTTCCCAAGCACTGTGACAACAACGAGGTTCTCAAAGCTCTCTGTAATGAAGCCGGTTGGACCGTCGAAGAAGACGGCACCACTTACAGAAAGGTAATAAGTTGTTTTCGTTGTTTTATTGTTATTATTATGGAGATGATGATGTGCTCGTTGGTAAGTTTGTTCTCCCCGGTGATAATCTACGCCTGTAATTAGATTTCCCGTGGACGATCTGATACCTGAAATTATTATCGAAAATATTTGGGATTTTTTGGTCGTTATATGCTGACGTGTGCCGGTCAGTTTAGGCGCACGGTAGCTAGGATGACTTTTGTTCTGTTAGTGATCAACGGTCCAGATTGTTTCTCTTTGCTTGAATACTCTGCACTCTTTTACTGATCAATTAAAAATTTTATTTCAGCTTGAGGGCTCGGAACACAAGATCGTAATATTCGCTCCCTGCTTCGACTTTTTTTTTTTTTGGTTTTGTTTGTTTTTTGTTTTTTTGGTAATTACGAATTCTACGAACGTATTCTGAGAGAAGTTCAGGTTTTCCAGAGAACTTTCTTACAAGACGATAACGCCCCTGTTAGATCATCAAAACGACCTTACTTTTACCGTTTCACTGCCGAAATCGGATTATTTTATCTACTTTCGACTTGTATAGTTTCGTCATTTCGTATACAGTCAATATCCTAAGATTGAACTTTTACTTTGCTTTAATGCAACGGGCTGTTTTCTCTGCTCCAATTTCGTTTCTTTTATTGATTCTCGATTTTCAAAAACCTTTTTTTTTCTCGTGAAATCCTTTTACTTACGTGTCATCATTCACTTTTTAACTTCCGAAACTGCCACTGTAAGTACATGAACTCTACTTGTAACTGTAGGTTAGTTTTGTCATTCCAAATATTTTCCCGAGATTCCCGGGTTATTTTCTTTTGTGGGCCGGTGGATTTTTTTTTGTTTATTAATTGTTGAAAAGGTTGTGGGTTTAATATTTGATTAAAGTATAGGAAAAAAGAGATATCGTATCCTTGGATACCTCTTCTTTAATAATGATTTTAATTTAGCCAGTAAAGCGTGTGGGATGTCTTTGATCAAGGCAGGAACATGTTGGGAGATAGCGTGTTCTTGGGTGCATTATGCATTTATTTAGTAGCTTTGTCGCGTTGCAATTACTACATTATCCATCATTATATACAAAACAAAAAGTTATCTTGTAGTATTAATTACATGTATCCTGCATTCGTGTTTAACAGTTTAAAAATGGTGCGTCTTGCATTCATTTGTCTCGAAAGTACCGAGGGTTTATAATATTGGATATCATGAAATAAATCAATTATGCATTTAGCTTTTAATGAAAATGCCATGATTTATCCCAGTAAGAAAACTTAAGGATGAAAAACAATTAGTTGAAGATTGTTGACTAATGGCCATTAAAGTGCATGACATGTTACTATTGGTATTAGCTTTTCCATTTGGGATGACAATTGGGATAGAGGCTATTTTTCCTTTCAATACCAAAGTAGTTTTTCTTTTATCGACGCACTCAGGAAGAAAAGAAAAGCAAAAGAGAATTTGGGAGGGTTGTAACCTTAACTTTCTGATTCTAGGTAAAGATCCAAAATGTACAATGGAAGTCCTGAATGAGAAGAGTAATGTTGTTAATTTCTAGTATATAACCGAGTTCTTCCACTTAAAACTTTCTTTTTAAAATGTGATGCAGCCACCACTGACTGATGTCTTGGATGTTTAGGTTACGTTCTACTTGCTACTATTGCTTACAACCTATCTTATTTTTTTATTTTTTTTTACCTATCAAATTATGTACAAACAAGCATACATAAAAAAGCTCTTCATTCTAGTGTCAAAATCTGTGACCAATTGTGCACTTGAAAAATTTGCAATGAATTTAATATGGTCTTGAACCCAAACTCGTGTCAAAGTTAGCTGGGAAAAAAGGATTGGCCTATAGCACATCTGATAAATTTTGATTTTTTTTCTTTTCGCATGATAAGATCTTTGAATTTCATTTTATTTTTTAATGAAATTTGTTCATAAATGACATTCAATTTTACTCTGCCCATTAATATTCCTTTTTAATTCCTTTTTCTAGGGATGCAAACCTGTAGAACGAATGGACATTATAGGAGGGTCTGCATCAGCGAGTGCATGCTCATCATACCAGCAAAGCCCATGTGCATCCTACAATCCCAGTCCTGCCTCATCTTCCTTTCCGAGCCCACGGTCATCTCACTACACAGCTAATGCTAATGGTAGTTCTGATGCCCATTCCCTTATCCCATGGCTCAAAAACCTTTCATCTAGCTCATCATCAGCTTCGTCCAAGAACCATCCCAACCATCTCTACATTCACGGGGGTTCCATAAGTGCTCCAGTTACTCCTCCATTGAGCTCCCCGACTTGCCGAACTCCTCGAACAAAAAATGACTGGGATGAAACATCTGCTGGTTCTGCCTGGCCTGGACAGCATTATCCGTTCTTGCCCTCTTCCACCCCACCAAGTCCAGGCCGTCAAGTCCTGCCTGATTCAGGATGGCTTGCAGGGATTCAAATTCCACAAAGTGGGCCATCATCACCTACATTTAGCCTGGTCTCACGAAATCCATTTGGGTTTAGGGAGGAGGTTTTATCGGGTGGACCATCACGAATGTGGACTCCTGGACAAAGTGGGACATGCTCTCCAGCAGTTCCTGCTGGTGTTGATAACACAGCAGATGTTCCAATGTTGGACTGTATTGCTGCTGAGTTTGCTTTTGGCAGTAATGCCACAGGCTTAGTAAAGCCTTGGGAAGGAGAGAGGATCCATGAGGAATGTGTCTCTGATGATCTTGAACTTACACTGGGTAACTCTAAAACGAGGTAAATTCAAATACATACGTCGCAATATGGATTCTGAATGCTGTAAAATCCCTCATTTTCATTCTGGTTTGTTTATTTATGAGTTATTTTGGTGATGCAGATAATGAAGCTTCATAGAAGAGGTTGATGAAATTATCCACCCCCTAGATTTGGGTTCTTCCTTGTGCAAAATTTAAATACTGATGATCCAAAAATTCTGCAGGCTTGAGTTGGCAAGGCAGCTGAATTAGAAGTACAGTGAGTAGGAGTACATTTTTTTTGCCAATTATATTCTCAACCAAAAAAGAAAAAAGAGGACAAATTTTAAATTATAAATAGTTTATGGTGGTGACTTATGGTCCCTTTGGTTCAATTTATTCTTATGTTCTTCATTCGTCCTTCATCACATTTTCCCAAATAGAATTTCCAGTTGCAGCATTTATAGATTGGTATTGGTTTTTTTAGTGTGATGTTTGTGATTAAAAGGGCTTCTCGATGTCAAGATTAATTAAATGGTTATGGAGTTCCGACAATATTTTGTGCATCATCTGTACACGATCATTTTGAGAAAATTTATGATTACATGTTGCCTTACTTCTGACCAGTTGTTGTTTCATCATATACGTGCCACTGTCATTAACTAATTACAAAACCAAAAAGCAAAACAAAAGCCTCGTAAATTTTCCTTTTGCTGAATTGTGAGACCCCATCAGCATAATGGAACCCTTGAAAAGTGTTTTGTCTTAATGGAACGAGTAATGATGTGGTGGTTTTGCCAGCTTGCAATTTGTGACTATTCCATTTGAGTAGGGACATGACATTATGTCTTTGTTGCTGGATATATCTGATCTTTATCAAGAGACTGGTGTTGCCTGATTGTCGTTAAAAAAAAAAAAATCTTCATATTTAGGAGGATACTGATATATCTCGGATTTATCTTCATGCAAATACAGTATGATGGCTTTGGTTGGGAAAAACGAATCCAGGAAGAATTGTACACATAGTTTGAAAAGGCAGCATAACAGTGTATGGGAAGTACTTAAAATGGGATGGTATATAAAGGAAGTGAAGTATTGTTTTAATTTTACATCTTAAGCTTTGATTGAAATACTCGGAATATATTTTAGTAATAAGCGAAGTTCGAATTCGTCTCATTATAATATAATTCGTCTGAATCACCACACACTACTTTCAGAATCCGAGCTGCAAATGTAATAAAATGCATATATATATTTTTATAGATATATCCCTGTACAATTCAGTATCCAACTAAGTTACACGGCCACAACAGCGGCTAAAGAATCCTTAAAAGAGATGGCTATACAGAAGATGCACAAAAGGTTCCGCGGTCCGTCCAAGGGATAAGGATTTCCTTTTTCCATATAGCATCTGGGGGAATAATTTAGAGTCCAAATTTGAATCAATCACCTCTCAAGCTTCTGATATAGATCTTCAAGTGCCCGATATAGAATAGCAGCAGCTGGTGGCATTGGAATTGAGCCAAGAAGTATATCTGATGCAGTTATTGACTGGCTGCCGTAAAATCGGGAATTCTCTTGCGTGCGGGTGGTGAAAACACTCCCTTCCAGCGAACATCCAACAAAAGCACCTGCATATGATAATAAAGAATAATTGTATCCTTTTGGATGTTTATAACATTCATTCTTCTTTGTATAAGAATCAATTAACTTCTCCTAAAGCACAGGGAAATATGCTTTTGGAAAACTAAAAATACTTTAATTGTTAACCTAGAAGAACACAAGTAATCTAATTAAATCAGGTACCTTTGCTGCAGCTGTATGTATAACAAGCAGCACAACCACCATCACCAGCCCGTACATCAGCTTCAACTGCTCGTCCAATGATTCCAGCTGCTGCACTCAAGCCAACTCCAAGCGAGAGATGCACATTACCAGTAAATGTCTTGACAGCATCATTTGTTCTCAAAACGATTATGAAGTCTGTCAATTCTCCTCCAGCCTGTAGGCAAATAAGCCCCTTAATAATGAAAAGAGCAAACATTGAAGCAAGAAAATATTAATAGCAGGAATTAAAACTTTGTTGAAATCCAGACAATTTACCTGAGCTCCCCATCCCATACCAAATGAAGAAATAGCAGAGGGTGGAGACCATGAGCCATCATCTCTACGAGCAATTACAAGCCCTGTTCCAATATTGTAAGTAACCATCACCCCTACTTTTGCAACAGATAGAATGGCAAGGCCTTTTGCCTGTCGTAGAATGATATCTGGAATTGACTTTTCAGGTCTTAGGTAACCAACCTGAACAGAAATATTACATCAACACAGTGAGAAATACATTCCAGACATTTGCACAAATCAAGAATTCTCCCTGCAATAGTTACAAGCTCTGTAGGACATAATTCTCAGGTGAAGTTCCTGAACTAGGTAAGAACAATCCTCAGGTGAATTAACAAGTTAGCTTAAATAAAAGCTACCAAATAGTATTTTATAGATGATCCAAACAATTCATAGGCTTATTTGCAAGAAATTTTCCCAAAAAGAGTCATGTCAAATAAATTAATGACAACAGCCATGGACTTCAATTTACCTTACTATAGGCCCGAATTGTATTTGTTGCCTTGTAAATCTCATATTCCATGGATTGTCCCCATGGAAAATTGACCCAGGATCTCAGAGTACTGAGGTCTGTCAGGTCACAGGTCGGTAACTGAGCAGCATGACTTACTTGGTTCATTAAGTATGGTTGGACAGACTGAAGCCGTACACAGCAAACATCACAGACTCTTTGGGGATCTGAAACTCGAAACTTTGCAGGCAACAAACTCCTTCCTTTAGAACACTCACCACAAAATATGCCTCCACAAAATCGGCAGTGATGCCTAGAGCACATGATTGGATGAAACCGCACACCACATAGCATACAAGCAGAAGCAGAACTATCAGCCAACCATTTTGGTGGTTCAGCTTCAAGAAGTTCACTTACGTTACCGAAATTGGCCTCTGTGAGAGTTTGAGCCATCTCTTGCCAAGCTTGCTCAAGTAAATGGCTTGACATCCATGAAAAATTGCATCCATGAATATCACCCTTAGACAAAGCACTCACTTTTCCCCGAGCCACAAGTAACATTTCCACTACAACATCCCACATAGTCAACTCCTTATCTTCCTTGAGGTATTGACCCCAACCCATGTCACCTTCAGGGAAGTAACCCCCATTAGAGTGAAATCCTCTTGCCCACTCTTGATCCTCGCTCTCCAACATTGGTGGAACAGAAACAGGTATCCATACCCCAGTATCTTCATAAAGTGGTGAGTCGTAAAAGAAGTATTTTCCTTGCTTCTGATGGCTAGCTTCTGATTCTCTCTTCTTGTTATTCTCCGCATTCAATTGTCTAGGCAACTCAGCTTCATGTTCTCTAGACGCAATTTTTCCTTGCTTTGGACGGCTACCTTCTGATTCTCTATTCTCTTCATTCTCCCCATCCAATCGTCTAGGCAACTCAGTATTGTGTTCTCTAGATGCAGTCTTTCCTTGCTTTAGACGGCTAGCTTCTGATTCTCCATTTTCTTCATCCTTCTCATCAAATCGTCTAGGCAACTCACTATCGTGTTCCGTAGGTGCAGTCTTGCTAGCTTCTGATTCTCCATTCTCTTCATCCTCCTCATCAGATTCCCTGGGCAACTCAGTATTGTGTTCTCCAGCTGCAATCACTCTTTGGCTCTCAAAACCAACAGCAGCTACTGAGCTACAGTTCTCTCTAGAATTTTCAAATCCCATATCATCCTGTCATCAACATAAAAAACCAAGCTAAAACTTTTGCTGGTGAATCACCTATTCGTTACCAAATTTCCGACTATAGTTCCATAGCTGTTCAAATACATGATTCCCATAGAAACCATAAAATACAATTGATATTAAGCGCAGCGTTTTTGCAAGTTGAAATAAACATATCCAATCATCGAAAGACAACTAATTCAAACTGAATACCATTGATTATTCCTATTTTTAAGAGAAATTCAATCCAATCACCGTATTACATCGTCGGCAGATAAGACAAACTAAACAAACTAAATAGAGCAGCTCAATCAAAAACTGAGAACAGAAATTTAATTAAATCGAATTAAAGAGCAGCGGAATTGAACAAACTGAGCTATGAATTGTAAAAATTACCGACGAACAAGAAGGATTCCGGTGACTGGACTCCAGAACTCCGATATCTTCAACATGGGATTTGGAATTGAGTTTCTTGTCATCCATCTCTACCTCAAATAAAGCTACCACCACATAGAGAAAAGAACAGAACTTCGATTGAGGATGCGAATTTTAATTGTGTTGCTATTTTTTAGAATATAGATTAAATTAAACTAAATTACGTAACTTTGATGATTAGATTTTGTATTGCGTCTCTTCTGAGTCCTTTCTTGTATTGGAAATCACGTCTTTTTAACGTCTCAAATTAAAAAAAAGAAAAAAAAGAAAAAGCGGGTAAGGCACGAACCGGAAGGCCGGGGCGCCATATTTACCTGGGTTCTCCAATGAGATATTGACAAGTCAGCATGGGATAAGCATGCTTAATATATTTTTTTTGTAAATGCGATTTTTATTTTAGTAATTGATAAATAAATAATGAATAAAATTACATTTATAAGGTTAATATAATATACATCTAATAAAATATGATTATTTATTTTTGTAAGATTTTTTTAATAAACTAATGTGTTCATATAACCTGTCATTCACTAATTGGTTTTTGCAAAATTAAAATTTTAATGATAAATAATATAGGTCAATAATAACTCAAAAAATGATAATTTTTGCGATGAAATATTGACAAGTAAATACATATTTATCTTTTTGTTTCATCGTGAATGTTCAATTTTTAAGAAGGAAAAGATAAAAAAAAAGGCCAAATGTGCAAAAAGTGTTGTTAGTCCGTCAGACAACCGAGTGACCACCTCAGCTTATAGAATATTTTTAGCCGAGTACGATCCTCTACTGCACCATTGATCCGAAGATCAGTGGAGCCGTTAATCACGCTCTGATCACACGGTCATGGTTCATCCACCAGACCTGCTATCCTGTCTCCTTAGAACTCAAGGATACAGAGGTACGAGCCTATAGAACAGATCCTGTTCAAGTAAGGTCGTGCCTGGGTAGCGTACCATAGCTTTATAACAACTCTTTTTATATTACATCCGTGACCGATGTGGGATTGCGCTTTTAGTTCATTTACAAAATACAGGATAGTCCTCTACTTTCACTTGCAGAACTGACTAGCCAACTTCTCTCTAATGGCGACGAGCTCTAGAGTTTTGGTTCTAATTCTCGTCATCTTGCTATCAACTCTTTGCCAATTCTGGTTATCGACGGGAAATCTTGTAGACACGACGGATTCTTATTCTTCTTCGTATCGGAACCTATTGGCACTTCAAAGGAAGAGCAACCAGATCCCAAGCTGCAGTGAAATGGTGTCGAGATCTCAGTGCTCGCAGAACCCCAGGTGCCGATGGTGCCGTAGTGAAGCTCTTGATGACATGTGCTTCAGCAAAACTGAAGCTTGGAGGTTGCCTCAACAGGTCTTTACTTGTGATTCATAGATTCATCCCATTCTTTTGTGTACTTGATTAAATTGACGAGCTTACTTTTGTTTAATCAGTTGTTTTCTGATATGGGTTTCTCTCTGTTTCCCCTTTCGGATTTTGTGGCTTCATTTGATTAGTGCTTGCTTATAAAAATGAAGTAAATGGAAGAAATTGTTGCGTTTCTCTGATTTTGGGTTTTTATAACCTTCTAGAGCTTGCTTTGTAGTGAATTGTTTCATTTTATGTTTTTTTTTGTCTAATTTGTTATTATTATTTATTTTGTGAGTTCATGGTTTTGCTTCCTCTCCTAAGCTGACTTGTATGAGTGGATTGGGGAGCTAGTCGAGGCTTAGTGGTTACTGATCCAACTTATGAGCATTTTCTCATTCAGTTTCCGAGGCTGATTGGAGAGTTGGGTACTGGGTAGTGAATTTCAAAAGCACGTATCTTGTACTTATTTTGTGAGCTTTATAGTGTTCGTGTGCATTTGGTTGGTGAGAGAATGTAGGGAAATAATAAAGGGACGAAATTGGGGTTTGAAATCTTAGATCTGTTTATGATAGGATCTGGGGAAGAAAGTAACTTCACAAACTCTGCATATTCAAGGGATTGGTTCTCCTTTCTCTTCTTACCATATACATCTTAATGTTACAAATGAACCTGCTCAGTTTGCTTGATTGATCAGTTTCTATTATGCCACATTTAAATTTAATATATTCTTTTGAGCTAAATTTCTTGCTTTTAAGGGGGCAACCATCAATTCTTGAAGGCACATGGGATGAGACTTTCCTTCAATGTAGTACATAATGCTGTGAGATAAAGCTCATTGCAGGCCATGTCCTCGCCATGTGCTTTATGCTTCAGCAGCTATGGCTTTTGTTATATTCATTGATGTCTGTAGGTGGCTTAGGTTCTGATCTTTTCTTGGTTAAGAGAGTAAGCAGTGAGCTTCTTTAAATCGTGACAAGTACGTTGATATGCATTCTCTATTCATGCTGTTGTGGAATCAATGTTCTCTATATTTAGAGTAGGATTGATGATTTAACCTAAACTTAAAAACTTAATGATTTGTTTATTTGGTTTGAATTAAAAAAAAAGAAAGAAAATTGGAGTTCTAAAGTTTCAAGTCTCAAGTAGTGTGCTGCAGCCTGTGGTAAGGGTTTATCTTTAAGTTTAGGATTTTGAATTAGGTGCCAATTAGGATTTCGAATTAGGGTTTTGAATTAGCCATGAGCATGTTAGCCTTTGAAATGAATTCTTAGTCTACATTGTTTAGTTCATTTAACAAAAAATAAATTGGTCTCTATTATGGGTGAAAAAGGCTGGCTATGATAGGCAGTTCAATGCCCTACTTGGCTTAACAGCATGCCTCAGAAATTGGAACTCTGTTCTCACATTTTTAAGGGCTTTATATCTCATTCTTAAATATATTAGACAGGAAACAAAAGGGAGCAGAGCAGTTAAAGAGCAAGTATATCTACCTTATATCATCTTTAACAGAGTTCTTATTGGCCAAGTAAGAACAAATTCTTTCTTTGACTTCTGCAAAATAATATTTCTGTCACATGGAATCAGACTAAAAGTAAAATTAATTGTGAGCTGAGAAAGTCCCTTTCTTGGCCGAGGATTTTTAACTTCAAATTATACTAAAACTTTAGACATTATCTTTTTAATAACTTAAGTATTTGAACTTAAAAATGAAATTAGTAAACCGTAATCCAATTGTAATGATGTCTATGGTAGTATATCAGATTCCTAAATTTGACACCAGAAATAGGAACCAATCAGAACAGAGATTTCTTTTTTGAATACAATAAAAAAAAAACATATTAGTAATTGAATTACAAATGGAAGGAACTTTATATGTTAAGTTCCTATTATAATGTAAAATTGAACGATTCATTGTTCAGTACAAATCATTGAATTGAAAAATAAAATCACATTTCCAACTTCTCATACCTTCCATCAAGAAAATACTCATTTGAATTTGAAGGACCAATCGCTTTTACAGCCTCCCTCATGTCAACATAATCTTCACAAGCCTCAAAGAACTTCACCAACTTCCTCAGCTCCGTATCACTAGCATCACCGGTAAATGGCTTCACCGGAATTGCATTTTTTGGCTGGAAAACATAGGCATTGGGGTTATCATCAACTATGACCACCTTGTTCAAATCCCTCCCCATCTCTGACAAATCTTTCACAAACTTCCCATCAATCTGCTTACAAGAATCCCGGTAAAGCCGGTGGGATATCAGCCGTTTCTTGTCAAGCCTATCAAGAACCAACGATGCATACTCTTTTAACCCCGCCGTGAACACCACCACCTCATATTTCTCGCTGATTGCCTCCAAGAAAGCATCCACACCGGGTCGTTTCAACACGTAAAAATTCAACATCTCTCCATCAATTCTCGGCCTAACAATGAAATCAAATCTTTTTGGAGGAGGGTCTGGCTTGGAATGGATTAAGGTCTCATCAAGATCAAGAAAAATGGTTCTTTTCTCTGAAGAGATCAAAGGAGGAAGCACATTCTCATTGCCAAAATAAAGAACTTTAGGAACAAGAAGTTCAGAATCAGAATCTTTTCCTTTCTCTTGGGTTTTCAAGATTTTATACCTTTTGCTCTTCCGACTTGGAGTGGTAATGCGTACCAATTTGGAGAAAATCTTAGCGAGGCGACGCTTGCATGTGAAAATAGACTTGTTAATGGAGGAGATGATGGTCGCGGCGGTGGCCGTCTTCGGCGGAGACTTCTTGCGGTGGCGCTTTTGGTGCCTGATGGGTTTTGTGGGTGTTCTCTTGCTCATTTTGGCCACCATTTTGGATTCGTTATTTCTTCGGGAATTTTAGAGAGAGAGCGTGAGAGATTTCAGGAATGAATATAGGGATGCGAAGACGTTGGGGGTTTTAAATTACGGTTCGGCGTAACGGTAAACAGGGTAGGTTCGGATCCGAAGCTAGATTTTTAGTGAAAATGAAAAGAAAAAAAAGGTGAGGTGGCTTGTGTTTTAATTAAAATTAGGGGGCAAAAGTGGAAATGCGGAAGAGTGTTAATTGAAATTGCTAATTTGCCAGTAGAGTTGCCAGTGCCACGTTAACAATTTTTTGGAATATTCCCATTATTTTGTTAATACTATATAAGGTAATACTATTTGTAAATTGCAATATATTTTATATTTAATATCATATTATTAAATAAAAAAAAACCGTTATAACAACGTTAATTACGAACCTTTCTGAACCATATTGCATAAAAGTGCTTGTATTGACAAATAAAGGGGGTGCATCGAGCTTGTTATAACGTTTCAATAGTGTGTCGCACCGTCGCGTAACCCTCAAGCTCTGGCGGACGACATTTGTTTTACCTTCGAAGATTTGAGCTTTGTGGGGCCCAAGATGTTTTGATAAAGATAATAGGGTTAAATTCAGCCCATTTAAGCGGCAACTCGGACCTAAAGGCCCAAGCTGACGGGTACTTGCACTAATTTCCTGGTCCAAGCATAAAAAATGAGTTTTTTTTTTTTTTTTTTATAAATTACTGAAATTACATTGCAATATATTGGTTTCTATTTGAACAAATAATTAAAAAGAAATATGTCAGTACCACCTAAAATAGATAAAAAAAAATCAATCAAATAATGTCATTGACAGTGGGATCCATATTAATTGAACATGGAATAATAGGATAAATTATTATATAATTGATATTAATAAAAAAAACTACTATAATATTTATAAATTATATATATGAACAGAATCCCGTGAGATTCATATGCTTTAGGTAGCCTTTAAATTAATTTCCAGTCAAAATTGGAAGTAGAAAAAGGGGAGGCAGTTAAAGATATGAAATCTTCTACATATAAAGGGTAAGTTGAGCACAAGTCTTTGCCTGCCATTATTAATTAATTTTAATAGTTTCCATGAAAATGTGCAAACAGTGTTTATCATTCACTAATGACTGCACAAAACAATTTTAGTCAGCAAGATGTTACTATTTCCAATCAGAAAAAGAGAAAAAGTGTTGGATAGCATTCACTTTTAGTAGAAATTCTACCTTGTGTTTGACTTCTTTCAGCATTATGATTGTTTTTCCAAGTCAATTTTAATATAATGATAGTAATATATCTAAAACACATATGATGCGTTATCGTTAGATATTTTTATTAAAATTGTTACATTTACACTTTTCTTATTTATTAAAAAATTAAAAATAATTTTCCAGTGGAAAGAAGTGTGAAAGCAAGAGATTAGGCGAGTCTTCCAACGACAGAAAAGCAAAATGAAGACTTTGCCGAGTAGTGGTTGATGTTTGCATGCACTACCCAGCTAGGGTTTCAATAAGTGCTTTCTTTTGACAAAAATATATGCCGTGAAGAAATAAGGAGAGTCTAATTAATTGCAAATTACGATGTCAATCAACTTGATGGATCATAAATATAGTCATTAGGACTTGTCGAGTCTCATTCTATGCAAGTGTTTTTCACAAATAGGAAAATGATTTCTTAATTAGGACCATGCATCCCAACGAATTGGCTTTAATTAGCTAATACACAGACAGTATAACATGATTAAACTACGTCGTCTATGACAAAGCATGAGATCATTATACCATATTATTTATATACTCATTTAGAGTATAACTAGCCTAATTTATTAAAGGCAATTTGGATATCTAGAATATCTATGCGCAGCAGTCAAATTTGTACAATCTTTTCTTGCTTCATAAATTCCATTCAATTTTCTAAGACAATAAAGTAAGTAATTAAAAGAATGTGGTTACAGGCATTTATCATAAATGTTATACCCCACAACAACCTTTTTATATTTTAAGCCATGCCTCTAGACCATATTATATGATTTGAGACCTAACTTATAGATTGGAAAATGGTAGTTGGGTGTTGTTATTATATATCAGTACATCAAAACCCAAAAAGTTTGGAAATAAATTAATTGCAATAAAGTTTTCAAAATATGACTAATCGTCGTGGAGTCCAAATGCATGGCTCGCGTTGGTAAAACTAATACAAAGATTGTATGAATTTTGCTCACCTATATTACCAATTGGGAGTGAGATTATAATGGTTAATTACTTAATTATATACGCGCCAACCGAGATAATAATAAAAAAAATGACCAATTTCTGGTTAATTAGTTGCTTAATTTGTATGCAAGGTAGAAAGAAATTACAGAACTTTCTAGATCAGTCACAGTAATTAAAAGGGTCAAATATTAATAATAAGAATATAATTTAAATTATGTATCTTGTTTAAATGATATTATTGTTGATGTCATTTGGATGATGAGTGAAGCAAATTCTCTCATTGACTCAAAACTTTTTATTTTTTTTATTTTTTAAGAAATTGACGAGGCATTGATGATTGTATAAAGTATTTTTAATATACTATTGTTAATGTGTACTACTATACTTTATAAGATACATCATATCTTTCATTAAAAATTATGTAAATTATTGGTCTCAGTCAATATAAAACTTTATGTTCACACTTTCTACCGTCGCCTTTTATTTTGTTGAGAGAACTTGCATGTAACTCACAATTTTGTAAACCAATTTCGTCCCTCATATAAATTAACAATAGGGATTTGATTAAAATAGAAAAGAAAATGGGTGAGATTCAAATTAAACAAATAATGATAGGCAAAGCAATAGCTACATTTCTTAATATAAGGTGTGTGGCTTCTATTTTAGGTAGTAGCAACTCATAATTAATTGACCAATTATCTAATTTGAATTGATAGAGCTGTCAAGAGGTGGATCGAGTAAATTTAAGCCTTCCATTTTGGATAAATTCCACTCAATAAAGATGATTTTATAGTATAACTAGCTAGATTAACTTGTATTTTTGGCAAATAAACAACCTTTAATACGCTTTATTAATTTTGATAATTTGTGCTTAATTAGTCATAATTAACCAAAAAAGAAAAGATTTAGCATACACATATATGTCTGTAATCTCTCTCTCTCTCTCTCTCTCTCTCTCCATATATATATCAGAGATCGATGAGGGTAAATTCTTAATATCTGAATGAATTTACCCATTTAATTTTTTTTGTCTTGTCTTGTACTGCCAGTAAAACATACCGAAACTCGTATTTAATTTATTATTCGTTCTTGGAAGTGCTGCTTCAATATTGAAGAATCTGGTTGAAGGTTATTCTTTCTTCGTACAAAATTGCAGGTATATATTATTTTCTTTTTGGGTTTTTGTCTGTAATAATTTATTATATTTTTTAAAAATAAAAAATAAAAAACTCAATAACTCTTGATGCTGATTCTAGCATATCAAATGATTTAACTTTCTTAGAAAGGAAATGGAGGGAGAAAAAAAGATAGTAGACAATTAATTAGTACGAACTTAATTATTATCTGATAATTTCATATGAAATTTACCAGAATCAAGATTGGAGAGAGATTTACAAACTTAATTTATAGCTAATTATGGTAATTTTTGTTTTGTTTTTGGTTATGTTCAAGACTGGGGTCTAAGTCCTGTTCTTTATTCTGAAAATTGATAATACAGTGTTTTAAATTATGAATGAAATTTTCTACAGTTGGGATGTGGGGGGAGAAGAGCTCATATTAATTGCTTGATATTGATTTAAATTCATTAAAGAAAAAAAGAAATAATTAAAACGCGGCTTTTCACGTATTTCTGAATTTCCGGTGGGTAGTCGCAGCGGCCTTCAATGCGATGCTGAATAGTACATTCTCCTCTCCCATAAAACCCATAGCTGTGCATTGTTAAATGTCACATTTTTCAACGATATCTCCGAGGCAAAAGCAGATAATGCCATTATTATCATATCATAGAATCTTCGGGTTAATAACATTTGGATCCTTATATTTCTCTATTCTCTTACATAAAATATAACTAACTTAACTATATCCAAATGGCCAACTTACCCTTGAAATATAAAGTCAACTTACGGTCATTAGAGATTTATTTGATATTAATGAACGAACTACATCGACACTTATGAAAATGTAAAAAATTAGGGATCTAAATGTAACTGTATTATTTTTTAGGAAAATAATAAAGTAAAATAGATTCAATTCAAACAGGAAGAAAAATAAAAAGATGGTCAGTCTTCTTCTCTTTTCTTTCATTTGATTTCCATTTCATATTCAGTTTGCACTATTGTTCGTCGAAAAGTCCAACATATCACTCTCCCTCTTTCCTTGTTACTTGTTTTCGGATCCCTTTAAATTTGATGTAATTGCTCTCCCCCTTTCTAACTACCTTCACCTTCCTGAACTGACGAAACCCAGAAAATCTCTCTGATTTTGCTTTGTTCTCTCTCTTCACTGCAGTGCTGATCTCTTTCCTAGATCATGGCCGATATTTCAGGGAGCAATGGAGTTTGTTTGACTGTCAACACCGACGCCATTCAAAACCCTCCTCCCGCCTCTTCTTCTTCTACGTGTAACAAAGACTCCGGCTTGTCTATTTCTGTCCCCTTCTTGCAGAAGGTGATTCATTAATTTAATTCCACCTCCTCTTTCTTCTGTATAATTCCTTTTTCTCTTTTCTCTTATACTTTTGTTTTTCATATACGCAGTTAGTGGCGGAGGTTCTGGGGACGTATTTCCTTATATTCGCCGGATGTGCGGCGGTCGTTGTTAATTTGAATAACGATAAAGTTGTGTCTCTCCCCGGAATATCCATGGTCTGGGGACTTGCAGTCATGGTTCTTGTTTACTCCGTCGGACACATCTCCGGCGCCCATTTTAATCCTTCCGTCACCATTGCTTTCGCCACCTGTAAAAGATTTCCCTGGAAACAGGTAATTCATTATACTATTAATTAAATAATTAATTATTATATCAGTCAAATTTAGCTTCTCATAATTTTCAGACAATTTGGTAAACGACACAAACCAACTTTGAGTTGTTAGAGTATTTTTTAAGACAACGATAATTAAGGATAATCCGAAATTCCAGGATTGAAACGTTTAACAGTTATAAATAAAATTTTGTTTTTCCAGGTTCCGCCATATATAGCAGCTCAGGTTCTGGGATCAACGCTGGCGGCCGGAACACTCAAGTTACTGTTCCAGGGAAAAGAGGATCAATTTGCAGGAACTCTACCGGCGGGATCAAATTTACAGGCGTGTGCGATTGAATTCATAATTACATTCTACCTCATGTTCATCATATCCGGCGTTGCTACCGACAATAGAGCTGTCAGTTCATCCTCTTTTTTACTTGTAATCATTGGTTTAAGTTCCGATTTCATGATGAAATTTGGTCAATTTGTGTTGGCAAATTAAATAGCTTGACAGGTTTGGTGAATTCAAATATGTTATCTGTTATTATATTAATGAATGAATTAATCTGCCAAATATATGGCAGCGTGCGTGTAACTTAGGATATTAATTAAGCAGCTTATCTGTATCGACAATGATATTCGAAAAAAATTTGTTTTATAAGAATTAAATACTTTATAATTAATTTAATTTGTTGCTTTTGTTCCGCAGATAGGAGAACTTGCCGGTCTTGCTGTTGGCGCAACCGTGCTGCTTAATGTCTTGTTTGCCGGGTAGGGTATTAACTAAGCTAACTCAATGATTTCAAATTATAGGTTAACATGTACGTGCGTGTATAGGTAGGTGTACGTAATGTATATATGTATGCTGAGTATTTTATTTTTATGCAGGCCAATTACAGGAGCATCGATGAATCCCGCAAGAAGCTTGGGACCAGCAATTGTATCACGGCAATACAAGGGGATATGGATATACATTGTGTCTCCGATTCTCGGGGCAATTGCCGGGGCGTGGGTTTACAATATGGTGAGATATACAGACAAGCCTTTGAGAGAGATAACAAAGAGCGGGTCATTCTTGAAGAGTGCTGCTGCTGGACGCGGTGGTTAGTTTCATTAATCAAAATAAAATTATTATTGATGGGGTTTTGATACAATGAATTATTAAAAAGGTTCACTTTGTATTTTATGTAAATTACAAGAGGCAAATGAGATGGTTATTGTCTTCTTCTTCTCTTGCTTTTGTGCTCCACTCCCATGTTAACTTTGAATTGAATTTACAGTCAATACCAACGCAAATATTGAACATGTGTTAGATGCAAATACATATTCAAAACGAAGAAATGAAATAAAAGCACATGAGAATTGAATCCTTATCCATAACACGGGCTAAATTGAATTGAATTGGTTTAAATGCTTTTCTTAATTAATACTCGGACAACGTGGATAAAAAAAGAGAAGGATATGTGAACAAGACGTGTATCGCCGCCCTCTAATGGATAAGAACACATTATTTGATCTTGATCTCGACAAAATTTGTTGTTCCAGAAGTCACATGATTCAAGCTTCATAAACTTAAAGAACACGCACTTTAATAAAAGTTCTTGTGAAGCAGAACAGAACCGAACCGAAGCACACCAAGTTTTTCCAACAAATATGCATCACAACTTTTACATTTCAATCCAAAAGAATAACGTAGAAACCATGTGAACCATTCTTGTTTGTAATCGTAGAACATCGAAATATATGTTCCTCATTACTTTTCAAACCTGCGCGTGAGCTTATTGATTGTTGAAGTATAACGAGGCATATGAAAATTTCATTCGCAGCATTAATTAATTGAAAGTTATTGCATCCCAATTTTAAATATACTTTAAATCTGCACTATTTTCTATCAATAAGTTTATAAGTTTTTTTTTGTATGTCCTAAAATTCAAGTTGCATATGCAACCCATAAATCATTTTCAGAATTTCATGGAAGTGTACACCTATTGCACCATTTCCACAGCTATAACTATTTTTATTTAATACGAACATGTCAAACCAGCATTTTTCATTTGCAGGCAATGACCAAAAAAAAAAAAAAGAGCTATATATGGCTATATTCGGATACATAAATTCTATTTTCTACTCGTAAATTATTTACTGACTCTATATATCGACTACAATCTTGAAAAAACACATGTACATAGTAGCCGAAAAAGAATTAAAAAATGATATTGAAAAATCAAACGTAAATGAATTTGCTAGCTACAGTACAGATACACAGAGGTTAATCTTACTCAACATCATTACATCAAGTTTGTTGAAGCTGTGGCAGCCTCAACTGTGTTTGCGATGGGATACTATTTCGTGTGGTGGTACTGCCAGCAGAACCACCCTCCCTACGCCTTGGTCTTGGAAGAATAATAGGTCTACAGCATATTAGTGCAATAAACACCTGCGTCATAAAGGAGGTCATGCTAAGCCATACAAAAATAGTTTTCTTCCAGTACCATATGATCCTTTTGAATAATGGAAGTTCTGACTCGAGAGTGAGCGATGCATCGTATATTTCAGGGATACCTGCACCAGGCCGGAATTCTGCTCGTTGTTCAATCATCGCCTTCAGGCAGGCAGTAGGAACATCCCTTTCCACAAAACCTCTGAACTTCACATTCAGAGTTTGAGTTTCCGATACATAGCCAGAAACAATTGGAGCAACTTTAAAGAAAGTCAAGAGATGACGGACAGGTTCACTTTTAAATTGCAACATGCAAGGACGGCTTGAACTTGAAAGTTTTTCACCATTTGCAGAAAGGAACTCCACTCTTACCTTCAAAGGAAAGATGAAAAAACTTAGATGAGCACTCAGTGATCATATAAGGATATTAACAACCCAAGATCTAACAACAGAGAACTGTGAATTGAAACGCAACAGTTATAGTTCATTATCTTGAGTACAAAGTAAAAAGGATTATGCTAGACATTATACAATAAAGAAGAAACAACAGCAATCTCAAAGACTAGGGGCTTGAGATTACATGTCATGAGCTAAAGCGATGCTGTGAGAACAGATTCCAACAAGAACTTTTCCAATTTGATTTTTCATTTTCAAAAGGAAAATACAACCTTTTTTTTTTCTCTCGTTACAACAGCAGCAAGTATTTTAAGATGTAAAATAATCCAGCTGCGAATGGCATAATGTTTGGTTGATCTGGTACTCTATTCCATATTAAGATATTACCCTGAAGCACCTTCACCCCCACCTAGAGGTTCTTGCTAATCTTTGCAAATGCAAAAAATTCCAATCAGAATGTCACCCATGAACGAGATCACAATATCTCAGGCAATCATTATTCTTATATAACAATAAGCAACTTCTTCCTAATGCAAGAAACTCACCGACAAGAAGGAAGGAAGAAGGGATGGTTTATTACTTTGTGCAGACTGTATGATATTACAACTTGCAACAAAAAATATACCGAATGCACTAGCCAGTAGAACATATAAGCTACCAGTCTGAGACTACCTAGGGCCATGACACATTGTAAGTAACAATGTATTAATTGGAAAACTTAATAATCCTTCCTGAAGTTTATAGATTGCATTGTCAATGTAGAAAATAGGAAGAATCATTAAAATGTTCCACTTATAATCAGACCACATAACTTAACAAGAAGTTTATGTAAAGATAAGATAGCTGAGACAAGGGAAATCACACTCTAGCATGAAATAGAGCAAACCAGAAAGACATAACTAAACTACCATAAGCCCAGTGATTCTTTAAAGAATATAAACTCTTGAAAAAAGAGCAAGTTCTACCTTACAAACACCAAACGAACATAAAGAGAGAGAAAATGCAAACTTAAACTAAATGCATCAAATAAATACCTGAAACATCCCAAGTTTTCTGTTGTAATCAGACTCCGGCAGTGTCAACTTCACTGTAACCTGCAGTTTATGAGTAACTGGTATTACCCGTGACCCTAAACCCCTTGAAAGTTCCTTCTTCTCTTCACAGTTGTCACCACAGAAAGCACCAGCACAAGCCATTATCGGCAGAAAGGCAACCGGACTATTCTTTGTGTAATCAAAATTCAACATTTCCTTTATTTGAAGCGGTTTCTCAACCAAAAACCTCACCAAAATACCGCTTATAACAGTTGAAAAAATCAATAATCCACACAATATTGTACACACATAAATTGCCCAAAACAAGCCCCACCCGAATCGTGCGATGAGCTTCCATATCGATTCATGCCCTTTAAACCACTCAGAAATCATAGAACTAAAATATCCACAAATTAAATTCAACAAATTATACAATTTTCTAAATAAATACTCTCTTCCACGCTTCACCATATGAAATGGGTCCATAATTACCATATAATAGTAGGATAAAACAGTAAAAGGAAACAAAATTAAGCTGATTAGCAAATTAAATTGAAATGCAATTGCTTTAATCACTAACCCCACAATACAATCAAGCCAACTCGAGGATTGCGGTGGCTCACCCAGTGAGTCAACTGAGTCACCAGCTCGTTCCTGATTCTCATTAGTTACTGTCGATTCCTTGTTCTTCTCTTCGCTTATTCCAGGTTGTACTGAGTCAAATCGGTCCGCAGTCGACTCACACGTTATCAAATTAGTTTCTTTTTCTTTGGGATTACGACGAGTTCTGTGCCTTCCCTCTCCAGTTATCGCCTTTGAGACATTGTTTTCAGTTCGTCGCTGAGAAGATGAACGTCTCCGAAGAGTGGATGAAATCTCTTTGGATTCTGATGTGGATTGATCTAATTGGTCGGTGGGAATGAAATCGTAAAAGGGGAAATCGTCAACGGCATCAAAGAATTCTTCTTCGTCGTCGTCATTGTTGGATGGTTTCAGTAGATCCATTTAGAGACTAGAGTTGAAATTACAGTTATCTGGATCGAATTTTGCAGTAAAATACAACTAAAGTTGATTTCTATTCCCTTCACATTCTCAAATTTTGCTCCTTTCCCTTCTCGGTCGCCTCGGCCTCTCTATCTCTCTCCGCCTCTCTGCTTCTATTTTTTTCTTTTCTTCCGGTTTCTGGTTGACGTGTGTGTTAGTTAAAGTTCCGAGACACGTGCCTTCACGAGGCGGGAAGAGCGAATATCATAATAACATATAGTTCCATTGACCTTTACAATTTCTCAAATTATAGCATGATTGGTTTTCTACATCAAATAAACCCACACATCGTGACAGTCTCACACGACAAAAGAAAAAGGACGGTCTCCATTACCCAACATCAGCTAATAAGCTACAGTTCTTAATACTGGCAAATTATCAACGGTTGAGATTTATGACATCTATTAAAATATAATTAGAATATCAAAATTTAGTATTTTTGTGTGTTTTCCAAACTGTGGCTGCAAAACTCGTCCAAACTGTAGCCAAAGGGCTGCTTAAACAAAAAGATGATTGATTAACGCTATTGATTATTATGCAAGAAACATCCACGTATATCAATATTATCATAATAAGGCAAACTCAAAGTGAGTTTGATCTTAGAAAAGTCTAATTAATCAACTACGTTAATCAATATTACGTGTGTGACTCCACAGTTGATAATTTAACCATGCAGATTAATCAAAGGTTCACATTACTTGGTGTGACATAAGGTAAATCCGATTACTTTCACATTAAAATAATAGTCTATGGTATGAGCACAGCACCAAATTTGGGGCCACTTTCCTAAATTTCCATTGTCAAAAGCTAATTTAAAAAGCAAAATATGCTTCTCTAGCCATATATCATGACCATACCAAAATAATATTCAAAACCAGCTATGAAAATTAAAAAACAGGCAAAACTAGTGTGAAAAATAATATAATGTTTACAGTCCATAAGAAAACAAGAATAAGCTAACAGTGTGTTGACTGTTATTGTATACAAATCCGTACTAGACCAAAGCCAGCAAGGACATCTAGAGGCTGGTTAGAATTTCTATTTCGAACTATTTGTTTGGAATATTCTCCCAACCTTTTGACATTATTTTACAATTAAGGGAGCAGTATTAGAAATAATCTAATGATAGCTCGGATGTCCCAGAAACAAAGCTGGAGAGTTCGAAGAAGCTTTTCTGCAGTTTCCATGGCGTTCTTCTTCTTTTTCAAGCAGTTTATTCTCATTTCTTCATTTCTATCCTCGAGTGGCATATGGACATCGCAAATACTCGTCGCCGCTAGACTTCCTCAAGCTGAAGGTGCGTTAAAATTCTCTTCTTCGCATATCTTCTTTCAGATTGATGAGATTATTCTTGCTGCAAAAGGAGAGACAAAGTGGAAGGGACCACTGGGAAGGTTGATCAGTTCAGTAGTTATGCAGTAAAATTCCAGTTTCGATGATTGGTCAACGTGTTTGTATCTCGTGTTATCACGCGCGGTTCACGTGCCGATTGAGCCCCACGGGCCACGCAAGATCGAATCCTTTCACGGCGGGGTACCTTAGTAAAGCCCGTGGCGTGAAGAGGGACACCCCCAGCGCGCGCTTATTTTGTCTTTGAATTTCTTAAACTTCGTAATTTTAAATTTAAATTGCTTATTGATACATGTATGTGACTCAAATTTGTATGTAGTTGATACGCTAAATCAAATTGCGAAGACAATGGGAGCTAGAGACTGGATTTTTGACGCCGATAATGCATGCGAAATCCATGATACACCAGTAGTTCAGGAAGTTGATCTTACCAGGATCATTACTTGCAAGCTTGGACTCGATAATGCAAGTCACATTACAGAATTGTAGGTTTTTCTTCACTTCAACATTAATTTCTTTGCGCACAGAATATGTTTGACAAAAGTCCATTGTTTTCTTTTCCATTTTCAGACAATTCAAACGTTGCAATCTTTCAGGAGTACTTCCGCCTGAATTGGTCCAGCTTCCCTCCATTGAGAAAGTGTGAGCTACACAGACCTATGTACATTAAATTTTAAAAATTATATACTAAGTCAATCGGGAGATCGATAAATTTAGGCTCAGTTTGAGACTAGACCAACTTTTTACTGGGGATCACTTTTTCTTACTTATTTTTTACATGAAGTTAGAAAGCTAGAGTACCTCAATCCCGACAAAGCCCTACACAGAGGAAAAATGTTTTAAAGTTACTAAAAATGAATGTTGTTGTTAATTTGCAGTGATTTTGCATACAACTACCTTAATGGTTCCATACCATTCCAGTGGGCTTCGTTGCTGTTGAGTTTCATGTAAGCTGTATTTACTTGTGTTGCTAATCAGGTTAAGCAATTAGGGTTATCTTCCTGTTTCATTGAGTTAATCAGTTGCAGTAATTGTTAGTGCAGCTCTGTCTTTGGAAATCGATTATCAGGCAATATTCCAAGTTATTTGGAGAACATTACCAGCCTTGAATACTTGTAAGCTTTGAATTCTTGATTTAGAAAAAACATTTTGGGCCACTGATATGATAACATATCCATTACATACACATTTCCTAGAGAGAATGAACTAATTACAACTTCTATAATGTATCTCTTTTCAATTCTTGAAGTTGGAAGCTATCCAGTTTTCTTGGATAGAGAGAACAATAAAAAATTTTGTTTGTTCATGGAGATAGGTTCCTTCTCTAAGAATATTTTTGATATCTACCTTCTTTTTCATCTGGATGGAGGTGGAACCTACAAAAATTGACTTATCATTTCATCAAATGCACTTTTACTGAAAGAATTTGTGATGCTTCTTGTTGTGTATGCGCACATGTCCACTTATGATTCTGTTGAGTAATTAGAAAAAACTATTCTATTAGTAATCTGAATTGGTCTCTTTGACCAGGGACATTGAAGCAAATCATTTTTCAGGAACAGTTCCTGCAGAGCTTGGGAAATTAGTTAACTTGAAAACTTTGTAAGGCATTTACAACCATTTCTGTGTTTAGTTTCTTCTCATGATCAGTGCATTTGATCAATTAATTATTGATCACAGGAGATTATCCTCCAATGAGTTGAGTGGAAATTTGCCAATGGAACTAGCTGAGCTGAAGAATTTGACTGATTTGTAAGCTTTTGTAATTATGGTAAAATTGTGCACGAAATTTGAAAGAAGTATAAGCTAAAATCCATTCTTATTGCACATTGCAGTAGGATGAATGACAACAACTTTAATGGGAGTATACCAGAATTTGTACAAAACTGGAAGCAACTTGTGAGACTGTATGATCCTCTACATTATAAAGTTTTTTCAGCTATCATTCTGGATCTTGATTTTTATATATTGTTTTGTTTGAGTTGATGCAGAGAAATTCAAGGTAGTGGACTGGATGGACCCATTCCATCATCCATCTCTGTCTTGGAAAACCTAAAACAATTGTGAGTAAATATTTCTCTATTTTTCCAGTATAAGAGCAGGATGATTTAGTTCTTCAATTTATCAGATTAATTTATATAATGAGTGTTTTCTGAAAGCATCTGTGTGTTATTGCACTATTACAGGAGGATTAGTGACATAGCAGGAACAAATCAGGACTTTCCTGACCTTCAAAACATGACAAGCATTAGCAGGATGTATGTTCATCACCTATTTATATCATGCTGATGGAGTAATTATTCACCTTACAACTGTTATATCTTACAAAATTAACATTGGATCTCCAGAATTTTGAGGAACTGTGGTATAGTGGGAAGGATACCTGAATATATCTGGAGAATGGATAAACTACGACATCTGTAAGTTGATAATACAGTTATTATACAATTTAAAATGAAAACTGAACTTCATGCTATCATACATGAAAATTTGACAACATTGCTTTATTGTTTTACACATTTGCCCCTCTTATACAATTGAAGGCCTATAGTCTTGTCTATTTGACGCAAAATTAATGCTCCTTTCCTAGAGCTTAGTTAAACTTAGACTGCAAGCTCAGTGTGGATTTTTTTTTCTTTTGTTTTGGCTCATATGTAAATGTTTTTAACATTATCTTTTGATTTTGGGACAGGGATCTCAGTTTTAATGAGTTGTCTGGGGAACTTCAAAATGTTGCAATTACAGGAAGTTTGAAATTCATGTAAGTTAAAAAAAACAAATTTCTATTGGTTCAGAGTTAATAATCTGATCTCCAGAATATTAACTGCTTGACACGGCTTTGGACAGCTTTCTAACTGGCAACTCTCTCAGTGGGAATATACCAGAGTCAATCTTGAGGAAAGGAACCAATGTGTGTGTATCTTGTCTCGTTGATTCTTTGGGTTCTCTTTATTTGAGAAATTTACATGCGTGTTATTCTTATTTTATGCATCCGGTGTATATTAACCCCTATAGGTTTGCTAATCTATTAATATATCATGTATGTGAAGTTAATGAAGGTTAAGAATTTAACTCTAGATTTGGTCTCAATAAGTGCACAGCCATGTCATCCTAGCATATTTTGAGTGCAAAGTTACTGGATTGAAGATTTTAAGTGAGGGAATGGCTTCACAGGTGGAGGATGTTTGTAACATAAGGATTCCAAAGTGATCTAACCTTGCACTATTTTGCCCAAGCTAGTATGATTGCAGAGACAAAGTCCATTTCATAATCACTCAACCTAGTGAAGGAATTTATAATCAAATGATTTGCTTTGTTCATTTATATTACTGAAGAACACAATTTTGCTTGTGAATAATTTATTTATGTATTTATGTTCTTAGCTATGCTGGATAAGGATTTGATTCTTGCCTTTTTGTGAGTGTGAGTGTGTTTTAGTGTACTGCGTGTTTTTCATACTATTCTTCTTTCCATCAGTGGTAATACTTAAGCTTCGAATTTGTATTCACATATTGCTCTAGTTGTATGTTGTAGGATTTAATAATGATTGTGGATTGTAAGGGTTGATGTGTACTCATATGAGTTTCAGAGCCAAATATCTCTTTTAGAAGTGCATCCTTGTATATCTTCAAAAATTGCATAAAATTCCACTTCTGTTTCTTTATGTGCAGGGATCTTTCATACAATAATTTCACTCATCAAAGCCCTGAGCAGCCTGCTTGTCCGGCAAGACAGTCAGTATACTTCCTTGTTTTATTCAATAAATAATCTGCTCCATTTACAATATTATGTGGTAGATCTACGTGCTTATATTTGCTTAATCTTTTGTTATTTCACTAGGAATCTAAATCTGAACTTGTTCAGAAGTTCTTCAGAGGAAGGCAATTTGTAAGTTCCTCCTTTTTCTTTCTTATTATTTGTCATGTGAGGTCATTACAAGAGAGAGAAACACGTTCCTTTTAAATGGTGGCCGTTCTTTACTGGTGTTACACAATGTTCCAAATTTATTTGGAAATCAACACAATTTTTTCTTTCTTTCTTTTTTTTTGATAGTCTCTCAAAGGCAACATCTTTTTTATCATAAATTGTCTATAGCGTGCTAATATGATTTTCCCCCTTGCTTAATAATCCAGAAGAGGAGTTCTTCCATGCAGGAACGATTTCAAGTGTAATCAATGTAAGTATGTTTATCAAAAACTCAATATCAATAAATCACCATGAGATCCATCTACAAGTCACATTGATTGACTTATAAAATCATAAATCTTTTGTTTCCTGTATTAAATATCCAATTGAAGTCAACTTAAACAGCAGGTATAGTAGTCTAGTTGATCTTTAAAATGACACTTACAGAACAAGGACTGTTTTACTGCTACAGAAGTAGTTTTTTATGGTTTGAATTTGTGAGAACATTATTACCAGTAGTTTAACAGGTCATTGCTTAGATAGAGTCTGAAGTCCTTTTGTCTTCACAGATTTGCACTCTTTATTCATTAATTGTGGTGGAAATAATGTGGAAGTAAATGGTAGCACATTTGAAGGAGATGCAAATATTGGCAGTGGTGCTGCAACATACCATTCAAATGATGATACTAGCTGGGGATTTAGTAGCACCGGAGACTTTACAGATGATGACGACGAACAAAACATGCGTTACATTGCAAATCTGGATTCATCAGACATCTCTGAACTATACATTAATGCACGCATTGCTCCTCTTTCACTTACTTATTTTGGATATTGTTTGGAAAATGGGAATTATACTCTGAATCTACACTTTGCGGAGATCCAGTTCACAAATGACAGTTCATTTCACAGCCTGGGAAGGCGTGTCTTTGATGTTTATATTCAGGTAAAATCATTAGAATCATGAAATATTCATTAAGTGGAGCCATTTCTCAGTGTGAGCTCCTTAGAAACAGATATGGTGTTGAATATATGATGGATGCTTTCGTGCAGGTTTTTCAGTTTCAGATAATGGAAAACTCATTATCTTTCCCTGAATTCCTATGTTTCAGGACAAACTCGTGGAGAAGGATTTCAATATAGCAGCTGAAGCTTCTGGGGTTCGTAAACCATTTGCAAAATCCTATAATGCAACTGTTACAAGTAACATCTTAGAGATTCGTTTCCGCTGGGCTGGCAAAGGGACTACGGCACTTCCTAAAAGGGGAATCTATGGCCCCCTAATTTCAGCTATTTCTGTGGTGGACCCTGGTGAGTATTTTATCCTGCTTGTCTTCTATTTGTCATATTGGTTAACATACTAACATATTTTCCAATCCTGTTTTAGTAGCTCAAGTTTAAATGTTTTTGTTGAATGAATTTTAACTGTCTATAGTTATTGCAGTTATCCATTAGAAAACTACTGAAAAACAGATATCCAGTTTTTGTGGATTAAGCATCTACAGGAGGAACTAATAGCACTGCTTCTAATGCTTGAATTGCTGCTTTTCCTTGTTTCATCCGCATCAGTTATCAGAGATGATACTTTTAACAATTTATTTATCTCAGAAAAATTATTTTTTCACATATCATACTAATATTTGACAATTTAATTAAGCCTAGACAATTTTGCTTTTATTTTACTTTCATGCTTAAGCCTTTCCATGAGTGCTTATAGTGAGGCTTTCTAGCCATTATAACTGCTTTGTGGTTTCTCTTGGGCAGACTTCAAACACAAAAAGGATAAGACTGTACCAATTGTCATCAGTGTCGTTGTAGGATTATCTCTCCTACTCTTGTTGCTGGGTATCATCATCTGGAAATACTATTTCAGAAACAGAAGGGGCAAAGAAAAAGGTTTGGGCTCCTTTCTGATGGAAAAGTCAGTAAAAAGAAAGAAAAGCTTACATATGCTGCTCGACCTCTATTCACTGCAATAGTTAGTTATGCTGAAAAGCAAAATATATTTGATAACTGTTATATTTGTCATTGAAGACTGTCAGTTTGAGAACCAAAATAAGATTTATTCAGTAGTTTTCATTTGAAGCATAGTCTATTTGCTAAAAAGACGTTGCAAGTTCAATTTTCTTCTGGATCCTTAGAACTTATAACTTGGAAGGTCTATTTCAGTCATCATAAAACATATCTAGCAATCTAGCAATCAAGCAATGGTTTCTGGCTATTATGAAACTATATGATAATGCTTATTCTTCCCATCTATAAGAAAACGAATAAATAAACCATGCAACTTACTAAAAGCATACTCATCTCTCTTTGGTTGGACAGATTTTATAAATGGATCGGATCTCCAAACAATTTCCTTTACATTAAAGCAAATAAAGGCTGCAACTAACAATTTTGATTCTGCAAGCAAAGTTGGAGAAGGCGGATTTGGACCTGTTTACAAGGTATTACAGAACTTGAATACAGAACTTGAACGGTCGTGCTTAAAATATATGACATTCTTTTTCCATGACGCGCATGCAGGGTGTGTTAGCAGATGGTACTATAATTGCTGTAAAACAGCTCTCTTCAAAATCAAGGCAGGGAAATCGTGAGTTCTTGAATGAGATAGGCATGATTTCGTGCTTGCAACACCCAAATCTTGTAAAACTTCATGGCTGTTGTATTGAAGGGGATCAACTCTTGCTAGTATATGAGTACATGGAAAACAACAGTCTTGCCCGTGCTTTGTTTGGTACGTTTTAGTGAACTTCACTTGAGTGATCATATCAGAGAAGATAATTGAAGTAATAACAAAATTGCTACATACAGGAATATAATATTTTATTTTCTCTTTCTCATAATATTTCTGATTGGAATGGTTATTTTAAGGCCGTGAAAACTGTCAACTGGAATTGGACTGGGCAACTAGGCAGAAGATTTGTCTTGGGATAGCCAGGGGATTAGCCTTTCTACATGAAGAATCACGTTTCAAAATTGTTCACAGAGATATCAAAGCCACTAATGTTCTGCTTGATAGGAATCTAAATCCCAAAATATCAGACTTTGGACTGGCTAAGCTCGACGAGGAAGAGAAAAGCCACATCAGCACTCGCATTGCTGGAACTATGTAAGCCACGCATATCTCACCTAAAACTGATATTTTTGTTATTGTTTCAGTGTAAAACAAATTATCATTTTGATTGCAGAGGATACATGGCACCAGAATATGCACTTTGGGGTTATTTGACCTACAAAGCAGATGTTTACAGTTTTGGAGTTGTGGCTTTGGAAATTGTTAGTGGGAAAAGCAATGCGAGTTATGCTCCAGCTCCAGAGATTGATTGCACCTGTCTTCTAGATTGGGTTTGTAACTAATTTATATCATTTACCTTTTGCAATTCCCTTTTTTTGTTTAATTCTGTTTTTCTCAATCTCACATCTTTTGATAATTGTTATGCTTTGGTAGGCCTGTCATTTATATCAAGATGGAAAGCTTTTGCAGCTAGTGGATCCAAAGCTAGGATTAGAATACAACAAGGAAGAAGCAGAAAGGATGATTAAAGTATCCCTGCTATGTACCAACGCTTCACCATCACTAAGGCCAACAATGTCGGAAGTAGTACACATGCTGGAAGGAAAAACTGCCATACCAGATATGCCTGATGCAGGAAGTTACAGTCAAGATTTGAGGTTCAAAGCTTTAAGAGATCACGAAGGGCTGAGGCGTAGTCACGTTTCAATGCCGACACAGACCCAACATTCAACATCAGCCGGTTCTTGTCAAGTTTCTTCTTCTACTTCTGCGAATGACCTTTATGAAATTAACGAAGAGTCATATTTCAAGTATAAAGTCATTAGAGATGGTTATAAGCCGATTGATAGCAACAGCTCCGAGGTCCAACTTTCCACGACTATGCCCTCATCAACTGGCTCTTCTTCGACCTCTGCACATGATCTTTATAACATAAATTCATCTAGTTCTTTGTAACATGTAAGATTTTTGCTGTTGTCAATTTTACAGGTCCTTTTTCTCTCTTTATTATTCTTTGTACAGTACGTTACCTTTGGATTTATATATAAGTTTGTCTGCTCCCCGAAGTTTTATTTACATATGGAAAACGAATATTTGAATTTCTGGTGTGAACATAAATCTGATTTCTCTAAGTCTCCTAAGACATGCTTTAACTGTTGAATAAAAATAATGAGCCACCACGTAAAAGCTTCATAGATTTGGGACCATCTTGCTGTAAATTTTGATTGCAAAACCAAAGAAATATCAGATACATGCAACAGATCTCTGAGTTTGTGTGAAAACAGAGAACTTACCTCAGTCAAATTCACAGTGCATGGGGTATGAATTATGACCAGCCGTCGGCAAGTCAGCAATGTGAGCCCAAGTTGATACAACTAGAAACCAAAACAATCAATGCATGAGAAAGCGATAATTTAAATAATTTGAAGTCTTGACTTCCTGTCTCTTACTATATACAGATTCCTTACCGGGTGCAAAACAAAACAAGATTAGCAGGGTGGTTAGATTTCTTTGTCAATGTATTTGCTTTGAACATTCTCCTAAAAGCTTTCCTTCTTTGAATGTAAATGAAGAGCATGTAGAAGATTAAAGTAGTAGCATACACAACGATAGACAGATGATCCTGAATCGAAGCTGGAGAGTAGAAAGCAGCTTTTCAATGGTGCTCTTCAAACTTGTTCTTCTCCTTTCATTTTTGTCTTCGAGTTGCTTATGGACTTCACAGATACTCGTCGCTGCTAGGCTCTCTCAAGCTGAAGGTACAGCAATCTTTGCTTCCTCCCCTTCTGGCCCTCGGTTGATATTACTGTTGAAATAATTACATACGGGTCCCTAGATTTTTATATTTCACCGAAAAAATGTATAATTTGTTCATTGTGTATCAAAAAGGTTCCTAATTCCATTAAATGACCAAGATAACCCTCATACTATATAATTCTATACAGCATTACTCACCGCCAGCGCCCGCTCGACATGCTATCGTTGGCGCGGCCAGTCAGTCGGCTATCTTCATAAACTAGACATAGACAAAATAATTTAGTTGGACGTTATTCCGATACTGTTACCCGTGCTGCCTCAAGCATAACCAACTATATATTGTAGTTGTGAAGAAAAAAAGAAAAAATGAACAAACGACTTCTAACGTTGAATTGAAAGATGCTGACTTATATTGGTTATGCATGTGGTGTATGCAGTGGATGCTCTGAATCAAATTGCCAAAAGAATGGGAGCTACAGACTGGACCTTCGATGCCGATACTGCTTGTGAAGTTCATGAGAAACCAGCATTGAAGGGAGTTGATCCCACCAGGAACATTACTTGCAAACTTGGACTCGATAATACGAGCCACATTACAGCAATGTAATTTTTTTCTTTTTTTTTTAACAATAAGATTTAATGTCTTACGCTCTGGATGTGCTTGACAAAAGTCCGTTTTTTGCATAGCGATGCGAATTTGCGTTAATACTATGGTCTTCTACGTTTGTCTTGGCTTTATTTTTGAAGGATGTGAAGGACTAAATTATGTTTTATTTTCCATTTTGCAGAGAATTCAAACGTTGCAATCTTTCAGGGGTACTTCCACCTGAATTGCTCCAGCTTCCCTACCTCGAGAAAGTGTGAGCTAATACAAACCTTCGGCTAGACATATATATTATTTAAATAGTGAAATCTGTAATTGTCTATTGGAAGATTGGAAAATGACCGCAGGAAAAATGTTAAAGTTATTGAATTAGATCAATGTTGTTGTTAATTTGCAGTGATTTTTCCTATAACTACCTTAACGGTTCCATACCAATCCAGTGGGCTTCCATGCAGCTGAAGTTCATGTAAGCTATATCTACTTCTCTCTAATCAGGTTGTGCAATTAGGATTGCACTTGTTTGATTGAGTTAACCAACTGTTATTGTAAATGCAGCGCTCTTTTTGCAAACCGCTTATCAGGCAATATTCCAAGTTTTTTGGGGAACATTACCAGTCTCACGTACTTGTAAGCTTTAGATTCTTGACTTACACAAATTTGTTTGGGCCATTGATACAATCATTATAGTCCATAAATATCCATTTCTACCCAAAAAGAACTAATTACAACTTCTCCATTCTCTCTTTTATGAATTCAATGAAGTTGAACTTGTCCAGTTTTCTTGGATAGGGAAAGGAAAATAAAAGTGTCGTTTGTTCAAGGAGATGAATTCCCTCGCTATGAATATTTTCGATATCTGCTACCTTTCCATCTGGATGGATAGTGGAACCTCCAAAGACTGACTTATCTATTTCATCAAACTTACAAGCTCGCTGAATTTGCAATGCTTCAATCTACTTCTTGTGTGTGTGTGCAGGTGTCTAGATATGAGTCTGTTGGGTATTTAGAAAAATGTATTCTATTGGTAACCTGAATAGATCTATTTTACCAGGGACATTGAAATAAACCAATTTTCAGGAACAGTGCCTGCGGAGCTTGGGAAATTAGTCAACTTGAAAAATTTGTAAGGCTACAAGCTATTGTGTGTTTAGTTTTTGCCCATGATTTGTGTATTAACTGGAAGATATATTAATTATTGACTGCAGGAGACTATCCTCCAATGGATTGAGTGGGAATTTGCCAATGGAACTAGCTGAGCTGAAGAATTTGACTGACTTGTAAAATTTTGTAATTATTGTAAGATTATGTACAAAATTTCTCTGCATAACATGAAATCTATTCTTATTGACCATTGCAGTAGAATCAGTGACAACAACTTCAATGGGAGAATACCAGAATTTGTACAAAACTGGAAGCAGCTTGAGCTATTGTATGATCCTCAACATTAAAAAGGTTTTTGAGCTTACATTCTGGGTCTTGATTTTTCTTGGTTGGTTTACTTGGGTTGATGCAGATTTATTCAAGGTAGTGGGCTGGAAGGACCCATTCCGTCATCAATCTCTATCTTGAAAAACCTAAATCAATTGTGAGTGAAACTTTCTCATGTTTTCCGCTACAACAAGCAGGATGATTTAGTTCATCAATGTATCAGAATAATTTACAATAATGTGTGATGAAAGGATCTGTTTATTTTGGCACTCTTACAGGAGGATCAGTGACATAGCCGGAAAAGATCAGGATTTTCCTGATCTTCAAAACATGACAAGCATCAGAAGGATGTATGTTCTTTGCCTATTTTGTATCACGTTGATGAGGGTGTACAATCATTCATCTTGCAACTGTTATATCTTACATATTGACGTTGGTTCTCCAGAATTTTAAGGAACTGCAGTATAGTGGGAGGGATACCTGAATATATCTGGGGATTGGATAATCTGCATGTTTTGTAAGTATGTTACCTTGTGTTATTGATACAGTTTTTGTACACATGCAAGTTGATTACTGAACTTTACACGTAGCATGCTTGAAGTTTTAATAACTTAGCTGTAATATTTTATACATTTGCAACCCCAGTAAAATTGAAGGCCTGGTAGGCTTGTGTATCTGATACAAAATTAATGCTCTAACCAATGCTCCTCTTGTTAGAGCATAGTTAATGTTTGATTGCATAAACTCAGTAAACACGTGTTGTTTGAACCCAAGTTTATTTGCATATGTATATTTTTTTATCATTGTCTTGCAATTTTGGAATAGGGATCTCAGTTTTAACAAGCTAACTGGGGAACTTCCTACATTTGAGATTCCTGGGGAACTGTTATTCATGTAAGTTAGCGAAACTAATTTTCTAGTATTACTGTGTTTTATCATATGACGTGCAGCAGCAGCATATTAACTGCTTGATATGGCTTTGGTCAGCTTTTTAACTGGCAACTTTCTCAGCGGGAATATACCGGTGTCAATATTGAAGAAAGGAACCAGTGTGTGTGTACCTTATTTCTTTTGATGCTTTGAGTTATTTTTATTTGAGGAATTTTTGCACATCTATTCTTATTATATGCATTCGTTATATATTAACCTTCTATAGATTTGCTGATCGTGAATTTCCCATGTATTTGAAAATTTTGATGGGTGAGAATTTGCCTCTACATTTGGTCTTAATAGATACATAGCCATATCATCCTGGCACATTGTGAATGCAAATTTGCTAGTTATCCTGTATTATTTTGCCCAAACAGGCTTAACTGCAGAGGTGGAGTCCACTTCATTGTCACTCAGCCTATACAATGAGCTTCTAATCAAAAGTTTTGCTTCATTCTTCTTTGATTTGTTCATCTAGATTTCAGAAGAACATGGTTTTACTTGTGAATAATTTATTTATATATTCAGTTTTTACCATTGTTGGAAAAGGTTTGAATGCTTTCCATTTTGCGTGTTTTAGATGAATTCTATGTTCTATCTATCTATTTAGGATTTAATTCTGAATCTAAATAGTTGGGGCTAATGCAGAGTCAAAAGTTACTTTCTACTCGTGTTACTTCTGAAACCTAAGATCAGTAATAGAAGCACATCCTTGTGCATCTTCAGCTTCATGATATTCCTACTTCCTTCTTTATTGCATGCAGGGATCTTTCGTACAATAATTTCACTCATCAAAGCGCTGAGCAGCCTGCTTGTAGGGAGAGAGAGTTAGTATACTTCCTTCTTTTATTGAATAAATAACATGCTCCGTTTACAATATTATGTTATAGACCTTTGTGCTGATTTCTGTTTTATCTTTTGTTATTTCTTTAGGAATCTAAATCTGAATTTGTATCGAAGTTCTTCAGTGAATAACAACTTGTAAGTTGCCGCTCTTGTTTTCTAGTTATTCAGTGACAGAGTTAATGACCAATACACGAAGAAGAAGTTTGCATCATCTTATCAACTAATCTTTGTGTCTTTTCCCGTTTGTATTCTAAGATCTTTTTGGCTTTAATGTAAAGAGATGGTTGAAATATGAAAGTTTTTTTTTCAATTTTTATGATCACTATTCCTTGCTGGAGATACGTAGTGTGCTGAATTTATTTCGGCATCAAAACATAATTATTTTTAAATCCATAGTCTGTCGAAAGTGGCATACTGATGATGTTAAAAATTCTCTATACTGTGCTAATTGGCTCTTTTGCATGATTTAAACTAGAAGTGGAGTTCTTCCGTGCAGGGACAATTTCAAGTGTCATCGATGTAAGTATGGTTATTGAAAATGCAATATCAATAAATCACCATAAAATCTATCTAGGCTTCACATTGATTGACTTTTAGAAAATCAGAATCACTAATCTCTGGTATCCTATAATAAATATTTTATTCAAATCATCTTAACTGCAGGGTGTAGTAATCTAGTGGACTTTTAAAATAACAATCCTAGAATAAAGATTGTTATATTTTTACTACTAGCAAACGTACTTTTTTATGGTTTATATGTTTAAGAATGTTTGGTTTCTAATTTTGTAATCCATTATCAGCAATTTAATTGCTCATTGCTGACATAGCCTTTGACACTCTGTTTTTGCAGATTGGCACTCTTTATTCATTAATTGTGGTGGAAATAATGCAGAAGTAAAAGGTCACACATTTTTAGGAGATACAAATGGTGGTGGTACTGCAGCATACTATTCAAATGATGATAATAACTGGGGATTTATTACCACTGGAGACTTCACAGATGACAATGATGAACAAAACACACATTACATTGCAAATTCGGGTTCATCGGATATTTCTGAACTATATATTAACGCACGCATTGCTCCTATTTCGCTTACTTATTTTGGTTATTGTTTACAAAATGGAAATTATACTTTGAATCTACACTTTGCGGAGATCCAGTTTACAAATGACAGTACATTTCACAGCTTGGGAAGGCGTATATTTGATATTTATATTCAGGTAAATAATTACACTGAAGAAATATTCTTTCAGTGGAAACATTTCTCGCTGTGAATTCCTGAGAGACAGATATGGTAATAGTATGATGGATAGCGAGCAATAGCTCTTGATTTAGGCCAATGTCTGTCATGAAGTTTGTTCCTTCCAAGAAATGACAAACTCAAAAGGTTTCACTGGATTCCCATGTTTCAGGACAAACTAGTGGAGAAGGATTTCAATATAGAAGCTAAAGCTTCTGGGGTTCTTAAGCCAGTTGTAAGATCCTATCATGCCACTGTTACAGATAACATCTTAGAGGTCCGTCTAAATTGGGCTGGCAAAGGGACTACAGCAATTCCTAAAGGAGGAGTCTATGGACCCCTGATATCAGCTGTTTCTATGATGGACCCTAGTGAGTTTTTCCTCTTGCTCTTCTATTTCTTGTATTGGCCAAAAATGTAAACATATTCTAGAATCCTGTCTCGAAGTTTGAAGTTTAACTGTCTACATTTAAATCTTTTGAAAGCCAGATAGTGAGTTTGGTTAATTTTTTGGCTATAGTTATTAGATTTCTTGCATCTATAAGAGGAACTAATATCTGGTTTTGAAGCCTTAACTGCTACTTCCACCTATTTCATGTATATCAATCATCAGAGATGGTAGTATCTACACTATTTATTTGGTAAAAGTTATTTTTCCTGATAAGTTAAAAATACTCTATAATTTATTGTCTGGTCAGTTTTGTTTTGATTCTAGTTTTTCGCCTAAAACTCTCAGTGGGTCCTTTAGTGTTAGTCTTTCTATCCATTGTTTTACGATATCTAACATTTTTCTTGGGCAGACTTCAAACAGGAAAATAAGACTGTATCAGTTGTCATTGGCGTTGCTGCAGGATTCTCTCTCATCCTGTTGGTGTTGGGTATCATTGGCTGGAAATTCTATTTCAGAAACACAAGGGGCCAGGAAAAAGGTTTGGACTTCTTTCTGATGGAACGATCAACAAAAATTGAAAAAAAAAAAGGGATAAAGGAAAAGGGATAAAGGAAAAGCTTTCATACGCTGCTCAATATCTTTTTAGTAACTCCTAGAACAATTTTAGCTTTGTTTTTGACAGGCTATATAAATACCACTGAAGACTTTTAGTTTGAGATCCGATAGAGACTTATCTCATAGTATTCGTTTGAATCATGGGCTTTTTGTTAAAGCCATGTTAGAAGGCACTATCAACCTGTTTTCTGAATCCTCACTAAGTCACTCATATCTTGGAAGGTCTATTTCATTACAAATCTAGCAATATTGCTTGCAATTATGAAACTATATAATATTTTTGCCATCAATAAGAAATTAAAATAAGCAAACGAATAAGTGAATCAGGCAACTCATTGAAAGCATACTCATCTCTCTTTGTCTGGGCAGATTCCTTCAAAATTTCAGATCTCCAAACAATTTCTTTTACCTTAAAGCAAATTAAGGCTGCAACCAACAATTTTGATCCTGTGAACAAGATTGGAGAAGGTGGATTCGGACCTGTGTACAAGGTATACAGGCAAACCTTCAGCCACAATAGTTATTTTCTTACAGAAACTTCCTTCAATGGTTGCTTAAAATATATGCATCTGTTTTTCCATGACTGGGATACAGGGTGTCTTAGCAGATGGTACTATAATTGCTGTTAAACAGCTCTCTTCAAAATCAAGGCAGGGAAATCGTGAGTTCTTGAATGAGATGGGCATGATTTCATGTTTGCAACACCCAAATCTTGTGAAAATTCATGGCTGTTGTATTGAAGGGGATCAACTCTTGCTTGTATATGAATACATGGAAAACAACAGCCTTGCCCGTGCTTTGTTTGGTAGGTTGAATCTAGTGAAATTTTTACCGTTCATGTTGGAGAAGATAAGTAAAATAGGATTCTAAACAGGACATACAGATATATTTTGTTTCGTTCTCTCTTGTAATATTTCTAATTGCAATGATCAATTTTAAGGCCATGAAAACTGTCAACTGGAATTGGACTGGGCAACTAGGCAGAAGATCTGTCTCGGGATAGCTAGAGGTTTAGCCTTTCTACACGAAGAATCACGTTTCAAAATTGTTCACAGAGACATTAAAGCTACTAACATTCTGCTTGATGGGTGTCTAAACCCCAAAATATCTGACTTTGGACTTGCTAAGCTTGACGAGGAGGAGAAAACCCACATCAGCACTCGCATTGCTGGAACCATGTAAGCCAAGCATTTCTCATATAATATTGATATTTTTGTTATTGTTTCAGTCTAAATGATAATTTGATTGCAGAGGATACATGGCACCTGAATATGCTCTTCGAGGTTATTTGACCTACAAAGCAGATGTTTACAGTTTTGGAGTTGTGGCTTTGGAAATTGTTAGTGGGAAAAGCAATAAGAACTATTCTGTGGCTTCAGAGATTGATTGCATTTGTCTCATAGATCGGGTTTGTAACTGATTCAAATCATCAGCTTTTTGCAATGATTTTGCACTTCAATTTTCTTGTGTCTTTGTGCTCTTTTTAAACTTTGTGATATTGCTATCTTGGTAGGCCTGTCATTTACAGCAAGGTGGAAAGCTACTCCAGCTAGTGGATCCGAAGTTAGGATTAGAATACAACAATGAAGAAGCAGAAATGATGCTTAAAATATCCATCTTGTGTACCAATGCCTCGCCGTCACTAAGGCCAACAATGTCAGAAGTAGTGAGCATGCTGGAAGGAAAAACTTCCATTCCAGATATCATACCTGAAGCTGGAAGCTATAGTCAAGATCTGAGGTTCAAAGTTTTGAGAGATCACCTGGGGCTGAGGCATAGTTGGAATTCTGTTGGAGCTAACTCTCAGTGTTCATCATCTGAATTCCACCATGTTTCTTCATATTCTTCTGCCCACGACCTATATGAAATTAATGAAGAGTCATATTCGAAGTTTAAAGCCGTTAGAGATAGTTATAAGCTGACAAAAAGCAACAGTTCAAATGTCTAACTTTCCACAACTAGGGGCTTACGGTCCGGCTCTTCTTCGACATCTGTCCATGATCTTTATAACATTATTACATCTTCCTAGTAACATATAAGATTTTTGGTGCTGTCAATTTTATAGTTCCTTTTTCCTAACCTTTGTGCTTGGTAAATTACATAACATTTAGTGACTATATGTAAGATTGTTTGTTTGCTTCATAAATTTTTATAAATCAAAGATTTCATAATTCTTCTGTGACCTAAAGCTGATATATGATTTCCAAGACATGCTTCGATTAATTGTTGCGTTAAAATAATGACACTCATGATATGACACTTGCATACAGTTGGCACCATCTTGCACCAAGTTCTGACTCTCAAAATCTAATCAAAAGCAGACTCTAGTTTTATACGACAAAATCAAAAGCAAGGGACTTCAAGCACATGCATAACTATGGGGTTTAAAACATCTTTCCAGCCAGGAAGCCAACCAGTTATGTTCACTTAACCAGCGACTGAAATATTCAATGCACTAGAAAACGCTGAAAAAGCAGAGCAAGATTGCGAGGGTGGTTAGATTTCTTTACGGAGGTATTTTCTTAAATTTCTTTGAACATTCTCCTGAAAAATTTTCCCTTCTTTATTTAATTTGCTTATAAATAAAGGGCGTGCTTCAAAATTGAAGTGATAATTATATAATGATATCCTAGATGACCCAGAAACCCAGCTGCTGGAGAGTTGAAAGCACTTTTCTGTGTTTTCAATAGTGTTCTTCTTCAAACTTGTTCTGCTTACTTCATTTTTGTCTGTAAGCTGCTTATGGACAGAGGTAGTCGTGGCCGCTAGTGAAAACCTGCAACAAGCTGAAGGTACGGCAAACTTTTCTTCCTTTCCAGATTGGTGACAACTTATAAACTGATGTCCTGACGAGTATTACTGTTTCGTACAGAAAAATTTAATTGTTGGGATGATAACATTGCAGTCACTATGTTTTAATATATATTTTTATGAATAAAGGTGTAATATAGTCGTCTGTGACAAATATACCTTCAATTAGAATGAGTAAAATACTATCTAGTGTCAAATGCATATATTTTATAAGAGTGATGGGACTACTTAATTGGGGTTTAGGTAATTTTTGATATAAATAGATAAAATATATCTTTGTTTATAGAATTCTATTGTGCTTTACATGTCTTACTGTCTTCTCCTAATTCTGTTTTAGTTTCGGAACAAATAGATCTCTTTTGGAAGCACATTCGTGTTCATCTTTCACTTGCATAAAATTCACTTTCTTTATTGCCAAGTTCACTCATGAAAACACTGAGTGTGACACCCTAGGCAAATCCGAGTCCTTAAGGGGGGTGTATGTGACACCCTAGGCAAATCCTACATCGGTAAAGCACGGGAGAGATGTTGGGTATATAAGATAGTAAGCTCCAACCCCTAATAAACGCGTTTTGGGTTGAAAAGCCCGAAAACAAAACCGTAACGGGCTGTGTGCCTAAAGCGGACAATATCTATTGTGGGCTGAGCTGTTACATAATGTCTATAGCATGCTAATCTGCCTTCACTTAAACCAGAAGAGGAGTTCTTCCATGCAGGAATGATTTCAAGTGTAATCGATGTAAGTATGTTTATTGAAAACTCAATATCTGTAAATCACCATGAAATCTATCTAGGCTTCATATTGATTGAATTATAAAATCATAAATCTTTAATGAATATCCAATTCAAATAAACTTAAATCCACGGTATAGTAGTCTAATTGATTTTTAAAATGACAATCATAGAACAAGGATTTTTTTACTACTACAGTAAGTAGTCTGATGTTCCTTTGTCTTCACAGATTTGCACTCTTTATTCATTAATTTGTGGTGGAAATAATGTGAAAGTCCATGATAGCAAATTTGAAAGAGATGCAAACATTGGCAGTGGTACTGTAACATACCATTCAATTTATGATATTAGCGATTTTACAGATGATGACAGCAAACGAAACCTGCGTTACATTGCATATCTGGATTTTTCAGACATCTCTGAACTATATATTAATGCACGCATTGCTCCTCTTTCACTTACTTATTTTTTATATTCTTTAGGAAATGAGAATTATTCTTTGAATCTACACTTTGTGGAGGTCCAGCTCACTAATGACTTCTCTTTCACAGCCTGGGAAGGCATATATTTGATATTTATGTTGAGGAAAATCGTTAGAATAAAGAAATATTGATTAAATGGAGACATTTCCCAGTGTGAGCTCCTGATAAACGGATACAGTATTGAACATATGATGGTTTGCGAGAGGGGGCCGAAAAGGTTGAAGATATGATGGTTTGCAAGCGGGGCCAATGTCTTTTGTGAAGTTTCTTTCTTCCAAGAAATGATATACTCAGAAGATTTGTTCCCATGTTTCAGGACAAATTAGTGGAGAAGGATTTTGATATAGCAGCTGAAGCTTCTGGGCTTCGTAAACCGTTTGCAAAATCCTATAATGCAACTGTTACAAGTAACATCTTAGAGATTCGTTTCCACTGGGCTGGCAAAGGGACTACAGCACTTCCCAAAACGGGAGGCTACGGCCCCCAATATCAGCTATTTCTGTGGTGGACCCTGATGAGTATTTTATCCCTCTTTTCATCTATTTATCATACTGGTTAACATGATAACATGTTTTACAATCCTGATTTAGTAGCTCAAGTTCAAACGTATTTGTTGAAAGAAGTGTAACTGTCTATAATTATTGCAGTCATCCATTAGATTAGAAAACTATTGAAAACCAGATATCCGGTTGGCTATAATTATTATTAGGTTACTTGCTTTTATAAGAGGGACTATTAGGTATGTTTCTTATGCTTGAATTTCTGCTTTCTTTGTTTCATCCATGTTGGTCATCAGAGGTGGTACTTTTTAACAATTTATTTATATTAGAAAGATGGTTTTTTCGCATATGAATCCAATATTTGAGAAAGGCCCCTTTCTGTTGGAGAAATCACCGAAATGAAAGAAAAGCTTAGATATGCCGCTCAATATCTATTAACTGCAAATGTTAGCTATGACGAAAAGCAAAATCTGTTCAATGGCCATTATATATGCCATTGAAGACTTTTTAGTTTGAGAACTGGAACAAGAGTCATGCAGTAGTTTTACTTTCAAGCATAGTCTATTTGCCAAAAGAATGTGAGAAGACAACTTTCAGTTTCTGGATCCTTAGAAGTCATTGGAAGGTCTGTTTCAGTATATAAAACAATTATGAAACTAGATGATAATATATACTTATTTTGTCCATCAATAAGCAAACAAATAAACGAATCAGGCAACTCACTGATAGCATACTCAACTCTTTTTTGTTTGGACAGATTTTATTAATGGATCAGATCTCCAAACAATTTCATTTACATCAAAGCAAATAAAGGCAGCAACTAACAATTTTGATCCAGCGAACAAGATTGGAGAAAGTGGATTTGGTCCTGTTTACAAGGTATACAAGTCAACCTTTAGCCTCCATAATTGTTTTTTTTAATACAGAATTTCCTTTAATTGTTGTGCTTAAAATATATGCAATTCTTTTTTCATGATTAGCATGCAGGGTGTGTTAGCAGATGGTACTATAATTGCTGTGAAACAGCTCTCTTCAAAATCAAGGCAGGGAAATCGTGAGTTCTTGGATGAGATAGGCATGATTCGTGTTTGCAACACCCAAATCTTGTGAAACCTCATGCCTGTTGTATTGAAGGGGATGAGCTCTTGCCTATATATCACATGCAAAACAACATTCCTGCCTATGCTTTGTTTGGTAAGTTTGATCTATTGAAATAATGAAATTCACTTGATTGATCAAATCATATGAGTATAACTGAATTAATAACCAAAATGTTATATACAGGTATATAATGTTTTATTTGCTCTTTCTTGTAATTTTTTGGATTGGAATGGTTATCTTGAGGCTGTGAAAACTGTTATCTGAAATTGAACTGGCCAACTAGGCGGAAGATGTGTCTCAGGATAGCCAGAGGTTTAGCCTTTCTACAGGAAGAATCAGGTTTCAAATCAAGGCTAGTGATGTTCTGGTTGATGGGGATCTAAACCCCCAAATATCAGACTTTGGGCTGGCTAAGTTCGATGGGGTGGAAAAAACCCTCGTCATCCCTCGAATTGCTGGAGCCATTTAAACCATGTATATTTCCTCTAAAACTGATATTTTTTGTTATTGCTTCAGTGTAAAAAAGATGATAACTTTGATTGCAGAGGATACGCGCCAACAGAATATGGCCTTTTGTGTTATTTGACCTACGAAGCACATGTTTACAGTTTTGGAGTTGTGGCTTTGGAAACTGTTAGTGGGAAAACAATATGAGTTATGGTCCAGAGATTGCACGCACTTGTCCATTAGATTGGGTTACTTACTAGTTTATGCCATTTACCTTTTGCAATTCCATTTTCTTGTGTTATTTTGTACTTCTCAAATCTCATGTCTTGTAATAATTGTCATGTTTTGGTAGACCTGTCATTTATACCAAAATCGAAACTTTTGTACCTAGTAGATCCAAAGCTTGGATTACATTGCAACAAGGCAGAAGCAGAAAGGATGATCAAAGTGTCTTCCTATGCACCAACGCTTCACCGTCGCTAAGACTAACACTGTTGGAAGTAGTGAAAATGCTGGATAGAAAAACTGCCATACAATACAAGATATGCCTGATGCAGGAAGTCACAGGCAAGATTTCAGGTTCAAAGCTTTGAGAGATCACAAAGGACTGAAGTTCAATACGAAAACAGACCCAACATTCAACATCAGCTGGATCTTGTCAAGTTTTTTCTTCTGCTTCTGCCAATAACCTCTAAAATTAATGAAGAGTCATATTTTATGTAACAGTCCAGCCCACTAGAGATATTGTCCGCTTTGAATATACAGTCTGTCACAGTTTTGTTTTTGGGCTTTACAACCCAAAAAGCATCTCTTGGGACTTGGAGCTTATTATTTTATATACCCAGCATCTCTCCCGTGCTTTGCCGATGTGGGATTTGCGTCTCTTGGAGCTTGGAGCTTACTATCTTATATATCTAGCATCTCTCCCGTGCTTTACCGATATGAGATTTGCCTAGAGTATCACATGGCTCTGATACCAATTGTAATAGCCCAGTCCACCAGAGATATTGTCCGCTTTGGGCACACAACCCGTCACGGTTTTGTTTTCGGGCTTTGCAACCCAAAACGCATCTATTAAGAGTTGGAACTTACTATCTTATATACTCAGTATCTCTCCCGTGCTTTACCTGTTTACCTGCTTTGCCGATGTGAGATTTTCCTAAAGTGTCACATTTTAAGTTTAAAGTTATCAGAGACGGTTATAAGCTGACTGATAGCAATAGCTCAGAGTTCCAACTTCCGATGACTATGCCGCCAGCTCTTCTTCAGTCTCTGGACATTATCTTTATAAATAAATTCATCTAGTTGTTAGAGAACATCCGAGGTTTAGGCTGTGGTCAATTTTACAGGTCCTTTTTCTCTATTATTCTTTGTACAGTACATAGCCTTTGGGTTTATATATAAGTTTGTCTGCTTCCTAAAGTTTTATTTACCTATTGGAAATCGAAGATATGAATTTCTGATGTGAACATAAAGCTGATTTGTCTAATCTCCTAAGACATGCTTTAATTATTGAATAAAAACAATGAGCCACGACATGAACACGGCGTATAGTTGGGACCATCTTGCTCTGAATTCTGATTCGCAAAACCAAAGAAATATCAAGTATAGCAATTTATCTTTTGTGAGGGGACAGAGACCTTACACAATCAAATTGACTGTGCATGAGGCATGAATTATCACCAGCTGTCACCAAGTCAGCTAGTCAGCAATTTGTGCCCAAGTGATGCAACTAGAAACTAAAAAAATCAAATATTAAAATGCATGAGCAAATGATCGTAAAATAATTCTTAGTTGACTTCTTGTCTCGTACTACACAAAAATTTTACTGGATGCAAAACAGAACAATATTAGCAGGGTGGTTTGATTCCTTTATCAAGGTATGTACTTTCAACATTCTTCTAAAAGCTTTCCTTCTATGAATATAAATGAAGAGAAAGCAGAAGGTTAAAGTAATAGGATATATAATGATAGCACAGGTGATCTTGAATCGGGAATAGAAAGTTGAAAGCAGCTTTCCAATGGTGCTCATCTTCAAACTTGTTCTTCTCCTTTTATTTCTGTCTTCGAGTTGCTTATGGACTTCACAGATACTAATCGCTGCTAGGCTCCCTCAAGCTGAAGGTACAGCAACCGTTTCTTCCTCCTCTTGGCTGTCCATTGAATATTTCCTATTACTGTTGACATAATTACATACGGGTCCCTAAAGTTTTATTTTTCACAGAAAGGACATTACTTTCATTTTTATCAAATAGTTTCGTAATTCCGTTGAATGGCCAAGTTAACCTTATAGTAAATAATTGTGAACTCACCACCAGAGCGAGTGCAGCAATCTCAATCGGTCATCTAACGGAGATAGAGAAATAATTTAGTTGGACCTTATGCCAATACTGTTACCATTGCTTTCTTCAAGCATAACTGCATACTGCAGTTGTGCACCCAAAAATAAGAAAATCCTACTTCTAACGTTGAATTGAAAGACGCTGACTTACATTTGTTTATGCACGTGGTGCATGTAGTGAATGCTCTAAATCAAATTGCCAAAACAATTGGAGCTCCCCACTGGACTTTCGATGCCGATAATGCTTGTCAAGTTCATTTGAAACCGGCAGTGAAGGGAGTCGATCCCACCAAGAACATCACTTGCAAACTTGGACCCGATAATACAAGCCACATAACCACAATGTAGGTTTTTTCCTTTTCAAGAGTTAATGTCTTACGCTCAGGATGCGTTTGACAAAAATCCGTTTTCTGTATAAAGATGAGAATTTGCTGTAATATTTACTATGTTTTTCTATATTTGTCTTTTCTTGGCTTTATTTTTGAAGGATGTGAAGGACTAAATTCTGACTGTATTTTGTTTTCCATTTTCAGAGAATTCAAACGTTGCAATCTTTCAGGAGTACTTCCACCTGAATTGGTCCAGTTTCCCTTCCTTGAGAGAGTGTGAGCTACACATACCGTCAGTTATGCATACATTTATTAGTTAGTTCATTTAAATTGTGATATCTGTCACTAAATCTATTAGCAGATTGGAAAATGACTCGGGAAAAAGGTTGAAGTTATTTAACCAGATCAATGTTGTTAATTTGCAGTGATTTTTCCTACAACTACCTTAACGGTTCTATACCAGCCCAGTGGGCTTCCATGCAGTTGAAGTTCATGTAAGCTATGCCAACTACTCTCTAATCAGTTTGTGCAATTAGGATTGCACTTATTTGGTTGAGTTAACCAATTGTCGATAATTGAAAATGCAGTGTTTTATTTGCAAACCGGTTATCAGGCAATATTCCAAGTTTTTTGGGGAACATTACCAGTCTCACATACTTGTAAGCTTTGGATTCTTGATTTACACCAATTTTTTTGGACCATTGATGCAATAATAATAGTCCACAAATATCTATTTCTAAAATGAACTAATTACAACTTCTCCAATGTCTCTTTTATGAATTCTATATGACGTTGCAAGCTGTCAAGTTTTCTTGAATGGAGAGAAAGAGAAATAAAAGTGTTTGTTCAAGGAGATGGGTTCCCTCACTATGAATATTTTCAATATCTGCTGCATTTCCATCTGGATGGACGTGGAACCTCCAAAAAACTGACTCGTCATTTCATCAAATGCACACACTGGATGAATTTTCAACACTTCAATCAATCTTTAAAGTATTCTTGTTATGAGTATACACGTGTCTAGATATGGGTCTGTTCAGTATTTAGACAAATGTCTTCTAGTAGTAAGCTGAATAGGTCTATTTTACCAGGGACATTGAAATAAACCAATTTTCAGGAACAGTACCTGCAGAGCTTGGGAAATTAGTCAACTTGGAAACTCTGTAAGGCATTTACAAGCTTTTTTGTGTTTAGTTTTTGCGCATGATTAATGTATTCATTGGAAGATATGTTAATTATTGACTGCAGGAGACTATCCTCCAATGGATTGAGTGGAAATTTGCCAATGGAACTAGCTGAGCTGAAGCACTTGACTGACTTGTAAACTTTTGTAATTGTTGTAAGATTATGCCCAAACTTTGTCAGGATATAACAAGAACTCTATTCTTATTCACATTGCAGTAGGATCAGTGACAACAACTTCAATGGGAGTATACCAGAATTTATACAAAACTGGAAGCAACTTTGGAGACTGTAATATCTTCTACATTAAAAAGGTTTTCCGCTTACATTCAGGGCTTTGATTTTCTTGATTGGTTTATTTGTTTTGACTCAGAGAAATTCAAGGTAGTGGACTGGAAGGACCCATCCCGTCATCAATCTCTGTCTTCGAAAACCTAAATCAATTGTGAGTGAAACTTTCTCAAGTATTCCACTACAAGAAGCAGAATGATTTAGTTCATCAATTTATCAGATTAATTTCTATAAAGTGATAAGAAAAGGATCTGTTTCTTATGGCACTCTTACAGGAGGATTAGTGACATAGCTGGCACAGATCAGGATTTTCCTGATCTTCGAAACATGACGAGGATTAGAAGGATGTATGTTTGTTGCTTATTTTTTTTCATGTTGATGAGAGAGTACAATCATTAACCTTGCAACTGTTATAACTTACATATGAATGTCGGATCTGCAGAATTTTAAGGAACTGCAGTATATTGGGAGGGATACCTGAATATATCTGGGGATTGACTAATTTGCATGTTTTGTAAGTATGTTACCTTGTTATCAATACAGTTTTTGTGACTTGAAAATTGATAACTGAACTTGACAGATAGCATGCTTGAAAATTTAACAACTTAGCTGTATTATTTTATACATTTGCCACTCCAATACAATTGAAGGCCTCCTAGGATTGTGTATCTGATGCAAAATTAATTCTCTAACCAATGCTCCTTTGGTTAGAGCGTAATTAGTGTTTGATTGCATAAACTCAGTAAACCGGTGTTGTTGAGCCCAAGATTCATTTTGCATATGTAAATGTTTTGATCATTATCTCATGGTTTTGGAATAGGGATCTCAGTTTTAACAAGCTAACCGGGGAACTCCCTACATTTGAGATTCCTGGGGAACTGATATTCATGTAAGTTAGTGAAACCAAATTTCTAGTATTATTTTGTTAATCATATGATGTGAAGCATTTTAACTGCTTGCTATGGCTTTGGTCAGCTTTCTAACTGGCAACTTTCTCAGCGGGAATATACCAGTGTCAATCTTGAAGAAAGGAACCAGCGTGTGTGTAACCTATCTCTTTTGATGCTTCTAGTTCTATTTTTTTGAGGAATGTTTGGGAAATTTATTCCGATTATATGCATTCACTATATATCAACCTCTAGAGATTTGCTGATCTGTGAATTTCCTATGTATTTCCTAGCATATTTTCACTGCAAATTAGTTGGTTTTCCCTGTATTATTTGCCCAAGCCAGCTTAATTGCAGCAAGGGAGTCGAGTTCATAGTCACTCAGTCTATTTAAGGAGCTTCTAATCAAATGATTTGCTTCATTCTTCTGTGATTTTTTCATTTAGATTACAGAATACCTGGTTTTACTTGTGATTAATTTATTTATATACTCACTTTTTACCACTTTTGGAAAAGGTTTCAATGTTTGTCATTTTGCAGGTGTGTTAGATGTATTGTATATTCTATTTATCTATTTAGGGGATATAATTATGATTGTAAATAGTCAGGGGTAATGTAAAATTAAAAGTAACTTTGTACTCATTAGTTCTGAAACAGAAGATTAGTTATAGAAGCACATCCTCACGCATCTTCCAGTTCCATGATATTCCTACTTTTCATTATTGCATGCAGGGACCTTTCGTACAATAATTTCAATCATCAAAGCCCTGAGCAGCCTGCTTGTCGGGAGAGACAGTTATTATACTTCCTTCTTTTATTGAATAAATAATATGCTCTATTTACAATTATGTGGTAGGTCTATGTGCTGATGCTTGTTCTGTCTTCTGTTTTTTCACTAGGAATCTAAATCTGAACTTGTATCGAAGTTCTTTTATGAAGGGCGATTTGTAAGTTGCTTTTCTTGCTTTCTTATTATTCGATGACACCATTAATAACCAATACGTCAAGAAATTTGCACAGTTATATAGTCATTTTATCATTGAATCTTTGTGTCTTTTCCCCCTTGTTTGTTTTCTAAGATCTTTTTGGGTTTAAGGAAGTTTCATTTTGCAGATCTTCCATATGAACCCACTACAACATTTTCCTACTTGCATTATCATTGGTCTGCAAAAGAGTCAAATACATGTTTTTTTAATTTTTAACGATGGCCTTACCTTCTGCAGTTACATTGTGTACTGGATTTATTTGGACATGAAGAATAATCTTTTTTTTCTTTTTCATATCTGTCGAAAGCGACATATTGATGATTTTGAATAATGTTTATACTGTGCTAATATGCTCTTTTGCTTGATTTAAACTAGAAGTGGAGTTCTTCCATGCACGAATGATTTGAAGTGTCATCGATGTAAGTATGGTTATTCCAAATGTAAAATCAATAAATCACCATGAAATCTATGTAGGCTTCACGCTAATTGACTTAAGATTCACAAAGCTTTGGTATTTTATAATATATATTCTTTTCATATCAACTTAACTACAAGGTGTAGCAATCTAAGGGATTTTTAAAATGACAATCCTTGTATAAAGAGTGTTATATGTTTACTACTAGCAAAAGTACCCTTTTATGGTTATATGTTTAAGAATGTTTGGTGTCTAATTTTGTCAATGCATTACCAGCAATTTGCCTGTTTGTTGCTAAAATAGTATTTGACATTCCTCTGTCTTAGCAGATCGGCACTCTTTATTTATTAATTGTGGTGGGAAAGCTGTGAAAGTAAATGGGACCACTTTTGTAGGAGATGCAAATGGTGGTGGTACTGCAGCATACTACTCAAATGATGATACTAACTGGGGATTTATTACCACTGGAGACTTCCAAGATGACAATGATGAACAAAACACACATTACATTGCTAATTTGGATTCATCGGACATTTCTGAACTATACATTAATGCACGAATTGCTCCTATTTCTCTTACTTATTTTGGTTATTGTTTACAACATGGGAATTATACTTTGAATCTACACTTTGCGGAGATCCAGTTTACGGATGACAATACATTTCACAGCCTGGGAAGGCGTATATTTGATATTTATATTCAGGTAAATAATTACAATGAAGAAATATTTTCAGTTGAGACATCTCTCGCTGTGAGTTCCTGAGAAACAGATATCGTGTTGAATAATATGATCGATTGCAAGCAAGACCTCATGATATAGTATTGAATGCATGACATACTCAAAAGGTTTCACTGGTTCCCATGTTTCAGGACAAACTAGTAGAGAAGGATTTCAATATAGCAGCTGAAGCTTCTGCAGTTCGTAAACCAGTTGTAAGATCCTATAATGTCACTGTTACAAATAACATCTTAGAGATCCGTTTGAATTGGGGTGGCAAAGGGACTACAGCAATTCCTAGAGGAGGAGTATATGGACCTCTGATATCAGCAATTTCTGTGGTGGATCCTAGTGAGTATTTTCTCTTGCTCTTCTTTTTCTTCTATTGGTTATAACTATAAACATGTTATAGAATTCTGTTTCAAAGGGTGAAGTTTAACTGTCTACAGGACAAAATATTGAAAGTCAGATATCAGTTTGCTGGATTAATTGGCTACAGTAGTTATTAGATTTCCTGTATCTATACGAGGAGCTAATAGCTCTGCTTATGAAGCCTTAACTGCTACTTTTCCCTATTTCACCTATATCAGTCATCAGAGATGGTACTTCTTATTACTATTTATTTGAGAAAAATTATTCTTCCTCATAAGTTAAAAATATTCTACAATTTAATTAAGCCTGGTTGGTTTTGTTTTCATTCTAGTTTCGCACTCAAAAACTTTCAGTAGGTGCTTTACTGTTTAGTCTTGCCATCCATGTCTTTATAAGTTTCTAACCATTGTACTTGGGCAGACTTCAAACAGGAAAATAAGACTGTACCAATTGTCATTGGTATCGTTGTAGCATTCTCTCTCATCCTCTTGGTGTTTGGTATCATTGGCTGGAAATACTATTTCAGAAACAGAAGTGGCCAAGAAAAAGGTTTGGGCTTCTTTCTGATGGAAATTTCAATCAACCAAAATATATAAATAAAAAGAAAAGGCTTTCATATGCTGCTCAGCATCTATTTACTACAAAAAGCTATGACAAAAAGCAAAACACCATTAGTAACTCTAAAACAATTTCAGCTTTGTTTTTGAATATACGTGCCATTGAAGAATTTTAGTTTGAGATCCAATTCAGAGTTATCTAATAGTATTCATTTGAAGCATAGGCTATTTCTAGAGCCATGTTAGAAGACAACTTTCAACTTTTCTTCTGAATCCTTCCTTGGAAGAAGGTCTATTCCTGTCAAATTATGAAAGATGTCTAGAAATCTAGCAATGATGCCTGGCAATTATGCAACTATAAGATAATTCTTATTTTGCCCACCAATAATGAAAATAAGCAAACAAATAAGTAATTCAAAAAACTCTTTGAAAGCATACTCGTCTCTCTTTGTTTGGGCAGATTCTTTACTAGTATCAGATTTACAAACAACTTCTTTTACCTTAAAGCAAATTAAGGCTGCAACAAACAATTTTGATCCTTTAAACAAGATTGGAGAAGGTGGATTCGGACCTGTTTACAAGGTATACTGCCCAACCTTTGGCCTCGATGACTATCCTCTTAAATAAAGAATTTCCTTGAATGGTTGTGCTTAAAATATATACAATTGTTTTTCCATGAATGGAGAGCAGGGTGTGTTAGCAGATGGTACTATAATTGCTGTGAAACAGCTCTCTTCAAAATCAAGGCAGGGAAATCGTGAGTTCTTGAATGAGATAGGTATGATTTCGTGCTTGCAACACCCAAATCTTGTAAAACTTCATGGCTGTTGTATTGAAGGGGATGAGCTCTTGCTTGTATATGAATACATGGAAAACAACAGTCTCGCCCGTGCTTTGTTTGGTAAGTTTAATCTAGTGAATTTCACTAATTGATCATGTCAGAGAAGATAATTGATATATACAGGTATATAATTTTTTATTGTAATATTTCTGATTGGAATGGTTATTTAAGGCCGTGAAAACACTCAACTGGAATTGGACTGGCCAACTAGGCAGAAGATCTGTCTCGGGATAGCCAGAGGATTATCCTTTTTACACGAAGAATCACGTTTCAAAATTGTTCACAGAGACATCAAAGCTACTAATGTTCTGCTTGATAGGGATCTAAACCCCAAAATATCCGACTTTGGACTGGCTAAGCTTGATGAGGAAGAGAAAACCCACATCAGCACCCGCATTGCTGGAACTATGTAAGCTTCGTATATCTCACCTAAAACTGATATTTTTGCTATTGTTTCACTGTAAAAAAAATTATCATTTTGATTTCAGAGGATACATGGCACCAGAATATGCCCTTTGGGGTTATTTGACCTACAAGGCAGATGTTTACAGTTTTGGCGTTGTGGCTTTGGAAATTGTCAGTGGGAAAAACAATATGAGCTACTCTGCGGCTTCAGAGATTGATTGCATTTGTCTTATAGATTGGGTTTGTAACTAATTCATATCATCCAACTTTTGCAGTGATTTTGAACCTAAATTTTCATGTCTTTATGTTCTCAAACTTTGTGATAATTGCTATCTTGGTAGGCCTGTTATTTGCAGCAAGGTCAAAAGCTAATCGAACTAGTGGATCCGAGGTTAGGATTAGAATACAACAAGGAAGAAGCAGAAAGGATGATTAAAGTATCCATCTTATGCACCAATGTTTCACCGTCACTAAGGCCAACAATGTCAGAAATAGTTAGCATGCTGGAAGGAAACACTGCTGTTCCAGATATCATACCTGAAGCTGGAAGCTACAGTCAAGATTTGAGGTTCAAAACTTTGAGAGACCACCAAATGCTGAGGCCTAATTGGAGTTCTGCAGGAGCTAGCTCTCAATATTCATCATCCGAATTTCATCACGGTTCGTCCTCTGCTCCTGCCCATGACCTATATGAAATTAGTGAAGAGTCATATTTGACGTTTAAGGCCATGAGGGATGGCTATAAGATGACAAAAAGCAACAGTCCAGATGTCCAACTTTCAACAACTACACGCTCTTGGACCGGCACCTCTTCAACATCTGCCCATGATCTTTATAACATTAATTCATCTTCTTCCTAGTAAACTATAATACTTTGCTGTTGTCAATCTTGCAGCTGTTTGTAACATGAATTATCGGGATAATAACATTTCAGTCCCTATACTTAAATGTTTTATAAATAAAGATATTTTATAGTCATCTTTAACGAAATATACCCTCAATTAGAATAATTAAAATACTATTTGGTATCAATTGCATTATAAGAGTGAAATAACGATTAATTGAATATATAAAATTTGGTGTCTATTTGATACCTGAAGCGCACAGCAAGCTACTGATTTAGTGGGACCTTGTCCAGAAATTTAAAGTAGCACTTAATTTGCTGTTGTGCTAAAACAAAATTCTAATTGAGTCGGATTCAAAGATGCTTCTTTGTGAATTAAATTTGACAATCGATTGCGATACTGACACACCCACTTGATGTTCTCAATCAAATTGCCAAAACAATGGGAGCTACTGATTGGATTTTCTACGTCTATACTGCTGGTGAAATCCCTGAGAATGAGAAACCATAAATGAGAAACCATTACTGCATTGTAGGTTTCTCTTTACTTCAACATTTCATGTTTTTACGCTCTGAATATATTTGCAAAAAAGTATAGGTGTGAAGTATTCTATGTATGTTCTGTTTCCTTTTTCAGAGAATTCAAACGTTGCAATCTTTCAGAAGTATTTCCCCTGAATTGATCCAGCTTCTCTCCATCGAGAAAGTGTGAGCTACATACATCTGCATTCATTTGAATTCAGAATTTTATGCCAAGTCAACTAGGCTCAGCTTTTAGTGGGATCACTTTTCTTTTTACTTACTTTTTAAGTTGAGCGATTTTATCTCATAGCATGTAGCAAGTTAACGCAATATCTGTAAATAACGTTCAGACTGATTGAATTTTTGAATCTGAAATCTTTGGTATCCTATAATAATTAAATATCCCATTCAAATCAAGTTAAATACAAGTAGTTAGTAATTTGAGTGATTTTCAAAATAATGTGAAACTAAATGGGCACACATTTGAAGGAGATGCAAATATTGGCGGTGGTACTGCCACATACCATTCAAATGATGATACTAGCTGGGATTTAGTAGCACTGGAGACTTTACAGATGACAATAATGAACAAAGCGCGCGTTACATTGTAAATCTGGAATCATCAGACATCTCCAATCGAACTATACATTAATGCACGCATTGCAGAGCTTTCACTTACTTATTTCGGATATTGTTTGGAAAATGGGAATTTTACGTTGAATCTATGCTTGGCGAGATCCAGTTCACAAACGACAATTCATATCACATCCTTGGTAGGCGTATAGTTGATACTTATGATGGAGATAATTACAATATGATGGAGAAGCAGAAATGATATTGAAAAATATGATGGAGATCAAGCAAGAGTTGATGATTTAGGACAACGTCTCTTTTGAGGTTTGTTCCTTTCAGGAAATGACATACTCAAAAAGTTTCACTGGATTCCCATGTTTCAGGACGGGCGAGTTGAGCACGATTTTGATATAGCAGCTGAAGCTTCTGGGGTTCTTAAGCCAGTTATATATAATGTTTTATTTGCTCTTTCTTGTAATTTTTCTGACTGGAATGGTTATTTTGAGGCTGTGAAAACTGTTATCTGAAATTGAACTGGCCAACGAGGCGAAAGATCTGTCTCAGGATAGCCAGAGGTTTTGCCTTTCTACAGGAAGAATCATGTTTCAAAATTGTTCACAGAGACGTCAAAGCTACTAATGATCTGGTTGATGGGGATCTGAACCCCAAAATATCAGACTTTGGGCTGGCCAAGTTTGATGAGAAGGAAATAACCCACATGAGCACTCGCATTGCTGGAACCATTCAAACCACGTATATCTCATCTAAAACTGATTTTTTGTAAAAAAAAGAAAAAGGAAAGAAAAAAAAACGATAACTTTGATGGCAGAGGATACATGCCAACAGAATATGGAGTTTTGTGTTATTTGACCCATAAAGCACGTGTTTACAGTTTTGGAGTTGTGGCTTTGGAAATTGTTAGTGGGAGAAACAATATGAGTTATGCTTCAGCTACAGAGATTGCATGCACTCGTCTTTCAGATTGGGGCACTTACTAATTTATACCATTTACCTTCGCAATTCCATTTTCTTGTGTTATTTTGTTCTTCTCAAATCTCGTGTCTTTTAATAATTGTTATGTTTTGGTAGACCTGTGATTTACACCAAAATTGAGAACTTTTGTACCTAGTAGATCAAAAGCTAGGATTATAATGCAACAACGAAGAAGCAGAAAGGACGATCAAAATGTCCCTCCGATGGACCAACGCGTCAGCATCACTATGAATTACAATGCTGGAAGTAGTAAACATGCTGGACAGGAAAACTGCCATACAAGATATGCCTAACTTGAACTTTCTCTGCGGTCAGATTTTAATAAAGATCATATAATTATTAATATAAATCAAACTGAAATCTATCTTGGAATTGGAATAAGTTGGACAGCGGATCACGAAATCGAAAATTTCTTTTTTCTTATTCAAAATATTAATTTTCAATTAAAAATACTAAAACAAATGGTGTTTATATTCTCCATGATTTTCAGCGTGTATTATAATTTATTTGATCTTTATGCTGCAACAAATTTTCGTAATTTTTAAATAAAATTGGATGTAAATATGCAATCAAGAAGTAATATTTGTCTTGAAATGAAATGAAAAGTTTCCAACTTTATAAAAGAAAAAGAAAAAAAATTCAACTGCACACCAATTTTGACTGATTTTATTCTAGAGCAAAGTAGAAGATTTGGCTGCTACAACTCTTCGACATTTGGCCGACTTTTATATTCAATCATGCCTTTTCTATTTTATATTTGAATTATATTTTTACGTTCTCAATTAAGTCCTTTTAGAACCTCATTAGTGTAGAATTTCTTTAATTAAACTTGATTCATTCTTTAACAAAGGTTCATATTTTTAATGTGAAATAAAGACAACCATAACATAGGACTTGCATAGAGTTGGCACCATCTTGCCAGAATCTAATCAAAAGGAGACTATTTTTATACGGCAATATCAAAAGCAAGGAAACTTCAAACACGTGCAATGCGACATAATTTTGACTGCTCGTTTAGTTTAACTTTTTCATTAGTAAACAAAGTATTTTTAATGATAATTTTTTTTTCAAAATATGTGCAATCGTTTGGTTTTCACCAGAAAGGAGATTTTAAAAATTAAAAAAATTATTTCTCTTCTAATAGAACAAGTTCAAAATTTAAATTTTTGACAGTAAAACTTTTTCACATTTTTTAAAAATGAAATTGTTTAAAATACCCTTATTTTATTTTAAAATTTTTGTGTTATTTCTTTAAAATATAACATCAAATATTTGTCTATTAAAACAATTACTCAAATTTTTTTAAAAGCTATTTGTTAGAACTAAAGGGTTAATAAATTTTTATTAAACTTTCCGTTTACAAAAACTCTATGGATAAAAGGTTTATTTCAAAAAATTCTATTTAAAAAGTTATACCAAACCAACCTTTAAAACATTAATCAAGCTTAATGACTGTACGTGACTATGAGGTTTGAAGTATCTCATCAGCCAGCAAGTCAGCCCGTTAGACATGTTTACATGTCCAGCGATTGAAGTCATCAATGCATGAGAAAAAAAAGGACAATGAAAAGGGTGGTTAGATTTCTTTATCGAGGTATTTGCTTTCAATCTTCTCTGAAAAAATTTCCATGCCTTGCTGAATTCGATTATAAATAAAGGGACATGCACCAGATTGAAGTAATATAATAATAACGATAATATAATATAATGATATTCCAGAGGACCCTGCGGAAACACAGTTGCTGGAGAGTTGAAAATAGCTTTTCTCTGTTTTCAATGGTGTTATTCTTCAAATTTGTTCTGCTTACTTCATTTTTATCTATAATTTGCTTACGGACACGGGTAGTTATAGCTGCTAGCGCAAGCCTGCCTCAAGCTGAAGGTACTGCAAACTTTTCTTCCTTTCGGGTTGGTGACCAACTTATAGTTCAGATCCTTACTGTTACTGTTACATATAAGAAAATTTTTATTATTTGGATATTAACATTTCAGTCTTTATATTTTTAATATTTTATAAATAAAGAATTATATAGTCCTTTGTAACCAAATATACCCTCAATTAGAATGATTAAAATACTACTTTGGTATCAAAAGTGTATATATTATAGGTAGGGGTGGAGAAATTCAGGTTTGATTTAGTTTTTTCAAAAATCAATTCGAGCTGAAGTGAAGTTCGGTTGTTAGAAATTGACTCTAATTTAACCAAGTTGTGAAATTAAATTGAATTGAACTAAATTAATTCGGTTCGGTTCCAACCTCCGAGTCCCCGATTTTTTTTTTTTAAGGAATATTTTCATATACATTCTTGAATTTTTTTCATAAATTACATAAAAAAGAGAAAGTTTGTATAATTTTAAAAACTATTCCCATTTTATGTAAATTTTTATAAAATTTTTTATCTATAATTTTTATAAAATTTAGGGATTCTATGAAAATATTCTTTTTAATTGATGTTCGGTCCTAATAGGTTCCTATCCGAATTCTGTTCGGTTCCTAATTATAAGAGTGAAATATGGATTATTTGAAAGGAGTTTGGTTAGTTATTTGATATACACAGATGAAATATATAAAAACAATTAGCATTTAAATATTATCTTTAAGTTTTATTATAATTTAAATGCGCTCTCGTCTTGTAAAAAGAATAAAAAATAATGAATATGAAAATTTTAAATAAACTGTATTATTATTGTTATAATAATAAAGTTTACTCAATTTTAATACTTTCATTCTTGATTCAGCGATATAAAATTGGAAAAAAAGAATTTAAAATCAATTATTAAATTATGTATTGATTTATTGTCATAATAAAGTTTAGGGACGGAAATGTTATCACCCTCGCTCCATTGGGTGATTAGTCAATGCGTCTGTGTCTGTTATTATCACGTTCGATTCATATGCTAGCCCAATAAAAGTCTAATTCAAAGTATTTTCTCAGCGTTTTTTTTTTTCGGATTCTTTGGCGCTAAACTCTTACCATACCGTAGCGCACAGTAAGCCGTTATCTTCGGAAAAAGGAATTTGGATTTATTAAATAATTTAGCGGGATCTTGTCTATAAATTTAAAGCAGTACCGAATTTGCTGTTGTGCAAAAACAAAATTCTATTTGATTGAATTCAAAGATGCTTCTTTGTGAATTAAATTTGACAATCGATGCCAATACTGGTATGTATTTGGTGTTCTCAATCAAATCGCCAAAACAATGGGAGCTGGTGATTGGATTTTCTATGCCGATACTGCTTGTGTAATCCCTCAAGCAATGTCGGAAGTTGATTGCAGTAAGACCATTACCTGCAAGGCAGGTCACATTACTGCATTGTAGGTTTTTCTTGACTTCAACATTTCATGTTTTTACGCTCTGGATATATTTGCAAAACGTATGGTGTGAAGTATTAACTCTGTGTATGTTCTGTTTTCCATTTTCAGAGAATTCAAACGCTGCAATCTTTCAGGAGTACTTCCCCCTGAATTGATCCAGCTTCCCTCCATCGAGAAAGTGTGAGCCACATAAACCTATGTTCATTTAAATTCAGAATTCTATGCTAAGTCAACTAGCAGATTGGAAATTAGGCTTAGTTTGAGACTAGCCTAAGCTTTTAGTGGGGATCCCTTACTTTTTACATTTAGTGATTTTATCTCATAGCATGTAGCTTCAAAGCTATAGTAACTTAATTCTATCAACGCCTTAGATAAAGGAAAAATGTTTTAAAGTTATTGAATTAAATGCTTCTTCTTGTTAATTTGCAGAGACTTTGCATACAACTACCTTAATGGTTCCATACCAGGCCAGTGGGGGTCTTTGCAGTTGAAGTTCATGTAAGCTGTATTTACCTGTGTTACTAACCAGGTAAAGCAATTAGGGTGTTGCGTACCTGTTTCATTGAGTTAAACGATTCTCGGTATTCGTTAATGCAGCTCTGTTTTTGGAAATCGATTATCAGGCAATATTCCGAGTCATTTGTGGAACATTACCAGTCTCGAATACTTGTAAGCTTTGAATTCATGATTTAGACAAATTGGTTTGGGCGATTGATATGATAATATATCCATCCGATTTTCATTTCTAGGCGGAATGAACTAATTACAACTTTTGGATTATATCTTCTGTGAATTCTAAGTTGCTAGCTGTCCAGTTTGGTTGGATAAAGTGTAAGATCAATTAAAATGCTGTTTGTTCAAGAAGATATATAGGTTCCTTCTGCAAGACTATTTTCAATATCGGCTTCTTTTCCATTTGGATGGATGGTGGAACCCACAAAAAATTGGCATATCATTTCATCAAAAGCACACACCAATGAATTTGTAACGCCTCTTGTTGTGTGCGCACTGGTCTGGTCTACATATGATTCTGTGAGTATTTAGACAAATATATACTATTAGTAATCTGAATAGTTCTATTTGACCAGAGACATTGAAACAAACCAATTTTCGGGACCAGTTCCTACAGAGCTTGGGAAGTTAGTCAACTTGAAAACTTTGTAAGTTGTTTACAAGATTTTCCGTGTTTAGTTTTTTCACATCATCAGTTGTTTGATGAAGTAATTATCGATCACAGGAGATTAGGATCCAATAAATTGAGTGGAAATTTACCGGTGAAACTAGCTGAGCTGAAGAATTTAACTGACTTGTAAGCTATCATAATTATTGCAAGATTATGCACAAAATTTCTCAGGAGTATAACATGAACTCTCTTTTCATTATTCATTGCAGTAGGATCAGTGACAACAACTTCAATGGGAGGATACCAGAATATATACAAAACTTGAAGCAACTTGATAGACTGTAAGATCTTCTACATTGAAATGATTTTTTCAGCTTACGTTCTGGGCCTTTATTTTCTTGATTGGTTTATTTTAGTTGATTCAGAGAAATTCAAGGTAGTGGACTGGAAGGACCCATTCCGTCGTCGATCTCTATCTTGAAAAACCTCACTCACTTGTAACACTTCCTCAACTATTCCACTACAAGAAGCAGGATGATTTTTATTCATCAATTTATCAGATTAAGGACTGTTAATGAAAGCATCTATTCATTATGGCACTCTTGCAGGAGAGTCAGTGACATGGCAGGTAAAGACCGGGATTCTCCTGATCTTCAAAGCATGACAAGCATTAAAAGGATGTACGTTCGTTGCCTATTTTATATCATATTGATGAGGGAGTGACAATTATTCACCTTAAAAATTGTTATATCTTACAAATTAATGTTGGATATCCAGAATTTTGAGGAACTGCAGTATAATGGGAGAGATACCTGAATATATCTGGAAAATGAATCGACTGTGTATTTTGTAAGTGTGTTGCATTTTTTGTAACAGCTATTATACACCAGAAAAAATGAAAACCGGACCTTATATATAATAGCATGCATGAAAATTTAACAACTTTGCTGTATTTTTTTATACATTTTCCGCTCGAATACAATTGAAGGCCTGGTAGTCTTGTGTGTACAGAATTAATGTTCCTTTGATTAGATCATAATTAATGGTCAATTGCATAAACTCGGTAAGCAGATTTTTTTTGGCCCCAAGATTTATTTGCATGTGTAATGTTGTTATCATCATCTTTTTCTTTTTTCTTTTTTTTTTTCCCTCCTTTTTGGAATAGGGATCTCAATTTTAACAAGCTAACTGGCACACTACCTACTGCTTCGCTCCCCAAGGAGTTGATTTTCATGTAAGTTAGTGAAACCGAAAATGAAGATTTTCTATGTTAATAATTTGACCCACCATCATGTTAACTGCATTATATGGCTTTTGTCAGCTTTCTAACTGGCAACTTTTTCAGCGGGAATATACCAGAGTCATTCTTGAAAGAAGGGAAAAATGTGTGGGTATCTTATCTGTTTGATGCTTCGAGCTCTGCTTATATGAGGAATAACCTCTATAGATTTGCTAATCTGTCAGTTTCCCTCTCTCTCTCTCTCTCTCTCTCTATATATATATAAAATTGATGAAGGGTGAGAGTTTGCCTTCTGGTCTCATTAAATACATAGCCGTATCATTTCTGTATTATTTCTCCTTCTATCTCCCTCTGTGTGTATGTTAGATGTATTGTATATTCTATTTTTCTATTTAGCATTTAATTATGATTGCAAACAGTAGTAGGCATGCATAATCGATCGTCAAAAATTACATTCTACTCCTGTCCCTATTATAGTACTCATATTAGTTTTGGAACCAAATATCAGTTGTAGAATCATATCCTCATGCATTTTCGGATTGCACTATATTCCCACTTCTGTTTCTTTACTGCGTGCAGGGATCTTTCATACAATAACTTCACTCTTCAAAGCCATGAGTGAACAGCTGCTTGCAGTAGGTTAGTCTACTTCCTTCTTTTATTAATTGACTAAATAATCTGTTCTGTTTACAATATTATGTTGTAGATCTAGGTGCTGATATTTGCTTTATCTTCTGTTATTTCACTAGGAATCTGTATCTGAACCTGTACCGAAGTTCTTTTACGGAAGGCGACTTGTGAGTTGCTTTTATTGTTTTCTTATTGTTAAGTGACCGAGTGAATAACCAATATATCAAAAAGTTTGCACATATAGATAGTCATTGTACAAACTAATCTTTGTGTCTTCTTCCCCTAGTTTGTTTTCTAAGATCTTTTTGGGTGTCGGAAGAAAAATGGTTGAATTATGGAATTTTTATTTTGCACATTTGCCATGTGAGGTCGTTACAAGATTTTCCTACCTTGCATTATGATTGGTCAGCAAAAGAGAGAACCTTTTATTTTTATTTTTTTGGGGTTTTCCACATACCTCTCCTATGACATTTTTATTCCTTTAAGAAAGACTGCATTTACCAAAATACCTCATGTTGTTCCAAAATAAAACTTACCATTGAGAGATTCAAATACAAAACGTTTAGCAAAGTGTACTAATACTCTAACCACTACACCCAACACAATTTATGAGACATTTTTCAATTGTTAATTATAATATATATAACAGTACATACAATAATTTAAAAATAATTTTATAATCATTAAAATTCTATATAATAACTTGAAATTCAAATTATTTTTATCAGTAAATTAAAAATTTTAAAACTAGTATCATTTCTAATATTTGTTTCTTTAAATAAAATAATTTATTTCACTTAACAATTATATAAGAATAATTTTTTTTAAAATTATTAGTGCCAATAATAACTTACAATAATTTTATTTTATAACAAATTAAATTTATTTTCTTTAATAATTATTTGAGAATAATAACTATGATGATTATTTATATTTGTTTCTTTAAATAAAATAATTTGTTTTGCTTAACAATTATTTAAGAATTTTTTTTAAAAATTATTAGTGCCAATAATAATTTTAGAATAATTTTATTTTATAACAATTTAAATTTATTTTTTAATAACTATTTGAGAATATAACTATTAACATTATTTATATAAGATAATTTATTTTACTTAAAAGCTATTTAAGAATAATTTTTAAAATTATTAGCGTCAATAATAATTTTAGAATACTTTATTTTATAATAATTTAAATTTATTTTTTAATAATTATTTAAGAATAATTTTATTATTATTATTATTTGATAATAATTTTAATGATTATAAAATTATTTTTTAATTACAAATTTTTTTATGATAAGAAAATAATTTTATTTTTTAAATAAATTATCACATAAATATGTTTGGTGTGGTGGTGTGAGTATTGGTTTTCCTTCCAAGGGTCATGGGTTTGTATGTTAGCAAAGTAAATTACTATTTTGCAATGTTTTGAGAGTATTTTGGTCAAATTACTGTTTATTAACGGAAGACAAACTCTATAAGGGAGGTATGTGGAAAAACCCCTTTTTTTTTTTTACAATTTTTAATGATGGCCAGTTCTTACTGGATTCACAGTTTCCATAATTATTTGTACATCATCACGTAATCTGATCATTTTTGTAGTCTCTTGAAAACAAATATTCTTGATCTTAAATAATGTCTATAGCATGCTAATCTGCCTTTTTTTCCTTAAAACTAGGAGTGGAATTCTTCCATGCAAGAATGATTTCAAGTCCTGTCCCCGAAGTAAGTATATTTACTGAAAATGCAATATCTGTAAATAACGTTCAGACTGGTTGAATTTCTGAATCTCAAATCTTTGATATCCTATATATTTAAATATCCCATTCAAATCAACTTAAATACAAGTAATAGTAATCTCGGTGATTTTCAAAATAAAAATCATAGAATAAAAATTCTTATACATTTACTACTATGCAAAAACTAGTTTTTTTATGGTTTGTATGTGTAAAAATGTTTGCTTTCTATCTAATATAGTCAATGCATTACCAGCATTTTAACTGCTTATCGCTAACAGTTTTTGATGTCCTTCTGTCTTAACAGATAGGCACTATTTATATATTAATTGCGGTGGAAATGATGTGAAAGTAGAGTGGTGCTGCAATATACCATTCAAATGATGATAGCTGGGGATCTAGTAGCACTGGAGACTTTACGGATGACAATAATGAACAAAACGCGCGTTACATTGCATATCTGGATTCATCAGACATCTCTGAACTATAATTAATGCACGCATTGCTCCTCTTTTACTTACTTATTTTGGATATTGTTTGGAAAATGGGAATTATAGTGTGAATCTACACTTTGCGGAGATCCAGTTGACAAATGACAATTCGTATCATAGCCTTGGTAGGCGTATATTTGATATTTATATTCAGGTAAATGATGACAATCAAGAAATATTCTTTCAGTGGTACATTTCTCCTGCGAGTTCATGACAAACAGATATGTTATTGAAAAATATGATGGATATCAAGCTAGAGGTAATGATTTAGGCCATGTCTCTAGTGAAGTTTGTTCTTTTCAGGAAAAGACATACTCAAAAGGTTTCAAATGGATTCCCATGTTTCAGGACAGGCGAGTTGAGCAGGATTTTGATATAGCAGCTGAAGCTTCTGGGGTTCTTACGCCAGTTGTAAGATCCTATAATGCAGCTGTTACAAATAACACCATAGAGATTCGTTTAACTTGGGCTGGGAAAGGGACTATAGCAATTCCTAAAAAAGGGAGTCTATGGACCCTGGTGAGTATTTTCTCCTGCCCTTCTTTTATTTCTGGTATTGACTAACACCATGAACACATTTTATAATTCTGTTTTTGTAATATGAAATTTAAATGTCTACAGTTATTGCAGCTTTGCATTAGAAACTATTGAAAATCAGATATCCAATTCCGTGGATTAATTCGCAATAATTGTCATTAGATTTCTTGCATCTATAAGAGGAACAGATAGCTCTGCTTCTGAAGCCTTAAATGCTACTTTCCCCTGTTTCATCCATATCAATCATCAGAGATCATAATTCTTAACACTGTTGGCGTGAAAAAAATTATTTTCCTCATAAGTTAATGATATTTGACAATTTAATTAAGTCTGGTCAATTTTCATTTGATTTTAGTTTCTTTCTTTAACCTTTCAATGAGAGATGTACTGTTTGTCTCTCTATACGTGTTTTAATATGTTTCTAACAACTGTTCTTGGGCAGACTTCAAGCAGGAAAATAAGACCATACCAATTGATATCGGTATTGTTGGAGGATTATCTCTCATTCTCTTGGTGTTGGGTATCATCGGCTGGAAATACTATTTCAGAAACAGAAGGGGCAAAGAAAAAGGTTTGGGCTCCTTTCCAAACAGAAAAATCAACAAAAATAAATAAATAAAGAGAAAAAGCTTCCATACGCTGGTCAACCTCTATTCACTGTAAAAGTTAGTTATGAAATAAAAAGCAAAATCGTTTCGGTAACTTTACTGCAATTTCAGCTTTGTTTTTGACAGGCTGTCTATATGCCGTTGAAGGCTTTTAGTTTGAGAGCCAGTACAAGATTTATATAGTAGTTATCATTGAAGCATAGGCTCTTTGTTAAAACCATGTTAGAAGTCCTTCTTGATCCCTAATCAGTACTTTGATGCAATGGTGGCAGGCAATTATAAAACTATTCAATAATTCTTATTTTGCTTGTCATTAAGAAATGAAAATAAGGAAATAAATTAATGTATCGGGCAACTCACTGAAGCATTCTTATATCTCTTTTGTTGACAGGTTTTATAAAAGAATCAGATCTCCAAACAAGTTCTTTTACCTTAAAGCAAATTAAGGCTGCCACTAATAATTTTGATCTTGTGAATAAGATTGGAGAAGGTGGATTCGGACCTCTTTACAAGGTACACTGCCCAACCTTTGGCCACGGTAATGACTCTTAATACAGAACCTTCCTTCAATGTTTGTGCTTAAAATATATGCATCTGTTTCTCCGTTACTGGGATGTAGGGTGTGTTAGCAGACGGTACCATAATTGCTGTGAAACAGCCCTCTTCAAAATCAAGGCAGGGAAATCGTGAGTTCTTGAATGAGATAGGCATGATTTCCGTGTTTGCAACACCCAAATCTTGTGAAACTTCATGGCTGTTGTATTGAAGGGGATCAACTCTTGCTTGTATATGAATACATGGAAAACAACAGCCTTGCCCGTGCTTTGTTTGGTAGGTTTAATCTAGTGAAATCTTTACTGATTGATCGTATCCAAGAACATAAATAGAATGGGATTCTCAACGTTACCTACTGATACAAATTGTTTCGTTTTTTCTTGTAATGATTTTAATTGCAATGGTTAATTTGAAGGCCCTGAAAGCTGTCAACTGGAATTGGACTGGCCAACTAGGCAGAACATCTGTCTCGGGATAGCCAGAGGTTTAGCATTTCTTCATGAAGAATCACGTTTCAAAATTGTTCACAGAGATATCAAAGCTACTAATGTTCTGCTTGACGGGGATCTGAACCCCAAAATATCCGACTTTGGACTGGCTAAGCTTGATGAGGAGGACCAAACCCACATTAGCACTCGCATTGCTGGAACCATGTAAGCCACATACCTTGCTTGTAGAACTGATATTTTTGTTATTGTTTCAGTCTGAAACAAATGATAATTTTAATTGCAGAGGATACATGGCACGGGCATACGCACTTTGGGGTTGTTTGACTTACAGAGCAGACGTTTACAGTTTTGGAGTTGTGGCTTTTGAAATTGTTGGTGGGAAAAACAATGAGTATTGCTGCGAGTACAGAGATTGATTGCACTTGTCTTCTAGATTCGGTTTGTAACTAATTTATATTTGTGCACCTTTTGCATATAGTAAATGTTCTTTCTATGCTGCTCATAAATCATTTAGCGGCTCTAATTTCTCGGGCATTTTGTTCTTCTCAAACCTAGTTTCTTGGTAGGCCTGTCGTTTCAGCAAGATGGAAAGCTGATCAAGCTAGTGGACCAAAAGCTAGGATTAGAATACAATAAGGATGAAGCAGAAAAGATGATCAAAGTATCCCTCTTATGCACCAATGCTTCACCATCGCTAAGGCCAACAATGTCGGAAGTAGTCAGTATGCTGGAAGGAAAAACTACCATACCAGATATCATGCCTGAAGCTGGAAGCTACAGTGAAGATTTGAGATTCAAAGCTTTGAGAGACCACCAAATGCTGAGCCGTGATCGGAATTCAATGCCAAAGCAGACCCAGCATTCAAAGTCAGCCGGTTCCTTTCATGTTTCTTCCTCTACTTGATCGAACTTTCGACGACTACACGTTTGTGGACCGGCTCTTCTTCAACATCTGCCCTTGATCTTTATAACATCAATTCATCAAGTTCCTAGGAACATTTAAGATTTTTACTGTTGTCAGTTTTAGATTCCTTCTTTCTCTACATTATTCCTTGAAAATTATTGTCTTTTAAATACATTATCTTTTTGTAGGTATAAAATTCTCTGTTTGCTTCCTAAATTCTTTATTCAGTTTCGTGAATCAATTTTTTAGCCTGCGCGCAACAATTCGATCGGTCCTTGTTGCTGTCTTACAGCTAGCATTCATCGGTGTCTCAAACTCAATAAAAGGTAGGGTAATGGTTAGGGAAGTTCCGAAGATTTAGTTAATTAGGGAAGTCCTAATAACTTTAAAATTTATATTAAAAGTATTAGTATTTATAAAAAAATATAATTTTATAATAATACTCTTATGAGTAATTATACTTAAATCTCTTAAATTTTTAAAAAATAAAAATGTTCACCTCTAACTTAAAAAAAAATAAAAAAACCTATACTAATTATTTATAATAAAAATAAATATTTTATTTTAATATTATTACCTTAAATTATTAAAAGACATATAAAATTATTATAATATATTATTTTTATCTTTTAATGATGAATGTAATTTTATTTTAATATTTAAATTTAAAAATTATAATAATATTTTAATCATTAATTATTTTTTTTAAAATTATTGCCACTTTGTTATAAAAAAAGTAGTTATAATATAAAAATTTTAAATTTTTTTGTAAAAAAATTTATAAGATATTTTTTTAGTATTAATTATAAAAAAAATAAATGGCACATTTTGGAGATTTTGATAAAATAAACCATCTAACATTGAGAAAATTTTTAAAATAGAGCACTTAACTTTTACAATTAATAATAAAAAATTATATCGTAAATATTTTTACAAATAAATTAAAATTTACACGTTATAAATTTTAACTATTTATGACAATAAATATTATATTGTAAAAGTAATCATAACTAATATTTAAAAAAATTTAGAGATTTTGATAATATTATTATATATAATTATATTATAAAAAAATTGACATCAAATTTTAGGAGAAAAATAATTAATTAATTTTTTTAATAGTTTAAAACAATAACATAGAAATAGAATATTTAGTTTTTGTTATAAATAATTAGTTAAAGGTATTTTTATCTTTTTTTAAAATTAAGGATATTTTATATTATTAAAAATTTAAGTAAATATATTTTATTTTTTAAAAATTTGAAGGACTTAAAGTATATTAACTAATGAAGATATTATTGTAAAATTATATTTTTTTATGAACACTAAAATTTTTAAAATAAAATTTAAAATTATTAAGATTTATATAATTAATTAACTAAATTTTTAGAACCTCCATATTTTAAAAGGCATGGGCAGGGATTTGTAAAACATGTCAAATTATGCTTAGAATGTCTAAGTTGACCCTTCTACGCGAGATTTATGATTAATCGCATAAAATTTTCACTCTAAAATAAATAAAAAATTTGCTTAATGAATTACTCGTTCGTCGACAGTTTGATTTTTATTTGTCGTGAAGAGTGCGTGTACAAATGATTCACTATCAAATTAAAGGGTGTGGCAAAAGTACAGCTACAAAGGGAAAATGGATTCTTATCATGAATTGAAAAGCAATAATCGACAGTTTTTAGTCATGCATGTGGTTCGAATATTTTGACACCACATACAAAATGTTAAATAAATATGCTTGACTAGATTGCCTGAAGAAAAATCACTAATTAACTAACACAATAATTAGCATTTGTATTGTTTGCATGCAAGCATGGAAAGGTGAATGGGAAGCAAGATGGTTTTTGAACTTTCCTTCTTCAATATTTGACTACGCATGTGCCATGGATCCCTTGGTTACTGTGCAAAATAAAATAAAAAGAGTAAAGCTATAGGAATACTGGTTAATCTGGTGTTTGCTGAGAGAGAGTAGGTAAATTTATTTCCCAAAAGAGAACTCGACAGCAGAAAGCATATTTTATTTCTCTCTTGGGTTTCCAGAAATGTTCTTCTGCAAACTTCATCTACTGCCTGTATCAGTTCTGGTTTTGAGTTGCTTATGGACCAAAACTTTTGCTGCTGGTAGACTGCCTCAAGACGAAGGTGAGCACTATAAATCTACGATTTCATCTTACTGGACAGATTTATCTACAGTAATAGCAAAACTTCCTGCAGGAAACCGGTTAATTTGCTGGTAAATTTATAATATTTCAATTATGATTCTTAATTAATGCTACAGTTTAACTTTTTTATCTTTTTGAATATGGATGTGGATGCAGTTGATGTCCTCAATCAGATTGCCCGAACGATGGGAGCGACTAACTGGACTTTCGGTTCTGATGCTTGTGAAGATTATGTTGATATAATACCGGTTGTATTAACTGGTCAAATGAGAAACATTACTTGCGACTGTGGATTTCAGAACAACACCTGCCACATTATAGCCCTGTAAGTTTTTTTGTTTCTTATGAATGTGGTCTGCTTTGGAAGTGTAAATTTTGTAGCATATTTATTTGTACTGGTGGCAGAAGATTTTGATACATCTGTAATTAAAAGAGGAGTATTTTGGTCACATCTTCTTGAATGTTTGTATATAATTATAAGAAACCTTGAAGATTGCTACTTGTCATTAACGGGTTGTCATAAGTGCTGTTTTTGCAAAAAGGAGATTACTTTTGCCATAAACTGATTCTAGATTTGTTTGCTTTTCAGAAAATTCATGCGTGTCAGCCTTCCAGGAAGTCTTCCACCTCAACTTGTTAATCTTCAGTACCTCCAAGAAGTGTAAGATAATTCACAACCTTCAGTTTGATATCTTGGCCTGAATTACATTAGTTCAGTGCAGAAATTTATGGTAAGTTTAGGGAGTAATTTTGTTGAAAGGGTGTCTGGGGATGCTTGTGAAAGTGCTTTTATAAAAGCATTTACTAGTGCCTTTTTTGTAAGCAGTTCAATTACATTTCTGACCCACAAAGAATTTTCGAGAACTATCAAGTGCTTCTCCAGAAGCACTTTAGGTGTTCCTTTAATTCTAAAATGGACCACTGTTTATTTTAGTCTAATGATACAATCAACAAAAAGCATTTTTGATTATTTGAAACTGCTTTTGAAGATGCCTAAAGTATTAGCAAATGCACCCCCAGTTGCATCTTGATCATCTTCATTTTCTTCATTCCTGTACAGACCAAACATGATAAAATCCCCAGTCATATATCTTGTATTTTACTGAAGTATTTGGCAATTAGGAGATAAAGGGAGAATAATCATAAATTTTATTGATACTGTTGTGGAATGCAGTGATTTTGCTTACAACTATCTAAATGGTTCGATTCCACCTGAATGGGCTTCGATGCAATTAAAGTTCATGTAAGCTATATCTGCATCTATCTGTACAGTTCAAGCTAGTAAAATTATATTTCTCCCACGCAGTTAATCAACCATCATTAATGATTTCTGCAGCTCAGTTTTCGGAAACCGGTTGTCAGGCAACATTCCTAGACATTTGGGGAACATTACCAGTCTCACGTATTTGTAAGCTTTGAACATTCATGTGATGATTATCATTGATACAATGTACATTTCCTGGACTTGAGAAAATGAACTTCATGAATTTTCCTATTTCTTTTTCTTTTCTTTTGACAGAAAGAAAAATAAAAATTCTTGTTTGTTCAGGGAGATATATTAGAAGACTAATTCTTTAATTTAATCCTTAGAATAGTTTCCTTGTGTAGGAGATTTTAGGTCAATATCTTCTAGTAGCAATCTTGATGGATCTATTTGCCAGGGACCTTGAAGATAACCAATTTTTGGGAACTGTCCCCCCGGAGCTCGGAAATTTAGTTTACTTGGAGACTCTGTAAGGAAACTACAGTTCTTCTTTATGTTCAGTGTTTGCCCAATGAACCCTATGATCACCATACTCATTGGAGAATAAATTAATTTTCCATTGCAGGAGACTATCATCCAATAATTTGAGTGGAAATTTACCAATGGAACTTGCTGAGCTGAAAAATTTAACAGACTTGTAAGTTTCTCAAAAAGTTTACTTGTGAGGTTATTTTGAAATTTGGCAGTAAGTGTAAGGCACACTCCATTCTTAATCTTGTTGGGCCATGCAGTAGGATTAATGACAACAACTTCAACGGGACTATACCCGATTTGATACAAAACTGGAAGCTGCTTGGCAGACTGTAAGCTTTTCTACATGCCTAAGCTTTTTCTACTTACATTCTACCACTTGAATTTTATTGATTGATTTATTTGAGCTACTGCAGAGAAATTCAAGGTAGTGGACTGCAAGGACCCATTCCACCATCCATCACTGTTTTGGAAAAGCTAAATCAATTGTGAGTGAAATTTCTCAGAGTACTCTTTTGCAATCTATGTTGAATATTGCTGAATGGATCTGCTCATAATGACGCTCTTACAAACAGGAGGATTAGTGACTTACAAGGAACAAATCAGACATTTCCTATGCTTAAAAACATGACAGGCCTTACGCGGATGTATGCTCATTCTTTCCATTTTTATCATGTGAATGGGATTTATACACTGCAAAATTGTTTGATCTGACGTGATTATTGTTGGATGCCTAGAATTTTGAGAAACTGTAATATTTCCGGAGAGATACCTGAATATATTTGGAGAATGAATAATCTTCGATTTCTGTAAGTATGTTATATATTTTCTAATCAATAAGCAATGTTCTATTGTGTATAATCAAATGTTTGTAGAGTCTCTAATTAGGATGCCTATATTTTTTATTTATCTTATGTCTTGGATAGGGATCTCAGTTTTAACAAGCTAATTGGGCAACTTCCCAATGTTGCAGTGCCTGCAAATTTGAAATTTATGTAAGTTATGAAACCAAAGTACTAAAGTTACAGTTTTAATTTTCAAATGCTGAGCATATTAACTGTTTGATATGACCTTTATCAGGTTTCTTACTGGCAACTCTATCAGCGGGAATATACCAGCGGCAATCTTGAAGAAAGGAACTAATGTGTGTGTATCTTATCTCTTGGAAATTTAGATTCTTATGTTAATTTCAGAGATGATGAGCATCTATCCTTGTGATATGCAATTGTTATATATGGCTAAGCTCTATAAATTTGAAGAAAGGAACTACTGTGTGTGTACCTTATCTCTTACGTGTATTTACTGTTTTTGCTATGTTCTTCTTTTCCTTAATAATACTGAACCTGCATTTTGATCATCATATTCTACCTTTTCATTTTTTATTCTAGGATTTAATGACATAGATGATTGGTGGTGATAGTAATGGGTCACACAGTTGATGTATTTGCTTTGTGCCTATATCTATTATAATACTAATATTACTTTTAATACAACCAAAGATTGATTTATAGAAAGAGATCCTCATTACTTAGATCACAGTTCTGTTTCTTTTTTACATGCAGGGACCTTTCATATAATAATTTCACTTGGCAAAGTCCTGAGCAGCCTGCTTGCCAGGAGAAACCGTCAGTATATTTCGCTTTTTCATTCAATAGATAATCTGCCTCCCTATAATTCCCTGTACTACAATATCCTATGGTAGATCAAAATCTTGATAGATGTTTCATTTTTTATTTCTCCTAGGAATCTAAATCTGAACTTGTTTCGGAGTTCTTCGGCTGAAAGTAACTTGTAAGTTGTTATTTTGCTTTCCTGTCATTCCAACTTAAGTTACAGGGTTGAATTACTTGTACATCAAACAGTTTGCACATATAGCTGGTTGCTCTCTCTTTAAATCTTTATTTCTGTTCTTTAATGAAAGCAAGAGTTCTTCTCATGATAGCCATTTCTTTCTCAAGTGTTCTTGACCTTTCTTGGTCTATATGATGCTAATATGTTTTCTTTACATCTTTTCTTGACTGAAACCAGAAGTGGAGTTTTTCCATGTATGAACAATTTCACATGTCAGCGATGTAAGTGTGTCATTGGAATTTGATGTTAATAAATTACCTTCATATTAATTTGTTCTGAATTTTCTTCACATTTATATGGCACTTGGAATATTCACAATTCTTTGTTATTTTCATTACTACAATCACAAGCCTTTGTTATAATATATATAAAGTCACTAGCCCAAGTACTTAAAGGCAAGGTGTGGTAATCTAGTTGAGCTGACTTATCTAATTTGCTCTTCACAGATTGGCACTCTTTGCACATTAATTGTGGTGGAAATAACGTAAAAGTAAATGACAGCACATTTGAAGGAGATGCGGGAGTTGGGGGTGGTGCTGCAACATTCCATTTAATTGATGGTAGTAACTGGGGAGTTAGTAGCACTGGAGATTTCACAGATGACGATGACGAGCAAAACACAAATTATATTGCAAGTTCACAGTCATCAGGGATTTCTGAAATGTACTCTAATGCACGCATTGCTCCAATTTCACTTACTTATGTTGGATATTGTTTAGAAAATGGGAATTACACTGTGCATCTACACTTTGCGGAGATCCAATTCACAAATAACAAAAGTTATAGCAGCCTTGGCACGCGCTTATTTGACATTTATGTCCAGGTAAATATGTTTTTATCAGAGACACTTCCTTCTTTGATGCCTGAGAATCAGAAGATGGGTGTTGAATCTTATGATGGATTATAAATCAGATATATATTAAAATGTTCTTGTCAAATGTGTTCCTGCTATAATGTGCAATCTTCCAAGATGTCTCTAGATATATGCCATTTTTCAAGCTGTGTTCTCAAGAGCTCATTGCTTTGGCTCACTAGCTTATATGTAGTTTGTTTCTTATAGATAAGTAAAGAATAAAAATGTTATTGGTTTGACATGTTGCAGGGAAAACTAGTTGAGAAGGATTTTAATATAGAAGCTGAAGCTCTTGGAGTTCTTAAGCCAGTTACAAAGCCGTTCACTGCTAATGTTACAGATAACATTTTAGAGATTCGTTTCCAGTGGGCTGGCAAAGGCAGCACTGCAATTCCTATTGGTGGAGTTTATGGCCCCCTTGTATCAGCAATTTCTGCAGAGCCCAGTGAGTTATTTTCTTTTCCTCTTCTTCTATGTCCCATGTTGATTAACAATTTATAATATGTGAACTATCACTTTCGACAGTAGAAGTATATATTTTGAAAATTGTTGGCTATAGCAGCTATGCAATAGAAAACTATATATTTAACAGAGGAACCAGAACGGGTAAATAACCTGATATGTTGAACTAGTATAAATTCTTATTTCATCCATTTTCAATAATAAGACACATTATTAATATCTTGTTATGTCATATTAAGTATTAGATTTGTTGCATCTATAAGATGCATCTGATAAAGCAATGCCAATGATGTTTGAACTGCTATTTTTCTCATTTCATCCAATTTCAATGGTTCAAGATGATGATTTTAATAGTTCAGTTTATGTGAGAAAGGAACAGTCTTTCTTCCTAAACTAATGATATTCTTGTTAAGTCTAGTTTAGTCTTCAATAAGCTCTAGCTAGGTTTTCTTTTTATGCTTGCGTTTTTATTTCTGATAATTGTAATTATTTTGTTTTGGCAGATTTCAAACCCCGTTATGTTGAGGGAAAAAGGAATATTGCACCAATTGTTGCTGGTGTTGTTGTAGGATCATCTATCATAATCCTGGTGTTGGGTATCGTCTGCTGGAGATATTATTTCAGAATCAAGAGCAGGAAACAAAGTGGTATTTTCTTGTTTCTAATAAGCAAATAACTGCTTCAGGGAAAAGATTTTAAAAGCATGAAAGATGACAATTTTCAGATTCTTTTTAATTTTTTCTTGAAACTTGGGAGTATTGTTTCAGTTGCATCTATAAATACATTATGGTTCTTTCATGGTTGCTAGCCACTAAAATCAGGCAAATTAACTGGCAAAAGATTTCCAAGCTGAAAAAGCATCCGAAACTCAGTCAGTGTTTAAAGCATACTTTTTCTTTCACTGCCCAGATTTTCAAGGACTAGATTTCGCAGCAAGTTCTTTTACCTTAAAGCAAATCAGAGCTGCCACCAACAATTTTGATCCTGCAAACAAGATTGGAGAAGGTGGATTTGGACCTGTTTACAAGGTATACAAGCTTTATTACCTTTTTCCACCATGATTATCCTTCTAAATACAGAATTTGCTTAAGTAGTTCTGCCTTATATATATACTGATGCAGGGTCAGTTACCTGATGGTACTATAATTGCCGTGAAGCAACTCTCTTCAAAATCAAGGCAGGGAAATCGTGAATTCTTGAATGAGATAGGCATGATTTCATGCTTGCAACACCCAAATCTTGTGAAACTTTATGGCTGTTGTATTGAAGGGGATCAACTAATTCTGGTCTATGAATACATGGAAAACAACAGCCTTGCCCATGCTTTATTTGGTAAGTTTAATCTAATGGCAATTGGTTGATTGATTGTATGAGAGAAGAAAAATATAATTATAATGTAGAAATCTGGTAAAGGTGTTAATGATCTATTTTTCCATACTAATGTCTCCTGGAATGGTTATTTTAAGGTCGTGATCAATCTCAACTGAAATTGGACTGGCAAACTAGGCAGAGGATTTGTCTTGGGATAGCCAGAGGTTTAGCTTTTCTTCATGAAGAATCAAGATTCAAAATAGTTCACAGAGACATCAAAGCTACTAATGTTCTACTAGATAGAGATCTAAACCCCAAAATATCCGACTTTGGACTGGCTAAGCTTCATGAAGAGGAGAAAACCCACATCAGCACTCGAATTGCTGGAACAATGTAAGCCAATTTGTCCTTTCTCAACTGACATTTTTGCTACTGTTGAGATTAAAATGCATGATATTTTGATATGCAGAGGATATATGGCACCAGAATATGCGCTGTGGGGTTATTTGACCTACAAAGCAGATGTATACAGTTTTGGAGTTGTGGCTTTGGAGATTGTTAGCGGAAAGAATAATCTAAGTTATGTCCCTGACAGCAGTTGCACCTGTCCTCTAGATTGGGTAATTCCACCAGTTTTTTTTTCATTTTCTTGATAAAATGTCAGTTTAAATCCAGTAATGTAGGATTCTTATCAGAATAGTTTTGGATATGCATTTTCCAGGCCTTCCATTTACACCAAAGCGGAAATCTACTGGATTTAGTGGATCCAAAGCTGGGATCTGAATTCGATAAGGCTGAAGCAGAAAAAATGATCAGAGTAGCACTCTTATGCAGCAATGCTTCACCCTCAATACGGCCAATCATGTCTGAAGTTGTGAGCATGCTGGAAGGAAAAACTGCCATTCCTGATACAATTCCTGAAGCAGGTAGTTTCAGTGAAGATTTGAGGTTTAAAACTTTAAGAGAACATCAAAGAGAAGCAAATAGTTCCAGTTTGGAAGGAAGTCAGGCTCAGAATTCTTCATCAATGAGCTTGTGGCCCGGCTCTTCCTCAACTTCTGATGCGTATCAAATTAATGCACAGACATATTTGAAGTTTAAATCCATGAGAGACAGTCAAATTCATATGGAAAGACAAAGTTCACTTGCCCAAGTTTCGACATCGGGTTCAAAATCTGCCCACGATACTCATGTTGCAATATGAGTTCAGCTGATTACAATGGTATATGATAGATTTCAACATTCGGGTCGTTTTTCTCGTTCAAATTTTTGTCCAGGTGTGATTCATTTATTATTGTGTTTGTATCTGCTATTTTTTTAAAAAAAAAACTTGCTGCAGAGATGAAACATTCAACTGCAAATTTGCTGTAAATGTATTGAGAGTGGGGCCGTTTTATGTGCCAAGAAAATTTGCTCTGAAGGCTTTCTGCGCGTTTGGACAAAAGAGTTTTCCATTTTGCTGTAGCTTTTGAAATTATGAAGCTTGGAAACTGAAAGTTGATACCTTTGAATTGTAAATCTTCTTGTTATTATTATTATTATTTTAAAATCCATTAAGGGATGAATGTATATACTACTTCAAGAGATTGGTGAAAAACGTGATAAAATTTGTGCGACTGATAACAAATATAAAAAAGAAAAAAGAAAAACTGGCTGAAAAATGATGATCAACTGATCACCAATAGTATCTTCACATCCATCATAATTTACATTAATTAGTTAAGATATAAATTTTATATGACATTATTATTATTCACAATAATGACAGTGATGACATATAATGAAGTATAATTAACAGTAACATATTAATAGCTTGGATAATGTAAATGATGATAATTGTGATAACGTAGCAGTGAAGCAAATAATTATAATTATAATAACAATTAATATATAATGATGAGAGGTTTTTAACTTATTTTAACTTTCACATTTTAAATGCATTATTTAATTTAAGTAACCATTCAATATTATTTTATTAAATTTTTAAAATTAATTGAATTAAAAATAAATCAAGAAAATGATAATGAGTGAAAATAATTAAATGATTAGTTAATTAAGGATAATATAGTCTATCTAAAACTTCTACTGAGAGTAGCCAAATTCCATAAACAAAAGTTTGAAAATTACAAGTCAAAGTTTTTGTCCCAAAAAAAAAACAATATATAAATTAAGAAAGAAAAGGGGGATTTGAGGAGAGTGGAGAGATGCTTGTTGGGAATGGGTATGGAATGGCAATGCAACATATTAATGTTGAAAATGAGGATCTAAGGGAAGACCAGTCAACTGAGAATCCATCGATCCAACAAAACACAAAAACGCGTTTTAAGCCATTATTGTAGTCAAAAGTCAAAGCCCTCTTCATTGTCTTAAAACAACAACAAAAACAAGATCATATTTACACTTCCGTCTTCACCAACTACAAGGTTCTCCAACTTACGCCACAACAAATAAACTAAACTGAAAATAGGAGGAGGAAAAAAAAATTGTTTAATTTGAGATAAATGAGCTATTTTTCTTGTTTATGAATGAAACAAGAACTGTTGTTGTTCTATGGAAAATCAGATTTTTACTACTCTTTCCAACTCAATTCAAGCTCTGGGTCGTGGGTTTGATGTTACATCTGATATAAGACTTCTTTATTGCAAGGGAGCACCTGGGTCGAGATTGGTTCACATAGATGAAGATCATGCAAAAGATCTTGTTGTTTCTGATGGTGTTGTGGTGCCAAATGTGTCTGTTGATATTGAATGTTCTAAAGGCAAGAGGAGCATTGAGAGAGTACCTGTTTGCAGCTTCCACGAGGTGATTTTTAGATTTTTAATTGATCTGTTTATTTGATGGAGCTTTTGTTTTCTTGATATTGTTTGAGGTCCGGCGAGCTAAAATTGTTATCTGGGTATTTTTCAATTTTGATGCTTTTGTTTAGATTTCGTAAATTAATTGTTGGTGTTGGTTTCGTTGCAATTTGTGTTTTCTTGCTCGAGATTATTGAACGGGTATATTCTCTTTTCATAATTCTGCTGCTTCTTGGCAATGTATCATTGCTTTAATTTGATAGTTTGTTGGGCATGCTGTGAACTTCATTTACTTAGTAAGCTGCAAAATTCTGCTCTCCTGATTTGTGCTCTTTAGCTCCTTCCGTAGAACCAGGTAATAAAGAAACACGATGGTTAGATTACAACACTTTTTGAGCTCTCCATCATCTATAATGGGAAACCTGAATCATTTGATACTTGTTGGATTAATACATTAGATTTTGTGATTGGCTGCCTCCAACTCAGTTTCAGTGATGTCTTTGATATTGAAGTCTATGGGCTTTTGGGTAGAACTTCAGGAATTATTGTGTCTCTTTTCTTGATGCAAAGAAGTATGAGGGTAAAGAATGTAGGGATTATAACAACTGTTTCTTGGGATGGTTGAGGCTTAGTCTTTACATAGGTACCTTGAAGTTATCAGGCTCTAGATTGAATAACACTATCGTTGTTGGCAAAGAAGTCTGTTGGAAATCATGCCTGAATCTGTGTCTTGGCTCAAGTGTCCTGATTGCGGAGAAAGAATCTACATCTGCTAAATTATTATCATATTGACATGTCAATGAATAATGGAGTTATTTGATGCTTGAAATTCCAGATGGCAGGATTCTTCAATGAGAAATCTGGTATATCAGGAAACATTCCGCTTGGAAGCTTTAATGCCATGTTCAATTTTACCGGTTCTTGGCAAGTTGATGCAGCAGCCACAAAATCCCTCGCAATGGTTGGAAATTTCATTCCCCTTTGTACGGTTAAGATAGCAAAGGTAAATTTAGTTCTACGTGAAGAAATCAGGCGTGCTGTTCCTTATTCCTGGGATCCTCCATTGTTGGCTAGGTAAAATACTAACCCCACCATCTTTATGTAGCTGTAGACTGTTTCCCTTCACACACATGTACCACACTTTTCTGTGCATTGTTCGTTTATTTGTTTTTAATTTCCATTTCATTTTCTCTTATTTTTTCAGTTTTATTGAAAATTATGGTACGCATATTGTTACATCTATTACAATTGGTGGAAGAGATGTAGTTTATATCAGGCAGCACCAATCATCTTCTTTGTCAGTAATGGATATTGAGAACTATGTGAAAGACATTGGGGATGAAAGGTTCATGGACTCAAAAGGCCAGTCAAGTGCTGGTCCCTTAAAATACAAGGACAAGGTAGGTTTTTCTTTTATAGGGGTGTGTGTGTGTAAATAATCTAAAGCAAACTGAAACCTGACCTTAGTGTGAACAGGTTTGATGTTAAGACTCCTTTTATCACCCCAAAAGCCTTACTAATTGAACTAACTAGTATTCCATGTATAAGGACAAGGTTGTATTATGCTCTTCTGTTTTTTGATATTAGAGCAGTTGTACTAAATAATTGCTGCTATTTCATCTACTTGAAAACGTCGTTGCACTTTCAGCTTGTTACATGCACTTTGTTTTTGATTTTATTTTTTGGGGAAGTAAATATCTTCTGATGCACTTTAGGCTTTCCTCATATTAATCTTCTGTAACACTTTTGTGTGAGATTATCTGTAATAAAAAGAATTCCTGCTGTAGGATGTAACAGTCATTTTTAGGAGGAGAGGAGGTGATGATCTAGAGCAGAGTCATGACAAATGGGCTGAGACTGTACGACTTGCACCAGATGTCATTAGCATGACATTTACACCAATTGTTTCACTGCTTGGAGCAGTGCCTGGTATAAAGCATTTGACACGTGCAATTGATTTATACTTGGAATGTAAGTTCTCATCGAATTGTTAGACGTTATTTTGGTCTTAAATGTGCATTGAATTGAACTCACATTCCAAATCTTGAAAGATTCCTATAGAAGGTTCCTTATCATCATTTGAACTAATGTACAAACTAATGTCTTCATGAGCTAATTCGAGATATCGTTCCTGATTCAGTAGTGCTGGGAAAAATCTCATCAAAGTATCTCCTTAATTTTAAAATTTTCTAGTTGGATAATTCCATTTTTTATGTTCCTCCATTTGTCTTACCTTTTGTTTCAATAGTCAAAATGGATCTCAAATGTGTTGAATATTTACAACTATGTATCTGTTCATTGTGGACTGTAATACTAAAATTAAGATGAATTGGAGATTTCTTGCTTTTGTAAACAAGTCATCTTTCTTACTTACATTGATTGATTTGTTTACTGTTTATATCTTTACCAGTCAAACCACCAATTGAGGATTTACAGTATTTCTTGGATTTTCAAATCTTTCGAGTTTGGGCTCCGGAACACAGTAACATTCAAAGAAAGGAGCCTGTTTGTTCATCCCTCCAGTTCAGCTTAATGGGTCCTAAGCTTTATATCAGCCCAGATCAGGTATTCTTCATGTTTTTTAAAATCTAGATTAGGAGATTTAATTATTAAATTATACTGTTGAAAGATAATTGAAATGTATTCTTCTTCTATATATCCAAGTGAATTGGAGACTATAAAATGTCTCTCCATATCCGAAGCCCCAATATACTGGTCAATTTCTTTACTTTGCAGGAGAATGTGACGGTTTTTAATTCATGCAGAACAAAAAGAGAAGAATTAAAAAAGGAAAAATCTTAGGCACTTGATTAGTTAAAAGCAAAGTTGCAGAAAACACTATGATTTTATATCATACAGGATGTTTCTGGTCTATTGTCTCTGTAATCCTTTCTCAGAATTCAAAAAAATGCTTGAAAGTTCCGAGTCTTTTAATTTTTATTTACACCAAAGGAAGAATCACAAGAAGGAAGTGCTCATACAATTTTGTCACTAATTTAACCTCTTGCCATTGTGTAAATATACAACAATGAAAATGTGATGTTGTGTACTTGTATGAGAGAGAAGAGAGGTTTCAGACCTATTGGCAGACTAACAAATCAAAGGGGTATTTCGGGACTTCTCTTTCTTGCCCTTGAAGTGAAAATTACAAACATAAAATGGCTTAAAGATTTACTTGATATGTGTGTTTCTGTAGCAATGCATACTAACTTATCTCTTGCTAAGTCAAAATATGCTGTGATGTTCAGGTAACTGTTGGCCGTAAGCCAGTCACTGGTCTTAAACTTGGCCTAGAGGGTAGCAAGCAAAATAGACTTGAAATTCACCTGCAGCATCTAGTGTCCCTTCCAAAGATCCTTCAACCCCATTGGGATGCCCATGTGGCTATAGGTCCACCTAAGTGGCAAGGTCCTGAGGAGCAAGACAGCCGTTGGTTTGAGCCGATCAAGTGGAAAAATTTCTCTCATGTAAGCACATCACCAATAGAGTATACCGATACTTGCATTGGAGACCTCTCTGGTGTTCACATAGTCACAGGAGCTCAGCTTGGTGTTTGGGATTTCGGTGCCAAAAATGTATTATACCTCAAACTTCTTTTCTCCAAAGTACCTGGATGCACAATAAGACGGTCTGTGTGGGATCACAGCCCCTCCATCCCGTTCACTGTGCAGAGGCCTGGCAGCGCTTCTTCATCAGTTTCAAATGAGAAAATGCCTGACGATAAGAGGGAAGATAGTTCAGGCCACCTTGGAAAACTGGCGAAAATTGTGGACATGACTGAAATGTCGAAGGGACCACAAGATTTACCTGGTCATTGGTTGGTAACAGGGGCTAAGCTTGGAGTGGACAAGGGAAAGATTGTATTGCGTGTAAAGTACTCCTTACTGAATTATTGATAGATTATTTCTGTTTTTTGTAGGATTAGTCCCCTTTCTTCCACTTTCAGCCATAGTCAACATTCTTTGCACAGGATATCCAGTTCTTTCTTCTTTCTGTACATTGTGTTTTTTTGTTGCTTGGCACCTTAGGTGAGAGCTACATCATTGATGGCCAAAAGCATTTCCTTAGGGAATTTAGTTTTAGATTTCTCTGTTGGAGGACGAGGTTATATTGATGAATGTTATTGAACATGTGGAATTAATAGATAAAAGTGATTTTTTTTTCACAAATGAAGAGCATATCTGTGCATGTATTTCATCTGATTTATTTATTCGATGATGTCTGTTTCTAGATTCTATTCGTAGACTACGGAACTTTGTTGAAAAAACGCAGATTCTCAGAACTTTCTGCTGTCATTATTCCTCCATTTTCTTTCATTATTTTTTGCTTAAGATAAAGATTACTTCGTTTTATTATGGCAAATTAATAAGCACTGCTCTCGAATTACATATATGAGTTTTCCTATTCTCTCAAATAAGGACAATGTTTTAATAATGTTGAGAACATTCCTAAAACGATTCCCCAGAATTAAAAAACTTAAGCCGGAAATTACATAATGACATGCAATACTGATTCAATTCCATACTGGACAGGGAGCAATGCAATAAATTTGGGAATCTTTTGTGGTTCATCTTCGATCACTTCAATATATATCCGCCATTGTTTAATCACTCCAATGTCTGTTCTGAATCTGACTAGATTAACGATAATTCTGAGTCTGACTAGATCAACTTTCTGGTCCACATTCTATCCTCGTTGCTTCGCGTTAAAAGCAGAAATGGCATTTTCTGTGCTTTCTGCTTGTTTGCCTGCAGTTTCAGGAAAAGAGACATTTGGTTAAACAAATGATTGTGGAGCTTTTATGCTGATTTTAGCTTAATAATCAATGGTAGTTGCTGATAAAACTGAAGAAAAGATGCAGATATTAGTGACCAAGAGAGTGAAGACAAGAAAGGGTATAACTATTGCGATGCTTTTGGATTAAGCATATAAGCTTTCTCTTTGTAATGTTGCTTCTGTTAACCATCTAGAATTAGAATGTAATATTTAAGTTTTACGACAAACCCTTTGTAAAAAGAGTCAAATTATGTGTTCGTATATCACTCTCATGACATTGTATTTATCCTGTTGACAAAATCCTGACAGCTCCTGAGAATCTCTCTGTCCAAATTAAAGTCGGCATAATTCCGCTTTATGACATTGATATCATATCAGACAAGCAGAAGGGAATTGTCGTCCTACTAAGAAATTGTCATCAGCAATTCGATTTCCGTATGTTTGATTTTACTCTTATAAATACAAAGCTTAAGTCATCTTTGCTTCTTGCTATCTCAGAACTGCTATTCCTCTGCAAGAGCCAAAACAGTCTTGCTATGGTGCCTTTTTTTTTCCTTCATTTTGTGAATTTTTTAACTTTAATCTTTCCATTTTACCGCCATTAATTTTCTGATTTCCTTCTAGGAGAAACCTGAGCTTGTTGAAGGAAAGGTGGATTGGAAGGGAAGATCCGCTTTGAAGTATAAGCATGGAGGAATAAAGACTTCTTTACTCATTCTTGGTACATAACTCTATGATATTGTCAAATTTTGATCAGCCTCTAGGTCTGTATAACTTCCCATCCTTGATTTTTTCCGGTTTTTGGTTTGCGTTTCGTGTTGCAGCTGCATTTGGTTTCGAAAACTTGGGAACATTTTCACTAGCAGTGAACTTGGTGACATACTTCAATGGGGTGATGCACTTAGAGCTAGCTGAAGCAGCTAACCAAGTGACCAACTATATGGGTACTAGTTACATCCTCTGCATTCTGGTGGCCTTGCTCGCAGACACTTGCACTGGCAGATTCAAAGCGGTGCTAATTTCAGGAACTTTTGAGTTTCTGGTATGCTAATTTTGCAAAATCATAATAGCAGAATTCCAGTATGCAGCCAATAAATTCACGGCAAATTGATAATATTTCAATTTTCTGTACCGTGTTATCTAGGGACTGGCACTGATAACAATCCAAGCTCACTACCCTCAGCTCAAGCCACCTGTTTGTAATGTCTTTGATCCAAATGCTCATTGTAAGAAAATCAGAGGTGGCGATGCTGCACTTCTCTTTGTTGGATTATACCTGGTAGCAATCGGCACAGCAGGAATTAAAGCTGCCCTTCCATCCCATGGTGCTGATCAGTTCGATGAGAAAGACCCGAGAGAAGCTAGGCATATGTCCAGCTTCTTCAACTGCCTCTTGCTAGCTGTATGCGTTGGCGGTGCAGTAAGTTTAACTCTCGTTGTATGGATCCAAGATAACAGAGGCTGGGATTGGGGATTTGGCGTCTCTACGGTTGCTATCTTCTTGGCTATGGTCATATTTGCAGCTGGATTGCCACAGTACCGACTTCAAGTAGTCCAAGGAACTAGCGCCATCATCGAAATTATACAGGTTTGCATATGTGATCATCTTCTACATTTAAAAGTTGGTAAGTATTGTGAATCAAAATATGATTTATGTTCTTTTGTTGTCTTCAGGTTTATGTTGCAGCCCTTCGGAACAGGAAACTGCAACTTCCAGAAGACCCCAGGGATCTTTATGAGAATAACAAGGACAAAGAAGCTGCTATAGAAACAGAATTTCTACCCCACAGAGATATTTATAGGTCAATTCTTTGACATATATTGTTTACGAAAATTTCATGCAATATTCTCGTGCAGAAACCTGATAGAAATATCTATTTTCAGGTACCTAGATAAAGCAGCAATCCAAACTACAGCAACACGAAATTTTGATAAACCAGAAGCTCTAAATCCATGGAAACTTTGCAGAGTAACACAAGTAGAAAATGCAAAGATCATCCTAGGCATGATTCCAATCTTCTGTTGCACCATTGTCATGACTCTTTGCCTAGCTCAGCTTCAAACTTTCTCCATCCAGCAAGGTCTGACAATGGACACAAGCGTCACAAAATCCTTCAACATCCCGCCAGCTTCACTGCCGATCATCCCAATCATATTCATGATCATCGTAGTTCCAGTATACGACCGAATATTCGTACCCTTCGCTCGCAGAATCACAGGCCACCCGACAGGCATAACTCATCTGCAACGAGTAGGAGTTGGCCTCGTTCTTTCTTCTATATCTATGGCCACAGCAGCACTACTAGAAGTGAAACGCAAAGGCGTGGCGAGAGATCACAACATGCTCGACGCGATACCCGTAGTTCAGCCATTGCCCATCAGCACATTCTGGCTTTCGATTCAGTTCTTCATATTTGGAATTGCAGACATGTTTACATACGTAGGATTGCTTGAATTTTTCTACTCAGAAGCACCTCAAGGACTCAAATCCATCTCTACTTGCTTTCTCTGGAGTTCCATGGCGCTTGGATATTTCTGCAGCACCATATTGGTTAAGATAGTTAACAGTGCAACCAAGGGAATTACAAAGAGTGGAGGATGGTTAGCAGGCAACAATATTAACAGGAATCATTTGAATCTTTTCTTCTGGTTGCTTTCTGCGCTGAGCATGGTCAATTTCTTTGTTTATTTGTTTGTTTCTAGGAGGTATAACTACAGACCTCAGAACCCTGTGGTTACTGATGGGAAAAACGAGAGCTGTAGCCAAGATATGGTTATTAATGGGGACAACAAGAGCGTTAGCCTCGAAATATCAAAGTAAAATCAATTGGATATTCAAAAGCCGGAGAAGGATTATTATTCACTGCTTTTTGTCATGTTTTTCTTTTTTTTTTTTCTTATATATATAAAAAATTCTCTGAAGGTGCAATAATTATTGCCTTAGTATACAATTTTATTTAATTAATTATTAGTATTAGTATAAATTCATTTTACGTCTTTATTTATTGAATTTTACATTTAAAATATGGGATTATTTCAAATTTTTTTAAATTCTCATCATTTTTCCTATCCAATATATTTGGTGTTTAATCATTATGATTTAACTCATTTAATAAACATCATTAATATGTATGTGTACTTTTTCATTAAAATAATTTTATACCGATAATAATACATAATAAATTGTATAATATATTATAAAAAGCTCTAAATCATGCATATAAAATTATCACATATTAAAAGAAAATTATAATTTTTAACCAAATTTGTCGTGATGTGCAATGAGCTATATTTACATAATTACATCAACTTTTGTGCATAAAAATTTATCTAATTTATAAATAAATTCCTAAAATTATCTATCTATTTTTCCTCAAAAGATATAACTATAACAATTCATTTCACCTAGCAATAGCAACAAAATAGCCTATATCATTAATTACATGAATAACCCAAGTTTTCCTCATTCTCGTCCATTTGTCCACACACCTCCTCATTCTCAGCCACCTCATCCCCATGCATGCCCACGTGTCCTCTCTTTGACTCACCACGTTCTTCTCCATGCACTCCCTTCTCCCCCTCTCTATATAACCATAAACAAACTCAAACCATCTCCCACACCTAAACGGAAATCAGCACTTCCTTTTCAATGGCGTCCAGTGACAAGTACCCGGATCCAACACCACCGTACAGCGGTGACCAGCCGCCAGGGAAGCCGATGACGATGAAGCAGCAAATGTTGGACAAAGGAACCGCCATGATGCAGTCTTTGAAGCCCATAAAACAGATGCACCAGCATGCCTGCACCTTTTCCTTGTACAGCCACGACATGTCTCGCCAGATCCAAACTCACCATTTTGTGAGTAGACTCAACCAGGACTTCCTCCAGTGCGCCGTTTACGACTCCGACGACTCCAACGGCCGTCTCATCGGTAATCATATTTGTGATTCTTTGTGTTTTACGTATTTCTGTATAGATTTTGTTGCATTTACTTGAGGAAATTTTTGCAGGAGTGGAGTACATAGTTTCAGACAAGATATTCGAAGCTTTGCCGCCGGAGGAGCAGAAGTTGTGGCACTCCCATGCTTACGAGGTTTAATTTTGGCTCAATTTGTTGAGATATTAACAAAAGCGTCCATTTATATCAAACGCGTCTTAAATTTTTTTTTTTTTTAATTTTTTGAGTCAGTCGTAAATTTTCATTGAAATGATTGAAATACTCTTTTAGTGTAAATTATGTGAAGCCAAAACACAACTCAAACAGGAGGGGTGACCTGGTTATTTGGTTTGAGCTATGGGCTTTTCTGATACAAATGAATAAACTATGTTCTTATTTGTGAAAAGTAAATATAAGGGACCTAAATGTTATTACCCTGTTATATTTCTTTCTGTTCTTGTGTGAATGCTGATGATGAGATTAATGGATGTTTCAGATCAAATCAGGCCTGTGGGTTAATCCTCGAGTTCCAGAAATGATAGGGAGACCAGAACTCGAAGATTTGGCCAAAACCTATGGCAAGTTTTGGTGCACTTGGCAGGTTGATAGAGGTAAAGTAATAAATAACAAATCCATGAGAATTAATTAATTAATTGTGTTGAACACATAATTTGCAAGAGAATTTGACATGATGTGTTTTTGGGTTTGAAGGTGATAGGCTTCCGTTGGGTGCGCCGGCATTGATGATGTCTCCACAGGCAGTGAACTTGGGGATGGTGCACCCGGACTCGGTTCAGAAAAGGGATGACAAGTACAACATATCAACGGATGCCCTGAGGCAAGCAAGAGTGGAAATTGATGAACCGGAGTGGATCAGTCCACAGGCTGACTACTGGAAGCAGCACGGCAAGGGTTTCGCCATCGATATTGAGCCGACTGAAATGAAAAAGATAGCTCCATTTCCATGAAACGCATGCGTGGCCTTAATTTCTCTTGGAAATTAACCGTTCCTCGACATTTGGAAGAGTACTAGTAGTAGTACTATGTATAGCTTATTATATTAATGTATATGTGTGCAATATGTGTGCAATGTATGCGTAGACATGTTTTGCTGTGGTTCTAATGTATGTGTACGTAGTAAAGCCAAGGGAGAGTCGATAGATCTCGCACTATTTTTGCGTTGTGTATACTTATAAAAATTTAAATGTTGGTGGTTAAATTTTCCTCGATTTTGAATTTTGTTGTTTCTTATGATAATTTTTCTAGAGAAATCAAAATCTAGAAATGTCACTTGTATTAGTGCACCAAAGCAAAATATACATTGCTTGGGCAATTTTAATCAAGTGACAAATAATTGTTTAATAAAAAATTAAAATAAATGCTGTATATATGACGGTGATTATGTCACTTCGTATGTTTCAGTACTTATTTGATATGAATAAACCAATTACTCCTTTATATCTAAAACTATACATCCTAAGAGATTTATAAGATTATCTAAATACAAATTTTTTTTGTTATTATTTTATTAAAAATTATATGCCCTCCAATTAATGGATTGAATGGTGGTCATTTTAAGTTAACAGGTCATCATTCATACATACAAATTTAATTCTGTTCATTCCAATTTTATTATGTGTACCGCCATGATGGTCAAGTCATTTTTTATAATTTTCATCGGTACTCCTATTTAATTGGACGGCCATGATCAAGTCAACGTTTGCTTTACTTTCGTCGGATCTCCTGGTTGGACGGTCGTGATCAGGTCAATACATCTAACTTCCGACATGCTACTCACTCCCTATTTTATTCCCCCACTACTTCAGCATATTATCTTGCGTCCTCCACGTGTGATCTTCCTCAACTCGCCACTAAATTCTCAAAAACTCCGTTTTCCCTTTTTTTAATCACTCACACCAGACGCAGCTCATTCATCGATCTTCAAACTCACGAGATCCCAAAAAATTTTGTTTAATTAAATTATTTAGAGGGGAAAAAAGTGGCTTCGGTTCAGGTTTTGTGTTCTTGAACTCTGTTGAATGTTCCCAAATTTTTACTGCATTAGATTCGTAGCCTTTGTGGGTGTTCTAGGTTTCTTTTTCGTTCATTTTTCCATCATGGACGTTCCCGAAACGAAAACCGCGGCAGGTGAAACTACGAAGAACGTGTATTCCGTGTGGGCGATTCCGCCGGAAGACGTGACGGCGAGGGTGAAGAAGTTGATGGAGGGTCTGAGGTCTGAGTTCGGTGGGCCGCAGTTCGAGCCTCATGTTACTGTCGTCGGGGCCATCAGCTTGACGCCGGATGATGCGTTGGAGAAGTTTAAGTCAGTGTGTGCTGGCCTCAAGGTGTATAATTGTACTGTGGATCGTGTGGCTACTGGAACTTTCTTTTACCAGTGTGTTTATTTGCTGCTTCACCCTTCGGCTGAGGTAATTGCGACTAAGTTTTCCTTTCTGGACAAAATTTTAATCTTGATTATTTTTATTATTTGGGTATAGTATGTAACTTTTATTTCCACAGGTGGTGGAAGTTAGTGCAGAATCCTGTGCTCGTTTTGGTTACAAAGCATCCCCACGTGAGTTCTGAAACTATTGCTTCCGTAACTTTTTTATTCTTTTGATTGAATCTGATTGTTGGGTTACTACTTAATACAAAAGTGAACATGCAATGAGTGAAGTTGGGCTAGAATGAAGTGATGGATTTGAAGAGCTATACGAGATGAATTTGATATATAAATTCTAAGGAAAATTGAACTTATAGCTGTTGATTGGTATTTTTTTAAACGTTCTAGGGGGCAGAAACATCTAATTAAGGGTATCTTTGCGAGGAATGTAATCACTGCCTATAAAATATATGTGGGTGGGTGATTGGCTCAGCTTTAGTTGCCAAGTAAAATGCTTTAGCTATTATGCTTTCAAAATTAAGGAGAAGCCTAACAGCTACAAACAATTCTCGTGTTATCTTTGAGAAGTCGATTGTTATAATTCATGTATCTGCTCAGTGATTTTAGAATCTTAGAACACAAATGGTAAAATCAGGTTCTGCTTTCTTGACGCAGAGAATGTTTACAGTAGGGAATTTTCTGAAAGTTTGAATCTTTTAATGAACGTAAAGGGCTGGTGATAAAATGTTAAAATTTGAGTCCCATTTGCCTTAAAGAGTTATATGATTACTGAAGGACAATTGTAGTTTCAGTCCTGCATACTGATATTTGGCTTAGAAGATACTCGATTTCAAGCTAGTTGGGATGAGTTACATGAATCTTTTGTCTCCATTTTTCCCTATTTTGGGCGCTGTCTCTGGATGTTGTGTAGAAATAATAATTTTCAGAACTCACTAACTTGTTGAAACATGTTTAATAGAGAGAGAAATGGAGCATAAATGCTAGGGCTGAAGATTGTTATTACTAAATCTAATGCTTCTGTGCCGACAATGACAAAGATGAGCTGTTCAATTACTTGATGTAGGCATGCGGCATATATGTAATGAGATACACCCCTATAGACTATGATCAAATGGTGCGTGCTAAGACCACTTGAATACATTTTTATTTCATAAGCTTAATAAGTACTTAAACAACTTATTCGATGATGTTGCTTTGTCATCATGAAGAATAAAACATTGAAACATATGTGGGAGATAAGAGAACTATGTATTTAGATGATGATGGAAGTTGAAGAACATTAAAATAAATGTGAGAAATCTAGATAAGTCCATCTTTGATGACGATGAAAGTCTTTGATATGATTTTCTCCAAACTCTTAGTCAAAAGTTTCAGAAGTGATAATTTGAACCAAAAGAAAGAAAAATAGCAGCATTTTGAAATGCTGCTGCAAAATTATTTAAGAACAAGTTATTCTTAACAATATATTTCTTACTCTTGCAGCTTACATGCCCCATCTGAGTCTTCTTTATGGGGACCTGACAGATGATGAGAAGAAAAAGGCTCAAGAAAAAGCTTATGAACTTGATGAGAGCATTGGCAGCTTGAGCTTCCCAATTACTTGCCTCGCACTGTGGAAAACAGACACTGCAGATAATACTCTCAAGTCTTGGGAGAAAGTTATGGAATGCAATCTCAACCCCAATTAGCTCTTTTGTCTTTTCCGACTCTTTGATTCGTATAATGTGTAATAAATCTTTTCTTTTTAGTCTCCCCTCGATGTGCATAGTGTGTAATAAAGCTCACCATCTTCGTGGCTTAAATCCTGTTGCCGGTCGAATGAATTTTTATAGAGTTTGGTGTGGCTAAAATATTTCAGCTTGTTATCTGATCTTGTTCTTATTTTCTCCTTTCATTATTCTGTTGGTGACTTCAGGAAATTACAATTGATATATATGCGTCAAGGCGTGCAAATGGCACTGTCTTGAAAATTATTTCTGCTCCTTTAGGATGGTATCCTATTGCAGGAAGGTAGAGTGGCAGTATAGCCCCAAGATACAATGACGATACTCGTTTGTAAGGCTGCAACCCAAGTACAACGAGTGTGTAGAACAACTAGAAAAGAATTCAGCAATGGTAATGACAGGAATTTTGTAGAGCATGGAAGAATAAAAAATTGAATTCGTAATGCTCGGTTAAGGCATGTATTTATAGGTAAGCGGTGATAAAGTTTAAAACAAAGCCTAACTCGCGCGCACACCCGTTGGGGGGGGGGGGGGGGGGGGTCCCCCTGCGCACGACGACGCTCATTAAACGCTTTCCTGACCGAACCCCCACAATTGGACTTGGGCATTAAACGCTTTCCGGACCGAACCCCCACAATTGGGCTTGGGCCGGCTTGTCTTGTGCGCAAGGGAGACCCTCATACTAGTTTGTTATTCCACTCTATAATTGTTTCCATATATAAACAATTTAAGAGTTTTATAACTAGCCAATGTGGGATATTTGTATTTTGAAATATCTTACATAAAATATAACATATTTAACTGTGACTAGAGGTGTTAAATGGATCGGATTGATTGAAATTTCGTGTTAAGACGTGTGCTTGGTTCAAGTCTGTGTGGACACTTATAAGTTGTCGGACTTGTCGACCTAGCCCGTTTGAATGATATTCCAGGAAAAATTATTTCAACATTAAAATCTTGTTTCATCATTCAAGTGGAATGGAGGCTTCTGCGAAAACCTCATTGAAGTCAGATGTTTATTATGCACAAAGGGCGGCTTTATCCAACCCCACCTGCATAAATTGACCTTAGGCTCTTGGCTTGGAAGTCTATAACAATTCATTAACCAAATCTGCTCGAACAAGACAACCAATGAAACAGACATGAGTACTGTTTTTGGCTCATTGTCCTTGGATATATCTACTTGGAGAAGAGGAATGGGTACACAAAAATGAAGCAGCCAAGATTTCATATCGAGAATCAGGTTTCATTTGACTATATGCTTTGATCACGTGTGGGAATTGACATAATCCGTGTTTATTGGTCAAGAGACCAACAGCTTTTGTTTCTCAAGATTATCATAAACAAACAATAGCTGGATCATGTTGTAAAGCCAGCGTAAAAGTTAATACCAGTCAAAAAGTTAAACCCCCCCTCCACAACCACAACAAAACCCCTACTCTGTCATCATCGTTTTCAGATTTTGAATCCCAATTTCATACTAAAGTTTCTCTCCTTTTTATTTTTTTTATTTTTTAATTTCCGATATAATAGAAGAACAAATTACTATTGCTATGGATATACATAACTTGACCGCACTATAAATTGATCTGATCTTGCTCTAGAGCATGTTTTAGTAGCGGTCCAATTCATTATTTTTGAAGAATAATCAAAGTAGAAATTGCCTTCACAAACGTAAGTATTTAAACGTGCTATAATTAATTTGTTTTAGAATAGGTTATAGTAGATTTTTTACCTATAAAAAAAAATGCCGTTTTCCAAAAGAAAAGGGGTAAAAATTTCTTGAATTTTCATAATTTGTCAAATAGGAACATATTTTGCTTATTTTAATTAAATATATCATTTCACCCGTACCAAAATGATATCATTGTTATATTAAATCTTGAACATCACAATATTTGAGTTTGTTAACTTCACATTAAATTAAGAATATTTCAATCATTTGAATTAAGCACATAATTTAACGTTAAAATTAATTGAAACTTAACATCAACACGCTATGCAAAATTTTATTCAGGAATCCAATATAGTATACCTCCATTAATCAAGTGGCAGATTTTCTTTGGTACATTGAACTATGAATTTTTGCCTAACGAAGTAATGATCCAACAATTTGTAAAGCCCACTAGCTCAAAGTCAAAGAAACTACTTGAATTGGAATGAATCAGAGTTGGGAATAAGGCAACACTGTTTATCTACCTACCATAATCAACTGATTATATTATACATATTTTCTTAATTAACTCTTTTAATAATGTTTAGTCAACCAAAATCACGCACTTGAAAATGATTAGTTTTATTCTTCCTTATCCAATTGATTATTTCTCGGAGGGTAGAGATATAAATAATTAAAGATAAGAATAATAAAATTAAAAGTAAAATTAAAAAAAGTAAACGTTACTTAAGATTTTAAAAATAACCAAAAGCACATGGGAAATGATGCTTTACCAACTACTCATCACATGTTCTCAAACAGTACTAACGACGATTAATATCTCCGACTGAAACGACGTCGTTAATATTCAATTTTCTGACTCAATCGCCTGTACACGTCGCTATATAGGACTGCACTAACCGCATTAACGGCCTTTAATACCAGCCTGTCCGGTGCGCTGTTAACACTTCGGTTCACGTTAGTCAACCGCAGTTCACCTTGCGCCGGTTCCGCGTACGCCGAAATTTTCCTCACGCATTTCCCGCGCGTGTTTCCCACTTTTCTCCCTCCTATTCATAAATCGTCAACGTTACCAGGTACTGAAACTTCAAAGTGCACGCACAGAACAATCTTTCGAAAACGTTATTGAAATCGTAAACTAAACCTTCTCCGTTAAATCATCTCTCTTTAAATATCATCTAGCATTAGATCTTGTTTCTCTCGTTTTGATTAGGGTTTAAGCTTAAAAAAGAAAAAAAAGAGATCTTCAGTTTAAGAAGACTATGGAGACGAAGGCTCCAGTGAAGATGACTCTATTAAAGCAATCGTCGATGGCGCCGGATCGTGAGCGGAAGAAGGCGGAGCTGAACGGCGGTGAAGACGATGGCGAAGGAATTGAGCCGGGGGTCAGGTTGATGTATTCGGCCAATGAGCGTGACCTGGAGGGAATCAAGGAGCTGTTAGATTCCGGCATCGATGTTAATTATCATGATATCGATAATCGTACTGCCCTCCACGTGGCAGCCTGCCAGGGCTTTACCGAGGTTGTTAGCCTGTTGCTAGAACGTGGCGCCGCGGTTGACTCCAAAGACCGCTGGGGTAGCACTGTGAGTAGCAATGAAATTTGGAAGCTGTTATTTTTATTATGTGTTCTAGTTGTTTGCACTGGAAATTACTTGCTACGAAAGTTATTTGATAAGCTATGCTGGTTAAACAGCCTCTTGCAGATGCTATATATTACAGAAATAACGATGTGATCAAAATTTTGGAGAAACATGGCGCAAAGCCGCTGGTATGTCTTTGTTTAAGTTTGCATTAATGGTTTGTAGTCGTTCATGCTGGTTCTCTGGATTGTTGTATACACTGTTTCACATTATATATGAAATAATTTATGCAGATGGCTCCAATGCATGTTAACCATGCTCGTGAAGTCCCGGAATATGAAATTGATCCTCATGAACTTGATTTTACCAATAGCGTCGAAATCACTAAGGTAATTTATCTTTCTGTAGCTGGGAAGCAAAGTATTACTTTCTTCTAATGATCGTCTTTAGAACATAATTTCTGTTCACTTCTTTATGCTGCATGTTCTTTTGTCGTGGACGCTACTCTAGCTTATTGCTCGTATTGTTGTTCTGTAGATGATTTTACATCTGCCTTAATTATACATATGGCTACATAGTTGTTTGTTGATGAGTCTAGCTGGACTAGAACAGAGTGAAAGATTTGTTAATGCCCACGAATTATAAAAAGCATTGATTAAATATTTCCTCCAAAATATGAAAGTATAAATCCAGGGGGTTATTACAAGTGTTGTGAGAAAGCATTGATTAGAATATGCAAGTTTCTGGAGGGTTGATGTTAGAAAGCTGGTCTTGCCCTCATGGTAATTAGAAAATTTTGAATCAGAGGAAGGTTCTTGGCAATCAGAGGAATGTTGAATTTTAATGGAAGGAACTACTTAATATCTTAGAGGAAGTTGTTAAAAAATTAACGCAATTCAAAGAAGGGGGCGAAAAAGAAAATTGCTAATGTATCAAAGTAAATCCTCAAAAATTTATATTTTTAATTGCTGATGTTGAGCTGAAATTTTCATGGAAGGGTTGGGGATTATTTTTGCCTGCCTCTGTATCATCTCTTATTCAATTGTTGATTAAATGTATTGCAGGGGACCTTCATTCTTGCATCATGGCGTGGAATTCAAGTTGCAGTGAAAAAACTTGGGGAAGAAGTGCTCTCTGATGACGATAAAGTGTAAGTAATTTTAATTGAGCAAATATATTTTCTTCTTTCTTCTTTTCCATATGATTCTTTCTATCCTTGCCTATCTTTGTCTCCCTTTCTTGCTCTTCAGTTGTTCTCAAAGTGGTTAGTTTTTCTCAGGAGGGCATTTAGAGATGAGCTTGCATTGCTTCAGAAGATACGACATCCAAATGTAGTACAATTTCTGGGTGCTGTTACACAGAGTAGTCCTATGATGATTGTAACAGAGTATTTACCAAAGGTCTTCCCCCAACCCTCATTCACTCTTGCAATGAAAGTTTTCCACTGAAGTCTCCAATTATTGCCTCCTGCAGAGCCCATGTTGGCTCTTATTTTTAACTTTTTGCCGTTGAACTTTACAGTTGCTGTGTGGTATTCTCTTTAATATTTTGTTACCTACTTTACAGCATGCTTTGCTAATTATGTTTTTTTTTGGCTTAAAATTGGAGGATTGCTACATATCTCATTTTTGTGAAACATTGACTTGTTTTGACCTATTGAATCATAGTTCTGGATCTTTGATTTTGTGCCTATAGTGCTACTTCCCATTTGTATAGATAGAAAATTTGAACTGCAGGTAGTTAAAGCTCCATCTTTGAAGCTTCCTATTTTTTATTTTTTGAGATCATTGTTTCATGTTGCAGGGAGATCTTCGTGCATTCTTAAAAAGAAAAGGAGCATTAAAATCCTCAATAGCTGTGAGATTTGCACTTGATATTGCAAGGTATTTTACCTTATTAATGAACTTTACTACTGTTTTTTAATATGGCATACTGTAACTTAACAAGGAGAATTTGCTGAATAATAAATTTTATCTGTCATTAAGAATTCTGTTGATGCTTGGATGTCAATTATACTTTGGGAGTTTCTATAGCTTTAATATAAATTAATACCACTCAAGGGAAATGGTTAAGCATAGATTGATGCTGCTGAATGATGTCTGAAAGAGAACGGCAACATATTTTTTCTAGTTTGCTATGTACTAGAATCAATTATTAGTCTTTAATTTAGATAGCATTAGCTTACGTGAGTTGAGGAATAGGCAATTAGCACGTGATGGAGCCTCTAAAATTTGTAGCTAACGTGAGTTGAGGAATAGGCAATTAAGCATTTGAAGGAGCCTCTAAAATTTGTGCAACATACAGAGAATAGGTAACCTAAGATCATTTATATTTTTGCTTCAAAGGTGAAAAAGGTGTGTAAATATTTGGATGCATTGAGTGAAGTATGGAAATAATGCTAGTTATGTATACTAAATATATATTGATAGGAAGGGATACAGGCAACAAAATTCTGGCTGTACCTGTATAGCAAATTACATTTTCTGCAAAACAATTGGTTTAGAGTTGACTTTTAGATGCCTTTTCTTTCAGAGAATGTGCAACTGGGCTCTGGAAATCTTGTAAGTTAGAGAAACAGTGGCCCGGCATTTCATCTCTGAATAAGCACTTTAGCATTTGGGAAATATAGCCTAACTAACTAAACTGTGTTATTTCTCAAATATTGTTACTCAAAGTTCTTGCATACATATACCAGTCTTCCATCAGACTACCCCACTCCCTTAGTCATGATTTCGCTGAACAATTTGTGAATAACTTTTACAGCTTCAGAATCTCATCTTTGTTTCATAATTTCAGCGGGTAAAGCAATGCTAATACATAATTTTAAACTGCTCATACAAATCCTAGATTGTGCTCAAGATGATTGTGGCTGAGTACACCTTTAGGATAGCAATGCAAGAAATCACTTTGGGTTAAAAAATATTTCCTTTTATTGTTTGAGTTTTTATTCTTTATTTTATATGAATTGGTTTGACTCTTGGAGTGAACCTGAATAATCATTTCATTATTCAAGCTTACCTGAAAGATTGTAACTTGTCATTCATTGTAGGGGAATGAATTATTTGCACGAGAATCGACCGGCACCAATTATTCACCGTGATCTAGAGCCTTCGTAAGTTCTTTTTCAACATGATCTTTTTTTTACCTAGGTAATATAAGTTGGCTGCCTCAGTTTTCTATTATTGTTACCATTGCTCAATGTTGCTTACTTGTAAACAGAAATATATTGCGAGATGATTCTGGACATCTTAAAGTTGCAGACTTTGGAGTTAGCAAGCTGCTCACAGTTAAAGAAGATAAACCTCTAACTTGTCAAGATGCCTCTTGTGAGTGCTGCTTCTTGTCAGAATATTCTAGTACTGACTTCACTTGAAATTTTCAGTTCTGAAAGTCACTTGTTCTCAATATCATCATGTGGAGTTGTTTTTTTTTAATTTTTTAACAGTAAAGCTGATTTCTTTAACTTGTCATGTTATTTCATGGTAGATTTGCTGATTGTAATTGAAATGTTTTATTTGTCATTGACAGGTCGGTATGTTGCACCAGAGGTTTTCAAAAATGAAGAATATGATACCAAAGTAGACGTTTTCTCATTTGCTTTAATTGTACAAGAGGTGAAATTCTTTTCTGATTTGTAATCAGTGGACATAAATAATGCTGTAGTGTTTACTATATTTTGTTTGTGCACTTATCCTCTTCACGTGTGAAATCATTTTGTCTAGCCTTCAACTTTTTATTGACAAGTATAGAATGAAATCAAATTCCTTATGAACAGTTTAGGGAGGCATGTTATAAAATCTGATTTGGAGTTATATAAAACCTTTTGGCTTACATCTTGTGTATGAAAAATTCCGTTAATTTGTGCCTGTTCTTCAGATGATTGAAGGCTATCCTCCCTTTTGCATGAAGCAAGAAAATGAAGTTCCTAAATCATATGTTGCCAGAGAGCGTCCACCTTTTAAAGCTCCTGCAAAGCGTTATGGCCATGGACTAAAGGAGTAAGTCCATGTACTTTAGATGTTCATTGCATTCTGATTGTCCAGCTTTGATATGGTTATATACTAGCTTATTCTGTTAGGTTCATATAAAAATCAGGTTCCTTTTCTCAGAAGAATTGCATTATGTAATTCATATTGTCTATCCAATTAATTGTTCATCGTAACAAGGTTGCGAAGTGAAAATAAGCCCTCTATTGAATAATTGGCTTACTAGAATCAAAATGGAACTATTAGTTTCTAGTGCTTGTCAATGAATTTTAGTCAATCTGTTCAGGTTATATATTTTTGGGGTAAACTGAACCTATGATCATGTTTCTGCTTTCATAGGTTAATTGAGGAATGCTGGAATGAGAAGCCAGCTAAGCGACCGACATTCAGGCAAATAATAACAAGACTGGAATTCTTATACAATGGCATTGGTCATAAGAGGCGTTGGAAGGTTCATCTCTCTCTCTCTCTCTCTCTCTCTCTCTGTGGTTGTACTGTCTGCTAGCAATGCTCAGTGCATCTGTGCTTGTGTTGAAGGGTGTTATCATGCTTTACCGGCAATACTAAAACCATATTTTTCTGAATTCCCTAACAATTGATGAAAAAAAAAAAAACTAATATCTGGTGTCTTCTTTGATTCACGGAATGCCTCAATCATGAGCGTTATCTGGTCTTTGTACACGCTAATAACTTGACCATCATCTTAAGTTAATTGAGCAGTAAAGTTGTGGCGCATATTTCTGATTTTCTCATTGGATTAGGCATGTCTTTTTGTTTTAATCATGTCAACTACTAATTTCCATGATTTGATTCACTGGTTTGAATTTGGTTTAAATCGATGAGCTTGACCCAGTCTCTTGTTTTTTTTTTTCTTTGTTCCTGTTCAAATGCTTTTGCCCTTACTGTTAATGACAGAACTAATGGATCTATTTGGTTAATTGCAACATGGACAGATTAGAACAATGAAATGCTTTCATAATCTGGAGGCCTTTTTGAAGAAAGATCATTCCAGCCCCAGCAGCCGTAGCCATTCATCTCGTTCTACTGCTAGCAGTATATGAATAATGGAGGGATTGTTATTCCAATTAACTGGTGAGTTTGCAGTAAGTTTTCGCTTTCCATTGGGGTGACAAAAGGATTGGCTTCATTATTTGCTTATTCTGAAGCATAGCTTTCTCATCTGCAATATTCTAGACGCAGTCCCTGAAATTTGTCCTGCAATTTTTTTTTCTCTCCCCTTGGAATTTGTGGGCTGAGGATGAAATTTTCTACCATGTATTTGATTTAAAAAAAAGTGTTGTACATTATGTGCATATCACAATCTTTAGAATTCAATCTCTTTATATGTATTTTACCAAGTGTGAAAAATGTATTTGACAAATTAACTGTTAATGCACTGATGTCGAAGCCACGCTACATATTATTCGGAGGAAAAAAGTGGTCAACCAACATGATTTTTTTTCTTTTACTACAGATTTCCTGAAATCCCTTCATCAAAAGCTGGAAACGAATATATATTCTTATCTTACTAAGTAATCCAACAAAAATTTAAATCGTATTTTTCACTGGAGAGATGTCATGCCAGATTTTCTGGAATATATGCTGTGATGCCATTGTCTCTTAGACTTTTTTTCTTTTTTTTTTAACTTTTAATTCTTAAACTTATATACAAATCCGTCTGCAATAAAAAATAAGTGCCTATTTAAGACAATTGGAAGAAAGGATGATCCTTACAAAACTCTTTGTACAATAATTGACCTTTAGGGAAAAAAAAAAAAAGGAATTGTGTGAAGTGACCAATCGCGTTTTGTTTATATGTATTATATATATAGTCTTTATTTGAAAATACCTGATTATATATTCATGGATGTCATTTAGTTGCATTTCAAGGAAGATTTCTTGGACCACAAAACTGTAAACTTATGTGCTGTAAATAGTTCAATAATAAATATTGAAGATTTTAATACAGACCATTATAATCCTAGAATATATGCCAAATTTTCTTTTGTCTTTCTCATGGAAGATGGTGACAATTCCACCATTCGGGTTATTTTGAATTTGGGTGAATCAAATTATCATACCATTTCAAATGTGTGTATTTGGGTTTTGGTTATTTTCTTTAAAACCAAGAAACTTTGGCCAAATTTTCTTCTTGTTTGGCTTTCCTTTAGAGTTTGAAAAGAGCATTCACAGACTCCTAAATCTTACCATATATCTTGTAACTTCAGGGAACTGTTTGTGGATAAGAATCAGAAAATCTTTTGAAAAAACTTTCCACTAAATTGACAAGTAACCCAATTTCAGGAAATGAGATATCCATTACACTTGCAGACATTCTTTGGTTCAGGTCATGATAACATTGGTGCTTTGCGGACCCATTCATGAATTCTATATAGAGAGAGAAAATTTTAAGGCAAACAGGCACTTTGTAATAAAGTAAAACATGAAATTAGAACCTCCGAAAGAAAAAACAGAAGAAAAAATTCCAATAATTACAACTGAAAATCGTGAAAGTTAGATGTGTTGATGATTTGTCTGCTGCATTGACACAAAAGTTTTATGTCTTGTTAGAAATATATTTTATGTTCGGGAAGATAACTGACAATTTCCAACAATCTTTTTAATTGTTTGGTTATTTTATTTTATGTAAACAAAATAATAATAATAAGGGTTAATGTCATCTAGGTTTTTAAAATTTAGTTAATTAGTCTGATTAGTCCTACTAGTTTTAAAAATGTCCATAAAACTTCTAATTTACTATAAAATAACAATTATACTCTTTGTTTAATAGTAATTAACTAAAACATTATTTTAACTCTTAATAAAAATAAATATTAAAATAATAATAAATAGTATTTTATAATACATTAATAAATAAATATTTTTTAATATATTATAACTACAAAATTAATTAATTTATTTTAAATATATTAATAATTCAATACTAATTTGATTTTAGAAAATAAATAAAATAAATCATAAATAAATATTAATTTATAAATAAAATATATTACAATATAGTTCTTATAATTATTATATTCGATTTATAATGTATTAATACATATTTAATTATTAATATATTATAAAATAGTATTTATTATTATTTTAATATTTATTCTTATTAACAGTTAAAATGATTTTTTAGTCTATTACTATTAAATAAATAAAGGGTATAATTGTTATTTTATAATAAATAAGAATTTGTATGAATATTTTTAAAATTAGTAAGACCAATTAAATTAATTAACTAAACCTTAAGGGTTTAGATGACATTAACCCTAATAATAATAAACTTCCATACAGCAACTTCTGGCTTATTTGAAGCATATTTGTGGAGAAGCCATACAAGATTCTCTCTCTTGGAATTTGAAAAATTGTTGGTTTTCAATAGTTAAAAGTGTTTTTTTGATGTAATTAAAAGCACTTTAAATAGTAAAAAGGGATACTTTATTGTGTTAAAAGTTGTTTTGAATTCAATCAATAATTAAAAGCACTTTTCGAGACTATAAAAACACTTGATAAAATATTGATTTTTTTTTTATGAAAATTAAGGTGTTTTTGAAATGGGGTTGGCTGGAAAAACTCGCTGTCAAATCTAATAATTTCTCATTGCATTATTTTACACAAATTGGAAGATACCCACGACAAATTTTCGAAGTGTCTGGCATTACAGGCTCTGGATTTGGAAATATATGTAGCACTGCTTTGAATATAGATAGGGCCACAACTGGCTTCATGCAGCAGGGAAGTGATCTGTATTTCCAGTACATAATTTGGTTATATCCATTATTGTTGTCAACTCCAGCTTCGCTTGCTAACTAATAATTAGAATTACAAATAAATTCCAGCAGTGTATGCTGCCTCACCATTCACCTTCTCCGGAGGAAATTTTCATTTTTCGTTTGTATTTTACTTTTTTCTTTTTGTATTTCTATCCAAGTTTATATTTATATTTGACTTGGTAATTTTGGATTTTTGTTACTTTGACCAATAGAGAAGATTTGAAGTTGTGTGATTAGGAATAGTAGAAACAAAATATTACCCGATTTGGGAAAATTCAAGATGAGCAAGGCAAGGTGCTGTTTAGTTTTGTTTGTTGTTTTGAATTTGTGGGTGTGATTCGTGTGGAATATAAAATAAAAATATATGTAATTCACGTGGTATATATTAATTAATTAAGAAGAAAATGAAAACATGAAAACAGAGTTCAAATGTTGAATGAAACTTTTGGGAGTCATTTTCAGCCACAATATACAGTTGAGAAAAATTGTGATTATACATTAACTTAAACCAATTAAGGAATGTGGGCTATGGACGCAAGCTATGCAGCTCATTGCAATTTTCAGCTATCGGATATTATTATTATTATTACTATTCAACTCCACTTTAATGTCCAATTTTTAAGGTTAGCTGCCCTAACTTTTATATATATAGTTAAATCTAAAAACATTGATTGCTTCTTGGAAAATTTATTGACTGACAAAAAATCACATCAGAATTATCTTTTGATGATTTGATTAGATTTTGCTTCGATCAAATAGAAATTTGTGATTGGTAATTAATAGAAAAAAAAGAACATATGATCATCAACACATAAATTCTTAAAATTAAGAAACTTCTGATTCAAAAAAATTCAACGTATATATTATATATAGTTATAATGAGTCATGAAGGCAATGTTGTTGAATTCATGGTAACCTTGAATATTTTGTTTTAAATAAATTGAGGTATATAAGATATATAAAAGTATATATTGTAGCTTTTGCTTGTAGTAAGTGGGCAAGTTGAGATTTGATGGGAAATTAGTGAAGGCACATTGTCACAAAAGTAGGTATATAAGATTTGATCCCATATGATACACGCACTTATATATGCATGGTATATATATGGATAAGACCATATAATATATATATGCACATAATTCAAAACATGGATGCATGCATGCATATATATATGTATGTATGTATGTATGTATGCATCAAAGAGTAGAGTGATGGTGCATGAGTCAATACAAGCATATATACATACATATATATATAGCTATATATCATATGAATAAAGACTATATATAGACTTTAGATAGAGATCAAAGGTACACATAAACAATTAATTATGGGTTCCTTAAATGACAAAGTAAGGCAAAACCACTTTTGACATCTTGTTGCCAAATTGACTAATAATAGAAACATTACAAAAAGAAGAGTCCAAGCTATCTAGTAATTGGCTTAACATTGGAAATTAATTAAAGAACTTGATGGAGTAACTACTGCTTTGTCTTTGATTTGATGAGTCTTGCTTGCTAGCTTGTTCATAGCAACAACTAGTTGGGTTCATGTCATATCTATCAAAGTGTCGATCCAACAACTAGCTAGCCATTTTTATCATGTAGGCAAAGGCTTCTCTTGCGTGCCCATAATTTTTTTGTTAGTACTACTAGTTGCGTGGAATGCCATTTCTAAGAAACTTATGAAATTCTTCGTTTTAATTTGTAGCTTGCAAATGCTTGCTCATTAATCACTACCGAAGTATAAAATTTAGTTTGCATATATGAGGGAGATGTTAACAGAGTTATAGAAATAGCTAAGTCTGGTCATATACATGGACGACATGCATTCAAACATCAAAATTTTTATACCATCTTTTACAAACTTTTATTGGTTACAACAAGTTAACTTCTTTTACCAGACAAATTAAATGAAGCATCCTTTTCTCTTAAAAATTACTTCTTACCTCGCAAATTTTGAAAGAAAATAAAAAGTAACAGTCGAAGTAACTTTAGTTAAAACAGCTCATTTACTATGTATATTCATATAATTTAGTGATTTTATCTGGTGACAACTATAATTTTAAAAGTTAGAATATATATTATATATTGATCTGAGAGGTAATGTAACATAATTTCTTCATCTTGTATATTATCCAATATTCTCGACATTCATTCATGCGATCAAATATAATGTAATCTCCACCATTGAATCACATTTTTGGATGAGCATTAGCATCAATTCTTCTTCTCCTTGTAAAAATTGACTACTCAAAAATCGTATCATCGATGGAACCCACTGATGCATTTGTTTAGTGGAGTTGTTGGCCACATTTCCTTATTTGCTCAATTAGAAATTTTCCAACGCTTTTTGTTGTCTTATGCTTTGAGTCTTCATCACTATATTAAACACTCACATGCATCACTAATAATGCATTCCCACACAATTCAAAACAGCCATCTTTTGCTTTCATACCCATTTCATTTTATCTATAATAATAATATATTGATTATTTTTAATCAATATTCCATTAATCAAAGTTATCAATATATATATCAAGGCTTTTAAGCTCTACTATAATAATTTCTCCATATATTTTGAGTTAATAAGATGCATGATTAACCTAAGCTAAATATATATGCTAATATTAATTAATTTACAATCCTTGTGAGAGAATTAAAAATAATAATTAATTGAGGGTCTGTTTGGTATAATTTTTCAAATAAAATTTTGTGGATAAATTTTTTTTGTAGAGCTTTTAACAAAATTTATTAGTTATTCAATTGTTATAAATAATTTTTGAAAAAAATTGAGTAATTAATTTAACAAAAAAATTAATGTTTTATTTAAAAAAATTACGTAAAATTCTTAAAATAAAATAAAAATATTTTAAATAATTTCATTTTTTAAAAAAATAAAAGAAGTTTTATTGTTAAAAACTTAAATTTTAGACTTCTTTCAATAAAAAAATAGTTTTTTTAATTCTCAAAAATTTATTTTCAGTGCCAATCAAATAATATGCAAAAATTTGAAAATAATTAAAAAGATTCTATGGACTAATAAAAAAATTAAACCAAATAAGCACTAAGATACTTTACATGTAAAATTAATTAAGATATTTACTTAAGTGTGAGAATGTGATTTGGGAAGTAATATTAATGCATATTTATTGGTTTAGGTCTTGCATTAAATTCCTGCACCTTTCAGCATCATTTGAAGGTCTATTATTGAAAAATAAATCATAATTAGTGGTCCCCTTTTATATAGAGAATATATAAATCTTCTGATGGGACTTAGACATGGGTATATCTATTTTTCTTTGATTTTAATCTCTTCCCATTTTAATCTGCAGTGTACAAATTTGTAACATTCATTAATATTATACTTCATATTTGTTAATATATTTACTTTCTTAATGCATACATCTTGGTAATATAAAGTCATACTTATTAACAGTGTTAATCACGTATTAGAAATGGAAAATTATGAACAATAGCTCTTTCCTTTTTCTGCTAAACAGGTCAAAACCCTTTGGTTTGGATTTTCAATTTGTCCACACAATTTCCATGAAACAGAACTAACAATAAGTTTCAAACATTTTCTTCATCAGAGTTAGGACACTCGATCATTTTCTATTGCCTAATTAACACTTAATGTGCGGTTGAGAAAGAGTGATCAGAAAAAGAGGAAATTAATTAAGTGGTATTTGGACTACACAATTAAGATTTTCTTTTCTTGGTAAAAGTTTGTGTTGGGTTACCCTTTTAAGTTAATAAATGTCGACAAATTTTAAGAGAGAGTTTCGTAGTTAAAAATTTTCAAATTTTGAGGAGAGATTTTTGGAAGTTTCAAAGTCAAATTTATATATGTCTGTCTGATTTTAGCCACAGAGTATTTATGCAATTTTCTTGTAGAAAAATGGTAAGATTTCTGAACAGTAAGAGATGTTCCTCTTCATCTGGAAACTACTTCCCAAAAATTAAGAAATTATAGCTTGATAAGTACCAACTTATAATATATGGTTGTTCTCTTAATTATTAGTTTTATTTCACAACTTGGTAATTGAAAATTGCAAGAGCTTTCAACACTTTAATCTTAAACCAACCCTTAATTTTTATCTTAATTGTTAATATTTTATATGTTACTTTTTGCAAATAACACAAACCCCAGCTGAAAGTACTTAATTACTAATATCTAAGGGTTACATATATATTGCATTGATAACATACTTTCTAACATATACTGTACAATGATATGATAAATTAACTAAAGAAGGAAAAAAAATGGTACTATATATGTAATAATTATTAATAAATTGCCCTCAATGTGGTCCTCTAAGTAGATATGAGGAAGATTTTATTGTTGTAAACCATAAAAGAGATTTGACCTAAGAGGAAACTGATAATTAAGGACGCACCGTTTCTTCTTTAAGAGAAATTACATTTAGACTTGAAAGTACTTGCAGTATACGCAACCAAAAAGATTTTGAAAATGTTTATAAAAGAAAAAAAAAATTGAAAACCATAATCATTTGATTGATCTGATAAATTGCAAATCACTTGAGGTTAATTTCTGGGAAGATAGATCATATATATTATGTCATCTACGTACCTTGCTAAGCAGATGAATCATGTATGAAAAATAATCTTTGCTATGGGGCATAGGGCCGGGCTGCGTCAGAAAGTAATAATTAATATAAGTGAAAAATATTAGAATTATGAGGTAAAGTAATCAGTATAAGGATCCGAGAACAACAATGATGCAATTCTTTTGGTAGATGGAAAATCTTTCTTCTTTGGAGGACTACTTCTGTTAGGATTAAGATTCTTTCATGATTTGAACTTATCTATATATTTACATGTTATATTCTACGTTCTTACTCCACTAAAATTTTAACTAATAGAGAATCTCGTCTTTTGATTTTAAAAAGATGGCTACTGTAATAAGTGAATGTATTCACCACATATATTTTATGAACATGAACCGTGCAAGTTATTGTTCCATCTTGATGTATAGGATACAATATAAATATATATATCATTCGTGGTAAATAATGACTTATCATATATCATGAACATTTAACATGTAATGTCAAGGTGGGTAGACAAATTGACATGTCGTACGTCGGGCACGAGGAGTGACATGGCATGATCTAAAGCATAGAACTATATGTGTAGGTGAGAGTTAACTTAATCGATATATAAGTCTAGCTAGGTTGAATGATAAGATGAAATGATCAAAGGAAGCGAAATGAAATGATAAATGTTGATATACAAACAAGCAATGTTAGTTGGTAAAGTCAGTAATTCTTGCATGAGCAATGCATGATTGCCAAAGTGTAAAGCAGGAAAAAGAAAAATGAGAATATATGGGAAGAAAAAAGTTAAGGCAAGTGGGATTGGCATTTAGTTTCATGAAACACACACACATATATATATATGTACAACCCATCAAATCGAAGGCTCACTTACGCATACTCGCACGCGCGCGCGCATACACACACATATATATAATGGGGAAACAATTTGATGTATAGATTGCCAAATACTTCAACTACTATTACTATAAGTGAGTTTTAAAAGTGTGAAAATGAAAGGTAGATGTCACATATGAGTTTTATTTAATATAAACTCTAGTGCTAGTAAAACAATTATGCTTTGAACAAGGTAAGAAAGTGCCCACAAGAGATAATTGAGAGATGAAGAGGAGAAATGGGGCCAATGGTAAGAGAGCGTGGAGTCTAGTTTTAATCAATTTTAAGGAGAAGTATTAATTTGAGCAATGCTATATATGGATGTAAAGATGGTAAATCCATAAAATAATGTAAGCATTTTTTTACCGCATTGTTTGACATCGATAAATTTTAAATTAATATCTTAGGCATGTATTCATGGAGTCAAAAAAGTGAAATAGAAAACAATATTCATAAAAATAGCCTTTTAGCAAAATTGAGTTTGGAACTAGGAAATGAGAATTCTGTTGCACACGCAAGACTTAAAACGGTAAGCAGTAATAATAATAATCATCATCATGAAAATGTTGTTGTGTCTTTTTTATGTATATTTTTTTCAACATTATTTAAGGGGTAAAACTTATTTCGTGTCTATTTTTCTATTAGGAAAAGAAGTATACAAATTGGATTTCGATTATATAATTTAGATAATTTGAACTTAAATTAATTAAATTTACTCTCATAATAATTAAAAATTTGAAATTTTTTATTCTACCCAAAAAAGAAGATGAAGAGTCGTTATATTTTTATGATTCGATGTATAATTTTCTTCAATGTTATTAATAAATTGATGAAAAATTATGTCCAATTTATGAGTAAAAATTTGAAACCATACTTAGCCCAACTGTTCATTGAACCCGTTACTTATCATTTTCAAGAAGTCACTTTCTAAATATCAATCCCTCTCTCCTCTCTAATGCCCACCAATATGTAATGTATATATATATATATATATATATATATATATATATATATATATATATGTGTGTGTGTGTGTGTGTGTCTATAATTCACATGAAAGAAAATAAAAATGAGTGGTTAATGGAGTCTGAATATTAGGAGTGATATTTGTTTTGTTTGTGATTCCCAACTTTAGCCTTCTCTTTTGTTTCATCTTCAATTCATACCACTCAAAAAGGACAAAAGATAAACCAACAAAAAGAAAAAAAAACATTAATTAATTAATTCAACTAAATTAAAAAATAGATTACAAAACTTGAATAACGTTAAGAGTATAGATTAATTAGTGTATATAAAGACTAATAGACGAGCTGTCGTTTCTTGCTTTATAAATACCCACCTCATAGCACTGTCTTCCTTCCATTTTCTGCATCTCTTCTGTTCAGATTTGTTAAAAAGAAGAGAGAAATCCCAAAGGCTGAAACCTTTGTTTCGGTCCTTAATTATCATTCTATAGCTGCTACTACTTCCCCCTTCGTTTCCTCACCACAGGTTAGTTAGAAAAACTAAACATAATCCATTAATCTTTCTAATTTGTTCTTCCTCTTTGGTGTTAATAAAATATCTCTCCTTCAAACTCTGGTTCATCTACTGTTCCTCAACTTGATCATCACCAAAGTACAAGAACTCGTAGTAGAATATGAATTCTTATCACAATTTGGCTAAACCAGCTGTTATAAGCTTAGAAATGCTACCCTGATATATATTTTATATATTATCAGCTTGTTGCTACATATATTTGTTGATCTTGTTCTGCTTGTATCAGCTAGCAACTATGGCGTTTCCAAACGAATCAAGAGAGGAATCTCCCAAGAGAAAAATGGGTAGGGGAAAGATCGAGATCAAGCGGATCGAAAACACTACTAATCGCCAAGTCACTTTCTGCAAAAGACGCAATGGTTTGCTCAAAAAAGCCTATGAATTATCTGTGCTTTGCGATGCTGAGGTTGCTCTCATCGTCTTCTCTAGCCGAGGTCGCCTGTACGAGTATTCTAACAACAGGTATACAAATATATGTGAACATACACATAGCTTTCTTGATTTCCGATTTCTCCTCCTCCTTAGCTTTACTCCATGACCAAATAGCCATGGAGTTCTTTCTATTTCTTCCTTGAAAATGGGTTTTTTTTGTCTTAGTTTTATTTTTTGGGTTTCTACAAAAAGGGTGGAATATTTTAGTGAAAAAAATATTAATTCCTGCTGGTTAAAGAATTTTTTGCTTATGCAATAGATCTTTGGCCGGATTTTAAGCAGAAGAGTATAATCATTTTTTTATGAAGCAGTTTAGATTGAGTTTCTTGCTAACTAAGATTCACTTTTCTTTCTTTCTTCTGTTTTGTTTTATTCCTTCTACGAGTTTTCTGAGCTTTATTTCTTTATCTCTTTTTCTTTTCCTTCTTTCTTTCTTTTTTTTTTTTAATTTGCTCTTCTTCTTTCTGTTTATGATCATTTTTTGAGTTCTTGGTTTGGTGGATACATAGATCTGGTGTAATAGATAGAAATAGAAGCATTACGATTACGGTTAGAGTAATAGTAGCAAAATAAGTATAGGTTTGGTAATGCACTCAGGCATATGAGATCAGCTTCTTATCTAGCTTCCTCCATTGTTGATAAATTCTCTGTTCCCTTTCTCTTTTCTCTTCCATTATTCCTCTTTGCCTTCTCTCTTTCCCTTTCTCTCTGTGTTTGTTTCTTTGTCATCTACGAAACTAAAGAGAAAGACCTATAATGAAACCTGTCAAGCCCTCATTAGTCCAAACCCTCCGATTTCTTGACACTTCCTTAATGGCACGTCAGTCACACATCAAGAAATCAAAAAGTACATGGTCAAAAGCAAAACCAATCTCAAATTTAACATTAGGGTTTCAAATCCCAAATTGGTTTCTCTTCAAAACATTTTTAAACATCCTGATTCAACCAATCAAACCCAAAACAGATCAGTTCTAATCACACACAGATTAGGGTTTTCCCTAAACCACACGAAATTTCCCCAAATCCCAGTTGCCCTATTGAGTCTAGTTATTAGTAACACGTGAGGTTATAAACTTGTTTAGTAGAACTCGGTTGCTAACTTTTAAAATCATTTTTAAAGAAATCTTCCACAGCCAATCAGAATGGATCGAGATTTTACTTGGGTTGGATTTTTTGGTTTTTTTTGGTTTTACCCTAGTTAGGGCTTTCAGGACCAGACCAGACAAAGATCAGGTTGGTTTGTGGTTTGTCTTAGTTACAGAATCTTTGGTCACGTCATACACGATTTTTCAGTTTTCTTACATTACTGACAAAAGAGTTTATGTCATGATTCCTAAAACCAGCTTCTCTTTTTTCTCATCATCTGAACCCTAAATTTTTCTTGATCTTCTATGTTGAAAAATGATACACCCACCTGCCAATTTTCTACAATGTTTGATCTCTTTCTTTCTCTCTCTCAGTTAAATTCTTTTACAAAAGCTATACCCCTCTGAAAGAGATTGATGGACCAATAGGATTACATCAACTGAAAAATCATTATAGCAAGTCATTGATGCTATTATAGCGTGATCTCTGCATTTTTTTTAAAGATCTTGCATAGATATATTTATGCAAGTTTTGTAGAGAGAGAGAGAGAGAGAAGGGGTGTTTTTCTTTTTCTTTCCTTTTCTTTTTAAAAATTCTCTGAGGTAAAATTATAAAAGAAAATGAAGTCTGTTCTGAAACCACGTAGTATAAACTGCGAGCCAATGAGAGACTTCTGAACATTTTGGCTTCTTCCATGCAATGAAACTTTGGCTGCTCAGACGGACGGCTCTGATCTACTCAGACCTTCAGTTTCAGACAAGGAAAATTAAAAAAGGAGAGAGAGACTGGATTTACATTTTTTTATTCCATCTTTTATTTATAATTGTAATAAAATATATAATAAAACTTTAAAATGTTCTACAGTTCGTTCAAACAATCGAGGCGGATCATAGTTAGGGTTTAGACCATTAACCATTGTGTAATAGGAAAGTGACACATGGCACATATTTGACCCTAGACCAGATTAAGCCAATCATATCGCTGAGTTTTATGCCAACGTGGCAGAGACAGCCAGTCACAGCTCGAGGAAATTAAGGTATCTCTGAACATCGAGAAGCGTGGGTCTTGTATATTTCATTGTTTCATATATTAATTAAATTATTATTTTAATATGATATCATATCACACCCATTTTGTTACATTTAAGACAGGATGTGAGCGATTCTGGTCTGACTCACTGAAAACTGAGATTTTCATCATTCAGCTTTTCAATACACTTATAAGGTTTCGTATTAGGTTTAGTTAACTCAAAGAGTTGGTTGATTTGACCGTTAAGAAAGGCCTAACTTTGGCGGTTAATTGCTGAGCTTTACTGGCTATAATTAGAGGTCATGATGATGATAACAAATCCCTTGTGTGATAATCGAATGGCTCACATAATTTCTGGCTTGAATTCTGGGGCAACTTGCATACAGGAGATTCAGATTGTCACCATCCAAATACTGTGTTCCTTTTTTAGCTATTCTAGGAAATTTAATGAACTTCTTTCTCCAAATCAATGGAAAATATGGATTATCCTTGTCCGTTTGATGGGTCTAGGTTATCTTTATCTTTCAGTTTTTAGATATTCTTAATGTTGGAAGACTTATAGTCTTTCTTTTCTGTCAAACCTGTTTTACTTGTTCAAGAAGGCTTGAGATCAGAGACAAGAGTAGAAGTGCATCATAAATATGCATTAAATTTTAGAATGAATGCAGGAGTTCAACTTGTAAGAGACATTATTCAAGTTTGCTATATGACTATATCTAATTTATCGATACCAAGGTTCAGGTGATACAATATGGATACTTCAAAATATCAATGTTGGCAACTGGAATCTAATAAGGGGACAAGAAAGCATAGCTACTTAAAACTCTGCCTATTTTCAGATTCATATTGAAGAATTTCTAATTCAGATACCATATCAATTTTTCTTTTGGAATTAGTTAGAAGGTTTATCTAATCATTCTATAGTTTATTTATCAAAGAGTCTAGGACTTTTTAGTTTATTATATTGTAAATGACCTTCTCACAGTCTCAAAAGCCTGAACAATTTATCCTCAAAATAAAAATATTTGTGATCCCAATATTTATTTATTTTTTTGTTCGAATTAGATTCTTGGAAGAACTACTTCTTTTAGTTTCAAACTTCTGAGCAAATATATTGAACAAAGAAAGCAAATATAAGAATGATATTTTTCACCCCACTTCATCTAAAGTCTTAATTTTGACAAAAAGAAAAAGAAGAAAAAGAAAATAAAATGAATACATCATGGCATAATTTTTGGGAATAGCTTATCATGGGAGAGAACTTTTACTTGACTGACTTTGCTTCGGGTTGTCATATATCAGAGCTCTTGATTCTTTGCTAATGTTACAACACTCTTTTGTATACTTGAATTAGAAGAAGCCTTTTAGGCTTTGCTCCAAAAAAAAAAAAAATACTTGAATTAGAAGATAAAGCAAATAATGTGGCCAACAAATCTTGAGAATGATCTTTATGGTTAGATCGAATTTCATTTGTCACATTGCCCGTTCTTTTTCATTAGAAATGCTCATAACTATTTTTTCAGTCATCTATTAGTAAGGGATCCTACATAATATTATGTCGCCAACTTGGAATATTTGGTTGATACTGTTCTTCTGAACCTTCAATATTGATATTTCATTGTTGTGACTTTGTGCATATGGCATACTACATTGATTCTTGCTTGCAGTTTCTCTAGTTATGGTCCATATCTAACTATTGAACAAATTTCCGTGGGTAAAGGATAAAGCTTGGAATTGTGATTTGAATAGGTCTTGGATATATAGTTTCCCGTTTCCTCGTTTATATACTCTATTCTTCTACCACCAGTGCACATTAACAATATCCTTTTAAACAATTAACACTATGATTGCAGTGTCAAATCAACAATTGAGAGGTACAAGAAGGCGTCCGCAGATTCCTCAACCACTGGGTCTGTCTCTGAAGCTAATGCTCAGGTACAGTTTGAGCTCTAACTTTGCTTGTGCTTGTAATGGAAGAAACTAACAGGTCTTTTCTTGATGTTTTAATAGCTACGGTTTGCAGTATCTTAAACTAAGAATGACTTGTTATGGTGGAATAAAACTTGCTGCAGTGCCTTTTATTGAATTCATTCTTAAATTATGATGGTCAGAAATATGGTACATAACTTCAGATTAATATTGTTTTATCTTCAAGTTTTCTTCAGCAGAATGAGCTTCATAAGTGAATTTTGACTATAATTAATTCTAAAGGTAGCCTTCATCTGATTATATAGTTACAAATATTAAAAAAATCCTAGAAATTAAGTTTGATCAGTTGATGAAGTTTGCTAGAGAATAATCAATTCAAAAACTGTGGTACCCATGTTAGAGAAGGCCAATAAAGGAGAACATATGTACTGGAATTCTGAATAAAGTTATCATTTAACTTATTCACATTTATGACCTAATTGTGTATTGAAAATAACTTCCCTCTAACAATGGAATAGGGTTTTAACATTTTCGTAATCAATGTAGTAGAAATTAGAAAAAAAGGGTATTGCAGGAGAATGAAAAGAATTAAGGGTTCTTAGTTTAGTCAACTACCCTAACAAAGGTTAGTGAGAATAATAGGAGTTCATCTTAAAATCCTTTAGAAACCATCAGATAATTATCAGTTTTTCATTTTCAGAGGGCATGATTCGACTGGTTGGTTACCATAACCCAGCAGCATCAAATTGTTGAGGGCAATTACAGAGTCCTAGCCTATTTGTTGAACAAAAAGAAAAAAAAAATGTGGGAATTAAGTTATGCCCTAAACCATTATATGCTTCAAAGACAATTGTTTTTCTTAAGTCAACTTTATTCATTCTCACCAATCGACTGATGCACATGAAATATTTTCATGATAAGATGAAGGATTATTAGTTTTGTCTTGAATTATTACAAGCCTGCCAAGAATATTACATAGTGTTTTCTTTTTGCAAGATAACAAAACACTGGGAATAAAATACAGAAAAAAAATGAACATTTTATGTTGAAAATTTATTTTAGGGATACTGGTGTGGAAGAGGAGAGATTTGTAGGAAGGTTGATGTGATGTGATGTATAAATAGTCAAAACATAGCCCTTGTGTACATATATTTTCATACATCCATTCACTTGTGGCTTTTGAGTCAAATTTGAGTTTAATTATCTAATAGTTGAAAAAGAATTAACATTACCTTTTCAAATTGAAACAACCTCATAAAAATATTCATTCTTTTCATATTTTATCTTGAAAGGAAATGTCTATCCCATGAATTATTAATTATTTTGAAAACTTTCTTAACAATATTTTGCAATTTCTTTCCTTGACTATATATGAAAGCAAATATTAAGGTAAGTCTTATTTTTTAGTCCGTAATAGACCACATCAGCATTAATAAATATTGGTTCCAAATACCCCAGATAGATCTCTTGTATGTGCTCATCAGAGAGTAAATTTTTGTTATGAAATTTGCTATCATATTGGATAGTGTCTTTTGTTGAGATTCTCAACTGTTGTTTGTTGGACACAAACCTCAGTTCTACCAGCAAGAAGCTGCCAAACTGCGGGTGCAAATTAGCAATCTACAAAATTCAAACAGGTAATCTCAAATGAGATATATCTCTTAATCAATCATTTCAATATTTTCGTTGAAACATTGTCTTACATTAATGCTATCAATTTCCAGAAACATGTTGGGTGAATCTCTAAGTGCTTTAAGCGTCAAGGAACTCAAGAACTTAGAGACTCGTCTAGAGAAAGGTATTAGCAGAATCCGATCCAAGAAGGTAAGACTATATATCAACATCGATCAATGCTATATTTCCAATATCATTATTTTAAAAAGAAAAGAAAAAACCTAAGAAAATGCAATATGCATTTGTTACTAGCTTCAATATTGACACTAACAGGTTTCCTTTTTCTTTTTTTTCTCTTATTGTAACAGAATGAGCTGCTGTTTGCAGAAATTGAATATATGCAGAAGAGGGTATTCACTTTTATTGCCTTTTTCTCACTTAAAATTATTGTTTTCATGGTCATATATGTATGTGTTACAGCCTTTTCCTTTCTTTTTTTTTTTTTTGTGTTATTAGTGTGTATATTGTGCAACGATTACTTAACATAATGAACCTAATATATTCTTAGTAAATTGCATGCGTGATTTAAGAAAGAAATTCCATTTTTAATTTTATTATCAAGAAAAGAAAAATATGAAGATTTATGGGAAAAGCTGAAATATGGGACTTTTAACATGTAACTACTACATTATCAAGGGACTCACCATTACACGCATTGTATTTCAAACTTTTGTTAGATATGCTGTTATCTGTTTTATGTATATACTTTTTTTCAGAGTTCTTAAGTTGGAATTTTAACTCTATTGTTGAAGTTTTTAAATTTTTTCTTTTAGTTTTCAAACTTTTTTTGGAAGGCAGTACAAAGCTATACAGTGCCACTCCCTATCTTTCACTATAAATTATCAAATTTTTTGTTGAACTTTCTGAGTTGTGGATTATTTTTATAAAATTTCTAGCAAAATTAAAATAAAGCATATAAATTAAGAACTTAAGAAATACAACAAAATTTGATGTTTGTGTCTGTGCAAGTACAACCACTGTAGATGGACTCATATAACACTCATAACTTTACAGCGGCTTTTTCTATAGAAAAGTATTTATGTTTGTACCTTGTTTATGATTCTACAAGTTCTTTGCTACAAATTTTATTTTTGAATCAATGCCATCTTCAAGATTAATAAAAATTACGTACATTTCTCTATGAATAGTGCAATAAATTTTGATAGAGCCACAAAACAGGATACTATAGTTGCTTATTGCTTACCATACATAAATAAATTCTCCCTTTCTTGGTTGTACACAATTTGCTTTGGGTTTGCTTTTGATGATAGGATTGTGCATTACAGGAAATTGAGTTGCATAACAACAACCAGCTTCTCCGAGCAAAGGTCTATCTCTACTCTTATCCTTTTCTCTATACTCCTTGTGTATGAAGGTAGCTGAGCCATTGTTGTAATTAATATTGGTAATTATATGAAGCTACATGTTGTGCTTTGGTGTGTATAGATAGCTGAGAATGAGAGAGGTCAGCAGAGCATGAGTTTGATGCCAGGAGGGAGTAGCTATGAGATTATACAGTCTCAGCCATTTGACTCTCGTAGCTATTTCCAAGTCAATGCTTTACAGCCCACCAATCATTACCCTCGCCAGGATCAGATGGCTATTCAATTAGTGTAAGTATGAATAATCCCCCTTTCCGACTTTAATGTTATCGTGCGATTCATTTTGTATATCTTGAGTACATAGTTTTAATAATTAAGCTCCTCATTCTTTGGTGATTGCCTCTTTCAAAACGGCTCTTGTAACAGCCAAGATTAATGAAGGATGAGTGATAGAATCTCTCAAAACTTAGTCTGAGAAAGTTATTGAATTATATATATACAGCTTCTTTTCAAACAATAGGAGTTTTTTTAATAATTTTAAAAAGTAAATCTATACAGATAGTATATTTGGGATTGAAGTGTTGTAAATGGAGATGATTACTTGATCCATTTGGAGATGATGATGGTTGGAAACGTTTAATTTTTCCATATACACATAAGTGTATATAGGCTAGCCGCTAGCAGCAATCCCCAGACTCTCCCAACTCAATTCCATTGAAGTCAAATTCCTAAAAAACTCATTATACACAGTCACTTGCAAAATATGCTTTTCTAAGTTGCTTTACCCGTTAAATACGGTTGAGTGTACCAATTAAATCAAGAATTATTGATCTCAATATTGAAATATTTATACACATTTTCATGATTCTATTTTCTTTCCATTTTTCTCTGCAACACTCTTTTTACGGACTGATTGAGTTTTGAACTTAATTCACATATGAATTAATGTCTCCTGGCCTGGAAGATAAGTTCATATATGCATCCACTGCATTGATTCTTAATCAGTGACATTAACTACTTGTCTGATATATACATTTTCTCCTATATGTTGCAGTTAATATGGTTGAAGAATATTCCAGTTATTTCTGTATCCTAAGGAGGGAATCTATTATTTTCATCGTAGATGAAAGGTGTGCAGATGTGCTGATAAATGCCTAAGACTCATATCAGGCCTAAATTAGTATCTTTGTAGAATATCTTAAGACTCATATTATAAATGTTGTCGTCTGAGAGATGGATTCATATATATATACATATATTCTGTATGCTTTGCCTAATGCAAACTCCAAATTTCTGTTGCAGATGCTACTAACTCTTGGTTTCTTATGATATATATATATATATATAGATTGAATATTATTTAATACAAAATTACAAAATTTATATAAACCATGTTAGGGATATATATTGGTTACGCAATTGAAGACTTTGTCTGCGTATCATATGTGAAACAAAAACAAAACTTATGTCTAAACGTATAAGACTTCTTCCATTGAAAGTTCTCCATTCCCTATGTAACTACGTACAGTAGTACTAGAACTCTTGGATTTGCGTCACAACAGAGCTAAATGTCTAATGTCCATGGGATATGTATCAGATGGCACCAAGGCTTGAAACGCTCGACTTGCTTGGATCGTGTTCACAACTTCCGTAGGATGAAACGAATCAAAAAATATACGCAAATTCCGGTGTCTGCATGGAGACTTTGAAGGAATGCATAGACCAAATCCGTTCACTTCACAGCACCTTAATAACGACATGTTGAATCCTGAGATATATATTACACCCACAAGATCGACAGTATATATGTGAATATATATTGACAAGACAATAAAGAATAAAGAGTAATACTGATTAGGATAGAGAATTACCAATAGCTAATCCTGGTACTGTTGTGATTTTGGTGTTCACAGCTATAAATTTGGCATCTCTTACATTGTTATTGAGTTTATCAACAAGAGAAATTAACCTGTAGTTAAAAAGTTGGACTGCATAGTTCATCTTGTCTACACATAGGGAACCATTTGTCCCATAATACGATGTTGCATTTGGAGTGCAGCCTACTGGTCCCAATCCAGTCAATGCCACCTTCCTTGCTCCATGTTGGTACAAATTCTATCACACAGTATGAAATTTTTATTGCTAATTTCGGTGCATTCAAATGCAAATCGATACATCTTAATTTAAGTTGATTTTGAGGAAATCGGTAGATGACTTGGAACAAAATATAAATGTATGTTAGAACTAGCTAATTAATTACCTGTAGATGATAATGATATTGTTTGATAAGGTGTTTTGCGTACTGGTCTGTGGTATACTGCTTGCTTGAGTTGTAAAACTGGGGGAGGAAATAATTGTTAATGTAATCGTTACTACCTATATTAACCGTATATAAGCACTTATTCAGGTGCTCGTGAGCTAAGTCGTAACTCCCAAGCATGTCAGCAATGCGAGAGACTGTAATATTGTGATGCTCCAACTGCTTTTTTAAGCTTACGCAAATACCCTGCAACAAAAATTAATCTATCAATTAATGGTGTTCATAATAATTAAATCTATATACGTAACCAAAATATATAATTACATATACCTGGTGGGAACCAGTTTCGTCAAGAATTCCTGCGGACCCAGATGCATAATTTACACCCTCAAGTATCTCCGACCCGTTAGCAGACGCGAAGGCTGGAATGTAATGTGTGAACCCCAAACGTTCGGCTGAAATCATCAGAAAATTAACTGATTAATTAATCTAATTAAATTAATGACAATCATGCATAATTAAATTTTTTTATATATTTAACAATAGAGATCTAAGATCGGTTCATGTGAAAGAGTTATATGCGTATATGTAGATGTAGAGGAATATATATATGCGTTGTATAATATACTGATTATATCGGCTGTAGTTCGCCCGTTGCAAAATCTTCCGGTAGGACCTTCCGGAAAATCAATACCATACGGCCAGTAATTCACCTTGGCATCTGTTTTAAGGTTATTGTTATTCCCACTATCAACCAATGAATCTCCGAAGATAAAATAACACGGTACTACTGGTGTCCCCTGTGAAAGATTTTGCACATTCAAACTAATAAAAGAAACAAAAATCATCCAGCAGCAGCATACTTCGATCTTGCGTGCCATTGGCATAGAATTAAATTAATGAATCAAAAAAGCAATTAGTTTATATGTATAAGCTACGGAAAGAGCAAACTAGAAATGCAAAAGGGATGAGCTAGCTAGCTGAGAAAGATGATTCGCATAAGCAAAATGAAAATAAATGTATGCTATTACAAGCAGCTAGAAGAGGAGTCCTGCAAGAAAGAATGAAAATGGAGGAAATATATACTAGGAGGGACAAGGCAACATAGTTGTGACAATAACTAAATATAGATTACCAAACAAATCAAAACATTTGTATGGATGTGTTCGATCGGATTTTGTTCCTGCCTTCACGGGGTTAAGAGGTTAGGTTACCGAAATCTTTAATTCCAAAAACTTAACCGAACACCTAATTATATTATCTCACCTGTGTCTCTGGTAGAATTAAAAAAAAAAAATCTCTATCAAACAACATACTTGGAATTCGGAGAGAAATCGGTCAATCCTGTGTCAAACTTTTGTTCTCATATATGTGTACAGTTTAATTCTCTTTTCATACGAACGAACTTACTTTGCACGTGTCAATTAATAAGTAATAATTCAGATTAATTTTTACTTCTATTTTTATTAATGACGAAGTAATTGTTGATTTTAGAATTGTGCATCTCTGAACGTGGAGAATCACACCGTTGAATATGAGGTTATCAGAGAGCGTGCGGCGATGATAGCTAAGGCCAACCAGATTTTTCTTTTGATTTATTATTTTTGTCCGTGGTTCTAGACTCTTCGGTTTCTTTTTTCTTTTCTTTTTTTTTTTAAAGAAAAATAATCAAGGATCGATAAAATCCAGAGAAAAAAATCTACCTTCTCCGGCGAAATCTGAAAATTAATGTGGGTATCCAAATAAGATATTAGATATTTTAATAATTAATTAACTTGACGTCATAAAATTAATAACAAAAATTAATGTGTTTCATAGATCACGTTAATTATAGTTTAGTTTGTTTATTGCATCATTAAAAAAATCTGTGGTATGTCAATCTCTTTTATTAATATTAATTAATTTGAAAATTAGAGATGTCATTTCCGTCTTTTTCTTCTTTTTTTTTTTTGGTTCTCTTTAATAGTGCTTAGTGCATTCGTTCATATTTCGATAGGAAGAATCCAGAAAGACCGTCGAAAAGAAATAAATCAGCTTAATTACAATTTAATCAAACTGGATTCCGGATTTGCCATTATGTTGACGGGAACCTAATTAGTGCACAGTAATTTTCTTTCTTTTTTAAATATTATAAAACTAATAATTAACACGCACAATTAATTACTTTTTTTAAATAAAAATAATCTATTAATAGAATAAAGTGAAGGGGAAATACAAGAGCAGCCTTTCCGGTTTTGCAAGCTTAGCAATAAGGAGCAGAAAACAAATTCCGGCAGCAAAATAAGCTGATTTTTTTAAGCGGTTAAAACAGAAAAGCAGTTGCAGAAAGCCGGCAGCTGTCAGCAGCAGCAAAAGCTTTTGTTTTCTGCAGCAAACATGGGCCGCAGCAAGCAAAACAGAGCATTGACAGTTGAAATTTTTGATAGAATTTTGTACTCAAAATAACTATAATAGAATTTTGAGTACAATTTTGCTAATAATATGGCGCCTTTAAAGCTAGCTAGCTCATTGACTAAAGACTGATTAAATGACTAATATCATAGGGATAAACATCAGTTGAATTGACAGCAAGGTATGATCTCTCTGCAACAAATCGATTGGTAGCTTCTGTGGGATGGAAATCGTCCCAGAACCAGTACTCACTCCTATTTTTGCATGGACTTGTATAAGGAATGCATGAAAAATTCGCTATTGCTTGGCAGCAAGGAGCATCTATCACCTTGAAACCTGACACATACAAAGATTTCAGTGCAGATCACCTCTTCATTTCATAAAATGCAATAAAAATTGAAGCTATACTGCAATGAAATGATGTACCTTGGGCCGAAAGATTGCCCGATGTTATCCCAGAGACGTTGATAAATGTAAATTTTGAGTCGGGAATCTGCTTGTTGAGTTGATAGACGAGTAATTTTAGGTCGTCGTTGAAGAATTTGACTGCTCTGTTCATCTTCTCTACACAGGGCGAGCCGTATCTTTTATATGTAGCAATCGCATTAGGAGTACAACCAATGCTTCCCAGGCCAAACAACGCAATCTTTCTTGCTCCGCACTCATGCAGAGCCTAAACCAAATATTAACAACAAATTAAGAGATTGTATTGTTTTTAGCGAGAAGAGGAAATTAAACGGAAGAGAAAAAGAATTGCAGTACTAACTCTTATTTGTCGAGAATAATGGTGGATTAGAAATGCAGCAAATTTCTTTGGGGTGAAAAGGTGGCTTGTGGGGTAAAGTAGGGGCACGAAATAGTTCCTAATGTAATCATTGCTGCCGATATTAACTACATACAAGCACTTGCTTAAGTAATCTCCAGCTGATTGATTATTATTTCCCAGCCGAGGGATGATATGAGAGATTATAAATTGGTGAAAAAATAGCTGCATATTCATGCTGAAATGACCACCCTGTGCAAAAGAACAATCGTGTTTAGTTAAACTTACATATATTGAAATAATTTAAGTTGTACAAAGTTACCACGTCTATTCCAGTTTGGTCGAGAATTCCCGCCGCTGCAGATGCGTAATTCACGCCACTCATAATATCTGAAGTCCATACCCCAGTGAAGGGTGGAATGAAGTTGTCAAAACCCAAAAGTTCGCCTGTACGAATAGAATGACATTTGATTTGCTCATCAAACTGATAAACTAGAATTTGAATTAATGTAATTAATGAAAAGATATAATAATTAATGTACCTACCAATTATGTCGAATGCGGTTCGACCATTGGAAAATCTTCCTGTGGCTCCCGTCGGGAAATCAATCCCATACGGTGGGAAGTTAGCTCTAGCCAATGTTGGAAGTACGTTATTGTTTCCATTATCAGCCAACGAGTCTCCGAAAATGAAATAACAAGGCACTCGTGGTTTTGCTTTGCAAAAATATTGGAAGTTCGATATCACGAAAAGAAGAACAAAGACAATATTGCACCATATTTTAGCTTCTGGGGCCATTTTATTTAGTTTGGTGAAGGAGGAAAAGAATTAAGATAAAAGCTATAATATAAACGAACAGTACTACTAAATTCGTATGTTGGATGTGAACAGCCCAAGTAATGCAACATGTTGTGGACGTTTTATATATAATATGATAGAAAATCAACGGCCTACGGGATTCTAGGTGGCGAGTATTGCATGGTTATTCAGAAATTATAAGTGGAAATTTGATGCCAATTATTTAAATGAAAAATGATGGTCGTTCCGATCCACTTTGGAATTTGCATGGTTAAAATCAGTAAATTTGGTAGAACATTAAATTTTTTAAGTTAGATGGGTCAAAATGTAAAAAATGTATATATTCTATAGGTTCAAATTATAAATATACTATATATATGTAGAATATATATATATGGGATTTCCAGTGGAGACGTAACTCTGTCCCTATAAAATATCAAATTTTAAAAAGAAAAACGAATTCTCTTGGTACCAATCTTAGTTGGGGATAAATTTAATCCAATTTAATTGTACATAAGATAGAGCAAATTTTAACATAATAAAATCTGAATATTGGAGATCAATATTTATTAATTTTATTAATACATGCACATCATCCATGTGCACATATTACATATATCGTATGCCTATCAAGCATACAAAATTTAACATAGTATTTGTTATCATTCGAGAATTATTTCGTTCGCATAGCAATAGCCATTAGTAGTACGTAGTTATCATTGATCATCACAGCTTAGCTAAATGACTTATATCATATGGATAAGCATCGGATGGCTCCGCAGCAGTGTATGATCGCCTTGCAGTGATTTTATTCGTGGCCTCAGTAGGATGGAGCGCGTCCCAGAACACGTACTCATTCCTATTCTGGCATGGAGCTCTGTTTGGAATACACAATCCAACTTTCGGCACTGAACAGCAACAAGCATTATTTGAAAACCTAAAACCTGTATTAAAGTATGTATATATATATAAACAAAATTTACAGATCAAAGAGTTACGTTGATGAGGTGAGATATAATACCAGCTGAAGAAGCAATGCTCGACGACATTCCGTAAATGTTTACGTAGATAAATTTTGCGTTGATTAAACTTCTATTGAGTCGATCAACGAGTGATTTGAGCTTCTTGTTGTTATTTTTTTCTACATATTGGGAGCCATTTCTTGGATACGAACTAATTGCGTTTGGGTTGCAACCTACTTGTCCTGGGCTAAACATGGCAATCTTCCTTGCTCCGTCGTTGTGTAAGGTCTAAAGTTACAGGATAAACAGTATAAGAAACTATATATATATATATATATATATATATAGAGAGAGAGAGAGAGAGAGAGAATGCTGGTAGGTATATAAACTCAATCATACAAACTGATGTTCCCATCAGCTACGCTCCAGTTTTTCTTTCTCAATATGTACTTAACATAAGAGTATTCCAATTATTTAATAGGAATGAAGGAACAAATAGCCATAAGCACATACCATTAATTGCTAAGAATATTGATCAATAAGAAGTTGAGTATAATGCTCGACTTTATACAGTTGGCCTGTCTTGTAATATTGGGGCAAAAAGTAATTGCTGAGGTAGTCGTTAGTGGACATTCCTACTGAATATAGGCATTTGTTTAGGTATTGTGCAGCTGATTCATTACTTCCTAGTTTGGCCGAAATGCGTTTGATAGTTTCTTGGTGATTTTTCAGCTGCCCATTCAAACTTATATGAACACCCTGATGAAAGAAATTAATTGTCAATTCTGTACGTATATATTATGTATACGTATATCAATATACATGACTCTTGATACCCAGTTTCATCGCGAATTCCTGAGGTGCCAGATGCATAATTTACACATCCGAGTATGTGATCAAGATCAGAATTATCCCCGATGACTGTTGCAAAATCTGGAATGTAATTTTTGAAACCCAAAAGTTTACCAATTATATTGTATTTCGTTGCAAAATCTTCCAGTTGGTCCATCGGGGAAGTCAATTCCATAGGGTGTGTAATCGGCTTTAGCCATTGTTTGCAAGGGCGTTGTTGTTGCCATTATCAGCCAACGAGTCTCCGAAAATGAAATACCAAGGCACTTGTGGATGATCTCCTATCACTATGCAGTAGTAGTACTGCTGCAAGCTCGATAGAAGCAGCAGAACAAAGAGCACTGCCCACAATGGTTTTGTCTCAGACGCCATTAATTGGCAAGAACTAAAGCTAATTAAGTGGAGAGAAAGAATTTTAGTGAGGCAAGTGAAAGCTTTCATCGAGGAATATATAAATGTATATAGGAATCCACCGGAGATAGTGTTTCCAGAAAAAATGTAGTTGAAAAACTCATTCTAAGCCAGCAATAGTACCAGTACCGATTACCAAACATAATTTATTAAAGTACGTATAAAAACTTATTTGACAAAGAACGAAAGAAATATATACACATACAAAAAGGTATATTTGGCTCTCCCAATAACAATAAATTGTGTTACTTCATTTTGGAAACCCTATAGGGTGGGTTCGGTATTATTTACATTTTTTTTTTCATGCGTAAATGGTATATTTGATTTGATAATTAATTTCAAAGTTTAAAAATGTATTCAGTAATATTTTTCTAAAATTTTGTATTCTAAAAATAAAAGGTGTAAATTAAAAAGAATGTAATACAAAATATTTTTGAACAATTGAATTAATTTTTTTACTAGCCATTATATAATAATAGTTAATATAATGAAAGAAGCTAACATATATGTATATAGGGGATGAATTAATTAATTTCCACTCCTAATTTGAGAGTCCAATGGAGGGTATAGTAATTAACAGGAGTCAAAAGACAAAAATAAATGTACTTTATGGACCTCAATTATTAATCTTATACATAAAAATTGAAAAAACTTTTTGGGGCTCCGTTTATTTATACGTATGTATGTGTGTATGTATGTATAAGAGTATTGAAATGAGATATAGAACGTGTTTATTCTTACTTTGTTGTGAATTTTTCGTGAAATAACTAAAGAAGGATGAAATTTTGGACAGATTATTACCAGCCGTAAGTTTCTTTAATTGTGTAGAAAACCTGCCATCATCCATGTTCATATCTACCTAGCTAGTAGCTACGCCGGTTACAGACCAACATTTTTTTTAAATGTAAATTTATAGTAATTTTAAAAATGGATGAAACCAACGTGTAAAACTAATTAAGTTATTATTTATATTGTTCAATCGTGTTCTAAACTTATTTATTTTTTAATTTAATACTAAAAATTTGTTAGTTATATTTAAGTTGATAAATTGTATATATGACTTTATTTAATTATAAAAAAAATTAATAAAAGAAAAAAAATATGGGATTGAAAGCGGAATATTACAAGAGTTTCTTGATATATTTCCAATTTGATTTTGATAAATTGATAGTGATCACTTCACGAGGTACAAACAATTCCGAAACAGCTACTAGATAAGGTGCAACCCAAAACCTCTTACAATTGCATATAATATTATTTGAATACGTAAAAACCAAAAACATCGATATATATAATTCGACGAGAAAACTCACAACAATTTCAAACACAAAATACATAAATTAAAAGAAAAAGAGCAAGTTTCCAGTATATTTTGATCTTAATTATATAAAATATTAATTTATATATCTCAATCTTCAGAGCTGAGCTAAGCGGCGGATATCAATGGGGTAAGCATCTGATGGAGACTGAGCACTGTATGATCTCCTTGCAAAGATCGTATTTGCAGCCTCAGTTGGATGGAATGCATCCCAAAACACATACTCCTTCCTGTTTTGGCATGGAGTTTGAAGAGGAAGACAAGTGATTTGCCCATTGTTTCTCCCCACACCACAGCACCCAGTATTCGTCACCCTGAAACCTGTTATCAATAACCAATTACCAACATATTAATTAATTGCATATGTTCATAGTTTTAGAATTAATTCGACCAAAATTTTGATATAAAATCAGCATTGAATTTGAATATATAGGTTATTTACCATAGCGTCCAGGATTGCTAGTAATATCTTGGAAAATGCCGTAAGCATTGATGTAAATAAACTTGGCATCAGAATCGTTGTTGTTGAATTGATCAACGAGAGCTTTCAGCTTGTTATTGAAAAGTTGATTTGCGTCGTTGACTCTCTGTACACAAGTTCTCCCATCTGGACTGTTTTGAGCCAATTGATTAGGACTGCAGCCTATTTGTCCCACTCCAATAAGCGCAAATTTCCTTGCCCCATAGTCGTACAATGCCTACACATCACGTAATTAACTGTTAAAAAGGTTTCAATAAACATGAATATTGCTGGAAAGATGGGAAATAAATACTGTTATACTGACCTGAAGTTGCTGACTATATTGTCGAATAAGAACATCGGCGTATTGTTCCGGCGTGTACTGACGACCGGTTGAATAATAGAGAGGCTGGAAGTAGTTGTTGAGGTAATCGTTGCTGCCTAATCCGATTGAGTATATGCATCGGCGGAGATAATTTGCTGCTGCGTTTTCGTCTCCGAGTAAATTCACTACTTGCTGAGCTGTGTTTCTGTAATTTTGTACCTGCCCGCTGAAGCTTATTCGACCACCCTGGAAGAAATTAAAATTAATGTTGGAATTATAATCAGCATTGGATGAAAATGATGTAGTTAATGTAATGTTAGTAGTCAAAGAGTCGAGGAAAGAAATAATGTTATTATTAGATAAAACAATAAACTAATTAAGTTGAATTTTATACATACCAGTTGTTGACCAGTTTCCTCTCTGATTCCAGCAGCTGCAGATGCGTAATTTACTCCTCTGAGTATGTCTTGACCTCTAGCAGTTGAATATGGAGGAATGTAACCATCAAACCCCAGAAGTTCAGCTGTAGAGTAGACAATCAGATGATTAATTTGGCATATAATTTTCATTAAAATTAAAGGTTAGTACGTAGTAGAATTGAATTAAAGGAAATTTACCAATGACATCGACAGTAGTTTTGCCATTGGAAAATCTACCAGTTGGGCCATTAGGGAAGTCAATTCCATAAGGCAAGTAATCAGCTCTAGCCAATGATGAAAGTTGATTATTATTGCCATTATCAACCAACGAATCTCCAAAAATAAAGTAACAAGGAACTTGAGATTCAGCTTTAGCTCCATAATTCAAGGCCAATCCCATCACCACCGCACACACGACCCACCATCTTCTGAGTTGCCCCTCCATGAAGCAAAGCAAGAAACCAAACCTGAAAAAGGAATGATCAAGCTTAGAGGAATTGGTGGGTATATGTGTGACAAATATAAATGACTGATATATGATGAGTTTGTTTATATGGCAAAAATATGTTAATGTATATATACTGCTTTTACAGTTGAGGAGTTAGCTCGAGGCATTAATTTCACGCGGAGATAATGTGAGAATACTGCATGCCAAATCAAGACAAGCGTTGATTCATTATTTCTTTCCTTCTACTGATGAATTAACTGCAGTTAATGGATCCCAATACAGTACATATATGGATGTGGGTTCGATCCATGCATGTTGAATTTATCAAAGTTTAGTAAATACAACACAAATGCATGCATGCCTTGTGCCTTTGTCGGTAATCAGCTTACCTCTCTTCACAACTCTGATCAACTCTCTTTAATCATTAATGCAATCAATTATGTATCGTTCTGAACTTTCATCAGCTCTGACATATATTGAAATCCGCATTTTTCTCTTTTGTATATGCAAAGTGGGAAACAACATTCAAGTTTTTGAGATTTTATATTTTCAAAATTGTCGGTATCAAAGTGTTACACATCTTAACTCAACATAAAAGGGTATTTAGTCATTTCAATATAAACTAGGACCTACTCGATGTAAATAGATAAATTATACCTTTATTAACAAAAATAAAAGAAAGGGACTTAGAAGCAACTCATAATCATATATATATATATATATATATATATATATATATATATATATATACATTGATATAACAACCAGCCTTGTGCTGTGCTCGCACGTATCGCATATGCAACGCAGAATACTAAACACTCGTGCAAAAACACGTGCCATTTCATATATGGAAGGATAAACCTAATAATTAAATTTATTATTCCCATGGAAAAAATCACAAATTCTCTTTATTGTTTTAATTTTAGGAAAAATAACAACGTAAGTTGTCGACAAGATATTTATTTATTTATTTATGTGATTTATTAAGCATCCAAACTAAATTATGGTATAATTAATAAATAATAATGATGCACATGAAAACCAAATCATTTTCTTAAGCTACTGTATATATTATTTCGATTATGACACTACAACTAATTTTAGATGATAATATATGGACTAATCATAAGTGAAAAGATAACACTCTCTATGATTATATTGCCGCCCATTTATATATTATACTTACAAACAATTTATTTGTAACTCTTTATACATAAAAATAAATAAATTTTATGTATAGACTTTAATCTAACAGTGCTATATTACTATCATGGGTTTCTTTTTTTCTTTTTAATTTTTGTCGAAATTTCTGTTTAACAAAATGTGTTATGATTGAAATTTTCTAAGATGTAAAATAACTGAGCATGCCAAACTAAGAATATTAAAATACACAGTGATAAATCATGTGATTTAGTGATAGGTACTACATAATTATATGATTAAAAAATTAATTGTTATAAAATCAACAATTATTATCTCACGCTCGCAATAGAAATTGACATTTAGAAAAAGCAAATAAATATAATCGGTGTACTGAGTTGATTGGCGTCAAAATGTCAATGATTTAGACTTTGAATCCAAAATCCATTTAATGCAGATTAATCTTTCCATGGACCTTCGCTAAGCTAGCTATTACACTGCCAAAACCCATGTGAACCCTATACCTTTTTCTATTCATTTTTTAATTCGTATGGATTGGACTACAGCAAATAATGATAAAACGTGTCCATCTTGAAAGGGAAAGCTATAGTATGTATATATCCACGGTGACTGACTGACTGACTACTGGAAACAGCTAGAGACACGCAAGCTCTCAGCATCAATGGTTGAAACTCTAGACATGTATAGATCAGACGTTGTGATGGGGTACAGTAAGAAGCATAGAATTAAACTCTGCAATTAATGATAGTCGGTATGAAAATTAAATGTGTGAAGATAAAAAGTCATACACTATAACATGGGTCTGCTTAATTAATTATACCAACTTTCTGCAATTAAAGCTCTCGAGTGAGTCTATCCTCTCCCACCGGTTTTGCATTTCCATAATTCCATCTATAGAGCAATTCTATATTATGGACGTTTCTCTATTATTCCTTCAATTTCTGCCAAAGTTAGTATCTTTAAATTTGCACCATTTCACATCCTAAAATTTTCGATAACTATTACGAATAAATGTGTAGATAATATAAGTTTAATTCACGTGTAATTAATATATGAATTTTGTGAATATTTAGCGAAATTTTTAAATGTTTCGATTAATGATTGTATTTATATTTTTACATTAAGTATTGTAGATTATTAGTCAATTTCTGTTTTCAACGTAGAAAAGTCGTGTTGCCAACTTGGCAGTTGACTATCCGTCGGCGGTGATCAATGTATAATCAGCAAGGCCACATTGCACAACTTTTTCTGCCAACTTGGCAGTTGACTATCCGTCGGCTGTGATCAATGTCTAATCAGCAAGACCATATTGCACAACTTTTTCAACGGAGCCATTGACTTGAATTATGGTTCAGAATTCGCACAGTAAAATTAATAATGGGAGATTGTTTATTACTACGATTATTTTATACATTCTTTGTTGTTACAACAAGATCGAGATTTTTTTTTTTAGGTTTAGTAATTTTTGAATTAAAAAAATAAAAAATAATAAAATATTTAAAAAAATATAAAAAAGTGACGAAGCATTAAAAAAAAATCAAGGGAGATTGGACATTCTACCTCATCCAAATAAGTAAGAATTTTTGCTCTGGGAAAGTAAGAGCGTGGGACTTGAATCCTTGCTTGGGCTCTTAGGTATGACCTAATATGTTTCTCTGACATAAAATGTTTGTAATACATATCATAATTGAGCTTGATACGTTGCATCTGGGCCAGGCTTGAGCAGCAACAAACCTGTACACGAAAGTATGATCCAAATGACCAACAGAATCCCCCCAATGCTGCCCATTTTCCTATCAACCATCAAACACAATATAATAGCACATACACAAACAACTCTTCGCTGTGAGGCCCAAAAAAATAAAATGAAAAGAAAATCAGCTGCCTCTTATCTCATAGTTCTTGCCGATCATCAGAAGTAGGATAATATTGCAGAAAAAATTCTTTAATAATCTGTATTAATCCTTTCAAATCATTACTTCCTATCTCCAAACAATCCCTTAATAAATCTCCCTCCAGCACCTCTCCTCGAACTGTCTCCACCACTTCCCTTAATGGGCCCTGCCAACACCACAAAATATACAGGTACAAATTGATATAATCATATCATTTTTTTAAAATTACAATATATGAACATAAATTCTCTGTATATAAGTTCGTATATTAAGATTTAGGGTCATTAATACATACCTTTTCTATGATTTAAAAAATTTAAATTTAAATATTAAATTTAAAAAAATTTACGCATACCTTTCATGAATTATTAATCAACTGTTAAAAGATCGCTAAAATAAAATATATTTTTAAATATTTTATTAATTAAATAATTTAATTTTGTATAAATTAATAATTAAAATTTAAAATATAATAATATTTAATATTATTAATTTATTTATATATTTTAATAATATTTAATTAAAAATTTTAAAAATAATTTTTATAAATTAGACTAATATATTTTTTTAATATTATAAACATAATTTATTCATAAAAAATAACCAATTATTTTATTTTTTATATTTTAAAAATTAAAAATTATATTTTAATATAAATTTTAAAAATTAAAAAATTATAATATTAAATTTTTTAATTTTAATATCTCATACAAAACGATACTATATTATTAATTGGATAGTAAATTTTTTATTAATTTTTAAAAAATATTTATTATATTATTTTATTATATAATTGATAAATAGTGCATTGTATAAAATAACAAAATTTAATTAACATAAAACTCATATTACACATATATAAACATATGAGACAATAAAAAAAATTATTTTAGTAAAAAAATAAAAAAAATATTTAAAATATTTTAATTTTTTCATAAAAATTAGATAATTAACAAACAATTTGAAATATATATATATATATATATTTTAAACTTGTCATTTAAATGTAAATTTTTAAAATTTCGCGGACGTGATAATTCTGCCTATGATTTAGGATTTAATTGTTTGTTGATGTGGCGCCAAATATGGTAATTATAGGAAATTATGTTGAAAGGGAAACGGAGATAAAAAAACGTACCGATTGACGAAACACGCGGAGCACCCTAGCAAATAGCCGTTTCAAAACCGAAAGGACTTTTCCGTAATTTCGACCAATCCACGCGGCTCTTTCCATCTCCGACTCAACTCTCGTCCACTCGGATAAACAGCTCATCAGCTCGTCCAAATCGGCAACGGCGCCGTACAGCTCCCCATAATCCAACTCCCTCCAGGCGTAGTTCTTCAGGTAATCCCACCCCATCGACCATGCGAATCTCCAGAACTGTAGCCCCAGCCCTCGCTCTAGCTTCTGAGCAATGAATTTGGCCCGGTTTGCCCCCGTAATGTCGCCGCGCTCGGCGCGTAGGTTGGCCACGCGAGCGAGAAGGGAGTGGGAGAGGGAGAGGATGGTGCGGTATTGCGATACGGAGAGGGATTGAGCGGGCAGTGGTACGGTGGTGGTGAGGAGCACGAGTAGTAAAGCTGTGAAAGTTGGCGAGATCTTGGCCATGGAAGATCCGACGGCTGCGAACTTTTTTTCTTTTTTTTTTCAACATTTGTAGAAATTGACCGCTCCCTCTGTTTTTTTCAACGGAACAGTACTGACTGGAGAGGGGTGAGATTTGGCCCTTGGGCCATGGGCCCGGGCCAGGTGGTGACGTGGATTGTCCGGTTTTCAGAATAGAAGCTACATTGGATCAGTGGGCTTCGAATTTTGACGAGGGTATATCATCACCTTTCCAAATTCTTTAACCCCCCCGGCCGGCCCTCTCCCCTCCCCTTTTTTTAATTTATATATCCTTTAACCTATATTAAAATAAAAAAAAATTCTTATAACACTTTATTAATTTTAAAATTGACCTTCATTATCTTCCTTTTTTGCAAACTCCGTGTTTGTTATTTTTTTCTTTTATTATTTTGATAAAAAATAATTAAGTAATTTTTTTAAAAATATGCTTAATTATAATTTGTAATAGACAAATTTTTACTAAATTTTAATTTGTGATTGAAAACTTACTTCTTAATCATCAACTCTCTCTACTTTCTAAATTATTTATTTTATCAATTGATAAGTGAACGTTAAGAATTAGTAAAAGTACTAATCAATTATACATATAGTACTTGAGATATAAATAGTATTTAATATAAAATAAAATATATAAATGCATTTAAATGTAATTTTAATTAAAATTAAAATTATAAATAAAAAAAAGGCTTTAGGAGGAATTTTGAGGGGTCACATGGTATTATTTTTTAATTACATGTGTAGAGACGGATATTAGCCTTCTAAAATATAAACTGGATTAATAACATTAGGATCCCCAAAGTTTTATGGTTTCTCATATAAAGATAAACTTCATCTATATATATCAATAAATTTCTAAATGTCTATTAAAATGACCTAAATACTATTTAAGTCATATTTAAACTTTTTATTTAACTTTAAAAACATATCAATTAAGGAATTTATGAATTTAATAGTTACTAACTTCTAATAAAGGCCACTTATTTTTGCATTTATATTTTTAATTGTGTAATTTAATCAAATAACAATTGTAACTTTAAAGTGAAAATCAATTAATCCCCAAATATGCAAGTTAAAGATTTAAATATTATTTAATATCGAGAAAACAAATTTGATATTTTCAAAGGAATTTTAATGAAAATTTTTAATGATGTAAATTAAACTTTTCAATTAACATAAAAGAAGTTAAACAAAACTTTACTTTAGTATATAATTAACTTCATTTTTTTTCATATAATTTAGTTAACAATATAAATATAAAACTACCAAAATTTTGAGATCCATGATTTTCTATTGTATCATTTTCATATAACTATTATAATTATCTCCAATTCGAAATCTACGGTCAGAAATTATAGTCCAATGTATAACTCCTTGGTTGTCATTCTTAATTGCAAGTGAAAACAAGTCGTTGAGTCGAGTCTTCTCTGTCAAATATTCCTAATACATCTCATTTATTGTCTTTTTCTTGCTTTCTGATAATATATATTTCATGAAATTTTAGTTTATGCTTGTTATTAATGCTTGGTATTTACTTATACTCCATTTAAAATTTTAATTCACATGTGACTCTCGTGTAAATTAAAAATAGAAGTTATATGATTAATTTTCTTTCATTGTTATAACCGATTTGTATACGCAACAACATTTCGTTAAATCAAAGAATGTATCATTTGATTTATCTGTATTTATCAATGAATGCTATGCTATATGATACATAAATTTATATTATTATTATCTTAATATAAAATACGTATATTAATTTCTTTTCCGTTTTAAATATATTTTAATATTTTTTGGTGTTCTAAATATTCTTTATATATATATATATATAAATGTAGATATTTATGTAAAGTGGTAGACACGTACGGTAACGTGTACTAGTTACTAAAATTCGAAAAGTTGGCGATAATGACTCAAAGATATTGGTCCTTGTCACTTTATGGCACGTGGAAGTCGTGATGATGAACTCTTTTGATAAAACTAAAGATTCAGCATTTCACCCCGCTGAAAAAGGAAAATGGAATCCATTGCTTTCGAATTTGAAAATAAATAAAATAAATCCAACGTCCACGTCCATGCATTCAAACATTAAATTATCGTTTTTTTAATAAATATTATAATACTTTCTTCAATTTTGGTCAATTAATTTTCTTTATTTATCACGTTATAGGAAAGCTTGTATTATATACATAATCTATGGTCGTGGAAAGTTGAGTATCAATGGCAATACATATATTATATGGAATTTGAATAAGGTGACCCATGCGCATGCAAATGAAAAGGCATGTATGGAAAACAAATCGGAATGAAAGAATATGATGACCCAAAATGGCGAAGATTTTTGTTTGTGTACGAATGGAGAGGAATATATAGTGACCACAGCTCCCCAAAATATCGGCGGGCCAACTTGCTCTCTCGTATACAAATGGCTTGGCCTCGTATTTTTCATTTTCGTTTTCTATTTATACGTTTCTCGTACCCAACCAGAGTCAGTACTTTCACTCTTTGTTGGTGTTGGTCATGAATGGGAATTCATTTGAAGAAGAGACCTGCATTTTGCCCAATAATCTGGTATTTATATTAAAAAATTACGTACCCACTTTCCTTTTTTCTTGTTTTATGGCTCGAGTAGTTGCCATCATCTTTATCCAAATGGGTTGTTTTGTGTTGTTGTGTCCGATCATCACTTTGTTTGGAATTTTTATATTACGGTGGAAATCCCTGACGTTCGTGTTCATTTTGTGCTTAGCCTTGGATTATTGATTTTTTTTCCTTGTATTATATTGAACGAGAAAAATGAATGGATCATCGTTAACTTGCTGCTGTTTATCTTGTTCTATATTGTTTTATCGTCTTACGCAGCTGTTGAATTCTTGTTCTTAGTTATTGACAAGTGTATCCACACTTACCCATTGATGTTTATCAAATGGTTGATTAAATGATGATATGAAGTTCTAAACTTGGTTTGTGAAATTAACAATTCTCACCAGGGTTTTCTATTCTCTTTCCTAGAGGTTTGAGTGAATAAATTGCTTGAAAACTTCTAATTGTATTATGCAATTTGTAATGTCAAACGAAAATTTTTCTGATATGATGCTTTGCAACTTGAGAATTGCAGCCTCTGTTGCAGACCAAGCATATGCCAGGGAACAAGTATAACTGCAGTCCTGTCACACCAAGAACTAGATTAGAAAGACTTCTGAGGGAAAGAGAGTTACGGAAAAACAGGTCTAGCCAACCCAATGAGGGAGAGCAAGAGCTCTCTGGGAGTGATTCGTTTTTAAATGCGGGTGAAAATTGGGGTCTAATTGATGAGGAAGATTTTGCAGCAAGATCACTTAGTGAAAATGGTGAAAGGCAAGAAGGACGGTCTAAACAACGTTTATTGGTGGTGGCCAACAGGTTGCCTGTGTCTGCCATTAGAAGGGGTGAGGGCTCGTGGCAACTTGAGGTAAGTGTTGGGGGATTAGTCAGTGCACTTTTGGGTAAGTGATACCTAAATGTTTTCGGTTATGATGTACCTCATAGTTTCAATGTATCTTCTTTCTAAGTAGATTTACTGTTTCGTTTGTTCTCAAATGATGATGTTGTTGATAACCTGTCCTTTGTTCATTGTATATTTTCTGAAGGTGTGAAGGAGTTTGAAGCCAGATGGATTGGTTGGGCTGGTGTAAATGTACCTGATGAAATTGGGCAAAGAGCACTAACTAAAGCCCTTGCTGAAAAGGTTTGAAAATTTTTGTTGCATCTTTTAACTTGAAGTTCTTTTGAGATTACGACTTGTTCACCAGCTTTGATCTTGGATTCTGGTAGTGATGTTTAACACACGTGCAGACTAATTTTATTCTTTCTCACCTAGCTCAATTTGATTGCAGAGGTGCATTCCAGTATTCCTTGATGAAGAGATTGTCCATCAATATTACAATGGTTATTGTAACAACATCTTGTGGCCTCTTTTTCATTATCTTGGGCTTCCGCAAGAGGACCGTTTGGCAACCACTCGTAGTTTTCAATCTCAATTTGATGCATATAAAAGGGCAAACCAAATGTTTGCCAAGGTGGTGAATGATATATACGAGGATGGAGATGTGGTTTGGTGCCATGATTACCACTTAATGTATCTACCACAATGTCTAAAAGAATATAACAACAATATGAAGGTCGGTTGGTTTCTTCATACACCCTTTCCATCCTCAGAAATTCATAGGACATTGCCTTCTCGAACAGAGCTTCTGAAATCTGTTCTCGCTGCTGATCTAGTTGGGTAAGAGCACTTGTCTCTCAGCATGGTGTTTTAACTACATATGAAATTGCTTGTTACTTTTATTTCTTCTCCTTAATCATGCTTTTATTTTAGATGAGTATCTTAGTATTACTAGGAAGGTTTCCTAGTTCCCTCAAATTGTAGCGCTAATAGGTTTTAGGTTTGTTGGTGGTGACTCGCAGAAAGAAATGTCCCAGTGCTTGAGCAGATTTCTTCAGTTTTTCGCGCTCCTCTGATTTATCAGTGCAAAAATGATGAATGAATGAATGAAACACTGGAGCTCGCATGCGACAGACAATGTTTGATATTGAATGCTACTCCTATATTGTGTTGATGCCAAGATATGATAGTGAATAATATCTTTCTCCTATTTCTGAAAGTGTTAGCTTAGCTAAAGATGCACTATATAGACTACTATCAAACTCTGGGTTACGACATATGCCTGTTGCAAGTGTTGAGGACAGAACTGTTGGCGGTTAACAATGAATAATAATGTCTTGGGTCTCAAGTTCTGAGAACATAAATTTGTCAGATATTAAACTATATATTTGATTTGGAAGGTACATTCAAATTAAGAAGTCTAGATTCATATTCTCTTATCTGGAGAAAGAACAAATATCAAATGCAAACCAATCAAACATTTGTCATGAGAACCTGTGTAACACTAGTAGTCCCTTACCATTCCCTGGAGTTCAGCTGCTCTAATTCTTTTCTTCCTATTGGACAGATTTTGGAATCATTGTCTTGTCTTTGGTTGGAGGTTTTCTGCTTTACCAGCTGAGTGGAATCAAAGCTGTAAATGCAAAGCAGGAAGATTTCTTAGTCTTGTTTCTGAGGAAAGCATTTTACTACTACACCTTATAAGTCTTTGAACATCACGTGTCAGTTATCTCCTTGTTAAACTGATAGGCCAATTCATGAGTTCCAACCCAAAACTATAAATTATCTTATGATACGTCTATTTGCACTTATATAGGATGTAGTTAAATTTAAGGAGGGAGTTGATTTCAATAAACAATTATCCAAAAGGAAATCTTAGAACTTTTACTCATGAACTTTAAAGTTTGTAACTTTGAAATATCCAGGAACTTTGAATATCAGGAATCTGGTTATAAAGGTGTAGTGGCTAGTGATAGGGAAGAAGAACCAAAGGCCTCAAAGTATTCACAGCTGATGTTGTTGTGCATAAGAATTAGTTTTGTGTAGCTTCCTTTGATAATGATGCATGGCTTCTGTGAAATATCAAACCTTTTCTTCATTTTGCTTTACAATTATTGTCATTATTCTGATGAACAAGAAAATGAGAAACAACTGCCAATCTGCTGCATATTAGATGCTTTTTTTGAAGTGTAATATCTTTTAGGATGTTTCTGCATATCTCAAGAGGTTAAATTATGTGGACCATCTGTCGGTAAACATTCAAAAAACTCTATTGCCTATTTAAATATCATGCATTGTGCATGGATTGCTTGACCCTTCACATAAATGGTTGCCCTTAAGAACAACGAGCTGATCCTAAAAAACTATGAATAGAGGATCAATAATTTTACATTCCTTAATTAGACTGTTCATGAACTAATAGCCTACTGTAGTAGTGTGATATAAAAATTCTAATGCTGTGTGCTATTATTTTGTGATCTATTTCATAGTACTGGAAATTTTTTATTTAAGTTCTAAACCACTATACAATCATTTAAATCAGGTCTTTTTTTATCTTTGCAGCTTTCACACATATGATTATGCAAGGCATTTTGTTAGTGCTTGTACTCGTATTCTTGGGCTTGAGGGCACACCTGAAGGAGTAGAGGATCAGGGAAGGCTGACTCGTGTGGCAGCGGTACATATTTGCTGAAAACCTTTTCATTCTTTCTTTTCATATGTACAGCTGAGAACTTGAGATTTAGATTGTGTTGCTGCATAGGTTTATGTACATTAGAAATACTTCTATCAATATGAACTCTATGAATTCATCCTCATTATTCAAATCTTTGTTTCTTTGGGAGATTTAAATTACAGTTTCCAATTGGGATAGATTCTGATCGGTTCATTCGAGCTCTTGAACTCCCTCAAGTCCAGGATCACATTAGAGAACTGAAAGACAGATTTGCAGGCAGAAAGGTGGGAGCTGCTTGTTTCATGTGAAAAGTAGTAAATATAGTTGTCATTTTTATGTTCAGTAGTAGAGATGCATATAAAACATTGTGTTGAATTTTTCAGTCTGGATCTACGTTTTAATACTAATCCAGTATATCATTACTCTCTTAATCTTGCGCATGCTTCACATAGTACTGGTGATAGCTGATTGTATGCTAACCTGATATCTATTCCAATTTCTCGAGTGATTGCTTTTCTTTTAATTCTTCTTCAAAACACTTTTTTCCTGTTTGTTATGTTTTCAGTGTCACCAACACAGAACACATAATATTCCTTAATAAACACTTTTGATATGGTTTGGTTATGCTAGCTGTTTGTTGGCCTGCACATTATCAAATCTTAATCTTATGATGTTTTACTAAATATGCTTAATAGGATTTCTGCTTCGTAGCTTAATTAAATGTTCTAATCTTTCAACAATGGGCAGGTAATGTTAGGTGTTGATCGACTTGATATGATTAAGGGAATACCTCAAAAGATTTTGGCTTTTGAAAAATACCTCGAGGAAAATCCAACTTGGCGAAATAAAGTAGTTCTGATTCAAATTGCTGTGCCAACAAGGACAGATGTTCCCGAGTGTATGTTCCTACTTAACAAACTTCTTCCTTTTATGCTGTACTCTTTTTCCTATGATTGTTATGCCATCTTTGTGCTCTTTATCATGATTGTTTGTGTAGGAAATGAGTTCAAATGGTAATGTATCATGATTAAGGTTTCTTTTTGCTCTGTGCTTGGTACTCAGTTTCCTTCAAATTGTTATTTACAGTTTACACCTTGCCAGAACAGTCACTGTCCACCAAATAAAGAAAAAATTTCCTTTTGTTTTATATACGGTGCTGAAATCTTTTAACTTTGTAAATGAAGGCATCAAATCATGCACCTTGCTTTTTTAAGGAAAAAAAGCTTGTACTATGTTTATTATTATCTCTTTTGAATAATAATACCTCGGTTTTCTTAGCATGTTTTTATGTGTTTTGCATGTACTCTTTATGGTTCTTTTCTAATATTCTATCATTTCAATGCTAATGACTGAGGTTCCTTACAAATGGTTTTTTTCCGAAGAAGTCACTCCTTTCATGGCCCGCCGGATATTACAAACCGTTTTAGTTTCAAATTTCTATGTGTTATGATGAATTATCGATTAGTTATATTCTTCATATTTTATTCTATTTGATTTCATTGCAGATCAGAAGCTTACTAGCCAGGTTCATGAGATTGTTGGGCGCATTAATGGAAGATTTGGAACTCTTACTACTGTTCCAATACATCATCTGGTTTGTCATGATCTTATTATTATCTTCAATATAGTATCATAATGACATACTGAGGAAGGACCAAAAGAGTGAAAAGAAAAAATCTGTGCAGTTGTAAGAGGAAATTTAAATAAACATTCCAAGTTGGTTTTTATCATTTTCTGCATTTTACTAAGGCCTTTTGAATGTGACATTTAGGGATTCATGTAGAAATATTAACATTATTAATGTATTCAGTAGTTGGCATGTGTTTATAAAGTACTGTAAATGTGAATTCTAAGGCAAAAGTGTCAACTTGGTAAGAAAGATTTCTATGTATTGACTTGAATATCCAATGCTTTACAAGGCTGTCCTTCTTATAGAGGAGACTACAAAGCTAAATGGAAAAAGAATCATATTTACAACAAAATTCCTATTTAATAAACTTTCCTATTATATCTCATTGAATAAAAAACAAAATCTCTTAATATTCGTTAATTTCTACTTTCCAACAGTCCCCTTCAAGCTGGTTTGAAGATGTCTTCCATAACTAGCTTGCCAATTAATTTATTGAACTTTTTCTTAGGTAGTCCTTTGGTAAAGACATCTGCAATTTGTTCAGCAGTAGGAATGTATGGCATGCAAATCCACCATCTAGTTTCTTTTTGATAAAATGCTTATCCACTTCTACATGCTTCGTTTTGTCGTGAAGAACAAAATTATGAGCAATAGAGATTGTTGCCTCGTTATCACAATAGATCTTCATAGGTGAAGAATTAGATAATCTTAAATCTTTTAATAGTTTTTTAATCCATAAAACTTCACAAATTCCTTGAGCAACAAATCTAAACTCAGCTTCAACACTACTTCTAGCCACCACATTTTGCTTTTTGCTTCGCCAAGTAACAAGATTACCTTCAACAAATGTATAGTAACCAGAAGTTGATCGTCTGTTAATAACATTTCCTGCCCAATTTGCATCAGTGTATGCCTAAATTTGTAGGTAGCCACGTCTTTTAAAAATCAAACCTCTTCCAAGAATTCTATTTAAGTATCTCAGGATCGTGTAGACTGCATCAAAATGTTCTGATCCAGGTGAGTGTATAAATTGGCTGACTATACTTATAGTAAAGGCTATGTCAAGACGTTTGTGGGACAGGTAAATTAGTCTTCCAATGAGTCTTTGATACTGCTCTCTATTTTATACTTCCTCGGTCTTGGTAGGTTGTAATTTAAAGTTAGGTTCAATTAGAGTTTTTGCTGGTTTGTACCTAAGTAGACTTGTTTCACCAAGTCAGTCAAGTTCATATTTTTGTTGGTTGACAAATATACCTTCCTTAGATCTCGTAAATTCCATTCCAAGAGAGTATTTCAGTATGCCTAAGTCCTTGATCTCAAAAGTAGCTACCAGCTTCTTCTTTAGCCTTTCCAATTCTTCAATATCATCTCCGGTAAGAACTATATTATCCACATAAACAATTAGAATTGTAATCTTATCTTTTTTGTTGTGCTTGTAAAACATTGTATGATCAGCTTGACTTTGGCAGTAACTACAACTCTTCACAGCTTTTCCAAAATGTTCAAACCAGGCTTTAGGAGATTGCTTCAGACTATATAGGGATTTTCTCTGTTTACAAACTTTATTAGGTCCATTTCCTTTCTCAAATCTTAATTTTAGACTCATGAAGACTTCCTCATCTAGATTTCCATTTAGAAAGGCATTTTATACATCCAACTGATGTAAGGGCCAATTAAAATTAACAGCTAAAGTCAACAAAACCCGAATTGAGTTTATCTTTGCTACAAGAGCAAATGTTTCTTGGTAATCAATCTCGTAGGTCTGGGTAAAGCCTTTAGCAACTAGTTTTGCCTTGAATCTTTCTATACTACCATTAGCTCTGCAATTTATAGTGAAACCTACTATTTTTTTCCCCTTAGGCAAGTTAACTAGCTCTTAAGTACTATTTTTTTTTCAGAGCATTCATTTCTTCCATCACTACTAATTTTCAGTTTGGATCATCCAAGGCTTTCTGAATATTTCTAGGGATAAACAAGTGTGAGATTTTTAGGTGAAGGCCCTATGAGGGTGAGAGAGTTTATCATAAGAAAGGTACTTAGCAAAAGGATATTTTGTATAATTTCGAGTCATTTTCTTAATAGCGATAGAAATATCAAAATCTAATGGCATTTTTTAGACAGAAATTAAAGGTGGATCAGAATTAGAAATTAAAGGAGTAGGAATACTTGTAATAGTTTGGGTACCAATGGCATTTTTTAGATAGAAATTAAAGGTGGATCAGAATTAGAAATTAAAAGAGTAGGAATACCTGTAATAGTTTGGGTACTAGTGCTCGAAGATTGAGATTGATCAGGTGCTTGAGTTATAAGTTAATCTTGCCTCTTATGATGAAGTCTCCTTCGAGTATAAACCTGAAGCTCAGTATCCGGATTCCTTTGATCCGTTTGTAGTGTTTTTCCCCTCGTTGAAGATACAATAATGTTTGGCAATATTTGACCAGGATTCCTATCTCTTTTAGTATCTTGAAGTTTTTTCTGACTTAATGTTTCATAATCAATAGTAGGGTAAGTGATATTGGGGAAAAGAGAAGTAGGAGTAATGAAAATAGTATTTGGTAATGGAATAAGAGATAAATCCCAAAAGTTATCTTCTACTACTTTCTCCGGCTAAAATTTTTTTTTATGGAAGTAAGGTTTGTTTTCCAAGAAAGAAACATCGATACTAACAAAAAAAATTTTTGTTTGGGGATGATAATACTTATATCCTTTTTTAGTAGCGGTATACCTTATGAAAATGCACTTTTAAACCCCAGGATCTAGCTTGGACCTAGAGTGGTGAGGAATATGAAGGAAAACTGTACAACAAAAAACTTTTAGTGGTAAATCTAAGTAAATTCGTGACATAGGAAATTTTTTTTTAAACATTCTAATGGTGTATTGTATTTTAAAACACATGTAGGCAGTCTATTAATTAAATATGAAGCTATCAAAACAGCTTCTCTCCATAGATATTTTGGAACATTCATAGAAAACATCATCGCACAAGCCACTTCAAGTAGATGTTTGTTTTTCCTTTCAGCAATACCGTTTTGTTTAGGGGTATCTGCACATGTAAACTCATAATGAATACCATTTTCCTATAAAAAATTTCCTAAATGTTCATTAAAGTACTCGGTTCCATTGTCAGTATAAAGAATATTGATTTTAGTTTGGAATTGTGTTTCAACCATTTTGTAAAAAACCTTAAACAGTTTTCTGCTTCGGATTTCTCATCCATTAAATATATCCAACATAAACGGGTATGATCATCAATAAAAGTGACAAACCATCTTTTTTCAGAAATAGTGGTGACTTTTGAAAGCCCCTAAACATCACTATGTATTAAATAAAAAGGTTTTAAGGAATTTAAGGTTTTGGCAAATATGTAGTACGACAACTTTTAGATAAATAACAATTTTCGCATAAAAAAATAGAGCAATCTAAACCCTTAGATAAAGTAGGAAATAAGTGTTTAAGATACTAAAAACTAGAATTTCCTAGTCTAAAATGTCAAAGCGTTATTTGTTCATAAATAAAGATAGAACTGACATTACTAAAGCCTTGAGCTTTTTTATTATTGGAGGAGTCACCATCAAAGTAGTAAAGTTCATTTGTCATCTTAGCACACTGTCAATCTTCTTCTCCGAGCTGTGATCCTGGAATTTACGATGAGAATCAAAGAAAACAAGATGACAATTAGAGTCTTTGGATAACTTACTCACAGATAAAAAGTTACAAGCTAATTTAGGAACGTGGAGAACAAATTTAAGATCAATATTTTTATAGAGTTTTATCAAACCTTTTCTTGCAATAGGTGAAAAACTACCATTTACAATTCTAATTTTTTCTATACCAGAACATGGTGAGTAGGTATTAAACAAATTAGAAGGACTGGTCATATGATCAAAAGCTATAGAATCTATGATCCAAGGAGCATTATTTGAACAATAAGAAAGAGCACTAGGTTCACTGCTTGTTGAAGCAAAAGAAACATCAGAAATACCAAATGATAAACTGGATCTTGGCAGTTTAAGAAGATGATCCATTTGCTCTTTGCTGAAGGGACTTGCTTCTGTTTTATTGGCGGTGGGTGTTGCACGACTAATCTTATTATTGGTTCTGTTGTTTTACAAATTTCACCGATTTGCCACGAATTTTCCAGCAGGTTTCCTGAGTGTGGCGAGACTTGTTGCAGTAATTACACCAAACCCATAGCTTTTCCTTTGTTTTTCTCTGGGAATTCACTGAAGCAACAAGGACAGACATCTCACCAGCCCCATTGGTGTTCTTCTTTCCCAACATCACATTTCTATAGCTTTCTTCTCTCCTTACATTTACAAATACGTCGCCAATTAGAGGAAGGGGTGGTCTGCCAATAATTCTCCCTTTTACTTCATCAAATTCCATATTCAGCCCAACAAGAAATTTGTAGATTCGATGAGTCTCCACAGTCTTCTTGTAGTGATTGGCGTCTTTAGCAGATTTCAATTTGCAGTCGTTGAATAAGTCCAAGTCTGGCCACAGTTGTTTCAGTGAGTTAAAATACTAGGTAACCGAATCATCTCTCTGTCGAATTTCATCAAGTTTCAAGGTTAACTCATAAACTTGGGACTGATTTCCTAGATCAGAATACATTTGATTGACATTATCCCAAATTCCCTAGCTGTAGAGTAGCACATGTAGTTAGAACCAATATCCTCTTCAATAGAATTGACGAGCCATGTCATAACGATTGAATTCTCTGCATCCCAAGTTGCATATGCCGGGTCTTAAGGTGTTGGAGCCTTTTTTTCTCCAGACAAGTACCTAATTTTCCCTCACTCTCGAATATACATTCGGACGGATTGAGACCACCATAAAAAATTATCACCATTTAGGTGAATAGTAGTGATCTGAAAAGAATGTGAGTCAATATTTGGGGCTTGAGTTTGAGTAGCACTGTTGTTTGGCTAGTTAATGACAGAAAGAGCAGACTCGGATGAAGCATTAGACATGATGGGCAAACAAGTTATGCAGAGGGACAGCTAGGGTTTGTTTTTCTATAAAAATCAAGGAACAAATTTTTGCTCTAATACGATGTCAGCTTGGTAGGAAAGAATTCTATGTATTGACTTGAATATCCAATGCTTTACAAGGTTGTCCTTCTTATAGAAGATACTACAGAGCTAAAAAGAAAAAAAATCCTATTTACAACAGAATTCCTATTTAATAAACTTTCCTATTATATCTCATTGACTAAAAAACAAAATCTCCTAATATTCGTTAATTCCTACTTTCCAACAAGTATGGCTTGTTATGCATTCACTAAAGTGCTATTTGGATGAAGACTTTCTTTATGTTCTTCCAACAGTGCTCTTACCAAATAACTTCTGGAGGCAATGTTGTCATTTCCATAAATTTTTGGCATCAAGAGATAAAAAATGGTCTTGCATGCATTAATTTGCATTTTTCTTGTACCTCAATGAGCTTTTAGCCTGAAATGTGCAAAGTCCCAACGCTTTCCCTATTCAATTTTCATTCTTTTTTTGTTTTTAGTTTCTTTTAATCTTTTTTATCATTCAGCTGCTGCTGTTTGCTAATCATCTGACGGTATCTAAAGCATTTTCTTCTCTATTTACAGGATCGATCCCTTGACTTTCACGCATTATGTGCATTATACGCCGTTACTGGTACTCATTTTGTGCCGGAAGCTCACAGTTGTTAATCCTATTGTCTTTATTGATTGATACTCTGTCTTAAGTACTGTGAACTTTTGTCAAATAATTAGTTAACCTCTTATACCTTCAAAATATGATCGATGAGCATTAATGGTAAACACAAACAAACATAATTTGGGAATTTTAGTTAACAGGAAATTTCATTCATCAGTTTGTGTTTATTGAATAACTTCTAGCTAGTTGTGTTTCTATTGCTTTCTAATATGAACTTTCTGTCTTTCTTGTTATAGTATATCCTATATGATTCCATAAAACATTCTATTTCTTCAAAATCATTCACACATTGATTTCTCTAGCATGCTAGCCAACTATTGGAAACGGAGCACTTTAACAAAGGCTATCTAAAACAAGTTAATCATGTGCCAATATGAACTTTAATTAAAATAGTTCATTTCTTAACACACAAATATCAGATATGGATGAAATTTTTTATCGCAAGGCTCTAAAAAAATAATGCACTTTACTTTTCTTCTTCTGCACATATTTCATTCTAAGGAACCTTGCAGATATTGGTGTGTACAGACTAGTGGCATCAATTTTAAATGTTCATTTGCTTTTTCATATTTAACTGACCTTTAATAAAATAGGCTGGCTATCATGTTCACTTAATTCTAAAAGTGCCTATGTCTGACTAGAAGTCTGCAGACTTATAATTCTTTGTTCTTTTGGGTCATTTTTGTTTTTCAGATGTAGCACTTGTTACATCTTTGAGAGATGGAATGAACCTTGTGAGCTATGAGTTTGTTGCCTGCCAAGCTTCCAAGAAAGGTGTACTCATTTTGAGTGAGGTAATCTAAATCTCTTTAAATTTATATATGATTAACTCTTTGTCAGATTACAAAAGGATAACTGTTTTTAAAATGAGTACAATGTCATTCTACATGTTTTCTCTGCCAAGTGCAGAATAGGAGGATATTTTCTTGGCTAGAAATAATTTTTCTCAGTACGTTCTGTATATTTTTTTCCATATTTATAAGATGGCACTGCATCTATCTTTTTGTACAAAGCAAAGTAATTTTCCATTTGTGATATACAGAAAGGGGCCGCAACTTTTGATTTAATGTTGTTTAAAAATTCAGCTACGGAGGATAGGATATTTTGGTGATTACAGAAATGGTATCATCTGTGATGTTTAAGTCAAAAGTACATTGCCAGTCACTGCAGAAGTGTTATTTTATTCAATTTTGAGTTTGGAAGCAAAGAATTTTGAAGAATAAAACTCTTGGAGATCAAAGTTTTGGTAATCTAACCATCAGAATTGATGCCTTTAGAACAATGAAGAGTACTCAAGAAATTTGACAGCTAGTGAACTGTGGGTTTATTACTGAAAAATTTTTGGCTGATTCAGAATGGATTGCTTTGTCATTGCAATATATTATGTGGAGTGTGATTAGGTATGTAATCTCTTATACAGGGGATGTTTTTAAAATTTGGAAATAGAAGGTAACAGGCATAGAAGTGTAATAGCCTTCATTAACTGCATTACACTAAATGAGTGGCTGTTTGCATATTGTAAATTTACAGGGATTATTAATAAAATTCTATTCATTTCTAGTTTGCAGGTGCTGCGCAGTCTCTTGGTGCTGGGGCTCTCTTGGTAAACCCATGGAATATTACAGAAGTTGCTGCTTCCATTGGTTATGCTTTGAATATGGCAGCTGATGAAAGAGAAAAACGGCACCAACACAACTTTATGCATGTGACTACTCACACATCTCAAGAATGGGCTGCAACCTTCGTAAGGTGTTGATTGTTTTCTGACTACAATTTACCTATTTTGCCTAAAGTTTGAACTCCATTCCAAACGTATGTATTTTTCATGATGAAAATCATAGAACTGGAAATAATTTCTATTTTTCTCCTATTTTCATTTCGTCATCATACACCCTACACAAGTTTGCACAATCATTTTCAGATGGAAAAATAGGAGAAAATGGTTACTTTCATTGTTTTCTAGATGTTATGAGCACTATCCTTGTTTTCTAAATAATAAATTTTAAGTTTATTCCGAATCTGTCATGGAAAACGCTTTCCTTTGTTAAGTACTTCTACTATAACCAGAACCTATGTAAATGGTAGTACTATGTGATTAGAGCTTGTTTTATAAATTTCTATTTATTGTCTTACTAAACAAACTTGTTTTATGTGTTTGTGGACCTGCAATTTATCTTCATACATTACTCTAATTCTGAAGTTATCTGACATGTAGTGAACTCAACGATACCGTCGTTGAGGCTCAAATAAGGACTAGACAAGTACCACCTTCACTTCCAATCAAAGCTGCAGTTGATAGCTATTTGCAATCCAGTAATAGATTGTTGATACTGGTATGCGTATCCTCTGATTCCCTGTAGCTCCCATGTATCGTTATTCTTAATGTAGGCTCAGTAATGGGTATTAGTTATCTTTTTTTCTTTACTGTACAAATTTAGTCTAACCCATTTTACAACTCCTCGTGTTCTGGAGATATGTGATTTTAAAAGATCGGGAAAAAGTAGGTGTCCCAGAAAAATTGTTTGTCCGACAATATGTTTTTAGATTCCTATCTCCATAAACCACATGCTTTCATATATGTTACAGGGATTCAATGCAACTTTAACTGCACCAGCGGACTTCTTTGGGAGAAGGGGTGGTCAAATTAGAGAAATGGAGCTTAGATTGCACCCAGATTTAAAAGAACCATTGAAGAAGCTTTGTGACGATCCATTGACAACGGTTGTTGTCCTTAGTGGAAGTGACAGAAATGTCCTAGATGATGTAATCTTGTTTCTTAAATGATCCGTTTTTCTGCCATTCAAATATTTACTTTTAGATTAAGAACTTCATCTGCAGAATTTTGGTGAATACAACATGTGGCTGGCAGCAGAAAATGGGATGTTTTTACGTCGTACAACAGGAGAGTGGATGACCACAATGCCAGAAAATTTGAATATGGATTGGGTTGATAGTGTCAAGGTTAAAATGTTAAGTGAAAACAAGCATATTCTCTGTAGTTTCTAAACTTTTAAGCCACTGATTGTTGATGCTTTTTCTTGATTTCAGCATGTTTTTGAGTATTTTACTGAGAGAACACCACGATCACATTTCGAGGTTCGCGAAACATCACTTGTATGGAACTATAAGTATGCAGGTAATTGACCATAAATGTGATATCATTTTCCTTGGTGATTTTTGCTCTAGAAATTATGAAGAGACTTTGCTTTTTTATTGATTCATTGATCTATTCATCTATTTTGGGGGGGGGGCGCTTTGTATTTAGATCTCGAGTTTGGAAGGCTGCAAGCTAGGGATATGTTGCAACATCTATGGTCAGGCCCAATCTCAAATGCTTCTGTCGATGTTGTCCAAGGTGGACGATCTGTTGAGGTTCGGGCAGTTGGAGTTACAAAGGTACATTCATTTTGGGTTAGCTCTGAGTGTTTCATGCTTGTGTTATTAATGAGGTTCACATTTTCTTGTCCCCATTAATCTCACTTGTATCAACAGGGAGCAGCTATTGATCGGATCCTAGGAGAAGTAGTTCATAGTAAAGGGTTGAAGACTCCTATTGATTACGTCCTGTGTATTGGACACTTTCTGCAGAAGGTATGCTTTTCTTTTGTTACAACTTACAAGCAACTTTCGTTAATAGAAGTATTGTTTTAATGCATATTTTAGCTGGTAAACATGCTTCTTACTGTATCTTGCTCAGCCTGCTTTCTTTAACGTTTACACTATTGTTATTTAACCTTGTATGATGGTCCACAGTTAGAATTTCTTATCTGCTTGTGCTTTGTTTTGGTGTATGCTCGCAATAGCTATGCTTTTTCGGAAATGGAGTTATGACAACATGCTCATGAGAGATACATTGGTTTCAAAAATTTTATGATTGAGCACTTACAGCACATATTCAAGTGGCTTTCATGAAACCAATGGTTTCAGTTGTGTTTGAATTTGTTGCTTCAGGATGAAGACATCTATACATTTTTTGAGCCAGAGCTTCCTTTCGAGCCACCTCCTCTGCCAAGAGTAAATGTAACTGATCAACTCAGGGCATCGGTGCCAGAGTTTCCACCAGCTAAAAAGGGTTCCAAGGTAGCTCGTTTTAGGAAACAACGGTCATTATCTTCCATAGAAAGAAAAGTAACCAATTACTTGGCTAGTGGTATTTGGCGGCCTACAATGCGTGATAGAATGTCACTGAATGAGGGTTCTTCAGTACTTGATATGAAGGGTGACAATTACTTCTCTTGTGCCGTTTCAAGAAAGCGATCAAATGCAAGATATTTGCTTGGATCATCAACTGACGTTGTCACACTCTTAAAGGAGCTAGCAGAGTGTGTAGCATCAAGTTGAATGAAGAAGAATTTGATATCATCTTATAATTCCGCAGCAACCGCCAGACTTGTTCTCATGAACATGTTCAGTCTTCCCTGGCAACCACTTTACAGAGATCAATCTCTTCCGTTTGTCTGTTCCCTTTTTTTCCCCTAAAATCCATAGTTAGCAAATGGAAAACGGTAGATAGATAAGATAAAAATGAAGTATTCAACGATACTTTTATGGGATATCAGTGAAGAAAAAAAAAGAACAAATAAATTAAAAATGTTAAAAGTAGATATTCCGTGTGTGGTTCATGTATATTTGTCTCAAGATGTGTTTCTTTAGGCAGAATAAGTTAAAGGGCTTGGGTTGGCTGTTTATAATACAGAGATGGGCACAGTATCTAAGAGTGGAAGAGCTAGATAGAGTGCTATACTCAGCCTCAGAAAACAAAGTTGTTTTTGTCATTATTATCTAATCTCTAATCTCTAGCATGCAAAAAGACAAGACCCGGGTTGAATTTACAGTATGGTCATACAGCTAGCTAAGCCTAAGCAAACACATGTTGCAACCCAAAAATTAATTCATGAGGTGCCCTCTACGTTAATACACACAAAAAAAAAATATTGCGACCAGGACAGATGGATCGCAAATTGGTCCAGGCAAAATCATCCATCTATTTTTGTGTTTGATTCATTCCCTCTCCCTCTACTTGACGTCGTTGACCTTTAAACTAAAATTGGACAATTAATTTTATTCTCAATAGCTCTTTTCATAAAGTTAAAAATTCATGTCTCCCTTCAAGCGCTTCCAAATCATCAAACACTAATTGACATACAGATAAAAAGGTCATCCAGTAAAATTTAGTTGTGTATAACTTTTTAACTTTTAACTTTTAACTCTTTTCTTTTCTTTTTTCATTAATTTGTGGTTTCTCGGTGGATACATATATAATGGATGAGAAAACCAACAAATTGTAGTCCTTAATTAGCACATGTAGCAATTGGACTTGAATTCTTATTTGCTAATAAGTTCTATTAATGAATTCTTGCGTGCTGATAATTAAAATTTTATATATAAAAATGTCTTTTACGATGAGGATTCTCTCCGCAAGTTCAGGCATATATAGGATCGAGTTCTAATAGCAATCGAAGTGCACCGTGACACAAAATTTATGTAAATAAAATTGTTGTTAATTAATACAACAATAAAATATTCACACACATAACAATAAAAAGTATTATTGAATACAAACTCATTCGTAAAAATTGACAATACACATGGTGTATTATTGAAAGATAAAAGATTCGCTAAATATTAATTTTATTAATTTCTAGTTATATATAAACAATTTACATATATAACCAAATTTTATTAAATTATTGTTCGGATTATACACAGGAAACCAATCTATACTATACTTTCTCCTTCTCAATCCTCTACTATAAGAAGAGGGACCGTTTCGATTTCTACATACTACTTCTTAAGTTTATCTCCTATAATAAAGTCTCATTCTCTTCACCAGACTCCCCAAATTGCAATACCATTACAAAAACATGAAGACAATCTTTTTATTCTCTCTTCTTCTTCTCCTTCCTCTCTTAGCCTCTTGTGCAAAAAAACAGGTTCAAAAATAAATTTTGTTCTCACTGAAAAGTTGTAGCTTTCAATTACGAATGTATATATGTATATATAAGTTAATATATGGTTTTGGGATTAACTATACGTTGCAGGTTTACATAGTGCACTTTGCTAAGGACATTAATGGGGAGAAAGCGTTGCATGAGATAGAAGAAACCCACCATTCGTATTTGCTCTCTGTGAAAGATAATGCAGAAGATGCTAGAGCTTCTCTTTTATACAGTTACAAGCACAGCATCAATGGCTTCTCTGCACTTCTCACCCCGGATGAAGCTTCCAAGCTTTCTAGTACATATATATCTACTGATTTAAATCATTAATTAATATATTATATCTCTCTTGTTTTTTCATTAATTAACGAATTGAATGACAGAAATGGAAGAAGTGTCATCAGTTTATGCAAGCAAAGCGAGGAAATATTCATTGCATACCACAAGATCATGGGAATTCGTAGGGTTGGATGAAGGAGAAAAATATGAGTGGAATCGCTTCAAAAAGGGAGGAGATTTCTTATCCAAAGCAAAATATGGTCAAGACGTAATAGTTGGAGTCATCGATAATGGTAAGCAATAATTAAATAAAAAAACACTTTTCTGATGTGTTTTGTCTTCTTACATTGAAGTTCTGTTCTTCATGTGACTCCATTTCTTATCGTTTTTGTAGTTTTGTATGGAAATTTGCTAAAATGTTTTCTTTGTAATTTTTGATCATTGGTTGGTTTTTACCAGAGAAATATATACAAATAATTGCATGTGAATGTGTAAGATTCTTTATTTGGTTTAATTTTTGGTTTTGTGGTCAATATTATTAGGTGTATGGCCAGAATCAAAGAGTTTCAGTGATGAAGGAATAGGACCGGTTCCTAAATCATGGAAGGGAATCTGCCAAACTGGAGTTGCTTTAAAGCCTTTCCACTGCAACAGGTAAGTTAGCAAGCAATTTCCTAAATCTTATGCTTTTTTCCGATTAGGGTTGCGTGTAATTTAGACCAAAAGAGTTGCCATGTGGAAGATTCTATAGTGAGAGCATGCACTTGTCTAGCCGCATAAATTAAATTCAATAGACAACTTTAGAAAAAGAGCATCCTTTCATTTTCATTTTCATTTTCATTTTCATTTGGGAATAATAAAAGGAATCCATGCAGAAGCAGTAGTCTACAGAAGCAAAAGACATTAATTAATTTCAACCATGAATTGATGATGTTGGCTTATACATATATATAATAGTCTAAAGTAAACGTCATTCTCATCAACCTAAGGACCAAACACTCCGCACTTGCAATTCGCATCCCATTCCCTTTCAAAACTTCAGGAATTATCTTTCATGACCATTTATGTTATGTACTTATAATAATATAAAACTATATCTATATATAATCTAATGATATGTGCTTACACTGAAAATTATGTTACGGGGGCTGTTAATAAAGAATCGAAGACACTTCTAGTAGTAAGTAGTGTAAATAAATTATAATATCATGGGCCAAGATGGCCACCTTTTAATTGTTTGTTTTCCAAAAAACCAAAGAAGCTATTTTCAGTGACAGCATTCGATCTTGGCAGCTTCTGCAATTGTATTGCAAAGAAATGAGATCTTATTGGTGTTTTGTATTTTAATTGGCCATTATTATCTTTGGATTCTTGCAAACTCTTCGTGAATCTTGTGACTGTTTATCATTTCGATATACATGCTGGCCCCGGCCCCCGAGCATTAGGATCAGAATTACTGATCATTACTGATTAGTGATCTGTCTGTTTTTCTGATTCGTTTTTCAAAATCGTTTTTAATTGTTGCTGCAAATTTTGTGTATGTGATGCAATTGGCTGGTGTCTAACTAAGTTGCGAACTTTCATGAGCTGAAGAAGTTGCATAATATTGTCTTGGAAATAGTACAGCACCTGACAGTCTTCTAAGTGATTTATATATATATATATATATATATATATATATATATATAAATTAATAGACATTATTCAATCCAGATTTCCTGACGAGGATAAAAACTCAGCATGAAAGTATCCTTCTCTTATTGTAAAACGCACATGCATTTTCTCTTTCAGAATTCGTATCAATAATTTTTTAGAACAAAATTGTTGAAAATTACTCAACTTTTTGTATAATAGTACAATAAAATCTAAATATTCTCCTCTCTCTGTCTCTCCTTTTTTCATTTTTTTTTACATTTCTCCATACATAAAATTCGTATTCTAGGCATAAGAGCCCGATAAGAGCTACAATTTCAGAGACCAAAATGGTGAAAGCTAAGTTTAAAAATATATATTTTATGTTTCAAATGATGAAATACTTTCATAATTATTTCAAAATGTCTATGGTGGCTGAAGGTCTGACGTCCCTATTGTATTATCTGTAAAAAAATTTATTAATCTTATGATAAATGTAGTGTGTAACAAAATTATTAGATGTTAATATGAGTTAAAAAAATTAGACATTTTCATTAAAAATCAGTCTTTTTTATTAAATACTTCTGATAAAACAATAGCAAACATAATATCATGAATTAAATAAATGCATATTTATTTTTTGAAAATATGGCATTATTTTTGCAGGAAGATAATTGGAGGTAGGTACTACTTGAAAGGTTTCGAGTATGCCAACGGTCCCCTCAATGCCACGGAGGACTGCCGTTCCCCACGTGACTTGGACGGCCACGGGACCCACACAGCATCCACGGTGGCTGGCCGCCGGGTTCATAACGCCTCAGCATTTGGTGGGTTGGCACGCGGCACGGCTTCCGGGGGAGCCCCATTTGCCCGCCTGGCCATTTACAAAGCATGTTGGGCTGTTCCTCGCACATCCAAGGCCGATGGAAATACATGCTTTGAAGAAGATATGCTAGCAGCCATTGATGATGCCATTAGCGATGGCGTTCATGTCCTCAGTATATCAATTGGCTCAAATGGTCCACTTCCTTTTAATGAAGATGGTATTGCAAGGGGTGCTTTAAATGCTGTGAAAAAGAATATTGTTGTTGCTTGCAGCGCTGGAAATTCAGGTCCTGCTCCTTATACATTGTCGAATCCAGCTCCATGGATTATTACCGTTGGTGCTAGCAGCGTTGATCGTGATTTTCTTCGATCTGTTGTGCTAGGAAATGGAATGGAAATCACTGTAAGAAAGTTGATATACATCATGCCTTCTTGTAATTAATTATTTGTTTCTGGTAACTTACATTATTTTTGTTTGTATGTTTCCAGGGAAAAACATTCACTCCTTACAAACTTGAGAAGATGCACCCATTAGTATACGCAGGAGATGTCGTTAACCCTGGATCAGTGCGCCAGAATGAATCAGAGTATAATTAAAAAATTGGAGCTGTTTTTGCTTTTAAGTATTGTCTGGATCCTGGAAATTAATTGATAATTGAGCTGATTTTGATTGCAGTCAATGTCTTCCTGGTTCTCTTGCGCCTGAGAAAGTGAAAGGAAAGATAGTATTTTGCAGGCGAGGGAGTGGAGTTAGAATGTTGAAGGGTCTGGAAGTGAAGAGAGCAGGAGGTGCAGGTCTTATATTAGGAAACAATCTAGCATATGGAAATGATATACCTTATGATCCTCATTTTCTTCCAGCGACTGGAGTGAATTACAATGATGCCATGAAAATTTATTATTACATCAGGTCTACCAATAATCCAATGGCAATGTTCAAACGAGCCAGAACAGTTATACACTCTCAGCCAGCACCTTTCATGGCTAGCTTCTCCAGTAGAGGTCCAAATGCAGTTGATCCTTACATTCTCAAGGTAAATTTGCAATAAAGTTCCTGGAACATTGATACTCATTCTAATGTGAAATGGAAAAGGGAGATAATTGTTTACATTTGTTGACAGCCCGACATCACAGCTCCGGGATTCAATATATTGGCAGCTTGGAGTGAAGCTTCATCGCCTACAAGGATGCCAGAGGATAAGAGAATTGTAAAGTATAATATATTTTCAGGAACTTCCATGTCTTGCCCCCATGTTGCTGGTGCATCTGCTCTTCTCAAAGCCATTCATCCCAACTGGAGCAGTGCCGCCATACGATCAGCCCTTATGACCACAGGTTATCAAACTTCCAACATCCGTATGGTATTTCTGCTGATTTTAATGGCATGTACCTTACGATTTTGATCATCTTGCAGCATTAATGAGAAACAACAAGGGTTTGCCAATAACAAATGAAGGAGATGGCAGCATAGCTACTCCATTTTCATTTGGTTCTGGCCACTTCAATCCGACAAAGGCAGCCGACCCTGGTCTTGTATATGACGCCTCTTACAAAGACTATCTTCTCTACCTTTGCAGTGCGGGACTTACCAACGCCGACCCATCATTCAAGTGTCCAGAGGAGCCACCTTCAGCCTTCAACCTCAATTACCCATCAATCGCAATTCCTAAGCTTTACGGCAGTGTCACTGTGGAGAGGACAGTCACAAACGTTGGTGGCAGCAAGAGTGTATATTTCTTTACCGCAAAACGACCATTTGGAGTCTTCGTCAAGGCCTACCCACGTATTTTGTTCTTTGATCACGTTGGCCAGAAGAAGAGGTTCACCATTACAGTAACTGCAACAAGAGCAATATTAGGACGGAATCTCGGAAATCGGTATGTTTTTGGGTCGTACAGCTGGAGTGATGGACTTCACCTAGTAAGAAGTCCAATAGCAGTGTCTTTCGCATAGATTATTCTTTCCATAATTGTCCTTCTGTGGTTTGTATTTGATCATGGTACAAATTACAGAAGCATAGAGAAAGAAACTACATCTGAAACTTGTTTGGAGCATTGATTCGTAAAATTTATATTTTCTCCTAAAAAATTTGTGATTGCTATAATTACATTGACCTTTTAATACATATATTTTCATACATCTTTCATAGGTTGTTCTGGCATTTTCTTCTCTTTAATAGGATTAAAAGTATGTCCCTAAAGCAAAAAGGTCTTCAGCCAGTTGAATCATGTTCATCTTCGTACCATGCATCTCTTCTCACTCTAACTCGTTCACCATTAAAATGGATGAATTTCCATTTAGTGAGATACTTTTTAAGAACCAGCTTCTGCTTGTCATCTTGACCTAGTCTCTGAAAGGTGCGTGCAATTCTCCTGACAGTATCTTCATTTGGTCTTACACCCAGCGCCTCCATGTCTGCAAATACCTAAACATACAGAGAAAATTTTATAACCTACCTTACATGATTCTTATGCAATAAAGCAAAAGCCCCAAATATTCATTTAAAAACAGCAACAGTAACAGAATTAGTTTTAATATACTAGAGTGCGAGGGGAACTTGCATCCATTTCCATTACCTCAATAATCTTATCTGGCAAGTCATGATGATCATAAAAAGAGATCATCCTCGAAAACAAATGCTTTGAGATAGAGCGTGTCTATGCAAAATCATTTCCATAATGATTCAGCTTCATCTACTCTGATCCTTGTCAAATGCTAGGAAAAGTGTGTCGTATGTTCCCATTGTTGCTCCTTGACCTTTGCTCAACATCCATTTTGCAACCTGAGAATATCAATTTTTTCATTTATAGGATGTAACCTATAAACGTATGCAATACATATTAAGTTTTTCATAAGTTTCTTATTCCATTCAGATCATTTTGTATAATTGCTTTCAGCAGTGTGCTAGTACAATAAGAACCTTTAAAAGAGGGACTAATGGACTTAAGTGGCAGAAAACCATAGCCTACAGGGTAAGTCTGAACCTACTTTGCCTTACGAGAAGGCTTGGAAGCATATTGGGAGCCTCACTTTTCAAGGGTTGGTGCCAGACCCATTCTTGCGTTGACCAAAAACAGAGCTAACCAATAACATTGAAAATGCTCATATTGCAATATATCAGGCCAACATAAAATTGCCAAAAATTCTGTTCACCTATGAAGTTTTACAATTCTATGAATTATACCTGAATTACACGCCGCCATTGACCCCTCCTCCTGAAAATTCTTAAAGCCTTAGCTGCTGCAATCAATGGAAATTCTGTCTCCCAAGCCATCCATTTATCTAGTGCTCCATAAACAGCCTCTTTTTCCTTAGGCAGTTCAGAAACCTATCATTCTAAGGTTACAATCATATATGACCAAGGACAGAAACTCATTCTCTGTTTTTATCCAGCATTAACAACTGAGCATGAAAAAAAAACATCAAATATGTATCTTGTTGGAATGCTCGTATAAACATAAAACAGAGGAGCCACCCAGCCAATAGCTGGGAGGTAAAAGAACTCACGCCCTCAACAGTTTAAGGGTTGAGTTTCAGTCCGGCTTTGGCAGGACTCTTCCCCACCAAAAGTGCAGGACATATATCCCTCCAAAAATGTCCAGTGATAGTAGAACATGTACAAATAACTAAAAAACTTACAATTCTTACAAGACCGAGTGCCTTTTGCCCAGACCCAGCCGATTCCCTTTTCTTCCACAAGTGTTGCTCTTTCTTTCCTATCTTCTTTACTATTTGACTGCATTTGATGGTTAAAGTTTGTAAGCAAAATCGAAAACAAGAATACGTAATATGGCTGACATTCTTTAGAGAATGCACAATTAAACTTTAAAAGAGAGCAGCAATTGTAGAAAGTAAAAGAACTAGTATGACTAAATTGAACGCAGGAATTTTAATAATAGCTTGTAACCTATAAAGCAAGAGAAAACACCTAGTTCGTAGCAGCATCAGAATTTGGTAGCGGTGGTTTATTTCGATTGAGAAAGCACTTGACATGGGGATTGCTTGTTACCTACATTGCACAAAGAGCTCGTAAAAAACAAACAAATAACCAATTTCAAAAAGAAAAGAGGGGTTAACTATTCTTGCTTCCCTTGGTTGAGAGAAAAACAAAACCAGGTGCACTTTGCAATGGGGAAATTCTGGTATTTGAAAACGCAAAACCCATGAACTGAGCTACTTCAGCTTCCTTGATCTGAGAAATCACTCAAGCTTTTCAGTTGAAGAAAATACTTGCATAAAAGAGTAAGAGACTTAAAATGTATATGCCTGACTTAATTCCTTGTGATAAAAATGGACAAACAAAACGAAATTACGCCGCCAAAAACCACCATAAATAAATAAATGAATTTTCTACCTCAACCATCTGTTTTGAGCATGGAATTCTCTATGATGCCTTGAAATGCACTGAGAACACAAAATTTCTCGATAGTTTATGGCATTTCCATGAGTAGTAAAATATCAGTTATCTTGCAGACTCCAGGAAGAGACACAGAACGCGAAAGAATTTTATCTTCTTTGTGGGTTTGGGCTGGGCCGATTTTTTCAATCAAGCCCATCAATATTGGGTTGGGCTTCATCTAGAAAAAACTAATGGATCACTTATTTTCTTGCAAAGAAAAATGGAGATCAAATATACTTTATGATTTGACTTTTATTTGGCATGAAGTATCAATTTTCCCTTGACCAAATTCCTATCTTCAAGCCGAGATTTTTATATTTCAAATTCAAAGTGAACCAATTAACTCAATATTCCTATATTTCTTCGAAAACCATCCACAAGAGAAGATTTTATCTTCCTTCCTACACCATCTTGAAGTTTTTGTATGCTTCAAGAAAGGAATAATATTGTATATGGGCAAGGTTTTCCCTTCTCATACTTCACCCAAATTTTTATACATATCCTTAGCTAATAACAATATAACAATGTTTAATAAATTAATAAAAACAATTCATCTATCTATCTATCTATCTTCAATCTAAAATTATAATCAAGACACAATAACACTACATTTTTTTTAAAATTAAAATATAAAATTTATACTTCAATGAATAGATTATATAATGTAACATAATCAAAATCTATCGTACACTTACGTATCATTCAACTTTATCAATTTATTTCAATCCCAAATTTGACCAACACTAAACTACTACTGATGGCCAAACCCTAGTGCCGTGATACAAAGACATTGCCTACGCAAACCAAAACTTAACCACAGACAGGGATGAGATTGAAGTCACAATCACTAGTGTGTATTTATTAGGGATATCTAAACAGTAGTAGGTAATTTGCATGCATGGTAAGAAAAAGACCGATGCTATAGAGTCCAGACAAATATGGGCATGGGTGTTGTCATTTTCTTAAAAAGAGAATATGGACGTCAAGTACCTTAATTTTGTTTGTTTGTTTGTTATCACTAGCCACTCTATTTCTCTTACGTGGTGGTTTTCTATTGGTCGGACTACTTCTATAGTCTTTTGTTAGATTCTCCCTAGTCTTCTTATTATTTATAGTTAAATAAAAAATAAAAATACCCACACGCAAGTTATAATTCCATTTAAATTTGAGGTGTTATTTATTTAATTTATTGATATTTTTATGGAATAATCACGTATGGATGCTTATAAGTATTGAGTAATCGTTTTTATAAGGTTAAACCTCAATTTTTATTACGATGTATCTTAAATCTTTCAATTTTTTTATAATAATCAATTAAATAACACTTTACTATGTAAAGGGTATTTTAAGATTATACCTTAAAAAAAGTGATGATGAATTATAAAGCACTTAGTTGGACACACTTGGAACCATAGATTATGTACTACTAGGATTTGATTATTAAAAAGAAAGTACTCAAGCTATTAATCTCTTGAAGAAATTTTTAATATATTGTTCTTATAGCTATTAACAATTAACTACTTGATGAAAGAAACGCGTTGTCTCTTCCAATATTACACGCACAGAGACTTGCACGAAAACAACGGGCAGGGGACGTGGCACCTAAGCAGAATAATTGAGATTCTCCGATGATGTCATCCACCAGGGGCGTACGCTTAGGGGCTTGTCGTATTCGAAATCATTCTGGGTCTGGATAAATTAGGTGGGACCGTCGTCTCTGACGCGGCGCATGAGCCGTGGGTTACGCCCGGCTGATTTGATTTGTAGCTTCCCACCTACGCTTTTTACCCGATCATTAACGAATATTACAGCTCTCGAGTTTCCATTATCTGTAGTTTAATTTGATTACTGCAAGCAACTCAGCTGCCTCCCGCCGGCTCGGCTTCGTTATGGAATTGGGTATTTTATGGTCTTGTGGATGTTAATAACGTGTTTACGTGGCGTTTTAAGCGTTTTATTTTCATAAGAGTTTTTTAAGAATACATATTTTAAATAGTTATCACAATTTGTTGATTTTAAATAATATAATTATACCATCTGACCATTCAATAAATAAAATAAAATTTTAAATAATTATTTAAAATGTATGCTTCATAAAATTTTCAAAAATAATGTACCATTATACATGTGCTTCGCAAAATTTTCAAAATTAGTGGTTAGAGAAGATATTTGACTAAAAATAAACAATTTACACAAACTCAAACGTGTGAAATCATGTGACATAAATTTGATCTTTTCATATGTTTCGTTGAAAATAAAATTCAAAATTTAAAAGTGAATAAAAGTTTTGGTTAATATTAATGTGAAGAGAAATTAAAAAAACTCAAAACTGCACAGAAATGGAGTTAGTTAGCGAGCGAGCCAAATAAGTCCAAGTCAACAACATATAGTTAAGCTAAAACTAAAAACAAGCAACAAGAAAAAGAAAAGAAAATCCGTAAGCCGCAAGCAAAGTAGCTGTGTGTTACAGGCAGCCGACTATTCATCCTTCGATCCTCCATAATACACACAACCTCTTCTAAAAATAATTAAAAATAAATTAATTAAACTCAAATACTAAAACGAAGACTTACAAAAACAACACAGACACACAGCGGAAGCATAGAAAACAAAGCGCAATGACTTTCAGAAAAAACAAGATGCGGGGAGCGCACTCAAATGCCACTTTTACACTGACGCCATCTGACGCCACCAACACAATACAAATTAACAAGTAATCATTTAATCAATTCATTCTTCATTCTATAAATTCCCGGCTCTCTTTCCACTATTCCATTCCTTTCCTCGATCACATCCCACACCTTCAATATTTTCCCTCACTTTCTCTCTGAATAATCTGAATTTTCCCTTATTTCACTTTCCCAGATGGCCGAAGAGCTCCAGGAATCTGAGGTGATATTCTCCGATTACGGGTATTGCAACAACGACGACGAAAACTTCAGTTACCAGGAAATGGTTTTGTCGACGAGGCGCAATAGGAATACACGGGGGAAGAAGAAGAAGAAGAGTAAGTCGTCGACGGAGAATTCTGTTCCGGTGAATATAAGTATCCCGGATAACATATTCCAGTACGTGGATACGGATGAATTTGAAGAGGAATATGAAGATGGTAAAATAATTCCGCCCCATGTAATTGTTGGGAGGAGAATTGCAGGGAAAATGGCGTTCTCTGTGTGTACAGGAAATGGAAGAACATTAAAAGGAAGAGATTTGAGTCAAGTTAGGAATTCAATTCTTAGAATGACTGGTTTTTTGGAAACATAATAATTCTTCAATCAAGGAAGTGGAAAAAAAAATATATTAAAAATTAATCCTTTCCTTCGATATTGTTAATTAGTTAAATTATTATTATTAATATTCGTTGTAATTTTTAGAGTTTTATGGGATTTTTTATTTATTGTAAAACAAAAAAGAAAAATTGTAAATAGAGTCAGAATTATCGATGGTGGTCATTTTTTATTTTTATTTGATTTGATTTGATTCGGTTTTCTTGGGTTGAAGAACCTGTATATATTAAATGAATGAATGCAGCAGATAACAGCTTGGAGAGATTTGTCTTGACTGGGACAATAACCCGACAGCAACAGGAACAGCTGTTCTAATTTCCAGAGAAATGAACCATAACTGGATTTCATGGGCTTAATGTGAAACTGCCGTTCTGCTGCGTGCTCTCTCACTGCTGTATTCATGTTTTTCATTTTCCTTCTTGTGTTGTATGGTTTTACTGCATGTTTTTTCTTTTTACAGTTAATTCACATGCACCCTGTAATATAATAACTTTACTATATATGATAGCTTTGTTCATTTGATAATGTCAATTGTCAATGTCAATAAAGATAACTAACTAAATAATCTTTGTTAATATATAAGTGAATTCAGCTAAATTTTGATTCTAATATATGTATTACAAATATCAAGTGGATCTTAATTTTTTTATGATTGACTTAATTTGAGAAATTAGATATACAAATATTTTAATATCACCACGTGCTTTTGTCAATTTTCTAGTGCATCATTTATTTTTCTATATTAAAGACAAGTTCTATAGTTAATATTTTAATCAGTAATAACAAAAGTCTAATTAAGTAACAATTCATTAACGTTTTGGGGGTGGGGGATCTCTCGGGTCTCTAACTGTTATTAATTAGGTAGCACCGGAATTTAGGGATCAAACCTGATTTACGCAAATAATTAAATAATTTTATTTAGCAAACTTTGGTTTAGCTTCAAAAGTCGTATTAAGTTATCCCAATTCAATTTTAAACGCTTTCACTCTCTTTTAATTACTATTAGAATAATTATTCTAACCTTTTGCAAAAGACTTAATTTCTAATTTTTGAATAATGATTAAGCAATTGAATTATTCTAATAATTCGATATCAACATGACCTAATAATGTTGCATATTGTATATTTCCAACAAGCTAGCCTTACATATTTTCATAATTACAAATAATAAGAAAAAATACATTATTATTAATATTATTATTCTTAGTATTATAAATGAAATTAATTTAATATTATTGATTAAGGAAAATAACTCCTGTATATTAGATATACGTTACTATAATGTTAAAGAATTAATTTAAAATAATAAAAATGAGGAAAGTCTGGATCCGAATAAAAACAAAGGGGATTGACAACGAGGCCACATGAGACACACGAGGATACGGTTTGATGTCAGAGACACGTGTTCGATAATGATTAATTTGTCAAATAAAGCCCAGACAATGTCAGCTCATTTTAAACTACGACGTGGACCACATCAGAGCCAGAGATTCCTCAAACTCTCTCTCTCCCTTAAAAAAACATATTATTAATAATATAAAAAAGGATCAATAATATCCAGGTCTCGGATTCTTTGTGAAATCGTAATTAAAGATAATAATTTAAAATTTTGTCCCAAATATATGTGGCCAGCTTCCATTAACAAAATTAATGTCAACCGCTATTCTCCTGAAAATATCGAAATAAATAACTTACTGAATAAGGGATAAAACAGCCAAATTACTGATTTGATTATATCCTACTACTTCTTCTTGCTTGGGGATCTACTTGAGGATAATTATAAATTATATATGCTGATAATGATTTTATCAAACTCGGGGATTCAAATGTTATAATCCCGTAATGTTATTTCTAACTTGTCGGTTTGCTCTTTCCAACGCGAATTCCGTTGGGTAGGCGGCTTCCGAGATTGAGAAAATAACGAAAAGATAATACAAAATTGAAATTTAAAATTAATCCAAATAAGTTAATTGTATGACGAAGTTGATGAGTCAATCAAATCTAACGTATAAATGAGTTTTTCTTTTCCCTCTTCGAAATATTTAATTAAAAGAAGAAGAAATAAATGAGTGGTTGGTGGGAAGCAACCTGGAGAAATTTGTATTGAAAGTCTGTTATCTTCTCGAGGGATTGTCAAAATGCAAGAAGATTTAAGAGTGATTTCGTGTGAGTTAATAGATTTGCTAACGTATTTGATAATTAAAAGAGAAAAGTTGGAGATATCTGGATGTAGGGAAAGAGGGAGGGAAGTTAGAGAATAATTAGAAGAAAAATAATTTGGAAGTACGAGGGGATAATAAGAGAATATAGGAGGGTACACATTTTCTTTGCCTCTTTATTCTTTGCCTTATCAGAAATAGAAAAATATATATATATATATATATATATATATATACATATACTTTACACCAGTGGTAGTATAACAATTAAACTGAGAGATAATTCTAATACTTTTAATAAATAAAAAATTAGAAAATCAAAAAATTAATCCAAAACGATACAACATAGAAAATAGTAGACTAATGGTAATGGGGACCAAATATTTAAGAATCTAATACGACACAAATTTCATTAAAATTAAAGATTTAAAATAGTAACACCAAGAATGAAAGGTGAAGTTGCCTAACCAATCATGAAGAATAGCTAATTTCCATTTCCCAAAAAACAGGACAGAGTAAGCTTTTTCATGCCAACCCATTTCACTAAATTTGTTAACCAAACCAAAAAAAAATCATTATTCAGATTCCAGAACCCAGAAGAAGTCCACATGATGATGATGCGTTTGTCAATTTCACAAGAATAATATAAGATAGTTTACAGTAAGAAAAGGTTTAATGTAGCTATCGTCATCCAAAAAGAGAAAGTTTGCATTATATATTATTAAGATAATAGAAAATGACATGAAAATAATTCAGAGATAGAGAAAGATACGTGTTGGTAAGAATTCAATTCCCTATAGTTTTCGCTACTCAATACTATTGGAGTAAACTATTATATTCTCCTCTTCTTTCAATAGCATCTAATCTATACTCTTCATTACTGTCTATTTAACCACTGTTTACTTTGTTGATAAGACCAACGTGTAGACGTTATTGTCTATTACAGCCGAGATTTATTCATGTAGGTAGATAGATTATTAATAAATATTACTTGTCCAATAAAATTAAACGCTCAACAAACATTTTAGTGAACGGAGCACAAACATGTCATGAGTTTCTTAATAACTAAACTAGTTTTGGGACCTAATAGTACCAGCCTTATCCTATGCTGCAATTATATCTTATTATTGAAGGATAGAACATATCTGATGGTTAATGATTATCCAAATGCCAGCTTGATGACAAGGAATTTGGGGACAATGCATTATGCTTTCTAGTGGGTCATTAAAGCATGTTTTCCTAGAACTTGATTCTTCTTTAAAATAAATCAGAATCATTTTTCTTAGTTTAATCTTTCTGTATTAATTGAATAAAGTAGGTAGCATTCACAGAAAGTGGAGTGTCAGTAATTTTGTGTTTGTGAGCAAGATTCAGAATCCTTTACACATACGAAATAATACACAGTTCCAAAACTAAGATAGATCACGGAAGTTTGACCCAATCATACAACAGTTTTAACAATAAAAATTACAGAGAAATCATCAGTGCTTTCTACAATAGCAGTTTCGTATAAGTGAAAACTCACAACAGCAAAATGGTGACAAATTCAACTTACAGGAATATGATGTGCAAGGAATTGAATCAATGTGCTGTTGAAACCTGAAAAAGCCTCAAGTTATCCAATATGAGGGTTGGAGTTCTATCAGCCTGAATGAAAGCAAATGGCAAAAGTTAAAAGTTACCACGAAGACACCAATTTAGAGCAAGTGAATCAATGAAAGGAAGTGAACATTGCCGCTTACATTCTGCAAAGGAAAATGGACTCTAGTGTCTAGAGCTCATGCTTGTGAAAGAAAAGGAGAAAATGGATGCTCAGCCAAAAAAATATCTGGTTAAATAGTATGCAAATTCAGGATCTCCGTGATGGTAAGGATGACTTCTGGCTTTTTGGTACATAAGCAAACTGGCTAAAATCCACTGGAGCAGATGACCTTCAGAGGATGAAACCAAGTCCTCAAGTCATTGACGATGTTTATGTCTAATTATATATTTTAAAAGCAGAAACATTATTGGCACTGGTACTGGATTAGACTACCTGTCAGTACAAGTGTTTCTAACATCTTTTAGAGGAGCACGAAGACCACTAGCACGAGAACCGGACGAGAATCTATATTTTGATATTGCTGAAACAAATTTTTCCATTGATTTCTCTGCTATTTCAGAATAACAACCCAAGTGTGAAATGTTGGCACCAAACTTTGCTTCATCAGTTTCTGTCACCAAAGTTTTATCAGGGTTACGTTCATGATAACCTGGAGGATAAAAGAATCAAATTAACAGTTAACAAAACTCCTGTGTTGGCATTGGTGATCAAACAGTGACAGCATAAGCAACTTAGCAGTTAGCATCAACAATGTGATTCAGTCAAGCAAAGTCTTATCTTATTGATCAACTCAGCCATAACATGTAAATGAATTCAAATCCTCAATATTGGAAGCAAATGTAAGTTCACTTTTTATGGAAGATTAACATAATTTCCCTATCGGATTGCATATCTGCAAAGCAAAATTCTTCACTAGAAAATCAAAATTCAACTATTGAGAAGAGTTTAAAGCACCCAAATACTGTTCAACAATAATAAACATCCAACTTCTTTCCTCTAGGAAGCATATAATGGATAAGGAACAAGTGTCCTGGGACAATAATGAGGTTGCAAAGTATAGCAAGATAAGCTAAGAACAAACACAGCTTAATTTGATGAAAAGAATGCATATCAGTTGATAAATGAACATTACTCACCAAACCAAAGTACAGGAAGAGTTCTCGCAATTAATACGTACCATTATTACGAAGACCAGCATTTGTACGCATGTGCTTGGGTCTGATGTTTTCCTGAATGAGTTAGAAAAAGTTCGAATTTCTATAAGAAATTCTCAGATCTAGAAATTCTCAAAGTCCCATCCCCCACCTCCAAAAAATTGTAAATAGATAATAATAAAAAGGAACACATAGGCAAATAAAATGAAGCACCTACTATTTGAACAATATCATTTATGGAGGTCTTCCTCTTTATGGTTGTGCTGTTGAGATTGCTATTCTCAGAATATTCACTCCCAAGATTAGCATTCTCAGATATATCAATGGCAACATCATCCTCAACTATGAGCTTTTCTTGTTTATCCTCTTGATCACTCTCGTTCACTTGCTTGTGCTGAAAATAAGAACTCCTTACAATAACCTTTCTGTTCTCTGTTCTTATCTTTTCCTCAACTGCATCTGTCTTACTTTGAAGCTCCTTTTGCAATGCTAGTTTATGAATTGAATGGACAAATTGTTGCCGGGATTTAGCGTTGTCAGTTCTCTTATTCACCATGTCTTTCACTGTCATGAACATAAAAGAAATGAGTCCTTTATCCTTACAGATAATTGAAGTTGTAGACATATATAAGGAAAATCTATTCTTACCATGACTTGGATATTCTGGAACTTCAGATGCAAAACAATTTTTTTCCTAAAGAAAAGAAATAAATAAGGCATAAGCAGAGTTCAACCTAGTTATATTTCAACTGAGACTCTTCATCATTGCATTCACATCACTTACAGAATTATGAGTGAAATTTCCCACATTTTCAATATCCAGTCGAGATGACAATGGGCAGCTTATTTTGCAAGGACTAGTCTCTGCAGAGACTTGTTCTTCGGAACTGAGGGGAAAGGTATCATCCGGACTGGAATGGTTAGGCGATACACGAGGGGCGCTGAATTTTCTCTTTGCTTCAAGAGATGCAAAGCCTTAAGGTGTTAAGGAACATTAATCACATAACCAAAACACAATACAAATTTTTCACAGAAAAATAAAATCTCTGAAAAATGATATATCTAAAATCCTTTGATACAATAAAATCTACCAAATAGACTTCAATGGATACAGAAATACTTCGTTAGGAGATTCTTCTGCACAGGCAAATCAAGTTTTTTTCTTGCATTTTCAGGTTTTAAAGTTTTGAGTTGGGAATTTCGGTCAAGCACTAGATGAGAACTATCAGCGCCTCCCTGTTATTTCAAAGAAGACAAAAAGTTCAAGCACAATCCTTTCAGTAAAAGAGCAACTTGGATAATTCATACCAAAAAGGAGAATCAAGAAGGGATGACAAGGAAAATAATAAGATAAAAGAGACACATTAAGCAAAATGCATCCTTTTTTCTTTTAATTTTTTTTTTCGTTGATATATAACATATGAAGTTCGAATAGGTATAATAGCAGAGATATGAAATTAACATAAGTATCATAGCAGATAACAGGCTACAAAATTAGTACTTTATATATTTTCCCGGTAAATTAACCATATTTAATCTGCATGTTACAACAATATAGATTGCTCTAATACTAAGAGACATATTTCAAGTACTTTCCTGCTCCCTCATATACCCATATATAACCAGTCGACCTAACACAGTAGAAAAATAGAAGCTACACTTCAGCCAAATAAAGACATAAACATAGAGGATGTAGCAAATAAGTACCCAAAGAGTACCTGTAATGGCATTTGAGTAAATGGATCAAGGTCACCTTTTGCTATACCTTTCGCTATATGTTGTGGTATCAATGTATATCAGGTTAAGGTATGATCTGATGTATTTCAGTAAAAAAAAAAAGTAGGAATAAAAGGGAAAATTGATGAATATGAATTCTAAATAAAGGATATGGGCCTAAGAAGTCCAAATCTTGGCCAATATTGTCAGATATGTCAGACAAATGCACAATGTCTTCACTGGTTGGGTCATAAACTCGTTGATGCTGGAATGTCAAAACTGCTTTCCTGAATGACTCTTCGTAAAAAGGAGGAACTGAGACTGTGCTGTACTTCAAGTGCTTAATTATCTGAAAAGAATTAATTATTATTTGGTATAACAAAGACATTTAAAACTTATCACAAGAAGCATTTGTATAGTAAGAAGAATATTGGGAAAGAAGTTTTATGAAATATTGAAACTGTTTATATTAGGCTTGTGCATTGTGAAAAGATTTTCCTCTATATTAGAAAAAGATATTGAAGTGCAATCAGTATTGTACTTACCTTCTCATAACTTTTGAACTTACTAATAAGTGCATGAGCCCTTTTCAGACCCATTCCTGGCAGTGACTGCAAATAGTCACAACCACTCAGGATGCACATCTCAAGAAGCATCTGCTTAGTGAATCCTGAAAAACTAAGATCCCTATTCTTCTGTAGCATGGAATACTGAAACTCAATGCCTTGCCCAAACTTGTCCATTTTAAAGATAATCTGGATTGGTGAAAGATCATCACCATGCCCCCACACCAGTGTTACAATCAAAATGATGAGCACTCAATATTAAGATTTATTACTGTAGAAATATGACAGAAACTGAGATAAGGAGTTTAAAGCAATCAATTTGTAGATCACTCACTCTAGGACAGCCAAATGGTATAAGATCAGAATCCTCGGTAATAACTGCATCAACCTGTTTGCTGACCGCCAAGAAGGTCATCTGGGCATCAGCCTCATAAGGAGCAACAATATAACACACATTCTCCTGCTTTAAGACCTACCACAAAGCAACATGTCAATTGGGGTGATTCAGTATCTAATACTGAGATTAAATATTTAGAGAACAGAGTCTCTGGATAGTAAGTCTAACATAATGCCCTCAAGTCTCCTTCTATACCTGGATAAGTTCATATGCAATTGAAGGGGAAATATCAACGGCTTTTTGGTAGAACTCATAAGCAGCACATGAGTTTCCTTCTGACTCATGCTCAATGGCACGTGCAAGATTTTCCTTTCTTGCCCTGTATTTATGGGGCATACAACATTCCTTTAGTCCACATTCGGCCTCAGAAAGATTGGACCAAATCTGTAAGTAGCTAAGATGTTATGCAAGCAATAAATAAAGGAATTAGACAAAGAGTGCCAAACAGCAAGGCGCTTCCACTATGTAAATTTTTGGAGGTAGACTGCTGTGTTTTTCGTTGTATTTGTCTGAAAATCAAGTTCCTTGGCCATGTTGAATACTTAGCAATCTAAGCTAAAGCTGGTTAGCGGGCAAAAAAATATATATGCAGCCAGCCTCAAGTACTTATGATTACAGCCTTTCAAGTTTCTTGGCACCTTATCAACCGTATGATTAAATTCAAGTGGCAGTATAACATACCTGGCACGCTTGTTCTCTTGTTCAATCTTCATTGGTAGAAGACCTCCGTCAAAGACAAGAATAGGTTTAACGCCATAATGCCGCAGCAAATTTACTCTATGCATGCAATACTCTATGTGCCTATAATCAGACGAGAACACCCACATCAAGTTATAGTATACATATAGTCCAGAATCAGAATCATAATCCCCTGGGCCTTTTGTAGTTTTCTTTTCATCAATACACCAGTTAATCCCAATATTGTCACGGAATTAGCTTTATTAGTCAACAAGTTGGCCTTTTCTCCACAACAATGTTAAAAAGAATATCTAAACCTTTGATATAACCAAAAGGTGATTTCTTTTTTAAGATTTGTGCATTAACAAACGCGTAAAAACACCAAAACAACAAATACCCAATTAACCCAAACCGATCAAATACTGAAACTTTACTCTTAAATCCCACGTAAAAAACCCACATTTTTAGAGAGAGAGAAACCTGGAGGTGGGTAAGCCCTTGCAAAGCTCTCTGCTGCAAGACAATGCACCTTTGTGAAGCCAAGAATAAGTATCAACAGCCACACAGCAGCCTTCGAGGTCTTTTATTTGTATCGGCTTCATTATCGATTTCAATAGAGGCAACAGCCCTTGAATTCCCATTTTATTACTAATATTCCGCTCTTCTTCTTTTTCTAATTATTCATATGTTTCTTAATTTCTTCAATTGTTTTTATAAAGAGATGTTATGATGCGAGCTGGGAATTTCTTCAGCTTCGACTATTACGGGAAAGTAAAATCTTAAGAGGGTATTTAGCAGACAGTATAAATGAGGATTTAGGTTAACGAGTTAAATGGCGGGAAATTTTCATTTCAGTGATGGCGGCAGAACTGGAAGACGGGCTATCGGGTTCGGGTTTGGCCCAAAATGCCTAACGGACTCGTCTTTGAAGAGTCCAATTGTCAGTTTGTCACATGGATTACTAAATTCCATGCTTTCTACAAATCATTCCCCCTGTAACGGGTGGGGTGGGCAGTGTGACTTAAACAGCAATTAGAAACTTGGAAACATCAATTAAACACCAAATAATTGATGCACGAATTAATCCAATTAAACAGAATGATAGAGAATACCTTTAACACGCTGATGAAACTTAGTAAGACCCAAATAAAACGCTGCGTTTAGAAGTTTAAGATAAAAGCAACCAAGTGGGGCCTTAACTACATCTGACCGATGATTGTAACAGAAATCCGGTGTATATCACCTACGGTGACGTGAAGTTGCTGGAGATATTAAATGAAAAACCCCATTCATATACCCCGGCGGGTCAGCTGAAGAACTTGGCCGTTATAACTGATAGCAAAATGAATTCAGTTAATGAGAAACTATTTTGCTAAGCTATCGGAGTATTCATTAGCATCCACTAAAGAAAATTCTCAACCTGTCTTTTCTGCGAAATACAAACAATCATGGCACATCGTTAGAGTGCGGCTTCCAAGATGAGAGAGTTATATATCCCCATTGAAGAAGCAGACATTAAGTCGTTCAGTTGATAACCCATAAACAGAATCTGCATATTAAGAACGAAGTTGAACTTCTGGGAAATAAAATACAAGGCATAAATATCGAGCTGATTTTGGAGGGTTTAATAGATGTAGACCTAACAAGAATTCAAGAACTGAAAAGAGAAGAAGAGACGATAAAGAAAACGGTCAATGAGTTGCTTAGTCAGTTTGCAGGGGAGGGAAGTAGTTCTTTTACGACCATAGAGTCCAAGAAAGAGGAACATACTGTGAATGAGCGTTCGGTTGAGTTGGATACTTCTGTTATTATTGAAAAAGAAATTCATTAATTGCTGGGATTTCATTACCAGGAAGACAGGAGCCAATAAACAAGAAGATTCTGTGAATGAAGCTATGGTAATAAAGAACGCTACTTTTAAAGTAGGGGTTCGCCTTTGTCGTTTGGTTGTCGTTATTATGCTCATGTTGTCTGAGACGGATGCCGCTATTCTTCAATCCAAGTTTAGAGATTTTGCAGATAAACTTGAAAAGAATGTCGGTCAGAATTTTCCAGCAACGAACAAAATTGTCTCAATTGTTGGAATGATAGATGGAAAGTTGATGAATATGAGAAAAGCAAGTTTGGGTACCGCATCTGCCGCTGAAATCTCTAACAGGAGTGATGAAACGGATCACAAAGCAAGTAACTGTGAGGACGTTTTGAATGATTTCTATCTTCAGTCGATTCACCTAGATTTTGTATTGAAGGAATATGCTGAAGTGAATCAGAATGACTTTTATGGGGTCAGAGAATTGCTGGATAAATGCGAACTGGAAGTAACAGTACTGAGAAAGAAGGTAAAACAATCCTGGACTTTAATTTTTGAATCAAAAGAAATTGGAGAATGTGAAAACAGAGATGGAGCAGCTTATTAATGATGTCTGGAAAGGGAAGTCTGACAAGTAATATTTGAACTCTGGTAGTAGTCTGAGAATTAAGCGTTTGCCATCTCTGGTAATAAGTACTGTTCTCTACTGTGTTCTGTGTTAGCATAAGATGAATGAGGTGCTAGTTTAGGAATAAGTTTCTCTTTTGTTTTGTTTTGTTAATGATAATATTGCTGCCAATGGTTGCCCCCATGATCTGTAAACATAAATAAAATGTGATCATGTCGGACATGATAATGAGAATGACTTGGTGAGAAGTTTGAATCTGCAATATTGGCTAGCTGTGAAATATCTCTATACAAATGAGAGTAGGAATGGAGATGACTCAATGATAGTTTTTGGGTTAAATAATGCTTTTAACAGTCAGAGGTTTTAATTGTATATCTGTTTCTAATTTAGGATAATTTTAGAATTTAATTAGTTTAGGGAGTCTTTTATTGTTATCAATTTAATTTGTTATTTAATTCTTAATTTTCTTGTTTAAGTAAGAGTTATATTTCCTTATTTGAGTTAACTTATAATATTAGGTTTTTTTTATTATATATAGATAGTCTATGTTATTTTTGAAATAATCTTTCATTAAATAAAATATTTCCCTTTGATTTTATCCCTTATAGGATTATTATCTTAACACTCATGTTTCGAGTCGATAAGGTTAGAACGACATATAATCTCTTCCGTTAGAACGTTTATCTAACCCACTGCGTCAAAGAACCGAACGAGATTCGGCGTTCGACAAGGTGCTTTTATCCTATCCTGCTATCCCGCCTGCATCAATTGGTATCAGAGCCAAGTTCTGTATTAGACAAGGCTTTTTTGAACCGCTAAACACAATCACATTCATCAATATATCCTTTCACCAAAAAAAAAAAAAAAAATAGAACCATGGTCTGTTACATTAGGCATGATGCATTGTTGTTTGATGGAACATGCAGTCCTAAATTATTTTTATTTTGGCTGGAAGATGTTGAAGAATTCTTTCAAGTTGAGAGAATACCTAAAGATAAACGAGTATAATTTGTTATTTGTTTTTTGTTAAAAGGGAGTGCATCATATTAGTGGAATATGGTATAAAGGTTAAGACTTACAAGCCAAGAAGACAAAGTTCGATCATGAAATCAGATGAAGCGATTGATGAGATCACGATTCATTCCTCTTGATTATTGTTTGACATGTCAAGGTATAAGATCTGTTCATTCTTATGCTATAGAGTTTGAGGGTTTTTATAGGCATTCTTTTTTTTTTTTTAATGAAAATGAAGAGTGTTTAGTTGAGAGATTTTTAGAAGGACTCCAAGCCGATATAAGAGATCGAATGTCGTCATATATTTTTCATACATTGTCATATGCCATTCTTTTAGCCAAAGAAATCGAAGAACAACTAAAGCTTGACTTTGATAGAGTTATTAGAGATGTTGTTGACAATGTAGCTAACAAGATTTCTGATAACATGGCTAAAATTGACCATAAGATAATGACTGAAGATGTGCCTGAAAAGAAAATTGATGACATGCCAAAAATTATACAAAAAGAGGTTTCATGTGATCTTAATTTAAAAATTAATAATGTGATTGAGCATGTATAAGAAATTCAGGTCAAAAACCCGACTGTTATTGACATGGTTCTACCTATTCATATTGAAGATAAAACGGGTATCCGTGAGGAAAATTTGGTTACGAAGACAAATTTAGTTGGTGAGTAAATCGAACAAGATATGGAAAGAGTTATGAGAAGTATAAAAGTGGTTTGTTATTACAAGTAAGCATATTTCAGAAGAGCTACTAACAAGTACAAGAAAAGAGTTATTCCTTTAAGTCACAAGATGAATTACTGTTACAGTACAAGTTTCATCCTCTAGATAAAACTCGAGGACGAGTTTTCTTTAAGAGAGGGGGAATCTGAGGTAGCATAATTTTAGAATTTAATTAGTTTATGGAGTCTTTTATTGTTACTAATTTAATTTGTTATTTAATTCCTACTTTTCTTGTTTAGGTAAAAGTTATATTTTCTTATTTGAGTTAACTTATAATACTAGGTTTTCTCTATTATATATAAAGAGTCTATGTTATTATTTGAAACAATCTTTCATTGAATAAAATATTCCCCTTTGATTTTATCCCTTATGGGATTATTATCTTAACATTCATGTTTCGAGTCGTTAGGGTTAGAACGACATTTAATTTCGTCTATTAGTACATTTATCTAACCCACTGCGTCAAAAAACCGAACGAGATTTGGCGTTCGACAAGGTGCTTTTTATCCCACCCTGCTATCCTGCCTGCGTCAATTAATTTTATTAATACATACATATGTTTTATTTTTAGTAATAATTTTGAAGTTTCTATTATTTAACTTTTCATCACTGTTAGTTATGTCAATCAAATCAATTTTCCTGATATCGTTATCATAACGTTCCATGATATACATGCAATGCAAGCAGCTTACACATACTTAAAACTAGTGACAGAATGAATGTAATCTGGGCAAACCATGGTGAAATTTTTAAGGTTAAGATCTCACACAAACTACTAATTAATTAGTAGCATTAGAAACTGACGCAGGCGGGATAGCGGGGTGCGATAAAAAACACCTTGTTAAATGTCGAATCTCGTTCGGTTCTTTGATGTAGTGGGTTAGATAAATGTTATAACACACGAGATTAGATGTCGTTCTAACCTTAATGACTCGAAATACGAGTGTTAAGATAATAATCCCATAAAGGATAAAATCAAAGGGGAATATTTTATTCAATGAAAGATTGTTTCAAATAATAACATAGACTCTCTATATATAATAGAAAAAATCGAGTGTTACAAGTTAACTTAAATAAGGAAATATAGCTCCTACCTAAATAAGAAAACTAGTAATTAAATAACAAATTAAATTGGTAACAATAAAAGACTTCCTAAACTAGTTAAATTCTAAAATTATCCTACCTCAAATTCTCTCTCTCTTAAAGAAAACTCGTTCTCGAGTTTTCTCTGGTGGATAAAACTTGTGGTGTAACAGTAATTCATCTTGTGACTTAAAGGAATAACTCTTTTCTTGTACTTGTTAGTAGCTCTTCTGAAATATGCTTACTTGTAATAACAAACCACTTTTATGCTTCTCATAACTCTTTCCATATCTTGTTTGATTTACTCACCAACTAAATTTGTCTTCGTAACCAAATTTTCCTCACGGATACCCGTTTCATCTTCAATATGAATAGGTAGAACTATGTCAATAACAGTCGGGTCTTTGACTTGAATTTCTTATACATGCTCAATCACATTATTAATTTTTAAATTAAGATCACATGAAACCTCTTTTTGTATAATTTTTGGCATGTCATCAATTTTCTTTTCAGGCACATCTTCAGTCATTATCTTATGGTCAAGTTTAGCCATGTTATCAGAAATCTTGTTAGCTACATTGTCAACAACATCTCTAATAACTCTATCAAAGTCAAGCTTTAGTTGTTCTTCGATTTCTTTGGCTAAAAGAATGGCATATGACAATGTATGAAAAATATATGACGACATTCGATCTCTTATATCGGCTTGGAGTCCTTCTAAAAATCTCTCAACTAAACACTCTTCATTTTCATAAAAAAAAAAAAAAGAATGCCTATAAAAACCCTCAAACTCTATAGCATAAGAATGAACAGATCTTATACCTTGACATAATCAAGAGGAATGAATCGTGATCTCATCAATCGCTTCATTTGATTCCATGATCGAACTTTGTCTTCTTGGCTTGTAAGTCTTGACCTTTGTACCATGTTCCACTAATATGATGCACTCCCTTTTAACAAAAAATAAGTAACAAATTGTACTTGTTTATCCTTAGGTATCCTCTCAACTTGAAAGAATTCTTCAATATCTTCCAGCCAAAATAAAAATAATTTAGAATTGCATTTTTCATCAAACAACAATGCATCATGCCTAACATAACAGACTATGATTCTAAATTATTATTTTTTTTTTTGGTGAAAGGATGTATTGATGAATATGGTTGTGTTTAGCGGTTCAGGAAAGCTCTGTCTGGTACAGAGATAGATTTTGATACCGACAGAGGTAGGCTCTGATACCAATTGACGCAGGCGGGATAGTGGGGTGGGATAAAAGTACCTCGTTGAACGCCGAATCTCGTTCGGCTCTTTGACGTAGTGGGTTAGATAAACGTTCTAACGGACAAGATTAGATATCGTTTTAACCTTAACGGCTTGAAACACGAGTGTCAAGATAATAATCCCATAAGGAATAAAATCAAAAGAAAATATTTTATTCAATGAAAGATTATTTCAAATAATAACATAGACTCTCTATATATAATAGAAAAAACCTAGTGTTACAAGTTAACTTAAATAAGAAAATATAACTCCTACCTAAATAAAAAATTAAAAATTAAATAACAAATTAAATTAGTAACAATAAAAGACTTCCTAAATTAGTTAAATTCTAAAATTGTCCTACATCAAGTAATAATTTGTTTAGTTGATTATGATAATAATTAATAGTAATAAAGCAGTATGTACATAATTCACATCAAAGAAAACTGCATACCCGTTCTCATTAATCTCCTTCTGTATTCATACTTCCGATGAATCTCGAAATTTTTTCCTCGGGAGATACTGATAATTGCTGCAAAGCTGATGATTATACGTAATTGCCAAAGAGATTAATTAATTAACTTAAAGAAAGAAGATGTCGTGCTTAATTAACTATTTAAAATAATTTTAAAAAATAGCAATAAAGATAAAAATCTCCTGCATACATGATTAGGTCAATGGATGCGAGTTTGTAGACTTAAATTGTTACAAAAACTTAGTACTTAATTAATTATTTTATTCACCGATTTATTACCTGTTTGGAATTTATCCATTCAGGAAGCAGATATGTAAACACTAATCGGAACTAATTAATTAATTTAATTTACCTTTATATCGATGGATGTCTTGTTTTTTCCCAGCCTTTGCCGCAGTTTTTGCTTCAACCCTTACAATGGCCTTCTTTTGTGTCTTCGTCTCTTCATCTTTTCCGCTTCTTCTTCTTCGGCCTTTGTTGTTTGCCATTGAACGAAGCAGAGAAAACGCTTTCAAAAGTTTCTAATAAATAAAAATCTTTTTTTTTTAATTATTGAAGAAAAGATAACTAACCAAAGCTCCTATATATATATATATATATATATAATAACAATAATAATAAAAAAAACATAATATTTTAATTGACTCAAAAAAAGAAAAGAAATCTTACTGAATGAGAAAATTAAGAATAAAATAATATATTATATTAAATTGACAAAATAAATAACTTTTTAAACTAATTATGAATTTAGAATATATAACATTCCATTTTTAATAAGGATTTCTAATCCTGTTCTTATTCCTCCCCTTTTGTAATAAGGATTTCTATTTCTATCCTATTCTCCCTTTTTTAAAAAACCTAATATTTGTAAGTTGCATTGTTTGACCACAAGAAAATAGCATTTATTTTAAAAGCTTAAACCTGAATTATTATTTTGGTGACTATATATATAATTAGGTGGCAGCCAGGAAGGAATTATACACTGGAATAATCTAAGTGCAATAGAACAAGTGAGTCGGGATATAAAATTGTCTTTTTAGTTGCTGGGCCTGGGAATGAGACAGACCGATTAGCCTTGCTTCATTCAGTGTTAAGTCCAAGTTTACCGAAGACCCGCTTGGGATTTTAGCCTTTAGGCTCATGGAATGAATCTGTTCACTTTTTTGTTAATGGCATGCCGAATGCTGATAAGTGTAGTCGCCGCCACCCAAGGGTCACAATCTTGGACTTGCAATGCACCCTATAAACTGGCAGGCTCCATATCACCTTATATTGGAAATTTTACAGTATTCCTGATACTTTAGGCAAACTGGAGAATCTGTCTCTGGCAATTGGGGCAAATACGCTGTCTGGTACTATTCCCTCCTCGATCTTACCATAAAACAATTTGATGTGCGAAGTAACCAAATCCAATGCAGTCTTCCCAGGGGCTTGGGCATAATTCTCTCAAACCTCAAAGAATTTGCAATTGGAAGGAACAAATTATTGGCTCAATTCCAGCTTCTATTTCAAATGTCTCAAACTTGGAAAAATTTCGAGTCTTAAGAAACAAACCTCACTGAGAAAGTGTCTTATTTAGAGATAACCTACAATTTCTCTACTTTTTGACATGTACAACTAGATTAGTGTTATTGACTATAAATGACAATAAGTTTGGTAGATTACTGTCAGTAAAATATTTGGAAACATCCCAAAAAAGATTGGAAAGTTTGTCAACTCGCAGATATGGATACATCAAGCAATAGATTCTAAGGTAAAAGTGGATGAAATCGGGTTTGGTTTGATTTTCAAAAAAACTAAATCAAAAACAAAATAAATTAAACATGAAACCGAATTGAATTAAGTCGGTTCAGTTCCAAGTTTGATTATCTTATTAAAATTTGGTTTCACTTCATTTTCAAAGGTGTGTTTCAAAATATTTTTAGAATATTTTCATATGAGTTTCTAATCTATCAAATAATTATCAAAAAAATAATTTTTAAAATATATAATAATATCCCTTCATTTTATGTAAGTTTATGTAAATAATTCGGTTCAGTTTGGTTGGGCATTTTTGCCCGGCTTTACTATCAAATACCGTCCTTTTTAACATATGAAAGCTCTAAAATTTAGGGGTGTTGTACTTGTATAGCAGCTCATTGTCAGAGCATATTCCATCTTCTATCGGAAATTTAGAGATGTTAACCCAACTAGATTTAAGAGACAATTATCTTCGGGACAGCATCTCTTCCAGACTTGCTCTTAACTTGTTTAGGAACCATTTGACTAGCTCCTCCCTATAGAAGATAGAAATGTGAAAAATCTATGTGTATTGGATGTTTTTGAGAACTTGTTATTAGGTGACATCCCTAGCAGTCTTGATCTAGGTTCATGCCTTATCTTTAAGGGCAACAACCTTGAACAATCTCAAATTATTAGCTTTACACATGAATAAATTGACAGGAGGCATCCCACCTTTTCTTTGGAGTAGAGCCTCCCAAGAAAGAATATTTCTAGCTTATAATTAATCTTTTTTTGGAGAAAATATGCCAGATTCATTTGGTAAATTAAAACAATTAAAATCTCTTGGACTTGGGTTATACAACTCTCAAGTGTACTCCCTCATTCTATATACAAGCTTTCCTCCCTTGTGAGTTTTCTTTATCTTAAGATCAACTTCATGAAAGTCTTACTCTTCCTAATCTCTTACTTCTACAAATCTCAAAAAACTTCTTAGATGGATGTATTCCAATATCGTTATTCAATGCTTCAAAACTCAAAACTATGGACATGTTTGGTAACAATTTCTTAGAAAGCTGACAATTTATTTCAGAGGCATGAAACATCTTTTACTCCTGAATGTAGGCTCAAATAATTTAGGAAGTTGGAAAGATGATGAGATGTGTTTTATGACTTATTTGGTCAACTATAGTAACTTGCATACTTAGGCTATGGATGAAAACCTAAGGAACATTACCTTATTCAATAATTAATCTCCTCTCAAATCCAACATTTAATCACTAGACATAACCAAATGTATAGAAGCAACCCTTGAGGGATAAATAATATTGTGAACTTAGAATAAATATGCATTATAACCAAATTATTGGCACAATTCCTAACTGAAATGGGAAAGTCACTAAATTTAGGATAACTTATTCTTAGTGAAACAAGCGCTCGGGGAAAATTTCTTTTACTCTAGGAAACCTGTCAATAGTCGACAAACTTTTATTGGATATAACAATTTATCAGGAGCCATACCTCTAGTCTAGGGAAACTGGAAGAATTAACATCCTTGCAACCCCCAACAAAATGAACTTAGTGGAATCATACCTGAAGAAAATTTCAATATAAAGCCTTTGTCAATCACACTTTGTTTAGATCAAAATCATTTGATCAGGTCCATCACCAAATATATATATGGTAATTTGATAGTTATATATATTGGAAATTGATGTGTCTTGCAATAGCTTATGTGGTGAAATTCCTAGTAAACATGGTCTTTGTTCTAATGTTAATTGTCTTTTCCTGGAGGACAACTTCTTTCATGGATCCATTCCTCATTCTTGAGTTTCTTAAGAGGTATTCAATATTTGATTTTTCATAAAACAATTTGTTTGCCCAGATTCCAAAATTGTTGAGACTTTTCCTTTGTGAATTTATACTTATCCTTCAATATAATTTGGGTTACCTAAGGGAAAATAAAGTATATCTATGTAAATGAACTAAACATACAAATTGCAAATAAGTACATTGTGATTTCACTAATTATATATTATATTTAAATTGTTTCTAAAATTATATTTAGTTATGAGGTAATTATATAAATTTGGGTAGAAATATTTTGATTTAAAATATAGCTAGTACTACCAATTTTGTTATTATTGACGTAGGAATAATATTATAACTATTATAACTATGCTAGTGATATGATTATAGGAATTTTTATTTTGTTATGATTTTTATTTTAATTATTTTGTTTATGTAGGATTAAGTTATTATTTCATTGTCAAATTCCTTGCTCACAGGGATTGCTTTTTTAGGATTAAATTATATCAAGGGATCTTCTTTTCATCCTCAATATCCGAACTTCGAGTTTTCATAAACTTGTAACATTTTACAAGTAATTCATGAAAAACCGTAGTACTATTGCTGCACTTTTTACTGACTATTTAAAATAAAATTAATTTGTTTGGAGTGATTAAGTAGAACAAAGTTTTGCAATTTTGGAAGAGAAACTAATAAATGTCTTAATTCTTGCATTAATATATTTTAAAAAAAAAATTAAAGTCAATTGTGATGCTTCAGGGATAGGAATTGAAGTTGTTTTATCTCAAGAATCGAAACCTATAGTCTTTTTTAGTGAGAAGCTTAATGAAACACAATAAAAGTGATCAACCTATAAATAAGAATTATATGCAATTGTTCGTATATTACAACAATGAGAGTTATACCTAATGTGAATGAATTCATTCTCAATACAGATTATTAAAACTCAAATATCTCAACAACTTCTCAAAGGCAAATCAAATGCATACCCGATGGATTGCCTACATCCAGAGATTTACTTTTCTTCTCATGCACAAATCTAGCCAGTTGAATAATATTGCTAATGCATTAAGTCGTCAAGTCATGTTGCTAACCATTATTTGAAGTGAAATCATCGAGCTTGATTATCTAAAAGATTTATATAAAAAAAGATCAAGATTTTAAAAATTAAGACATCAAATACATGACGATCACTTATTTTTTGAAAATTGTTAATGTATATCTTGATGATCACAAAAAAATCACATCATTCAAGAGCTGCAGATAAGAAAATTAGAAGGACATATAGGATGTGACAAAACCATTTCATTAGTAAAGCTCATTATTTTTTGTTGCATCGAAAGCATGATGTTCAGATTTTTATTAAGCGTTGTTATACATGTCAGATTACAAAGGGATAAGTTCAGAATCCTCTACAATCATTATCTCTATCGATTTGTTATTACAATTTTTCAAATCTCAAAGATTGTTATAAAAAAGAGTCATAATCGAGTGATATATTTAATACAAGTTTTTAAATCTATTTTTGATGTTGCTAGCGTTGCATTTATAACAAATCATATAACCTCTTCGAAACTGAATCGAATTCTTTTTATAACCAAATCATTAAACCGAATCAAACTTATGATTTGATTCGGTTTTACCTTTTTACCCAAGTCTAGCTTCAACAAATTGAGATTGAAGTTTTTTTTTTTTGTTTTCGATCTCTCAATATCAAGTGACAACATCAATGAATATAAATCATATAACTTTAAAAATCTTATTCAATAAAGCTTCTCTATTTGATAGAAGGCTCTCTTACCACCCAATTTTTATACCTCTCATATGACATTCGATACAAAGTATAGTATTTTGAACCATCCATAATTTTCTTTTATTCAAGTTGTACAGAGACTCGAGATGCCACTGGAATACTAGAAATTTAGTCAAGGCATTGGGTTACTAAAACAAAACATCTAGCAAATCGTATAATCTCTTCAAAACCTAATGAAATCAATTTTTTTTATAACTGAACTGGCAAACTGAATCGAATTGTTTGGTTAGATTCGATTCAACCTTTTTATCCATGCCTATCTTTTACAAAATGAGATTCAATGCCTTTTTGCTTTTAATCTCTCATTATTATGTAACTGACATTAATAGGTCCAAATCATTTGTGACTTTAAGAATCTTGTTCGATGGAGCTTCTATATTTGATGAAATGCTCTCTCACTGCTCAATTTCAATGCTTGTTATACGACATTTAATATAAGGCATAGCGTTCTGAACCACCAACAATTGTCGGTTGCTTAAGTTGTATAAAAATTCTAGTTACCGCTAGAAAAATTAGGAATTTGGCTAAGGTATTGGATTACTGAAATAGGGCATTTAACAAATCATATAACTTCTTCGAAATTTGGGTCCGAATCTCCTCCATTGCTCTCTTAATCTCGTTGAAGCTTTTATATTTGACAAACTATTCTAGAAATTGGGCAAGAGTTAAATTTGAGCTATCTACTAGTTCCAACAGTAGCGATTTAGCGACTTCAGAGAGCTTTTCGAAGAAAGTTTTCTTGTCAAGTAACTACTGGTATCTTAGGCGACAATGTTCAATGGAGCCGTAATAAGCTTCCAGTGCAAGATGTAATTCTTCCATTTCTTTCTCCACAAGAATGAACTTAGACTGGTTGGAAGGAATTCAGAAAAACTTTACTTTCAGTAGCGGTTAGTAGTGCATTTGTTTTGAAAATATTTCGTCAAAGCTATTGGAAAGGGAGTTGAAACGGTCACAGAAATGTATTACTCCTATAGTGATTAAAAGTTATTGGTACTATGAGTAATATGCACTATAGTGTAATATACTTATGAGTATAACATAATAATATTTTTATTATTATATTTGAATTGTTTCTAAAATTATATTTGATTATGGGGTATTCATATATATTTGGGTGAAAATATCTTAATTTAAAATATAGCTAGTAACATAAATTTTGTGCAAAAATTGTAAGAGTGGAGAAAATTAGTGAATTAACTACAATAATTAAACTATAAATATTAAAATTAAATACATAAATTAACGATAATTTGTTAATAAGCATTCATTAACTTATAATATAATGTTTAAGAGTTGAGAAATTAAATTAGGCACGCAATGCAGCAGATATATTAATACAGTCGTTAATTCTTCAAAAACACAACTGGTGTTTTCAAGCAGTAGTATACAAACCAAGTTAATAATGGCCATTAATTCAAGGAAAAGAAAATGAAATTAATAAAGCTGTTGGTAAGGGTAAGCTCTTGCAGCAGCAGCAGCAACAACAACAATAATAATAATAATCGTAGTTTCTTAGGGAGGGGTTATATTCTAATTATATAACATTAATAAATACAGTAAAAAGAGATTTCTAGAAATAAAATGAAATTTTAATTATTCAATTTGGAAATTATTCGTCTTCTTGCTGCTGCCAAAGGAGAAACCAAGTACAAAATTAAGAATTAGTTAAATACAATCAAAACAAATAAATATAATAAATATATTTGTCCGGTTTGGATATTGATTGGTGGCCGACCTTTAGATTCTGCTGGAGACACTTCGAAGTTTTTAACGAGATAACAACATTTTCATCCCTGAATTCTTTAAAAATAACAAATTCAGACATTGTTTCTCCAATTTTAATCATTTAATCTCTATCTTACTCTTTATTTTTCATAAGCAATACTTACAGGTACAGTGGGCATTTTTTATTCGATTTAGTTTTAATTCAATTTAAAAATTGAATTAAATAGTTTAATTGTCTACAAATTTAATTGGATCACAATAAGTTAAAAAGTAAAATCAAATCAATTGACATCGATTTAAATCAAAACGAGAGTTTAGTTTCTCCAATTAATTTGAGAAGTGAAAGAAAAAAATCGAATAACGGATGGTCAGTTTTAATTCACCCCTGCTTATAGAACTAAAATGTTAAAATCCATTAATCATATATCAATTTGTTATTTTTCTGAATTTTGGGGACGAAAATGTTATTACTTACCTCAAAATGCTTGAAAAACACGTGATCGAGTCAGCAGCAGTTTTCACAGGATAAATATCAAATGGGGCCATTTTTAATTGTCTCTTTTGAGGAAAAAAAATAAAAACAAGAAGAAGAAGAAAATTATTAGGTCCCACTTGAAGCCTTACCTATCCCACAAAGTTCAAGCAAATATTATCAAACACTTATCCTCCATCACATGTTTATGGAAATATTTCAAAATATGTAATTTTTTTATTGGAATAATTATTAAGTGATTCATATCACATATCTCAAGAAAAAGTATTGCATATGTACCAGAATAATATTATAAGTCCATATTTTTAAAAAAATTATATAAAAAATAGTTTATCGTTTATCTTACACAAATTTTGATCATTATTTAAATTTTGTTAAATATTTGTTAATAAAATTAATAATTTTAATCGTTTTTTCATTGATTTCTGTTTACTCCGGCACTTGTTCATTTTAACATTCTTAGAGTGTAATATAGTCAAATCATTGATTTCATTAATGGAAATCGATGATAAGGACTGATATGAAAATTATTAAAATCTATGTTATAAAAAGTAATGTTATAATATGTCAGGGACCTAAATGTTACTATCCTAATATATTATATATAACAAAATAAAATTCAAGAATTTGCGAGGCAATTCAAGGCCATTAAAATATGAGAAGCTTTAACAGACACGAAAGATTTCCAAGAGAAAAAGTGAGGCAAAGAAAACTGATAATCCCAAAATCAATGGCTGTGATGACTTTGCATTACTAGTAAACGTTATGAATTCGAAGAATATACTTCCACTGTACCTTTTATGACCAACTGCAAAATATTTAATAATAAGCTTTCATTAAGATTATTCATTTACAAAGCTCCAAGCTTACAAACAACACAGAAAGACAGAATACAGAAGAGGGAAGAGAGAGAGAGAGAGCTGAACATTGGCTTTTTCATAGAGTTATCATTCAATTGCAAGTGAAGTTATAGATAGATGTCTTTAACTGCGTTGTCTTCTATATATTCACTTTGCAGCGATGCAGCTGGGGTTGCTGGTAACTTTTCATCTTCTCACTATCCTATCTAATACATTATTCTTCTTATAATATGCATGAAAAGTCCCATGAATGGGTTCTAAACTCTTAGCTTGTAGAATTTATTTGCATATATATAATTTTTGCTTCTTTTGATTTCCCCCATTTTCGTTTTAAAGGTTTCAAGAAAAGTATGGATTTTGTTGAGGAGTTTTTTATTTGATTATTAACTGGTGATGGGAAATTTGGGTTTTCTGTGTTCTTTATTTTTGTTCTGGACTGAGGGAGATTGTTGGCTTTTGCTCTATTTGTTTGTTAAGATAATGCAGGGAACGAAAAGAAAGCTTAAGTTTTTTCGCTTTGTAGTTTCACTTTCTTGACAATGATAGAGGTAAAAGTTCCCATGTTTCATATACACAAGCATATTAGGTTGCGTAATTGCTTACTTTCTAGATTTTCTTACGATTCTTTGTCTCAATGAACTTTCCCTATCCAAGACTTTCAAGTTTCTTCTGTGATGAACAATTGCACAATATACAACTCTTAGAGGAATCCATATTGGTAAAAATGTAACACTTCTATACTGCAGTTCTTCCCCCACAGTGAAATACACGCTTACTTCCATTTTCTAATTTGTTGCTTCTGTTCTTTTAAGCTAAAGCCAAGTATTCTAATACCAGTTTGTCGATTGCAGGAAACATCTTTGCTTTTGTATTGTTTGTATCACCCATGTAAGTTGTTCAATAACCTTTCCCTTGCTTTACCTTTAATCGACAATCAAAGAGGGAAAACTGAAACTCATTAGCATATTTGAATTTTCCTTTTAGACCTACATTCAGGAGAATTTTGAGAAACAAGTCAACAGAACAATTCTCAGGATTGCCTTACATATACTCCCTCTTGAACTGCTTGATTTGCCTCTGGTATGGCATGCCTGTTGTATCACCTGGTGTTATATTGGTTGCCACAGTAAATTCAATTGGAGCAGTGTTCCAGCTAATTTATGTGAGCATCTTCATTTCATATGCTGATAAAGCCAAAAAGGTATTTTCGTTTGCACTTGCTTGGTCTGGCTATTGAAATGTGATATTCAATTCTGTAATGTCTGATTCAGCTCAGTTTTTCTACTTTCTTGATGTTGTGCCAGCTAAAGATGTCTGGACTGTTAGTAGCAGTTTTTGCAGTGTTTCTTGCCATAGTCTTTATAAGCATAAAATTTTTTGAATCTGATTTGAGGCGGGCTTTTGTTGGATATCTGAGTGTTGCTTCTCTGATTTCTATGTTTGCTTCACCCCTGTTCATCATTGTAAGTTCATCTGAAAACTTTCAAGCGTCTTGACATTTAGATTGCACATTGCTTTCCCACTCATGTGTGTCATGTTTATTTTTATGCAGAAGCTGGTCATTAAAACGAGGAGTGTAGAATTCATGCCTTTTTATCTCTCTCTTTCAACCTTTTTAATGAGTCTCTCCTTCTTTGCATATGGGTTGTTCAAGGATGATCCTTTCATTTATGTAAGTATCACCCTTCTTCCACGACCATCGTAGTGCTTAATTCCTGTAGTTTTATTAACATTTATCAAGCAGAGTGGGCAGGGCATATAAAATGCAAAAAGATAGGAGTAAAATACTACAACTTGTGGTGGGGTGAATGGTTGCAGTTGAGTTCTGGCTTTTTGCTTCCTTTGTGTACCCAAAATTCACATTAACCAGTAATGCGAGCATAATCATTTTAAAAGGGTTAACAAAGGATTTCATTGAGCCTACACTACTTTCTATATGGTCTAAAGGCGTTTATACATTTTGAAAAATTTAACATGAGGCTTGCAATGATTTTAAATGAAACCTCTTTTCTGATTAATATTTTTCTTATACAGGTATATATCCTTGTAATTTTGTATTTCAGTGCTTTGCAAGACTTGATAAACAGATTTAATCATCCCAACTCCAAAATTTGCTCAAGTTTTTCATTTCTTTTGTAATAAGTGATTGATTTATTTCAATATCTTTTTGGATTCAGGTCCCAAATGGAATTGGAACTCTTTTGGGGATTGTTCAATTAATGTTGTACAGCTACTATAGCTCTGCATTTGTTGAAGCCTCAAGACAACCCTTGATAGATTCATATGCATAAATGGATGCCCTGCCAAGACATAGTTTCTTGCGTGCAAATGTTGTGTTGCAGAGAAGTTGGTGATCAATTTCTGTATAATCATTAATTAAATAGGAATTTGCGGCATCTAAATTTCATGATTGGTTTTAAAGCTTAAAGTCCTCCGGAGGATAGGCATTTAAATTCTTATGATATGAATGAACAACCAAATGTACGATCAGTACAATGCTTTATTAGACTGGTAATCTGTGTGGAGCAACCAGTAATCTATGTGGAGCTGCGTGCCCTTACTGAATGCAGAGACAAATCTCAAGTACAGAAATAATGGCCAGGATTGCTAGCTGATGGATGGGAAGTTGAGTGTATTAGATTGAGCTTGATCTCTACATTTCCATGTGTTTTCTGAGTTAAATAAGTCAATGGAGAAAAGACATCAGATATTTGGCATACCAGTGAACTTATTTGTCATATTCTGCTGTTGTATTACTGTTCTGTGTAAGATGTGTATTGAGCTGCTTCTAAGTTCAATTAAATTTCATCAGAGTGCTTTAGCCTTTAGTTTTCTAGGTGAATTTTTTACGTAATATATTTTCTGTTACTGCTATCTTAATCATATCTGCTGTACTTGTGAAATTGTTTATGTGACTACGGTTAATGTTAGATTATCCCCGTATTTTAAGAAACAAATGACGTGCTAATAATGGAAAGATTGATGGAAATATAGTCTGATAACAGAGCTTCAGGAAAGACACTACAGTTTTATTTTGAAAGTTAACTAAGAACATAACAAGAAAAATAAAATACTTAAAACTATTTAATCACAGAGATCATCATCTCTATATCCATGAGTGGAGGATGAGAAGTGGATCGAGATTATTGGCTGGTATTCTTAGTCTCCTCGAACCTGAACTCAGAACCAAATGCCCTGGACTGCTGCAAGGTTCTAGCAAACTCCTGGTACTTAATGATGTCAGAATCACTTACACTCCTGCGAGCATGCTTCATAGACTCCTCAAAGTGCCTAACATTAATTTCAGCCACTTGCGCTTCTTCAGGTTCGGGGCTTTTCCTTTTTCTGGCCCGAATATCCTTCTCAATGTCTTCCCTGATTGCATACTTGCATGCCCTTTGACATATTTCTGTGATATCAGCACCACTAAATCCTGCTGTAACCTTGGCCAGAGTTGCAAGATTGACATCCTTCGACACGGGAGACTTTCGTAGACACGCCTTGAAAATCTGATGTCGTGAATTCTCGTCTGGCAGAGGTATATATATAAGCTGATCAAGACGACCTGGTCTTAAAAGTGCAGGATCTATGATATCTGGCCTATTGGTAGCACCAATTACAAAGATGGTTTTCTTTGCTGATAAACCATCCATCTCTGTCAGCAATTGATTCAGTATTCTGTCAGCGGCGCCACCAGCATCACCAACACTACCTCCTCTTTGAATAGCAATGGAATCTAGCTCATCGAAGAACAGTACACAAGGAGCAGATTGGCGAGCCTTGTCAAAAACATCCCTGATATTGGCTTCACTCTCACCAAACCACATTGTAAGGAGCTCAGGACCTTTGATGCTGATGAAATTGGCTTGACATTCGTTTGAAATAGCCTTAGCGAGCAGAGTTTTTCCACAACCTGGAGGGCCATAGAAGAGAACACCCCTTGAAGGTGACATACCAAACTTCTCAAACATATCAGGATGCTCCACGGGATATTGAACTGTTTCTTGAAGTTCCCTTTTGACTGTATCAAGTCCACCGATATCTGCCCAGCTGACATTAGGTACTTCAACAACAGTTTCACGAAGAGCAGATGGATTGCTTACTCCAAGAGCAGTGTTGAAGTGCTGATTTATAACGTACATGGAGTTAAGAATCTCAGCATCAATGGTGTCATCCTCTAAATCAATCACAGCCATCTTCTCTCTAATGCATTGCATTGCAGCTTCGGTGCAGAGAGCTGCAAGATCTGCACCAACATATCCATGCGTTTCCTTTGCCACCTTTTCCAAATTTATGTCCTCTTCGAGCTTCATATTTTTTGTATGAATTCGGAGAACCTCAAGGCGGCCAACTTCATCGGGAACACCAATATCTATTTCCTTATCAAACCTGCCAAACCTCCTCAATGCAGGATCAATGCTGTTAGGCTGATTCGTTGCTCCAATAACCATGACATGCGCCCGAGATTTCAGCCCATCCATAAGGGTCAAAAGCTGAGAAACAATCCTCTTCTCAACTTCACCCTGTGTCTTTTCACGCTTCGGAGCAATCGAGTCAATCTCATCAATAAATATAATAGAAGGAGCATGTTCTTGAGCCTCTTCAAATGCTTTCCTGAGATTGCTTTCACTCTCACCAGCCAGCTTAGACATAATCTCTGGCCCGTTAATGCAGAAAAAGAAGCAGCCAGTTTCATTGGCAATAGCTCTTGCTAACAAAGTCTTTCCTGTACCAGGCGGCCCATACAACAGAATCCCTTTCGGCGGCTTAACACCAATTGTCTTGAAAAGTTGAGGATGTCTCAGCGGCAACTCCATCAGCTCCCGAATTTGCGCCAATTGCTTTCTAACACCCCCAACATCTTCATAACCAACATCATCCAGCCTTTCTTCATCTTCTCTTTTCACAGGTTCTCCATCGCAGAAGATTTCAGTCTCCGGAGTAACAACACAGTACTCACCAGGATCAGTCTGAACAACCTTGAACTCAACACTCCTCATTCCTCCTCTTACAAGGAAAAGGTCTCCTTTCCTCACAGGACGATAATTTCCTCGAAAATACGGCTTCAGATAAACCTCAAAAAGATCTCCAGTAATCCCTTCAATGGTATCATCAAGAGGCAGAACATGAATCCTGCTTGCATTCTTAAAATCCTGATAATTCTGGACAGAAACCATGTCTCCAAGCTTGACCTTCAGGTTTGATCTTACAACCTTATTCATCCTGATCTTAAATTCATTGCAGGAATCATCAGTGACTGCCGTACAAATTGTATTCCTCCTCCTCCTCTTGCCCTTGATCAGGACTGTCCCACTGTTGAACACACTCAGCTGCTTCATAGTGTCAGGATGGAGCCTGATGATAGAGTTGTCATCGTCAATGGCTTCCTCCACCACCAATCTGTTGCTGCTGCTCATTGTCGAAAGAAAGAATTGATGAGTGAAAGATTGAAATATTGATGAAAGACTGAAAACTGAGTTGAAAAATAATGTGTTTAGCTTCAGAATTTATAGACGTTACTTTCTCCTTTTCCTGACTGTACTGGAGGGAAAAACAAACAAAAAAACCTTTCTTCTGTTCGAATTCCTAAGAGCTAAGAGTATTCCCATTATGATTAGGAAATATAGAATTATGCAATATTAAGCATTAATTGATTTAGAATTTTGTTATAACAATTACAATTTGAAATAGACTTTAAATAAATCTTCTTCCTTAATCTTTCAAAAGTTTACCATAAACGAACGAAGTTTAACAATTGGAATCAATATTAAAGAAATTGTTTCATAATTAAATTAACACGAATTGAAAATCAATAATAAAAACAAAAACTTGTTTAATATGAAATCTTTAATGTTTAATAATAAAAAAAGTTTATTTTATGGGTTTGAAAATGAAATTATTATAAGAAATACCGCATAAATAGTTAGAAAATAAAATGAAAAGTTATTACTCGTAGACAAATTTGAGCGAAAATATAAAATATACATGCTTGGCCAAATATGAAAATAAAATCTTAAGGAAGATAATTAAGTAAAAAAAAGTATATTAAACTTGTTTAGAAATTTTGATTACATGTAGTAGTAAATTAGTTTTATTTTGTTATAATTGTTCGAGCTACTATTAAATTACTCACATTAATTGGTACCAAATATGATTTTATTAATGATTTCATTAATGTTATTTTATGTAAATCTTTCTCTAAAATTAAGTCATTTGATGAATATGCTTCACAAAATGATGATGATGATATTGGTCTTTTTAAATCCATCATAAATTGTCAATGAATTAAATTACCAAAAAATTTCATTGTTATGTATTGAAAAAAGAGTATTTATTAGCAGAAAAATGTAAATCCCAAAACATTTTTCTCAAATCCTCCGAGTTCTACAAGTCAGAAAGGTAAATAGGACTGCGCTGCTCTTTAGATTTAAAATTCCTAAATTCAGAAATTTAAATGATTATATATCAATGTTTTTAGATAATTAAAATGAGTTTTTATACTAGGCTAATAATATTTTTAATGAAATAAATAAAGATTATTACTTAAGATTAAAAGATATCTAAATCTTTAAAAAAACACAGTAAAAGGAAAAAAAAATTGATAACATATTTTTATTAGTTAAAAGTGTCTCGTTGTAACTAATAACGATGACATAGTTTACAAGGAATAAATTGTAAATATTTCTCACTTTAAAATATCTGATTATAATTAGTTAATTACATTAGGAAGGAATAGTAAAGTCATTTCACTTAAAATATCTCATACTGCAGATGTCAAATTCCAGAATTAAAGGGTCAATAACGTAATTTCAGTTCCAACTGTACAGATTTCTCCAGTAATTAAGAAACCAAAACCGAGTAGAGGTACGCGTCAACGAAAAGCCAAAACAAGAACGAAAATCAAAACAAAAACAAAAATCATAAGGCAAAAGCCCTAGAAGAGCAGCGCGCACTATACTTCCACTCTCTCCTTCTCTCACTCGAAAACCCCAACACCCAAAACCTCTGCGACTATGTCACTGTGAGGGAATCTCTGCTTTTCCCTCTCTCTTTCTCGTTTAGCCTTCTTCGATTGAAATCGATCGATCTGTCGAAGTCGATGGGTTTCGCCGACAGTTATTCGATTCGGGTAAGTTTCTTTAAACCCCTAAACCCTGATTTGTTTGGCGAGTTTGCTTATGTTTTTATATGTAATTCTAATGACCCTTTTGAATTTGGTTGCTTTCTGAGTTTCGAATTGAAGAAATCGATATTTTCGAGTTGTGAGATTTTGCTTTTCGTATGAAAAGTTGTGAACTGTCGTTCTAATTTCGATAATTAATAGGTTAATTTATCTGGGTTTGTGTTAGATTTTGAGAATTTTTTGCTTTGCGCTCCTTTTTAAATGTTTGTCGTGGGACCCTAACCCCTAGTTTAGATTTCCGTTTCGGTTTGATGTTTTGATTTGGGAAAATTGAGTTCTAAGATTTATCGTTCTGGTAAAATAAATTTGGCATTGCTTACTTTTTCTTTAGGCCTTTGATCTGTTTCGACCAGTGCTATTACTGGTGGATTTGAAGTGTTGAGAATTTTTAGGAACCTGTGTGGCCTTTCACATCTGGATTATTTGTTTCGCTGGCTGATTTTGGGGGTTCGATGTTTTCTATTTGCTCAGTATATGTCACTGAGGTTTTTTGGTTTATTTAATTATTATTATTTGGTCTAGGAGTTGATCTTTGCTAGATTAATCTACTATACTTATTGATTCTTTTCCTTTATGATTTCATGTTTTCACTTTGTTATTGATAACGAAATCTGAGTTTTTTGTTATTGGAACGTGTGTGAGCCAGGATGTCCAGTTTTGTTAATAAATATGAAATTTGCTACAATTCTTACATTTGTATTGGTTACATTACCCTAATTCCTTTTACTTTTCCTTCCTTTGATAATACTATTTTATGAGACTGAAAAATTATGAGGTTTCCTCTTCCCCTTATTCGTTATTCATCATGCATTTTGGTAAACTTGTCACAAGTGTATTATTTTGACAAGATTACTAATTGTAGTATGGTACTGCATTTAGCGGCTCTCAGAATGCTTATATGTTGTAAATTTTTGTGTCAGGATTCTCACTAAAAGATTTATGCACTTCTTCTTCTGTTCGGAGGACACTGCTATACTCAGTGTCACTGCATTTGAGGGCATTAGCTGTTATATTGCTTGAGAACCAGGGAACATAGCAGCTTCTTCCTTCAATCTTCACGGTTTCTCACAATGATTGCTGCCGAAGCTGTAATAACTAAGAAAAAGTTGAAGATTAAATTTGGGGGCCAGAGAATTGAAGCCATTCCTGGGACTCAATCATGTGAACATGGGCATCAGCTATCACTTGTTGAAAACTGGCACCACAGTGTTTCTGTGAATCCAAGTAATCAATTGGGGATGAGTAAATCACATCATTTATCAGATGGCAAAAAGATGATTGCTTCTGAGCATTCAAGGGAAAGATCATCTATGCCTACTGGTAAGAAGCGCGGAGCCCAGGAGGTAATTAAGGGTACAAAGGAGAAGAAGTGGAAAATGGATCGTGGTGTAACTCATCAATGTTCTGTGATTTTGAAATCGCTGATGATCCATCCTGCTGGCTGGGTTTTTAATCAACCTGTGGACCCTGAGAAATTGAATATTCCTGATTATTTCTCCATTATATCTAAGCCCATGGATTTGGGAACAATAAAAACTAAGCTGGATAGGAATTTGTACTATGGAACTGAAGAATTTGTGGCTGATGTCGGACTGACATTTTCTAATGCCATGCTTTACAATCCTCCAGAAAATAATGTTCATAAGATGGCTCAGGAGTTAAACAGTCTCTTTGACATGAAATGGAAGTCCCTGGAGGAAAAATGGAGCTGTGAAGGACCAAAACCTGGGTTGGGGAAAATCTTGAGTGGAAGAATAATGGAAGTGAATGATACTATGCAGAATTGTCCCAAAACACCTACAATACATAATACTCTCTTGTCCAAGAAGTCAAAGCCATCTGAAGAGAAGGGTGTAAGGAGTTCATATTGTGCAAGAGCTGCAGAGGTAAGTAGTAGTGTCCATTGCATAGGTCTGACATGCTCATTTTTACATAGCTGATGTTGAGCTTTTTGATTTTCAAATAAGAAAGGATTACGGCCTGTTATACTAATATTTCATTGAATTCTCTGGGTTCACTATGTGGATTGTGTCATTACTGCTCCTGTAATTAGTGTTTGTATATTTAGTTGTCTGCCCTGCCTTAGTTGTTATGTTTTTTTCTTAGGTTGAGCATCCCAAACCAGCACAGAATGTGTTAAGCAAGTTGGTGGTAAAAGGTTTAAACAAAGGTATGGAATGGCCGAGTAAAGTTTCTGCTTTATTACTCTTTATAGGAGCTAATTTGCAATGTGTCTTACAGGCAATGATGGTGGCGGTAGGCTTACTTGTGGCATTGTCAATGCCAAGCCACCATTGAGCCCAATTGCCTGCAAAAGATGTGGTAAGTGTGGCAGCACTACTTGTGGATGCAACCTTCCCAGTGAGTCAACTAATGCATCATCAGGTAATTGATATTCTCTTTTGCTTATTCTGTTCATAATTTATTATACATTGTCACTAGCTTATCCATTGCTTTTGTTTAGATATCACTTCGGAGAGATCATTGGCTGGAGATCGTGCGTGTAGTGCTGATGCTTCTAAACTGGTATGTATGAGAGTAATGATTGATGTAAAGAATTTAGTTTTAGAGTTATTGTGAACAATACTTATCCTGTCTAATTTGTAATTGGAATATTATATCAAAACTTAGGATTGTCAAGCAAAAAGCACGTTAACATCACAGATGAGCAAGTCAGATCCAGATTCTGATGGTGAGGATAAATACTTATTTAAAGTATGTAACATTCTTACACTTATTTCTTGTTCTGAGCTTTGGCATGCTGTCGAAATGATATGAAGGGGCTGTAAGTGCTTTGGACGACGGGAATGTATGTCCTATTTCCCAGCTTACGCCTCCTGCAACAGATTCTGCTTCTGCTGAAGGTCAGTTTATCTACTGTGTAATTATGATGCCTAAATTAGATGATAATCACTGCCATTCAAGTTTTGTTGTGATGAGGACCACTTAAAGGGTGTGGAATTGGTGTTTTTCTTGGTTGGTCTTTGGTTCATATCTGACAAGTGCCTGGTAAAAAAAATGAAATAAGGGATCGTGTTTTAATTTTTCTGTTTATTTGGTGTAGAATGGGTGACTCCACTTCTTGATGTACAAATGTCTCCAAAGAAGTTGCTCCGTGCTGCAATGTTAAAGAGTCGTTTTGCAGACACAATTTTCAAAGCTAAACAGAGGACACTCTTGGATCATGTAAGCCTCTTTTAGCATTTATTTTTACGAACAAAAGTAAGATAATGTGGATTCTGCCTTTTGAAATTTTATCCTGTGGGTTACAAGTTCTTGTGATAACTCCAGCTTATATATCGTCTTCTTTTAATATAAAGGGTGATAAAGCTGACCCTGCAAAGATGCAGCAAGAGAAAGAAAGATTAGAACAAAAGCAGCGGGAAGGTGATTTAAGCTACTTCTTATGCTAGATTTGATGTGCTTCGTTGAATTGGTTATACCTTTTTTCTTTTCTTTTTCCAAGAAACTCTAATGTAGTAGATGATTTGGTCTTCCTGTTCTGCAGAGAAAGCTAGAATTGAAGCGCAAATCAAGGCTGCTGAAGCTGCTTCACGAATGAAGGCAGAGATTGAGTTGAAAAAGCAACGCGAGAAGGAAAGAGAAGCTGCCCGAACCGCTTTGCAGAAGGTAAAGCTTCACTTCAAATTGATTTTTCATATTCTGGATGGTAGCTTTAGGCCTTTTTATGGCTTACTTAGTGAAAGGGATTTATGTTTGCCGTCCAGATGGAAAGAACCGTTGAGATTGAGCACAACCTGGAGATTCTAAAGGAACTTGAAATGCTAAGCGGATGTTGTTTATCACCTCATCTGCTAAACGGTGAAAAAAGAGCATTTAAAGGAGCTCGTTTTGAGTACCCTCTGGAGCGGATTGGTTTGTTTATGAAAAGTGATTATCTGGGAGACGAAGACGAGGAGACATTGAATTTGGATGGGGATGGAGATGGAGATGGAGATGGAGATGGAGAGGAGGGAGAAATTTGTTAATGAATTTTCCTTTTCCTTTTCCTTTCATAATATTTTTTTTTTTTACCCTACTTCTGCAGCCTCATGTTAATACCTTGATAGTGAGAGGGTAAGGAATAATCAGTTGTAAATATATATTTTTTTGATAGGGAATAGTAGCTTTGTAATCAGTACAAGTATTTATACGGATTAAATATAGGATATAAGCAGTGCCCTTGGCTTAACTGTCACAATCGTGTACCCGTGCATTTGCGCAAAGGAATTGCTATTATAACGGTAAATAATACAATTGAACAATTGAGTAGTTACTACGGTGGCTTGCTTACGTGCAAATAAATTGTTTCTATTATGGTAGCTTCTATAATGGTATAAATACCATTTTTGTAATTTTTCACACCCATGTAATTCTCTTCGGTTTTGTTTATGCGTACGAATTGGATTGCAAACTAGTATGAAGTCTTATCCGCATAGTGCGAGTGACATAAATGATCATTACATGTGATTTTTATTGTTTTCAACTATTATATTACTGTTGTTAAGGGCACCTCCTTTTCTTTGGAAAACAAAAAAAAACTACAATAGGTCGAGCTTTGTGTTTATAACCAAATGTCAAGTGCCTGAATAAACGGCATGCATAAAAGAAGTATGAGAAACTCTGCATATGGCCAAGCTAAAATCTCAGACAAAAGGGCATCACGCTGCTTGTGCAACTAAGAACCTTATAACAAAGGCATTTCTAACACAATTAGAGATAGGAACATTGTTTCAAAAGCCTGAAAGGAAAACAAGCCTACTGCCTCTAATCCCAGAAAACACCATGCATTTCCCGGGACTACACTTGAAAATCCTGTACAGCTCAAGCTCATGTTGTGTAGCGATTCTTTGCAGATCTGTCACGCTTTGCATCCTCCTAAAAAAGCAAAACCACAAACATTAGCTCCATAAACTAAGTGGCACAGTCTGCAAAAATACAAACGCATACAAAATATTATAAACTGCATCCTTACATGAAAGATGAACCCTATGGTCTCATTATAATCAAGTAACTCCTTCCACTGCTTTCCAATACTTAACTGCCACACCAAATGTAATGTTAGACATTTTGCAAATTCCACCAATCAATTAAGTATTGGTTAAGAAAAATAATCAATCAACCATGAGATTGTGTATAATTGGATTGGATACAAATGAAATTCCAAAAATTTCAAAGACTCGATTATATCAAAAACCTGAATCATAAACCACTGAAGTGACTGGGCTACAACAATAGACAAGCGAATAGATGAAAAGGAAAAATGGTTGGCCATGACAGATCATCATTAAATCATACATGATGTTAAATTTGAAAAGGATAAGAAACTACATGCGTCGAGCTATATTTGACAATCCCTATGTTACCATCGATACGGTCTAAAAGATGCACCCTTCTAACTTAATTATTTGTGCACGTTATTATCATTATTATATTTGGGTGAGGGGTGTAGGGAAGGGCTAGGCTTGGCTAAAGTATAAACAGTGTGCAAAGCTCTAACATATTCATATGTTCCCAGTGCAGAGCCATTTACTTCCTAGAAAAATTGCCTTCAGCATTATCTTTTAGTGGTTCATTGGGTACCAAATTTCATCTCCATGGAATATTAAAGAACATATAGATTATTATATTTGGCATACAGATCAAATATTGGTAAATGAAATGGTTTGATTAGAAAAAGTTACCTGAGCAGCTTCATTTGAAGCATTTTTGGTCCACAGAGCTATTTTCTCCTGCTTAGTTCTGACATTCACAACTGCTCCACAAATTTCATCTCCATGATCAAACTGTTCTCCAATCATTGCCAGCAACTATGTAGAGGACATGTTCAAGAAGGCCATACTCAGTATAGGTTTAACTTGGGCAAATATACACACTAACACATGCACAAGGCCAGTCACAGAGTACAAGGCATACCGTATACAGCCAACAAGTATCAGATTTTCCTTTAGGAAAGATAACAGTCCACTTCCCACCATTAGCACAAACAGGGTCCTCCCATTTTGGTTCAATCTTATGCTTGAAACAATAGAAGTCTGCTCCCACAGCTAACTTGCTTGGATGATGTATATTGTTGTAAAGGCTAAATACAGAACAAAATTTAGTGGAAAACTTTTAAGAATCAAATCTAGGAGATAAACTTAGAATAGATGACTAATAAAAAGAATTGACTGTTTCAGAAGGGAGAAATATAGATCATGCAACATGCTAAAAATGCTGTAACAAGCAATTACCATGTCACAACGTTTGAAAGCATATCCATTATACTGAAGGTTCAATGTAAGCGGCTAATGGTGTAACTCAAAGAGAATGACAACTTAAAAAGGTGAAGGTACAAACTCAAGCCTCTAGCTCCCTTTACATTGAAGAACTGTGTTCCCTTCCACACATCAAGCCACACAGAGTACAGACTGACCTCATGCATATTAAGGAAAAGCCATTAACACGAGTTTTTTTTATTTTTCCTCTTTCCACAGGTAAAGCAGTATTCTGAATTGCTTATAAAAGAACAGCAATAAACTCTGTTTTCATCCAAAATTATTGTAAATTGAAACCAAAACTTTTGCAATCACTCTACATTTTGACTGTTGTATCCATAAATTAACTTATATCAACAGGTAAGCTAATTAGATACAGAATAATAAAATCTACACCCTCAAAACATATATCAACGTGCAAAAACCTAATAGCTGCTAGCAACCAAAGTATGGCCATAAAATATGTCAATACATTAGGAGACCAAAAGTACACAAATTATAACACACGGTTCACTAAGACTGCACGAAAAATCATCAAAGGCAAACTGGAAAAGATCCTTTCTTCACACTAAAGAACTAAAATTTCTTCACTTTACCTCAACTTTCTTATTCACCAAACTAAGATCATACATTAATATTGAAATCCAAAAGGATCAGACAAAAATTTGATATTACCTCAATTATCTCAAAAACCTAACAAATCGCACATTAAAAATCCCAAAAATTTCGTCAAAGGAAAAACGCTAAGCAAGAAAAAGAATTACCCCCAGAAGTCTTCAACGGTGGCGAACGTATGGATGGAGTGCATGGAGCTACCCCAAATGGCTTGCTTGGATTTTGCATGAGGGTTATCGAACCAGAAAGTCCAAGAGTGTTCGAGAGGATGAGGCTGTTGAATTACGGCCGTTGATTTCTTTGACGATTCATCATCGCCAACGATCTCGCCTTCCTCCAGCTCCTCCTCTTCGTTATTAGGGTTAGGGTTTTTCGTGTTGGTTTGATCTTCTGTTTTGGGGTTTTCGTTTTCTGCTGCCATTTTTTCTCTCTCGCGGCTTCTGCTTTCTCACTCAACAGAATTTGCGTTTATAGCTGTGGGTCGGGTTGGTTGAGGCGGTTCGGGTGCCGCTGCGCCTATTACTTGTTTAGTTTAGAACACCTAGAAACGCTCTGTCGTTTTTCTAAATTACCGGTAAACGTTTGTCGTCTATTTAATTTTCTCGATTAGTTGAGTCGTTCTCTTAAAACGATTACGAACGACGAGTCATTGAGAATTGACTGCGCTAGTCGTGAGATTCATCGTTTATGGAAGTTTTCGGTTTATTTCTTTTATTTATTACAAATTAAAAGATTATATTACTCGAACAAAAACTTTACAAGCCAAATTTATTGTACCAAAAAATCACAATTCTTGACTAATTGGGCCAATGATTCTTAAAATGGAATTATTCTTGTCATAATTGTAAGATTTTGATTAACAATTTTTTAAAAAATAAGGAAGATAATGCTTCAAGTTTAACAAAAATTCGATAAAAACGTATTATTATGTATACAAAATCTTCTACAAACTCATTCATCTACAATAGTAAAACTAAATATTGTAATATTATATTATTAATTATCACGTGTCTTACATTTTCATGAGAGTAAATACAAATTAATGAAAATATAAGAAAAAATTATGTGTGTGATACCCGAATTTTTATTAATATATGTATATATAAAGCGAGAAATTAGAAAGTAAATGTATTTAATAGAAATAGATTATCTAATTGTGAATGAATAAGTTTTTAATTTCAAAAGAATAAAATTTTCAGATAATATAAGTTTTATTGTGGATAAAAGCGAAAAAAAGATAAATTAAAAGGTTTGATTAAAATTGAAGGGACATGTGTCTTTTTTTCAAATGGTTCATGAATTGAAACATGTATGTATAGTGTAGGTGTAGGAAAATAAAATAATAATAAAATAAATGAATAAAGAAAGGTGGTGGTATATATATATATATAAATAGTTTTGTTTTCACCAATTTGAAAGCTTTGGCCAGAGAGCAAAAGCAGAGGAAGAAAGAAAAGAAAAGAAAAAGAAAGAAAAGAAAAAAGGAAGGTTCGTTCTGAATCTATATTTTTAGATGATTAGTTTTCTATTTTAAGAAAGTATAAATGATTTAATATAATTTAATTATAGAAATTTAATTGTTAACATATATATACAGATGTTTATATATATATATATATATATATATATATATATATATATACATTTTTAGATAACTAAGTTTGAATTATTAAATTATTACTGTTATTATTGTTAAATTAATATTAGAGAGTGATTCAGAGGAAAATGAAAAGTTAGCAAAAGTGTAGGAATAATCGTTCTATATTCAGGTAGGTATTTATTATATTTGAGATATTTTAGTTTAAAAACTGAGAAGTAGGGTGTTTTATTACATTAAATATTTTGATAAATGTTTATGAAATTCCTAAATTATTACGTGTTGATCCAATTGATTATTTTTTTAATCGGATTTGAATAATAATTTTTATATGAATGTCATATTTATAAATACAGTGAGAAAATGGTATTAGCACGTATTATGATTTTATAAATAAATTATTTGTATGAATATGTTGTGAAATAAATAGATAAATGAAAATGTGATGGCCATGGTTGTTGTTATGATGTGACATCAATGTTTGGGGCGGCGGTCCTTCGGAATAATGTAGGTAAAGTACGCAAGAGTAAAAATTAGTGGAAATTATTTTAAATGATTGAATGAATGTGTTTTTGTTATTCTTGTGAATACTGGAATTGAAATGTTGTTTTGGATTTCGTTAAGCTTACTGTTCAAAATCGAAAGGTATTTTATATATGCAAATTTGTTTATTATAAAGTTCTTAAAACTACCTTTATGTATAAATATCTATTGGGCATTAGCTCACCCCTACTTTCAGGTTCCTAGGCAATGCTGAAGATATTTATATAGAAGACAAGGATACTCCAGAACAAGAGTTTTACCACTTTGGAAATTATATGTAGTTATAGATGCAGGAGTTTGTAATGTGTAGCTTTGATGCACTTTTCTATGTTTATATTTGAATTTTAGAAACCATAAAATTAGTTATGTTTCTTTTAGATAATGAAATGAAGCATTTGGTGTTGAATATTATTAGGAGTGTTTAGAATGAAATCTTAAAATTACAAGTTTATATATTTTGGCATACAATTGTTATAGAGAAAATTCTGTCAAAATCTTTTTATAGAATTAAGGATTATAGAATTAAGGATGCTCTAAACTAGATTAAGAATATTAACTTTTTTGAAGAATAATTACGTTTTGAAAGTTTAAATTTTTCGTAGTACCCTAGTTCGGTGTCACTTTCGTAATGCCGAAGTCAGGGTGTTACAATATATAATGAAGCTAGTAATTTGATATATCCTATTTTTGTATATAAATTTTATATATTAAAAAATAAATAAAAGTTATAAATATTTACAAGAGATAATTAGGACTTGAAATTAATTATATAAAAAATTAAATTCTTTAATTTACGTTGATATTATTGAAAATTAAATTTGATTTGACCTAATAGAGATATTAAGTTTGTAAGTTTTAGGTCAAATTTTCTACACCTAACTTCTAGAAAGATATAGGAAAATAACTAAATATTTATGGAATAAATATTTAAATATTTAATAATAAAAAATTAAATAATTGTAATAAATATTTAGATATTATCAAAAATATTTCTAGAGAAGGTTTTATAGTCATTAGATTAGATGTGTATTGACATAATTTTGACCGTTGGTTAAGAATGTGTCATAATATAAATAAAAGCGAGCTATTTCATTATATTCTTGAGATATTTAAGAAGCTTGACAAGTTTGTGAAACCAAAAATTAAAAATCAATAAGATTGTAAGCTTCTCCTTCCTTTCTTATCCATTATTATTCTTAGCAATTTTTTTTTTTTTGTAATCTAAATTCTTTATCTTTCAACAAAATAGTATCAGAATTAAGATGTAAGTAACCATGACAAGAAATAAAATGGCTCACTTCTAAGTTCCAATATTCACTAAGAACAACTACGATAATTGAAATATCAAGATGAAGGTTTTACTAGGAACTTAAGATGTGTAGAAAATTGTTGAGAAATGATATGATATGCCAAAAGATGAGGCTATCCTTACTCGAGTTTAAAAAGATCTCTTGAAGGATTCAAGAAATAGAAACAAGAAAGCTCTCTAAGTGAAAGGCTTGAGAAAGAAAGACAAAAAAGCTCTCTATCATATTCATTTAGGATTAGATAAAGATGGTTTTGAGAAAGTTGCAAATGCAATTACGACCAAAGAAGCTTGAGAGACACATCAAAATATGTACAAAGGTACCAAAAAGATAGGAAAAAGAGAAAGCAAGAGAGCTTGGAGCAAATTCTCCAAATGAAGTTTTCCTTGAAATAAAAGGGAGAAAGTTTTGACACCAGAACATATAAGAGACAATAGCCAAGGATGATGTCACGCACATGGACAGTGATGGAAAGAAAACTCACCAAATCAAGTTTAAAGAGGATGTTGGAAATTAAAATTAATTCGACTCAATAAAAAAATTGAATTTGTAAGTTACGAGCCTAAAAAGTCATAAATAATATAGTCCAACTTCTAGAAAGATATAGGAAAATATCTAGAAATTTATATTTAATAATAAAAATCTAGATAATTGTAATTAATATCTATATATTTATAATAAATATTTAGATATTTTTAGAAAAATTTTTATAGTCATTACATTAAATATATGTTAACATAATCATAATTTTTGGTTAAAAAAGTATCATAATATAAATAGAGGTGAGTTATTTTATTGTATTCATTAGAAACTTAAGAAACTTTAAAAGTTTGTGAAACCAAAGATTAGAAATCGATAAAATTGTAAGCTTTTTTCTCTTTTCTTATCTAAAATTATTCTTAATAAATTTATGTTTTTTTTGTAATTTAAATCCTCCATCTTTTAACAAATATATAGTTGTGGACAGATTACGATTAGTAAATTAATGTTCACTCTTCTTTACATGAAATAAAATATTGGCTAGGTTGTTTTCTTTTGACGTATATATCATATTATTGTTACGTGCATCTCTACCATACAAAGAATTGATGTGATGATCGATCACGGAAATCACACTTATAAATGAGAGAGAGAGAGAGAGAGATTTATTATGTGTCATTTCAATTAATTAATTTAGGCTTTTAGTTTATGCTTAATTAGTGACTGATTGGCCAATCTCTTTATCAGCAATAAAATGTTGATCATCACCTTTAACCTAAACCTGTAATATGTAATACTGATTTGTAATAAAATACAGACTTGAAGGTCTGAAATTTTAGCAAAAGAATAATACTGTATATACAACATATAAGCTAACATGATATAAGGTTATATAGTGATATAGATAATAACGTTATTTATATTATTAAAAAAAAGATGTATTTAATCAATCTCTTGAAAATTAATTGCCACATAAAAATGAACATTATTAAATATTAACGACCTTAATTTTCTTGAACTGAAACGATACTACATGATATTTTACAACTGTAGGGGCATGGTTTTCTTGACTCAGATTACATTTGAACTCGATCGAATTGATCTTGTCTGAAGAACATGTAATAATATTACGTTTCTGGTTGTAAAATAGAGAAGCATGAACATTAATTATTCATCACACCAACAAAAATAAACTTTATTCTTATTCATACATCTATGAACGATATACATATAGAGAACACAAAAACAAACCATTACATGCATGGACCATTTTATTTTTTCTACAGTGTCCATGTAAAAGCAAACCCTGAGCAGACAAATTAATACATATCAAAACGAAAGTAACATCTTAATGATTAATTTGTGAAAGCCCAATATAGTAATAAATTTATATAAAGTTTTAATTGTTTGCATCATCAACTGTGTTGGCTTCGCCATTTTCAACTTTCATGTACTCCAAGTACGTTTTTCCATTGAGTTTGCGGGAGAAGAAGCCGTTGACGTAATCCTCCATCCCTATTCTTTTAAATAGTGGTGGGTTTTCTGGGGTTATTAGGCTACTTGCAGGTCCAATCTCTGCGTCCAATTTGGGGTTGATGAAAAAGGCTATGGAGATCCTTTCCTTCTCTGAATTCACTGTTGCCCTATGCTCCACGCTCCGATACATTCCATTGCTTATTATCTGCAAAATTAATCACAATACACATGAACGGTTAAATTGCACGCGTTTAATTAATTACCAAATGTAAACATAAAAGGCTTGAAAATGATAGTTAGGTTGCCAAAAATGAAGGCTGTATTTAATTAATAATATACCGGGTTTTTCTTTTTCGTGTCTAAATTTTCCTTTTTTGGGAAAATAAGGAAGGGAAAAGCATCACTAACCTCTAGAATATCTCCAATATTGACGACAAGTGCATCTGGGTCAATTCTAACAGGAATCCAGATCCCGTCTTTTTTTATCTCAAGACCATCAACACCATTAACTTGGCCAAGAATAGTGATGCCAGTAGCATCTGAGTGCGGTGTAAGTCCCATAACCAGCTCTGGTTGTGGACATGGAGGATAATAGGTCATCCTTACCGATTGCATCCCATCTTCAAACGTTTCTTCAACTTCTTTCACTTCCATCTTCAGAGCTTTGGCAATCATTCCAAGGAGTTTGATCCCAAGTTTCTGCATTTCCAGGAAGTAAGACTCTAAATTGTTCCTGCAATTATGCACACAATAAATTAAAAACATGTAAGATCACGAACAGCTAGCTCAAGTTTCATGTAAGGAAAAAGAAGAGATCATATACTTTAAGGATGAAGGGAGCTCTGAGAGAAGGTGTGGTTTCCTTCTGTGAATAGGGTTGGTTATCATATAAAACCTGTCACCCCAATCAAGTTTTCCATCTGATCGAGCTATGGTTCCATAACCTTGAACATCACCTGGTTTTATTTTGTATTTCATCTTCTCTTCTATCGGAAGCTTGTAAAATTTCATTATCTCATGCTTCAGGCTATTCATCAGAGAAGAGCTAACTCTATGGTTCACCAACTACATCACAATAAGACAAAAATGAAACCATTAGGCTATCTTTTCTTTATTTGTCTACTTCTAAAATTTATTCTTAATTATTTAAACCTTTTTCAAACATGTTATCCATATCTTGAAACTTGCTTAAAACTAGGAAAGCACTACAAAAAACAAAAAACAAAAGATATCTACCCATATTAGTCCTCTCTTTCTTTATATTCTGGTATTCATCATTTTTTCTTCTTTTTCGTTTTTCTTTTCAAGGTTTACGTTTATACTAACCTGGAAGACGCCCCATTCTTTGCAGATTGCATGCAACTTCTCCAGTTGATCAGAAACAGCACCTTCCCCGGGAAGTAAACTTTCTAGGTCAACAGTAGGGATTGAAGATGAGTGATGATAGTTTCCATTCAGGAAATTTGGAGGCTCTTGATCTAAACGAAGGTAGCAGTTTGGCACAGTCATCTTAGGGTTTTTTAGGAGTTCCTGAACGCTAAGTAGGGAGGAGTTTGAGCTCTCGAGAGTTGCAGCTGGCTGTGGTGATGCCATAACATTCAGGTGAAGTGCAACTCTCTAACAAGTTGGGTATTTATATACGCAGAAACAAGGCAGGAAATTGAATTTCCCGAAATACTGATAAAATTAATCAACGGTAATTAACAAAATTAGTAGACTACTAGAAGCTTTGAGATTTTGAATAACGAAGGAGAAATCTAAAAGGATTTTAGTTATTCACCATTAGCGGCCACAATAGTTTCAGATAATTTCATGCAGATAACGTAATTGACTTTTACCTAACTCGTGTCTATGTATACATGTTTAATTAATCATAGGCATATATAAATGTCTAATTAACAAGTACCTGCAAATATTCTTGTTCAAGAATTCGAGGGTTTGCTCTAAATTATTGCAGGATAATCTTAACAAAAAAATCGACACAATGTAAAGTTGTTATCCCTATATTTTCTATTAATTGTTAATATTGTATATATTACTAAATATATATCCAAAAACTCCAGATTATATCCTATTTTTTAATTTTATTTTTGAACTGCGGTTCGATATAACTAACAAAAATATATGATAAACCCGTTTTAATTTCTGCTAGTATAAATTAATATAATTAATTTTGAAGAAGATGAATAAGCCCACCAATATATATATGGTTATTGGACCTTTGAGAATACTACGAGGCACCCAAGGCAAGTATACAGGAAAAGAAAATTAAAAATAAAGCTAGTCAAGGAATATTTGTACCTGATTTGTCATAAATAATACAACATCATAAACAATTAGGGTTCTTCTCTTGATCATACAACATCATAAACAATTAGGGTTCTTCTCTTGATCAAAATTTTAAAAAAATTTAAAAATTTTAATAATGCATTTCTGCAGTTAAACGTTTACTTCTTATTTAATAATTACTAATCACAAATTTATATTATATCAAAAGCAAAATTTAGAACACAAAAAAATTCTAGTCCAATTATTTATATGTAAAGGGAGAAACAATTATACTTTTACATATATTCTTACACTATTTTATGGATCGTTGGATTTAAACACCTCAAATGGTTGATATTAAATCTAATATATATATTAATTATACGTGTTATATTTAATTTCAATCGTAGGAGGTGTTTAAATTCAATACTTAATAATTGATATAAAAAGATGGGATATATATACCCTTGTGTTATGAACATGAACGTGATACAAATTACATAAGAAAATTTATTTATTGGGTTTTTTTATTATGGGTATAAAAATTATAAAATACGTATGACGGTGAAATAGAGTAATAAAAGTGTTTCATTAACATCTAAAAAAAAAAGTGTCAGTCAAGTCACCAGGAATCTATATATTGAACAAGTGGATGTTGCGTATGCCGTGTTCACTAAGAATAAAATAAATATTGTTTGATCAATACAGCTAACTTAAAACGTGATTAATTCATAATATTCAATAAAGTTGTTTTATTTCACGTGCTTTGACAAATTTGATTTATTTTTTAACAGATAAACCACGTTTTTATGATTGTGATGGCAATCAACTAAGTGCTCGCTTGGACTTGTTCAAATTAAATTTCATTTTGTATAATGAATTAGTCATTGAATCATTTTGGTTGTTATTGGAAATAATGGAGACTTGAATTCTCAACCAACCGATATATAATAAAGTTGTTAATGGTCTATTTTACAATAACTGTGATTTACAAATCATCACACCTTAATTATATACATGTTTTATTGTTTCATCTTAAAGAAAATGATCATTAACATTCATGGCACAAAGAGATGAAATATATTGTTAAGTTGATAATCAATCTTGCAAATCAATTAAATTTAAATATGTTAAAAAATCGAAATCAATTATTCTAAATTAAAATAAAAGATATAATGAGATTACGTTAAATTTTTATCTCCATTATTACTTTTAAGCTTTATTAATTCAAAATAAAGTAATTATATATTTGAGTCAACTTCTTCATTACTTAATCAATAAAGTACTAATTAATTTAATTAGTAAATTTTTTTAAAATGGTATAAAAAAATTAGAGTTCAAATTCCGTTCACATTAAATTATAAAAAAATTTAAATTTTTTTAACATTTAAATTCTTTTTTTTAAAAAAAAAACATAAATATTTAAGAGTAGATGAATCCCAACCTTTTTGACTTTGCTTGAATTATTGATCAACAATTAATGAATATCTCATTCTCATCTCAATAATATAATTCTATAGATGGAGTGGACCACTACATGTCTATCACTAAAACTTTTTAGCATAACTTCTGTATTAAACAGTCATTATAATAATTCTCATCAAAGAAAGACATTATAATAATCTTCTATATATTTTCAATATTACTCTTTATATAAATAATAACATATAAATCTCTAATTTTTATTATTTTACAAACAAATATATGATATATTTATTTATTTATGATAAAAAAGAGTGGAACACGTAACTTAATTAAAGCCAATATTATATGGAACACAATTTATTAATATATAGAAACCAACTATGTTGGTTGCTGACAAAACATGCATATATATATATATATAAACTTACTTCCTTAACATCATGCCTTTCGTCAAGATCTAGAAATCAAATAATAATATTATCTCTTTAATTAGCAGGTAGGGGCTATGCATCGATTCAGTGTTATTTTCAAGTGCTCCGTATTGCAAAAGGCATGTAATTATTTTATAATAAGAAAAATTGTAATCTAGAACGTGCTTGATTTTGATATTTTAATGGAGTTGATGGTGTGGTTTGACTTATTTCCGATTTATCAATTAATTAATTAACAGGAAAATCACGTTTCCCAATTAGAATTTGAGTGGGGTTTAGATTCAGAGTGATCTCAACCGCTTGCTAGATAGCTAGGTGGCTAGCACGACTTGTTCAAAAATCAATTTTATATTCCAAATTTGGAATCGTCATTGATGATGTACAAACTTGACCAACCAGAGCCTGCCAAATGGAAGGTTAAGAATTAATTAATAATCCGAACAATTAATAAATAATATTATTCCACCACCCATTATCAAAGTCGAGTAAAGTCAAGATGGTCCCCGATTCAGGACCAACAAAAAATCAAGATTAGCTCAGTAATGTTTGTGCATTGTATCTTGACTCCAAGTTGGGAACTTACCACTTCCTTTCACTTTAATTACCTATATTTGTCTGTATATCTTTGGATTTAATTAATTGATTTCTTTTTTTTTATTAAACTAGAATTAAAAATTTATACTCTACTGTATGCTTATTATTTGCACATAAAGGTAGTTGAAACACAGCCTGTATGGAAGATTATAATAATCTTAAAGACTAATGACCAAAACCTTATTTTATTGCATGATCAGTTGATATAAAAAAGACGATTGCGTAAATGGAGGAATCTGTTTAAGTTTTAAGCTACATAAAATTTATTATTTTCCTCGAAAATGGGGCTTTATATTGTAAATTTTGTAATAGCATTTGATCACAATATCTAGGATAATATATTCTCTTTTCAGTATAATAGTATGAAGGGATAACGAAATTTACCCTATAACTTTTTTTAAAAAAAGATAAATATCTTCTTCATTTTTTTTGTTTCTAGTTTTATATATCTTCTAACTTTCAAAAAAATTTGAGATACCTCTAAGATATTATTTTAGATATAACTTAACTATTTTACTTTTTAACTATTAAAAACATATAAAATAATTTAATTATTTTTATTTTTATTATATAATAATCAATAATATATTATTATAATAGTTAATATAAAAATTATAATGATAATTTAATTGTTAATTATTTTTTTAAATTTATTAATATTTGACAATATTAATTATAAATAATTTTATCATTAATCATTTTATTAAAATTATATATTTTAAAAATTATAAATAATAAATATTGTTAAAATTCATGGTCAATTTTCTATAATTTTTTTAGTTGTAAAAAATTTATTGTAAAAGTAAAAACAATTAATTTTTACAACTAAAAAAATTTTATATTGTAAATTTTTTTAAAAATTTCTTAGCATATTTTATGTTGTAAAACTTTTACAAATGATGTTGTTAAATTTTGCTTACAATTAATGTTATAAAAGTTGATAATTATAACGATTTTTAACAATATTAAGTATACATAATTTTTAAATAAACTATTTTAATATAAGGATAATTAAATTATTTTATATTTTTTAATAGTTGTGAGATAAAATAGTTAATTTATATCTAAAAGAATACTTAGAATAGTGTCTTAAGGGTATTTCAAATTTTTTTGAAAGTCAGGGGATATATAATACTAGAAAAAAAGCTAAGGGAATATATCCCTTTTCTAAAAAAGTTAGGAGGTAAATCACATTATCTCTAATATTAACGTCGGAATTAATTTCTTAATTATATTCTCTTTTCACGATATCTAGTGGTGTGATATTAAAATAAAAATATATTGAAATTTATCGCTTACAATAAACAAAATAGAAAAAGATTAACGTCTTTAAATTTTAATAAAATTATAAACATGCATGCATAATTTATTACTCTTTGAGGCAAATGTACTTCTAAAAATTAAGGGCCAAATTATTTTATTATTTGTGATTTTACGAAAAGTGAAGAAGCCAACGTCGTAACCTCAATCTCCCTTCTTAACAAAAATTTAACAATAATAATATGGATCCGAGTGAAATAAACTAAAAATTATATGTTTATTTGTATTATAATAAATTTTGGGGGCCTATATTGCCACATTTTACTGCCCGGAATTTGACGGAGATATGAGTCCGGGAGTAGGCATACTATTACTCCTGAAACACCGCCGAAGTTCAGAAGAGTAGGCGTTGACACAACGGAGCACTGATAGGAAACACACAATCAATCCAAAGAAATTTCCATTGACAAGAAAATAATGAAAGAAAAATTGGTCCTTAGAAACAGCTCCACAAAAATTTTCCCCGGATAGCCTTTAGATAAAATATATATCCGAATTGAATTTGTCCGACCACAAGGCAAAAGGTGAATGAAAAATCCAAAACACGAAAAAAGCAAAGTGAGACTTTGTATCTTTCATTTATTTAATTACGTTAATTATGATTGTAGAAAATACATGATTATGACTCACTGCTCTACTATTCGAAATAAATTCAAAGCTTTATGATTTATCCATACAATTATACACAGTCCAACTGCAGTAGCAAAACAAAGCAGCTACAGGCAGAATAAAAGAATTAGATAGGTGGAAGGAATTAGATCATCTATGGAGCCAAAACCAACAGTGATCGGGAGTTCTCTGCTGGTGCCTTCGGTTATGGAGCTGGCAAAGAAGCCGCTGACCACTCTTCCACCGCGATATGTTCGCCCTGATCAAGAGCCTCCATTCGTTTCCGATGCGAGATCTTCAGAACAAGTTCCGGTCATCGACATGCAAAAGTTGGTCTCCGGAGAATTCATGGATTCGGAGCTGGACAGGTTTCACCATGCATTCAAAGATTGGGGTTTCTTCCAGGTATATGTCTTTAGTATAGATTCAAATCATATCTGTCATTTTCTTTGTTTTAGTTTAAAATTTCCAAATTTGATAAATATCATTATTCGCAGTTGATAAATCATGGAGTGAGCAGTTCATTAGTGGAGAAAGTGAAGGTAGAGATTCCAGATTTCTTCAATCTGCCGATGGAGGAGAAGCAGAAGTATTGGCAAAAACCAGGAGATGTTGAGGGATTTGGACAGGCCTTCGTTATGTCTGAGGAACAGAAGCTTGATTGGGCAGACATGTTCTATATGATTGCCCTCCCAATTCAAATGAGGAAACCCCATCTCTTTCCCAAGCTGCCTCTTCCACTCAGGTTCGCTCTCTTCTTGCCATTTTTACTTTCCAAGTTTACCCATGGAATAATTGGTGGATTATCGGACACAGTTAATTTCAATGTGACCTTAATTCGTCACTAGAGCTACTCGAAAGGGGAAAGTAAATATTGTCGGTGATTGTGGACTAATAATTGACGGTGGATACAGTTTAATAAATTAAATAAATTAATTGCCATGATGACAGGTTTAACCTTTCATTAAAAGTCAAAACCAATCAAGAAAGTTTGTTCTTTTTGTAATGAAGAACAACTAACAGTAACTGGGACTTTATCTAATACGGTATTTAGAATATCAATTTTATATCATAATTTTGTATGTGCGATCTTACCTTATAATTTAATACTATCGCTGAAATAATTTTAATTACGTACATTCACAGTACGCATTATCATATTTATATTAATATACATCGAAAGCTAAAACAACGACATTAAACAAGATCAACACTTAGTCATCTGATCTGAGCCTCTGAACAATTTTATTTTGCATGTAGAAACACCTTGGAAGCTTACTCAGCAGAACTAAGAAATCTTGCCCTGAAAATCCTAAACCAAATAGTAAAAGCTCTAAGAATGGATCCCAATGATATGAAAGAGTTGTTCGAAGAAGGGATACAGGGAATGAGGATGAACTACTATCCTCCATGTCCCCAACCGGAGGATGTCATTGGCCTCGGACCTCATTCTGACGGCTGCGGAGTCACTATCCTCCTCCAGCTAAATGAGACGGAAGGTCTTCAAATAAAGAAAGATGGAAAGTGGGTTACTGTAAAACCCCTCCCTGGTGCTTTTATAATCAACATTGGGAATTCCATGGAGGTTCTAACCAATGGAATCTATCGTGCCGTGGAGCATCGAGCAACTGTAAACTCCGAGAAAGAAAGGCTGTCGATCGCCACATTCTATAGCGCCAAACTAGACGGAGAACTGGGTCCGGCTCCAAGCCTTATTACATCGGACACTCCAGCACGGTTTAGGAGAATTGCTGTGGCAGACTTCTACAAGGGATTTCTTTCGCGCGAACTGCGCGGAAAATCATACCTTGACGTCATCAGAATTCAAAACGATGATCACAAAAGCCGTTGATTTCTACCGTCTACAGACGTGAAAATCCTGGAAAAAAAATAATGAAAAATGAAGCTAATAAAAATACGTTGTGATATTGTAATGTTTTTGTATTTTGTTCGAAAGGACGTCAAATAATTAATGGAATGGTGAAAAGATTGATGCTCCTATCTCACTCTTCAAATTCTTCTTAAAATTAAATTAAAAGTCGTATTTAATTAAACTAACATAAACACTACTTACATCAAATTATACATACAATTAGCTTGCATAGAACTTTTTTTTTAAACCCTATCAATCATCACATGAAATTGGTTGTGAATTTCTTTGTTATTAATTAACGAAGCTTATTTTAAAGAAAGAAATTCAACCAATCATTTTTAATTCAAACAAAATATTTAGAATTAGATTTTATAAAAGAGTAGATAAAACAATTTTTTTATTATTTTAATATCTTTTAGTAGAGTAAATAAAAAAAAAGTGTTTTATTAAATTTTTTGAAAAGTTGGGAATATTTATCAATATTAAGACTTAAAAAATAAATAACAAATACTGTTATTTAAGTTCTCATGACTATAAAAAAAAAAAGTCCTCATGACTTGCTTGACGGTGGATTCCATTGTGGCCTATGACGTGTTATGAAAGGATTGAATTTCTTAATTATTAAACTTAACTAAAACGTGCTTCAATGTTTATGTTTTATGTTGGATTATCTTCTCCTATCACGTTGTTTGACAATTAAATTGATTTACTTTATATAAAAGATAAAAATACATTTTTGATTATTACCTCATTGAAAATAACATTTTATATATATAATGAGATAGTCATTCAGACATTAATTATTTCTTCAAATTAGAAAATGGAGACTTGAATTCTGCCCACATAGATAATGATTACTGACTATGGACTTCATTATATCCATTTAATTATGAATTCCAAACACAAAATACTAAATAATATTTGTAATTTAATAACAAAACTAATGGTACTAGCTAATTATTGAAACTGAACTTTGATATTTGGATTTCTTTATTTATGTATGTATTATGACACATGCGTCTTGTTAATTAAATTAATTCTTTGTCTGGGTTTAGAAACTTTCTAATTGATAGCATATGATATATACCTTTCATAAATTAACCGAGCTATCCTTTAAAAGAGACCAAAACAAAATTAAATTTCTTACTCGCATTATTGCTTGTAAGTTTAATCCAAAACAAAATAATTATATATTTGACTCGAGTCTCTTATCATTTCAATTGACCTACTAATTATGCATTGAAAAACAAAAAAAACAAACTTAACAGTGGTTGAATAAATCACTAATGTCTTTTTCTCACCTCAATTATTTCAAGTGGACCACCACTGCACATTCATGTTCATCACAAGAAATCCTTGGCATACATAACTTTCTTGTATTATAATATAGTTACTCTATATGTCTTTTCAATGTTATTATTTATAAAATTATAAAATCTAAATCCCCAAATTTTACCATTTCACAAATAAAGATATAAGTTATTGATTTTTATCATTGAATAAAATTTTTACCTAGGTGCATGTTATTTATAATAAAAATGAAAGGTACACGTGACTTAAACCCAATAAAAATTAAGCACGATTTATTAATAGAAATTATTTAATTCATAATGCTAATTTACTTATGTTGGTTGCTAACAACACGTATGTGTTGTTTCCTTAACATTTAGCAAAGCAAGCTTTTAGTCAAAATCTAGAAATTAATCAAATAATATTATATATTATCTCTTTAATTAGCAGGTAAGGTTTATGCATCTAAATCTTGATTTAATAACATTTTTCAAATATACGGTCCGTAATGCAAAAGGTATGTAATTTCATTAATTATAAGAAAATTTTGAATCTAAAACGTGTTTAATTTAGATTTTTTTTAGTGGAGTTGATAATACGGTATGACTTGTTTGAGATTTATTATTAGATTACCAATTAATTGGCAGGAAAATCACGTTTTCTAATTAATGAAGTTTTTAAGTGGAGTCAATAGTAATCTCAACTACGTGCTAGCACGACTTGTTCAAAAATCACTTTTATACTCCAAATATGAAGTCGTCATTGATGATTATACCAACTTTGACCAATGAGAAGATGCCAAATCATGGATAGTTAATATAATTAGCAAAATATCATTATATTCTTCCACCCATTATCGAATTAACTAATGTTTTCCGATATGTATAAGAAATAAATTAAATTAACATAAGATAATCCCTCGCTCACTATTATTTATATATAGATTGGGTTGGTAATGTTCATTGTATCTTGACTTACTGCTTCCTTTAACTTTACCTATTTGTCTCTATCTTAGAATTTAATTGTATTCACCTTAAAATAACAAGATTATATACAAGATTAGAATAATCTAAAATCCTAATAGTTAATGACCAGAATCTAAGCACATTTCAGATCAAGGATTTGCTTGAATGAAATCTGACAAAGTTTTAGTTCACATTAATATAATTAATATATTGAATAACAAATTTCGGAATGGATGTATTTGTAACAATCTAGGGATAAAAATAATGAATTAATGACATTAAAAACAGGATTAAATTCAAACAAATTAACCTTTTAGATGCTACATGTGATAATATAAAATTTGTTCACTTTTTTTTCCCCTTATAATGTTTCTATATATTAATTGTATTATTATAAAAATATCAATTTCATCTCTAATACATTTTGATATTATTACTTACATTCTTACTGTTTCAAAATTACACTTTTAATTTCTACTATTATAACAATAACTTTAGAAATTTAATTTTTGAGTAAAAATGATCTTATTATCTCTATATTGATAATGATAATATCATCTAATTTTTAAAAAATAAAATAAAATAAATATTAATTCTAAAAATCTCAAACAAATATTAAGAATAAAATTATTTAATAAAAATTAAATTCATAATGTAATAAATTTATTTATTTTTATTTTTTAAATTTTTACAATAAAATCACATATAAATATAAATAATGAAATATAAATAAGTTTATTTATTTTCATTTTTAAAACTTTTACAATAAGATCAAATAAAAATAAAAATAAAAATAATAAAATTTTAATTAAAAAAATAATAAAATCTAAAAATTTATTTCTTTTTAGTTTATAAAATAAACTCAAATAAAAATAAAATAATAAAATCTAAATAAGTTTATTTCTTTTGATTTTTTTAATTTTATAATAAAATTAACTAAAAATAATATAATAAAATTTAAATTTCTTGTAAAAAATTGTTTATTAATAAGACGTTTTATAAAGTCTAATTATGAATATTTTTTTGTAAATTTTTATAATCCAAAAAATATTATTCAATAATTATTTGTTAAAATAAAAAATAAAAATTAAAATTGAAATTAAAATTGAAAATGAAAGTAATTAGTGTCTTAATAAAAAAATTTATTTTTTATATTTTTTTGTATTAGTTTAAATCCAATACAAATTTAATTTAATTAAGGGCAAATGTGTCAAATGATAAAATATACTAATATTTAATAACTATGTTATAACGATAGAGATTAAATGTGTAATTTTAAAATAATAGAGATATAAGTAATCATATCGAAATATATTAAGGATAAAATTGATATTTTTTCTATTATTATGTATTAATGTTTATGAATGGATAATATTAGTCACTCGGACAGAGAGTCAGGGTTTTGAGCCTTGTTGGGAATCCCCTAGTAAAGTTATCTTTCACCAAACAAATGGTGAGCCTATAATATTAAAGTGTGGGTAAAATTCTTTTCCCGTAAAGATAGATATCATCTGTATTGAACGTAAAAATTTAGACAATATTATATGCGAATCAATCAAGACTCGTAATAGATCTCCAGTATAATATTATTTTTTTTATTCACAATTGTCTATACATCTATATACATTGGAATCTCCAATTTTTTTTCAAAATTATAAAATAAGGATATTGGTTATTTTAAGTGTACAATTCAGTTATATAATTAATAATTGTAAGGGCGTATGATTCGTTTGATAACATAACAAGGCTCTTTGTAAGAAAATAAAAACGCATGTTCTTATTCGTGATTTCACTAGAATATAAGGACTCCAATGTTATTTTCTCTTCACTTGGGCCTTTTCTAGGACAATTGATTGGACCAAATCCAATCTCTCAACTACTACTGTATCTCTGTAAAGTTCTGATGGATTTTGAAACAGAAGCTGTAAACTTTGGGAAATCTATCATAGTACCAAGTGTACAGGAGTTGGCCGAACAAACCATCTTCAGCCTTCCACCTCGATACCTTCGTCCCGATCAGGACCCTCCAATTGTCCCCTCGAATACGTGGCTTCCATCGATCCCCGTCATCGATCTTCAGAAGTTGCTCGTCGGAGATTCTATCGACAAAGAACTGGAGAGGTTGCACTCAGCTTGCAGAGAATGGGGATTCTTTCAGGTGCGCGAGTTTTAACTCAGCTTGCTAAGACTGTTTTTCTTCTCTTCTTTTGTGGTGTTAGCTTGTACGATAGAGATAACTCCGAGGAATATATGTCGTTTCTTTCCGAAATAGGCAAAGGGCATTTAGCCCACGCCGTCTGTTACCTGGAACAACTTGTCTAAACTTCGAACTGAAAATTGTTATATGGGCTAAACGGATGGTGTTTTTATACCAGCCCAAATGCTCATCCCACAGTGTGGGTCGAGCTAAAGATTTATGGCCATTAGTTTAATGGGCGCAGCCCATTATTGTATGGGCTTGTGTTACTGGTCTAAATTTAAGTGAAAAGAGGAGTTTAGATGAGATTAAACTTTATATAGTGATTATTAAATTACAATATATTAAAACAAAAAATATTTCAAAATATATGGGCCCATGGATTTAAAATCTACTGGGAACTAATGGGCTGTATGGGGCCTGTAGGCTCATATGAAGCTTTTAGCTTTTGAGGCGGGTTGGCCGATCTCTCAGTTTCGTCACCCGCACCTGGCTGAGATTTTGGACGACAAGTCGTGCCACAACCAGATTTCAATGTGACAAATCATTTATGAATTTAAAGATTGGCATTTATCATCATTCGTTAATTTTGATCAGAGTTATGCGGAATGCATGCAGGTAATAAACCACGGAGTTAGTACTACATTGATGGAGAAATTTAAATTGGAAACTGAAAATTTTTTCCAACTTCCTTATGAAGAAAAGAAGAAACTATGGCAGGAACCTGACAATCACGAGGGATTTGGGCAACTCTTTGTAGTTTCAGAGGAGCAGAAATTGGACTGGTCAGACATGTTCTATATAACAACACTTCCACTCAATCTAAGAAGGAATGAACTCTTTCAGAAACTCCCTCTCAGTCTTAGGTTCTGAAAACGTTTCATTTCATTGATCAATTAAATGAGGAGATCATGGATGTGAATTAATTAATTTTTTATTTCATTTTCACAACTGTGTTGCAGAGAGACCTTGGAATCTTACTCTGCTGAAGTGAGAAAGCTGGCTATGGCCATATTAGCATACATGGCCAAAGCGTTGAAGATGGATGGTGAAGAGATGACCGAGTGTTTCAGCGATGGAGTACAATCAATGAGAATGAATTACTATCCTCCATGTCCTGAACCAGATAAAACCATTGGTTTCACTCCACATTCCGATGCTGATGCTTTGACGATTCTCTTTCAGCTCAATGAAACTGAAGGCCTTCAAATCCGTAAGGATGGGAGATGGGTTCCCGTTAAGCCGCTTCCAAATGCTTTGGTCGTCAACATTGGAGACATCATGGAGGTAGCATCATCAAGCTATACAATGTTGTTTTACACCAAATCTGCGTTATAATATGTGACAATGGTACTGCTACTAATGATAGTCTCCCATGTTTCTGCAGATTGTGAGCAATGGAATTTATAGAAGCATTGAACACAGGGCAACAGTTAACTCAACGAAAGAGAGAATGTCTATTGCTACATTCTATAGTTCCAAGCTAGATTCTGAGTTGGGCCCTGCACGGAGCCTCATTGGTCCGAATAACCCAGCAATTTTCCAACGAGTGGCATTGGAGAAGTACTTCAAGGAATTTTTTGCTCGGAAACTAAATGGCAAAGCATACCTTGATTTTATGAGGATAGATAACGAAAATGACTCCACTGGTGCGGCTTCATCAAGGGGTTAATTCTCAATCCCTAAAGAGGTTCTGTTACTTCTGTATTGTTGTGGAGGGTTGATTTGATTGTTAATTTATAGTTGTGAGTTTATAAACACTAATTTTATTCTGTTGTTTAAATTTTAATGTTAAAACAAATAAGTATTTATTAATGCAATAAAACGATCTGTCGTGTATAAAGCATGAAAAGATACGACTTGTCATTTTAGTGTTTGAGAAGTACAATGTGGCCTATCAATGACATAATATTTTGTTCCCTTCTTCAGAAGAAAGTTGATGTGCCCTTTACTTTTCAGGAAGAAGCCAACTTGCTTTCAATCCACTTCTTAGAAAGACATATAACTTCTCTTTGATGTCTTTGTCAGAAAAAAGTAAAATGCTTTTTTGATATGCCATAGTCATACTCTGTTTTCATTTTTCTATTGGGTATAATAATAATGCATGGCCAGTCGTGCTAGTTGTCAAAATTTCCCCATTTCAAGAGGATAACAAAGACTAATTGCTATTTCCAAAAGCAAATCAATCCACTTCCTAGTAAGACTACCTCATGCACGTGTATTCTTGTATTTCACATTAGTTCCTTCAACTTTAAATTCTTTTGATCTTTCTCCATGAATCTTCGGATGTTCCAACGCAAAATAAGATGCTTTAATTTCCAAGTAAGCGCGGCCAGAAAAAGGCCTACAATTAGTTATTGCATTGCTTGTCATATAAATTAGGCATCACGAGAAAGTTTGAACTATAATATTGGATATGATCTTGCTAAAGCCTAATCCCTTGCCCTTTGTCCTCCAAAAGTAAGCTACAAACTGCTTCCAAACAAAGCTTACTAGCTAGCGATTTGCAATTTCCAGCTATATTTCCTCTGTAGTTTTGCCTTCATTGCACTCATTTTACGTCATTTTTCTTTTTGCTTTGGTATATACACACGCTTGAAAGTGTTTCTTTTTGTTGAGTTCTAATCCATCACTTCCCATATGGCAGTAGTTCAAGTTCTACTTTTGCTTTTCTTTTCTGTGGCTTCTTTCATGGGGGCTTCTGCTGTTGATTTCAATCGAGAAGTCGACTTAACTTGGGGAGAGCAACGTGCCCAAATTCTCGACGGAGGAAAAGTTCTCTCACTTAATCTCGACAAAACCTCCGGCTCCGGTTTCCGATCAAAGAAAGAATATCTGTTTGGAAGAATTGACATGGAGCTTAAACTTGTCGCCGGAGACTCTGCTGGCACTGTCACTGCCTATTATGTATGTTTTCTTCTTTTCTTCACTCCATTTCCGTTTTAAAAGCTTTACACTTATAGTGTTTAATTAACGTCGTAATTTGATAATATTGTGATCAATTAATTTAAAATTTTTTGCAGTTATCATCTGAAGGGCCAACGCACGACGAGATTGATTTTGAGTTCTTGGGGAACTCAAGTGGTGAACCATACATTGTTCACACTAATGTGTACACCCAAGGAAAAGGGGATAGGGAGCAACAATTTTACCTGTGGTTCGACCCAACAAAAAATTTTCACAAATATTCAATTGTATGGAATCCCCAACGCATCATGTAAGAGGCATACTATAATCTCATTTTCCATTTCTTCTCTCTTAAACTCCTTGATTAAATAAAGTTAGACATAATAACATTTAGGTCCCCAAATGTTATATGTTTACAAAAAAAACATAGTTCGTTCATTTGTATGAAAAAAATTTCTAATATCTATTGAAATAACCATATCAATTTATAATATTGAGTTTTAACTATCATAAAATTAGAGTACGAAACTGAATAGTAAAGGGTAATTCAATTATTTCAATAGGGTAATTACCGACGCATGTGATACAAACAGAAGAACTTTATTATATTTGTGAAAATATAGAACATCGGGACATAAATGCTATTATCCCAATAAACTTATAAAAAGACCCATTTTAAAGATATTTCGGTGCAATTTTTTTTAAAAGAATATGAAATTTTAGCTGCATGAATACTTCAAAAGCATGGACTTTTTTTTTTTATCATTGCATGCAAAAATTAAGTCTGCAAGTTTAATTTGTATGAACACAAAGTTCTTCTAACATATATTTCACTCTTTGACCAGCTTTTTAGTGGATAGCATCCCCATTAGAGAATACAACAACGACGAAGCAATTGGGGTTCCATTCCCCAGAAACCAGCCGATGAAGCTTTACTCCAGCCTGTGGAATGCGGATCAATGGGCAACGAGAGGGGGTCTAGTGAAAACAAATTGGTCTAATGCTCCTTTCACTGCCTACTACAGAAATTTCAATGCCGAAGCCTGTGGTTGGAAAACTCAAGGGCTTGATGGAAATGGCCGAAGATTTCTAAGATGGGTGCAAAAATACTACATGATTTACAACTATTGCACGGATTTGAAGCGATTTCCTAAAGGTCGTCCTAGAGAATGCCGGCGTTCAAGGTTTCTCTAGAAACAAAACGTTGCTTCTATGTGTATTAATAGTTTGTAAGATAAATCCTTTGCCTTCGTTTTTAAAGTCTAGTCTAATGCGTCACTTCATTATCACTTGTCTTCAATTTAGTTGTACACGTATTACCTAATCGCAGACAAGAAGAAAAAAGTTGTCTAAAAATTAAAATGCCACGTAGATCTTGGACAAACTAGCAACGTCGTTCAATTGGCTACGTTTCTTAAAACAAAGATATTTTGTATTTCATATGTCAAACTAATGATATCCATGATTTGATTTTCAGCAGTTCGAAAGTTGAATATTAACAATATAACTAAGAAAACTGCAAATATTCTTCGAATTGTGGCAGCCAACAGTCATATTCACAAAATCGTTTGCGGTACACTGCTTGCCTGTCTGATACTTTAGATTTTTAGGTTAAGTAGCTGGTTCAATTAATCTAGTATTAAGATAAGGATTTCTGTCCAAAATGTAATCTCTTCATTTATTTTCAAATCATTCATATTGTGGGTGGTTGACGTTACAAATTGTCAATTCTTTGATTCATTTTCATTATCATCCACGTTTCATACTCTTACCTTTAGTATATAGTTGTAAACCTTGATAAGATTTTCAATGAGAGTAGAAGATAATGTTAGAGAGAACAATGGAAACAAGAAAGACATTGTCGCTTGGCAGCTCTCTAGCAGTGCCTTGTGTTCAGGAGGTGGCGAAGGAGTCGCTGAACTCGATTCCGCCGCGATACGTGCGTCTTGATCAAGATTCTCCGATCATATCTGATAACACTTGTTTGCCACAAGTTCCGGTCATTGACATGATAAGGTTACAGCTTTCTGATGATGGTGATGATAATTTCATGGATTCAGAGCTCGATAAGTTGCACCATGCGTGCAAAGAATGGGGTTTCTTTCAGGTTTGCGTGTTAAATGATCCATTAAAATATTATTGAAAATAATTAACTTAAATATTAATTATTTTTCTTGATCGATCGTACTATAAAGAAGGTTCTCCTACAAAATTAAACGATTTTAAAAATGGTGGATATCTTACCTAATCACTAGTCTTGAGCAAAAGTATATATATATCTTGAGCTTTAATTATAGCACATATAATTTCTTCTTAATGAATATCATGATTTTAAGAGAACTTCATGATGTGAGTCACTACAAAAGGCTTCTATATGGCCAAGTATTTAGGGGAGAAACAATTTTATGTTTAATGAATCCTAATAATTGATTTGCAGTTGATTAACCATCAAGTGAGCAATTCTTTGGTGGAAAAAGTCAAGTCAGAAATTCAAGAGATGTTCATGCTCCCAATGGAAGAAAAGAAAAAATATTGGCAAAAACCAGGGAGAAGTTAGAGGGATTCGGAAATGCCTTTGTCGTATCAGAGGATCAGAAACTTGATTGGGGAGACATGTTCTATTTGACTACTCTCCCTATTCATTTGAGAAAACAAGACCTTTTCCCCAAGCTTCCTCCATCATTCAGGTTCTCTACTTCTCTTTCTCCCTCTCAAAATTGCCAGCATTTTTGTATTTCTTTTCATGAGGCTGGAATATTTAAATGTCAATAATACTTTTGATATACAAAATTTTATCTTGTCAGAAACATAACAAAATCCAAATACATATATTTCATCTTGTTGGAAACATAACAAAATCCAAATACATATATAGTAGCATGCATGCTGATCAATACATTAATTTATCTATGCATGCAGAGAGACATTGGAAGCTTACTCAGCTGAATTGAAAAATCTCACCATGAAAATTCTGAACCTAATGGCAAAAGCTCTGAGAATGGAACCAGATGATATGATAGTATTATTTGAAGGAGGGTGGCAATCAATGAGGATGAATTACTATCCTTCATGTCCCCAACCAGACCTTGCCATCGGCCTCAGTCCTCATTCCGATGCCGTCGGCCTCACCATCCTTCTTCAAATCAATGAGGTGGAAGGCCTTCAGATTAGGAAAAATGGGATTTGGTTTCCTGTTAAACCGCTACCCGATGCTTTTGTCATCAACATCGGAGACATTTTGGAGGTAATTAAGAATGAGAAAACCATAAAATCTGTGTCTTAAGTTTTAGGTTGCTCAAAGTTGTCATGCAATTTTGCTTTACTATATGTTTTTTCGGAAACATTTATAAACAGCAGTAAGGTCTCGATTTTATTAGCAGATAGTAACCAATGGAGCTTACCGAAGCATTGAGCATCGTGCAACAGTTAACTCGGCAAAAGAAAGGCTATCTATGGCCACGCTTTACTGCCCAAAAATGGACGGAGATATGGGTCCAGCACCAAGCCTTGTTACTCCTGAAACTCCGGCCAAGTTCAGAAGAATAGGCGTTGAAGACTACTTCAAAAAATTATTTTCACGTAAACTGGATGGAAAATCATACCTTGATGTGATGAGGATTAATCAAAATCAAGAAGGCAACAGCAGTACTTGAAAGCTACATCCTGTACTTCATGTAATTGTGTGATGATTTTTTAAGCGATAAAACCCCACCAAATAAGCCGGTTACAATTCCAGGTGCAGGGAATAATGGTCATTATTTGTTGTTGGTATCTTACCATTTATTTTGTATTTTTAAATGTACGTCTCTTTATATTATGGAGTATTGTATATTGTATACTGTTTACCTTCTTAATTAACAACGATGAGAGTGTTATAACGAAAGCAAGAAAGATAATTAAGAACGCAAATAAAGAACACAGAGATTTAACGTGGTTCACTAACGATGTGTTAGCTACGTCCACAGGCAGAGGAGAGAAAAGTTTTATTGATCTTGAGGAGTAAAAATTACAGATTGCGGTTAGGTTATGACCTAGAGAGTTTATATAGTACTCCCTAGACAGATGCGGAAAAGCCCAGAAAAAATAGGCCCAAACAGATAACCCTAGCCCAGGGACTAACTGATTCAAGGCATATTCTAACAAATCTCCACCTTGACTTGAATCCTCTCACAAATAACAGATGTACCAGATGCACCATACACAATGCCAGATGTACCAAAAAAAACCTCCTCTACCTCAGATTTTGCCCTCTAAAGGGCAATCAACAACTCCTAACATTTAGCAAGTCCAAACAATGTTGGAACTTGCTATGCGAAACCGGCTTGGTGAACATATCAGCTGGGTTATCAGCAGTACCCACTTTGTTCACCTTAATTCTCTTCTCACTTCTTAGAAAATGATACCTTACATCAATGTGCTTAGTCCTCTCATGATGAACTTGGTCCTTAGCTAAACAAATTGCACTGAGACTGTCACAATACACTATAGCTTGATCATGATGTAGACCCAAATCACTGACCAATCCTTTCAACCAGATTCCCTCTTTGGCTGCTTTTGTCAATGCCATGTACTCTGCTTCTGTAGTAGACAAAGTCACTGTAGGCTGCAAAGTAGCTTTCCAACTGACAACTGAACTACCAAGAGTGAAAACATAACCAGTCATAGATCCTCTACTGTCAACATCTCCAGCATAATCAGAGTCTGAAAACCCTGTCACCAAACACTGTGTATCACCTCCGTAAATGAGACCAACATCAAATGTACCTTTGAGATACCGAAAAATCCTCTTCACAGCTTGCCAATGCTCCTTGCCAGGTTCACCCATAAACCTACTAACAACACTAACAGACTGTGCAAGATCAGGTCTGCTGCAGACCATCGCAGACATCAAGCTTCCTATTGCACTAGCATAGGGAACTCGAGACATGTACTCCTTCTCCTTAACAGATTTAGGTGCAAAAGCAATGGACAGATGTGCATTTGCAGCACTAGGAGTATCTATGGGCTTTGCGGTAGACATGCCAAATCTTGACAAAATCTTCTGAATATATCCCTTCTGTGACAAGAAGAGCTTCTTTTTGCTTCTATCCCTATAAATCTCCATTCCCAGAATTTTTCGAGCTGCACCCAAATCTTTCATCTCAAACTCAACACTAAGAAGATCCTTCAACTTCTGAACATCATACTTGTTCTCTGCAGCTATCAACATATCATCTACATACAGGACCAGATAAATCAAAGAACCATTTGTTGCCTTGCTGTAATAAACACAACAATCATACGGACTCCTGGTGTAGCCAATCTCTATCATATAGCTGTCGAATCTCTTATACCACTGCCTCGGAGACTGCTTTAGTCCATACAAGGACTTCTTCAACTTGCAAACATAGTCTTCCTTACCAGGAACCTGAAATCCATCTAGCTGAGTCATGTATATCTCCTCTTCCAACTCTCCATGCAGAAAAGTTGTCTTCACATCTAGTTGTTCAAGCTCCAAATCCTGATGTGCAACTATTGCTAGTAGCACCCTGATGGAAGTGTGTCTGACCACTGGCGAAAAAATCTCATTGTAGTCTACTCCCTCTCTCTGAGTGAATCCTCTAGCTACTACTCGAGCTTTATACTTGATACCCTCAACAGATGTTTCTCCTTCCTTCTTCTTATAGACCCATTTACACGTGACAATCTTTCTGTCTCGAGGTCGCTTGGTTAATTCCCAAGTCTGATTCTTATGAAGTAACTCCATCTCATCTCCCATTGCAGCAAGCCATTGGGTAAACTCAATACATGTAACCGCTTCTTTATAGGTGGATGGCTAATTAGAGTTAGTATCTACTTCTTCAGCAACCTGTAGCGCATAGGCCACCATATCTTCAAAACCGTATCTCTTGGGAGGTATCCCATAGTTAGCTCTCTTTGATCGATTAAGAGCCAAACTGTGCTGACTTGCTACTGGTAATGAAGAACCTGATGGTTCTGATTCTGACTGTGGGTGTTGATCTTTATATTGTGGTTCACTCTCATCTAGAGTGACTTGCTGCTCCACCTGTTTCTCAACACTACCATTTTCTGACACAACAATAGACTTCACAGTAGGGTTAAACATAGAATTTTCATCAAAAACTACATTTCTACTAAGTATAACCCTCTTTTCAGACGGGGACCAGATTCTATACCCTTTAACCCCATCCCCATAACCTACAAATACTCCCTTTTTAGCTCGTGGCTCTAATTTACCCTCATTTACATGATAATAAACAGTACAACCAAAAAGCTCTTAAATTAGAGTAATCAGCAGGCTTACCAGACCACACCTCAAAAGGAGTTTTGAGATTTATACCTGTGTGAGGTCCACGATTTATCAGATAACACGCTGTACTAACCGCTTCTGCCCAGAACCTTCTAGTTAGTTCAGCATTAGAAAGCATGCACCTAGCTCTCTCCAAAAGTGTCTGATTCATACGTTCTGCTACACCATTCTGCTGTGGTGTATCCCTGACTGTATGATGCCTAGCAATCCCTTCATTCTTACAGAACTCATCAAACTCAGACCAGCAAAATTCCAAACCATTATCAGTTCGCAGCCTTTTGATCTTCTTCCCTGTTTGATTCTCCACTAATGCCTTCCACTGCCTGAAGTTCTTAAAGGCTTCACTTTTATGCTTCATAATGAACACCCAAGTCATCCTTGAGAAATCGTCAATCATCGACACAAAATATCTGTGACCCCCTAAAGACTCCACCCGAGAAGGACCCCAACAATCAGAATGGATGTAATCAAGTGTGCCTTTTGTTCTATGTATTGCTTTAGGAAACTTGCTGCGATGTAACTTCCCGAAAATACAATGTTCACAAAATTCAAGATCCTTGATCTTGTGGCCACAAAGAAGATCCCCTTTTGACAGAATTTGCATCCCTCTTGCACTCATGTGACCAAGCCTCATATGCCATAACTTGGTCATGTTGTCCTTATCAATCTCCGAGGATGCAACAGCAACAGAACCTGACAGCGTAGAACCTTGAAGAAAATATAAGGTACCACGCTTTACACCTTTCAAAACCACATTCGAACCCTTGCAGACATGTAAGACTCCACCTTCACCTTGAAAACTAAAACCCTTGTTATCCAGCATACTCAACGATATCAGATTCTTTGTCATAAGTGGAACATGCCTAACATTATTCAATGTGCAGAATTTACTATCATGTGTTCGTATTTTAATCGAGCCTATTCCAACCGCCTTACAAATAGAACTGTTAGCCATAGAAATATTGCCTCCATCTACCTGCTCGTAGGTTGTAAACCACTCCCTGCGCGGACATATATGGTAAGACGCTCCAGAATCCAGAATCCACACATCATTGTGATCCGTGTGCTCATCAGCAACTAGAGCAATATCTTCTTCAGAATTGGTATCTGCTACAGCAGCAGTACCTGTCAGTTTATCCTGCTGCCTCTTCTTCTTGGGACAATCAGATTTCCAATGTCCCTTTTCTTTACAGTAGTTACAGACATCATTGGGTTTTGGACCCTTAGAAACTGGCTTCTTGAATTTCTTCTTCCCTGAATTTCCATGTCCATAACTCTCACTGGCTACTAACCCAGCAGCCTGATTATCTGCACCTGTACCAGTCGCCTTGTGGCGCAGCTCTCTAGTATGGAGGGACGATCTAACCTCCTCCAGAGACACAGTATCTTTCCCAACAATAAACGATTGCACAAAATTCTCATACGACAATGGTAAAGATACTAACAGAATTAAAGCAGCATCCTCATCTTCAACTTTAACATCAATATTACGCAATTCTAATAAAATTGTGTTTAACTGATCTAAGTGATCTCGAAGAGGCATACCTTCCTGCATTCGCAGACTGAATAGACGTTGCTTTAGAAGCAACTTATTGGTTAAGGACTTTGTCATATAGAGACCCTCGAGCTTAACCCACAGACCTTGCACGGTTTCCTCCTCCGCGACCTCGGTAATGATATCGTCTGCAAGACACAGCATAATCGTCGAGTGTGCCTTCTCCTCCAAAACGGCCATCTCAGCGGTGATTGGATCCGCCAGCTTCCTCGCAAGCGGCGCCCACAGCCCTTGTTGTTTCAACAAGGCTCGCATCTTGATCTGCCATAAACTGAAACTATTCCTCCCCGTGAATTTGTCGATCTTCACGTTCATACCAGACATCTTTCTCACCGAATTTCAAACCCTAGACAGATCTAGCTCTGATATCAGTTTGTTATAACGAAAGCAAAAAAGATAATTAAGAACGCAAATAAAGAACACAGAGATTTAACGTGGTTCACTAACGATGTGTTAGCTACGTCCACAGGCAGAGGAGAGAAAAGTTTTATTGATCTTGAGGAGTAAAAATTACAGATTGCGGCTAGGTTATGACCTAGAGAGTTTATATAGTACTCCCTAGACAGATGCGGAAAAGTCCAGAAAAAATAGGCCCAAACAGATAACCCTAGCCCAGGGACTAACTGATTCAAGGCATATTCTAACAGAGAGCATAATCGCATTACGGGAAGAATTTAAAAGGTTGTCGGTGAAAGTGTCACGGGGGATATTTGATCAAACTCGACCACGACGTTGTTAACTTCCTTTCTTAAAAAGAATAGATTTTCAGTTTTATGGTTTTGAATATGTCAAAATCAAGATATGCATGATGGGATATTTCAAAGATTAATGTTGAATGTTGAGGATAAAGATTACAAGTCAAGAAGTAATAGTTAACGGTCGAATATGGCGCTACCTATTCTTTGGCCTCCTCCCTCTTGTCGGCTTGGGTACAGGTAAACTGTGATGTTCTTTCTAAGAGCAACCTTGGTTTGTCTGCCTGTGGTGATGTTTACAGGGATCGGACCATCATGGTTTTCTAGGTGGTTTTGCCTTGTTCTTAGCTCATCTTCTCTGAAATTATGGCTATTGTTTATGGTATACATAGACAAAGCATGGTCCTACTTTGCAAATGTACACTGGAGATTAAAAAAGAATTGGTAATTAACTTAGTGTCTTGAGACTAATTCACAAGAAATTAGTTGTTTGATCAATGCAATTAATAATATAATTAGTAGAGGAGTATGTAGCAAGTCCACGACGTTCAATTGACCATACTGCCTGCATGCGTGCGTAAAATTTATATTTAATGTGAATAGGCGTACACGTTTTTTCCTTTAATTTGAACAATATTATTAAATTTCTAAAATTAGTTAGATCTCATAAATAATTAAGAGTGTTAAAAATAAGTTTGGGTAGAAATCAATCTAAAAGCTAGCTCTAGGGAAGAGGGTGTCCAATTTATATATAACAAAGATAATAACTTATAGAGATAACAATGTGGGACAATTGACATCCTCTCTCACGCGAAGCGTGATCAGATGCGGGAGAGGGTAGAGGAACAGAATCCCACAGACGGCGCCAAGCCTATTTCTAACATGGTATCAAAGCCAGTTTTTAGGTAATTGTAGGATTTTGTTCCTCTATCTTCTCCCACATCTGATCACGCTTCGCGTGAGGGAGGGTGTCAATTGTTCTACATTGTTATCTCTATAGGCTATTATCTTTGTTATATATGAATTGGACACCCTCTTCCCTTGAGCTAGCTTTTGAATTGAGTTCTACCCAAACCCATTTCTAACACAGAGCATTCCACTCCAATTAGGAGTAAGTATTCAGTCATTATGAAACTTCACCGCTTTGAAGTTAGCTCAATATATATTTTGCAATGCATGATGAAGCAATTTTGAATTGACAGCAACAATCTGATCTGCAAGTAAAGCTCGTTTCTCCAAACCTAAACCGTTTTCATAAAGTTTCTTTTCTCCAGCTATTAAGCGTTTTTGGAATTTGTTTTCTTCCCATCCCTGAAATAAAGGCGACAGGCTTGAGTACAAGGAAAACAACTAATGCAATCACGAGAAATCCTTACAAGAAAATGACAAAAGAAGGGACCTCTTCCTTAAAATTTAAAACAGCAGTCTACCCTTGGAGGTAGAGTAATATGCATTTCTCTTCTATTCATATATATTGTTAAAGAAACTAAAATAAATATTTGACTGAGTCTTTTTTAAATGTTAAATTAAGTATATAGATATATCTTTATAACATAAATTACGATCTTAAACAAATTAGAAAAAAAACTAATACTACTTGACTGAAATTAAATATATTTAATAAAATTTAGGATTATTTTCAACTAACTACTCTAAATTTACTTGAATTATATTGTGATACAACAAACATTTTGATGCTATAATTTAGTACAAAAAGATTCAAAATTTATTATTGAGCTATACATTTTTAACATTCATCTAAAAAAATTTAAAGTGCGAAGGCAAAATTTATTTTTAATAAAATAAAAATAAATAATTTTATCTGATTATTCAATTTTTGGCAATATCTCATTATGATACAAAAAATATTAACACATTACAATACTGCAGTTTATAAAGATGATAAATATCTGAACAAATTACAAATTCATGACGTATATTGTATATATTATAATGTCTCTTCGTAGTATAGTTTATTGTTATATATTGTATTATATTGTATGCTGTACAGCTTCCTAATTAACATGGATCAAAGCTTAATCACATCAAATCGAAGAAATGAAAAGGTTGTCGGTAAAAGTGCCACGTGGAATATTGATCAAATTCACAGCGTTGTTAAATTAATTTGCTTCCTTGCTTAAAACTCAAGATATACATGACAGGAGTCTACGACGTAATAGTTAACATGCAGTCAAATATGTCAAAATCACAGCGTTTTTGCTCACAGGTTGCTTAGTATTATATATATAAATATATATAAATATTTGAATACTTGGTTTGATTTTGAGTGAGAAAACAAGAAAATTAATATTGGAGAGAAAATAGTATGGAGAGGAAACAGACATTAGCGCTTGGTAGCTCTCTTGCAGTGCCTTGTGTTCAGGAGGTGGCGAAGGGGCCGCTGACCTCCATTCCGCCGCGATACGTGCGTCTTGATCAAGACTCTCCGATCATATCTGATAACACTTGTTTGCCACAAGTTCCTGTTATTGACTTGCAAAGGTTGCAGCTTTCTGATGATCATGATGATGATAATTTCACGGACTCAGAGCTTGATAAGTTGCACCATGCATGCAAAGAATGGGGTTTCTTCCAGGTTTATCTGTTGATCCTTCTCTAACTGATGGTAGAATATTAAGTTAATTAATTATTGTCATCTACTCTTAAAGGTGAATTTTTGAATCTCCAAAAAAGAGACTCACGAAGGAAAGAGTAATTGTAATTTTATGCGTATTTCGAAAGGTTTTACAAGCCTTTATTTATAAAAAAAAAATTCAAGGTTATAAATTATTTTGATGATTGATGTATGGCCTGTTACGATTTATATATATATATATATATATATATATATATATATATATATATATGATTCTTCTTAGGTAAATATCAACAGTAAATTTTGAGAAATTATGTTTCCCACAGATACTGAAATAGATTTTAATTTGACTCTTCTTACTCTCACGGACAGCACTCGTTTTATTTATTTATTTTATGATCGTACTACAAAGAAGGTATCAACAAAAATTTACGTCTTGTATCATAATTTCAAAGGAATTTCGTATGGAGGGTTAAATACAAAATGAATTCTATGAACAACGTCTATCTAGGGATAATTTAATTAAGGACTTTATGATTCTATGCATCCGTGTAATCGATCAGTAGTACTGGTTAGAAATGTCTCACTGAACCTTCATGGTAATTGCAGTTGATTAATCATCAAGTGAGCACTTCTTTGGTAGAAAAACTGAAATCAGAAATTCAAGAACTGTTCATGGTGCCAGTGGAAGAGAAGAAAAAGTATTGGCAAAACCATGGAGATCTCGAGGGATTCGGAAATGCCTTTGTTGTATCAGAGGAACAGAAACTCGATTGGGGAGACATGTTCTATCTAACTACTCTCCCTATCCATTTGAGGAAACCACACCTTTTACCCGAGCTTCCTGTCTCGTTCAGGTTCATCTCATTCCTATTTCTCTCTCAATAATTGCAAGCTATTTTATTTTATATTCTCTTTCATCTCTATATATAATTAATGATAAACAAAGTATCTTAGTCAAAATCATATTTCAAATGACCAATCATATGAATTTTTAACTTTTTTATTTGGTGGAAGACATTGGGAGTTTGCCTTCTTTGTCGCTACTCTTGTTGAGATTAAATTTCTTTACTAAAACGAATTAAGTTTTGAGTGTATTAGTTAATATATTGGTGTGACACATATACTATTTGTCATGTGAAATGTAAAATTCGAACCGATTGTGACCTGATCACTACATTTTCTTTGCATGTAGAGAGACCTTGGAAACTTACTCAAATGAACTAAAAAGTCTCACCATGAAAATTCTTAATCTAATGGCAAAAGCATTAAGAATGGAACCAAATGATCTGAAGGTATTGTTTGAAGGAGGCTGGCAGTCAATGAGGATGAATTACTATCCTCCATGTCCGCAACCAGAGCTTGCCATTGGCCTCAGTCCTCATTCCGATGCCTCCTGCCTCACAATCCTCGTCCAAATCGGTGAGGTCGAAGGCCTTCAGATTAGGAAAGAAGGAATTTGGGTTCCTATTAAACCGCTCCCTGATGCTTTTATCATCAACGTAGGAGACATTTTGGAGGTAATTAATTAGCCATTAGTTTTAATTTGTATTTAATTTATATTAAGATCTTTATATTAATCTTATCATTAAAATCCGGAGACTTCGTTAAGAATTCTTCACTAAATAATTTTAAAATAAACACGTCAATGGATAAGCTAATTTCAGTGGTATAATAATTAAAGTCATTGATAATATTGATTGTAATTATGGATTCTTATCTTAACCAAATAAAACAATACGGAAGCCGTTGATTTAGCAGATAGTGAGCAATGGAATTTACCGGAGCATTGAGCATCGTGCAGCAGTAAACTCAGAGAAAGAGAGGCTTTCCATTGCAACATTTTATGGCCCAAAAATGGATGGAGTTATCGGTCCAGCACCGAGCCTTATTACTCCTGAAACTCCGGCCAAGTTCAGAAGAATAGGCGTTGAAGAATACTTCAAAAGAAGGTATTCACGTAAACTTGATGGAAAATTTTACCTTGATGTGATGAGGATTCAAAATCAAGATAACAACAGCAGTACTTAAAGTTAGCTTTGATATATTCTAATAATTTTTCAGCGCATATATATAAATATGTATATGTATATGTATGGAACGATTATGGTGAAGTAATGAAAGTGTTATGTTAAAGTTTGTGTGTAATCTAACTGGATTAGATAATTAATGTCTTCATGTATGTAGGCTTGCACTAATTTATTGACAATAAAATATTGTGAGGGTTTTTTGTTTATCTTTTAAGTGTCTGCTTGGTTTAATTTTTTCGTTCCTTAAAAAGATTTTTTAATTAGCACAAAATTTTTTTTTATTTTTATTGAAAAAATTCTAAAATTTAGATTTTTAGTAATAGAATTTTTTTATTTTTTAAAAGATAAAATTGTTTAAAATAATTTTATTTTATTTTAAAAATTTTACGTTATTTTTTAAAATAAATTATTAAAAATTTATCTATTAAAGTAACTATTTAAATTTTTTTAAAATATTATTTATAACAATTAAACGACTAATAAACTGTTGTTCTATTTATAGAAATTTTACAGTTAAAAAGTTTACTCTAAAAATTTTGTTTAAAAAATTCTACCACATAAATCCTTATTTCTTTTTTATTAGAACAAGCAAATGAGATTTATAAAATAGTAAAAACGAATTTAATTATTTATTAATTTGAAACTTTCGACAACACGGGGCCGGGAATAAAATTAAGATGCTTGAAACATTGGTGCACTGACCAGGAAATGGAAATCAACCCTAATTCGAAGATTAATTCGTAGGCACAGTAGGTCCTGTCGATAGCCACCACAAAAATTATTAAATAAAATTAAGAGAAAAGTGCACATGCCTCCCCTAAAATTTAGGAAAATATCAATTTAATAAAAAGTTTATAAAAAAAGATACAAACTTCATTTGTAAATAATAAGCTTACCAAATAAAATTACTTTACTTAACCACTATATCTCAATACCTAATCACTATATTAAAATAAATTTTAATAACATATTTTTTAATTTATAATAAATAATTTTTTTGAAAATATATATATAATAAAATCTATAATAATTACAATTATTTTGTTATTATAAAAAATTTATAATTCAAAAATAATTTTACAATAATTAAAATTTTATATTATAACTCGAATTTAAATTTATTATTATCATTATCATTATTTAGATTTTTTAAATAAAATAATTTATTTTATTTAACAATTTCTTAAGAAATAATTTTTTTTAAATGATTAATTTAAGAATAATTTTATTATTATTTGATAATAATTTTAAACTCAAGTTATTATATAATTTTTTTAATTATAAGATTTATAATAATAAAATAATTATAATTATTATAAAATTATTAAATATGCATTTTCAATAAAGTATTTATTAAAGATTAAATATATATATTTAAAATGTATTTGGTATAATAATTAAAGTATTACTTTTTTTTATTAAGGTTTAGTTATTTTTTTATAATTTAAAAAAATAAATTTAAAGTATTATGATAAATTTATTATTTATAAGAAAAGTTTGTATTATTTTTTTATAAATTATTCATTAAACTAAGATTTTTATAAACGTCCTGGGAGGTATGTGAACGTTTCCCATAAAATTAATAAAATTAACATCGAAAGGCGACACAGGTAGCTGGTCCTTGAAAACGGCCCCAGATTGTTTTTTCCCTGGATTGCCTTCACAGAAGCCCTCCGATTATTGCTTCGGTAACAACCACAAGCAACTGCAGATTAAATTAAATTATCTCGAGAAAAAGTTATATGTGGGTAGAAAATTCAACGAAGCTCATAGTGTTTATTTATTTAATATTCATGTGACGACGTCGGAACAATGACTACAACTCATTTAATAATCATATTGCAAACCTTATGTTTTATCTATACACAGTCCAAATGCATATATACAAACACAAGAACCACAGGCAAAAAAAAAAAAAGGAAATAGCCGAAAGGAAGATCTATGGAGCCTAAACCAGCAATGCTTGGGAGTTCTCTGCCGGTGCCTTGGGTTCAAGAATTGGCTAAGAAGCCACTAACTGCGGTTCCACCGCGATATGTTCGCCCTGATCAAGACCCTCCGTTCATCTCCGAAGTCAATTCTTCAGCACAAATTCCGGTCATCGACATGCAAAAGCTGCTTTCCGGAGAATACATGGATTCAGAGCTGAAGAAGTTCGACCATGCATGCAAAGATTGGGGTTTCTTCCATGTATATATATATTTTATATGCGATTATATCTGTCATTTTGTTTGTTTTAGTTTACTTGATTAAAATTTTTCATATTCATTAGGCAGATGAATGAACATGAACATCCTTTTGCAGTTGATAAATCATGAAGTGAGTAGTTTATTGGTGGAGAAAGTGAAGCAACATATTCAAGAATTCTTCAATCTCCCAATGGAGGAGAAGAAGAAGTATTGGCAGCTACCAGGAGACATTGAGGGATTCGGACAGGCCTTCGTTGTGTCTGAAGAACAGAAACTCGATTGGGGAGACATGTTCTATATGGTCACCCTCCCAACTCATCTGAGGAAACCACATCCCTTCCCCAAGCTGCCTCTTCCGTTCAGGTTCTCTCTGTCCCATTTTTCCTTTAATAATTTTTTTTTCAGACACGACCGAAAATTTGATCAGTTATGACCCTAACTCGTCACCGGATCTTGTCGAAGGAGAGTAAATATGGATTAATTAGTGAATGGTGGAGTGGGATGACCGTAAACACAACATTTCAATAAATTAAATTGTTTCTGCAGCATTAGAGATAATAACAATATAAATACTGGGATATATCTTTTAGTCAAGGTGTTGGGTAGATAATAATTAATAAATATATAGGGATCCTTTTAGTCAACCATTTAGTATGTAGGGTGGGATCCTTACTAACTAAAAGAAAATAATTCAGTCTATATCTCCTTTGCTTATGCCAAATAATAAAGTATTAAAACTTTCGCCATTTTAACATTTCATTTATAGGGCTGGAAAAAAAATTACCAGTAGCATGGTACACAGTACAATTATTTGCGATAATAGTTATTTGTAAATTATATATATATATATATATAATTTAGACACCAACTAATATAATACATATTAATTATTAACATATATGAAATAAACATTAATTTTATTTAAAGTATAATTATAACAACTATAATGAATATCGTATTATTATCAAACAAATTTGTGTAGTACAGATTTTATGTCTCATGTATATATAACATTATTCTATAATAGATACTGTTAACTCAATAATTTGACTGGACTTTATCTTATTTATAATGTATAATTTTATATTAATAACATTAAGTGGTATATACAATATAATTAATACAATTTAAAACAAATTCGGCACTTTCGTTATCCATCAAATGATTCACTGAACAATAAATTTATGTTTACGTGCAGAGATACCATGGAAGCTTACTCCTCAGAACTGAGAAATCTTGCCTTGAGAATCCTTGACCAAATGGCAAAAGCTCTAAGAATGAATCCTAGTGATATGAGAGATTTGTTTGAAGAAGGGAAGCAGGGAATGAGGATGAACTACTATCCTCCATGTCCCCAACCAGAGCTTGCTATCGGCCTCAGTTCTCATTCCGATGCCGCCGGACTCACCATTCTCCTCCAGCTTAATGAAATGGAAGGACTTCAAATAAAGAAAGATGGAAAGTGGGTTCCCGTTAAACCCCTCCCTGGTGCTTTTATCATCAACATCGGTGATTGTTTGGAGGTCATTCATTATTAATGCCTGTTTAAATGCTGGTTTTCTTCCTTTCCTTTTTTTTTCTCCGGTAACCACCATTCCGTTGTTGCTTTGTAATTTTGCAGACTGTAAGCAACGGAATTTACCGTAGTGTGGAGCATCGAGCAACTGTAAACTCAAAGAAAGAAAGGCTGTCTATCGCCACATTTTACAGCCCGAAACTGAATGGAGAAATGGGTCCGGCGCCGAGCCTGGTTACACCGGAGACTCCGGCGTTGTTTAGGAGAATTGGGATGGCAGATTTCTACAAGGGATATTTTTCACGGGAACTGCGAGGAAAATCATACCTTGATGTTATCAGAATCAATAACGAGGATATATAGCAAAAGCTAGCTGTTAATTGCTTCAATCTATTGAAAGTGGAAATCCTGGAGTGTAATGTAACTATAATAAAATAATATCATGGAAATCTGTATAATAAAAGTAGCATTGTCCTCTCCATATACATTACTGAACTACATTTGCGAATACTAATTTTATTAATCCATAAAATTCCAACAGTACCCAAATATGATCTATGGAAACATAGGAAGGACATTTTATATAGAGTTGTCAAATTGGGCTAAGCCTGGTTTGTAGATAGAAAAGGTTGGGTCACAGCCTATTAATTTAAGTCTTCAGTTTTAGTTGAACGAAGCCTACCTAAATCACTTTTAATATTTTTTTATTGTAAGGAATTAAAAGGTCAACTTTCTTAATTAATTTCTAATCATTAGCTATATAGATTATAAATTTAATAGGCAAAAATTACCCCTAACAAAGTCATAAACCCACCTCTTAGTAAAAGATTTATAACTATTGCACGGATTTGAAGCGATTTCCTAAAGCTTCATCCCAGAGAAATGCCGGCGTTCAAGGTTTCTCTAGGAATAATAAATATAATTTTCTTGTGGGTTTCCTGTGATTTTGTCTGTGCTTTTCTATTTGATATCTACGTTATGGGTTTGACTACAATACATATACATATTGTTACCTTACAAACTTTTTTTTTCCAAGTATTTTGTTGCTGTTTCAATTTTGTGTTAATATTCAACTTTAATTTATGCAATATGTTCCAAAATTTTGTAACACGTTTCAATCTGCCGGTGCCCAGCTAGCGTTCAGACTCAGGAGGTGGCAAAGAAGCCATTGAATACAGTTCCGCCACGATATGTTCGCCCTGATCAAGAATGGATCAGGTTCTCTCTCTGCCTTTTTATTTTTATTATTGTTTTTTATCATTTTATTATTTCATGTAGAAATACAGTAGAAGCTTACTCTACAGAACTGAAAAAACTTGCCTTGAAAATACTGAACCAAATGGCAAAAGCTCTAAGAATGGATCCAAATGATATTAAAGAACTGTTTGAAGAAGGGACGCAGTCAATGAGAATGAACTACTATCCTCCGTGTCCGCAACCGGAGCTTGTTATGGGCTTCAATTCTCATTCCGACGGCGTTGGACTCCCCATCCCCCTTCAGCTCAATGAAACGGAAGGCCTCAAATAAAGAAAGATGGAATGTGAATTCCTGTTAAACCCCTCCCGGTTTTCTTTGTCATTAAAGCTGGTGACATTTTGGAGGTAATTAACTAATGCTTATCACTTGTCGCACTCTTATTTGGTTAATTTTGCTTTCCATATCTTATGCCGGATAACATATCTAGTATCGTGTTTTTTTTTTTTCGTTGTGCTGATTTTTCAGATTACCAATGGAATTTACCGAAGTATTGAGTATCGGGCAACCATTAATTCTGTGAAGGAAAGACTCTCTATAGCCGCATTCTACAGCCCGAAACCTGACGGAGAAATAGGTCCCGCGCCAAGCCTTATCACACCAGAGACGCCGGCATTGTTCAGGAGAATCAGTGCGCCAGACTACTTTAAGGGATATTTTTCACGCGAACTGCGCGGAAATTCATACGTGGATGTCATGAGAATTCCAAAAAACGACTACAAAAACTGTTGATTGCTTCCCTGCATTATTATGATAAAAATAAGTGTCACAAAACCTTAACAAAAGTGGCATTGTCCGCGAACGATGATTTAGATTACATGAGATATGATCCAATATGATCATGTGATGAAACCTGTTGATGTACTTATTGTGATAATTCTTCAATTATGCTGTTGAAATTCCCGCCAAAGTCTGTCTTTGATAAAAGTTCTGGGTTCACTTATTATTTTACTTCATCTGGGTTCCGGCCCAAACTTCCTTCACAAACTTGGAAGATTTGTCAAAACGGCCAAGCATTTTCAAAATAGTTAATCTGTATAAATCATATTGAAGGCCTGCGTTGACTGCCATCAAATGAAAGGTCACCTTCTTTAAATAGAACAGAATTAACTTCGAGAGTCTTAATACCCTCCATTACGCTATTAACTCAATTCCTGAAAGTTCCTATTTGGCGCCAACTTTCTTTCTCTTTTTTCTCTATCTGCTTTCTGAACAGTCTTTGATCCTTTCTTGGACTGGTACAAGCAAACAATGGCAGAGAGAAATCAGATCCCATGGCCAGAAAAGTTTGGAATTGGAATCCTGAACAGAGTTTCTGGATTGAATTGCTGCTTTCAAAATTTGGATAAAAAGACTACTGAACTTGTGATGGATGGTTACAGAAGCCTGCAAGGAAGACAGTCATCAGTTCTTCAACGTTAGAGCTTTTATGTTGAAGAAGATGCTGGAAGATGTGAGGAAAGGGATGGATGAAATCTTCAAACAATACCGACATGCTTGTGATGAAAATAAAGAAAAAGAAGACGACAGGGCAATGAAGGAGTTGAAAGATTTTATAATTGAAGTTTACAAAATCAAACGTAAAACTGATCAGAAATGCAAAGGCATAACATCATATTGAAAGAGAGTTCAGTCAAGATTTGATTGCAAAGAAAGGTGGAGGTGAAGATCGTGATCAGAAGGGAAAGGGTTTGTGTTGGGAAATCGAACGTGAACTATCTAAACCTTGCTTCTCTCTTACGAAAATGGAATCAAAACAAACCAACAAACAGAATATACACCAACAACAAATCGAAATCAAACCACAACAAGGAACAAATGATTTACGTGGAAAAACTCCCCCTCACTGCGAGTGAGAGAAAAAACCACGGCCAACGATTGTAGGATTTCCATTATCACAAAATCATAGAGTACAAGAGTGTTCTACTCAACACAACAACTCATCAACTAACAGAAAAACTACCATCATCATCAATCCAACTTGTAAGCAACAACTCAACAAAAAAACACAAAATGAAGAACCTGAAATTAGCAAGCCAAAATGCAGAATTTTCTGCAGGAGAGAGCTGCTGTTATCTTCATTCTGGGTGAGTTCAAGAGCCAAGATGGACGATCAAAACCGTTCAACCAGAAGAACTATGTGTTGTGAATGTCTCTGCCAAATTTCAGCCAAAACCGAATTAAAATCGCCATGCGATTTGCTGACCATCAGAAGCTGTGCAGAAGACAAAACAGAGCAGAAAACAGAGAAGAGCAAACTGACACCGACGCCCAAACTTTGCCATGATTTCTGATTTTTGAGTCCCACGATTGCAAAGTGAAAGTGATAGGCATTTGACATTTTACATATGTTTAATTTACAAGGGAACACAAGTGGGTTATGAAATTCCAAAAATAACCCTTTGGACAATCCTCCAATAGGAGTGTGTAAGTCCAACAGTTTGATCATCTCTATGATTCTGATGATGATGATGTGATGAAGTTTGATCATAATCAGATGGGACAGGGTTTGATCATCTATGATGATGATGTGATGATGTTTGGTCATGATATCAAATTTTACTGAATTGAGAGAGGACGAAATTTTGACTCTAGGAAAAAATATTAGCCAATGTGACAGAAGGAAGTTGGCTAATATTTCAGAGGCTTTGTCATTTATTATCTGAGACGACCGAGACTGATGATGCTGAACAGAAAGCTTCTGAACCTGGAGAAATTTAGGATGCTCTTGACTAATGTTAAGTGTTTTTTTTTTTTAAACTGAAGAAACAAATCATAGCGTCTGGGAAAAATTCTTGGAAAACCAACATGAATGATCTGATTTTTCTGTTATCATGATCAGGGTTCAACTTCTATACTTTTGTGGCTTCCATTTCAATTTCTTCCTTGAATGGGCATTATTTTCTGTAGAAAAATCATATGAGTTTTACTATTCTTTACTAGTTTCACTTCTGCTAATTGTGAATGGATTTCAAAGTGCTTTCTTGTTTGTCATCTTTGTTTGTTTTCCAAGCTTTTGCATGTTGTGAAATCACACTGCACTTGTTTACCCATTATAGTAGGTACGTACCCTTGACCGCAAAGTCACTAATATTATAGGCAATTTAGTTCTCACTAATGAAATGAATAAACAACAAAGTTCTCTATTGGCAATTTAGTTGTTATCGGAAATTAATATTATATATGTTCATGCTTAATATTTTACTTCTTCTGGCCCAATTATTCCCGTATAAGTTTGAAGCTTTGTCAAAACGCCCAACGTATACAGAATAATGTTTAAATTAATGTGTGACAAATCATAATAATGAAAGCCTGCATTGACAGTTAAGGCCGACACTTTACCGAATATAACAGAAATAACTGCCGAGCGTCTTTATAGGCTTCATTCCCCAATTTAATCAATCCATTCTTGAAACTTCCTACTTGCCGCCAACTTTGTTCTCTCTCTCTCTCTCTCTCTCTCTCTCTGTATTCTGAACAGAGTCTTTGATTAATCCTTTCTTCGTCTGGGATCATCAATGGCTGAAAGAAATGAGATCCAATGCCCTGAAAACTTTGGTATTGAAATCCGGAACAGACTCTTGGGGTTGAATCTTTACATTAAAAAATTGGACGAAAAGATTACTCAACTTGTGATGGTTACAGGGGCCCTGAAGGAAGAGACTGTTTTGAGTTCTTCAACGATAGGGCTTCTCATGTGGAAGAAGGAGCTGGAAGATGTGAATAAAAGGGCGCACGAAATCTTGATACAATATCCAGATGCTTGCAACAAAAATAGAGAAAAAGAAGAAGAAGAAGAAGAAAACGTAATGAAGGAGTTGAAAGCTTTGATAATTGAAGTCTATAAAATCAAACATAACATTGATAAGAAAATCCAGGGTTTACACGTAGTTGATCATGTCGAAGGAGAATCCAGTCAAGATTTGAGAGCAAAGCAAGGTAGTAAAGATCATGATCGGAAGGGAAAGGATTTTATCATCGATGACTCTGATGTGATGAAATTTGGTCATGAGCAGTATGGTGAGAGTAGTCAAGCTATATCTTTGACTGAAATGAGAAACGATGAATTCATTGAAGGAGAATCCAGCCAAGATTTGAGTGGAAAGCTAGGTAAAGATGAAGATCATGATCAGAAGGGAAAGGGTTTCATTATTGAAGATTCTGATGATGATGATCTGATGGAGTTTGATCATGGTGCATATGGTGACAGTAATCAAGCTAGAGCTTTAACTGAAACAAGAAAGGATGAATTTCTAACTCTGTCAAGCAGTACTGAGGAAGAAATATCAACTGCTGAACCTAAGCAGAAAGATAGAGATGTGAAGGAGATATTTCTTAATAAGGATTCAGAGGCTTTTGAATTATCTGAGACTTCTCAGAATGATAATGTTGAGCAGCAAGCTTCTGATTCTGATGATGATGATGCAACGGAAGTTTATTCAGGTCAGCATGGTGAGAATAGTCAAGCTAGATATTTTACTAAAGCAGGTGTGAAAATCATCGAGAATTATTTTACGAAGGTTGGTCATGGTCAGTATCGTCAGAGTAGTCAGGCTAGATCTTTTACTGAAATGAGAAAGGATAAAGAAATATTAACTTATGAAACTGAGAAGAAAGATGGAGACGCGAAGGAGAGCTTTCTTAATAAAACTTCAGATTCAGAGGCTATTGAATTATCTGAGACCCCTAAGAATGATGATGTTGAACAGCAAGCTTTTGATTCTGAACCCGAAGACTATGTTGGAACTTTGGGGAATTGGGCCAAGATTTGATGCAAATGGTAATCGAAAGTGGAAGCGGAGGCAGTAGTGACTATGTTCAGATTCTCTGGTAGATGAGGATGATTTTCCTGACTAATCTTGTTAGGTCTTTTCTTGCTGTCAAGAAACAATATTCGGGTCTAAGAATAATTCTTAGAAAACCACAATGAGTGATCTGATTTTTCTGTAGTCGATTTCTACACTTTGTTGCTTCAAATGGGCAGTAGTTTGCTTTGTGCGTCTTGGGAAAATCTTATTAGTTTTGATTTTTCTGGTGCTGTTAATGAATCAATTTGGGTTCTTTTTATTGGTTTTCCAAGCTTTTGCATGTCATGAAATCACGCTGCTTTGTTGTCCATTAATCTCAGGGTGGATAATTTGCTGGATTTATACCTCTTAAATCATCTGTTGCTTAGAAAATTCCTGAAAGGTCAAATGGAGAGTCATGAACTAATTCTTGCAATGACTTGGTGCTAATGCTGCTTGTTGGAGGAAAAAAATAGAACAGCAAATTATCCCCAGACTCATCGTTTGAACTATAATGAAGGATGATGCGGAATATGAGAAACCAGAATATTGATTGATTTCAGATGAGGCGCAAAATTGTAAAAAGATGGGAATTCAAGAGAGAAACTGATGTTTTCTTAAGAGGAATGAAATCAACAAAATACAAACTTAAACCATGGCAACTGGAAATTCAGAGCTCATTTGAAAGAAACAAACGAAGAATAGAGATTCATATTGAAACGTGACAACAGAAAAACGAGAGCTGATCATGAAGATTTTCCCAGAAACAAAGACTGAAAATTCTTGGATTTGTTCAGTGTATCAAGTTCTTCATCTCTTTTCTAATCCAGATTGATTGAAATTACTTTGTCCCCATATTCTCTTCTCATCACTATCAGGTTCTTCCCCTTTCTGTCCAAATGCAAGAACAAGGTGAAATTGATGTTTGTTTATAGACTTCCATTATCAATTTATTCAACATCTACGTTACCCATTCTTCTTCTTCAAACTGTGTTGAAATCTTGTTCAGTCTCTTCTTCAGATTCCCCGGATCTTTCTGCAATGCTAGAATTTCTAACTTGGAAGACTCAACTTCATCTTCAGTACCCTTGATTCTAAGATTGATTGAGCATCATTAAATAAGTAAACTTTCTATCCAATTCTTTAAGGGAAACATTCATTTCCAAAACCCTTTAGCCGAATTCATGATCTTTGTCAGCCATTGATGATAGATAATGTGATTTGGAATTACGAAGCAAGAAAAATTGCCAGAGATGGCGCCAAAGAAGACATTTCAAGAACTAAATATAGATTTTGACTTAAATTTTTGTTACATATCACTTCGATTCAATTCGGTTTAGTTGTGTTTTAAAAAATGCACACCCCTACCCCTATTATTGGCGTCTGGCTAAGAGTATCAAAGCAACAGTCATCGCACAATCCAAAAGTCTCATTTAGGAAGGCATAACTCTTTTTTATCTCTTAAAACGCCTCTTCATTTGCACGAAATGCAATGAAAGGATTAATTTAAAATTAATGTTCAGCATCATGTGTAGATGTCCAATTAATAAAAAAAATCAATTCAACATCCTAGTCTAGTCCTTCAGATTCAACTTAGTTTGAATATAAGAATTACGTTGTAGTCACTATTGTAGGATCGAAAACAAATATTCCAACATTAAAATAGCAAGTCGTTGCATAACGTGGATGAGAAGTAGTCAATTTTGGAAGAATTTTGTATTCTGAAAGAAAATAAATAATTTATGAATTCAGAAGTGCATAAATATCGAGAAATGAGAAGGTGAAGTAATCAATGGAATAAGTATTTCGTAATCGATTTTACCGCAAAATTTATGTGATCTGTTAAAGTCTCATTACCCACTTTCACCAATCACCACAAACGGACCACATTTCTTGCAGAGATAAAAGGAGAATACTTTTGGGTAATTAAGGGGTAGTTTCAATTTTCTTATACATATATCCTCTCATAATCTCTCAATTCAGCAATTTTATAAGTAATTAATTCATTAGTCTTTGAATATAGTCTCACATATACCCTCATCGTCTCTGTGAGTTTTACTATCTTTTGACTGGTACTTATTTCTCTGTTTGATATCTTAATTGGTTTTGTTTTGGGTTTTATATTAATTTTCAGAGAATGGATAATATAACATACGGATTGTGGAAGAAGTACAGTGCATTGAAGGAAGATGATAAGCAACGCTGCTGTCAGTGTCCTTTTCCTTTTGAATATTATAACAACATCCGAGACATATTTGGAAGGGAAGATTTTGAGTCAGCTGGGCGTTATGTCGAATATAAAAGGATTTGGGAACGAGATATTGTTAATAATAATATTATTATAGAACGAAGAATATTTGTAAAACAACCAGATTTCACGGACGTCTCAAAATCTCCTGCAGATAGAGATACGGAACGAGAGATGGATCATATGATGGATGTTGTTCGTCAGTTAGAAGAGAAGGAACGCAACAAGGAACTGTTTCCGCAATTTCAGTGAAGGGGGGGGCGGCGGCGGCGGCGGCTTTGCCAATTTTTTATTCAATTAAGAAAGAATCTCATGGTTCTAATTATTTGTTATTATTCTATTTCATGTCGGGCACCTACAATTTTTTAATTTTTTTTTAAATTATTTATGTTAGTTTTATTCCATTTTAGCATAAATTAATTATCAGCAAGTCATTCCCGTTTCTGTCTGTCTAGCCCTTTCTTTCAGAATTGTATAGATGTCCAAAATCCTGACTAATTGGGGGAGCGAGAATCAGAGTTGGTAGCAACATTATTCATCAACTCAAATGAAATTAACAAGACCATCAGACCAGGTTCTCCATGGATTATTGTAAAGCAACAATTAATTAATGTTGCTTTCATTCCACAATTTTCCTGGTATCGTTATCATAATGTTCCATGATATTATACCACATCTTTATTGCTCATGTCTCATACTTACACATTTTGTATACGTGCATGTTCATAAGCACTGCATTCTTGTCCATTAACACATCATCAATATCCTCACAATTACCATTCTATCCAGATCAGTACTCCCAAACCCTGCACCTAACTATTGTCCCCTCATGATCAACACAATATATCCTTGTTCTATATCATTTCAAAAAATTTCAATGCATCACCATGCCAGCACCTTTGCATAAACATATCCAATCATGAAAGGGCGAGATTCATTTGGAATTGCATTTGAAATACAAGGCTAGTAATTGATAAAGGTGAGTCAAGGAGGCCAGTTCTCGGCATGCAAGAGAGAATTTCTCGGCTGTTTGCTAAGTTCTTAATTGCAGGTGGGGAGATTGTCAACAAATTGGCTTTTGGGTGAAGCAGAGAAATTAATATATGAAGAAAGTGGATTAGAATTGGAATTTGGAAATGATCGTGATTGTTTTGTTCTTTTAATAGACTTTGCTTGCAGTGAGTTGTCAAATTTAAACAGAGTCACCCGACTCCCTTGCATAAAAAATTGGGTGACTCCACAAATGGGTAGGCTTATAGAAAGCTACTGACTATATATACCAATTTCAGGCAGATTTTCCTTTTGACAAGCTTGAGCTGTGTATGTCTGCGACCATTCTTTCAATTCATTTGGAAACTGTAAGTTGGATGAGCTGATTATACAATGCTTTGTTGGATGAATTGGTTGCCTCTAAGATTCTGAACGGTGAAACCGAGTATCCTTGTACCTTGTTTAGTGAAAGATGAATGTATTGTTCCATACATATATCCAAGCATACTTGAAGTAGTGACAGAATAAATGTAGCCCCTTCAAAATCTTGCACTTATTCGGGCAAACCATGGTGAAATTTTTACGGTTAAGATCTCAAACTAAATAGCAGCATTAGAAACACTGGCTGAGCTTGTTGATTAGGACACTAATAGAATTAAAACCATCTCTCACTGTTAAAGCATTTGACCAAAAAGCTATCGGTGAGTCATCTCCATTCCTACTCATTTCATTTGAGTGGCTGGTATAGCTAGCAGTGGCAAAGAGATATCTCATAGATAGCCAATGCAGATTCAAAATTTTCAACAAATCAATCTCATTTCCGTCCAACACATTGAGAAGCTAATAATTCTGACAGATTTCATTTTCAAATTTAAGTTCAGTGAAGAAAAACCCTAATCCTGACAAATTGGAGAGAGCATTAGAGTTAGTAGCATTCTTATTACAGTTTCACAGAACAGAATGTCATTCAGTGGACATTAGCTCCAAAAGGATCCAAATCTATCTATCTCATACTAGCTGTTCATATCCATTATGCACCATAATGATGAAATGAAACAAGATGCACCATTCTCCAACAGGCAAACTAGAACGATCAAAGAAGCAAGCATTGGCAGCAACACGTATCATTAACAGAACCAAAACAAAGAACAGAACAAAACAGAAACTTATTCCTGAACGTAGCATCTTATTCATTGCATGGCTAGCTATTACCAGAGCTATCTAGCAGATTCAATTATCAAAATATATTAAATCATAGTACAAAGAAGACCGTGGCTAACTATTTTTAACCTTTTCCTCCAATCCCTCCAAATCATTCTCACATTTTTCAATCCCGGCTTTCAGAGTAGAAACGTCATCCTCACTCAGATTTTTCAAATCAGCAACACCCAGATACTTCAGTATCAAATTCAGGAGGACAGTTTCTTTTTCAAATTTATTCAATAGCTTCTGAAATTCCCTTTTATTAAAGCTTCCAGCAGATAATTCAAGCAGCTTTGCTTTTTCCATTCTTCTGAATTCCCCATCTGCGTTCCAAGAAGATGAGTAAGAATATTCTTGATTGCTGAAGATTTCTCAGGATTACTCTTAAGTGAAAATCCCAAGTTTTTAGACTTTGGTTGCAGCATCAAAATATTTCTCTCAGACAGCATAATCATAACAATAAGAAGCATGCGAGAGATCTCAACCCCAACTTCAATGACTCCGTTCTTTATTGATTCAACTTCGTCATTCAAATAATCTTCTTCTTTCTTGGACTCCGCAGCCACGAAGCAACGGCATACCAATTCAAGCAGGCGAGCAATGCTGACCCCTAACTCACTGCTTCTTTTCTTTATTGCTTCGACTTCTTCTTTTTCTTCGTTCTTGGACTCACGGGGCGTGAGGCTACTGGATCCTTCTCACCAAACTCAGCCATCAATTCATTCATACTTTTCTTCAAATTATCTTCTGCTTTTCCGAGCGGTTAAATCCTTGCCTGCGACGCATCAATTGGTAAACCCGGTAAAATGAACTTCTGGAGAAGCACGTCGTCGGATCTTCTTGATCATTCTTGAGTGCTTGGATTCTACGCATCAAAAGTTGAACAGCTTCTTCGTCTTCACTTGTCAGATTGGCTTTCTGCGTCAATCCCTTAACCTTTCTTTCTACTTGTTCAATGAAACGATTGAATTCTTTAAGTATAGCTTTCATGATCTTCCTCTTCCATGGCAATCACAGTGATCGGTAAAAGATTGAGAGCTTTTCTCGATTTTCTAGGTCGCAGGTAGTCAGAGCTTCTCTATATATAACGAGAATTTGGCGCGAAAAGGTAGTTTATCAACAACGGATTATAGCTGCAATCAGATACAAACTGTATGTAAGTCAAGTCCTTCACCTAATTACACCCGCAGGTGCTTATGAATTAAAGACCTGATGTACTAACCCCCTAATGAATATTAATTCGGACGTACAAATTATTGTTAAATTAATTAATCCTACTAAGTTATCAAATTTATGTTGAGTTCCTGTATATATTGGCATGGTTGCACTCCAGTCTGACCGGAATCATATAGCTAGGTTTTTCAATTTACATACTCTTGTTTTCTCTCAGTTTTAATTACTCTGTTTCTTTCAATTTCAACGCTCATTTTTCTAAATTAGAACTATTTATTCTGCGTGAAAACAAGATTGTTTGGATGCAGCATCCTCGAAGGAGGACTGGCTTCATTGTTATTATTTTGGTAGACATGTCTTAGCACAATTCTTTTATTTTATTTTATTAACAATTATATTATTATTATTTTTAATTATTGTTCTTAGCGTAATTTCATGGAATGGAGATTAGATTAGCTCCGAAAAGGATCCAAATCTACCTATCTATCTATCTCAAACAGTTCATGTCCAGCTGATCTTCATATCCATTTGAACCATAATCAATGAACAACAAAATCCCTATATAGCTAACAGCAAAGACATTCATCATATTATTGCCAACATGATCAAATGTGAACCATTTTCCAACATGTATGTAAACTAGTATCTCCCAACTGATCAATTAATGTGACAATTGATAAACTACTACCAGAAACCCAAAGCAAAAAACAACAGAAGATGATTCCTAGATTTACCATCTTATTCTTCTTAATTTGTATGGCTGATACGTACACAACACAACCCAGTACAGTAGCTAATACCCAGGCCAGCAAATTCAATCTATCAACGCAAGTATTCTTTCTCGTCCTCAGACTCCCCTTTCCACCCGTTCCAAGTTTCATTAATCTTCCTCTCCATTGTTTCCTTCAGATTCTCCAAATCTATCGATTCAAACTACAAAGAATTGTACCTTCTCCAGTATTTATTAACCTCTTCTCTATTTTCTTTGAATTTCTCTCACATTTCTGGAGCCCATCTTTCAGAAAAGAAATTCCATGCTGATCCAGAGGAATGGAATCAGTAAGAGCAACATTCATCATGATCAAATTCAAGTGTAGAATTTCTGTGTGGAGTATTTTCAAGAGCTTTGGATATTTCAATCCACCTCCAGAAACATGCCTATCACAGCTTCCACCATAATGATTCACGCAGCTCCTGAATTCCCCATACCTTTCAATTCCTCGATTCCCATTCCAATAATAGCAACAATCATACTGATTGCAGGGGCGTTCTCACCACTATCACTCTCAAGAGAATATGTGTAGGCTTCAAAATTCATACACAGCCGTTCTTTCCTGTCCGATAGCATTATATCATAACATCAACAAACAAGTGAGAGATTAGAATTCCAACTTCAATGGCTCCTCTCTTTATTGCTTCCACTTCTTCATTTTCTTCTTTTTTGAAACCACTGACTTTAAATTCGAGTATCAGGAAGCAACGAATCCTGACAACAAACCAGCGATCTTCACTGACCAAGAAACCACTGTATCCCTCTTCACCATTCCAAGTCATCAACTCGTTCACTGTATTTTTGTACATATGAATTGATGACATGTGAGAATATTTGGCTCAATTTTGTGCTTTTATTAAGACTCAAACAAAATTAAAAGAAAAAATAATACTAATCCATCTTCAACATCTTTGATTGCTTTAATTCTATCTCCAGTTGCTTCATTTTCAATTCTCTTTTGATTCTTGTGACTATTGATTCAGACCTCTTTCAAATTTCAAATTTGTTCTTATTCCTTTTTTGACATGATGTCTCCGGCTGAATCAATACTGATAATCACCCACTCTGAATCTTTTGCTTCGAGGTTTGCAATATTCTCTTTTCTCTATTGACAGGATAACAGTATCCCCATTGAGCATTATAAATATGACTTAACTTGCTCAGCTGAATAGCCATTAAAAGATAGTAATTCTACTCTCTAGTCACAGAGGTTAGGAAACTTTTATACAAGATCCATGACCATGCTACCAGTAATCTCCACAAGAACAAATACCACTTCTGAAGTGGTGAAAACGATTAGAATCCCTTACAACAATCTCACGCCCAACAATCTTTGATATGAGCTTAATGGCAGAATGACAATCCCCACATACTCGAAGATTTTTCATCACTGTAATTGTGCTGCCCTCCACAGTACTAATTAATGCAAATCCGATAGCAAGCCTCTCACTATGATAAGACAACATTTCTTCCTTCTGTTCATCCTCAACATCATGCAGAGAAAACCTTTTTTCAGGAGTATAGCCAAGTTCCTTCAACTTTCCTCCCAACCACTCCAACTTTTGATATATTTTTTTACTAAGGGGATGTGACCTATCTCCAGAAAGGAACTCATGCTTCATTCCTTTTAAATTTACCCAACTGTGTCCTGGCTGTTTTATGATTCCCCCGTGTTTCATCTTTACTCTCAATCTGGAGACATCACTCCATTTACCAGCTGAAGCATATAAATTGGACAATAAAACATAAGCAGCACTACACTGGGGCTCTAGATCAAGAATCTGTTTTGTTGCTCTTTCAGCCACTTCCAAATTAGAATGCATACGACAAGCACTAAGCAAAGCTATCCATATCATAGAATTTGCTTTCATAGGCATATTTTTAATTAACTCCTCTGCTTCTTCTAGCTTCCCCCATCTGCCCAAGATGTCTACCATACAAGCATAGTGCTGAGGCTTCATCATGTTGGATTTGTACCTGCTAAGATACTCAAAAAAACATCTGCCTTTCTGTAACATCCCAGAATGGCTACAGGCAGAAAGCAAGCCAGTGAATGTGATTTCATCTGGGTCCACACCCCCACGTATCATTTGGCTAAAGATTGTCAGGGTCAACTGACCAAATCCATGTTGTGCACTTCCAACCATCATTGAATTCCAAGAGACAATGTTCTTCTTGTTGATTTTCCTAAATATGGCCACAGCATCAATCGCATTTCCACATTCACTATACATGACAACAAGAGAATTACCCACAAAGACGTCATTCACCAAACCTAGCTTGATAGCCATTGTGTGGATCTCTTTACCATGACCAACAGCCTCTAATTTACAACATGAATTCAAAACACTAGTGAATGTAGATTGATTTGGAAGAATACCTATGTGAATCATGTCAGTAAAAACCTTCAATGCCCCTTCATGCTCATCATTCAAACCTTTCCCCGTTAGAAGAGCTGTCCACACCACCACATTCATATGCAATTTCTCATTGAAAACCTTGCTAGCATCCTCTATCTTCTTACAATTTGAATAAAATGTAATAAGTGAAGCGCATATAAACTCATCAAAAGAACATCCCATCTTAATGACACAACCATGAATCTGCAGCCCAAAATATAAATTCAGCACATTTGCACAACCCGTCAACACACAAGCAAAAGTACTTGCAGTGGGCAAAATGCCAGAACCCACCATCTTCTTAAAAGCAAAAAGAGACTCATTAGGCTTCCCATTGCTGCCAAGCCCACCAATCATCGAAGTCCACGAGATTACGTCCCTATAAGACATCACCCCAAACAACCTGATGGCATCTTCAACTCTTCCATTGCAAAAATACCCATAAATCATTGAATTCCATGCTGCCATATCTCTTACAGGCATCTCATAAAACAACCTCTCAGCTTTATCAACTCTGCCAAACCGCATATACCCATCAACCATAGTTGTCCACGAAATGACATTTCTTTCAGGCATTTTATCGAACAGATTTGCAGCTGCAGCTAAATTGCCACAATCCAAACACCCCTTTAGCATTGAATTCCAAGAAACGGTGTCTCTAACAGGCATTTTTTCAAAAAGGTCCAATGCATGGATAAGTTTATGGTTTTGTGCGTAACCATTGATCATTATGGTGTATAAATGAGTACTAGGCCACCGAATTTCATCAAAAAGCCTGCGAGCTAGATCTATTCTTTGGTCCTTTATGTGATTGTAGAGTTTATGTTTATAAGATAGACTGCTTTGGTTACTGTAATACATAAAACCAGTTGAAGGCTTCCAGAAAAATTTAGGTGGGCAAGAGAATGTCTGAAATATGGCGCGAAATTTGGACATGTTTCCTCATCGCTGTAACGGTCACTAAAGGAAACGTATCACTGTAACGCTAGTCTCGCAAGACTATTTTAACTTTCTGACTTTCAAACCGCAGCGTTTTGGGAAATATTATCGCTCTCTTAGCTCCAAATTCCAATGTATAAACTAAAGAGCAAACTTTCGATTTGGCAAATGAAATGGGTCCATCCAATCAAATTGGCAGATCAGCACTTCTCTGCCTGGCAAAGAATATCACTTTCCTCTTTTGCAAAAACCTAATAGCACAATGTATCCTATATCTAAAGAATGTACCATTTAAAAAAAATTGTGGGTCATAAAATGTAAACCAAGAATCTGGGTTTTGTGAGTTTGCCTTGAAATTGAAGCATGCTCTTTACAACCCACAGAGAAAATCTTTGGAATCAGCAGCCTTATTAGCAAGAAAAGAACCAAACCTTCCCCTTTCTTCAATGCCATTTATAATCCTTCTCCACCTTCACAATACACACGTACTAGCAGCTTGTCCTATTTCTTCCTGCATTCTACTTTTGCAGCCTTGAAAAATTCTCATTTCTTTCTTCTGCTTTCATCAGCTTTTCACCTCCAAACCAAATCCAAAAATGGCCAACACCCAATTGAAACCAGTTGCTTCCCTGCTTTTGGTTCTGAATTTCTGCATGTATGTCATAGTTTTGGGCATTGGTGGCTGGGCTATGAATCGAGCAATCGAACATGGTTTTGTCATTGGTGAGAAATAACAACATATAACTTTGTTTATTACATAGAGTGTGTCATGTAATTTTGTTGCATGCTAATGCTGTGTAAATATTTGCACATATTATATAAATTTGCAGGTCCAGCATTTGAGCTACCAGCACATTTCTCGCCCATATACTTCCCGATGGGCAATGCTGCCACCGGATTTTTTGTGACGTTTGCTTTGATAGCTGGAGTTGTTGGTGCTGCATCAGCAATTGCTGGTCTTAACCATATTCGTGTTTGGACTGCTGACACCATGCCAGCTGCTGCCTCAGCTGCTACCATTGCTTGGTCTCTCACTCTCCTCGCCATGGGGTAAGCTATATGTACCATTCAAAAAAAAAAAAGTACAGATTTCAGCTTTCAGCTTTTTGGAAGCAGAAACATTAAGTGTTTTCATATCTATATCTGCAGCTTTGCTTGCAAAGAGATTGATCTCCGCATCAGGAATGCCCGTCTGGTACGAATGAACAAACAGCTCAATCATAAAACTTTTACAAATTAGCAAAGATTGATTTATGGAAAACTAAGACATGGATTATTATGTTTGCAGAGAACTATGGAGGCATTTCTGATCATCCTCTCAGCTACCCAGCTGCTATACATAGCAGCGATTCATGCTGGTGCAAGGAGATAAAACTTGGGAAGAGTTAGAGTCATTAATTTAATATTTGATGTATATTTTGTGTCAATTTCGATTCTCTGAATTTCTTTCTCTTTTGTTTTTCCCAGTTTGCTGCCATGATGTTGGCAGATTGATTGTGGTGTGATTGGTGTGTGTGATATGATTGGATTTGTATTAACTAATAAAATGGAATTGTTGAATTAAAAATATGATTTCATTTACTTCGACTATGCTAATCGTTCCATGTTACCAGCATCTTCATTTGTCCAAAAATATTTTACTATCTTAATATAATTTTTTCCCCTACGGAGATTTACTCATCTTCTCTTCATCGACACCACTTTTTATGATTCTAATACCTTTCAAATTTAAGCTACAATATAAAGGGGAATTAACACATACCTCCCCTAGGTTTGAGAAACCTACACTTAAATAGAAAGTTTAAAAAAACTCACACTCATCTCCTCTGAACCATTAGTTGACCGTTAGAAGATCGTTAGAATTAAAGATATTTTTAGATATTATTATTTTTAACTTATTACATAATTAATTCCTATAAAATATTATATTATTGTTCATATAATAATACCATTTTAATAATATGAATTAGTCTTATTTTTTATAATTTTAAAAAAAATTCTAAATTTAGAATTAATATTTAGAATTTTTGTAAAATAAATATAGTATATTCATGTACTCATTTAATTAAATTATATTTTATATTATTTTTTGTTAACTTAGTGCACATACACATGAAATAAGTATAATTTTAAAATTGTTATTAACTTAAAAAAATTTATAATTGTGATAAATAATAATATTAAACATATAAATTCTACTTATAAATTAATATAATAGTATTATTTTGTTTATATATATTTTATATGATTTTTTATATAATTTATTTTAAAATTTCATCCTTATAACTTGAAATCTTGAATAATTAATAAAAATAATACAATATTTTATAAGAACTAATTATCTAGTAAGTTGCAAAATAATTAAATTAATAAAATATCTAAAATACCCTTAATCCTAACAGTCAATTAATGGTCAACTAACGATTCAGGGAAGGTAAGTGTGAATTTTTTTAAACCTTCCATCTAAGTGTAAGTTTCTTAAACTTCAAAAAAAGTATGTGTTAATTCTCCACAAAATAAAAACCAGTTGATTAGACACAATATTTTTTTAAATAATACTAAGTGATGCCACTTTTAAGATTCCAATCCCGCTCATATCAATTACATAATGTTTTCTAGAAAAAAATAAATAAATAAACTGAATTACGAAAAATTCGTTTTCATTGTAAGACTTGATCGGTCTCGAATAATATAAATTCAATTAGTTTGGGCTTTTCTAACAATTAAGGTAAACGAAAGATAAAACATCAAAAGTACACAGATTTCCAAAGCATCCAGACAAGGCAGAAAAATGCCCAGCTTTCTTTCACTATTGGGGATGAATTGCCTAAGAATGAAAAGAATTAAACTCATAATAGAAGCAAACCATAAAATTTGCTCAAGAAGCAAATATCCAACAATAATAGAATTTAGCTAACAATGCCATGAAACTGATCCATATCGTGGCAGCAGTCTAGCAAACACTCATCTCATAGTAAAATCTATAATTCGAGGGTCATAAATCCACCCAACCCGATGGTAAAGGAAATAGGTACAAAACACCCATAGTAAAATACTACACTGCAAAATCAAAACAATAGTAATGAAGCAAAAGCTGGGGACATTCAGCTGTCCACCAATGTTGACACTATCACCAATGTACTCTTAAGATTGTTTGTCCATTTTAGGTCCCTCTCCCGTTATTCTTCAGAACATCCTCAAAAAGATTCTAACTTGAAATATCGCAAACTTCTTCAAACCAAATTTTTCTTGTCTTTCACAAACTTCCCGATCCACCAACGCACCATCATCCTCTCTATCTGTGACAACAGTAAACCGTAAGGATGTCAGATGTGTTTCAGTTGAAAAGTAAATTTTTGTGAAAGCTATGACTAATACGAATTCTTAACATCGTGAGCAACTGTGTTCAAGGCAAAATATAAACTAATATAAAATTTAAAAATGGGAAACACCATTATTATTCAGAAAATGAGAGAGAGTATCGACACAAATCTCTTAAAGAAGGTATGTAGTCGACCAGCTCTAATGCAAAAAAAATCTACAGAATAGATCAAAGCACAGCCCCTTTGCAGAAAGAAAATGCAAATAAAATGAACAGATCAGCTAGTATACATGACTACATTTTAATTTGTTTATTCAAAATGGTCTTGGCACACGCTTTGCTGGTGCAGCAGGAAAGAAATATTTAACCTTCCCCTTAGACAGGCCCAAGCTATGATAGGAATCCTTTGAAAGTATCTGCTTCAGCACTGATTTAGACAACTACATACAAACTCCCACTTTCATATAGAAGATCACAAAATGTAATTACTACCTTTGTTCAAGGACAACAGCTAGAAACCACAGGTCATCTTCATATATAGTTGATAATTCTAAAACTATAGTGTAAACCATCAAGTAATTAGCATGTGTCAACAGACTCTCATCCTGATTCCAGTGAACATGATCTGCTACTTCTCTTACAAAAAAGAAATGGAACCTAAATTAGAATGGACATGGATGATTTATAGCATAGCATCCATTTTGAACAAAGAGACAAATTATCTACCATGGTCCATTCCAAATTTATCACCAGCATGTTCTTAAACAGCATAAATAAAATTGCTGAAATAAATTCAAGTCACAAGACAAATTATAGCCAATACTATATAACTGAATAGCAATAACTTTCAACTATCAAACTCATAAGAAACCCTCTCCACAGAACCTCAGTCTATTTAAATTCCCCAGCCTTTATATAAATATCCAAAGAACAAAAGTACTTTAAACTTTACAAATATTCCCACCTTCAATTATCTACTAGAGCCCGTTAGCACCTCAAGCAATCCACAACAACTCATCCAGGAGGTTCTCTGTTCTACTCGTGGAGCAGAAGCTATAAGGGGCTGCATATAAATTCAGTCTGTTAGTACAAATTTAACATAACAGAAAACAGCTCAAATTAATTAAACAAGAGTAGGGCCAATACCTGATTTTCAGAAGAGTCAGGATTCTTGGAATCTCTCATACTTTCTGCACCATTACTAGTTTCAGAAGGAGCAACTGACGTTGGTAAAATCTTGGCCTCATTTTCATTTGCCACTGTTTCCTCTACAGTCAAAGATGGCCCACCATTCTCTGATAAGGGGGAAACCTCTTCCTCATTTCTCTTTGATTCTTCATGTTCTCTCAACCTTGATTCAACCACATCAGAAACAACCGATTTCTCAACCAAATCACCTTGTGTAACAGGAATCACCTCCTCAGAGTTAACTGAATGACCAACAGGGTCAATTTTCACAACTGAGTTATCAGACTCTCCAAAAAATGCCTTTTCAGTACCCGGAATCAACTCTTTGGAAAAAGAATAGGCCAGCTTATTTTCTTCATCACATGAGGTATCCGAAACCTTCTTCGACGTCTTCTCAACCACTTGAGACTCATTATCCGAACTACTACTGCTAGAGCTCCCACCATGTGATTCCTTCACAAACTCAACATGCTCAATGCTGATCTTTTGGCTCCCTGCATCCTCCTCGGATTTCAATTCTCTTTCGACGTTAACAGCGCCATCATCTTCTACTCCTAATTTCGGTGTACCATCCAACTCTCGAGAAACTTCATCAGCGGGCTTGTTCTCAGAGTCAAATGATTGAACAGGTGATGGATCTCTCTTCTCGGACTCTTCATTTCCCTCTTTAAATGGATGTTGGTGATTATGGTGGTCATGAGATGCAGGGGAACCACCGTCACCGCCATCACTCTCCCTCTCATCTTGGCTTTTCGGATCATCATTGCCTAACACCATTTTGATTCAAATACAGTTATTTTAATCAAGCAAAAACAGTTAATAAATGGTTAAAACATTCTCGTTAAAACAAAATTTGACAAAACGCATATCAAATGAAGCAGATTTAAACAAAAGAACTGCAACAAAAATCAAGCAAAACCAATGAAATTAATTAATACATGCCAATCTAGACAATTCTACAAGCACAATAAGAACATTTAAAAACCCAAATAAGAATCGATCAAACAGAGGAATTAACAAATACCCATTAACTCAAATTGACGAAAATAGATAAAATTGTTTTTAAAAATAGAGCGAGTACAAGATCCTACACCGATGAACAATAGATATCAAGGAAACCAATAAACCCATAGGATAAAAAAACACAAATCAAAGACTACAGAAACTAAGAAAATGATTGAGTGACAGATTGTACAGATGGGTCTACATACCAAACAAAGTAAAAAAGAAAAGGAAAGCAAAGCAAAAAGGAGAAAAATAATGAAAGAAAATATACCTAAACTTTTGTTATTGCTGTTGTTAGCTGAAGAGCTGTTGCTGTTATTGTTGTTGGCCTCTTGCTCCTTCTTTTTCTTGGCAGCTTTTCTCTTCTTAGCACCTGATGGCATGATTGATTGATTCTTGTAGGGAACACTCAAAAGGAAAAGAAAAAAAAAAATGACGCGTCTCTCTTTTCAAAACTCTTTACTACGTTTAAAAGTATGGGGCAGCAGCAGAGGTAACAGAAGGACAAGGACGACGACGATCTATTTCTATTGGGAATTTTGCTTTTTTCATTTTTTTTTAAAATTAAGACCATATAAAATTTTGTTTATGGCGTCATTTGTGGAAGGGAGTGTATTTCAGAATTTAGATTCTCTCTCGTTATTTCTGTCGCTCTGTATGTATTGTCTCTTCTTCTCTCTATACACTGTATTTGTCTCTGCTTGCTTTCTTTGTTGCTAGACAAGTGTTCTTAAAACACTGGTTTTTATTTATTTATTTATTTTTGGCTCGATTTTCTACTTTTATAGCATTTCTTGTTTTGCTACTCTTTATTTGCATTTTCGTTTTCATTTTTATTTTTATTTTTTCTACTAATTTCACTAATTTTCAATTTATGTATTTTTTAACTAAGATATTTAGGTAAAAATTTTATAATTCTGAAATTCTTCAAATTATAAAAATTATGAATTTGACACTATTATTATTATAATAATAATAATAATAATAATAATAATAGTAAATTTTAGTTACATTTTTTTGTTTTGTTTTTATAGAAATAAAAATGAAGATAGGGTGGGACATCATGTATAGAAGAAAACGGCAGAAATGGTCTGGGTGGAGGGAACTTGAGTGGTGGGGAATTAGCCAACTATTTTTGACGTCATAAATAATTCAGATTTATTTTATTTATTTATGACAGAAGAAATCTGGCCCCTAACTTTTCATAATTTCTTAATTAAGGCGATAGTTTTTCAATTTCTATCAAATAGATGCCTAGGAGTAAGAGTGAGAGAAGAGTGACAAGTGTATTAAAGTGATTGAAACGCCCTTCGGTGGTCAACCAAAATACAGCATTACAAGGGGTAATTTGTTCATTTGAATATGAGCTGTGGACCTAATTAATACACACAAATAAATTATCCATCTCCTTTCACAAAACACAAAATTTGAGTAGCTAAATGTTATTACCATGTTTCTGTTTAATCAATTATTAATGAGTTCAGTTGGGACAGGACCATGGATTAATCTAGATAGATTAGGATGGGGAAGGGGAAGGGGAAGTCACGTGCGTCGGCATTGTGTTTTTAATTAGAATGGAGCATAAACGTTGGTGTTGGCGATAAAGTATTGATTGGGATCTGTACTGTGTAGGCATCTCATTTTGAATTTCATATTTATTTGAATTTATTTATTATTTTATCATCAAGGTATGGTTTGAACTTTGAAAGACATTGATTGAAGTCTTTTATACTACTCTTAGTATATTATATTTAAATTCACGAACTTCAATTCGAACAGAGGATTTTAATATTATGGTAATTTAATTCTTTATTCAAAATAAAATATTAGCATAGTATTTTTTTTTAAATAACATGCTTGTAAGTGTTTTATTTGAGATATATTTTTTAAATTGTCCAATGTTATTGTTATTTAGTTTGAAGATGATTAATAGTTAATATTGTGTTATATCTTTTTATTTGTACTTAATAATTATTTATTAGTAATTAATAAGTTTTGTTTTTACAATAATTATGATAAATTGACTTAAAAAAATATCATAACTTTTGGATAAGATGATTAGATAAATCACTATCATCATTTTTTTTTTGTTTTTTATTGATATTTATGATGATCCTAAAAAAAATTTATATGTATAAGAAATGAAAACTTTGACGATAAAATAGTGAAATTTTCACTTAAATATATATTTTATTAATATTTTAATAAATTTTTTTAAAATCTTAATTAAAATTTTTAGAACAAAGTTATGTATTCTTTAAATCTAAATAATTAATTTCTTTATTTTTATATATGTATGAAATTGCATCATAAATATGACAAATGATACCACACTATCATAAAATGTTTGTCGAAATATTATAAAATATTTTGATTATACAACTTACCATAAATAATGATATCAATTATGAAAATAATGTTTAAAATAATTAATAAATTCACTATTTAAAAAACTCCATGAACACTTTCAAAACATTTCACGACATCAGAAAAGTGAGGTGGCAATAATTTTCTTTTGAAAAGTTTGCAATTAGATGATGAGAGCCGTTAAAACTTTTTGACAAAATGTAAGCAAGTATCGGACAACTACTTTATTTGAAACGACTCTGCGCGTTCATTGTACAATACCTGGCTTTCTTTTCTATTATATTTTTTCTGATAAAAGAAATTAAAACAGAAACAAAATGGGCCCAGTTAGCATTGGATCTAATTAAGCCCAATAGGCTACAATGGGCCGGATAGCTTGGCCCAATAAAAAATAAAAAAGAAAAAGTCAAAAAATTTCGCGACAAAATCACAGTATACAAAAAACGAAGAAGGTTCATCAGTTCGAGCTAGGAGATGGAGTGATAGATAGATTGGAGTTTCACTATTGTTACCCAGCTGTCAGATCTGACCCACCTCTTCAATTTCAAAAGCACCGGTTCGCTTGAAGGGATCAGAGACTAAAGGGAAAGAATTCGAAATGGAATCTTTGAGAAGACAAGCCAGCAAGCTCAAAGAGCAGGTTGCCAAGCAACAACAGGTGATTCCATCATTTACTCTCTTCCTTTCATGTTCTGATTCTCACGTTTCGGCTGTCGAGAAAATGTAGGGAGAGAAATAATTATTTAAGTTGAATTAAGCTTTTCTCTGACTTTCTATCTTTGTGTCTGGAAAATGGACAAGAATAGCGAAATCAAATCAAATACATTAGTTACTTCAGTATGGAATGCCTCTTTAATGCGAGTTGATGCCTCTTTAATTCAGAAAGCAAAGGGTAGTTTCTTTTTGCGTGAATTTATTAATTATGATGAATAAATTTTAAGTTACTCGATGTCTCTTAATTTTTAATTGAACTTGAATATTTTTCATTGAATCAATAAATCTTTACAACTGTAGGTTATATATAGTTAGTTTCTATTTTGCAAATTTGTATTATTTTGCAAATTTGTATGTTGCTATAAAAATAAAATGGCATCTTCTGTCAATTCGTGAGTTTTGATTGCAGGCTGTTATAAAGCAATTTAGTGCGAGTGGTTATGAAAGCTCAGGTGTCATGGTTATTGACGAGGTTGAGATGCAGAGACATCAACAATTGGAGAAACTTTACAGGTCCACTCGTGGAGGGAAGGTAGAGATGTTTTTGTTGTTTATCATTGTGTTCTATTTAGCTTGGAAGGCCATGATGTTGATCTGATATCTGGTTTGTGATTTTACTACGTTATACTGTCTTAATTCTCTATTTCTTGGAATTGCTTCTGCTGTCTTTCTAAAATGTTGAATCTGCTTTAATTTCTCCCTTCTTTTCTGTGCAAATTTCTGGAATCTGTCTTATTGATTTCTAAATGTTTCTATACTCCTTTCAGGATTTCCAGAAAGATCTTGTTAAAGCTGCAGAAGTATTTTCAGCCATAGGGTATAAGCATATTGAAGCAGGTGAAAAATTGATTCTTTCTTTTTGCAATAACGGTGTGCTATCATAAGGAAATATTAAGGTGCATTGTGATTGGTATGCAATTGGGTTTGATAGTGTTAATTTTGCTGATTGATCATTTCTATTTGTTATTTGTAAATTTTATGGTGGTTAGGAACCAAATTATCTGAGGACTGCTGCAGGTATGGAGCTGAGAACAATCAAAATATCAATCAAAACATTCTTGCAAAGGCTGCAGCCATATATGGTGATGCTCGCAAACATGTAGAAAAAGAGCAAGAAGACTTCAATAGAGTGCTATCTTCACAGGTTAAATTTCATTCAAAGTGTAAACATATTAATTACATAATACGTGGTTAAATTTCTAGACTAAAAATCTAGGAGTGATGACTGCTAACCAAAGTAGAGCTTATTGGGAATAGGCACCATTAATTTTTTGTCAGCAGAAAGAAGTGAAAGATAACACTGCATGGACTAGATGAACTGAATATTATAGTAATCGATTTTTAAGCTCTCTGAAACAGTAAAACAATGTTTTTATAAGTGTATTTGTGTCTCCATCGAGGTATTCTGCAGAGGGCAGTGTATTCCTTGAAATCATCCGAAAGTGATGCAATTGAAGAAAATAAATCTGCTGTATGTGCAGTAATGAATGAAACAAAAATGTGCAAACTAATTATTTCTCCTATACCGTTGTCCATAATTTAACATTACTTACTAGTGTATTGTGATGTTGGCTATAGCCTTAAACTTTGGTGTCTAGATGTCATGCTTGCGATACTTATGCGTTGAAGCACATGATTAGCTTCTTTGCCTCACTTAGACTAAATGTAGTAATAGTCAATGACTAACTAATGTGTTGCAGAGTTTCTGCCGAAACTAATTCAGTAATATCCATTAGGAAATAAGATAGCAACATGAATTTGATGCTTCCTATGTTTTCAGATTTTGGATCCCTTGAGAGCAATGATAAATGGGCCTCCTTTGGAAGATGCTCGCCATCTTGCTCAACGTTATAGTCGAATGAGACAGGAAGCAGAAACACAGGTAAAGAAAAGATGGGCATTTTGTGTGTCAACACCATGCTATATTTAACAATGATGCAGCAATCCTCACTTCATATTTTCCATTCTTAGTTTGCTTTGATAACTCATAATTCATTTTGAATAAAAGCAAACAGGCATCTGAGGTTTCTAGAAGGCAACAACGAGTAAGGGAAGCTCCAAGTCCTGAAAATGTTGCAAAGCTGCATGCAGCTGAAGCAAGGATGCAGGAACTTAAAGCAAACATGGCCATTCTAGGTAAAGAAGCTGCAGCTGCATTGGCTGCTGTTGAAGCACAGCAGCATAGACTGACTTTTCAGAGGCTAGTGGCAATGGTATGTAGGCACATGCCTTTCAGCATGTAAGTTTTGGTGTTGAAGCATGTCATCATCTTTTGAGCTTGATAGTACTTATGCTTTTGAAGGTTGAAGGAGAAAAGAACTACCATTTAAGAATTGCAGCTGTCCTTGGTGATGTTGAAGCTGAGGTTAGTTGCAGATTTCATAGCTTTTTGTAGAAAAAGCTAGTTGCAGATTTCATAGCTTTTTGTAGAAAAACTTTAATTCCAATAAAAGAAAAAAAATCTTATTTATGGGCTTGATACTTCTGTTAGATGGTCTCAGAAAAGCAACGTAAAGAGTCGGCTCCTCCAGTGATTCCAACTGAGAACTCTCCAGCATACTTCTTGGCAGAAGTAAGTTGCATACCTTTAAACTTTTTAAGTTTGTGCTTCTAAGTTGCTTTAAAGATTAAAGATTAAAGATCCTCTATAACTTAAATAACAAGTTTGAACAATGTCCATGTCAAATTGAATTCATAGGGCCTGGGGTTGACCAAATAGGTTTAACTATACAACTGATACCCATGAGTGCTTCACCATGAGAGTGAAAATTCTCACACATAAGATGATGAAATTGAGGGATCGGCTGATAATGCATCATGACAATTCTTATTCTTATGCATCGGAACATTGGTTCATTCTGAGATTTATGAATCTCTAAATATTTCCTCTCCCCTTTTGCAGGCAATGCATCCTTTCACCGCTGCATCCGAGAAGGAACTGAGCTTGACAGTAGGGGACTATGTTGTTGTGCGAAAGGTTTGTTATATTTTCTTCCTGATGCAAATGGCTTGATTGTATTTCATTTGACGGATTGGTGGATCCAAGATAGAATAAATCATATGTTGATCATGATCAAGGCAGAAGAGAAGAAATTGATTACGTTCTATGCTGAATTTTCTGACTGGAAAATTCAGCAAGGCCGTTCCTTGTCCTGTTTTCAGCTAACTAGCAAATTTTCTACCTTTGGAAGTTCCTGATCCTGTTCCTTTTCAACCTCAGTAATCTGTAAAGTCCCATTTCAGTTTCATCTTCATATTGTCTGCCTTTATTTGAGTTCCCAAGTTTTTCCTTTTCTAAAGCTGGAAGTAGAACATACATGTGTAGTTATGTACATGTCGAGTTGTTTGTCATGCAAGTGAAAAACTCTCAAAAGAAACTGGAAGGACTATTCAGTTTTTTGTGATTTCTTCTACTTTGAGATTCATGTCTATTAACTTTTTAAGTGCAGTTTATTTAACCAAATTTCTATTCTTTTTCCTCCTTTTGTGCCTCCATGCCATAATTTATAAAGAAAAATAAACATCTATCTGTGGTGATGGAAGCCAAGCTTGGTTTAGATGCTCGTATGAGAGAAAAAGGAGAATGTAACTCTTCAAAGATGCTCAGCTTGGATTTGACCCAATTTATTTGTTTCTTCAGTGTTTTAACTCTTCATACATGTACTCAGGTGAACCCATCGGGATGGTCAGAAGGAGAATGTAAAGGTAAAGCAGGGTGGTTTCCGTCAGCATATGTAGAGAAGCGCCAGCGGATTCCCATGAGCAATGTGGCCTCTGAAGCTTACTAGTTTTGCTCAACTGTTCATCTGGTAATCCAATTTGGAAAAAGACACCTTTGTTTCATAAAAACTGTAACTAAAAAGAATTTCTTCTTTGCTACTCTTCGCCCATGGGTTGTTGGTTATTCTTCATTCAAGCCTTTTATCTGGAACTAGTCGTTTGTATTCTTTTATTAATTTTTAAAATTAATAGTCATGTGAAAAAGCCTTTATTAAGTTATATAATGGATGTACCTAATCCATGAAAATTGGACAAAAATTAAAATTCTAAAAGTTACAGATGACTCCAGTGCAATTGGTCGCTTGGGTAACAGGAAGGCTCCTAAACAAAATAGATTTAGGTATAAAGAACCTTAAGGCTTGTGATTGTCTTCTATTTTTGTTGTTTGGATCTTATGCTGAAAGTTAAACTACTAGCAACATCGCGTCTAATGCTTACATTGTTGTGTCATGTTGGTTCTAAATTTGTTCTTAAACTGCGTCATCTGAATAGCCATTGTCAGTATCGATGCCATAAAACTGAGACTTGCAACTCATGGCACTGAAGTAGACGCCAAAATAGGTTGTTTAGACTCGGGAGAAACATTATACTCCTCAAAACTTACTATATACCATTCGATGGGCACTTTAAAACTCCATATTAATACCCGTGGTAAATTTTTCATTCCTTTGTTAATTACCGTTATGACAGTCAACAAGAATTGTGGTTACAAAATTTTCTGGTAGCAGCAGAGGAAACTGATTATAATACTCTTTCTTGTCCTTATGATGAACGCATGTGAAGTGCTACCAAGGATGCATAAGCCCCGTCAGTGATTTTCATCAGCGTATCATGTTTGCCCTTCTCCGCAATAACACCATTCTTGACTACAGCTATTACATCGGCATTTTTTATGGTTGCAAGCCGGTGAGCAACAACAACAGTTGTTCTATTCACCATCACGCTGTCTAATGCGTCTTGTACAACACGTTCCGATTCTGCATCTAGTGCACTGGTCGCCTCATCAAGCAAAAGAATTTTTGGATTCTTCAGTATAGCTCTTGCTATGGCGATTCTCTGCTTTTGCCCACCGGATAGTTGTGTTCCTCGTTCCCCGACATTGGTGTCATATCCCTGTGGCAATCCAGCTATGAAGTTGTGTGCATTCGCTGCTTTAGCTGCTGTAATGATCTCTTCTTCTGTAACATCTCCTTGTTTTCCATACGCTATGTTTGTGCGGATGGTTTCATTGAAGAGTATTGGCTCTTGACCGACCAAACCCATTTGTTGTCTCAACCAACCTAGTTTGAACTTGTGTAATTCTACACTATCCAGGTATACATGACCAGATTCTGGATTGTAAAATCTCTCTATTAGGCCTATGACTGTCGATTTCCCACTACCACTCTCTCCAACAAGAGCAACAGTCTGCACAGATAATATCAAAGCTAAGAAAATGGCTGAAATCTTATGCAAAACAAAACGACAAATGTTTGTGGTGCTGAATTCAATACCTTTCCTGAGGGGATTTTCAAGGACAAGTCTCGGAAAATTTCGATATCTGGCCTTGTTGGATATCTGAAACTGACATGTTCCAATTCTATATTACCCTCTACACTTGATAGCGTCATGCCCTCGTCACTGCTTGAGTCAATTTTTGGCTTACTGTCAAGAATTTCAAATATTGAAGCTGCAGCATTCTTAGCTTTGCTGACATCTGGAACCGCAGCAGCAGAATGGGACAAACCAACAGCTGAAATTGTAAATGCAAAGAAAACCTGCAAACCCATCATAATTTAGATTAAAAACTAAATACAATCTCACGAGGCCCTGGAATAAAAGAAACGAAAAAACTTAAAACATTACCTTGAAAACTTCTCCGAATGTCGCTTTTCCATTATTCACAAGTACTGATCCCATGTAGAAGCAAAATGCATTGATGCAATAGAGTACAAAGAAAGACAAGCCAAACCCTCCACCACTAACAAGTCCTAAGTTCATTCCTTGTTTCATGGGTCCTTCACATTTCTTTTGATACAAATCTATCACCCTTGTTTCTGCACAATATGAGGCAACAGTTCTAATGCTGCCAACTGCATCGTTTGCCACTTGACTTGCATCTTCATACATCCGCTGAATAATGACATGTCCGTACAATATGAACATATAATCACACAATTATATAGGATACAGATAAACTGTGGCTGAGACTAACCTGTGCATCTGCACTGAAGCCTTTCATGAATTTCGCTTGAAGGATTCCTTGAAGAACCATTAATGGTGATATTGCTAAAATTATAAAAGCCAAAATCCAGTTGGCTGTGAAGGCTATGACTAGTCCTGCTATTATTGTTGATATGTTTTGGACAATTAGGGCCAAGGCATCGCCGACTATACTTCTGATTGTAGAAGGATCTGTTGATAACCTCGCACCAACCGCGCCACTGAAAAATTTCAAGTGCAATTCAAGGTTAGAGAAAATTTCAGAGCATTTTGAAAATTACTATTGTTTTAACTGACCTTGAATTCGCAAGATCATCAAACCAGCTGATTTCTTGGTGCACAATCTTCTCAAATGTCAAGGATCGAATTCGTAGTATCAGCTTACCTCCAGCAATTCCAAATAAGTAATTCTGGATGGGTATGACGATTAGAGTAACAGAACCCAAACATACATAGAAAACTGCCCAAAACTTGGAATCTTTTCGCAGCTCATTTGGTGGTTTATAGAACATGTCAATGGATGATGAGAGTAAGAGACCAAATATAGGAAAGACTACACCATGTATAGCAGCAGCTAATGATCCAAACAACAAAATTGGAATCTCAGGTTTGTTCAGGTATGCCAGTCTAGTGATGGGAACTTTCTTGCTCTTCTCAATATCCATAGTTGTTTTTTCAGTTCTTTTATCACCTTCTTCTTCGATAATATTAATGGGGACTGGAACACCACTACTAAAACTAAATGAAACCCGTCTACCCGATGAACCTTGACTTACTGATCTACCGATAGATGACCCATGACTCCCTGACCTGTCTATCGTATCAAAAGTTTTTGAGTTATCTGCAACTTCAGCTTTTTTAGCTCCTTGTTGGAGGCGAATTAGCTGGGAGTAAGCTCCCTCTGGATCTTTGATCAATTCATCATGTGTACCTAGAATTCAATTCTTAAATATCAAAACCTGGCAAACAAATTTGAAGGTCTTTAAAACAAAAACAGATGGTTTAGTATTGCTACCTTTCTCCACAATTTTCCCCCGATTCACTACTGCTATACAATTAGCATCCCTGATAGTTGTCAAACGATGAGCAACAACGACTGTGGTCCTATTAGCCATAATATTCTCCAGCGCATCTTGGACAATACGTTCAGACTCAGCATCCAGGGCACTTGTTGCTTCATCCAATAGAAGAATTCTTGGGTTCTTTAAGATGGCCCTCGCAATTGCAAGTCTTTGCTTTTGTCCTCCGGATAATTGAGTTCCATGCTCACCCACCATTGTGTCAAGACCCTGGTGAACAAAATGCATCTTAGCATAATATGTGAAAACTTGTTTTTTTATGATACAAAAATTTAAAAAATATATATATAAGACTGTCGGTTCACTTAAGAAAATGGGTTTACCAAGGGAAGCTTGTCAATAAATTTTGCAGCATTAGCACGCTGAATTGCTGTCCTAATCTCTTCATCAGTTGCATTTTCCTTCCCATATGCTACATTCTGCCTCATGGTAGTGGTAAACAAAATAGGTTCCTGACTAACTAGACCAATCTGTTCCCTTATCCATCTGAGCTTCATCTTTTTTATGTCAACACCATCTATAAGCACTTCACCAGCTTCAGGATCATAGAATCTCTCCACCAGAGCAATAACTGTTGATTTCCCACTTCCGCTTTGCCCGACTAAAGCTGCTGTTGTTCCACTCGGAACTTTCAAAGAGAATCCCGCAAATATCTGGACATCTGATCTGGCAGGATATCTGAAATATACATCCTTGAGTTCTATCACACCCTCAATTTTTTCCAATGTTATCCCAGTTTCATCAAAAGAATCGATTTTTGGTATGCGTTTGATCGTCTCAAACATCTTGTATGCAGCGGCTTGCCCTGCTGCAAATGCATTCACACATGGAGATGTCTGACCTAATGAGCTACATTTCAAAATACCATAAAAAATAGTCAGAGGAGATTCAGGTATTACATACTAGCAATTTATGTCATGAAACTTCAGAATCAGATGTCATAGAATTAAGACTTACATTCCGCCTGTCATCACTGCCATCATTACATTGATTACTATTCCACCGTTGTATCCTCTCTCTATGATCAATTTGGAACCGTACCATATAGCAAGTCCATAAGTGCAAAAAATAATGAGCATAAGAGATCCAATTCCTGCGCCTGAGGCCAGCCCTTGTTGAGCAGTAGCGTTGTAGGCGTTTTGGAGCTTGTCGTCGTACTTTTTAATTGCTCGCTTCTCCCCGGTGAAGGATGCAACCTTGTAATATATATAGCCATAACAAGTTGGCATTTCAGAAGGAATCACATAAAATTTATGGGGTGTTACAACATATTTGATCTTTATGCCTTACCGTTCTAATAGCTCCAACTGTTTGCTCAACAACATTTCCTGCTTCTGCATAAGCAATTTGTCCACGGCTTGTCATTTTTGCCAGGATCATTGACATGATCGCACCAGAAATAACTATAGCAGGAAGGCATGCAACCATAACTAGGGCAAGAAGCCATCCCCTTGAAAAGGCAATTATGAAGCCGCCAACAAAAGTTGATACGTTTTGTATAAACTTCCCAACCTGTCATACATATTAAACCATCTATTAAAAATCCACAAATACCATTTTAAAAACCCAGAGCAGATACGTACTTGAAGAACACATTACTTTTTCTCCCATGGCTTCTTGAACAAGGACTGTATCTCCGGACATTCTACTGATGACCTCCCCGGTTGTCGTCTCCGTATCAAAGAAAGCAACGTCCTGTCTCAATATCGTCTTCAAGTACAAACCTCGAATTCTGGCAGCCTGCCTTTCCCCCGTTATCATCCAGCAAGACACCTCTGCAGAAGAAATGCTAACAAAATTGAGCATCTATATGCTACAACCAACGTATTAGAATTTACATTGTTTTTGTACTTACGTAGGAATGAAGCAATGCCACTACCGATAGCCAAGTACACGAACATCAAAGATGCCTGAAAATCATACAGATAAATCAAACGAATTGGATAAACAAGCTGTAAAATTTTGGTTTGTGGGTTTTTCTTTTTTACCTTTGCAACTTCGTCAACAATTTTGGAAGGACTGGCCGAGCCAAATGAGTCGACAAGGTGGCCAAAAATTAGAGTCATAAGAGGCTGAGCGAGTCCGGAGACAATTCCACCTAATGTTCCCAGCGTCATGTATATAAGATCCAGCCTATCGGCGAAAGAAAACAGCATATAGAACGGCACTTTTTGAATAACTTCATTTGCTTTCTTGCCATCACTGGCTTCTTCATTTCCTTTCATCGTCTTTGTCTCCGGGATCTCTCCTTCTGTTGATTAAACCTGTATTCAAACAACAATTTTAGATACAACAAAATGGGATCATGAAACCTGGATATTAAAGAGAAAAAATCAACAAAAACAAACAGAAAATACCAGAAAGAGAGATGGAGAGCAAAGATTAGGTGAGTTATCGTTAATTATTCCTGAAAGGATTTGCTCTACTTCGTTCAATTTATTATGAAGCTGCGTTCTAAATTTGGAATCATTTTCTTCTGTTCTAGTAGGAACCATATTTCTACGTGGATACAGCATGCACATGTACCCTTTAGGGAAATAACGTTTGAAAATTGTTAAATATATTTCTTTGACTCAATAATTTTCGCGTATCGCTGTTGATGTTTGCAAATACATCAAAAATCCTTCTAGATTTTATTTTCGTTAATAAAAAAAATTCCTGAATTCTCTCGTTTACTAAAACTAAACTCGTATATATTTAATTATTTATGCGGTTCTATCCTAAAACTAAAATACATTTGATTTATATTTAACGTATAATTATACGTTAATAAATTAATATTTAATGATTTTATTTGTTTTATATAAAAAATTTTGAACTAAAAAAACTTACGAACTAGATCTACTCACTATACCCGTTTATATATTGTAAACACAGTAGTAAAATTATTGCCGATATGTATATTTTAATGTTGTTTCATGTATTTTTTTTCATTTGTCAATTAATAAACTTTTTTCAAAAAAAAAAAAAACTTAAAAGTATAGTGCATACATGTTTACATCAAGATTGTCAGTTAATTCAAATTAAGAGAGAATTTCAGAATCATAAACTTTTTTTCCCAAAAAAATAAATGAACATTATGTTCATACAAGATTCTTGTTTGTTAATATATATCTTTTTTCAATCCGATCGAGAGGTCATTATTTTTTGAACCTCACTCGTGTTCGTGAATTGAGTAAGCTAAGGCAAATACGAGAGAGACAAGCTGCATGCAGTAAAAGCAAACATGGCTATTCCGAGTAAAGAAGCTGTGGTTGCATGAGCTCGAGCTTCCGTGCGGTTGTTGAAAGGCAGGGCAGTGCACCGAATAATTAATGACTCTCCGTAACCCATAGGTTTGAGTGTGTCATAGCCAATGAATGCACCCGGTGGCAAATTCTAGCTCGCCAACAAATATTCTTTTTTAAAGGATCAACTTCTCGATTCTAAATATATATAATAAGTTGTATTAAACTGTTCAGTGATGTATAATTCAGTTTCAAAAAAACGAAAAGCAAAAAAACAAGACAAAACTCAAGGTTCCCTCTCGTGAATCTTGCTCAAAACTTTGTAGTGGTACGTCGTAACTCATTGAAATGAGATACACTCTCATTGTCATTGGTAAACTATTATGTAAGAAGAATCTCCCACTTAAAGTTATGTATGAGACTCTGCTCGTCTTCTAAGAATTAAGGCCTTCTCTACAGAGACGACTTCCAGCTAACTCAAACCATCTCCATTGTTCCAGGATTGGTGAAATCCTTTCCAAGAATGGCCTTAGGAACCAGAGATTTTCCAAACTGTACTTTGTGGACATTCTGCTTCTCCTTATGATGCACTCATGTGAAGCGCTACCAGTGATGCATAAGCCCCATCATTGATTTTCATCAGCACTTCATGTCTTCCCTTCTCTGCAATCACACCATTCTTTACTACAGCAATTATATCAGCATTTTTTATCGTGGAAAGGCGGTGAGCGACAACCACAGTAGTCCTATCTACCATCACTCTATCTAATGCATCTTGTACAACACGTTCTGATTCTGCGTCTAGTGCACTTGTAGCTTCATCAAGCAAGAGGATTTTCGGGTTCTTTATTATAGCTCTTGCTATGGCAATTCTCTGCTTCTGCCCACCAGATAGCTGCACTCCTCGTTCCCCTACGTTAGTGTCATATCCCTGTGGCAGTGCAGCTATGAAGCTGTGTGCATTCGATGCTTTTGTTGCTGTGATGATCTCTTCTTCTGTGACTTCTCCCTCTTTGCCATAGGCTATGTTCTTTCGGATAGTTTCATTGAAGAGTATTGGCTCTTGACTCACCAAACCCATTTGTTGCCTCAACCAACTTAGTTTGAACTTCTGTAATTCTATATTGTCCAATAATATGCGACCAGAATCAGGATCGTAAAATCTCTCTATGAGGCTGATGACAGTTGATTTCCCACTACCACTCTCTCCAACAAGAGCAACAGTCTGCACAAAGAATATCAAAGCTCATAAGAAAATAGTTTGTAATATCCGGCAGATTAAAATCAATATATGTAGTGCTGAATACCTTTCCAGAGGGGATGCTCAAGGTTAAGTCACGGAAAATCTGGACATCTGGTCGTGTTGCATATCTGAAACTGACATGTTCTAATTCAATATCACCACTCACACTTGATAGTGTAGTGCCCTCACTGCTGCTTGAGTCAATTTTAGGCTTGCTGTCAAGAATTTCAAATATTGAAGCTGCCGAATCCTTTGCTTTGTTGGTGTCTGGAGCCATGGCACTCGTTTGGGACACACCAATAGCTGAAATTGTCAATGCAAAGAAAACCTGCAAAACCAATTTAATTCAGATTAATAATTAATGAATTCTTAAAAGATGCAGGAAGAGTAATCAAACAGCTGAAACTTTACCTTGAAGACTTCCCCAAAAGTTGCTTTTCCATGCTCCACAAGAACTGACCCGATGTAGAAGCAGAATGCATTTGTGCAATAGAGCATAAGGAAAGAAAAACCAAAACCTGCACCACTTACAATTCCTAAACGTTCTCCTTGTTTTAGGGGGCCTTCGCATTTCATTTCATACAAATCCATCACCTTCTTTTCTGCACAGAATGAGGCCACGGTTCTAATACTTCCAACTGCGTCATTAGCAACTTGACTTGCTTCTTCATACATCAGCTACATGAATTTAAAACATCATTGGCACATACCCTGCATAAGCCCTACTTATATACGATGCAGAACATTAAGATCAGCACTAACCTTTGCGTCTGCACTGAAACCCTTCAAAAATTTAGTTTGAGCATATCCTTGAACCATCATGAATGGTGATACAGCTAAAATGATCAAAGCCAATATCCAGTTAGCAGTGAAAGCTATGATTAGCCCAGCTGTGATTGTAGTTATGTTCTGGACAATCAGGGCCAAGGCATCACCAACAAGACTTCGAACTGTAGAAGCATCAGTTGATAATCTTGCACCAACTGCACCACTGAAAAGGTCCAATTGAAGTCATTGGTAGAGAAGCATATATAATTCCGGATCATGTGAAAATTACGGTTGTTGTAACTCACCTTGAATTTGCAGGATCATCAAACCATTTTATTTCTTGGTGCACAACCTTCTCAAATGACATGGCTCGAATTCGTCTTATCAGTTTACCTCCGGCAATACCAAAGAAGTAATTTTGGAAGGGTACAACGAGGAAAGTAATCACGCCCAAACCTAGGTATATGAGTGCCCAAAACCTGGAATCTTTTCTTAGCTCATGTTCGGGTTCATAGAACATTTTAATGGACGACGAGAGTAGGAGACCAAATACAGGAAAGATTACACCATGTACCCCTGCACCTATTGACCCAATCACGAAAACTGGAATCTCAGGTTTGTTCAAATAGGCCAGTCTTCTGATGGACACCTGTCGACGTTTCTCAATCTGCTTCGGAGTTGTTTCAGTTCTCTCCTCACCTCCTTCTTCAGTCTCGAAAATATTAATGGGACCAGGGACGCCATAGGTAAATCCAAAAGAGTGCCTGCTACCCGACGAACCTCTACTTATCGATCTCCCCATAGATAGTCTAGGGCTTCCAGACCTTGTAATGGCCTTATCCATCACATCGAAATTTGTATCTAATTTATCTCCATCAGTGGCTAGGGCGGCCTCTTCAGCTTCTTTAGCTCCTTCTTGCAAGCGAATTAGCTGGGAGTAAGCCCCTTCTGGATCTTGGATCAACTCGTCATGAGTCCCTGTGATTCAAGTTTTATGCATTATAACCTGGAAAAGAATGTTGGACTTCTTGAAAAACGAAAATGCAAGTTTACTGGCTTCACCTTTCTCCACAATTTTCCCTTGATGCACCACCGCTATCATGTCAGCATTCCTGATAGTTGTCAAGCGATGTGCAACCACCACAGTTGTCCTATTTGTCATAACTTTCACTAATGCATCTTGGACAATGCGTTCAGACTCGGCATCCAGGGCACTTGTTGCTTCATCCAGAAGAATAATTTTTGGGTTCTTTAAAATGGCCCTTGCAATCGCAATTCTCTGCTTTTGTCCACCAGACAGCTGAGTTCCATGCTCACCGACCATTGTGTCAAGCCCCTGCAAACAATTTGCTATCATCTCAGTTCCTCAATAAAAGAATGGTTAAACTTACCACAAAATTAATTACCCTGCTTTCCACTAAAGAAAATGGGTTTACCTTGGGAAGCTTGTCAATAAATTTGGCGGCATTAGCAAGTTCAATTGCTGTTCTAATCTCCTGATCAGTGGCATTTTCCTTCCCATATGCTATGTTCTCTTTTATAGAAGTTGCAAACAGATTAGGTTCCTGACTAACTAGTCCAATCTTCTCCCTTATCCATTTGAGCTGAAACTTTTTTAAATCAACACCATCTATAAGTACTTCACCAGCTTCAGGATCATAGAATCTCTCCACGAGGCCGACCACTGTTGACTTCCCACTTCCACTTTGCCCAACTAAGGCTGCTGTTGTGCCACTGGGAACATGCAAAGAGAATCCTGCAAAGATCTGGACATCTGGTCTGGCAGGATACCGAAAATAAACATCTCTGAGCTCAATTTCACCCTCCATGTTATCCAATGTTATCCCACTAGTGTCGTAAGAATCAATTTTTGGTTTGCGTTTGATTGTTTCAAACATCTTGTATGCTGCAGCTTGCCCTGCTGCGAATGCATTCAGACATGGAGATGTCTGACCCAGCGACCTAATCCAAATTGCCACAACAAAAATTCGGATTCAGAAAAGAGTCAAGTATTACTGGCAACATATAGCGTGTGAATTAAAGAACCAAATGTCATTAAACTTACATTCCACCAGTCATGATAGCCAAGATAACATTGATGACTATTCCTCCATTGTATCCTTTCTCTATGATCAATTTGGATCCATACCAAATGGCAAGTCCATAAGTGCTAAAGACAATAAGCATAAGAGTACCAAGTCCTACGCCTGTGGCCAGCCCTTGTTGAACAGTGGCCTTATAGGCAACATCGAGCTTGCTGTTATATTTTTCAATTGCTCGCTTCTCCCCTGTAAATGACGCAACCTGAAGAATGTAAATAAATTAGGCCAGTGGGAACTTAGAATGCATTTACTTAAATATATGCAGATGTATAGAAGATTGATGTTTGTAACTCACTGTTCTAATGGCTCCAACTGTTTGCTCCACTACATTTCCTGCTTCTGCATAAGCAGCCTGTCCACGGCCTGACATTTTTGCCAGGATCATTGCCATAGAACCTCCAGCAACAACTATAGCGGGAAGGCATGCAAGCAGAACCAGAGCCAGAAGCCATCCTTTTGTAAAGGCAATTATGAAGCCACCGACAAAAGTTGACATGAGTTGTATAAACTTCCCAACCTGTCACAAGTATACTTTATATAAGATTCCCAATTTCCCATATATCAAAACTGAGAGCAGATATGTATTTGAAGAACAGATTACTTTTTCTCCCATGGCTTCTTGAATGAGAATTGTATCTCCAGACATTCTTCCGATGACTTCTCCAGTTGTTGTTTCAGTATCAAAGAAGCCAATGTCCTGTCTCAATATTGTTTTCAAGTACAAACCTCGAATTCGGGTGGCCTGCCTCTCTCCAGTCACCATCCAACAGGACACCTCTGCAATGATGCACAACAAATGCCAACAATTTTACCATCTTACAACTAAATTTATTCAGATTTTTGCGTAGTTTCACCACTTAAATACTCTGCAATAAGCCACTGCTAAGGATCACAGGCTTATTAACGACTGTGTTGCATAAAATAATGGTAAGGTTTTGAGATTAAAGTGATGTGCAACAAATGTTATTGCATTAAAGTAAGATAAAAGCATGAAGTCTTATCGAATACTTTAACTACTACATTTTTATACTTCTAATAAAAATACAAGAGTCTCGAATATACTTTAGTAGAAGAGTTTTTGATATTAATAAAAACATTTCATGAATAAAAACTTTTACTAGATTCTACAAATTATATTATTATTTTCTTTAACACTTAAAAACATTACGGGCACTTGGAAAAACACCCAAGTTTTTTCTGAATCTGCACTTCCTTTTAAAGCATTAATTTTACAGAAAGCACTTCCTATAAATACACTAACAACATCCTCAAAGCGCAGACATAACGGTCTATTCCAATCAAAAGGGTCATTCAATAATTAAACATAATGTAAGATTCGACATTTCTATTTTAATAATTTGATGTGGCATAAAATTTCAAAGATGGGGCCATGGAAACCAGCGGCAAGAATTATTACGATGCTCACTTTCGTATCATGGCAGCATGTGGAATTCATCAATTAATGCTTAGATGTGAATGTAACGTAGCGATCCTTTGCACAATATCAAGGCCCCGTGATTTCAAACACTATAAATTATACACACTTCACTCGGAAATAAAAAATCCAAAAAAAAAAAAACAAAACTGTACTTACGTAGAAACGAAGCAACGCCTGTTCCGACGGCCAAATACAAAAATTTCACAGCTACCTGAAAATTTTCGTGAAAGCATTAATTGTACGCGCGGCCATGCATGCATTACAGAAGCTATTCGGCACCGTTTAACATAATTTATTTGATATTAATTAGTGTATACTATTGCTAATTAACTTTTTTCCGCGTGCTGAAATTTATCAAACATACTATTATTATTAATTCCACTTCTTATGTCGGCCATTAGATAAAAGCTGAAACAAAATTTCCCATCCGAATCCCGATGGACCCATCTTCTCTTCCCGAAACATCATTCGTAAATAAAAGAATTATTGTCTTCCTTTTCTAATTCCTGGAAATCTCCTTAATTAATTTCCTTCTAAACTAAGAAAAAGATTTTCTGGGTTTTTCTTGAAAGTGAAGATTATTACTCCTGTGGAAAATAACTATTCGCCTAATATATCATTGTCGTCGTAAAAGAGAAAAGAAAATTATAAAAATTAAAAACTAATGAATGAATGAATTTTTCACCTTGGAGACTTCATGAACGACGTCTGATTGAGAGGAGGAGCCAAAAGAGTTTATGAGAGAGCCGAAAATGAGAGTCATTAGAGGCTGAGCAAGTCCACTGCCAATACCACAAATGGTTCCGACGATCATCAAAACGACATCCTTTTTATCTGCAAACGCAAAAAGTTTGTAGAATGGAACTTTCTGATTTTCTCCTCCTCCTCCTCCACCAATGTTTCCATTACCAGCTGACTTCGACGCTTCTTCTCCATTCTCGTTCATTCTTTGATCAAGATGTCTAATAACTTTCTTGGCAAGAAAATGAGAGAGAAAATAAAAACAAACAGATCGAGTTGTATATATGTATATTACGTGAGCGAGGATGAGATCGGAAGAGAGAGTTTGAACGTGATAGGAAATTTAAGTTTAAAAGGAAACTAGGGTTTGGTTGTTATATTTATAATACGCAAGGATTTAATAAGTGTGTACTGTCTTTGTGCTTGTATTGGCCGCGAGGAGGTTTTAAACCTGAATTCAGCTTCTTCTCTAATAGAACTAGTATTCCTACTTTAACGTGAAACTCCTGCATACTCTTTCTCTCTTCACCTTTTCTAGATGATTTATGCTACACCTTATCTCACTTGATTATCACCTTCCACCCGCCCAAAAATATTTTTTATTTTTATTTTTTCTATGAAATTTTAAGTTCATGCATATACATAGCAACCTTTCACCTCATTGATTATGATATTCACTAACTAATATTATTTTGAGATTAACTTTCTTAATATTGAAAATACAAATCTATCGTCAAAATCTTTTCGGGATAAATATTGAAATAGAAATAAATCTGATTGCGAAAGGGTAAATCGGATTTTTAATTGATTATACACAGAAGTTGCTTAAGGTAATTAATTTCCGAAAACACTTATTGTAGATGGACATGAAATTAATGTATTTGAAAAGTGTTTTCCGAAAACATTTTCTATTTCTAATAAAAAAATATTATAATCAAGTCAAGTAGTTTAGTAGTTAAGCAGTTTATTTGGAGTCTAATTTTCACTTTGTTGTCGTTGAATTGTTATATACGTGTTGGATCATGGATGTTGAGGCGATGAAATTGCCGTGTAGATCATTTAGAGACAGCCACATATGAGTTGTTTTCAGTTCATTAAATCCTTTCTTTCTTCACACACTTGTTCACACCTAATCAAAATCTAACAGAAACTCTCTTATTAATTTCTAAATTTTATTTCTTTTAATATTAATTGATATATGATACATAAATTACTTGATATTACCCTCATATTCTTTTGTTATTTATCCGGAAAATAATTTGATCGGTAAAAATAGGACTTCGAATTGTTATTATTTTACCTAATCGTCACGCATATAATTACATCAATTTTCATCTTATTTATTTATGCTAATACGATGATTATAATAATAATAATAATAATAAAATATTAATTAATTAATCTGAGAAATTCATTCATTTATTTTCATCTTTAAGTCAAATCTCGTGTTGCGTATCCTTGCATTAGTAATGGAAGTCCATTTAATTCACCAATTATTCTCTCTCATATCCTGAAAATTTGAAATGTGTGCGCTGAATGTTTTCTCACCGAACCCACTCCTTATCTTAATGTTACTAATTTGGTCAAAAATTTAATAATTAATAGCCTTTAAAAACCATAATTTCTAGACACTTGTAAACCCTACTCGATCCATTGCTCTATAGTCTTACCAATATTTGACTTGCGAATAGTTTTATATGTATGAGAAAATGTTATACTAACATATATAGTGTAATGAGACCGTTATATTCATCATTAATTGTCAAATAAGAATACAAATAACGTAATGAGAATATTGAAATATATATATATATATATATACCACTTTTAAATTCGTGTTATTATCCCGAATAAAATTATCATCAAGAAATTCAAACTTTTCAATTGTCCTATACATACGTCGAAAGATGAGTTTTTCATTGATAGGCCATTAGGGTAGCGGTGGTCAAATTGCATGACATCTGCCTAATAACTCTGTGATGTGACTTTTATATTTATGTTACGTTGCAGCATTTTGTCAAGCAATTAGTGGACTTAATCTCCCTGCAACAAGCCGTCAATATCTCATATTTTGTGAATTAGGGCGGAGTTAGGTGTAATGATTTGGGGGGTCAAAATGCAATGCCTTAAAGTATGTAAGAGTCGAAGTGATAAAAATATAATTTAAAGAACTAAATTAATAAATTTCAAATTTCTATTAGGAATGTAGGGATCAAGGCTACTACAGACTCTTATGTGACTTTACTGTTGTAAATTAATTATCTCATTAGTTGGGTAGCTTAATTGTGCTTGCTTAGTTATTAATTATTATTATGACAATACTTTTCTTCTGGATTTCGATTAATTGACTGTTAATAACAATCATAATTTGGGGGATAATTATTTTTTTCCTTTTTTTTTGGGTTTAGATATGAGAAAGCCCAGTAAAAGCCTAATGGACATCACTATGGATCAATTTGTAAGCCGAGGATACTAAATTCACTCCAAAATACTCCAAGTAAACCCTGATTAGAATATGCATGAAATTTAATTTTCGAATTTTAATTTTCAAATGTTAAATAAATATTAATGTCAAAGTTATGAAATAAATAACAAGATTATTTTTTGTCCACTAGTTGTAAAACAAAATTTAATTAATTTTGAAAATAAAATTAAAAGATTATAATTTTCTTGTTACTGGTTTTGCCTTTAGAATTTAAGTAATTATAAATATATTGTCAATATTAATTTATATTTAGATAAAATGTCTTGGGCCTTGTATTTTATTATTTAAAAGAAAAAGAAAAAGATAGATTTGTAAATTAATAGTCAAGATATATGAAAGAAAATATGAAATCTGAAAAAGTTGTTTAATTACAACTTTTTTATTTTTATTTTTGACTATTTTCTTTAGTAGGAATATTTTTTTTTCTTTTTCTTTTTTATTTTTGCTGATGTCAAAAAACTGTTCTCATGTTTCAATATAGGATAAAGTTTCTGGTGATGACTATTACAATTTTTAATATAATTTAAATCAGAATGAGTTTGAAAGTGCTTCTGGAAAAAGCGCTTTTCAATCTAAATTGTGTTGTTATGTAATGATTTACTGCTTAGAAAAAACAAGAATCGTGTTAAGAAAGTGTCGGCGTGTCTCCCTCCTATTGGGTGGTCCCTATGAGTTGTAAAATATTTAGGTTGCAACGCGAAGACAAGAATAAAACGTAATAACATCTGGATCCCTACTTTTGTTTAGTTTTACAAATATAGACAATATATTTGTTCATCTCAAATACGTCCTAGAGTCTCTAACTAAATGCCTAAATTATCCTTATAATGCAGAAATGTATAGCTTTACCTTAAAGGGTATTCCAGTTATTTCGATGGAGACCAGCGTTATTTGTGAGAATATAAAAGCTCTGGGATTCGGATGTTATTACGGAAATAAAACGGAAAGAAGAAGCGCGGGGGTTTTCATTTTCAAAGAAAGGATTTAAAAGAAGAACGACAACAAAAGACCTCGGATACGCAAACAAACCCCACCCACATCAAAACAAAACAAAACAAAATAACCCAACACTCTCTTTGTCTGTCACTGTTGTACCTCGTTTTATGTGCCATCTATAAGAACACATTTCTCTACTAATCTTCCATTTTCCCCTTCTCTGTTCTGCAGCCCTCCTACCCAGAGCCCTCTCAATTTCTCTTTTCAGACCTATCTTCTCTCTCTTTTCTTTGCAACCCTTTTTTTTTTTTTTTCTATGGTCTGTGTTGAAGGTTAGGGTTTGTTGAGATGTACTCTGCAAATACTACTTCACTTCAGCCTCAAGGCTACGCTGGCCATGGTTTTTCCCAAAAAGGTAGCATTTTTGTCTTTAAAGTTTTGATTTTTATTTTGTTTATGTTGTTTTTATTTTTTATTTTTTATCTTGTTTAGTTGAAGGTGGGGTTCTTGAGATTTTTGGTTATGAGCTATATGTTGTTTGAGGCTTTGGGTTTATTAGTGAGGTCAGGGAAGTGGGTATTTCTCATTTACAGATATTACATTTGTATGATGTTGGTTATTTCTTTTTCTTTATCATGTTTTTCCATGGATCCTTAGAATGTGTGTCTGTATTTTTGCGATTAACAGAAATTATGGCAACGATTTCTATTTGTGTTGACATTAGAAAATTTGATACCTCTATTTCTTTCTGTTTGGGTAAAATCTTAAATGACTTGAGAGGAGAGGAAGAACATGATTCTTGTAGTTTCTACATTGCATACTTGGAGAGAGGATAGAGGGGAAGAATCCCATTTTATAAGTTTCTTGAGGGGATGGGTAGACTAGAGCTGCAAAGAGAAATTCAGTAGATGCATATGCGATGTTAGCAATATGTGTTATGGAAAGGTTTAGTGTTGCATGAAAGGGATTGGGCTGTACTAAATGTGTAATGATGGATTTGTGGTTAATCTCTGCGTCTTGGACACGCTTTCTCTATGGAGAAGTTTCTCCGGGTAGAAATCATTTTGTTTTCATTTCATTAGGTCCCTAGCTCATATTTTAGTGATACAGAGGCAAAATTTACAATTTTAGAAGGTATATAAGCCTATGGGGATTAGCATAAAGGAGCTTTTAGTGGAATTGGTGACTCAAATGATTGGGGCTTAAGTTCAATATAATTGGAGATTTTTAGTAGTGAATAAATAGGGACTGATTTGGCAACCAAATTGGCACAGGAGTCCCAGCTTGGAGGGGAAAAGTCAAGAGTAGTTGCTGAGAGTGGGTTTTAGGAGAGAAAAAGAAATTCAAAATCATAGAACCATTGTGAGAGGAAGAAAAAGGAAAAAATAGTGAAGTGAGAAGGCATGAAAAGAGTGTGAACCTGGAAAGACAGGGAAGTTAGGCTATTTCAGGCTGTATTTTTCCACCAGATATCTTATTCTGACCTCTGTGAAAATGCTGGGGAGAAAATTGATAAATTTGACCTTTTGCTTGTATATATCGTTCATGTATACGCTGCATCTCAGAAAATGATATAACATTGTAAGTTAATTTTGTAATTTAGACCATCTCCGTGAAATTTCAAACCTTGTCGCGATTGTTTCTTATCTTTATTGAAAGCGATTTCCACTCATTGAAAGCAATCTACACTACCTAACACAGACTAGTGAAAATACATGTATGCCCTCTTTTTTGTTGTGCTGAAACTCTACAGATCTTTGTTGTCAAGGCTTTGGAAAGAAAAACTCTTTCAAAGGGAAGAAAGCTAGAAATTTGGCAAAAAGTCTTATGTTCATGGGCATGCAACTCATTCAGTTAAAAGATGTGTAAAACCTTTACATGGTTAACCCTGATATATGGTATTTTCTTTTATTGGTTAGCAATTGAAAATTAAAAAACCACTATGATCCTCTCTCTCTGGGTACAAGGGCTTGGGTTCCCAGTTTTGGCTCTTATCTCCTTCCTGCTATAGCTTCTTTTGCTTTTGTATTTTTTTTTTTTTTTGTAGGTGAGGCTATTAAATAACATTTTCTATGGTTAGTTTCTTTTATGATCATCTTGACTTGTGCTTCATATATCTTCAATTTCTCAATGTCAGGTTTGGAGACAATAGTGCTGCAGCTGATGCCTGCTGTAAGGATCACGCTCTGTTCCAACATTAACTGCTAAAGATCTATCACTTTTAGGTACTGTTGGAAATTATGGATTAATATACTTCAGGTTTGGGATAGGGAATGAAGCCATCGGTCCGTGTAGCATAGGGTAAATGTATTATATTGACATTTACTGTAAATTGTTTATCTATTTTTAAATTATTTGGATAATAGAAGCAATATTGCAGCTTCAATTTGTTCTCCTTTTTGTCTTTTTGTGATCGTCTACCAATATATTAGAGATTTTGATGTACCTCTGTCTTTCCTCCAATTCATTTCACCAGTAATCTGTAATGTCAGGTTTCAGGACAAGATTTTACTGAATTTCTTGTTCTTGTATTAGTTATATTTGATTTACCTATTAGCTAGTGGTTGACAGAGGTGAAATTCTTGCAGATTATGATGTGGGAATTGCTCAAACAGTGGAATATGTTAATGTTCAAGTGTTTGCATTTATTTATTAATGGCCCTCTCTTTTCGGCTGGGTCCACAGCTGGCCTTACAGAGTTGCTTCTAATTGTGAATGTCTCCATGGAATGAAAGGCTGATATAATAGAGTTCATTAAATCATGAGAAATAGCCTCTTTAATGAACTGAAATTATGAGAAAATCCCTTCTGCAGAGGGAGATTTCTTTGCCTTGTGAAATGATGAGCAATCTGTGCTCAAGTGACAGTTATAAATGAAGGTAGTACAAGTAGGTGGAGATTTGATGTTATATGACCCACACACGTATTCGCTTTGCTCTCATCAAAACAATTAAATATGACTTCTTTAGAAAAAAAATTACGTGAGCTATATGATCTGTCTGAAGAAGAGGAATTTATTATCTAGTTACTTGGCTTGTGAACTAAAAGTCTGTGGCAATGCCTTGTTTGATCATGGCTTGCAATAGGATTTTCATATCTTTTAAGAGTTTTGTGTGTCCTGGTTTTGAATTCCCATGACATCAACGTATGATTTTCCGCGCAGTTCGCGAGAAAAATATCCCTTGAAGTAATCTGCCACACCGATTCTCCTAAACAGAGCCGGCTTCTCTGGTGTAATAAGGCTTGGCGCTGGACCCATTTCTCCCTCCAGTTTCGGACTGTAGAATGTGGCCACAGACAGCCTTTCTTTCTCTGAGTTTACAGTTGCTCTATGCTCGATACTACGGTAAATTCCATTGGTAACAACCTGCAAGTCATATGATATGCTACTATTAGTTGAAGCCATAATCTTACAGAAAAGAAAGAAAAAACATTACCTCCAAAATATCACCAATATTGATGATGAATGCATCGGGAAGTGGTTTAACAGGGATTCACATTCCATTTTTTTTTATCTGAAGGCCTTCCATTTCATTGAGCTGGAGGAGGATGGTGAGTCCGACGGAATCAGAATGAGAATTGAGGCCGATAACAAGTTCCGGTTGGGGACACGGAGGATAGTAGTTGATTCTCATTCCCTGCATCCCCTCTTCAAACAACTCTTTCATATCGTTTGGATCCATTTTTAGAGCTTTTGCTATTTGGTCAAGGATTTTCAAGGCAAGATTTCTTAGTTCTGCCGAGTAAGCTTCCAACGTAGCTCTACATGAACACCAGAAAAATCGTTCGCGTAAAGAATTGCATAATTATGCCTCAAAATTGACAATTTTTAATTAGAGTCCAACCTTTAGAAAATATGAATGTGAGCATATAAAATTCTTTAATTAGTTTAAGGTTGGAGCCTAATAAATCATTTTCCGGACCAAGTGTGTTTTAGCATTCATTTGGAGAAGATTTGGTGACAAATTAAGATCATAATTTAGAGTAATTTGGGCCTCAATTCAGCAATACCTGCGCGGTTTAAATACTTAATTTATTCAGAAAAAAGAAGGTCGATGGAGAACCTGAGTGGGAGAGGCAGCTTGGGGAACAGGTAGGGTTTCCTGAGATAAGTTGGGAGGGTGACCACATAGAACATGTCTGCCCAATCAAGCTTCTGTTCCTCAGAGACAACAAATGCTTGTCCGAATCCTTCCAGATCTCCTGGTTGTTGCCAATACTTCTTCTTCTCCTCCATTGGTAGATTGAAGAAGCCTTGAATCTCTTTCTTCACTTTCTCCACCAATGAATTGCTCACTCCATGATTAATCAACTCCAATCGAATAAGTAAAAAAAAAAAAGTTAGATCACAAATATTCAGACTTTCTTACGATACAAAGATTAAAAACTTGAAATTTGAATACGAGGTTTAAAATTTAGCATATTTTATATCACACGAATTTGAATTAATATATAAGCTTTTTGCTAATTAAATAGATTCATCTTATGTTCTAAATTTAAGAACAAATTTGCAACACAAATGCCCTTTCGGCACATATTCTGTATTTCAAATTCTTCTTAAAAAATAAAATGAATGAATGGTATATATATATATATTTTGAGACTTTTCTAATATACATGAGAATAGAAACTTTAATTTAAAAGTTTAACATAAGAGTTAAAACCTAGCATATAAATTGTAAACTAATATTGAAAATTCAGATATTTCATATCTTTGGTAGAGATTCATTCACGAAATTTGAAGTAAAATAGGGAAGAAAATGATAGAGATGTATATATATACATACATATATATATATATACATATATATATATGTATATATGTATATATGTATATATATACATATATATATATATATGTATATATGTATATGTATATTACATACCTGGAAGAAACCCCAATCTTTGCATGCATGGTGAAACTTGTCTATTTCTGAATCCGTTAATTCTCCAGAGACCAACTTTTGCATGTCGATGACTGGAACTTGTTCTGAAGAATTGGCATCGAATATGAACGGAGGGTCTTGATCAGGGCGAACATATCGCGGTGGAACTGTAGTCAGTGGCTTCTTTGCCAGCTCCTGAACACAAGGCACCGGAAGAGAGCTCCCCAGCGTTGCTGTTTTTGGCTCCATAGATAGATTTTCTGTGTGTTGTGCTACAGTTAACTAGCTGATATTTACCTCAATTTCTTCTGCTTCTTGTTTCTTGTTCAGCCATCGAAATTGAATATATATATATATATAAAGCAGAGATAGTGGTGAAGTCACTGAGACGGGTTTTGAATCTTGACTATGTATCACTACAGGAACTCAATTGGTTGATGTGCGCTGGATCAATGAATTCATTTTACCAGTGAAAAAATTATCACAATCTTGTCACTTGCGTATTTGATCAAGAAATCGGTAGGTACAAGCCTGCCCATAAGACTTTTAGATTACGTATTTTTCAAGATAAACTTGTAACGCGCAATTTACATCAATAATTTGTCGCTTAATTAATTGAATTAATATTATTACCTTCTTGATTTTGAATTCTGATCACGTCAACGGTCAACCTATGATTTTTTGCATCTGAGTGAAAAAATTGCTAATATTTATCAGAAAGGAACCCCAATATTTGCAAGAAAGGTGAAAGTACTTCTCGAGTTCTGAATCCACGAAATCTTCACAAACCAACTTTAGCATGTCGATGACAGGAACTTGTGGCGAAGAATTGGCGTCGGATATGAACGAAGGATCTTGATCAGAGCGAACATTTCGGGGTGGGCTTCTTTGCCAGCTCCTGAACATAAGGCTCTGCAAGAGACCTCTCCAGAGCTGCCTCCATGGATCTACTTAATTTCTTGTCCTCTGAGATACTAAAATCTAGCTAAATGAACATTCTCAACTTTTATATTATATTGAGAACTAGACAACATTCTTAATCAAACCAATTGTGAAATGAGACGAGAAAGAGAGGCTAAAATTAGAAATTGGACGGAGGACGGAAAAAGCTACCCCAGCCCCCTTGGCCCGCTCCGACCCACTGAATGATCCAACCAGATTTGACGTACTACACAAACTTTAACAATACTTCTCCCGTAGAAAACACTCGAATTTTTTATAATTATTTCAAAATGTTTCATGATATAAAAATCAATCTTTGGGAATAATTATTTAGGAATTTTCGTGAAACGCAGTAGTAGATGCAAGCAAATCAACAGCTAGCTAGCTTTTGTTGTCCTCGTTTTGAATTCTCATTTCATCAACGTATGATTTTCCACTCAGTTCGCGCGACAAATAGCCTCTAAGGAAATCCGCTACCCCAATTCTCCGAAACAATGCCGGAGTTTCTGGTGTAATAAGGCTTGGCGCGGGACTGACTTCTCCTTCTAGCTTCAAGCTGCAGAATGTAGCCATAGACAGCCTTTCTCCCGATGTGTTTACAGTTACTCGATGCTCGATGCTGCGGTAAATTCCATTGGTTACAATCTGCATAATCATAACAAAAAGCATCAGTTACCCAGGACAAAAAGGAGAAAACGAAAGTAAAACTAGTTGTGCAATGCAGAAAGATAAAGTGTTAATTACTTCCAACATGTCACCGATGTTAATGATAAAAGAATCAGGGAGGGGTTTAACGGGAATCCATTTTCCATCTTTCTTTATTTGAAGACCCTCTATCTCATTGAGCTGGAGAAGGATGGTGAGTCCGCCGGCGTCGGAATGAGGATTGAGGCCGATAACAAGCTCCGGTTGGGGACATGGAGGATAGTAGTTCATCCTCATTCCCAGCATCCCTTCTTCAAACAACTCTTTCATATCACTGGGATCCATTCTTAGAGCTTTTGCCATTTGGTTAAGGATTTTCAGGGCAAGATTTCTCATTTCTGCAGAGTAAGCTTCCAAGGTATCTCTACATGAAAAAAAATAACAAATAAAAATTAATGATTAGATTGGATCCTAATAATCCAGATCACATAGTTGTATCGTTTTTTAATTACACGGTTCTCTCTAATCCCATAAACAAATTAAATTATATACGGATAATTATTTGAAGGTCCCACACCACCGGCCCATATTTATAATTCATTTCCAAATGTCTACAAAGTTACAATCTTTTGCCTTTAATCACCAACTACCGCACGGCTTAAAATATTTATAAAAAAGACAAAGCTGATGGAGAGAAAAACCTGAGTGGGAGAGGCAGCTTGGGGAATAGGTGCGGTTTCCTGAGATGAATTGGGAGGGTGACCATATAGAATATGTCTGCCCAATCAAGCTTCTGTTCCTCGGACACAACGAAGGCTTGTCCAAATCCCTCAATATCTCCTGGTTGCATCGAGTACTTCTTCTTCTCCTCCACCGGAAGATTGAAGAAATCTTGAATCTGTTTCTTCACTTTCTCCACCAATAAACTGCTTACTCCGTGATTTATCAACTGCAAAAATAAAACGTTTTTCATGTTTATTTGAAGTACAAGAGACAAAATTAATGACAGATCAGATAGAATATATATATACCTGGAAGAAACCCCAATCTTTGCACGCGTGGTGAAACTTCTCCAGTTCTGATTCCATGACTTCTCCAGAGAGCAGCTTTATCATGTCGATGACCGGAACCTGTGTTGAAGAATTGGCATCGGTTATGAACGGAGGATCTTGACGAGGGCGAATATATCGTGGTGGAACAGTAATAAGTGGCTTCTTTGCCAGCTCCTGAACACTGGGCACTGGAAGAGAGCTCCCCAGCGCTGGTGGTTTTGTCTCCATGGATCTTAGTTTCTAGCTAATTTTTTCCTCTCTTCTGCCCGTAGTTTCTTGCTTTCAGACAAAAAAACAGATAAAGGTTATTTATACTACTTTATTGTGATCAATTCATCAAATGATGATTAGTTGATCCATGTGACATGTATATATTTTTTTTCTTGTATAAAAAATACCTCAAATTTATATAATATTTCTTTTTTATATACAGGTCAGTTGATCAATGTGACATGTATATATTTTTTTCTCTTATATAAAAAATATCTTAAATTTGTATAATATTTCTTTTTATGCACAGGTCAAACTTTTTGTTGGATATTTCCTATTTAGTGTGAGTCTATCTCCTCACAAAAAGTTTTGGTAGATTTCCCTCTTTTTTTACGGCAGATTTGGGTGCTAGACGTACTACAACAGAAGCTTTATATTTTCAGTAAACAACTAATGTAATATCAGTAAATTTCTCTTAAGGGTAGATTATAAATAGTAAATAAGTTTGTAAATTTTAAAAAGAAAAATCGAAGACCCAAATTGTTATAAGAAAAGCAAGAAAAATAATTAAGAACGCAAATAAAGAATACAGAAATTTAACGTGATTCACTAACGATGTGTAGCTACGTCTACAGGCAGAGGAGAGAAAAGTTTTATTGATCTTGAGGAGTAAAGATTACAGATTGCGGCTAGGTTATGACCTAGAGAGTTTATATAGTACTCCCTAAACAGATGCAGAAAAGCCCAGAAAAAATAGGCCCAAACAGATAATCCTAGCCCAAGGACTAACTGATTCAAGGCATATTCTAACAAATCTCCACCTTGACTTGAATCCTCTCACAAATAACAGATGTACCAGATGCACCATACACAATGCCAGATGTACCAAAAAAAACCTCCTCTACCTCAAATTTTGCCCTCTAAAGGGCAATCAACAACTCCTAACATTTAGTAAGTCCAAATAATGTTGGAACTTGCTATGCGGAACCGGCTTGGTGAACATATCAGCTGGGTTATCAGCAGTACCCACTTTGTTCACCTTAATTCTCTTCTCACTTATTAGAAAATGATACCTTACATTAATGTGTTTAGTCCTCTTATGATGAACTTGGTCCTTAGCTAAACAAATTGCACTGAGACTGTCACAATACACTATAGCCTGATCATGATGTAAACCCAAATCACTGACCAATCCTTTTAACCAGATTCCCTCTTTGGCTGCTTCTGTCAATGCCATGTACTCTGCTTCTGTAGTAGACAAAGTCATTATAGGCTGCAAAGTAGCTTTCCAACTGACAACTGAACTACCAAGAGTGAAAACATAACCAGTCATAAATCTTCTACTGTCAACATCTCCAGTATAATCAGAGTCTGAAAACCCTGTCACCAAACACTGTGTATCACCTCCTTAAATGAGACCAACATCAAATGTACCTTTGAGATACCGAAAAATCCTGTTCCCAGCTTGCCAATGCTCCTTGCCAGGTTCACCCATAAACCTACTAACAACACTAACAGACTGTGCAAGATCAGGTCTGTTGCAGACCATTGCATACATCAAGCTTCCTACTGCACTAGCATAAGGAACTCGAGACATGTACTCCTTCTCCTCAACAGATTTAGGTGTAAAAGCAACGGACATATGTGCATTTGCAGCACTAGGAGTATCTATGGGCTTTGCGGTAGACATGCCAAATCTTGACAAAATCTTCTGAATATATCCCTTCTGTGACAAGAAGAGCTTCTTTTTGCTTCTCTCCCTATAAATCTCCACTCCCTGAATTTTTCGAGCTGCACCCAAATCTTTCATCTCAAACTCAACACTAAGAAGATCCTTCAACTTCTGAACATCAGACTTGTTCTCTGCAGCTATCAACATATCATCTACATACAGGACCGGATAAATCAAAGAACCATTTGTTGCCTTGCTGTAATAAACACAACAATCATACGGACTCCTGGTGTAGCCAATCTCTATCATATAGCTGTCGAATCTCTTATACCACTGCCTCGGAGACTGCTTTAGTCCATACAATGACTTCTTCAACTTGCAAACATAGTCTTCCTTACCAGGAACCTGAAATCTATCTGGCTGAGTCATGTATATCTCCTCTTCCAACTCTCCATGTAGAAAAGCTGTCTTCACATCTAGTTGTTCAAGCTCCAAATCCTGATGTGCAACTATTGCTAGTAGCACCCTAATGGAAGTGTGTCTGACCACTGGCGAAAAAATCTCATTGTAGTCTACTCCCTCTCTCTGAGTGAATCCTGTAGCTATTACTCAAGCTTTATACTTGATACCCTCAACAGATGTTTCTCCTTCCTTCTTCTTATAGACCCATTTACACGTGACGATCTTTCTGTCTCGAGGTCGCTTGGTTAATTCCCACGTTTGATTCTTATGAAGTGACTCTATCTCATCTCTCATTGCAGCAAGCCATTGGGTAGACTCAGTACATGTAACCGCTTCTTTATAGGTGGATGGCTCATTAGAGTCAGTATCTACTTCTTCAGCAACCTGTAGTGCATAGGCCACCATATCTTCAAAACCGTATCTCTTGGGAGGTATCCCATAATTAGCTCTCTTTGATCGATTAAGAGCCAAATTGTGCTGACTTGCTACTAGTAATGAAGAACTTGATGGTTCTGATTCTGACTGTGGGTGTTGATCTTTATGTTGTGGTTCACTCTCATCTAGAGTGACTTGCTGCTCCACCTGTTTCTCAACACTACTATTTTCTAACACAACAATAGACTTCACAGTAGAGTTAAACATAGAATTTTCATCAAAAACTACATTTCTACTAAGTATAACCCTCTTTTCAGACGGGGACCAGATTCTATACCCTTTAACCTCATCCCCATAACCTATAAATACTCTCTTTTTAGCTCGTGGCTCTAATTTACCCTCATTTACATGATAATAAACAGTACAACCAAAAGCTCTTAAATTAGAGTAATCAGCAGGCTTACCAGACCACACCTCAAAAGGAGTTTTGAGATGTATACCTGTGTAAGGTCCACGATTTATCAAATAACACTCTGTACTAACCGCTTCTGCCCAGAACCTTCTAATTAGTTCAGCATTAGAAAGCATGCACCTAGCTCTCTCCAGAAGTGTCTGATTCATACGTTCTGCTACACCATTCTGCTGTGGTGTATCCCTGACTGTATGATGCCTAGCAATCCCTTCATTCTTACAGAACTCATCAAACTCAGACCAGTAAAATTCCATACCATTATCAGTTCGCAGCCTTTTGATCTTCTTCCCTGTTTGATTCTCCACTAATGCCTTCCACAGCCTGAAGTTCTTAAAGGCTTTACTTTTATGCTTCATAATGAACACCCAAGTCATCCTTGAGAAATCGTCAATCATTGACACAAAATATCTGTGACCCCCTAAAGACTCCACCCGAGAAAGACCCCAACAATCAGAATGGATGTAATCAAGTGTGCCTTTTGTTCTGTGTATTGCTTTAAGAAACTTGCTGCGATGTAACTTCCCGAAAATACAATGTTCACAGAATTCAAGATCCTTGACCTTGTGGCCACAAAGAAGATCCCCTTTTGACAGAATTTGCATCCCTCTTGCACTCATGTGACCAAGCCTCATATGCCATAACTTGGTCATGTTGTCCTTATCAATCTTCGAGGATGCAACAGTAACAGAACTTGACAGCGTAGAACCTTGAAGAAAATATAAGGTACCACGCTTTACACCTTTCAGAACCACATTTGAACACTTGCAGACATGTAAAACTCCACCTTCACCTTGAAAACTGAAACCCTTGTTGTCCAACATACTTAAAGATATCAGATTCTTTGTCATAAGTGGAACATGTCTAACATCATTCAATGTGCAGAATTTACCATCATGTGTTCGTATTTTAATCGAGCCTATTCCAACCGCCTTACAAACAGAACTGTTAGCCATAGAAATATTGCCTCCATCTACCTGCTCATAGGTTGTAAACCACTCCCTGCGCGGACATATATGGTAAGACGCTCTAGAATCCAGAATCCACACATCATTGTGATTCGTGTGCTCATCAACAACTAGAGCAATATCTTCTTCAGAATTGGTATCTGCTACAGCAGCAGTACCTATCGGTTTATCCTGCTACCTCTTCTTCTTGGGACAATCGGATTTCCAATGTCCATTCTCTTTACAGTAGTTACAGACATCATTGGATTTTGGACCCTTAGAAACTGGCTTCTTGAATTTCTTCTTCCTCGAATTTCCATATCCATAACTCCCACTGGCTATTAACCCAGCAGCCTGATTATCTGCACCTGTATCAGTCGCCCTGTGGCGCAGCTCTCCAGTATGGAGGGACGATCTAACCTCCTCCAGAGACACAGTATCTTTCCTAACAATAAATGATTGCACAAAATTCTCATACGACAATGGTAAAGATATTAACAGAATTAAAGCAGCATCCTCATCTTCAACTTTAACATCAATATTACGCAATTCTAATAAAATTGTGTTTAACTTATCTAAGTGATCTCGAAGAGGCATACCTTCCTGCATTCGCAAACTAAACAGACGTTGCTTTAGAAGCAACTTATTGGTTAAGGACTTTGTCATATAGAGACCCTCGAGCTTAACCCACAGACCTTGCGCGGTTTCCTCCTCCGCGACCTCGGTGATGATATCGTCTGCAAGACACAGCATAATTGTCGAGTGTGCCTTCTCCTCCAGAACGGCCATCTCAACGGTGATTGGATCCGCCGGCTTCCTCGCAAGCGGCGCCCACAGCCCTTGTTGTTTCAACAAGGCTCGCATCTTGATCTGCCATAAACTGAAACTATTCCTCCCCGTGAATTTGTCGATCTTCACGTTCATACCAGACATCTTTCTCACCGAATTTCAAACCCTAGACAGACCTGGCTCTGATACCAGTTTGTTATAACGAAAGCAAGAAAGATAATTAAGAACGCAAATAAAGAACACAGAGATTTAACGTGGTTCACTAACGATGTGTTAGCTACTTCCACAAGCAGAGGAGAGAAAAGTTTTATTGATCTTGAGGAGTAAAGATTACAGATTGCGGTTAGGTTATGACCTAGAAAGTTTATATAGTACTCCCTAAATAGATGCAGAAAAGCCCAGAAAAAATAGGCCCAAACAGATAACCCTAGCCTAGGGACTAACTGATTCAAGGCATATTCTAACACAAATATTGAAGAGTCAACCATGAGTTGGCAGCTTGGTTACATTGACAGCAATGCAGCAGCCAAAAAATCTGGACCCATCGACAGGAAAATGTGGCAATAAACTAAGATGCTAACCGGTTAAGACTGTTGCTCCATACTCGATGCTCCGCTGTTTTTATTGCTGGCTATCAGAAAAAAAAATCAAGATTTCAAACTTGTTTACAAAATTAACGAGATACTTTGGGGGCAGCATTAATTTTCCCGAATTTCCGGTTATTATGTCTCTGTTCTATGTGATTAAATATCAGCTAATTGCAGGAGGTCAAAACCACAGCAGTTAAATACACGCTGGGCACCGGCAGAGAACTCCCCACGACCGGTTGTTTTGGCTCCATAGCTATAACTAGCAGTAGAGGGGAAGATTAGTGAGACTTGGAAAGGGTGGAAAGGGGAGTTTGATTTGATGGATCGAAGGAATTTGCTGGCCTGGAAATTAGCTACTGTACTCGAGTTAGCTAGCCCTAATTTTGAAACTGCCCCTTAATTAATTAATTACCCAAAAGTCTTTCGGTTTTAACTCTGCAAGAAAAAGAAATAGAAATAGAAATAGAAATGTGGTCCGTTTGTGGTGGAAGTGGCTAACGTGACTTCAATTTAAAAAATCACTGCACCTGAATATCAAATGAAGAATACCCATCGTTCAGTTTTTTTTTTCTCTTTCTCTCTCTCTCTCTATGTATATATATATACCTAAGGACTTGCATTAACAAATTGCATTCTCCGTTCATATGAAGCGTATATAGATAGATGGTTGAGGTACGTTTAATTATTAGTAATTACTTTCTTTGTGTGTTAATTCTTACTTTTTCTTTGATTTATATAGATATATATACATATATATATATATAGTTGATGCATCCGTAATTCGCTAGACAGATGGGTCGAGATCAAATGGATTAATTATAATCAATTTGATTAATTACGTATAAAAACCACAAAGATGCAAAGAGAGCATCGAGGAAGAAGAGGGCAGCAATGGATGGAAAAAGCTGTTGCGCAATAGCTGATGTCCTCTAATATATATATATATATATATTAGAGTTATGTAATTGATTAATCGAAACTAGCCATATGATCTAGAGATGCTTCTATGCTTCTTAAATTAAAGAAAGGAAACTGACTAAAATTGAAGTAATAAAAGATTAACCACAGAGATTATTAATTCTTAAAGATCAAGTACCCATATATATATATATATATATATACATATATTACAGATTATTAATTGAATGATCGATATATATATATATATATATATATATATATATATATAAAGACGTACCTAACAACCAAATCTTCGCACTTTCCTTAAACCCGATCGATTTCCCTCCATCCACATTTTCACATCGCCAGCAGCTTCTTGGTTGGATACGCCACCAACATCTCTACGTCCAGCAGCAACCACGAGAGTAAGGCGCAGTATGGATTCATGAAGCTTTTCCGTATAGCTATCTTCAATTTCATCTCCAGCTCCAGTTTTTTCTTCTTCGTCTCATTATATTCTCTCTCGAAACGTCAGTCAGTTTATCACACACGTCATCCACTTTTTTGTTCTTGCGGGTAAATTCTTCGTAGCAAATATTCATTGCTGCCATTGCAACGTCTAGATCATCATCACCCTCCATCATATATATATATATATATATATATATATATATATATATATATATATATTGATAATATGATATATACCTTTCTCAGATTAATTTAGAACAACAAAACTAATTAAGCTATTAAAAGAGTTAAATGTTAGACTAGTGAATGAATTTGAGAATATTTCAGATTTGGATATACCTTTCTCAAAGGCTAGTTAGTTATTTCGGAGAGCGATATTCGGTAATTGGATTTGTCCCTGCCTCACCGGCCGGGGGGTAACAGTCAAATGCGCCACAACACAAATGTCTTCAATTCAGAGCTCTGTTGCTTATAATTGTAAATAACAGGCTGTAAGAATACCAAATTTCAAATTCAATAATTCCCAAGTAAGTCGTCAACTCGGTGAACTATGACCATTATTTAATCATGAAAACACTGCCACCTTTTTGCATAATTAATTAATTAATGCATGCCATAAATGTGGAGAACGGAGACAAGATGATCTCGCAAGCTTAGCAGGACTGAAAGCATCAAAAGAATATACATTGAACCATGAAAAATGAAAAATCAGACCTCGTGTGATTCTTCAAAATGGGATCAAAGAGAAAGATTGAAATGTGTTTGGTGAAAGTCCCAAGCGAAGCATTGTCGTTATCGAAATGCGGATTACCAAATTACGTGTTTGCGGGTCACCAATTGATACTTTCAGAACGTATCACCTGAGCTAAGCCCACTGAATCTAACTGAAATAACCACCTGGTATCTCCTTAATTTACTGCACTACCCTTAAATTAAAGAAACATATAGTTCTTGAAAGTTCTTGTTTAATTTGGCGCCAATTGTTCCAAAGCAGGATCATCAGAAGCTGGCAAAGATCATCATATCATATTCTATCCCTATCTGTTATTTCAATAGAGATTGAAACGGGGTAATTTGTAATAACTGAACTTTGTTTTGGGTTAAATGCTACTTCGAATTCATGTTGCTTAGACTAATACGACCCTTCAGGAATAATTTATAGTAAGCTTGGAAACACAAATCAAATAAAAAAAATTGAAATCGATTCATCATTATCAGCAACAGCGTGCATGCATGTATGCATGCATGCAGCAGCAGTAATGAAACCAACCAAAAGAATTGATACGCACATTTATTCAGAACTCGTATCGAAATTGAACTCTGATCATGACCACATCAAAAAAATCAGATGATTCAATGTGATTTTCCAAGAATTATTATTCCTATATGATTGTTTGTTTCTTCGTAGTACTGCAAAAAAGACCTAGCTTGCTAACAAGATATTACTATTGGTCACCTAAAAATCCTCGCTTCCTCTCCAGCATGCTCGTTACTGCTACTGCTTCCGCTGCTTGTTTCGCTTACGATTTGCATCCAAATCAAATCATCCTCCAATTCCTCAACACCGCCGACTTCTTCATAATCATCAGAATCAGAAGCATAACCAGCAGCTTGCCCTTCAGCAATCTCAGTCTCAGAAGTCGCATCAGATAATTCAAAAGCCTCTGAAACCCTATTAAGAAACCTCTCCTTCACATCTCCATCTTTCTCCTCGGGATCATCAGGTAATATTTCTTCCTCGGAGCTGCTTGACAGAATCAGAAATTCATCCTTTCTCATTTCAGTCAAAGATCTAGCTTGACTACTCTCACCATACCGACTATGATCAAACTTCATCAGATCATCGTCATCAGAATCATCGATCATCAAACCCTTTCCCTTCACATCATGATCTTTACCACCATTCTTTGCGCTCAAATCTTGGCTGGATTCTCCTTCAATAATCTCATCCTTTGTCGTTTCAGTCGAAGGTCTAGCTTGACTACTCTCACCATACCGACCATGATCCAACTTCACCACATCCTCATCATCAGAATCATCGATCATCAAACCCTTTCCCTTCACATCATGATCTTTACCACCATTCTTTGCGCTCAATTGTTGGCTGGATTCTCCTTCAATAATCTCATCCTTTGTCGTTTCAGTCGAAGGTCTAGCTTGACTACTCTCACCATACCGACCATGATCCAACTTCACCACATCCTCATCATCAGAATCATCGATCATCAAACCCTTTCCCTTCACATCATGATCTTTACCACCATCCTTTGCGCTCAAATCTTGGCGGCTGGATTCTCCTTTAACATGATCAACTATGTCTAAGTCCTCGATCTTCCCATCAATCTTACGTTTGATATTATAGACTTCAATGATCAAAGCTTTCAACTCTTTCATTACGTTTTCCTCTTCTTCTTCTTCTTCTTCTCTGTTTTCGTCGCAAGCATCTTGATATTGTACCAAGATTTCTTCCAGCCCTTTCTTCACATCTTCCAACTCCATCTTCAACACAAAAAGCTCTATAGTTGAAGAACTGCAGAAAGTGTCTTCCTTCCAGGCCTCCGTAACCATTACAAGTTCAGTAATCTTTTCATCCCATTTGTCAATGCAAAGCTTCAACCCTGAGACTCTGTTCCGTATTCCAATGCCAATTTCTTCTAGCCATTGGATCTTATTATTTCTTTCAGCCATTGATGATCCCACAACAAGAAAGTGTCAAAGACTCTGTTAACAATACAGAGAGAAAGAGAGAAGACAGAGAGAATTGGCGCCAGTAGTAACTTTCAACAATTGAGTTAATGGGGGTAAGGAAGGCTATAAAGACGCTGGGGAGTTAGTTATTTCTGTTATAGTCCATGAGGAGTACATACATGCGGGTGACGGATGAAGATTAACTATTCTGTTAATGCGGAGCGTTTTGACAAAGCTTCAACAAAGTTATGAAGTAAAAATTGGGATAAAGAAGTCAAATAATATTAAACGTATACAATGTTTATTTTCGGAAGCCAATTGAATTACCATTAGATGCACGGTTAGTTAATTTCGTATATTTATTTATATATGCGCCACGATGACAATGCTTATTTGATTTCAGCGTAAAATTTTTCCGTGCCGATTTAATGAAACATGCAACATACGACAAAAGAACGTTCCACTCAATTGGCCGATTTTAGCACTCGCAATAGTCCGACCTTCACAATTAGAATTTAGATTCTCGAATCTCGGAGATTTGCCATAAACATTGCTTTATTTATATCGATGTAAAATTAGAGTCGGTAACACAACAAATTTATGTATAATTTAAAATGTTTTAACATTACCGTGTTTATGTTATAACACTTGTAATATTATCAGCCCAATCGTTTTAATCTGATGATCAGAATTGCTAAAACATGCTCAGTACGTAGGAGGCAAAAATAATAACAGTCAACACAAGCAGCAAGCATTGCCAAAATCATAATTATCAAGCGAATTCTCAAACATCATTGTATTATCATTTAACCAAAAAATAAACATTAAACAGCGGAGGATTGCAATCACCGGAGCTATTATATTTTTTAAAGAAGGATTATCAAAATTTTGATAAAAGACCGTACTAAACCAATGCTCATTTCTAAACACAATAGATTCTTCTACTAGTTTTAGGCTCATTCATCCTCCTGGCTCCGCAACCGAGCAAGCTTGTTAGTCACAACAATATCAAGCTGGGCAGCTCGCTCAACAATCTCCTTTCTCTTCTTTGTTGACACATCGTGTGCAATCTCAGCACAGTAAGTCCTGTAAAACCAGTAACAATATTAGCATTAACACACAGATGGAAGCAAAGATAATTTTCAGAACAGATGTTAATCACATCTTACCTGTTGTGCATCATCAACAATTCAAGCTCTGAGACATTGTGGACAACAAATTTCTTGAACCCATTTGGTAGATAGTGGCGTGTCTTCTTGTCTGAGCCATAACCAATGTTGGGCATCAGAGTGCATCCCTTAAACTTTCTTCGCACTCGAGAATCAATACCCTTTGGTCTGCGCCAGTTTTCCTGACATAGATAGGTGCACATAAAATAATCAAAACAAAGGAAATTTCGACTTCATGACAATAAAATGGGGAGAACTGTGTGCAGATTATATGGAAGGATTCTAAAAACTGAAATCAGTAACAAAAATTGTAATCTTGCTAATAAAATGGATCTACAAAAGCATACACACAAAGCAGCCAAACAACTAAAGAACTAGAGTGATATCAGAGTAAGAATGTGAGCAGGGATAAAGTAACAGAAAGCTTGTGAGAAAAGAAGCTAACTGTGTCGCAAAGACCTGTTCTTTTATTTCTGCCCTCAAAACGAAATGTCCAGCTACAAAGGAACAAGATCTGGACATCAGATACCATGGGCAAGTGACATTCTCTGAAACAAAATACAACTCCCCACCCAAAAAGGAACAAAACACAAAGGGAAAGCAAAACATTAACCTAAACAAAGCAATCTCAGCCGAAAGATGGTGATTTTTATATAACAATCACAGGTAAATCAGAAAATATACATAATTTGCATCACAGATTGCAGAAAAATAATTGAAACAGTTCAAATTATAACACAACAAGAAATAAAAAGAAATCTCTATAAAAATTACGGTAATCTATATGCAACAGAGATCAGATGGTAGTGCATGTTTGGAATTCATCATCAAATGACAGAATAGATGGATTAATATCATCACGCCTCGTTGCATATTTACACCAACACCCCATCATAAAAGCAAAAGAAAACAGTAAATTAAAAAGAGAGTATTTTTCCATATTGTAGGATCAGATAAAAGGTCAATAAGTTTCACCATCTTCCATCAATTGATGGAAGTAAGACTGGGTGTCAAGAAGTAATCATCATATCCATACTTAGCTCGGAAATAATCCCAACTAAAAATTTTAATTAAAAAAATTTTAGAAACGGTTAAACGGATCAGATAGTCGATCGCTTAATCACCATATTGCATCAACGCAAGAGAAGCAAGTGAGACTGAGTGTCAAACGATATCATCATATCCATGTTTAATCAATCACAAACAGCATTAAATACAATAAACATATTAAAAAAATTAACGAATAAGTTTCAGGAATCAGATTAAAAATGTCAATCACCACATTGCATTCATCATTAGATGACGCAAATAAGACTGGGGCGACAAAAACATATCATCATCTTCCCCGTATATCGAACACAGAACAAACAAAAACACACCCTATAATAACTTCATAACTGAATCAATATTCTTAAAGCTAAAGTAGCTAAAAACGCCTTTTGGGATATATACCTTGACGGAGATCTTGCGGTCGCTCTGTGGCCTCTTGAACTTCTTGGCCCTCTTCTTGACTATCTTCTTCGACAGTAACGGTACCGCCATCTTCTTCTTCTTCCCTCCCTCTGCACATTTGAAACCAAACATTTATTAGCAAATATAGTTAAACGATAGAGATCAAAAATAGAGAGGGATGAAAAATGGAAAATAGTTGGAACAGGGTATGGACGCTTACAGTGAATTCGAGCTAGGGTTCTGCTTGGCCGCCTGGCTTTTGTGGCGTAGCTCGAGCTTTATAGAGAAGCGAGGGTACCTAGGGTTTCATTTGGGGTCAAAGTTTGTTCTTTTAAAAAAATAAATAAATAAGAATTGGCGTTTAGTATGACATATCAACGGTGGAGGTTTAGGATGATGGATTAAAGACCCATTTGGATTAAGGGCTGGACCAGGGTTTCTAAACCGGCCCATCCTGCTTATTTGTAGAGATTCAAATTACTATAATCCTAAATACACCCGTTGCGCTTCCTTATACACCCACTCTTAAAATCTTAATGACATAAGAAGTATAAATCGAAATTATAAAATAATTACTTAAAACTTGTCCAGGATGTGACGTTGACAAAATTGATAATTGTTGAAATAGAACTTTTTATTATCTTTGTAACTTAAATAAATAACTCGTGATAAATACAAAATAACTTATAATTTTAAATGGACTTGAGTACTTTAATAATAAAACTTTTTCTAGTTCAATTTTCATATATGACCTTATTCGTAATTGATTAGTAATTTGGCGCTCAGAGAAGGATTATTTAAACAAAGTAAAATGGAAGCAAAAGAGACCTGTATACGCACTGACAAGGGAACAAAATCTCTTGTATATTATTTTGTGATCTCCATAACACAAACTTTATCAAGAGAACAAGCATTTATGCAGCTGTAAATGGAACTACGAAGCTCGTATGAGTTTGGTGATGAGGGGACAACATCAATCCACTCTTTCTCGACCTTTTCAACATAAGAATTCAGCTTTGGTATGGCATGGAACTCGAGTTTATTGATCTGTTTAGTCAACTTCTTCATGACATTCATTGAGAATATCATGTTATAACTTGCCTCCGAATGGTTTGTATCTTTAGAAATTTGGACGCCAATATCTGCTCCACGCGAGTTAACAAATCCAAGAAACATTGAATTCCCACTCGCATGTCTTGGATTGGTGCTGCATATCTGCAAATGAGTGAAGTATAAAGGAACAACTCAGCCAATCAGACGCTTATTTTTTGGTACATCGGCACAACCATATAATGAAAGAATCATACCTCAATATACTCCACTCCCAGTTCATTAAGATTCTCAATCATGTTGTGTGATGAAAGCAAGCTTATGACTCCTCCAGAGCCAACCGGTGATGTTAGTATTTCCCAGGGTGATTTCATCAAAATCTTGTGCCTGTTCTTTTCCGTGGGAGAACAGCTAACAACTGGCAGTTTCTCTTCTTCCAGAAACCAGACCTGTAAGCAGGTTTAGTAGGTAAATGATGTGAGTATGAAGCACAAGCAACCTACAAAGTCAAATGCTTAAGAAGAGAAAGAATGGTTTCCAATCTTATCTAATTGGTATAGACATACACCGTGTCAGATGGATGACAAGGTTGACAAAGGGAAAGGAGAAATGCATCAACAGTTCCAAGTCTCAAAAGGGGGAAACAAAATCCAAATTCTCAAGAACCAATACAGCAAATCATTTCTAGACGATGCAGACAATGGCTGTAAAAGATGAGTAACTCTGAAAAGTATTTTCATATTTGTTCTAGAACACAGAAAAATACCAACTAATTAATTGATCCACATTGATGCTTAAGAAGTTCTGATTATCAAACCTAAAACCTTGATGTCCACAGTTGGACATCACAAACTACTACACTAGTATGTTCCAAAGCAACAGAAATAAACATCCAGAACAAACAACTTTAGTTTACAGCTAGTTTAGCAGAATCTCAAGATTATTAAAACAAGATTGCTTCAAATGATTCTAGAACATTGCTAACCTTTTTGGAGTCAAAAGCAAAGTGATCACTATCCAAGAATAGCTTTTCCAATATTTCAATTTCCTGAGATGGGCAGATCAAAAGCAATGGCACTGATTCACGATCTTCTATCTGCAATTAATGCAACTTTCTTATTCTGTGTCATTTAAAGAAATGTAAAGGAGGCGTATCATGGAACAGTTGACCATGGGTATATAGTTTATGTTCAAAAGCATCTTTGACATCAATGGAAACTATCACAACAAGCAAGCTTCAAAATAAATGTGGACTATGTTTGTGCTCAAATAAATACTTTACAGAATTTCCAAATTCATAAGAGTTTCAAAGCAGTAATTTTCATGTACCCAATTAAATATTCATTAAATATCCAGTTTTCATTTTATTCTTCCTTACCTTGATTCCACATCTTCTTCCCAACTATCATTTGGCAAATAGGTCAGAAAACTGGTGCACCTGCCATCCTTCTTTTGACCCACAGTTCATATTAAGTATAATTCAAATGGTAACCTAGAATGCTGGTCCCCAAAAGTGATTTTATGAATTATCCAGTAATAATTCATCATTATTTCACGGCACTTCAAATATAACAAGGTCAAGTTTCCCACCCTTGTCGAGTTGAAAGATCTTGGTAAGTGAAAACCGAAATATGGTATTACCTCCACAAATCTTTGTGCATCGCTAAGTAACATTTGAAGGAGGCTTAAAGGCTTATTCTCAGTGCTTTCAAAATCAACAGAATCAGGGTCGCATTCCCTTCCTTGCTTCTCACTGCCATCCACAACTAACACCATGGCAAATTTCCCCTTGGAAACAAGTTGGCAGCCCTTCTCTTGGAGACTGAAATTCGCACCCACTTTCTCCACACTTGGACAAGGATTGAGGGATCCCTCCGATATCTTCAGAGTACTTTTCACTAAGTCTGTTTTAATAGCATTCATTAACTCAGCTACATTCCATCTGATTCAAGAAAATAGAGAAAAGTAAGGTTAAGTACAGCTTAATCTTACTATGCAAATGCACACTAGTGCTCATAACTGTAACAGCAACAGAGAGAAAAAGAATTGATGACTTTGTGTCAACTTGAGAATATTCACAAGAAATTAGTTGTATGAAATACAATTAATAATATCAATAGAGGAGTACATATAGCAAGTCCATGGCATTCAATTAACAACACTGTGTGGGTTAAATTTATACTGTCAATAGGCATACATGTATTTTCCTTTTGAACTTTGAACAATATCAGTAAGATCATATAATTAGTGTCTCATGAACAACTCAGAACATTCCACTCCTGTAAGGAGTGAATGATTAAGAAAAGTATTCGCACATTATGAAACTTCACCTCTTTGAAGGTATCTCAATCTTTTGCAATGCCAGTTGCAGCAATTTTGAATTAACACCAATAATCTGATCTGCAAGTAAGCTCGTTTGGGATTTCTCTCCAAATCTAAACCCATGAAACACATGTTGCTGCTCCATTTCACAAAGTTTCTTTTTTGCTGCTATTAAGCGTTTTTGGAACTTTTTCCTTTCCTTCCATTCCTGAAATGAAGGTAATAGGTCTGAATACAAAGAAAACAACTAGTGCAATTATGAGAAATCATTAAAAGAAAATGACAAAAGAAGGGACCTATTCCTTAAAATGCATACAATAGCCTGCATTTAGATTTTTAATGCAGAACAGAAACACACGAAAAATGACATCATTTGCATGAAACTACTGAATCACGGATATAATCTTGGATGAAAATACTGTTCATCAAACTTCTAACTGATAAAGCTAGTAGAGCAAAAAAGAGTGTGCCTCACAAGCTGACGCCTTTCTTTCTTCGACCTCTCATCAATGCGCAAGTTCAACTCAAGGAGACCCTTTGGAGGTGTAACCTGCATTTCTCTTCTATTCATATCAACATCTGGAACAATTTCTTGAACAAATGGAATCCACACAAGGTGACCAGATACATCAGTTCCTGCTGACCTTGCCTTTCCATTTTCATCAGGCAAATTTACAGAAGAACAAAGCATGACATGCAGAAGGTCATTGGCTCCACTGTTGAAAACATTAACAACCGTTCCCAAAAGTTCTCCACTTTCCTGAGAAAAGAAGCTTAATCAAAACTTTGAGTCCAAAGCTAGAATTGCCCATCCACTTAGGTAAGATTGCTCTTAATGTCATGAATCTTCCATTATATGATTTGATACCAAGTTTATGATTAAAATTATTTGCAATAGAACCATATCCTTGATAAACTGACAATAATTTATTATTACTATTTACTAAAATAGATAGCAATGGTGAATTTCATGGTTGACTTATTCTCATTCATTGATTAAAACAAACTTGGCCAAGAGAACTATATGAATTTTCTCATTCCAATATCATCTTAATTCAAACATGGAAACAGATCAGGAAACAGTAAAATGACAAAACCAGGAATGAGAATCTCAAGCCTTTCCACTGATTCTAGGAAAACAACAAATCCTAAAAGAAAATTAGAGGTAAAAGATAACACAGTTTCAGAAGAAACCTAAGCTGTTATTTAAGCCAAAGGTTATTAAATATTTACAAACAGAATACAAAAACAGTGCCACGGTAAGGACAAACCTTCATAACAACTCTCATGCCAATAAGATCACGAGTATAAAATTCATCCTCCTCCAACGCTGGCCTATCTCCTTCCCTTGCAAGTAAAGTTGAACCAACAAGTGGCTTAGCCTGAAAAGTCTTAAGAGATTTAAAATGGTGTACATGATACATGGTAATACAATATAAGAACTAGCTACTCTTATGTTTACATTGAACAAGATGGCAGGAAGAACACAAATGGTAATCCTGGGTACTTGGGGAAGGCATTGTTCACTTGAGTTGCATTTTAAGTGATCACGAGACAATAAGACAGCTTCAAATTCTGAAGCAACTTACCTGTTCCACTGTGTCAATTCCTTCAAATGTAAGGATCCAACTCTTCTGTCCAGGGTGCTCTCTTCCCTCAATCAGCTCCACTTCTTCAATTGTCTCTCTTCCCAAAACTTGTTGCCTCAACCACCTTCTCCCAGGCTGCAAAAAACATTGTTTAACACAAGAAAAACGAAATAGTTCTGGATTATAAGCCAGATGGAAAAATTAGATAACACTACAAGAATGTTTCCAATAGTTTCATACCGTGGTAAATCGTAATTCAGGAAAGTCAGTGCTGGGTTTCACACAAATCTCCCCTTGAAGCCCATGAACACTGGATAAGTACCCAACCTCGACAAATTTCAATCCGCTCGTACTAGTTTCAACAATCTCTTCAGTAGCTGAAGTTTCATTAACAAACAATCAATCAAATGCAACAATTAACAAGTAAAAAAATCATTCTATCTCTTCTAAATTAGCACGAAATTTCGCAATACACACGATTTTTATAATTTCTCAAGTATCTTAAAACTTTTCAAGCAACAAAAACAGAACTTGTAACATCCAAACTTTTGTCAAAGTAAATTTTTAACATGAAATATTACATATATCGAATTCCGCAGATATTTCACGAGTCTCGACAAGTTTACAAGCAGTAAAACGAACTTATGAAGTGAAATGAATTCAAGAATAGACATTCAAAGCTTGAGATAACGAATTACCGGTGCTTTGCAAAGGAGAAAGAGCATGGCGGTGAATTTGGAGAGAATTCAATGGCAAATGAACACCGAAGGAAGCCGGAAAAGAGCGAGAAAATCCACATCGATTGGGAAACAGAAAACGAAGAGAGCTTGGCGATAGAAGAACGGGATTTGAAGAGCAGACAAGTGAAGTTCTCTGCATCGTCTTGTTTGCGAAGTTCAGCTCAGTTCAGTTGAGCCGTTTGAATTTGGTTATTTAAAGGAGAAAGAAAGTACCAGCTATTGAAGCACGAAGGTACGAGCAGTTTGCAGCACGTAAGAATTTTTTTTTTAATTCTTCTTTTGTGTGGGATATTCACTTGCGAGATAAAATATCTAACTACGCTATCAGTTAGTCACTCGTCTATTATGCAATATTTTAAAAATTCGATGAATTTTTAAATTAATTTATCTAATCTAATTCTTTTAATATTAAAATATCAATATATATTAACATTACATAAAAATATATATATATATATATATGTAAAACGAGAAAATCTAGCATCGACAGATGGACTAATTTAGTACTACTGCAGAAGTCTTTACTCAAATTAAATGAGTTCTAACTTTATTCAAAGAATTAAAAGGGAAGTGAATTTACTACTACACGATTAATACCCATACAAATGGATATTCACCTAATATAATTTTAATTTAAACAGATTTATCCTATTCAACTTCAAAGATAGCTTTGGGCCTAAAATTAAACAAGTTTATCCAATTCAACTTCAAAGTGGAAGCCTGTAATAATAAAAAGCTTCTTGATGGACTACACTAAGAAGCCCATTTGATTAATATATTTGGGCCTTTGGAGAAATTAAGAGTGAGATGAAAAACAAAGTAGGCATCGCATAAATAAGTTGCAAATCTCTTTAATATTCTGCCAATTCATTCAACCGCAATCTCATTTGATGTTGAAAGGAAAGAAAGCTACCATACCACACCTTCATGTTCTTCAATTCATTTAAGGAAGTTTGATGTGAACATTTCCCTACAACTTAGCTTGATTCATTGCACCAAAAACTATGGTGGGATCTTCCTTTTTCAATTTACAAATTTATTATTATACGTTGAATATGACCGTGCATTACTTATTTTCTTTTCTTCGTTTCCTATTCTATCTTTGTAATAATTCGAATGCATATTCTTTCTTGTACCCACGTGATTATAATATACTATTAATATGATTTATGCTCTTGCGATATTTATAATGGATATCAATAATAAAAATATACCCGCATGCATTGAAACACGATCAATTAAGTGCATTTAATTAATTGATATTTATAATCTAGAGTTTTATCATAATTGTTTGTTACATCCATTAATCATATCTTACATCATAATTTTTAGTTTAATTTTTTAATTTGTACCAATAAATTATTAGATTTCGGGATAAGCAACTAATAGAAAAAATAAATAAATTATATTCCAGCTTTTTAAAAGCATTACCTTTTAAGAAAAGGTTTAACCAACGTAGGAAGTGTAGATATATTCTTAGACTTGCAAGTGAATGCCTTGAAATTCAATTAGATAATGACTTTCTAGGGAAAGATTTATTTTCCTTAATTAACCAAAAAAATAGGACAAAATTATTTTAAACAAGTTTTAAATTTGGAAAATAAATTGATGGAAGGAATATTCCAATCGGCACATTCTCTCGCAAAGACACCATTATGAGTTGAGATAGTGCAACTTAAAAGGAGGTCATTATTTTATACTTTTGTTTAAAAAAATATATATTTTTAAACGTGGGTTTGTTGTATGAATCAAATATTATAAAAAATCATCCACTGTTCACAATTTCAATTTATTCCAAACGCTCCTTTAACTCAATTATAAAACAATAGGATTTTGTGTAATAAGTTTTTAATATGCAACAAATCTAGTTTAATTTTAAACCATAATTTAAGTTTGGGAATGAAAACATTTTTAACTACGCTACATTTTAAATAATTTTTTCCTCAATTTTTTAAATATTAATAAATTAAATCATTATCTATTTATAAATTTATATATTGAAATCCTTCAATTTCCCTTTCAATAATCACAAAGGGATTAATTTTCTCGTAATTTAACCCAAATCTACACTTCATTTACTTGTATGATTCATTGCTTCGCAAGTTGTATTATTTACTATTACTTGTATAAGTGGTTCTCTCAAAAAAAAAAAAAAAAATCATATCGATTCGGAAAAAATAAAATAGAATCTTATTATAGAAAATTATTAAAATATTAATATTTTATTTTCAAGATAAACTAAGCAATAAAACATTTACGTGAAAAAGAGAGCATACGGCGGCTGCTCTATTTTGACTATATGAATGACGAATCACATTCATCTACTTTATAATCTATCGGTGACTGGTTTAATTGGAATTTAACAATTTTTAATTACGATTAATTATTAATTAAATGAGCTGTAATATTAATTAAATAAATTAATTTAAATAATTTTAAAAATCCACGATGCTCCGAAAGACCTTACCTTCAGTTGTGCTGTAAATCCCCGACACCTCATCTCCACTGACGTGGCTAATCATTATCCTCTTTTCATTTTCTTTATTATTAAATTAAAGAAAATAGTCAAAATGAAATTTATTTTCGAATTATTCTTTATACTCTTGACATGACTACCAACCACACCATGGCATTTTCGCAGTTAACTCCAACTTCCAGGTTATACTCAATAGAAGTTAAACTGCTTCTTTGATACGGTAAAACAAATATTATTTCTTAAAATTTTATTAAAGAAAAAGTTATCTTAATCCCTAACTTTACACGCATTTTTAAATAATATTATAAACACAATTTAGTCATTTTAATAGAATTCAAGGCTCATTTGATATAAATGAATAAATTTTATTTTTAGTTAACGATATTATTATCCCAAATTTTATGATGAATAACAATAGATCCCTATAAATTATGTTTTATCATTTAAGAGCATAATTTATCAATATGCAATGAATAAACCTGAGTATTCTCACAGGTACCCTCAAAATGTTGGAATTTAACGATTACGTAACTAACACTGAAAAGGCTTCTCGGTCATTTCAGTAGGCAATACACTAACACTACAACACTACTCTACTACTACTAGGGACCTCTTTGTTAACAATTAAAAATCTTGTTACAAATAAAATAAAAAGTAGAAAAAGCAGAGATATGAATGTTATTACCCGATACCGATATCATAGAACTATATCCAAACAGTAGAAATAAATTTAGGAAAGTGAATCAATTGTCGTCGTCGGACTTGAAAAGCGATTTAAATGTAGTTCAATTCCCATAATTATTAAATAATTCTTTCCTCTTTTATTTTTTTTAACTTTTCTCCTCCAATCATAATCTAAATTCTTTTTCCTTTTTTCTTTCTTTTATTTTATTTTACTTTTTTTTTTCCACAGAAGAGTTTGTATTTATAGTTCTATGCTGGTGAGGGGAAGGCAGAAAAGAAGGGTAAAAAAAAAAAAAAAGGAAACAGTTCTCGCGTTCAAAGTGTCTCTCTGTTGAAGTCCGTAAACTTGTCAATTACTAGTTCGAGCTCTAGGGACTAGGGTTTGCTAATTTTTCACCTCATTTGGTAATCAAAGTTTGATTTTGCTTCTTTGAAGTTGCCGTTTTGCTTGTGTTTTCAGTTTTTGCTTTTGTTTTCTGTTAATTAATGAATGCAAAATAGACTTAACAACTTCGTTTATTAGTTTCAAAATTTTACTTGTGTTGGTATCATATAATTGGAGGAATTCCGAATTTATATTTATTTATTTATTCTTTTTTGGCACCAAATATGATGCTTTTAGACTATAATCAGGTTTCATGATTAAAGTGTAATTGATGATATAGTGAACTTGCAGAGTCAAATTTTCTTTTTTTTGGGAAAGAGAAAATTTTCATTTTTGGGAATATATTTTGTTTGCAGTTGCAGTTGTAGTGATTGTACGGGAAGGGCAAATCTAAATCAAATCTTTTAATATTTAATAGTGAGTAATAGTAAATTCTTGTAACTTTGGCAAGAAATAAAATCTTTTATGAGTCGTGAAATCAGTGATATTGGTATTGAATTTTGGGTTTTTGGAGTACTGTGTTTGGTGTTTGTTAAGTTTGTGAAGTACTCGATTGGGTTTGTTAAAGGTCATTGTGCTTGTGTTTGTTTTTTAAATCATTCATAATGTTTTTTGTCCCTAAATTGGAATGGTGGTAACTGATGCGTAATGGTTACTTTGTCTTTATTCTTTTGTTGTACCTGAAAGGTGGCGGGATGAAGCAGTTTTTTGACCAATCTTCAGGTAATTCCAACATTTTTCAGTCTTCTTGAATTGGGTCATAGTAAGGAAACTGGAATGTTTGTTCTATTTTCTTAGTCTTATGATGATGTGTGGCAGGTCCTTCTAAAATCCCACAGCCGAATATACCTAAAGAAGTGGACAGCAGTGCATGGGGGACTAGAGCTGGTTCTGATGCATATCTTGGCTCGAATGATGTTTCCCTTTTCTCCAGCTCATTACCTGTTCTTCCGCATGAGAAGTGTATGCTGAGTTGTTTAATAGTTTAATGTGTTTCTTCAGTATCATTGAATTTCTTCCCTGTGTTGACCTGCATGCAGTGAACTTAAATGGTGTTGGACTTGGCTGTCAATCTGTTGATGATATCTCATCTGGCTTAGATAAAGTCCACCAGGGCGTGGCAGGTATTGATTCACTTGAAGACATTGGGAATCCTGCGATTGGGAACTTGCTTCCTGATGATGAGGATGAGCTCTTAGCTGGCATTATGGATGATTTTGATCTTCGTGGGTTGCCTTCTTCACTTGAGGACTTGGAAGAGTATGATCTTTTTGGTAGTGGAGGGGGCATGGAATTGGAAGGTGATCCTCAGGAGAGTGTGACCATGAGTATGTCAAAAGTAAATATATCTGATAGTGTCATTGGGAATGGGTTGCCTCATTATGGTCTTTCCAATGGTGTGGGAACTGTTGCTGGGGAACATCCATACGGCGAGCATCCTTCAAGGACATTGTTTGTTCGGAATATTAATAGTAATGTTGAGGATTCTGAGTTGAGAGCTCTCTTTGAGGTAATTTTTAATTAGGCAAGCAAACTCCTTGTTTATATTGGTTATAGAATATTTGTTTTATCCCCCATTTACAATGACAGTGATATGGTACTATTGTCATATTGGAAATATTCCATTGTTTAAGACAGAAAATGGCTGTGGTAGTTATTGATTGTTGAACACCTATATTCAGTTTATATACTGCAGTATGATATTAAATGCTTAACTTGTATCCAATCTTTATTGTGGGAGAGCTAATGTTTTTCTTAAATATTTCTTTTTGAAGCAATATGGAGACATTAGAACTCTGTACACTGCATGTAAGCATAGGGGCTTCGTGATGATATCTTATTATGATATTCGTGCTGCTCGAACTGCTATGCGTGCACTACAGAACAAGCCATTGCGACGGAGGAAGCTTGACATTCACTTCTCAATTCCAAAGGTTGAAGACATATGCTTTTTCTTTTTCTTTCTTTTTTTAAAAATTGTTGATATCATCCTTATTATTCTGCATTATCATTCATTTAGCCCTTTTTTATTGCCTTGATTTGCGTGCTTTTTTTTTTTATCTTTTTTTCCTTTTTTTCAATTGTTGATATCATCCTTACTATTCTGCATTATAATTCATTTAGCCTTTTCCTTTCTTGTATTTTTTTGGTATCACATCAGGATAATCCGTCAGACAAGGATTTGAATCAAGGTACTCTGGTAGTTTTTAATTTGGATCCATCAGTTTCAAATGAGGATCTTCGTCAGATATTTGGTGCCTATGGCGAGGTCAAAGAGGTGAAGTTCTTTAGGTTGTTTAGTTGTTCTTTCCCTCATTTACTTCAGGTCAGTCTGTGGCACTTGTATGGTTGACATTTGTGCAGTATGGTATTTATTTGACAAGCAGATAAGGGAAACTCCACATAAGCGGCACCATAAATTTATAGAATTTTATGATGTCAGAGCAGCAGAAGCAGCACTTAAGTCATTGAATAGGAGTGACATTGCTGGAAAACGCATAAAGCTTGAACCTAGCCGTCCTGGTGGAGCTCGTCGAAAGTGCGTATATTGATTTACTTTGCTCTTGTAGTGTAAATGATGTCATGACTTCTCTAAGCTAGTAACTTCTGAATTTTTACCTGTTGTCCTGTTTGATATTTTTTGCTTCTTTTTCACTATGGTTGTAATAAATTTAAGTTCTATGCGGCCTTACTTTGTGCTGTGTCTAATTTCTAGAATTTGGTTTTTAATAGTCTCTTGCTTTATGAATACTGATAAATATTGATTGGTTTATCTTTGGCTTTTAAAGCTTGATGCTTCAATTGAACCAAGAGCTTGAGCAAGATGAATCTAGGATTTTGCCGCATCAAGTTGGTTCACCAATAACCAACTCTCCACCTGGTAGGTCTCTTTGTCATGCCTTGTGTGATTCATAGACTCGGTTTTTATTATGTCTACAATTTCCCTAGCATGCTAATGTTGATGCAACTTCTGTGACAGGTAACTGGGCACAGTTCAGCAGCCCTATTGAACATAATCCATTGCAAAATATTAGTAAATCCCCGGTTTTCAGGAATATAAGCCCCACAGCGGGCAATCATATGTCTGGATTGGCTTCAATTCTGCATCCTCAAGGATCAAATTCCGTGAAAGTTGCACCTATTGGCAAGGACCAAGGGAGGGGCAGTCGGATGGAGCATGCCTTTACCAATTCAAATTCAGCCAATGGAGCTGCCTTTCCACAATCACATTCATTTCCAGAGCCCAAGATGGGCCAATATCCCGGAACAGTGTCCTCATTTGGTCCCTCAAATTCTAATGTATCTGGTATGGAGACATTATCAGGACCACAGTTTCTCTGGGGGAGTCCGAGTAGATACTCAGAGCATGGCAGTTCTCCTGCCTGGCAGACATCATCTGGGGGACATCCATTCTCATCCAATGGGAAGAGCCATGGTCTCCCATTTTCAGGTCGGCAAGGTTCTTTCCTTGGCTCATCCCAGCACCATCACAATCATCATGTTGGATCTGCTCCATCCGGTGTTCCTTTAGAGAGGCACTTTGGTTTTCTCCCAGAGTCACCAGAAACTTCGTTCATGAATCCTGTCGCTTTTCATGGCATGGGCATAGGACAAAATGATGGAAATTTCATGGTGAATATGGGTCCTCGTGCTTCTGTTAATCCTGGCATTAATATCTCAAGAAATATCTCCGAAAATGGTTCTTCAGGTTTCCGAGTGATGTCTTCACCTAGGCTTAGTCCTGTATTTCTAGGTAATGGCCCATACCCAGGACTGGCACCCACTAATATGGAGGGTTTATATGAGCGTGGACGGAACAGGCGGATTGAGAATAACAATGGGGGCCAGATAGATAGCAAAAAGCAGTTTCAGCTTGACTTGGATAAGATTAAAAGTGGAGAAGATACTCGGACAACTTTGATGATAAAAAATATCCCAAATAAGTAAGATTAGGCTTTATACAGTCCTGTGGTATTTGATATATAACAATTCGAAGTCTTGATGGTTTCTACTTTGCTAATTGTTGTTTGCAGGTACACCTCCAAGATGTTGCTGGCTGCAATTGATGAAAATCACAGGGGTACTTATGATTTTCTCTATTTGCCGATTGATTTTAAGGTAATTGGACCTGGCTATTGAGGAGAGACTTCACAGTTTTTCATGAATTGAAGTCATGCTGATTGACACTTTCATTTGCGATGCAGAATAAATGCAATGTGGGCTATGCATTTATCAACATGCTGTCTCCTTCACACATAATTCCATTTTATGAGGTTTTATTTCCTAGTTCCTTATAGGAATTCTTTGATTAGTTTCTTCTTATATATATATTTATTGATAATGCCTTTTAGGTAACTTGCTGTCAAGCATCATCTGTGCATTTCCTATTAATGAGGTCGTGATTATGCTTTCTAGATGCACTTATAGTTTTCCTTTTCAGGCATTTAATGGAAAGAAGTGGGAAAAATTTAACAGCGAGAAAGTTGCTTCTCTGGCATATGCTCGTATTCAGGGAAAGGCAGCGCTTGTGACCCACTTCCAGAATTCAAGCTTGATGAATGAAGATAAACGCTGCCGCCCAATACTGTTTCATTCAGAGGGCCCAGATGCTGGTGATCAGGTAATGCAATTACTTAACAAGAGTACACTTAAAGATTGATTATCACATGCAATGAACTGATAAATGAAATAGTTGAAAGTGTTGGAAGCTTAAAATTGCAACAATCTCCTTATAAATACTGTCCGTTCTAATGTAGAGACAAACTTAGAGAGAGAATAGATTGATATTAATAATATTTGATGCGTGTGCTTCTTTGGTTTGGTCATCCAGGAACATCTCAACTCCAACAGTTTGAATATCCAAGTTCGGCCATCAAATGGGTCACAATCAGGGGATGCCTCAGAAAGTTCCACAACAGATGGTGTCGGCAATAAGCCAGAGCAGAGCTGACAGTGTAGTGAACAGAGATGCCCTCACCTAAATTGATGGGGATGAGAGTGCTAACTTATGGGCATAGATACAAGTGTATAAATTTAGGAAGAGATGAACTTGGTGAAGCAGCATGCAGATTTTGTATATAGTATTTAGCAAGCAATCTTTGAAGCCGCAGAGGTATCATTTTGGTTTGTGGTGGTTTGTCATACAAGGGCGGAGAATGACCGGAATGGGGAGCTTATGGACGAGATGCATGAATCACCATTTTGTGCATGATTTTTCCTTTCCTCACCATTTTGACTTCCTTTTCGGTTTTTTGGTTGGATAACCCGATTTGGGGTTGATTGGGTAAATGTTTTCAGGGCTTGAGATTTTGAGGATTGGTGAAGTAAAGTGGGGATCGTTTACAAAATTGTATAGTGGGAAAGACCAACAAAAACATTTTATTTTGTAATCTCATATTAGCATTTATGTAATTTACTGAGTTATGTCATATAAGTGTACAGAATTCCTTCCATCCTTAAAACATGTTTAAGCATACTATCCGACACCAATCATAAATATACGATTACAAAACTGCCGCAATAGTAAAGAAAATGCATGCTAGAACAAAACATGTAAGGTGACAAAGAACATGATTAGCAACAAAAGTTAGGGTTCACCAACACACTGCTATTATGCCTTAGGCTTGTCAGGAGTTGTGAGAATGGAATCTAGTTGATTCTGCCTGCACAGACAGAGAAAAAAGAATGTATGGCGAAGTGAATTAAGTCATTCTGCTTATATCTGTCTGTCTTCCTCCGGTTTTGAGTTCAAGGTCAATAAGGAAGTAGCATTTATTATTTTCTCTGATGTAGCGGACGTGACCATTCATCATAAGGAGAAATTTCCTCGATAGGTTTAAACCTAGGCCCTCCGGTGTAGTCCACTGATTTCCACCATTAGACATATCCTCAACAAGAGGAGGGGGAACGCCTTCACCAGGGTGAGTCATTCTACAGGAACAAGAAAAGAAACAATTAGAGTTCAACTGGTGGAGAAAGAATCTTATTTCTATTAAAATATCTGACGACTATACAAGCTCATTAGTACAATTGGGTGGTAACAAGGCTTCATGATGACAACTATAAACATACATACTATAGAAATGACCTAAAAGGTACAGTCTAAACAAACACAAATACATGAACAAACAGAGAATGCAATTTAAACAATCAAGCTCTGCAAGTACCTTAGTTTACAAATACAACATCGAGGTGTATTAGATATAGCAAGAGTTCATAACAATGAATGAATTTAAGCATAATTATTGTACCTGAACTGCACACGAACATATTCATTCCCATCCTTGATCAGCTTCAGACCCCGCAAAACCTTGATTTCTATCCAGCCATCTGGAGAAGGTGCATGACGCACGACGCTAAGCAAAAAATCTGACAATACCAGCTGAAGCCTCATTCGATCACCATGCAGGGATAGTGTTTTAATTTCATCTGGAATCTCATGAAGAAGCTGTAAATTTCTTTCCCTCAGCAAGACCATGACTTGACTAACAATAGCATCCAAGATATTTCCCAGAACGAATTCCTCCGTTTTTAGCTCCATGCTGCTGCTACAACCAAGATGATGTTAGGCGCTTTTAAGCATTGCCAAATAAGTAAAATGGTGAATAATATGTCTAACGTGGTTGGTGATTCAGTGGACTAGCACTATAAAATGTATTTAATGACTCCACTTTTTGCCTAGAAGACGTAAATGCTGGCCCTGACTCAATAAACACCTTAGAAAATGACATAACTGTAATAGATCCTTCTTTGATAATTTATTAGCTTATCTACCCTAGAAAAGAAGTTAGCATGGGAAGAGAATCAAGAACTGATAACTGTAATTGATCCTTCTTTGGAAATATAAGATTTTAGTTCAATTTAGTTAATATCCTCAATGGAAAATTTCAGATCTTTCTTAACTTATTATAGGTTCCAGCTCCCTTTAAGATGTAGTGAAAAGAACCAAGAGAAAGGGTCTAGAGCTTAAAATGATGAATTAGTATCTAGCAAGAATTTTGAACAAAGACTTACCCTTCCTCTATATCTCTCAAATCCATATCCTCAATAATCGTCATGATTTGTCTTTCACATGCATCACTAGTTTGAAGAAATTGCCTTTGATTTTCTGAAATGTCAGTGGTTTCTAAGAGTTTGTGAACAAATCGAATGCCATTTAAAGGATTTTTCACCTCTTGTCTTACATAAGCTAGCTCCTTAAGTTTTGCCAAGAGCTCTCTATCCTCCTGCCTGTGCCCTTCCAAGGCAGGTTGCAGGTCTGGCACAACAATCTGCATGAAGCAGAAGCAGCCAATTACTTTCCCATCAGCATCGGTCCTTTTATTTGCAGTTAAGACCACCTCAACAAACTTTCCTTCTTTATTAAAAAATCCGAAAGGGAACTTCTCGGTTTCTTGACCAGTAATTCCTTGATACAACAGAATCATAAATTTTGTGAGCATATCCTGACCTTTCAGTCCACATAAACTTCCAAAGATTTCCCTTGGAAGCATTTTACCTATCACCTCATGTCTCATCCAACCCGTCAGCTTTTCCATGGCAGCATTCCATTCAGAACAGCAAGCATTCTCATCAGAAGCAAATATTGGCGGAATCAATGGATTAAGACTTTGTATGATAGCTTCATAATCCCCTTGCAAGCGGATGAATTTATCAGTAACAACTTTCTCACGTGTAACATCTTGACCCACAAAGCACACACCTTTGACATTGTTCATGTAATCCCTACTAGTGCAGGCATTGGCTATGATATATACAACGGAATTTTGCTTCTGAAGCCCAAACTTTCTTAATTTTAGTTCAACATTTTTGTCCTCCTCACCTAGTAACATAGAATTCAACTGATTATTGGTATAGATAATAACATTTAACTGAAAATGACCGCATTTTAGGCAAAAGAAAAAGAAATGACACACATTCTTGCTCAAGTAGAATCAATGCAATAAATGAGTTGAATCAGCCTAGCAAACTAGACATGTAAGTTGTAGAAACAGAGAGTTATAAGCAAGAACATTTTCAATTTTGTGACAAGTAATGATAAGAAAGGAATTACCAAGCAAAGCTTTGTATATAAGATTTTCAACCGCTCCACGAGAGTCCTCATGAACAACTACATCAACCAGAGACTTCCCCATCGCTTCACTAGCTGGTAGTCCTGTCAATTCGGAAACTTTGGCATTCCACCCATTGATGATACCAGATGAATCAACCCCAAAAATTGGGACTGTCGCTGTCTCAATCAACCTTACCATTTCACATGCCACTGAACTGAGTTCATTCATACCTTGCATCTCAGAATCATTTTGCTCTGTATCAACTGGAACCTTAGAATTATTGTCCCCCATTTCCTGAAGTGAATCTCTCATTATAAGCTGTAAAGAGTGAATAGCATTAATTTCTGAAACTTCCCAAGGAAAACTTTTATTTTTCACCACTTCAAGGAAAGCTTTAAAGGAAGATCTTGGATGCATTTTTCCACCATCATCCTTATGCTCTGGATGATGCTTAGCTCCTCCCCATTTAACTTCCTTTGCAGTGTGAGACCTAAACCAAAACAAGAAATCCTTTGAAGTGACTCTGGCAGTAGCCATACCGCAAACTGCATCACCCAATAGAGCAGCACCAGGGTAACCAGCTTCCGCCAAACTATCAGTACTTAACCCTGTAGAATCCCCATGATTACTGAGAAGCCACTGCACAATATCTTTTAACTGATATTCAGTTGGAGTTACACCGAGCAACCAGAATTTCCCACCATAATATAACGCGGCCCCATCGCACTTCACAAGATCCTTGATACTAGGGGATTGAGTAACAATACTGAATGGAGCATCCCTGAGAAGCATGTCACATAACAAAACTTGAGTCCTGAGAATCTTCTTCTCTGCCAACTGCAAACCCAGTTGAAGCTCCATGTATAATTGCAGTCCAAATGCCTGCATAAGAAACTCACAAGCATAGCGAAGAGGGAAAGGGACATAGCGCGGAGATTTGTGGTGGCACACCACTAGCCCCCATAGCTTCATAGAATCCTTATTATTGATGATAACCGCCAGAACCAGTGATGCAATGGACCCCATATTGTTCATGTACTGCATGTGGCAGCCATGGGGTGCCCGTAGAGTTGAATTAACCAAACAAAGTGGCTGTTTTAAATTTTCACTCTGAATTACCCTAACAGGATTAGCATTGCAATCACAAATCATCCTAACATGATTCTGCCTGAATAAGAAACGAGCAGCTTGAGGAATATCTGTAGCTGGATAATGTAATCCCAAATAAGGTTCCAAATCAGACCTTCTAATTTCAGACACAACTTCACCAGTGATCATCATCGTGGAACTTGTACACCATAACCCTATCATAACCAGTAAGCTTTTGTACATCCTCCACAACTGTATCACACAGAAGGCCAATATCACCCCCAGGGAGTGACTGCAACCTAGAAATTGCCCTAACAGCAAGTTTCTGAGACTGCACGGCACCAGCAAGAGACAATGCAGGATCACCTGACCGTGCAGGCTCTAGATCGATTACAATTCCCACATCAATTCTATGCAGTATAGCATAAAACGGCTTCTGGGTACTCCTAGAATAAACCAAAATTGGGTTCATCAATGAAATCTCTCTACAGGCAGCTGCTTTTGCCAAAGAATCCATAGGAGATGGTGTAAAAAGAGTTCTTGCATCAATCCCAATCAAACCTTTCAATCCCTTTATCTCAAAATCTTCACTTTCTAAATTCAACCCCAACATTTCAAAGCAATTTTCGCTGTAACTAATGATTCTAAAAGTGAGCTCTTCAACAGCAAGCATACAACCAAAAGGCTGAACAAGACCACCCCTTTGGATTTTTGTTAAATAAGCAACTATTTGTTCATCAGGTACACGTTCTGGAGCTGAAATAACTGATCTTGAATAGTTAAAAGACTTACCAGACACACCAGATTCCTCAAACTCAGCTAAAAGACCAGCATCTGCATTGTAGTGATCCATAATTTTCTTACCTTTGTTGACAGGCTTCATGTTATCAGACGAAGATCAGAAGGTTTTTGTATTGAGTTGTGTTGAGTTTGCCGTTTCCTTGTTGCTTTGAAGTCTCATTTTGAAGTTGTGGTTTATGTTTAAGGTATATCAAGGAAATTCATGTGGGTATTCGTAAAAGCTAGGATCTTTATCATCATTGTACTGCCTGCTTCTGTTTGTGGATTCTCCTTATTACACCACCTGTCGTTTTCATTTGACGGTGGGTTTTATCTTCTCTTCTAAACACTGTCATCAGTGGTTGCTAGCCAAAAATAATGATCGAATTACTACTCTAATTATTTGATTAGACCGACCAGAATTGACACTCTCTCACTATTATTACGATTGCCGAATTCATAATTATCTCTTCCGTACATTGAGAAAATATCAAAGAATCTGTGAGAATGACACCGGTTCATTTATGATCTTGAGACAGTCAGCAAATTTTGTTTCTCTTTCGTTGCTTTTTGTGGAAGGGTTTCAACCACTAGTTGTTGTACAGAGGACATGAGCTCAATTTCTTGTTATGTTCATATATATGAATGTGGCCTTTCCTCGAAGTATGAAAAAGCTATTTTTGTAGTTGCCCTCTATTATTGAAGAATAGAAGGCACACTTGTCCTGCTTGCTTGATACTTAGCATAATGTTTACAAAATCCAGCTTTGCCACTGGCATAAAAAACTGAAGAGTAAGCAAGCCAGCAGACTGCAGATTGCAGATTGCAGACTGCAGACAACCTCAGTACCAATCAATTTATGCGCGTACCTGTTAGACGTAGAAGACATGAATAAACAAAAAGAAGATAAGCCATAAAAAGTGGGTTTGGATATTTTATATGTTGTAAACATGAAAACGCCAAATTGAGAGAGAACATGAGCCATTAGTTTTGTTAATGGGCAGTAAAATGCCAAGGTTGTCAAGGTGGTCAAAAATGGCGAGACAACTGGGATTACTGATGTTTCAGATTCTGAATTGACCTTAGATTTTTTCTATTCGGGAAATATCTGTGCTAGACGAATGTCCCTGTTTAGTTTAGATATCTACCTATATTTATATGTCTATGTATATAGAATTATATTGAATTTTTAATATTTTTTTGGGGGAAATTTCTGCCTTCATGCACCCATGAATATCTAAGAAAATAAACTTAGATGCTGTACAGCGAAAAATAATTCATCAACGAAATCTAACTTCTAATGTATATTTTTATATATATACACTTTTGACATAAAAATTAACTGTACCTCCATGCAATTGGTGTTTGTGAGACTAGCTTATGATCCTGATATCTATATCAATATCTTTATCTTGAAAAACAAAACAAAATCTCACTCAGTGTCTCAGTCTCGGCGAGTGATCATGAAAAGCATGCAATTTATGTCGTGCGTGAGTGGTTTCCTGGACTAGACTACTACTGCTACCTTAATGTATATATATAACTCGTATTATGATTGGTTTGGTTTTCGGACAAGATATATTATGTATATTCTAAACTTAATTAAGCTAGTTAATTTTCATCTAAAATAATTTATATATTATTTAGCACTATTTTTTAAGTTATTACATTATTATTTTGAGTCAATAATTACGTGTATTATTCATATTTTGGGAACAAATTAAACTGGGATAAAAATGTTTCTAAGTGTAATATTATAAAATTTAGCAGCTACATATGTCTCTTCCATAATTAGGAAGTACTCTCAAATTAATTATCTTCATTTTCTTTTTGTTTTTAATGTCCACTCCACTGACATGAAAAGGATTGAGATTAATTTAAGAAGGATCAAATTACAATTAAGGAAATAGTTTCTTACAAAGATATGTCATTTAATAAGAAATATTTAAATAGAGAGGATTTTTTTTTTCAATTGAAAAGAAAAATGGGATTCTTTTCTTGTGGCAACAAATATCATATACAGTAGTGGAACCCATTTGTTGGGACTGACTACATTAACCTTTCCAGGGTTTGTTTTTGTCCACAAAAATATTTGTATTCAAATATGTATTTTTTAATTATTTAATTTATCTTTTTTTTTCTTAAAAAAAAATAATGAATCCAATCCAAATACCCAATAATTCGAAGTTTATTTATATATATATATATATACTCTGTCCTATATTTGCTATGAGGTCAATTGAGTTCATTCTTATTTATTCCACATTCCCACTTTCAAATTTGACTATATATATATATATATATGTGTGTGTGTGTGTGTGTGAAACTAATGGTGGCTATTTATCAATGGGTAGTTGTCTAGGGTCAATTTTTATTGTTGTGGGTTGTTCTTGATCAAACTATGGATTGTATAGTATGATCATTGATTAATTATATAAGTAATATGATCAAATAATTTCACACGAAAACTTTCTATATAAAAAAAATAATAATATATTTTTTTATGACTGAAAAAAGTTTCTTAATCATTAATTTGTTTTTTTAAGAAATTTCCATATTCTTTTATGAACGATTTATATGAACTTTAAAATTTTTTAAATTATATTTTTGACAAAAAAGTTTTCGCTTTACAATAAATTTGCAATATATAAAACGGTTTATATTTGTATTATGTTGACAAAATATTGGTACACGAGTCACATCATTCTTAAGTTTTTGATAATTAAACTTTATCACGTACGAATCAATTATTATAAATTTTGTAATAATAAAAAATAATTGACAACAAGTTTTATAATTTTCTATATATATGATTTGTAAGATTTTTTTTTAAAAAAAATTATTAATTTAATTTTTTTTTAAATGGAATAGAATGTGGACCATTAAAAGGAATTCTCAACTCACTACGGGAAAAGCAATAAATTGTATTAATTATGATAAGAAGAATGGGTTAATACTAAAAAGATACACCACTAATCATCATTAAAAAATAATTTTCTCTTAAAAAAGAAAAAAAAAATGTAAATCAACGTCAAAGAGAGAGAGAGAAGCTTTATTGAATCTCCTCCTCCTCTGCTTCCGCGAACGTGCACGTGTCAACGCGTAAGTCTGAGCTGGTCTCGCATTCCACGTGGCAAGTTCCTACCGGTTTATTCACTTCTCAAAAGATTCAATCCGAGCCGTCAGTACGATCCAACGGTTGCAGACAACACCACCCTGTCTTGACCGCTTGTGCAAGTAAAGAGAGAGAGAAAACAGAAGAAACAAAACAAAACAAAACAAGAGTCTTTCTCTTTTTTAGTTTAGTTCTTAGTTTTCTTTAGACAAGAGAACTAAAGAAGTCGTCTTAGCTTGTACAGAAACAGGTTAGTCTAATGTTTTTCCTTTTCTGGATATTTAATTCCACTGTTTGTTTTGTAACTTTGAAGCTGGTTTTTTGGAAAATTTAATGTCTTGATTTGGTTTCTGTCTTTTTTCTTTTAATTATTATTTTTATTAACTGTAAGGTTGGTTGATAGTTGAACTGTATAACTGTCACTTGAGCTGGTTGGTTCTAGGGTTTTATCTGAATATGGAAATTGATACGCTGTCGTGAATTGTTTTTTGCTTTGGCTTTTGTGAGTGTTTGTGTAGTTCTGCAGTGGAATTGAAGTTTGAGTTTTGGATTTCATTTTGGGATTCATGACTTGTTTGACTTTCATTTTCGTATTAAGTTGACATATTTTTGTGTTTTCTGACATGGGTTGTCAGTTTAAGTGCTTCTTGTGAGGTGGGTCTGTTCCTCTTTCTTTCTCCGTCTGTAATTTGTTTATCCAGGAATCTGTGCTAAAGCTAAACATGGTGCATCCTTCTGTTTGTGAGCATAACAACGATAAATTTCTTCTAAGTCAGTAGAGGGTTTTAATCTATGAGATATTATCATCTCTCTTGATGGAATTTGTTTGTTATGCTAAGTTGTTTATTCTTAAGTAATACCTTCATAATGCTATGATTTTGACTTGATGATCTCTGACCAATGACCCAAACTCTGCTTTAACTGGATTTCTGCTTGTTTCGCTGCCCATAAGCGAACTAGTGTTTTGTATTTTGGTTGGCTTTTAAGTATGTTTTCCCTTGCTTCTGTACTTTCTTTGTTATCTAGTCTAACTCTTAAGTAGATGAAATTATAAGTTTCATTGCTATGTATGGATGATGAGAGAAAAGTCGGATATTAAACAACACAGTTTTAGGAAAGTTTTAAGAATTTGACTTTAGATTCTTCTCCTTTATGGCTAATGGCATTTGCAGAAAGAAAAACATTTGTATGACATTGTTACTGCTTTATGACTTAAATTGCTTGGATACTTTATGTATAAATATCGATTTATTGATCTTCTCTTTCTATTTCTGTTTTGATATGTTTGCTGGCTTGTTGATTATATTTTGTTATCTGACACAGCCTCTGTTGCTGCTTTATTAACTAGAGGGGTCTTACCTCCCCACCTGATGTTCCGGAATCAAGATTGTGAAAAATATCCCCAGTTCAGCTCAAATGCCATCAGTAAAAATGAAGACCAAATCGAGCACAGTATCTGTAAAAGAAAAATATGGCCTTCATGTGTGTCTAAAGTCTAGTGTAATTTCTAAACATTCGTGCTCTCGTGTCAGGATTTCCCAACAAACAGCCGAATTTGATGCGTGTTCTGAAAATTGTCGTGGTGGTAAGCAACTGTGCTAGGCTGATTTATGTCTGTTACATGATTATTAGTAGTAGTCTGACCCATATGAGGGCTCTGCATTGTATTCCATGTGAATTCATATCTTCTTATTCCATTACCATATAGATTTGTTTTGATTATTTCAGTTAAATAGTGATTGCATTTTATTGATGGGCCCGAGTGCTGACCAAAGGCACGATCACATCAGGCATGCCATGGATTCCAAGCTTCATTGTCCATTAACTATAATGTTTTGAACATTTGTACACTTGTTCATCAGGCACGCACATTTGAACATTTCTTTTGTTTTTTGTGGTAAAAAAAAAATCAAGATTTTCCATTTTATACTGTGAAACACATTAATTCTTCAAAATGAATCCAAAAGATTAATGTGAAAAATAAGCATTAGTTTTTATGCATCACTAGCTAGTGGTTTCTCGTTTCATAATTGATTATGAATCATTTTCCTATATGGGGAGTTTATTGTTTTGAATGCACTAACTAATTAATCTTGATAGTTTCATCAGGCATGGGAGTCTCTACTCCAGGCTTTAATTGTGATGAAGCAATTGAGCGACAAGAATTGGCGGATGAAGAAAATTCTCAATTTCAGATGCAGCCATCTGTTTTTGTCGATTGCACAACCATTGAGAGAATGGTAAAATTTGTAATTTTTAGGATACTGGAATTTTATGCATGATATGGCATTTTTTTCTTTCATAATTTACGTTATTTTTTCTGCCATTTTGGGATATCTTGAAACACACTCATTTTTCAGCACTCTTTTTTTGGTCAAATTTTGCCCTATCAAATTTGCACTTTAGAAACTTTGGCATAAAGTTGATGCATTGGGAAAAGTATATGAAGATTGATTACAAGCGACTTTTACACTTTAAATATTTACTTAAGCTAGTTCCTTTTTAACATTTTTGTTAAAGCAACTGAAACAAAGATGAAATTTACCTTATCTGCTGTTACTTATCCCATGGTTCCTTTCATCCTTAATAAATTATTAATATTATAGGTTAATGGTTCTATTGAGTAATTATGTTCCTGTAAAGTGACTGAGAAATGAAGATGGAAAATACCCAATCCTATATTAGGATGTAATATTGTAATCTTTTGCAATTTGATTAATTTTGTTTGTTATGTATGAATTACAGGAATCTACCCTCACATGTTCATCAAACTTGGAGACAATTTTTTCTCCGGTTATTGAGCCTGTTGAAGTCTTCAGTGAACCAAATATCAACTATGATGCAGGTAACTTCCATTCCGGTTTTCATTAGAGTTCGTGATGTTATATTTAGTTGGCTAATATTATATGTGATATCAACTTCCTTTTTATTCATTCTAGGGAGCGACAATGGTCCAAGTGTGCCCACTGGGTTGGGGACTGATGACAGTGATGACAACAGAAGTTCATGTGACTATCACACTTGCAATGTATCAGATTTCTTTATTTCTGACATGATTATTGCGGGCTTACCCATGGATGGGAATGCAGATGCTAATGTCGAGTCCAATCCTTTTCCTGATTACAAGTGTGCTGAGCCAAACATGTTATTTGATGTGGATGAGTATATGATGCTGCCTTTTCTGGAGGATACTGCCAAATCTGGCAATACCAATGATGTTAAATCTCATGAAGTAGCCACAATGGAACCAGATAACGGTAGCTTATATCTAGCAATTAATCAGATGAAATCCTTCAACCAGGAATCTGAAGTTAAGGCCAACTCAGATCAAGCTGAACACTTTGATCCACAGTTGTTGATAAAATATTTACCAGAACTATCTGATGCATCAAATTTTCAGCCCACTCCATCAGCAAAGGAGACTCAAAGAAGGAAGTCTGTAACTCTAGTACTTGATTTGGATGGTAAGAAAATTGAATTTCTGTTTTCCTATTAGTCTTTTTCACTTTGCTGCAGATAATATTGTTGGATTGATGGTACTGAAACTTGATATTTCAGATTTATGCAACTTAAAATGTTAATACAATATACATAACTACTTGTGGCCTCTTTTATCTTAATATTATCCTGACTGGTGCCCAAATCTAAAATTATGTTACCATGTATCTGAAATAAAAGATGCTTTGACAGAATGTGGCACATATTGATAGTTTCTGGGATCAGGTTAGGATCAGCTTAACAAGAAATCTTTTGATGTTCCAAAGTTCTTGATGTCTTAGTGTGTTATGAAAATGTGTATAATCTTGGGAGTATACTCCCAATGAGTCAAGTTGCATTGACTTCAGCTTGAAAGTCAAATCTCCAATTGAGATTTTTATATAGCGTAATCCCTTTTTTTCTTCTCTGAAGAATGTTATATAAGTAATTGGTTAACATTTGGTTGAATGGCTTCTGCTTTTGCAGAAACACTCGTTCACTCTACCTTGGAACATTGTGACGATGCAGACTTCACTTTTACCGTTTTCTTCAATATGAAAGAGCACACTGTGTACGTAAAACAGAGGCCTTACCTCAAGATATTCTTGGAGCGGGTTGCAGAAATGTTTGAAGTTGTTATTTTTACGGCCAGCCAAAGCATCTATGCAGCACAACTTTTGGATATACTGGATCCAGAAGGAAAGCTTATATCTCGACGGGTTTATCGAGAATCGTGCATTTTTTGTGATGGAAGTTACACTAAAGATTTAACGGTTTTAGGTGTTGATCTTGCAAAAGTTGCCATAATTGATAATTCTCCACAGGTATATGACCTAAGATTTACCTCTCCATTTCCTTTTGGTTCATTTTTCTTTCCCTCATTTCTTTAATTTTAATGGTATTATAAGTTGTGTCAGTTTTGGTAATTTTTTTTTTTTGTAATTTCTCTTATTTAGGTATATGTGCTTGTAAAATATATATATATATATATATATATATATATATATATTTGCAATTTCTTTTATGATTTCAGTATGCTAAATGATATGAGAAGGCAGTTCCATGGCTTGTTATTCTTCAGTTTATCTTCTATAATTGAATCAAGTTGTTAGGTCTTGGTTTTCATTGTAACACCTAAAAGTGTGTTCCTCTTAGATGATTGTGATGAACTGGTTAATCATGCCAACCTTTGCCAGTCTGGGGTTCAAATGTTTGGAAAGGAAGCACCTAGTTTGTTGTGGGCAGTTAACATTGATTACATCGGGTTACCCCTGGAAGCAAGAGAGTGTTGCATTTACTTGATGGTAACATAAGAAAAATGTTGCCGCTATTACATACTCATCTGATTTCTTAAGCCTCATACTCATCGATGATTTCAGGTTTTCAGGCTGCAAGTGGATAATGGGATCCCGATTAAGAGTTGGTTCAATGATCCATCAGATTGCTCACTAATAGCTTTACTTCCCTTCTTAGAGATCCTGGCTGATGCCGAGGATGTCCGCCCTATCATTGCCAACAGATTCGGTAACAAGGAATAAAAGTACCTTGTTTTTCCTCACTAGTTTGAATATAGCTTCTTGTCCATCTGGTTTATTTTTGAGCATAAAATTGGTCTCTTATTTTATTGCTCACTTCTCTTCTCTATTCTAGATTTTGAGATAATTAACTGTTGAATAAACTATTGATTGTCTTATTGTTGAGTCAGCATTTCTTCCATCTCTGTGTCTTCTCAGCTGACAACCCTGTGGAGTGCTCTATCTAATCCTTTCAGAAGGTAGTTTTAGAGAATGTTTCAGTTTATTTTTTATTGTACAGTTGAAGTTTGCAGGAATATAATGGGACATATATGAATTATTATCTTGTGAGATATAAGTTTGCAGACTCTCATTTGCTTTCTCATCTATTTGGTTTATTTGCAATAACCTTTGCTCTTCTGTTTCTTTCTCTGCAAAAAGTATCCAAGCTGCATGTCTGATCTACAATGAAATCAACTCTGGATTTGAACATCTAGAAGTAATGTTAAGGATTTTACCTGTCTTTGTACTCTTATGATATTGTTTGAGCTCATCCTGGCTTCACGGTTTATAGTCATGAGCATATTAGAGAGGAAGCTGTAAGATAAGAGTTTGGACACTAGATTTTTGTTTGTCTCTTATACTTAGTGTATTGCAGAAGGATGAGCTTTGTTGATATATGAGAAAAAGCTTATCATTTTTTAACAACTTCGTGAATGGATAGTTGTACAAGGAAATCATGATGAATAAAGTGTTGAGTTAAAAGTACAATAGATAAGGACAAGAGAACTATTAACATGAAATTTAATGTGTGGATATCAGAAATTATGGAAACAGTTAAAATTTAAAATTAGTAATAGTCTTATTCTGAATTGACTGAAAAAGGTTGATATTAGCCAATCATGCTGTTCAGATTCAATAATGAAATGATAATACTTGTAAAACATGCAAAAGACTCTACAGTGATTAAAAACCATTGAACAATGCACTAGGATGAAAGAAAATAAAAGCTTTGGGAAGTATCTGCAGTTACCTATAGTAGACATACGTGGTGCAGGCGTGGAAGCACATAAGTGGTTCAGTGATTGAAAAGAAAGCTAATCTTCCTTTAAACGTTAAGTGATTTAAATTCAGATGTGAACCATGAAATTGTAGATAGAAAGTGGATGCTGAAGTTTGCTTTCTTGAAGCTTCTTTTTTTGCGACTAACCTTTAACTTCTGCTTATTTTATGTTTTATCTTTCTATTTTGATTTATGGTTGCTTACATCTAATAGTTTTCCTTGTCATCTATTTGTTAACTTGTATCCACAAACTATTATTTTTGTTTTGAATATACTGTCTTATATTATTGTGAAAGCGTGGTTCCTTGCTTCTATTCCTTTATGCCTCTCAAGTAGACAATTAGATCTGTAGGGCGTAACTTTAACTTCCTTTGCATCACTTTTGTTGTGGATGTGGGTTCCTCATACAGTGCTATCGGTTTTATGGCTTGGAGGGAAGATAGTATGAGAAGAGAGAGGTGATCATAAGTTGAGAAAGAAGTTTGTTGTTAACCCTATCTCTTTGTGAAGTCTAAGAAATATATTTCTTGACAGTACACCATGTGTAATGACTAGTTATACAGTTTCAGCTGTCTGCAATCATGTTTACGGCATTTTAGTTCATTATTTCCATTAAATGATGAGGTTAGAGATTTAAGAAGTCAATGAGTAAGGTCAGAATTGATCCATAGGTTCAGAGAAAACTAATTAGTTATTGCATGGAGTATATAGGTTTGTGGTGTGTTGCATTTGAAGAGAGGAAGGCCACAATCTCTAGATAATTGTGTTGCTGACTTAACATACCACTGGGATGCATACCTGTATCTTATAGGTGAAAATATCCACGAGTACAGTGCCAAGTTATAACTTCCTCTGGCATAACCGTGAAAGAGTTAGCCATGGATGAAGCCACAAATTACGAAAACTGGAAATTTGTAAGGATCAAGCGTTAGTATTATGAATTAAGGGTGAAATTTTGAGACTCTAGAAATTGATGGATCAACAATAAGCTTAATATATTATTTGGAATTCCTAGTTAGGTTGTGGAAGCATTGCGATCTGCTTGCAGAAAGGAAAAGGAAAAGGGATTTAGTGATCTTCTGCTAAGAAAATTGAAAGCAAATGATGGGTTGCAGGCTTTAGAAGTTAGCAATTACTTGTAGTAATTATGCCTTTTTCTTCAAAAGTTAAAAATAGCTAAATAAAGAACGATACTACCATTGATAATAAACAAGAGTGCCAGTACCTAACAATCAACAGGGGATGTTGAGCATGCTGTATTAACTCTTATGGCTTTGGTGCAATTTCACAATTTTTGCATGCCTTATCTGCAGGTTGTGTAGATATTCTGCCTGTGGCAAAAAATAGGTACGTAGAATTTTATTGGTGCTCATAATTTTTGTCAACATTGTTGATATTAGCTTATTTTGATCATCCCAGGTGACAATTTTATTTCATGTTGTTGTCATTGGATTTCTGAAATCAATGCTGTGATCAGATTGCGTTATGTAATTTCATTTAGGAATAATGAGAAAGATTATTTTTGTATCCTCTCTATTCTCAAAGAGAGAGCACCAAAGTGGCACAAGAGATAAGTGTGTCAGCTAAATTATTGATTGTTGTTTCCAAATATATGTTGAAGTGATTCTTAGGGCATTGTTTTGATAATTCCTGGGCAACTATATAGTTTTCCTTTTCCCTTTTAACACCAGATTATGAAATCCTTTATTGTTATTATTATTATTATTATTATTATTTATTTCAATTTATCTTCTTCTGTAGATAAGAGTGTTGTCATTGATTGTTGCCTCTCTTGTCCTATAACATAACGATTGTCATTGATTCGGATATTCATTCTGTCTCAGATTTATTTAACATATTCTTTCTGTTGCAAGAAAAATTGAATCCAAGTTGGCAGTTAAAAAGGTCGAAGAAATTAATCAAAACTTAAGCAAGTTGATTTCGATCTCATATTTTATTATTAATAGCAGGCCATGAATTAAAATTTAAAACCCAGAAGATTGACAGCTTAATAATTTAATTAATTAATAATTTTAACAACACGTTGTAAAATAAATATTAGGCTTCGTTTAAGGTTGCTGTTAAGAATTAGGTTAATTGAAATTGTATGGCACGACACAGAGTTGATAGCAGGGAAATTTGGTGGATAATTTTGAGGAATGGAGAAATTAAGGGTTTATTTATTCAAAATTATTTGAAAGATTAGGGCTTTTTGTGGGAAGAAGGATACGTGGAACCAAAGGCAAAAGGAAAAAATTTAGCAGCTTAGTCATCATCTATTATGTATATATATACATACATATTTGTGGTAATTATTTTCCATATAACAAATAGCTAGCCAATGCCAATGCCAATGCAGATCCAGTCAAGTCATTCTCATTACGACTGTGTAACCCTCAACTAATTCTTTCACAATCTACCGCTTGGCAAAAAATTTAATTTTATGGGCCCATTCTTCATGGACTATATTGGCTGATCCATCGGAAGAGTGGTCATCAATTTATTCAAATAAATATATTTTGATTATCAATGATAATAATAATAATGATAATGTCATCAATACACCATTAGAGATAATTACAATTTCAAGTAATTAAAATATATATATATATATATATATATGTTAGACTTAGAAAAATCGTAACTCTTGCTTATGATTATTTAAATCCTATTATAGCGAGGTTAATTCCTATATAAATTAATACTAAAAATCCATTTAGGCTACATATGTGCAAAGAATTCAGCAGCTTTATTGGTTATGTTATTTTACTAGTATGAAGTAGAATATTTTTTAATTTTTTTGTTTATTCAGTTTATTATTATTATTATTATTATTATTATTATTATTTTTGTTTGGTATGAGCCAATTAGTATATTGGAATGGGGTAATTAATAGAATAAAATAGTTCTATCAACACAAATGTATGTATGACTGGCAAGAAGCTGAAGTGTTGTATTCATAATTGCAAAAGCAGCACACCAGCACATACGACTTCTCAGATCCATAGCACAGCAAAATGTTTTTGAAACAGGGAGCAGAAGCAGCACTGCATGCAATCCATCTTCTTTCTTTAATTGATTTATTTTACTTGTTCAATTTTATTGCTTCTTTAGGAAGCCAGCAAGCCAGCATCAACTAATTAGGTTATTAATTAATTAATCGCTAGCTAGCTATATTACTTACTGGTTTTCTTGCAGACAAGTTACTCGCTGGCTATTTATTCTATTCATGACCTGACATGCTTTTATTTCTTTATTTTGGGAAGGCATGTTAATACTTTTAATTATCAGTCAAATATTAAATGTATTATCTGCATTTTCAATTAGGAGCTAGATACAGTAAAATCAAACCTAAAACCTATCTGCAAGGCCCCCAAATTCTTTGTCGTTGTTGGCCAAGGATTACATTGTTAGTACCTCAATGAGGTGGAGACTCCGGAAATTAACTCTGGGGAGACTGCTGCTGGAGATGTGAAGAGATGGAGATGCAGCGTATGTAGCAGTCACAAATGCACCTATACTACTTGCTCCTTGGTCCTGCACACTTAAAGAAAATAAATCAAGTCTTCGAAGTCACACACAATCTCAAGATAAGTAAGCCATCTCTAATAAGAAAATTAGTTCATGGTTCGGGTTGAAGCAACTTTTTGGCTCCATATTCATATTTTTGCCTGTCACTTCCAGAACAACTTCTTTATAATTCAAATAAGCATAGAACAGTAATTTAAGCCATATGGTTAAATTTTGTAGCACACCTGTCTAGGGAGACTGTTACTCCCATGTCTCAATCTGTGACATGGTAGTTTGCTGCTCACCTTATCTCTGTTCTTATTCTTCTCCCTGCTGCTGCTGCTGTGGCTGTTCTGCTTGCTGCTGGACCTGCTCAACCTGCTGATGCTGCAGTTGCTGTTGTAGGTAAAGTAGATGTTGCTGCTGCTGCATCTGTTGCTGTTGCGGCAAAAACTCAGGCTGGGGCTGTTGATGCTGTTGCTGTTGTTGTTGCTGATGAAAATACTGCTGCTGCTGATGCAGGGGTTGCTGCTGTTGAAGTGGCTGCATATGTTGTTGTTCTTGTTGTTGCAATTGCAGCTGCTGTTGTTGCAGAAACAACTGTTGTTGTTGTTGCTGTTGATAATAGTAATATTGCCACATTTGATTATAAGCTACATTATTCTGCAGATGTCCATGCTGCTCACTGCTTTGCATGGGATACTGAGACATCTGAGCTTGAGGATATAAAACAGATTGGCCAGGTAGTTGAGACTGGAATGCTGAGGCAAAATTCTGCTGCTGCATGTTTTGAGGAGGCCAGGCTTGAGGCGCTGTTAGACTAGCAGATGCTGGGAACTGACTCTGTACTTGGATGCCCTGCTGAACTTGTGGATTTGTTGAAGGCAAATGTTGAGAAGGATAACCTGGATTCATAGACATTTGAACAGAAGTTTCAGCTCGTGGGTACTGTCGTGAAGAAACTCGTCGCTGGTTATGCCGTCGGTTATGTGAATGTCCTCGAAACCCAAATCTGGAATCCCTGTGAACTCTGTCAGGATTATGCTTTTGATGCCAGTTTCGACCTCTGCTTGCAGGCGTCTGTGGTCGTGAATGTGCCTCTGGTGTAAAATTTTGATGACTTGCCGAAGATGAAGGGCTAATCGTCCCGGTTTGAATTGGGGCAGAGCCAGATGCTTGAGTTGCCATTGAGCCAGATGCAAAGTGATTTCCATTAGTATTCTGACCACCCCCAAGCATACTTCCATCTGACAAACTGGTTTCTTGTGGAACTTCACTCTTCAGCACGCTTTCATGTGATAAATTGGTTTCTTGAGGAGCTTCGCACTCAAGCGAGGTGGCATGCATAGAGCCCAGAGAATCAATTTCCTTAGGATCCAAGGAAAGTCCCTCCAATGAAAGTGGCTTCAGATCTGATTTGGATTCATGGTCATACTCTTTCTGAACGTCATCTTCTTTAGAGAATTCCACTGAAGCTTGTACTGCCTCAGTTTCATTAGTAACTTGATGTACTAGATCAGGAGATAACACTTCAGGTTCACAAGCATCTTGACTGTGCTGCTCTGTAACTTCAGCAGGTACTTGCTGCATCCTCTCCTGTGAACTGCTGTCAGCTTGTCCTGATTGAAGGATATCAATTGGAGCACCATCAGATCGAATATCATGATTTTCTGGTGATGATGATTTCTGGTTTGATAGTAAAGCAGTAGCAGCATGGTCAGATTCATCATCAGATTTTTCTGGAGGTGAAAGTTTCTTATCTTGAGAAGGTAATTGCAGAAGGTGTTCAGATCCAGATGCCCGAGAAGGCAAAGCAACAATATTTTCCTGTCTTCCTTCCGCAAACATTCTCAAGGGCTTCATTTCTCCAGCTGGACACTCAGAAGCTGTCCTCACAGAGAGTGGGAAAAATTTTATGTGCCGGTTCCATGCATTCCTCACATCATGAATGGTTCCACACAAGTCAACAAACTGCTACCATAGATCATCAATACCAGATGAATTAGGTGACAGAATAGTTTATATGAAAATGCCATAGATTTAAAGTAAAACTTAGAATGGACTTTGCACAAGATTATAGCAAAACTATGCACCATGTAATTGTTGGAAATAGATCAAAAGTTGGCATAAATAAAAATAACAAGAGGAAAAATCACACAAGACAAAAGAAGATTTTGTAAGACTTTGCCCCAGACCACTATGACTGAAAAGCTTTGGGACTCGAAACAGGAACAAGTGGCACAATTAGATGAGTCAAAGGAGAAAAGTTTCCTGCCTTCCCTAGACCAGTGTAATGGAAAGTGATTTATACATGTTCAAAAGGGGAAATTGACCTGTAAATATAAGCTTGATATATCCTCCACATCTTCCAGGACTAAAATCTTGAAGTACATCTGGATCTGAATGTAATGCTTTAGATATAACAGCATCTACAACATTCATGTGCCTTAAACCTCCATGCATCATTGTGAATTTTATTAATTCCTGCATCAGTTAGAATCAACAATAAAATTTATTATCCAACAATTTTTCATAGTATAAAATATCCTTGAACTGGAAGACCATGTCAATCTTAGTTGTTTGACAAATAAGAATCCGGAAGATACACTATGACTAGATGTAGGACAGAATACCTCTAAAAGCAATTTGGAGCAAGGCATGCGTTTGATACCATCTATTAGAATGTCTCTGGCAGCATCTGCACTTTCAGTAGTCTATAAATCAATGAAGCTGTCAGTAAAGAACTTATAACTGCTTTTATGACCAACAAGTAAATCCTGCTGTCATAGAATTAATGCTAAAGCAAATAATTTTCAGAAATCAAATGATTCCAGAAGCAGGAGATAAAAAGGCAGCAGTACCAAATGAACAAAATTACTAAATAAAACTCCACACCGAAGATGCATATTTGCATTGACCTCAGGACAAGTTTTCTACGAAATAGGCTAGAAGCAATTCGATTGCTCTATTACAAGTTATCCTCCCATATAATTTTGTAAATTTTGAGACTGATCAATTTTGAGGAGATGAGAAGAGTAACATTCAGCAAATTAGATGGAAACGTGTGCAATTGTATGATTTTTAAGCATAGAAATTAAATAATAGACAACCGATGACTACTATAGATGCAAATAGAACAAGGATCCCATTTCAGAAAATTCAGATGTGCATGAATAACTTACCGTGTATGTAAGTTGTGAAAAATGAATATATAATATAGGAAGAATATGCAACTTTTTCTTCTCTGCAGCAGTTTCTAATGCTTCTTTGAATATATTACAAGCTGCCACAAAATTTCCCTAACAATTAGGCAAAGCAATGGCATATGTAAGTAATCACCCAAATCTAGACAATAGAAAGAGTCAACAATTTTTTCTCAATGATTAAAAATTTATTACACACCAGACGTCTTTCCATGTTAGCTTTAATTGTTACATTTTCTATAAAGGCGGAATCTGATTCAGTATCATTTTCAAGAAAGGCAGCACGGGCAGCATATACATCTCCTATTTGCTCCTTATACCTGGCATTGAATAGATGGATCACCGGCACTCTCTGCAATGAACACATGGGAAGAGAATGAACATAATTTCGGCCATGTATAAAGGAAAGGATCCAAAGCATCCTATACAATACAGCAATTAACCACATTTCACCAGACCACAAACTTGTCTCACAATTACCAAGAGTAATGGAAAGACAGGAAATGAATCAAGGTTCACCTGCATAATTCCACTCATCTAAGAAAGCTACATTTAGATTGTAATTTCACAATATTCATGGACAGAATTCACATGCAGCAAGTCCTTGGAATCATCAGCCATAACTATCAAACCAAAAGTAAATGCTGCAAATAAAAGGAGATCATAATGTGGCATGTTCTCCATCTGAATGAATTTAAAAGTCTCAGCCAATTGTTTGACAACCAAATAATCAAGTTCATCAAAAAAAAAAAGAAGAAGAGGGCGGTTAATTGTGCGACATTATTAAACTTCAGTTGCTGAAAAGAAAGTAGATCTGTATATATAAGATCTACACTTCAATCAACTATATTCAGAAAAACTCAACAAAAAAATTATAACTATTTTTAAGTCAAGATCTACTCAACAGATATTCTAAAACTAAAAGTTCCATAGTTTTATGGTCTAAATTGCTTGACAACTCTACTCTGACTAATCAGATTGATGCTTTAAAATGGAAGAAAGAATAATAGTTGCCATTATGAAGCTAAATACCTTCAGAAATATTTCTGTTGCTCGGGCTAGTGCATAGTTTGCTATCTCTCTTCCTCCCTTAATTTCCACAAAATCCACGTAACGCATCCAGAACTCAGGATAACTAGCACAGGGAATTAAGCACCTCTCATAAAGTTTGACAACCTGTAGTAAATAATTAAAATTAAAAAATAAAAGTTTCAGAAGAAAACTACATAACAGGGGGACAGAAAAAAAGGCTACAGGCAGTGTACCGAAAAGAACCAAAAGATAGAAGCCACACCCAGTCAAAATCCTCTTGCTTCTCAGCAAAGTTCAAATAGTCATGCCAATTCTTCAACTGGATGCCATCCAGTGGCTTTACATGGAAATAAGGCCTTCGAATTTGAGTCTCAAAGCCATTTATTTTTTCATCCAGCTGACATGCTTCCTTATAGATCTGCTCTCCAATGAATATATATTTCTGCAGTGCCTTAGATCTAGCCAAGCCAATAGATGGGTCTAGCAGGTCTTTGATGACACAAGAGATGTCATCATCCTTATAGTATGTTGGGACTTCACTATCAAGCACAAACTCCGACTCAAATTCCAAAGTGGAATCACTCTGACATTCTAACTCCTCTTTCCAAGCAACAGCCAACTTCTTAAAACTGAAGAGAAACTGACATCCCCATTTAGCACATAACTAAAGTAATACCATATGGTCCAGTGAGCAGAGACAAAATAATCTAGAAAGAATAAAGAATGTTGTGATAGACTTTAGCTAGGAGTCGAGATATACCTATCATAATAACGATGTAACTTTTTGCTTGGAAATCTCAAAGTTTGGACATATATCTGAGCTAGAGAATTCCAACACCGCTGAGAGAACTCAAACTCCAGGTATTTATCCCACAAGGTATGGCACAAGTAATCCTTTCCAACAAAGGACAACCCTCTTTTGAATAATCTGTCAGGTAGTACAATTCAAAGTTATTGACTCCTATAGCCATCCAAATGCTATACTCCATTTTAAAGCCATTTAAAATTATTTCTTTTCTCATACAGAAACCATATTGCAATTTCAGTTTCTTCTTTCTCCTGATTGAATTAACACCAGAAGGTGAAATTCATATGAGAAATTTCTAGCAACCTTAGGGTCAAACATTGTCAAAATAACTTTCCATATTCTTACCAGAAACATTTGGATTTTCTATAATTGACTGAATGTTACTAGAGTCACAAGAATTTAATTGCTCAAATATGTCATAGATACAATTTAGCCCCATTTAAACATGGGTTTACTAAAGTGACGGAAGATATAACCCTGCAATGAATAAATAACAGTAGCCAAACAGCCTGATTCTCAAATGCATTGCTCTCGGAACTGTATCATAACTATTAAATGCACTTAAGAGATTGATATCATAGAAAAGTATGACGAATCTTTTTGAAACTAAAAGCTTCCACATGTTAAAATAGACATAGAAAATGTACAAATTCCATCACACGTGCCTAGGGGTGCTGACAAAAATTTTTTTCGAACACATAAAGATAGTTCAAATTGGAGTTCCAATTAGGTAACATGACTTTGGCCAAAATGAGAATGCCAGAGCTTCAAAGATGCAAGTGTTGCACAAAGTTTGTTAATGCTGTATTTACCATAACAAAAATGAAGTCACTTGTTGGCACTAATATTACCTACGGATATCATGAGGATCTTCAAACATTGACATGCTGAAGCTACAATAGTGAAACCACACATCAACAGAATATGTTGCAGATTCCACAGCTCGTTCAAAAATTTCAACAACCTTGTCAATAGTGCACAAGCGTGCCTTGTGATTAGCATACTTCATCCAATAACCATAGCACAAAGGGAACTCAGCCAAGAAGGAGTCATACACCAAACTGATCATCTCTATGTCATCCTGCAGTAAAAACAACGAATGAACTCGAGCAATTAATGAGAACTCAATGTCATAAAATTCAAGCAAAGTGACAGTTAGCTGTGTAGATTCAATTGCCTCTATTTTGTGTAACATATGGGATAATAAACCCTCTGAGAATACAAATAACCGCAATTGATTACAAAACAATGAACTTACAGGGAACACATAATCAATCTCTGATATGAGGGAAGTCCATTCATTAAAATCCAATGAACCTTCCGCAATAACTTCCTGAACTCTCCGCTTATCCAGACCAGCTGCAGGAAAAGCAAAATTTGGTCATATGCATCCGGAACCAACGGAAGCAACGCGCCAACAGCAGCAAATAGAAATTAAGAAAGGACTGCCAATTCATGAGCAAAAGAATAGAAACTCCTTCTCTGAAATGCCAAGCGAATGTGTACAAGGTGAGTTGAGTAAGAGACGCTGCCTCTGTGGGCATTTTTACCTGGAGAATTTCGCTCGACCGACCCCGACTCTGAGTTTAAAACCTGCAACTCCATCACTAAGAAATCACCAATCTCACTTTAGCATCACAGTACTCCCCGATTTTTGCCTATAGAGAACCAAATTTAATTTATTTTTTCACTTTCCTTCGGTTCCAGTAATACAAAATTTCAGAATATTGTGCGAACACAGTAGAAACGCTATGTATTGGAAACAAATGATGAAAAGACTAAAATCGGTACGTCGTGAAAACCTGACCAGATAGGGAAAAATGAAAAAAATAAGTTAAGTCATGTTTACACGACGCCGCGGTTCTTAGAGATTTAGATCCATTTAGCAGGGGCTAACTTGTCTGGGCCCGGGATAACCTATCCCAATCCATTTTTTTTTTTTTTGAACAATTACAAATTTACTAGTATTTTAAACTAGATTCCTACTAGGTATTTACAATCAGGGATCTACTGGAATTTAACTGGAAAGATATTAGACAGTTGTAGAACACCCAGCATCCAGAAGTCGACCCAGATATCCCTGGGAAAAGTCCCACAAATTGTGGGACAACCTTGCCTCTTGGCAAGGATCGAAGGCTTGCCCTCCCAGTGGGAGGGCAAGCCTTCTGGCCACTGAGGCAAAGCCTCAGTGGTTATCCCAATCCATTTTAGCAGGCGCTGAAACAGGCAATTGGCGTAAAATTAAAAAAAATAATCTTACCAAGCGGCCTATCAAACAGGCCTCAGCGGGATTAAGACAAAGGTAATGTTCAGTTTTTTTTTTTTAAAATATTCAGTTATTTATTTTTATAAAAATAAAAACTTTAAATTGATATATATATTTTAAAAAAATTTATACTAATATATTAAATTATTGATATAAATATATATATATAAATATCAATTAATAAATTAAAATTATTATTGACAAATAAAATATTTAAATTATTCAGATATTTACTCGTTTAAATTTAAGTCAAAATTTTTAACTTAATTATGTTTAAATATTCAGATATAAATTAAAAAATAAAAAAAATTTTACATAACTAAATATTTATATTCAAATTTTAGTTAAAAAAATAAATAAGTAATAAAAATAATTTTTAAGGCCCAAAATAACTTCTTAAATCTATTTTGTATTTACGGAACTCATTCTTAAATTCTTAATGCACCAAAGAAGATTGTGGTAAAATTTAACAAAACAATCTTGCCAAACGGGCCCATTTTGTATTGGATTGAAATCCATAAAAATCAAAATCAAAAATCAAACTGAATGATTTCTTAAAAAAAAAAAAAGAGTGGATTAATTTGATTTAATTAATCCTAAATTCTTTTATTTTTCATAATTTATTAATTCATAAGTTAATCAAAGTTAAAATCCATTTCACTAAGTACAAAAAATATTTTTGCCTTTACTCAAAAAATATTTTTAATAGAAATATTATTATCACATTCTTTTCCTGAGATTTGATATAATATCATCTAAAAAGCATTTTCACAAAAATGATCACTGATCACCTCTACTTGATTTTACCGTTATAATCCTTTAATAGAGTCAACCACAAAATTATAAATTTAGTGGATTATTTTAAATTTATTTTGGGATAATAATATTTTGATCTCTAAACTTAAAAAAAAAACAAATAAGAACATTATTTGTTTAATTTTAATAAATTAGTACATATTGTATTATTATTGTGACAAAGTTAAATAGTATTAAAAGTAATAACAAAAATGAAAATTGACCATTAGGGTTTTATTTTTCACAAGTTGATATACCATATTAATAAATTAAATTAAAAAATTAATATCATATTAAAATTCTAAAAAACACAAATAATTCTAACAATACAAAATTTTAATTTAACATTTATAAAAAATTTATAAAATTGTAGAAACTTAATAAAATTTATTAAGACCTCCTCCAATCAAAATAAAATACTAAAGAATAAAGTATAACGTATAAAAAATTTATAAATATTAGTAAATTTCAAAAGAAAATAATTAATTAATAAGAACATCAGATAATACAAATTAAATTTTCAAGCAAATTAATGTAATAAATTGCAACATATGAATAACAATAATATGCACATATATATGTACAATATTCTCAAAAAGTAATTAATATAATCAATTATTCTTAAAATTGAAGGTAAAATTTAATATATCTCATATAATACAAATAAATAATTCTTTGAAATTTAAAATTAATTAACAAAAAATTTCACTATTTAAAAGCATTTTTGGTAGTATTAAAAATTTAGAATCCATGACTTAGGCCAAAGAATATAAATATAATTAAAAATAAGATTAAGAATTAAGACATGATTTGGATCTATTGTATTTCATTTTTGTCTTGTTTTTATATTTTTAAAGTATAAAATGACGTTTTTTGATAATAAAATTTGTAAAAATGATAAAACTTATTTTTTATTTAGATATCTGTGGATATTTTAGAATAACATATTCGTACTATATTTTAAATGAATATTATACACTTTTGTTATATTTATACCATATATAATTTTATACTTACTATATACTTATCATCGAGATAAAATATAGACAAATATACTAATAGATTCTGTAATTTATACGAGTTTGAATAATTTTATATATTTCTATTGTGCATGTTCAATCTGATGTAGAGAAATTTTTTAAATTCTTATTTATTTAATCAGGTCAAATAAATAATTATACAAAATTTTATTACCAAATTGGATGGGATCATGACATAGATTAATTTGTTGATATTGTATAAATTAATCTTAATTTATTATTTCACTAAAATTTAGAAATTATAATATTATTATTTTATTTAAGTGGTGAGAGATAAATTTATAATTCCTACTAGTTTTGTTAACTTGTCATAACAATAAAATAAAGTAAAAGTGTTAAGTAATTATTTTTGTAAAAATATTTTTTAAGTGATATATACATGAGGTTTGTAGAAATCTCAATTTGCGAATTTGGGGTAAAAGTCACAAACCACCCTTATGTTTGTTAAAAAATAGTAAATTAACCTAAATTACCTTGAGTAATTGCAAAATAATTAGGGTAAAAGTCACAAACCACCCTTATGTTTGTTAAAAAATAGTAAATTAACCAAATTACCCTGAGTAATTGCAAAATAATTAGGCCTCCTATAAGAATCGAACCTGGGACGTTGGAGGAAAAGAAGAGTGCAATCACTCTTAACCAACCCACCCATCACATCTATTTGATTTTTTTTCCATTATTAACTAATTATTGATAACAAAATAATTTTATAATCATTCAAATAACTTGAAATTAGAATTATTTTTATTTTTAGATTATAAAATTTTAAATCTATTATTATTATTTATATTTATTTCTTTAAATAAAATAATTTATTTTACTTAATAATTATTTAAGAATAATTTTTTAAAATTATTAGTGTTAATAATAATTTTATTTTATAACAATTTAAATTTATTTTCTTTAATAATTATAAAATTATTAGTGCTAATAATAATTTTAGAAAACATTTATTTTATAACAATTTAAATTTATTTCTTTTAATAATTATTTGAGAATAATAACTATTGTCATTATTTATATTTATTATTTTAAATAAAATAGTTATTTTATTTAACAGTTATTTAAAATTATTAGTGCTAATAAAAAGTTAAGAATAATTTTATTTTATAACAATTTAAATTTATTTTTTAATAATTATTTAAGAATAATTTTATTATTATTTGAAAATAATTTTAATTTAAAGTTATTTTATAAAATTATGTTTAAAATATATTTGTACTATTAATTGAAGATATGTATTAAAATTATGTGTTGGGTGGGTTGGTTAAGAGTGATTGCACTCTTCTTCTAGTGTGTTCGCCTCTTATTGGAGGCATAATTATTTTACAATTACTTAGTGATAGTTTAGTTAATTTATTATTTTTTAATAAATATAGAGGTGATTTGTGACTCTTTTTTTAAATAATTTTATAAATTAAAATTTTTACAAATCTCAACAGAGAGGTACAAGAAAAAAACCCCTTATTAGTTATAACTTACAGGACCTTTCCAAAAAAAATTAAATAGTAAATTTTTGTAATCCGACTTGGGAAGACTTACGAAAGAGACGAAATTATTTTTGGAAAATACAAAATTGGGGCGCCGGCGAGCGTAGCTAGACTGTATTTATACGTTACAGCTGCCGGTGGCCTTTCTTGAATCAATCATCAATGCACTTCCCGACAAGAATGGTCTCGAAAGAAGTGGAAAAGAAAATCCCGATCTGACATAGAATACTGAATTCCACATGGCCTCACGTTATTAGTTTAAATAAAGGCACAACGAAGATCAACATAAACGGTAGAGGTTCATCCACGCTGTTAGCTTGAAGAAAGGAAAAAGGAAGATCACAACGAACCGTGGACAAGGAAGATCAAAATGAACCGTAGAGATTTCATCCACGTTGTTAGCTTAGAGAGGGGAACGAGCAAGATCAAAATGAACGGTAGCATTTTCATCTCTCGTCTTGTTTTTAAGATCTTTTCATGTGACGTGACTTGATCTGTCCAAAGCCTGGGACCCACGTGGTCCCATAAAATAAGATTAGTTACACGTGGGAGCTTAATTTATTAACACTTATAAAGATCGAATTGATGGTAGAGATTCACAAAGAAAGGCACCTCAGTGAGTTCAGTTGCGTGATGGCAGCACTGTCTATGCACTTGCAGCTTTCTCAGTCTCTCGCGGCAGCAAAAGGGAAGATACGACGACGTACAAGCCAACAAGACAAAACCAAGAGAACAATGTTGTCTTTTTCGCTCTCATCGTCGTCGTCGAATCGCTCTTTCTCTCTGTACAATATCAACCAGCCGATTCTCGCGCGTCAGACGAAGCTCGTTGCCGCTCTCCCGCATAGCTCAAGCTCAAGCTCATTCGCTTTTAATCCTCTCAGGTTTGTGCATTAAGTTTATTAGTCATTTCGAATCCAAAACGCCGTGTTTTTGTCGATTGAATTGCTTTCGATTCTTCGTGCTGTAGATTTTCCGTAACTTACGAGGGAATGGCGGTGGTGAAGAAGCAGAATAGAAGAGGATTTGGTGCGGTTTGTTATGCTGCACCTCTAACGGCACGGAACCTCCAGTGGATCTCAACCATTTCTTCTGTGTATTCATCTTCTCTCTTTGTATAAATGCATACATGTGTTGATTACGAGAATTTTTGCAGCACATGCTAACGTTAAAAAGTTTGTAACTTCAACGTTTGATGTTCCTATAAAGTGTCTTTTTCTTTTTATTTGAATTGTATTTATGCTATTGTTTTCATTTATTGTTCTTTGTGGCTTTTATCAAAGGAGATTAATTTACCGGAAACTGATGGATGTGAATTGATTGTTAAGGGTTTTGATGCTTGCAAAAGGCACTGCTGTTCAGAAATCGTTTCTTGTTCCACTATTTGCTCTGCAAGCTCCTGCAGCTATCATCTCATGGATTAAGTAAGTGTTTAGAAAAAATTACTGTCATTTTCAGTCTCTTATTAGTTTATGTATTATTATTGTTGTCATTTCATATAAGCACAGATTGTTTTGTTACTCTATTCATCCATTCTCATCTCTTTGTTTGCTCTAGAGTAACCAGAAAGCATTTCATACAAATCGAAAAACCTCTTCATGTTTCAATGGCTTTCAAGCCTCAGTGAATTTATATTATAGTTTGTTTTGCATTTTGCAGAGGCAAATATGGTGTTTGGGCTGCGTTCTTGGCACTTCTTGTTCGTCTCTTCTTTTTTATACCTGGTAGGTTTGATATTTTTTTCTTTGATTGACTGTGAGCCTGGGCAATAGGAACTTGTTTGTTGCTGAATGATATTTTCTCATTTCTGGATAGCACCAAATTCTCATCAGTTCCTACATATGGTGGTCTTTGTCATAGGTGAGCTCGAGTTGCCATTTGTGGCATCACTCTTGGTTATTGTAGCTCCTCATGAAGTTATGAACCTCAGGTAAGTAGATTTGTTGTCTGAGAATAAATTAAATTATTGTCTTTTGTTTCCTTGTTTTCATGTTCTTCCATTTTGTTTGTTCCTATTGCAGGGGAACTCAAGAAGGTGCTATTATTGGCTTGGTGATTGCTGGGTATCTGGCTTTCCAGCATTTTTCGCGCACAGGAAGCTTGCAGAAAGCATTTGACCAAGGTTCAATTGTTGCCACCTTAGCCATCATTTGCATCACTGCCGTCTCTGGCTTGTTCTTGATCTAAATTTATTGTAATCATGATTAGTATTTTTCAGTCATCTGTAAATTATTCTGAATAAGAAAATAATCATGATTCTGTACCTTTCTTGCTCGTGCCAGATAAATGTATAATTTCTTTAAAATATGAAATAAAATGCGTATACTTTCAATATATCATGTAGAACTACTATTGACTTCTATATGCTAGCCTCTGAAATTTCTATATTTTTGTTCTCCATGATTGGCCAAGCTAATTCTCCTCGGTATTAGTATAAAGATGGTTCATGATAAAACTGTTTTTACCTCTGCAGATAGCTCAATCATAGTGAAAGAAAAAAAGGGGTTAAACTACATAAAGAAGAAAAAACATATCTGCAGTTGTTGTGGTAGGAACAGCGTAGTTCCCTGTATTTGTGAATGAAATAAACTTTTTGTTTGCTTATAATACAGTGTTTTTTGTGGGTGTCCACCATGGTAGGAAAAGGAAAAAACAATAAAAGAATGAGATTTTATAGTTGCAGCCTATATCTAAAACTTATTACTCAATATTCTATTCCTGGTTAGGCCTGTGATGGCATAATTAAATCTTGCTATAATCAATATATTTGAAAAGACTTTTATTAAACATCTTAACATTGAATTAATTGAAGCTTTTGCGCAAGCTAATATTGACTATATATTTCTCCACTGATAAAGCAGTCCTAACGCTGGATGTGCTTGTCTAATAATTTATTTAACTATTGCTGCTGCAGAGAAAGTAGCTATATTAATGTGTCTAGGAATACAAGATCCTAACGGATTCTATGGTCTTCTTCTTTCTCCTGCTTTATCAACTAGTATGCATACATAGAAGAAGTATAGTAATCAATCTTATGGTGAGAAAAAAAGGCCTTGAGACAACATCTCATTGTTGATTCTCAGTGCTGGTGTAGAAGTTCAGCAAGTGTGATGGCAAGCAAGGAATTGGCATGTTGTTGCAGAAACTGAATTTCTCATCTGCTTAGAGATAATTTTCGACAAGTGACCCCAGAAAACCTGTTGCAGCTAAGAGGAGGAGTAAGCTGCAGGATACTGAGGTGGCTGAGCTGGGAAGCCCCGTTGGTTCAGCTGCACCATAAACTGTTGATCCATCAGGAGTCATTATAGATGGCGTCATTGGAGTAGTTGTAGTTGGAGTGGTCATAGTTGGACTTGGAGGTGGGTTAGCTTGAGTTGTGCTGTATCAAAAAAACAAAATGAGTTCTTTGAGCTTTCCAATTTTGATGAGAAATTGCAAGATTTATCATGAAAGATTTACCTGGTTGATGCTGTGGATGAGGCATAGCGACAGTTTCCATTACCTGCAACAGTGCAATGAAGGAATAAAGTTGTGTTTGACTCATGTCAAGGGTACTATTCAAAAACACATATAAGACTGAATTCTAGCAATTGATTGTTCCTTTCTGACGAACACGTCTTACTTGGGTCTGTGTTGGTAAGTTGTGCTGTTCCTCCGAAATCACAGCTAGTAGGAGCCGGATTCTTATGATAGTACTCATTGAATGCATAAGAAGCATGGTCACGGACAGTGTTTGGGTTATAGCAACTTGCTCCTTGTTGAATTGCAGAACAGTCTGCCCCTCCATACCCACAAGCATAATCAAGAGCCACCTGTAAGGCAGTCTCAGAAGCAGTTCGGCTCGCAATGCACCATGAACCGCCTGATGTTGCCGGACCTGTTGGAGTGGTAGGGGCTGGTGGAGTTTGGGTTGGCCCTGTGATGGTTGGTGATGGTGGAGATGTTACTGGATTGTTGGTTGGCCCTGTGATGGCTGGTGATGGTGGAGATGTTGCTGGATTGTTGGTAGGAGTTGTTCCTGGATTTGTTCCTGGATTTGCTCCTGGATATGTTCCTGGATTTGCTCCTGGATTAGTTCCTGGTGTTGTTGGGTTTACAATTGGAACATCTGCATCCAGTTGGGTCGTGAACAGTGAAGTTGATGAGAGCATCCGCTTTTCTTGACCTTCTAATTTCCTGTTTTCCTGGGTTGCTTCCAATTGAGGTTTCTCTGCAACACTTGAACCTGAAGAAATCAAAAGCGGAATAAGTTCTTTTTCTTTGTCTTGGCAACGAAAGAATGGAAAGCAGTTGCTGAGTTTGATGCCAAAGAATCCTGCAGGACCCAGAAATCTCCCAGCAAGCTTTCTGAGATATGAGTGTTCTCCCTCCTACCATATCAATAGCAGAAAACATAATACTTTTCCAGGAAGCTCAAATAAAAAAAACTGAAAGGTCTAAAGCATAGAACTAGAGTAAATGGATTCAGAGGAGAACCCTAACTTCAGACTGAGGTATTGATATCATGCAAGTTTCACTTGAAATCAAGATTTTTCTACAATATTGCTATAAGTCTAATGTTGTAGCCCTGATAGCAGGTAAGTAGTGTAGCTTGATGCGTAAAAATTGACGGACAGGAACCAGACTATTCCATAATCAAGAAGCTACCTGATTGAATTGTTGATTGGATATCTTAGAGTTAACATGCACAAAAGATAGCAAATGGAGAAATCAATTCAAAGAATCAAGACTCTGCATGCAATGTAAAAACTACGACGCTAGGCATGCAGTGCAATCAATTCACTTAATCTTTCTTTTGTATGCATATTGACATCAAATACAAGAATAGAAGAAGACTGGACAAATATCTGGGTGCAGCTATGAAGTGTAAAAGATATTGCAAGGTCACCTGAAGTGAGGAAGAGATGCAGAAGGAAAATTGAGAGACATTGAAGAACTATTGAACCCATGTCTCCAAGCTGCTTCTATAGCTTGATTTCAATAATTCTTCTTAGTTAAGATCAATGATATAGAAGCTAAGCTAAGATATATAAAACAAGACGAGTGCACCAATGGTATTAATGCAAACAAGAGTTTATCTCTCATCTCAAAAATTGTTATATAAATAAATCTTGAAGAATCAAGGTTTCCTTGGGTTGAAGAGAGAAGAAAAGAGAGAAATGAGAATAAAAGAAAACTTGAGAAAGGAGGCATTGGATGGTTGGGATTAGCAAGCAAGAGAAGGTGCAAAAAGAGGAAAAAAGTATATGAAGAGAGAAAAATTTAAAGGATGATCTGTTGGGGAATTTAATTCTGGTGTTCTTGAATAGTTCAACTGATATTAATAATTAAATTTTGACAGAGATGCTGTGGCAGTTTGCTTTCACTTTTGTGCCTCTCTTTCTACTGTTTTATGGGACTGAATCAAAAGTGAAAGGTGGGTAGAGATTGATTTCTTGTTTTATTTATCTTATTGAATTGTATTAATAGAAATTTATTATCCATCGGAGATAGAAGCAAATTACTCTTAAGATGACAGAAAAATGATTCCTCATATGGCAATAAGAATAATATAAAGTTTGTTGATATTGTCTTGCTAATTGTCAGCATTAGAGAGAGAGATTAAAGATGGAATATTACCTCCTTCATTAAATTAGAGTTTTAAGAGTAACTTGTTCCATAACCAATTTGGTTAGGGTGGCTTTTTTATGTTCAAATTGTAACTTGTTTTGGTGCTAAAATTGCTTAAGATTTAAGATGTCCTCAGTTTGGTGTAACTTGTTCAGACATAACTTGTTTTAATGTTTGGTTCAGATTTTGTCCTTCAGAGCCCAGTTCAAAAGTTGATTATCGATTATGGTATGGACGGACACTTTAATAATATATCAATTAAAAAGAGATCAAAAGTCGTAGGACGCTTTAATAAGTAGACAAATTATTTCTAAATTTCATTCTACCGGGAAAAGGACAAATCTGTTTAGCCATTGAGTTTATGAACATATATATATATTTTTATTGTCAATTTTGATGTATACGCTGTGTATCAATAATAGGGATGGAGATAGAATTAATGGTTAAGAGAGTAAAAATGTAATAATTCAACTTCTACGAAGGTCAAAACAATAAAAATATAATTTAAAGGACTAAATTGATAATTTATACCTATAAATTTCAAATTTCTTTTTCGGGCTACGCGGCAGACCGCTTATCAACATAATTACAATTTACAATTTACAATATGCATATGGTAGTAATTGATTTTTAGAAATTCACCATGGTTTTATATAATTCTTGGTTTCAGTTCTTCATAACTGGTTTCGGTTCGGGCAGCATGCCTCAGTATTGAAGAATGGCTTGACTTAACCGGAACTAGAATTAAAACCCGCAGAATTCTTTGTCTGATTCTTGCAACTGTTAGATGTCAATGCTCCACGAGGAACTTGAGTATGTTAGAACTTGGAGCACCATAACCATTGAGAACTGATCAAATTATGCCGATTTTCATTTGCATAATTTTTCAAACATAAGTGTCAGAGCTTGAAAATCTATATTTTTACCCTTGCTGATTCATACTGCACTGTGAAAGATGCTGGGCGACATCATTCCAAGCTGCATATAGAGGATTTTCAGATCAAACAGGGTGTGTCCATTTGAATTCACTCAAATATAATGAAGATGACTGATTACCTGGAAGATTTTGGTAATCGGGATCAATTCCATTGCCGTTTATGTCCCTATGATTAGGTGTGACATACTTGCCTATGGTGACAACCACACCAGATCCATCATGAAGTTCAAACACAGATTGGATCAAACCCTGTTAAAGCAACAAATCAAGGCAACAGACTGATTAAAGAGTGTCACTTATCATTCACTGAACCTAAAGCCTTCAATCTACCAACTTAACTATTAAGGATCACTTCAGATTAATCGAACATATAAGCATTATTCTTCCAGGAACAACTTAAGACAGACACTGGTTTTACTCCTGTTCTTTTTCTAGAGTAATGAAAAAGTTTTTTTTTTTTTGGGAAAAGAAAAAAAGAAAAGAAAATGCTTTATCTACATTTAGCTCTATCATGTAATAAGATCATATACATAAAGCAGTCACATTGTGTAGAAAATGAAGGAATGCCAAATATAGAATAAAAGGACAGCAAAAACAAGTCAACATTTGAACCTTGCCAAAAGTCTTTTCCCCCACGAGAACAGCTCTGCAGTTATCATGAAGTGCAGAGGCCACCTGAGAAGAGAACAGCCATTAATTATACTAAAATTGCAAAATGCCAAAAGCAAACACATAAATTGGTCCACTGAGCTACTCACAATCTCACTTGCACTAGCAGTTTTGTTGTTCACCAAAACCTGCAGTGGGAGTCAAAGAACCTTATAGTGATGTTTGGAACCCATCAAATTCACACATTATAGCTTGTTAAAAGATACATCTTGCAATACTAATCCAAGAAAAGATATTCTCGGCGAGAAGATTGGGTATTAGTTTTTCAAAAGGGAAATGAGTCAGAAAGCATCAAATTCTGGGCAGACAAACAATTAAAACAGACTAAAGAAGCTCACTTCTCAATCTATGGCCTTTTTCATTACAAGTCAAACCCATTAAAATGAGACATCCGGTCACAAGGCTGTGAATATAGAGTCTGTAATCATGTCCAAGGTATTCAGGATGGTCAAAACCCTTCATCAATTCTGAGTATGAAGAGCTGGCTCAGAATTTTGAGTGAAGCATTAAATCAGCGATAAATGCCTGATAATTTAGATAAAAATTAATTTTAAGAACTCTCAGGTTGTAGATTGAGCCTGGTCTCTTCAAAGTGATACCTAACTCCAGATTTTCTAAGACGATGGCTTTCCCCATACCATATTTTGAGAGGCCAAGTTAAAGCAGCAAAGAACTCAACTCAAATATGTGCATTTGCTCCCTTACTAACAAGTCTTGGTAGGGATCAACTAGGTTTAGTTCTCAATGGCCCAAGTTGCAACCATAGAGGAAAATACATCTATCACAAGTCTCTAAGGTTTTCTTCTTGATGAGAAATACAAAGAACCACATTACTGCTGCTGTTTCCTATGTTGCATTACAAGTTAGAATTTATAGATTTGACAACATAGTATTAGTGAGTAACTGTGCCAGGCAGCTGATTTCCATGCTAAATATAGTCACCAGAGTCCATGTCCCTGTTTATAGACAATACATTGACTCAAGATTGACAATACTACCAAGGGAAGGAAAAACTTCTGATATATCAACAGTCAGACGGTCAGTTTAGTCATGAAAGAGAAAAGAAAAGTTACTCTATTATCCTAAATGCAGGAGTGCATACAATGACAGGAGCTGTAACCAATGGTCCACTATCTGCAACGATTGTGTTTTGGTGCTGTGGATCCCTTCCAACTGTGTAAGTAATCTGTTTACATAAATCATATGAGAAAAATATCACAAGCTGTAGTCAGTCGTAGAACTAAACTATATGCATCAGAATCCAAGTCATTCTACAATCAAATACTCTTTTGCATATAAATAGAGAACAGAGCAATCTATGTTATCTTTAACCCTCAGTCAGTTTATTACACTGTTTCATTCTAACAATAGCAGAACAGACAGTATATGACTTATGTGTTGTGAAAGAAGAAATTGTTGGTGGCCCAAAAAATAACTCAACATTGCTAGCTTGACACTCAACATTGTGCATCAACAAAAAGACACGAAAAGCATGAAAAGGCATTAAAAAATGAGTATCATGAACTATGAAGTTTAAACATGTAAAATACCATCTGAAAATAAGGAGCATGAAAAATATGCATTATCAAATTTCAAATCTCACAAATTACCATACCGTCTTCCCTTCATTTAGAAAGAGTTTGGCGATTTCAATTCCAGCCTGAAACAAGTAAATGGATAGAATCAAATTACAAACTATAAGTCTCAATAATAACAAACTACAATTCATACATGCGATTTGATCTTTTAATAAGTTTTCTCGATAGGATTTTCCACAAAGCTCAGACTGACATGAATTGTAATCTGGAAAGATGTTAGTTTAATTCCTGGACTTTAGGGCAATATCAAGGCCCAATAGTGTTGCAAAAGGTTTCCAGCTTACTCTAACTTCTTTTTCCTAGCTCGTAAGTTTAATTCATCACCACTGAAAAAAAAAAAATGAAAGGAGACGAGAAATATCTCGATTCCTTAGTCTAACCCTGACTAATTCCTGTTCATGATCTTCAACAGTATCAATTGTAGACAATTTAGTTACTGTACTTAAGTTTCTCCGGGATAATTTATGGAGTAACATCTCATCAGACTGCTTAGCTGTATAGAATTTTAGAGGGAGAGACTAGCTATCAAGCCTCAATATCAATAGCAAAACGAATCATACACAAGGCCAATTTAGCAAACATACCTGCACTAGTCCACCAAGATTATCTCTAAGATCCAGAATGAAATACGACGCACCCATGTCTTGAAGTCGCTTCATTGCTGCAACAATCATTACTTCATTGTTTAATAAAACCAATTAAAACTGCATTAGTAAATTATTTAACAAAAGCTAGAACTCTACAACAAGGATAGTTATTTTTAGTATTCTTCTAGCACCCCAACCATCCATGCAAGCAAATTAGGTATTAGCATTTGAAAATCCAGCACAATATTTAACTGTTATGATTTCACATTTGAACATTTACCAGTGACCAAATCTTTTCTAGCTAGCGCATTGAACTCTTTTAGTCGTATATACCCAACAGAAGTGTTGCCGTTATCTATTTGTTCCAACCGGTAAAAGACTGGAGTTCGGGCAACGAGTTGTCTCTGGACTTCTATGGATTGAGTAGGCCCACAATTGCCATGCTTAACCTAAAATTCACGTGCATCCTTAACCATCATTAGAAAAACATATACAAAAACTGGACATAGCAATACTTGGAAAACAAGGCTAGCCTAAAATCACAACCTCAATAGTCACAAATGTTTCATTGGGGCCTTGTAACAAAGATGACACTTCAAATGCTGATTTCCCTCTAACATCCACTCCATTGACGGATAAGACTTCATCACCCTACAAAGAGAGAATAATGTGAGTAACAGACTACGTATAATGTAAAAACTCAATCACATTAGTAACGATACGCTCTCACAAATTATCAACTCAGGATCAGATATTTCCTACAAGGAATTAACTATGGAAAGATGGGTATATGAATGTGAGGAGCAATCAAAACAGTTGATAAAACATCACAATAACCATAATGAAAACCGCTAGTTATTCAATTACCTGTCTCACACCAGCAGAATGCGCGGGACCATCTAGTATAATTCCAAGTACCTTCAGTTTTACAACTCCATTATTGTCCGGAACTTCCCTAAGGTTTATTCCAATACCACTCATGTCATACCTCGCCATCTTGGAGAACTTTTAACAGTGACAAAAATTCACATGACATGTAAATGAGAAACTGAAAATTCTGTCAGCAAAATACTACATGTATACATAGAAAATTACTATCATAACAAAAAAAACCATAAACTCTACTCAATTTGCACTGGTAAAATGCTCCAAATACTTCACATTTCATCACAAAAGTGCAGCAAAACCAAATTACCTCGGCAGATGAAAGAAAACGAGTATAAGGATCGCCTAAACTCGCCAACATTCTTCTAATTATATCATGCGCCTTCGATCGTGACTGAATTGAACTACTTAAAATATCCTCCCGTTTTTGCTGATATTTTTTTAAAAAATAAATAAATAAAAGGAAGGAATTAAATTGTATAATTGTAATAAAGACGTTTATATAATATTTACCTGCCAGTTTTGGGGAGTCCAGCGACGGCGGCCAGTGTCGAGGAAGCTATCATTGACGATCTGCCAAGCTTCCTCCACAATTCCTTCGTTACTGACCACTCCACTTTCACTCTGAGCTACCGCTTCTACCTCGTCTGCCTCGAGACAAGACTCCGTTAACGGAGAAGCAGGTGACGAAGATTGCACGGACGGAGATTCGAGCGCGAATGAAGACGGCGACGAGAGCAAGAGATTGAAGGAGAGAACTCCAGATAGGACGTTGATTAGTGCTTTCTTCGTCCAGGTGATGGTGCTGAGATTGTGCTTCTTGTTGATTGTTTGAAGAATTGAAGGTTTCTTGTGAGACGGAGGAGAAGGTGAAGGTAGAGTGAGGAGTGAAGATGAGGTGTTGCAGTTCAGAATCCTCATCTTCTAGTTCTGGAGAAGATGTCCGTTGGTTGGATATTCAGGCACTCACACTCATTTCCACAAATTACGAATTTTTTTCTTTGAAATAATGTTAGTAGTTTTCTTAAATTCTTAAATAGTATTTTTTTAATTGTAAAATTAAATTATTAAATTATTTATTTATTTATTTAAAAATATATATATTTATTAGCACATCTAAAAATTTGGAAATATTATATTTTACCTCCTAATTTTTGAAGAAAATTAATATACTCTTGAGTATTTGAAAAAGACAATATATTCCTCTGAATTTTGAAAAAAGACAACATACTCTCCAGAATTTTGAAGAAAAACAACATATTATCCTGAGTTTTGAAAAAATTCTAAGATACTCATAAAGTTACTATTTATATCTTAACTATTTTATCTCTATACTATTAAAATTATCTAAAATAATTATATTATCTTTAGTTTTTTTATTTTGTAATAACCAATATAATCTTATTCTAACATTTAAATTTAAAAGTTATAATAATATTTTGACTTTTAATTATTTACTTTCTTTTAAATCTATTATTAAATTTATATAATATTTAATTATATATTTTTAAAATATATATTATATTATTATATATAATTAGGTATTATAAATACTTATTATAATTTTTGAAGGAAAAATAATTAAGGATTAAAAAATTATTATAATTTTTAAATTTAAATATTATAATAAGATTATATTAATTGTTATTAAATCAAAAATAAATAAAAAAATTAATTTATATATTTTTAATGGTAAAAAAGTAAATAGTTAAATTAAAATATGAATAATAATATATGAGGGTATCCTAAGTTTTTCTAAAATATAGGGATATCTTAACTTTTTTCAAAATTCAGGAGGATATATTAACTTTTTCTTAAAATTTAGGAAGATAAAATATAATATTTTAAAATTTAGGAGCGTGTTTTATAATTTTTAATTATTTATGCATTTTATTGTTAGATTATAAAGAATATACATTATAATTGAGGTGTGAAAAACGTATTTAGAATATAGTAAATGTTAATTAAATTAGCTTTTTGTATAATTGAAAACCATTGTTGGTATCGGAACCAAATTACAAATTGGGTTCAGGGAAGGTATGAGTTTTCAAAGTTGAATGAATAATCTCCTTTTAAATATAAATATAAATTAGTTAAAAAAAGTTATATACCTTTAAAATTTAGTCTATTAAATTAATTAATTTTAATAATTTAAAAAATATTGATTAAAATCACAATTTATTAGAAATTATTATTATATCTTTACTTAATATTATTTAACTAAGAAAATATTTTTAAAATTTTAATTAAAAATAAAATATAATAATAATGATAAGTATTATCTTATATTGATATTTATTTATTTGAATATTAACAATTAAATAAAACATAGATAAATATTAATTTATTAATAAAATATATTACAATATAATTTTATAATATTGATATGGTTACAAAATGATATTATTATTATATTTTATTAATATATTTTTAGATAAATATATTATATTTTACTAAATTTTAAAAATTTAATAATTTATTTTTAAGTAACTATTATTATATATGAGATAATTATCACTTTTTAATAAATTTAAATTTTAATATGTATTTTAAAATGATTAAGATTAATCAATTCAATACATAAAATCTTATAAACTTGATATTCCTTTATCCTTTTGAACATGACCAACACACACACTCATATGCCATCTCATAAAAAATAAATTAATTACTATAACATACGTACTAATAAATAATAAAAATTTAACAATATGCTATAATTTTATTGGAATATCTCATTAAAATTAGAAATAGTTTAAGCCATCATCACGATGGTGGGGTTTAAATAATACGACAAATCATGGATTAGTAATTACAATTGCGAGACCAAATCTAATTGTTAAAACATTTGGGCCAGCCCAAAGAAATTATATATTACCCAATTTAATTAATTAAATTGTCAGTATATCGTATGAGCATGGCCAAGGCTAAGGCAGGTCACCTGCCTACGTGTCGATTTGTGTAATTGGACACGCCTTGTCCAGTAATATTTTAATTTAAAACACGTTTGGATAAACACGATCATTTTGTTCCGTTTCCACCCCACTCGCGTTTCTAGCGCGTTATCACCACTCACACGGTGATTAGTCTTTCGTTTGAATGATTGATCCCTCCGCCTAATCAAATTATCTTTCTTTGGATAAACCTGTTGTTTTACGAGAGGGTTTTTGTACTAGTATATTTATCTGATAAATACTCAAAATTATATCAATAAAATAATGTATAAACTAATTCATAAAATTAATATATCATTATTACAATTATACTAACAAGTATCGTGTAAATTTTATAAATAAAATTAGTGTCAAAATTAGTATCTCGAATATTATTAAATAAAAAATAAAGAGTAATATTTGGACGTTTAAACTGATAGATAATTTTATAAAAAGTCATGAAAATTATCATTTAATATAATATTTTTAGAAATTTTAATTATTGATTGATTTTGTCAGTTTCTGTTTATGTCTATCTGTTGCTAGCAAAAATTGATTAGATGGAGGACACGAGCGTATGTACTTGCGAAGATCGAGTTTTAAGTACACATGTGCTTTTGTTGGAAGTATGAATGTGTGTCTACTTAAATGAAGAGTGGAGGGTGTTAATTTAAATTAGAGATAAATAATAATAATAATAATTTTTAATAAGTGGGTGTGCCTTCCTCTCATATAACTTTATCTTAGGTTTGAAAACATTATAATTAAAAGTTAAGGGGAAATGGATTGATAAGTATTTTTGTTTGTAATTGCTTTTAATACAATCATTATACATAAGTTAAATTTGCTATAAAAATATAAAAATAAATTTTAAGTATATTATGTTAAAATTTTAATTAATAACTTTTTTTAGGACAATTAAAAATTTATTAAATTTTACGCGCAGAGTTGCATAATTGATATACGAAAATTTGAACGTGCTTTTTGTTTTATCCTAACTCTAAGCTCGAGGTGTCGAGAAATTTTTTAAAGTACACGAGTTTGTATTTTTAAAATTCTGATATTACTTTGTCTTGTAATGTAATGGAAGTCAATAAAATATAATATTTAGAAAACCATATTTAATACAAAGGATATGATAGTATTAAAAATATATTTATAAGATAATTGAATTTATTATTTCATTATGAGATATATAGTAATTAAATTGGCGAATAAAATTTATATTCTAAATTAAATGATATAACATATATCTGTTTAAGTTGTGATTAGATTTAGTATAATGACATAACAATAAAAATTTCCGAGATGTGGCAAAATTTATTTAGATAATGTAACAATAAAAGTTCTAATTAAGAAAAGAAAAAAGAAAAGAAAAAGAGTTTCGCTAAAAATCGTTATTCCCGAAAACAAAAAAACAAATAAAAAAAAAAAGAAGTTGCACACCCACACAGAGAGAGAAAGTTGAGTTTAAAGCGAGGGAGAGAGAGAAAGAGAGGGTTTTCGATGCATAGAGCGAGATAGAGAGAGAGTTTACATATAATCTTCTTCTTCTCGTCGCAGCAGCCGAAGCCAAAAGCCAATTAGGCGAACAACAAACAAACGACGTCGTCGTCGTCAAACAGTCGTCATCAGATCTGAGTGACCGAAACACAGAGAGAGAGAGAGAGAGAGAGAGAATGAGTGGCAAAGGAGGAGGAGGAGGTGGTGTCGCGAAGGGCAATAATGGAATTTCATCTATCCCGGCGGGGTCGAGAAAGATAGTCCAGAGCCTCAGGGAGATTGTTAACTGTTCAGAGACCGAGATCTATGCTATGCTCAAAGACTGTAACATGGACCCTAACGAAGCCGTTAATCGCCTCCTTTCTCAAGGTCGACATAATTTTATTTTACGAAATTTATGAAAATGATCTTTTTCTGTTGGAAGTAAAATTTTTCTTTGCTAAAATTTAGGGTTTTATTACGCGCCTTTTTATTTTTCAATATTCTTTAAGCGACATAGACTCGTAATTTTTAGTGGAGCGAGTAGCTGTTGACGTGAATGTCAATACGGATGGAAGCACAGTGATATGTGTATATATGTTTGCGTATTAGATATTGTTGCAGTATTCTTTGTGTCCCAGTTGCTGTGCGATATGTCGGCATGTGAGTGTGGTGTTTTTTATTAGATATTCAATTTTATTTCTAACGTGAAGTTCGTTAAATATGTAGATCCTTTCCATGAGGTGAAGAGCAAACGAGACAAGAGAAAAGAGGTCGGTGATTGTGGAAAATTTGCCAATTTATTGATTTTTGTTTGAAAACTGTTTGATGTTTATTACTTTCTGTTGCTTGTTGTTTCTTTGGTTAAAATATTACTGTTTTCAAAGTTCAGTTGCAGTATTGTCATGCAATTAAATACGAGGTATTATATTTTTGGCTGTGACATTGTGTTAGATGTGTTTGTGAGGCTATCTTTCAATTTAGGTAGCAAAGAAAAGTTAACGTGCTTTTCTTGTTACATTTTATGGAATAATTTTTGTTTTGCAATGGATGAGGAGTTCTTTTTAGCTTTTCCTTGCATTTGTGGCTTCTCATAAAAGTTGCTAGTTGAGATTCTTCTTGTTACTGTTTTTTTCACTTGTGTTTTTCTTATTGCTTCAGAATAAAGATACAACAGATTACAGGTCTCGTGCTGGTAACACCTCTAACCGTGGTGGTAGAGTGGGCACAGACCGTTATGGTGGACGTGGCGGTTCATCTCATTTTAGTTCTAATGGTATGAGCACACTGTAGTGCATTTTGCACAATAGTTCCGCATTTATTTGGTTGGAAAATTTTATATCTTGATAAATGTATCCTTTCTGTTTTCTTTGTTTATTCAGAGTCTGGTCCATTGCACAGTAAACCTGCATATAAGAAAGAAAATGGAACACATGGCTATGCAGGTTCTTCATTTTCTGCTTCAGGTACGGTAGCAAATAACATGAATCGACGATCACCATCTCACAGGTAAGTCCCGTTGAAATCTAAAAGTTAGTGATGTATTCACTTGTTTATTACTATTGGTGTCGTTATTTATTGATTCAGGGAGTTAATGTGCAATAAAATATTCACATTTTTATGGAAAATGTCTACAGTTATTCAACAGAATTGCTTATAAAAAAGATCGACTTTATATATAGTGTATGAGGATATTAATTGTTGGTAGTCTAGTACTACTACAAAACACATTGAAAACCACATATGTTATTGTTATTTTATCATTCATGGTCTAGGTTGGAACTGATGTTGGTTCTTTAACTGCAATGTTTTCAACTTTCTACAAAGAGCATGTTTCTTGACCATATGAGATTGCTGCTTAGTTTTCATGAGGGCATACTTGTTGCTTATAGAGGAAAAATTCTCAATAAGTTCATATAAAGTTTTTTTTTTTTTTAACAATGGTGCTTTTGTTCCTAATCTCAATGGCTTGATTTTGCAATTGTTGCTTTGGATGAGTGAAATAAGGCCTGTGGGTTTGTTCCCTTTTGTCCCCCCCAAAAAAGAATTGAATTGAGAAAATGGAATTTCCTTCCCATATAATACTTGTCTGTTACATCCCTTTGGGTGTGATACTATTGTGCTAAATTCATATTTTATAGTACCTCTCAGTTTTCTTACTAATGAATTTAGATATGTGTCCTGTAACACTTTGTACTGTACTCAGTTATGCAGACAGAATTCTTTAGATTGCTGGTTGGTTAGGTTTCATGTGGCCAAATATCTATCTTGGGATGGCATATTATACCTGCATGCTTGGTGATGGATATAACAAATGTGTTCCTTAGTTTTTCCAATACATTAGTTTGTATGTGATGTAGTTATATTTGTTTCTCATGTACATTTCACATCTTCTGCAGTGATGCTGTTGCCACAGAAAGTAAAACATTGATGGTACCATCAGGTGATGGGATTCCCTCATCCTCGCAGCCTTCTTCTGGATTTCCATCTGCCTGGTTGGGGGTCCCAGGTCAAGTATCGATGGCTGATATTGTGAAGATGGGTAGGCCACAGAACAAGGCTCTGCCGCACCAAAGTGTTAATAATCGCCATGTAGTGGCACCCCCTTCAGCAGTGGCACATCATGATTTGCATCCATCACAAGGTCATCCCAAGGCGTCAGAACTCAGCTCTGAGCCAGAAGTTGCCACAAGCCAGCATGCTCCTCCCAATGATGAATGGCCCTCTATTGAGCAGCCACCAACTGTATCATCCATCTTAGAGGGACCAGCAAACTCTGAACTCTATGCAAGTCAACCTAACTTGTCCATGGATAGAACTGAGCAACAAAGACAGTCCCAGTTGGATGAGGTTGACGAAGAAGAAGACAGTTCCGATGAAACTCCTAGTGCAAACCATGTTGGATCTGCCTCTGTTTCTAGCAGAAATATACAGGAGGATAATTCTGGAGGGTCATCTCTTTTTGAAAATAACTTGTATAATAATATGAGTCCTTACCAGCCTCATAGGCATGCTTTTGAGCATGACGAAGGTGAGTTTGATGCATATCTCCTCTTTTCGACCATTTGTCTTTTTCCCGTATACTTGTCCTTTTCAATGTATAATCTCTCAGGTTTATTCTGCAGTTGTTAAAAAGGGTCGGTTGAATGTTGAAAGCTTATGATTTGCTTGTCAATCCTTTATATGATTGGCTATGCCCACATTGAATAATGCAAAGAAGTGAACTTTGTCATTTGTTAATTAATTCAAAACATATGTCGTATATTTTTCACTTTTTCTTAAGATAGGAGGATAGTTGCCTGTAGAGATTGGTGTTAATGTGCCCCTTTTGTCTTAGTGTTCAGGATGGATATGCTTATGACTGATGAGATTATAGAATAATCTTTTTGCACAATATGGAGGCAATTTAAGTTTGTTTATTTGTCCTAATGATTATTGCCTATTCCAAGGAAAACAGAGCCATTTACATTTTTATTTTGTCTTATTTTGTTTCAGCCCAAGATGGTGCTTCGTCGGTGACTGAAAAGTTGCAGCAACTTAATTTTCAGAATGATGACAGGGGGGCGCCAGCTGAAGAGGATAACCCTTCTGTAATAATACCAAATCACCTCCAGGTCCATACACCTGACTGCTCACACCTGAGCTTTGGAAGTTTTGGATCTGGAATTGGTTCTACTTTTCCTGCATCATTTGCATCGAGGCCCTTGAAAAATAACTTGGAGGAGACATCTGAAACTGCAGATGCTCCATCAATTGGGCACTCTGATACTAGGTATGCCTTTCATTTGACTGAAATACGCTGTATTTAACTTTTTATTTCATTGTAATTATCCTATCATGACACGTTTTCTTGCAGAAATCCCGAGTTTTATGGGGATGAGCATCTAAGAAGTGCCTCAGACGCAAATATAGCTCATAGACCTAATGTAACTTCTGGAGATTATGATTCTCCGTCTGTTTCACAGCCTTCAGAAGTGTTGAAACAGGAAACTGCTGAAGCTATGCAGGAGAATCAATATTCATTTCCTTCATCTGCCTCTGGTTATAGTTATGAAAGTGCCCAACAGTTAAATACTGCATTTGCCCATCCGCAGGCAAGCTCTCAGATGCAGAATCTTGCTCCTTTCTCAAATGTCATGGTAATACATCAACTGAGAGTTTGTCTTGTGGAACTTATACTTTTAGGCTGTGGATCAAGGCTATCCGTAAAATTTTGTGTTCCAAGCAGGGAGATGCTTTTCAATAATACTTTTTATATATAGTTTTTTTCTTTGAAGTCTCATATATGCTGATTTAGTTTTCTATTCCTCAAAAAATTGACTTATACATTCAAGCAAACTACTGTTGAGGATGTTAACAAATTTTCACAAACATTCTTCTAGTAATTTGCCTACTGGTTGTCACTAGCGAAGAAATATTGGGGAAAGGGTGTCTGTTTGTGACTATACTGTGAAAGAAAAAACCGTGGGAGTCGTAATTTTTACGTTGCCTTACTGTATTCTATATGATGATGACCAAACTTATGAGGCTAGGAAATACAGTTTTTAATTGGTTCAATTTCCTTTATATGTTGTCACTATGGCAGGCATATACGAATTCACTACCCACCACCTTGCTGGCATCAACTGTTCAGACTGCGAGGGAGCCTGACCTTCAGTACTCACCCTTCCCTGTGACTCAATCAATGCCAACAAAGTACAGCAACACGGCTTCTTCCATTAGTGGTCCAACCATGTCCATGCCAGAGGTGCCACCCTTCTCAAGTTAATTATATTTTTGAGAATTAGGAAACAGAACGACGACTGAAGAAGTTAATAATCTTGCTCATATAAAAAAGTTAGCAACCTTTTAGCTGCCCATAACATGGCTTTAGATGGCATAAATTGATTTACCTTTTTGCTGTATTCATGTGTTTGGCATGAATGATTTCAGCGTATGCATGCATTTCCTTCAATAGTTTTACTGTGACTTAGTATGCAAAAAAGTATTTCCTCACTCAAAAATTTAAGTTGTGTAAAACTTCTAAATTTGTTGATGCTTTGGTATGTTTACTTGTTCCTAGAAGATATATTTATGATGGGAGACAATAATGAGTGACTTATAGAAGATTTAAGTTTGCAAGCTTTCAAAATGCTGGAGATTTGAATTTTTTTCCTTTTCATGTGCAGGCCTTGAGAGCAAGTAGTATTTCTGCACCTCAGCCAACTCCGCAGACTATGCCAGGTGCCAGTGTTGCCACTGGTCCTGCTCTTCCTCCACATCTTGCTGTGCATCCCTATTCCCAACCTACTCTTCCTTTGGGTCATTTTGCCAACATGATTGGATATCCTTTCTTGCCTCAGAGTTACACGTATATGCCATCAGCTTTTCAGCAAACATTCGCTGGCAATAGCACGTACCATCAGTCCCTGGCAGCAGTGCTCCCTCAATACAAAAATAGCGTATCTGTGAGCAGCTTGCCTCAGTCTGCAGCTGTTGCCTCTGGCTATGGGTTTGGGAGCTCTACCAGCATTCCTGGAGGAAATTTTCCTCTGAATACACCTGCTGCCCCTGCAGGAACAACTATTGGCTATGATGATGTTTTAGGTTCTCAGTACAAGGACAACAATCATTTAATCTCACTTCAACAGGTAATCTACTTTTCGTTTGAATAATCAAATTGAATAACTGACATTTAAGGAAGAAGTTGTCTTTTAAATGGTACCATCACTGAAGTAAAACGATTTAATTTGCTCTGCTCCTTTTCTTCTAAACTGAAGTTGGTTTATCCATGTCCTTTTTCCAGAATGATAACTCGGCCATGTGGGTTCACGGGCCTGGTTCACGAACTATGTCAAGCTGTTCCAGCCAACACATATTACAGCTTTCAGGGGCAGAATCAGCAACCTGGTGGGTTCCGGCAAGGTCAGCAGCCATCACAGCATTTTGGGGCACTTGGGTACCCAAATTTCTACCACTCGCAGACAGGAATGTCTCTGGAACACCAACAGCAAAACCCTCGAGATGCATCAGCTCTGGGTGGATCTCAAGCACAACCATCCAAACAGACCCAGCAACTATGGCAAAATAGCTACTAATCGTGTCACCTCCTGGTTTTTCAGGGTCTTGTAGTGAGTTTGAAAGTGGCCAATCAAAGGGCGGCATTCCTGCGGTTTAATAATATATTTTACGTAGTAGTTGATGAGGGGAATGGATGGTCTGAAGAGACCTTGACTGGCTACTGCCCTGTGCCATGAGGTTGTATTCTTAGTACTTGTCGTTTGGTCATGTTAACTTAGGAACAACACACGTGTGCTAATTTGAGTTAGTGGACTATTTCGTTTTCTTTTCCTTTCTTTTCGGGTTCCCTTGTTATAGTGAGAATTTACCCTTTCTCTCCTATTTTTTTCCCTTTGTATTTGATATATTGCAGTGACCATCTAACTATTCGCTCATTTTATGTCTTACTACAAACTTTAAAATAAATTATAAGTACTAATTAATGCCCATTCGAATTTCATATTTCAATTATTAGTATATACCCTTAATAGCGCACGAGTTTTGGCGTCTGTTGATGAAATTGAAAACCGACAAATTTTGCCATTTGGCTTTGGCCCCAAGCTAATATAATTTTATGTTTTATCTCGAAGGCAAATTCAAAATTGGACTTTTTCTTACTATCATAAAATCATTATTGAGGAACTGATTAATTTCTTCATACTAATTTTAAAAAGCTAATGGGGATGCGATGCCAACTGTGGTTGCTGCATGATAATTACAACAAAAAATTCGGATATTATGTCGTACTGTAATTGATGTCACATGAGCGCTACGTTCCGGAATGATGCTAGGCAGCCAACGTGGAAGAGTACAGTGACAAGTGACACAGTGACAGTCGTCGTCCATAATCGAGTGAACTGAGCTCACATTCCGTGTCAGCATTCGTCTTGGGCTTCGCTTATACTCTGCCGGTGCATGTTAGCAGTTCATCGACGCTGTACCTGCGCATTTTAGCAAAATTTACACGTAGGCTCTCTTTCTCAGTAAAAATCGTTCCCTTCTCCTTTTTCACAGAGATTTCTTCTTTATCAGTTCATTTTTTTTTCTGTTAACAACGTAATTGTTTATTTATTTATTTTCTCTCTAGATTTTCAAGATTCTCTGCTTTTCATTTAGAAGTATGAATGCTCCTCCTCAAAGCTAATTATTTTTATGCCGGCGGCTTTTCAATTGTAAGGACAGCCAGTTGCTGCTTACTCTGTCGTTTCGCAAGTTTTATTCAGTTTCATGGTAGGTTTTTTTTTGTTTTAAACTATTTTCAGCTGGCTTAAGCTGTATTTTATTTCATTTTCTTGTTTTCAGTTTAATTCTGTAACTTTGAAAAATAGCGTAATTGATGCCAAAGCCGCTGAAAATTAATGAGTTCGAGAAATTTACTTACAACTTTCTTATTATTGTTCGCAATTGAAAAGCTCCGAGTTTCCACATTGCTTTGTTTCGTTTAAGTTGCGTTACGTTTGCTGTACTTATGAACGTCTCTCTTTAAATTTAGAGAAATTAATAATTATTTGTTCTATGAAAAAAAAATTGCTAGAATTGTGTGCAGTATTGCTTTTTGTTAAGCCTTCCGCTGTAAGTATGGTGTATGCATAAATTGGGACGGCATGTCTACTCTTGAGACGAAGAGGATGCTCCTGACTTTTAGATACTTTTCTAGCAAATTTAGAACTTTCCCTTCACTTCCCATTCCTATTGAATAGCCTTTTACCATATGAGCTTAGATATTATCTTGTTAGTTTCTTGAGTGGTGCGACACCATCATGGGATAGCTTACTTGCTGAGCTTACATCTGATAGATTGCTTGAGAATATCAAAATCTGAAATTCTACGTGATAGCATGAGTTTGTTGATGGAATGGTCTCAATATGTCCACTAGAGAAGTAGATGCATGCAATAAGTTTCCTCCCTCATTCTTATGATGCATTCTCTGCCTATGAAGACTTATCAATATTTTTCCTTGGCTATCTTTAATTTAACCATTGTTTAGATGCTAGTAATGCTATCTGATGATTTTTCTTCTGTATGTGCATAGATGGAATGTAAAAGGAATAGCTTGAGTGATGAGCACTCTAGTTCTCACAGCCGTATATCGAAGAAACCGGAAAGCCATAAGAAATATGCTAATAAAGATGTCATGCCCCGGATGTGAACTTTGGACTGATGGGCTTATTTGTGCTTTTGAATTTGTTCGGGCCCATAAAAAAACAGTGAATTCAAAAGCTGATTCAAAGATCCTGTCAGATGGTGAATATTCAAAGACGAAAGTTCCAACCAATAGACTAAGTGAGGCTTCCTCCGGATTGGAAAGGAGCAGATTACATGGTTCTTTATCCTTCAATGAATTGCGAAGCAATCAGAATTTTTCTGTTGAAGAGAACAGGGATAGCCATGTGTTGCAATCAGGACTTGAGGGCAGTCATTGGGTACCTATTGGGTGGGCCAGAATTTCAGAACTTGTGCAAACAGGGCAAGTTGACGGTGAATGGGCTTCACAGCAGTTGGAACTAATGGATGATGAAGATGACATTACTGTTGCAGATTTAGCTGCCCCCTACTGGGAGCGCCCAGCAGGGCCCATATGGTGGTGCCATGTGGCTGCAGGTCATCCTTCTGTTGAGGCATGGCTCAACAGTGCTCAGTGGTTGCACCCTGCTGTCAGTTTAGCTTTGAGAGATGAAAGTCGACTCATTAGTGAGAGGATGAAATACCTTTTCTATGAGGTACGTAGGTTATTTTCATTTGAACATGCTAATGTCATAGGTATGTTGTATATATGCAAATAGAATATGTAAGCCCTAGAGTCTACATGGATCTAAGCCTAGGCATCCTGTGTGCAATGAATAGGAAATATTCTCTTGTTATTGTTATATTTTTAGTGGTGTGTGCATGTGTATTTTCTTTCTACGTGACCAGCTTATAACATATGGAATTTTTTTGGTCAAATGATCATGGACTTTGGTTTTATATGATTATTGATGATGCTTTCTTCTTGATCTAGGTCCCAGTTAGGGTTGCTGGAGGGCTGTTATTTGAACTCTTGGGACAATCAGCTGGTGATCCATTTGTTGATGAGGATGATATCCCCATTGTACTTAGGTCGTGGCAAGCAAAAAACTTCCTTATAACTGTTTTGCATGTAAAAGGACCAGTGTCAAACAATAATGTCCTGGGTATCACAGAAGTTCAGGTTGTTCATGGTTTGATGCTAAACTTATGATTTAATATGCATACTTCATTAAGATTGCGCATTATTACTGGTTCATACCTTTGGTGCTCTACTTTGGTTTAGGAGCTGCTTTTTATTGGAGGCTATAATGTACCAAGGACAGTTCATGAAGTCATTGCACATCTAGCTAGCCATCTTACTCGATGGGATGATAGGTAATGGTATATTCTATTAAGGCCTTCTTTTGGTAATGTTAGAACAAAACTAATCTACTTATCATAGAAACCTTAGAAAATCCTTGACAACATTTATCTATCTCCTTGCACTCAACAAACCCACAGCACGCCCTGTTTTGTTCATTGGCAAATTGATGACCACCCTTCATCTTGTGGTTCACTGCATCTCAAATCATCTTGCTTTCTATCTTCTACTAGGGGTCAAAAGCATGTATTAATATGTTGTACTAATGAATAGCCTTCCATGTTGTGGTTAACTGCATCCCTTCCATGTTGTATTACTGATGAGCAGGTAGTACATGTTACTTTTGGATCCAGAAAAGTTAAATTAATATGTTGTTGATGTTATTTTTTTTTTCTGTAAACAATTGTATCGGGTTTTAACTTGTATCGTACTTGTAGAAAGGAAATCTTTTCGCAATCTCATTATTTTATCTTATTACATTGCGGTGCTTAGAAATAGTTATTTTTATTGCAGTGAAATACAATACCAAAGTTAGTTTGTGCTGATAAATTCATCTACAGGAAAACATATTAATTGCATTCAAAGTAATCTCAACCTCTGAATAATCTACCCCATGAGAGAATATATATTACAATTTTGACACAAAAATTAGAAAAAGACTATGTTTTCAGCAATCTGAGTTTCACGACTTATGCTTCCCTTTTAATTCTTTCTATGTTATAGGCTATTTCGTAAGTCTATATATTGGGGCTGCAGATGAGATTGAATTGAAGTTTGTGAACAGGTTTTTTTTTTTTTCCTCTCTTTTTTCAATTTAGAAAATACAACAATTTCTCTGAAAGTGAATTGATTACTTTAAATGATGTACTTTCTAAGTAAGAAATAATTCTCTGTGATTAGGAGAAACCTTGAAGATATGAATCTTTTTGGCATTATTTTGAACCAGGAAATCAGAAGGTTATCAAGACAGGTATGTATTTACCTGCTACTCTTACTGCAGAACTATCATCAGTTTATCAACTAATTATGATTAGACTATTCACAATTTTTGTGACTCATGACTGTGATAAGGGTGATGTCTTTCTCTGAGTGTGCCTTTTGGTTTCTCTCTCTCTTTTTTGTTGAGGGAAAATAGGTTGGGAATTTTGCAAAAATATGTGATTATAAAGGATTTAAACATGCAAACTGAGCTGTAGATCCTTCAGATTGCCAAAAGTAGGAGAAGATATTGGAATATGAAGGCATTTAGTATTTTTATATCCAAAATTCTATTAATACAAGTGCTTGTATTTGTCTCTTATGGTCAGATTAAATTGACAAGAGAAGATGGAATGATTGCAGAAAGGATACTAGTCATGATCCCATTGTTGTAACTGCTTAATTTGAATTTGTCCATTACTGAGACAGTTAATTTCTGATTTTGATGCCAGAGATTATAGAGATATACATCATGCACACTGATGTGCATGTTTTATGCTGAATGAGTAGTTTTGTTTATTGGGATATACTATCCACTCAACTGTGATGATACACAGTTTCCTCCATTCTTTAATGGAGAAATCCTCTTCCAACCTCCTTGGACTCTGTTAATTATAATATTTATCACATTGAAACTCCTCTATTTCTTTCATGTTTGAAGGTCCATGAAGTTCTCTACCAGGCTAAAGTTCCCATTTTCATTTTTCTTTCATGTTCCTTAAGAATGTATGTCTTAAAATTTTCACTTGCCATTGCAGGTTATCAGAGTAAAATGGTCACTCCATGCAAGAGGAGGAAATCGTATTTGAGCTTCTCCAACATTTGAGAGGAAATGTAGCTAGACGCCTGTTAGAAGGAATAAGAAAGAGTACGAGGGAAATGATTGAGGAGCAAGAAGCAGTACGTGGCCGCTTGTTTACAATTCAAGATGTTATGCAAAGCACTGTTCGTGCATGGTTGCAGGTTTGTACAAAAAATAAAATAAAATTACAATCTGTCTGGATATCTTAATCTTTCTAAGCTAACCATATATCTTGGTTGATCCTTTTGGTTTGGCATTCAGGACAGAAGCCTTCGAGTAACCCATAATTTGGCTGTTTTTGGAGGCTGTGGCGTTGTCCTTACTATCATCACTGGGCTTTTCGGAATCAATGTTGATGGAATCCCTGGAGCAGAGAACACACCATATGCATTTGGATTGTTCACAGCGATACTGTTCTTCATCGGAGTTGTACTAATTGCAGTCGGCTTACTTTATCTGGGCTTGAAAAAACCCATCACCTGAAGAGCAGGTTGAAGTTAGGAAGTTAGAGCTTCAAGAGTTGGTGAAGACATTTCAGCACGAGGCAGAGATGCCATGCCCAAGTTCATAAACATTCTCGGAATAATTTGACGCCAACTGCTGGAGAGATCATTCCACGAGATGCAGATTACATTCTCATCCAGTGAAGGATTAGTATTCCAACTAATTTGTCCAAGGCCCTTCTCTTCTGTTTTTCACATTTACATATTCTTGTTTAACTTTTCTGGAAAATTAAAATATAGCCTTAACATCTTAATGTGCCCGAGAAATCATGAAGATATTGTGTAAATTGCAAGAACTCTGTTTATAAACAATCTTATGGGTTAAAAATCAAACCTACTTCTAATAAAATATCACTGCCGGCAATGGTGTTAAAATAAATCAACTACTACAACATTATTTTATGCAACAACTCATGGTGTGTTGAAAAAAAAAATTAAAGGCAATTCTCATATATAGAATCTCCAAATGTCTGAAAACATTTTTGATCTCCCTCATAATTTCTGTCCTCTGTGTTTAATGTTCAAAATGATACAAGTTTACATGATAAAATTGTTCAAATGTGAAAATGCCAGCAAATCTCCGACGGGGACTAGCACTCCAAACAGCACAAATAGCAGCATCATCCACTAACATTAAGAAAAGAAACATTTGAACATGCTTATCAGCCAGTGAATCAAGTATGGTAAAACTGGAAAAAGAAAAACAAAATGGAGGACCCAGCATTCTCTTCTGGTCTAAAGTGAAATCATTACTTGAGAAGGGATCTTGTTAAATGTTCCCGGGCAGTTGCCAATGCTTGACTAATTGTCTGCAAAAACGTATATAGGAAATCACAAATAAAACATGGCAGCAATAATTATCCCCTTTTTTTACTATGTTAATAATTTCTTTCAAGGAGAAAGGGAGTTTGACAAAGGAGACCGAAGTGTAATTATTACCTGCTCAGACAAAGGAGAAAGGGGGTTTGTTTTACTATTTTGATAATTTCTTTCAAAGACACAGGAGGTTTGGACAAAGGAGACCAAAGTATGATTACCTGCTCAGACAAAGGAGCACCAGCATCCACACTATGGCTAGCAACCTTTCCCGCAATGACATTTGCATCAGTTTCCAGAATGATACTGCACAGCATAGTGCAAAAATTTTGGAGTAAGAAGATAAGGGAATGAGTGATGGGAAAGAGTGAAAATACCCTAACAAACTCTGCAAGTATAATCATCCCAATGGTCAATCTTCAAGATGAATAAACTAAAACGTTTCCTTCAGGAGGAAAATTAATACTACTGTTTTAAGTTATTAAAAATAAAATTTATTTCATGTATTTTACAAACTTTGTATCAGCAGATAATATAACATCACATGCAAGTATGACTGAGTCCGGACGGTTAAAAGAGTGAATATTCATGCAAAGAAATTGGTTAACAACTAAGAAAATAAGTAGTGTGTCACATACCCTCCATCAACAATTTCATCAAGGCACAACAAAATGAGATCTAAGTTCTCAAGAGCCTCCTTCTTGTCAACATTGCCTCTGGAACAAGGAATAGTTAAGAATAGATGTTAAAAATTGATAATACTTGAATACAAAATCTTAATTCATATACAGACAGAATAAATGATAGCAAGGACAATGCAATAACCTAAGGAGGAGGCCAACTGCATCGAAAAATCCCTGAAGAACTGTGGCCAAGATCAGCTCATTTTCATCTTCACCCCCAGTAACAAAAAAGTGAAGATCTTGAACAAACTTGTAAACAACAATGTTGCCCTCAAACATAGCTATCTCCGCTGTATACGTAGAAGTAACAGCATGTTAATGTCGAAATCATAAAATTCAAAGGTTGAAAGATAAACCGCAATATTGTCCATTCAAACCATAAAACCTAATGGAAAATCAAAATTTAAGAACATGGTTAAGAAAGAGATGTCCTTCAAATCAAAATTCAATGATGAGCTGACATTAAACATTTTGAACTCTCTAACGTGAAGATATTCCAACCAACATAAAGGAAACCCAAACAATGCACTGTCACGTGTCAATTATACAATAGTATACACAAAGGATATACATATCCTTCGTTTATTTCAAATGTTTGTCAAGAGGCATAAAAATACAAAAGCCAATTACTACATACCATAGACTAATATTGTGAAATACACGTATACTAGGAGATATAAACAGATGAGAAGAATAGGCTAATACATACATTCATAAATACACTAGACAGAAGACACAATTGGAGCAAAGTGTCTTCATCAAGAAACCAAATGTAAATAGTTAACCTTCAGTGCGGGCATTTGTTTTCTGGGTCTTGGTAAACACAGCTTTCTCATAAGTTTCCTTGGCCACATTGGTTGGCCAGTCATTTGAGTAATACTTGACTGCTACACGTTTCCCTTCAGAATCCAGAAGTAGGATATTCTTTACTGATGGACATGTCTCCTGGAAAACACATTCAATTGTCTCTTCAACTTTGGAATCATTTTCATATCAATTTGACTCAAATCTTGACCATGTAAACATGACAGGGTAATACTAACAACCACTTGCATAATACTAACAAACAACATTCTTAAACAACTGAGATCTGATCACGGTTAGCAATTCACAATGTCGGCTTGATCATACTACCAACTATGGGCAAACTCAAATTTTCTGCTCATACAAATTTGCATGAGTTAATAAGATCCCAAAGTATGCAAACAATCAATAGTTAATCTAAACAAAACCCAATCTTGTTAGGAGCATCAAAATCAGTTCTTTTAAGGGACATACAAGATCTACAATGTCTAGTAGACAAAAACTTGGGATCTTCCTTAAATTTCCTACGGGACTTTGAAATGAAAAACAAAGCAAACCCAATTCATATTAAAGATAAAAAAGTTAGATCTCCAAGATAAACGTAAAAACCGAAGCATAACAAACTAGATCTTACAAAATTAAACAAAAACAATAAACATTACAGTAAACACTGTAAACAAACATCGAGAAAGAAATCAAGAAACTAACCATGTTTGCTGCTCAAAGAAACTTTGCAGTTTCAAAGTTAATTTCGAGCGTTAAGAGTCCGGAGAGTGAAGAGAGTTGAAACAAAGAAGACGAATTACGCAACTGGCATAAAACTATTAAGACCGAGCGAATACTAAAATGAGGAAAAACGAAGACCTAAAAAATAATGCTTTCTACAATACATGATGAGAAATAGCAACAGTTTTAAAGATTTTATAATATTAGCCAAAATATATTACGATGGGACCAAAATACCCTCCTCGTTCACGTACTAGAACGCAACCGCTAACCATTAAGCAGACACGTTTGTTTGGTAACGACAACATCGTAGCAATTTTCTCTCAAAGTTGAACCCATGATTCGGTTGTTTCATCCTCACTTCATCTGTCTCTCTAAACCTCAGGTACTCAACTACGTTCTCTCTCTCTTTAACAATTTGATAGTGATTATTATTATTATTATTATTTTTGCAGGCGCCGCTGGCATCACTGTTTGAAACCTTGTTTGCGTCTCATGGACGGTAATTCCCTGCCTTATCCATATGTATCCTTGCTTTATATTTATTGGGCTGGAAATTTGAGTCAATTTTTATCAAAACGGGGTCCTCCATTTTTCTTTTTACTGGTTTTGAATGTTACTTTATGATTTTGTGTTCCAACACCAATCTGAGTGTGCACGTGTGTTTGAGGATATTTGTTTGGGATTGTTGTATTATTCATTCATTTGTTTGATTGCTTTTTAGTATAAGATTGATGCCTTGAAAACTTGCAGAATCACATCTTGACAAAAGGGAGGATTTTGAGGTGGAATTCAAATGAACAGTTGGGAGTTATCTAAAATCTTTTAGTTCCATTGGGAATAGGCTCTTGACTTTTGTTGCTAAGATATGTCTGGGTTGGTTTCTGAAGTCTTAACTTTCTACTTATGTTCACTCCCAAGTGATTGCCACCTCAATGGAACAGTATTTCCATTCCATGTTATAGAGGTTTATTGTATTCGTTGCAAAATAAGATTTTGTTTATCTTGGCTTACTATCTAACTCGGTCTCTACTGACCTTATGCTCGGTGCTGATGCTGCACTATTTCCTTTGAAGAAGATGATTCATGTTTAACTTTCCTCATTTTTTCCCCCTTTTGTACAGTTTAGTTGATTTAGTCGTTCCCTTATTTTTATACTTTTTTCTTGAGAATTCTATCATATGAATGAAGACAAATATTCCTATGTACATACAGCTCCAGTACTCAAGTAACTGGGATAGTTCAGAATCATGTGGGATTGTTACCAAATAGGAACTCACTGTATGGATTTAGAACCTTTTGCACTAGCGATAGCGAAGGTGCGTGATGACCTCCTACACTGGATAATATGATTGTAATTGTGCACAGAACTTATATATATAAATTATTGTCCAATTGAGTATTCATCACCACTGAAATGCAAATTATGCAATGAAACTGGAGTTTGGTCCTGGTATTTGGTGATTGTGTGCATTTATAGAAACATATTATTGTATTTTTTAAATTACTTTTCTGGCCTTGTTAGATTTGTCGACCAAAAAGTGTGTGCCATGCAACTCAAAGGATATACGTCCCATGGCTGAAGAAAGTGCCCGGCATTTAATTCCCAAGGTCTAATTTGATACATTTTGTTTCTATCTTCAAAATTCTGTGAATCCATTTGTCATAGCTGTTAAACATTATATAGGTGGAAGGATGGGATTTGGTGAATGAGGGTGGTATTTTGAAGCTGAATCAATCATGGAAAGTGAAGAGTTTCACCAAAGGGTTGGAGTTATTTACGCTTGTAGCAGATGTTGCTGAAGCAGAAGGTATTTTACACCTTGTTTATGACTCGTTGATCTTCAAAACATATTTAGCAGACGTATAGTGTCTACTTCGTTTGTCTGTGTGTGTGTATATATGTTTTGAATTCACTTTGATAAGCATCAATATTGTGGTCTATGTAGGTCATCATCCGGATCTCCATCTTGTTGGATGGAACAATGTAAAAATTGAGATGTGGACACATGCAGTTGGTAAGAGTTGTTAATTAAATACTGTTTTCTCTCTCTATCCTTCTTCTTTTTTGGTTCTTTTGTTAAGGGCCTGCAGTTTTGGTTTCACATAACATGTTTACTTTGTACAAAGTTTCATGTGAGGTTTGCTAATCTCTTTCATTTCCTATACATTTGTTTAAAGAAATAATGCAGACATTTTTTTTTGTCTCTCACATTCTGCATATGTGCAGGTGGACTGACAGAAAATGACTTCATACTTGCTGCCAAGATCAATGCGCTTGATCTTCACCACTTACTGAGGAAAAAGGTTTCTGCCTGAAACATTATAATTGATCACGCTGGCTTTGTAAAACATTATGAAGGATCCCCACGTGTTAATAGTTGTGCTATGTTGATGCTTGTTGAGAGCGACTGGTAGCAAGTATCTTTGTTTTTCTCTTATCATAATGTTTGAACCTGAATAACTATGATGATGGTTTTGATTGCTTTTCCCGTAAGGATTTGAACTTCTTTTCCGTTTGAGGATTTTGCGTTGTTGGGTGACAGTGCAATTATCGAACTCATATGCCCATGTCAGGGGATCCACGGTTTCTCTCTGATGGGGAGACACATGTAGGAAAGCAGTTGTTTGTTGCCTTGCCAGTAGTGGAACTTGATTACTGTCTGGCATCAGTTCTGGTCTCATTGACATTGGTCTTCTTTTTTCACAGATTTTATACAAGATCTATCCTAACCAACGCCAAAACTTGAATTACTTCAGGCATCAGGCATCTTCTCAGTTTAGTATGGCTTAAAATTTCCATAAATTGTAGGTCTCTCATCCAATATTTGAGTTAAAATAAAGTATCGTAATTATCAGTAAGGTTGCGGGCACTGGGCTCTTCATTAAAAGGGAAAGGAGCAAAAGCGGTTACCTGTTTGCAGAGAAAAATATGAATGGGAAAGGCATTTTGTTCTCTCTGCTTTCCTTCCGTGGTAGATTTCCCCCGTGTCTTGCTTTTTAACATGCTTTGGAATCCGAAGGCTTTTTGGCCTTTAGCTTTTGGCCACCATATGCACATACCTGTTCTTTCAACAATTATCTTAACGTGTATTTGTTTGCCAACCAGAAAGCATGATTCTTCCCCATACTTATTTGTAAAGAATTAATTGGAATTACATACCAGGATCAAAAGTTTGAAATTCCAATGACATACTGTAAAATAAGATCAAAACAAATTATAGCAATCTTCACAGCTCTGTTCTCCCTAGATCCCTTATGATGGATGATACATCCTACCTCTTTGTTACCAATGGTTTTTCAGTTCTACAATCTTTACAACTTCAATAACCTGCTATTAACCTAATCGACAAGTAGAACATATGTATATATGCTTGCTTCCTTGTCCATGGTGAGGGCCTCCATCTTCAGCAGGGAAATTGAATCCTCAACAGGTGCCATTTAAGCAGCTCAGAACCCAAAAAATCTCAGACATTAACACCTGAAAAAGACAATAGGAAGGTGCTGTGATGTGGAAGTAAAGCACTGCTAAACATTCAAATTACGGAACTTCACTGGAAACAATCAAACCATCCTAGTCATAACTACTTGCTAGCAAAATAACCAAAAAGTTTGATAACAATGTAATAGAATAAACAGTGTGGGATATTTAACTTATTATATTAGCCAAGTAGCTAAGCTGTATGATGTGATATTTATTACCAATTCATACTATTGGTTGGATGCTTCACTTAAAAAGATAGTCTTAATTTTCACCAATTTAGATTACTTCCTAGTGTTAGCTAGTAGCCCCAGAGATTTTTAAGATTTACACCTATGCAGAAATAGCTAGTTGCAAACTTTAATCCAAGCATAGCTACTTCTTCTAATGGTAAAAGACAATAATATGCGGAAGATTTTTAAGTGTTAACAAGACGAACCCGAAGGATTGTCATTAGTATTACGTTTAGGCCCCAAAGTATGAAAGTTGATTGCATGGAAGGTCTAGCCAAGTGACAGAATGAGAGATAGATCTGGGCAACAATTGCAGCTGGACTGTGGTTTTCATGAATTTTCCAATGATTTGCTAATAGAACATTGCATATTATGCCCTATACAACCGAGATATGGTCTATTCACAGACGTAGGCATGAGTGCACCTGGGTAAATGTGAAGAAATTGAATGAAAATTAAAGGGCAACAGCTAAAACTGCAATAGAACACACAATTGTCATGGCACATAGTAGGGGAAGGAAAATCTCAGCTTCAGTGCTCAAAATACTGAATTTACAACAGTTCACTTCAACTACTGGGGCAATGCTGTTGGCAATTAGCCTAACACTTTTCAACCCAGATCACTACAAACCACCACAAAATCTTGCAATAAGAAAGAATGGAATATCAGTTCATATTTTTTTGACCCGCCCCTATGCTAATTAAGCAAAATTTGCTATCAACTTCAAACTTGCAGATCTAATTCATACACTTCCTTATTTCAGAACCGGCAAGAATACAGCAAGTAAAGGTATAATGCAACAAAACAAAATAATTCACCAATATACCTGAAATTCAATACTTGAATCTCATTTCGAGACAGGCTTCTGCAATAAGGCAGTTAAGTAAACTTCGCCATTTTTCGAATTAGTCTTATTAGCTGTCGCCCACTTCACCTTCTTGTAACCCAATTTCCCAATCAACGGTCCATAAACCTGCTCAAGATCCGACCCTTTACTGAAGAAACGATCCAACCACAAGTATCCTCCTCCTCTCAAAACCCTATCAACATCATAAAACAAAAACTCCATCATTGTTACAGGTATCCACCTATTGACAGCGTGCCCGCATCGAACAAGATCAAGTACCCCATCAAACACAGGCAATCTTTGCTGCAATGGTACGTGCAGCGGCACTAGCCCTCTGAAAGCGGCTGCCTCACTGTAAGGTGCGCCGAGATTCATAGTTGTTGTCACTATAGTAATGTTATAAAGTTTCATTCTTGCAGCAAAAGAACCAGTAGCACCACCGACATCAATCCCAAGTCTTATAACAGAGTTAGCGGATTTAGCTAACTGTAGTAGCTGCGGAACTGGGAGATCAAGCTCAGACTTGAAAGCTAAGAATGATGAACTTTTTTCACTAGGCAAAATCAAACCCAAGATTCGGGCTTTTCTGAACTAGACAAGAAAAGCTTTTGCAATTGTACTTAGTCCAGATGACATTAGAGTCAGGGAAGAGAAGAAGGAAATGGGTTGGTAGCCAGAGAAGATGAAGGTTTAGCCGGGGTCCTCGAAAAGCAACGGCGGCGAGGAAGAGGATGACAACCGTGGAGAATAAGAGTTTCCTGAAGATCAGTATCATGTGGGCAAAGAGAAAATGGAGTGTAGTTCATGTAACGATGAAGAAGGTCGGGATGGTTGTGACAAGAAGAAGCAATGGGGGAAAGATGAGAGTAAAGAAGGAGATCTTGAGGAATAGTAGTGGTGGGTATGGAAGTAGTAGTAGTGGTGGCAGCATTGGTAGCAGGGTGGTGGCGCGTGAGGTGGTTAATGGTGGCGCGTATGGTTTGCAATTGATGTAGAAGGTGGTCAGGAACTGCTTGATGGGATGGGGGTTTAGGGGATTGGAGGAAAGTGGTGGAGGAAAGGTGGTAAAGGGAAAGAATATTGGTAGCCACCATAGCCAAGAGCAGAACCAAGTTCAAGCCCATGGTGAAACCCATTTGGCTTCTTTGGTTCTGTTTCCTTGATCTAAATAGTAGTTGAGTCGCTTACTTCTTTCTTGTCTTTGGTTTCGGAGCTTTAAAGGCTTAAGCTTTTTTGCTTTGCTTTGTTTTGACTAATTAGCAGGTGAGTCACACTCTCTAATCTTCTTGCGGTAGCGTGATTTTGATTCTATGCGTGTGAGTTTAGATTTGAGACTTGAGTTGGGTGAGCCTTGGCCGTTGACTTAGATTAGTGGGTCCTTGGAGTTATGGTTTTGATGGAAGTCTAGATTTTGTTTGGATCTAAAGAGAAAAAAAGCTTGTTGCAACTTGCATCGATCGGTAATTAAAGAATTTTAATATGACTAAAAAATTATTTATTTTATATCCTTATCAGTCCCTTGACTGTTGCTCCCTTCTTTCAGTGGTAGTAAAATTAAGCGGAGACTGGAGGCACGTGAACTGAGGAAAATTTGATATAAAAGACTACAATTATGTTAAAATAATAATTCTTTATTCGCTTTTTTCTTATAAATACTTCAGTAACTGTGTTTAAATAATTACAAATAAATTTGACTGGCCGAAAAAATAAAGGTATGCTTTAAAAAATAATAACATTGGGATCCTTAGTTGTTTAAAAATTTTCAAGTGAGGATGTACTTTGTCTACTTGTATCAAATAAGTCCGATCCTAGTGAAATAACTAAAATACCGCACGGCGCACATTATGATGTCAGAACAGAATAATAACACCTAAATCCTTTTGCTTTTCTATAAATAAGGATATATAGTCGCCTATTTGAATTAATAAGCTCTCGAATATTTTTTTATTAAAAAAAAAATTCATTTATTAGAAAGGGATAATCCGGTAACTTCAGATGAAATATCTTACACTCGAATGACATGATTTTGATATATTATAACTATTTTTGCTAAACTGTGAGTACTTAAGTTACAATTTCTTAGAACACGCTGCCCATCTCTTAAGCAGGGATAAAGTGTGTACTCAGTGCGGACTTCTTTGATATAAATTACCCTTTTATCTGTGACAATTTAAATATTAAGGGATCGAAGGTCAAAAAGGATAATTTCGTCCTTCCAAATTACAATTTGGGATCATGGACTTGTTTGATACAAAATAGAAAACTATATTTTTATTTGAAACCTCGTAAAAATACAAGAGCCCATGTGCAATTACTAGAAAATAAGGGTCCCACAAAAATTATCGGGCTAAAGGGATGGCATCCGACAAACGCTAAGTCCTGTCACAGGATACACGTTCGTAAAGAGGAGGAGAAGGAGGAGATCGCATCATCAAACGAAGCAGAAAGATAGTTAGACAGCGTTTGCTAATCCATCCAATCAAATGGTACGTTTTTCTTTCTTTCTTTTTTTTTTGTTATGTATTAGTATATTTTTCTCTTTAGACAAACAGCCGTTAGGGTTTTATTTAGTTTCTGTTTAATTCGATTAGCTGAAGAATGTGTAAATTATTATGTAAAATCGGGTCTTTCTGATATTCTATGTTGCATTCGCTTTTGTATTGGTCTAATTCGTTTCTGATTCAGCTGGTGTTGCATTATTTCAGACTCAGTTACACTTTAATTGGTTAATCTGAAGGCAAAAATTTTAGTCTTTTGTTCTTTTGAGAAATTATATGAATTTTTGTTTGTTTGGTGTGTAATTTTAGTTTTGAAGGTAATGAATTATTTTGCATATATCTAAGGAAAGTAGATTTTAAGAAAAATTGAAGGGGGGATCTTGTTTTCTTGTAAGGATGCCCTTGCTCTTACAGGAGTTTACAAGTTTGTGATTGCTTTCACCTAGCACATTGCATAAGCTGTTGAAAAAATGTATTTTTACTTTTTAAGTTTGAAGTATAATTGCTTTGCTTGTGGAAAACTTTAAGAGTCAGATTTTATTTTTTGCATGTTAGAAAATCCCTGAAATGAGTTCTTTAGACTTGTGTCTGTCACTAGAAAGTGGCAAAGTTCTGGTGATCCAAGTTATCAAAAGATGTGAGTCATGTTTTGGGGCATGCCCAACTTTGTATTGCCCCATTGATGCATACATTTTGTTATGGAAGTAATTTCAGTGATAGTTTTTGGGCTTCATCTATTGCAATCTCATGAAGCTTTGGTACTTAGAGCAATTCTTTTTCTCCTTTTCAAGGTTTTTAAATTCCATGATTAGCCTCTATGTGGATTTCTTCTATTTGTTGATCTATTTCACTATCCCTGGTTTTTCTGGAGTTTGAATTTTCTTCTATTTGTTGTTTAGGCTGATCCTGAATTAGAAGCAATTAGACAAAGAAGAATGCAAGAGCTCATGGCTCAGCATGGCATGGTAATTGATCACTTGCTAGTTTTTCTTTTAGTTTCAATATTCTTCTTTGACAATTCACTAAAGAAGTGCTATTGCATGTATTTCCTTTTAAGTTGATGAAGCTAATAAAATCTTGTCTGTATACAGGGCAGTCAACAAAATTCTGAGCAGCAGAAAGATCAGGAAGATGCCAAGAGGTGAGTTTTTTAATCTGTATGCCGATGTATTCTTTGTGGTTGTGGGATTTTACATTGGGGATTTGTTAAATCTATTTCTATAAGTCCAATCATTGATCCTAAGATTTGAGTGATTATTTAGGGAGGCAGATGAACGGAGGCAAATGATGCTTAGCCAGATTTTGTCATCTGAGGCACGTGAAAGACGTAAGTATTTTGAGCTTTTATCTTACTGAACTGGGTTGTACAACTTGTCCTTCCTTGTGCTGCAACAAGGAATTTGAATGCCAAGTTTAGTATAGAAGAGTGCCATGATAATTTTTCATTGAGAAGAGTTGGATAGCAAATGTGAAGATCTAGGATAGTTGATATGCTCATCAGATTCTTGCAAAATTAGAAGATGGAAGATATTTCCATAAAATAAAAAGTTGTTGCGAAATTTTAAATTAAATCAGCAGTTCAACGAAGGGCTGAATATTGAAACTTTAAGGTGTTAGTCTTGGCCCAGCAAGTATGAATGAACTTTATCAAGATTTTAGGTTAGAGCCAGCTTGTGTGCACGGGCATATGCACAAAATAAAGAGTACTTTATAATCATTGCAGAAATGATCTCCTTGCATTTCAGAAGTGGGCAGTCATAGAGCACCTGGAAAAATTAGAATAAATGCACTTACGCTATTAAATATCAACTTTATCCTTCTTTCTGTAGCATAAATTGTTGGCGCCATATGTTTTCCAATGCTAATGGCCATATGGACAGTTGCTCGAATTGCTTTGGTGAAACCTGAGAAGGCTAGAGGAGTTGAAGATATTATACTGAGAGCAGCTCAAATGGGTCAGATAGCTGAGAAGGTATAACCTTTCATTTAATTCCTACTTGGTTGTTGTATGCAGAACAGTGTTATTTAAAACTCCATTGATTTGGAGCGTAAGCATAATCATGCTCTCCTGATGTCTTATTATTTGCAGGTTTCTGAAGAGAGGCTCATATCATTGCTGGAACAGATTAACACTCAAACCACCAAACAGACCAAAGTCACTGTAAGTAATCTCCCAAAATCATCACCATCCATCAAATGCTTGCTTGCTTGCATATAGTATTATCATGGTTTGGTCTTCTCCTCACCATTCTCCCCCAATATTTCAGATCCAGAGGCGCCGGAGTGTGCTGGAAGATGATGATTAGCTATGATGTGAACTTGTGTGTTAAAATGCTTCTGTCGGGTGTAAAATGATCTGCAACATTTTCTGTCTTGAGTCTACCTACATGCTTTACATTATCTATTCCAATGCACATGGAAGAGCAACTTTTTCTATAGTTATGTAAGGTCGACTTTCTAGTAAATTAAAACTCCATAGGTATTGAATTTGCCATTTCATACATGCACACCATAAGAAAAAAAAATTGATTTTATTGGAATATCTGTTGTTGCATCACAACTTAATTAAGAGAGATGCGGCCACGTTGCGATTCTTACGTTTGGTTCCATTTCCATATTATTAAATATGGCAATTATTACAAGGTTGTCCTTTTGGACCGAATCTGATATCAATTATTGAAAGTTTGTATAATTGTGATGTAAGTTTATTATTTTATTTACTTACGGGCCCAACTGTCTACAACCTTACCTTGGTTGACTTCTGAGTGCCGAGTGCTGTCAATCGGAGCAATTAATTAATTAATTAATTTTTCCTTCTAAATTGGAAATACTATTAAAATAATTGGGAAAATTTCTGTTTGTCTGTTGGATATGGAACAAAAATTTGGGGTGATAGACATTAATATTGAACTATAAATGTAGTGTTTTTATGTTTTCAGTAACATAACCTTGGGGATATGATTTCTTATACAAGCTCTAATTTTATATTTAAAGTATTATGATCCGAGATCAAACCTCAGACGTTCTGTCACCTATACCGTAGTGAATATTGCTAATTGAAATAATTAGTATTTATTTAATTTTACTACCCACTTAAATTAAAATTCTCTTAATATTACTTGTTAAATTTTTTACGTTATTTGTCTGTATTTGCAGCCGTTCTTTAAATATTATGTTACATGTTTACATAAAAAGAAATATATTTTTCGTTTTATACCTATTAAGTATGTAATCACTTAAAATAACTAAAATACTCTCCAGTATCACTCTGAACATTGATAGATTTAGATTTAGGGTAAGTGGTCATTTCAATTTCAATCAGCGATATTGAGGACCTATTTGATACAAATGAGATACGTCCTTTTCGTGAACACCTAAAAATACGTAGTAAACAATTATGTTCACAACAACTTCACATGCCTTGTGCGACGCCACGAATGCAGTCATCGATCACATATTTTCTCTCCACGCGCTACCAACAGGGGCGTGTTCGTGCACATTCCGCATCAACAAAAAACCAGAACTTCTAGTCCGATTTTAGCATTTTCCATCCTTCGATTGTGTAAAGTAGCACTGTTTCAACTGCTTGCGGTTTACTAGGCTTCCAAACCCATGACCGAATCAAAACTCTTTCGTATATATATATATATATGTATATGTATGTATATGCACGGTATTCTTAATTTGATCCCTTCAAATGCACTTTCTCACCCCTGGCAAGCACTTCCAAAAAAAACTGTCACCATCTTCTCATCCATATTTTCAGTACCAATTTTTCGTTTCTTCTTTGAAACTTGACAAAACTTTCATTTTATTTCGTTTTGTTTCTTTTTGTTTCTCCTGCCACCTACTTTCTGGTCTCTCTGCAAAGCTAGTTCTTCAAAATCACTAATTGGTGTGGAGGCTGTTTCTTTTTGTGACCTTAAGCGGTTTTCCGGCGGACCCAGATGGATAAGGAACCTCTTTTGTCGTATTTGAGTCCGAGGAGGAAACCTACAGCTCCGGCACCTCTGTTTCCTCTTCCGGAAGAAGGAGAAATCTCCGTTCCTATTCCGTTAACCCCGTCTGAACTTAAAGATAGGCTCATTTTTGGACCTTCTCCTTCTCCCAGTGAAACTTCTCCTATTGTTGATGCCTTAACTCTTTCAGTCTCATCACCAAAAACATCTTCTTCTAATTTATTTTCTCGGGAATCTCCTCAACAATCCATGATTCCAGATTCAGTGTTATTTCCTCAACAGCAGCAGCAGCAACAGTCTTCACAACTGCAATCACCTCAATCTTGGTTGGTTGATTCAAACTACCCATTTTTCAAGAGCAATCTTCACAGGTCGAAAACAGCACCTGCTATGGCTGTGATCAATGATTTGAAGCATCGTGAGGTGCCCAAGCCACAATTGGGTTCCCAATCTATTGTTAGGCAAGCTGTCGTGCTTTTGGTGTTATATTTGTCATTGGGTGTGATTATCTATTGGTTTAATCGCGATAATTTTTCTGCTAATGAGACTCACCCAGTTGTTGATGCTTTATATTTTTGTATTGTTACAATGTGCACAATTGGGTATGGTGACATTACACCAAATACTGCGGCAACTAAATTGTTTTCTATATTGTTTGTGTTGGTCGGATTTGGTTTTATTGATATTTTGCTTACTGGGATGGTTAGTTATGTGCTTGATTTGCAAGAGAATTATTTGTTGAGAACTATTAAGAACGGTGGTGAGAAGGAGACCCCAGGATCGTATATAGTTGATGTGAAAAAAGGGAGGATGAGGATAAGAATGAAGGTGGCTTTGGCACTAGGTGTTGTGGTTCTTTGTATTGGAGTTGGTGTCACTGTGATGCATTTTGTTGAGAATCTTGGCTGGTTGGATTCCTTTTATCTTTCAGTTATGTCAGTCACTACAGTAGGATATGGTGACAGAGCATTTAAGTCAATGACTGGTCGAATTTTTGCTTGCATTTGGTTGCTTGTATCAACACTCGCAGTTGCTCGTGCATTTCTCTATCTCGCCGAGGCCAGGGTAGATAAAAGGCATAGGAGGATGGCAAAATGGGTGCTTGGTCATGATATGACTGTGGCTGAGTTTCTTGCTGCGGATATTGACAACAATGGTTTTGTAAGGTATGCGATAATTTTATCATTGAATACTCTAATTGTGCATTTTCATCTTGTTGATACTTTTGGGGTTGTTGGGCTCGAAGGTCAATTTTAAGCATACCTCCTAAAAACTTATCCTAGCAGTTGCACGATCTTGGTAAATTTCTTTCCGATGTGCCAGAGTTAGTAAAATTCTATGTGTCACAATTATTGAATGTATTGTATTGTATGTGTCATGCTGTGTGTCATACTATATATCAGGATGTGATGGATAATCACAATTATTTTACTTATGTGAACCATGTATTCATAAATGTGTAGTTGATGCCTCTGAAGTAGTTAACATTAATTTTAATATGGGATGACATTTTGGCTCAGTAAGAAATTTTCCAAGGCAGAGTTGTTTTCAGCACTCAGTTAGGTGATTGGAAGTACTTGATCCAGTTGTAAAGGTCTTATTGCATTTGCTCGCTTGTGATGTGCATTTAAAATTGGTGGGGACTCCTCCCTGTCCTTTTACTATTAAGAGTGGTTAAGGGCTTGTCACAAATAATTTTAAATATCAATTTCCCCTGTAAGTTATAGGTATGCAGTCCTTTTAACAGTGTGCTGTGCAATTGTCGAACAATTTGGCATGGTTGGAAGGAGAACTAAATCTATGCTCTAATACTGTGTGAAAGCCTTCAATTAGTAGAAATTCTCACTCTTTTGGACCACAAAATAAAGTCCCAAAGATTTATGTTAATGGGACTAGATGGTTTAGATTGGATGTAAACCTTCAACTACTTATTTCATTCTTTCTTTAGCATTTTTTGTAATTTATGGGTTCTTTCTGGCTTGTACTACATGGCCTTTTTAAGCTGTTACTATACATTTAAAGGATTTGACAGTGTATTTAAGGACTTAAACTCTGCATTTCAGTGCTGAGATTGCAATGCTTCTAACATTTCCTCTTCCCCCTTTAGGATTCTCTTTTCAGTTTTGCTGCTTTTGTTAAACTTCTTGGTTTTGTGTGTATCACATATGCTGCCCATTTCCGTTTTATTTTTTCTGATATCATCTGTTGATTGTACATTGAACTAGAGTACAATTATTATGCATAGAAGTTGGGGTGCATATTTATTTCTAGCAAGTCATATTTCAGCCATCAATTATTGTAGGGACTGAAACTTATCATCTGAAGCTGTGTTAGGTTGGGTTACCGAAGTGCTGGCATCTTTTAGTAAATCAACTGTGACCAAAGCGGTGTTAGGTTACTTTACCTGGCAGATACTGCCCATTTTTGCCTACTGTCCTGGATTTGGCATAGACCGTAGAGTCTGTATCTTGGTTCACATTCTTTTCTAGGATTTATAATTTTTTATCTAATTTCTTTTAGCTATGTCATATGAATCCAATAAAAAGTGGACTGGTTTTCTGTATTTCTGATGGTTTTGTTGCAGTAAGTCAGAGTATGTGATATACAAGCTCAAGGAGATGGGAAAGGTATCTGAAAATGATATTCTGCAGATATCTAAGAAGTTTGATCGGCTGGACACTGGCAACTGTGGGAAGATAACTCTTGCGGATCTCATGGAGGGTCACCAATGACATACCAATATCCTTTGCTTTAATAAGCCCTATGCGTTATCCAATTGTAAATTGAAGAGAAGGTAAGGGTAGTGTTCAACTTGCGCACTCGAATGATGTTTTTGTAAACTTCGATGCCCGATCCATAGATTCCCAATGCATACAAATGACGGAGCAGTTTGTGAATCCGAATGTGCACAATGCACACAGTTCCCAGTGGTTCGAGTGGATGAACGACCGTATCAGTTGGGGGAATAGATGAATTTGCGCAAATATTTTGCTAGCGTAGACAAATTAGTTTCATTCTTTCATAAATGAAGGATAAAGACTTGAGTTATATGTGTGTGTTTTCTAGCTCGGCAGAGTGTAATTCATTGTAAATTGCATAAATTTGAACTCTCTTATATCTTAGATGTTATATGAAATACGTATTTCCCAAGTGTTGGGGGCTTTGTAAATCCTGAGCAATTCTTCTATTTGAGCCTGGGTGTAACTGAATAAGGTCGTGGTGAATGGGTTACCTGATGAAGGGGTAACTGAAAAACAAGAAATAGAGAAAAGTTATTGTGTGTCAATCTGAAGGCATCCATGCATTTGTGATTTAGCAAGGGGTGCTTGCCTTGCATAATTTGCGGAATAAACATCCAAGCTTTTTCCTGAAGTTATGAATTTAAAGCAAACTTTCTGGATTCGGTGAACTTTGTCCTCAAATTACGATGAAAGATGTCCTTCTTCACCTCTTTCATTTCCATGAAAGTTACGCCCACCGAAAGTTTACATAATTACTATTACTATTGGGTTAATCTTGCCTAAACAAAGCATTTAAATCTAAATTAGACAAACTTTTACTCGTTCTCACAAGTCTGAAAATTTGAGGATCCCATCCCATGCCTTGAACCTTGGTGGTGGCTTTAAATCTTTTTTAATGATTCGCAATAGTAATGAAGTAAAAGAGTTTGTACAGCACCTCAATCAATCATTAGCTATTTACCATAATTCCTTTTTTTTTTTTATGGGAAATCGAGACTGTTTTTGTGTGAGATTGACTGGGTCTGCAGGGGGCGGGGGCGACGACGGTCTGGTCTCTAAGCAATTGATTACAGAATGAATGTCAAGAGAAGAGCACAGCTAGCTCGAGTCAATAATCTCATCTCCTGTTGTTAATAATAATAATAATAATAATGACAGTTGGCGACTGACTCTGTTAAAGGATTAACAATCATCATATTCATTTGGTAAAAACATACATGAATATGATATGGATATGGATATGGATATGAATATGATTATGATTATGATTCCACACCGCGTATAAAAACTAAAAGGTCAATAGAAAAACAAAAGATCTTTATATTTATTTATGTGTGAATATTGATTATCCCTGATATTTTGATGATTTGATCTTGATCGAAATAATTAAATACTTCTCATAATTACGCTTAATTTAATAATTAATTTGCAGTTACAGGATGATCATGAGAATATATATGTATATATATTTGCAAGCTTGCTCTTTTTCTCAAAAGTAACAAAATCAAACCCAACTCAACTCCTTTCCCAATCTTAATCTATCATCCTAAGTATCATTCAGTGAACTTAGATCATTGTTCAACCAAAAAGTTATCCCAACCCCACCACCACTTTCAGATTCGTTATACATTTATAATTCTCAATTTCTAAATTACATTTTACAAGATTAAAAAAGAATTGGGCAATACGACAATAAGAAGATAAGACAACTTTGATTTTTCAATAAGGCACTTTTTCAGTCTAGGAAACATTTTCCGATTATACATTATATTATATTATCTATCCCCCCAATTCAAGCTGCCTTTAATTTTCTTTATGGTAATTTTTTTTCTTTTTTACATGATTTAACCCGTGATTAATAACGAAGAGTGACATTAATTATTAGATGGTATTATTCCACTGAAAATTAAACGTGAAAGTGCAGATTGAGTCAGTTTGCGTGTCTTTTTTAATGCTGTCAACATAAAATAACAATTGAAGAATAATCTTTCGTAGCACAGGAAAACTTTTGAATTCAAGAACCCCCCCCCAAAAAAAAAAATGACATTCTTCTTCTTCTTCTTCTTCTTCGGTGATTTTGACTGGATGGTCTCGTCTTAATAATTGAGCTTATGGCGTTTACTCAGCATTTCAAAAGCATTCTCTAGTCAACTCAACTCCTCGTGTATCGTTTTGTTAGTACCACTATTAATTAATTCATTTGCAAACCCTTTCTTTTAATAAAATTTTATTTTATTTTTTATAGTTCCATCCTCGTAAACAATTCTATATGTGATGTGATACATGCATCTTTCTTTATTTAAGAAATCTTAATCTTACTTTTTACATTATCATTTTTTTTTACCGTGAAATGGTGGGGAAAGGTATAAAAAGTTAATCAAATTGGTAAGAAATAAAAGATCTTCCAGTAATTAATTTAATTAGCTGGTGGATTGACCGAGTCAAAAGAATTTATCAAACGGTTCATATTCCTTTCACATTTGAAACTTGTAACCAGGACTGGGGGAGAGTAAGAAACAAGTCATACAACTTTCATTTTTGCAAATAAATTAATTTTGTATTTATAAATAAATAAATAAATTACCTCAAAACCTTTGCGACTTTCCAAAGTGCGGTACATGTTGAATTCTGATTGGTGAATGCTGAAATTATTAAAAAAATTAATAGAATGCGAAACAAATTCACGGTGAAAAGGACTGATGATATTACATATTTATTTATTTTTTCTTTTTTATATTTCTTGGGTTGTAAATTTTGAATGAGAATTCAAAAATACTCTATTTTTTAAAGGGGTTGCTTTCAAATGATTGATTGATATTTTACTTTCTAAATAGCAAGTTTTGAACTTGAGAATTGAGTGACTCACTTATTCATTAATTAATCAAAAACTTGTATAAACAAATTTGTTATTCATAAATAAATAAACTAATTAATCAAAGACTCATTAGTGGAAAAATACCTAATAAAAATCAAACGAAAGATTATTTTTAGACTCGTATATAAAATAACGAAATGATCATCCCAATTGTAAACTCTATATTTTTGCTTCTTAACTAAATTACACATATTTATAAAACAAATACCTATCTTTAATTTAAAAATATTAATAAATATTCAATTTTACTCAGCAATTAATACTATATTTTAATATATATATATATATGTATGCCAAAATTCAAAATAGGTTGCTTGCGTTGCCAATATAAACGTGAAAATATGCAAACGCAATTGACATTGCACCTTAAAAGCTTTTCTTTTCTCTTGATCATATATCTTTTGGTTTGCCAAACAAGAACGTGAATATTGATATTTTAACCTATTTATTACATTAATTTTAGAATCTAGTTCTTAAAAAAATTAACCTAATAATTAATTTTTTTGAAAATTTAATTAATAGAAACAAATAATTGATAGCAATAATTATTCATGAATAGAGTGTCAACATCCAAAGATTCTTTTTTCAGTGTACACACCTAACAAAAAACCTACCCTCTTTTTGAATTGATTAAGACATTGTGAATTGATAATACTAACATTAACCATTTTAATTTCTTGCACATATAATTAATGATCAAGTCAACAATTTCATGCCGTTTGGTTAATTCAAAAAACCCTAGCTAATTATATATCTTCAAAAGTCATCCCCAATAAGCAATCAACAGAACTCTTCACAAGAATTGAACTGATATGTATGTAACATAGATAGCACCATACATTTTCTTTCATTGGTCTCTACATAATGCTTTATCTTTTCATATTATCCAATCAATATACATTGGGGTAGCATTCTAGATTAGATGTCGCATTCTAACTTATACTTTATTAGGTTTTATTTTACGTAATAAATTAATTATTTCCATGATACATACATGATGCATTAATAGACTTCTTTTCACGTCACATCTTATTTAAATATTTTTTTATAAAAAATTATTAAACACTATGGTTTGATATCATGATATATATATATATATATATTAACTATTTAATAATACTGTTAATTAAATAAAAAAAAACGCATTCAAATACTAAACACTAATTTTTATAAAAAAAATTGAATTTAATATTACAAAAAAGGACAAACAATTGAATAAAAAAAAGGTTTTGAAATTTGTAACCCAACAAGCAAACAACCAACAATTTAAGAAGGTAGGTAGATGTCATAATTCAAGTGGGTAATATGGACCTATTACTACATATGCTAGAATAAATGTGAACAACACACACACACACACACACATATACATATAAAGAGTGGTCAGTCAATTAATCTATAACTTAGTCAATTGATTTTATATAAATATATAATTAAAAAATTAACAACGTAATCTAAGCTATGTTTTTTATTTAATTATTTACCATAAAGTACTATTTCAACTATGTATGCATGACAAGTAGTACCTCTAATGCAAACATTTAGCCTTAATTAACGGCGATGGCTTTTACCATTTTGCACTATTGCTTTTCCATTTCAATTAAAAATCAATGCCCCATAATTGTGTTACGATTTCAATTAAGTGTATATTTACAATTATGTAGTGTTTAACGTAAAATTAACATTCTCTTGATCGAATTGACATGTTTTATGTCACAAAACTCGGAAATAAATTTATAACAGGTTTTATATTAAAAAAAAATGACAGTATTTGTTTTATTTTAAATTTGGAGTATTGTATATTTGATCTTTAATATAGAGTATATATAGAACATCTTTTTTTTTCGTAATAAAAACAAAAAGGGATTAATAAACAGTGCATGTCAAAAAGAATATATAAAACAAACTAAATTGGTGACAATATGATGAGAAAAAGATCGGCAAGAATATATGAAGTTTGATTTTTCAAAACTTTGATGTTGTTTGACCAATTCTGTCACAAGTGGTCCTTTATTTACAAACGTTTTTAATTAAAATTTTCTTGTCATTTGATGATCAATGCTTATGAATTTTATATATTCTGTTTGACTGTATCATTGTTAATTATTAGTGTATGCTTGCTTATATTTCTTCCAATTTGCCGTTGAATTGATTCGAATCAATACATATATAGTGGCCAGGAATTGACGGGGAAATTTCCATTAAAAAAGAGTAATCGAAACAATAAAATGTTTGTTTTTTCTTTTTTTACATCTGTTCTTGGGAATTAACTTCTGCTGTTATCCATCCAATAGAACAAATTGGCCGTGTTAATTAACTCAACAAACTTGTATTTAATCATCATCAATTCTTTTTACTCTCTAACAATTTTTGCCACCCAAAATTAAATGAAAAGCATTCACAAACAACTTGAATATTACGTTTTCTCAATCACATTAATTAATTTTAAATCTATCTTTTATTGTATTAAAAGAATATTTATACATTATAAATTACTATTAACAATCTTAATTATTTCAGTGAATGAATATTGCTGTAACAATATAACATTGTTTCGCTGAAATTCTTATTTAAATTTGTATTTTTGTAAAATAGGAACCTTGGAGTCGAATAGTAAAATAAATAATTTTTATTTTTTTGGGGGGTTTAATTATAATTTGAAACTATTGAAAACTCATTAAATTACGGCAAATATGGATGGAAAGATTTGAAAAAAAGAATTCGGTGTGCAGATGAGATTGGGACCTCAAAGTGTGAGACCAAAAAGTTAAGCATAAATCCATAGAAATATAAGAAGATGATGACGTGGGCAAGGCATAAGCAAAGCAAAGTAAAGTAAAGTAAAGCAAAGCAAAGAGGTTCATGTAAGAAAGCCGCTAAAGGTCTCCCACGTGCCAGATGAAGTTGTCGGCTACGGTCAAATGCCGGTGCCAGTATTAACACGTGTAAGCCTGATACACAGAAACAGTAAAGTTTGAAAGTTTGACCAACTCCTATCACTTCCAATTCAATTTCATCATCATAGCTCGTAAAAGGCATATATCCTGACTCACTGACTATTACCCGTTACTTGTAGTCTTCGCTGACTTCTTATCTCTTTTGTATTTATTCATAATATTTTTTATTATTTTTTTTCTAAAAAAATTATATGAATTTAAAATTTTACCCTTCAATTGGGGGTAGTCTGATTACTTCTTGGTCTTCAGATGTTAGTGTCTTATCGTTAGTAGTATAAGTAGACTATGCTCCTCTTTAACTGTAAAAAATTTGGTCCTAGAGTGGGGGAAGAAATTTGAGAAAGAAAAAGGGTTAATTTATAAATTACGAGTTAAATTAACATTTTCTATTGTCTAGAGTGGGGGAAGGAGAGGGGTGTTGGTTGATAATGGGAGTAGGATAACGAGGATTGGAAATGTTTCCGTAAGAGAAGCCACTTTATGGTCTTCTAATTGGAAGGAGGGTATTCTTTTGTGTCAACTTTTTCTCTTTATAAAGTGGTGTAACAAAAGTCTCATTCAAAGCTGAAGACTTTCTCCCATTCTATATATATAAAAAACTCAAACAGCATAAATAAATATATATATATATATATATATATATATATATATATCTATCTATCTATCTCTATATCTATACATACATACTTGCAATTAAAAGTCTAAAACAAAACTAAGACTTCACACCACATCAAATTTGCTGCCTTCCTCTCTCTCTTCCTCTTCTTCTTCTTCTTCTTCTTCCATGTCTAATGAACCTGGAAACCTTTACTTTCGTTCTCTATTTCATGATAATCAACATGGTGATACTACTGGAACCAGCGTGCCTGTTTCCGTTGCTGGTTCATCTCCAGATTACAATCCACAACAGTTTGATCCTTCACAGATGAGCTATACCGACTGCTTGCATGGATTTATGGACTATAATTCTCTCGAAAAAGCGTTCGGCATGTCACCTTCTTCATCCGAAGTCTTTTCTTCCATTGAAGGTAATCAGAAACAGGTTATTAGTCCCGGAGAACTCGGTGGTGGTAGTGAAAATAACATGGGGACGACTCCAAACTCTTCCATCTCTTCTTCCTCAACTGAAGCTGGCGCTGAAGAAGATTCTGGCAAGAGTAAGAAAGATTTGCAACCAAAAGGGTCAGAAGATGGAGGAGACAGCTCTAAGAAAATGTAAGTACTCTTACTTAGTTTCCTTTAACATTGGTTGAAACAACCTCTGTGGTTGATTATTCTGATGATCATATATCACAGAAGCAAAGCAAAGAATAAGAAAGGAGAGAAGAGGCAGAAAGAGCCACGATTTGCTTTCATGACAAAAAGTGAAGTTGATCATCTTGAAGATGGATACAGATGGAGAAAATATGGACAAAAAGCTGTGAAGAATAGTCCTTATCCAAGGTAAGTTTGTCGACTTTACACGCAATAATAAAGCATACCGGTCATATGCACATACAGTAAAAAAACTATTCAGAGTTTTGATCTGATAAGTAATTAATTTGCTTTTGATCGTGTTGCAGAAGTTATTACAGGTGCACTACACAGAAATGCACTGTGAAGAAACGAGTGGAGAGATCATTTCAGGACCCATCAATTGTGATCACAACATACGAAGGGCAACATAATCACCCAATTCCCACAACCCTGAGAGGAAACTCCGCAGGAATGTTTCAGCCGTCTTCTATGCTGACGCCGGCGATGCCCATGAATCTCTCAAGCTTTCCTCAAGAATGGTTAGGTAATAACTATATGAGTTCCATTCACAACCAAGTTTCTGGTGCAGCGGGTTCTAACTATATGCATCTTCATCAACAAAATGTTAACCCTCTTGATCATCATCATCATCATCATCAGCAATATTATCATCATCAACAGCTTCCTGATTATGGACTTCTGCAAGACATAGTTCCTTCCATGTTTAAAAGAGAGCCATGAAGTGTTGATTATATAATTATATAGCCTTCTCTGCTAGCTGCATATCATCTTTTGTAGATATACTCGATTACTAGGCAACTTAGTTTTATATTCTAACCTTAATTTGTCATCTTTTTATCTCAAAGAGCAAACTTCAAATTCGATGTGGAATTGAAATTGTTTTTCCCCCCCTTGAATTAGAGGTTTATTAGCTTGCACTGCTGTATCTTTGAGAGGAATTTTAGTTTCTATAATGGGAGAGAGTGACGATGAAGAGAAAAGAATACCTAATGTTAAGAAGATTGCAAGCTTGTACTATGGAAGTTTATTATATAGAATCCCTGATATACATGGGATTTGTTTTATCATTTATGAAGAATATTTTGCTAGCTAGCTACCTTTTATCTATCTATTTTTTTCTTTATTTTTTCAATTTCTTAATTTGATCTCTAATGAATCGAATGAGCTAGGTTAAACATTGAAGAAATTATATGATGCGACTTTGAATTTTGAAAACAATAATAATTTTTAATTTGTTTCCAAAAGCATGAAAAATGATTTTTATATGGAGCTTAATTAATTAATTTTTTTGTAGGATATATAGTACTGGTGGGCTAAGCTCAGTCAGATTGTCTGAATATTAATTTATTTGCAATATGAATCAAGAGAATGAAATGCAGATATTTTTGACTATTTTTGGTACTTAAATTGTGACCATTTTGAGTTTTTCAACTTTCAAAACTCATGAAATTAAAAAGGCAAACAAAAAGTTGGCTTGAAATTCTGAATGAAACTATCCCCGAATTTCCTTCCAAATCATGTGTAATTATTAATATATATACATATATATTAAGAATTCACTAAAATCAACATTTGTACACAAAATATATATAATGATTTAGCATCAAGTTGCAATTATTTATTCTCAAATTGTTAATTATTATGTACAAATCCGCATTTCATATTTTAGTAGATTAAATAATTATTTTTTTGAATGTGTTTATAATTAAAATGGACCCAAAATTGGATCCGTAGGGCTAAAAAAATAAAAAATAAAAAGAGAATGATAGGATTTGATCGCTTTTGTATGATCTCATGTCTTCATTATCTTATGCTTCTATGCTTAATTTTATTAATACATGCATCTAATCATATCCAAAACTTAATTAAAATGAATAAATTAACTGTATACTTATTATATAATGTAAATTATACATACATCATCAATAATTGGAGCCCAATAAAAAATTGAATACGCAAACTTAGATATACAGAAGTACGTACTATTTGGGATATATTATAAGGTACACAACTTTCTAAGGAAAATACTACGACCATGATTATGAATGAAGGAGTTCAACTTCTTATCCTTGAACTGATTAATAATAAATAAACACATGAATGAATCATGTACTAATATATATATAATTTGGTTAAATGGTGGATAAATTATTGGTTTAAGTCATTATCAAAATCACCTAACGAAACTGAAAAGGATATCGTAGCCCGGGAAACGGAGAGGTAGATAGATTTTTGCCGGGAGAATCAAGTAATTTGCCAAACTAATATTTCCTTTTGCACTCCACTCCTTCTTAACTTTAATTATTTGAATTCTCTTTCTTCTTCTTCTTTCTTTTTTTTTTTTTAAATGGAGTTTGTTAATTTGGATAGATTTATGTTTGAAAATTCAGTTAATTAACCATTGACAAATTGTTTTTAAGAAAGTAACTAATTATCAAAGTTTTTATCGACTTTGATACATAAATTTATTAATTGATTATGCAACTCTTTCTTACGAAAATAAAAAAGAATAAATTTAGGAAATATAATGGCCTCTGTTGATGCGCGAATTTTGCAAACCTTACATCATCACAAAAAGAGAAAATAGATGTCTCGAGGTGGTCAAATGACTCGAGTTAAATGTGCACTCCCAAGCCAAACCAAGGTTTCAAATCACCAAAAATTACCAGAAACTTTAATGTTCAAACGCTCACATCACCTTATTGTCAAAGCACTTTGCCTTCCGATCACCTCCCAACTTTAGGTCTTTTTCCGATGACTCCGAAACTTTTTAAGACCTTATGAGTGTCAATACACCTACTGTCTGTTTCTCAAATAATCACTCAGCCCATTTTCATTCACACTCGAACACTCTCAACCCAAGTATTCTGCCGAGTTAGTTCGTAACTTCCTGCAAGATAGAGAAGAGCTCAAATTGGAGCCGCCTCTTCGGTGACCATTCTCTGATGTCTAAGTTAGCTTTAAGTTAGAGAGAAAATGGCGAGAGCTTAGGTATATCCCTCTAAATAAAGGAGAAAATCAAATATATGCCAATGTGGTGAGGATAAAACATATGGAGGTGGTCAAAGCCAAGTCAGGGGTCAAGAGAGAGAAGTTTCAAAGGGATAAATATAGTATTCTTTTATGAGTTTTTGTGTACATAGAGTTTTTGGATATGAAGGTTGTGTATGTGTTGATGGAAGAAAAGAAAAAATCCTTCTTGGAAAGATGACTTCTTCTTTCTTAGGAAATATAGTGACTAATGACTTGTCCTTTACAAAAATAAGAAAATATCTTTTTATGTGAAATAAAAGAATACTCAAACCTAATTTGATGATTTGCATTGTCTTAATTTTAGGGTTTTTACCTTCACACATGTTCTTTCCTTATTGAGTCTTGGTGGCCTATGTCAAATGCCATGTGGTAAGCTAAGATAGATGGACTTTATCTTATCCAAACTCAATGAACACGTATCAATTTTTTATTGGCCAAGGAGATTGCTCAGTACCTTAATGGATAGGTAGTGTAACCGTATTTGACCAGTTGGTATACGGTCCCCTACTTGGGTTCTGAACGGTCCTCTACTTGGGCTTTAAATGGTCACTACTTGAACTCTGCATAGTGCTTGCCTCCTACTGATCTTGCTGGCAACCTGGCTGTTGCCATGACCAAAGGTTATTTGCTTTACAAAATATTTTATTGTGCCACTCAATGACTATTTTAGAGGCGTTAGGAGGCAGGCTCTCGTGCAGTTGGGTGCCTGGACAGTTGGACATTCCACCTCGTTTATTTATGTATGCTACAATATATAGCTACGCTTATTGCACGCGCTATAGTATATAATTGATTTTTTTCACATGTGCCACAATATATAGCCATATAAGCATTTTCACATATGCCACGATATATAGTTGTTTGGATTTTTTCACACGTGCTACGGTATACGGTTACGTGGGCATTCCCACTCGTGTCACAGTATATGGTTATGTGGAGCATTATCAACAAATGACGAATACTTTGGCGATATATAGCGGGGAGCCCAGCTCAATGTGAGTTTTATCTAACCGCTCAAATAATGAATATTCTGGCGATACTTAGCGGAGAGCCCAACTCAAGGTAGGTCTTACTTAGCAGCATATGAGCATGGTTCATTTTTTGTTCTGCTTTGAGATAAGTACGAGGTGGGTCGCTTTATAATGTGCGACCTGAATTTTTGTAGATCTATTTTCTATTATGTGTCCAGTTATTTTCTCACAATAACCACGGACTGAGGTGTTTGTATTTTATTTTTTAAGTAAGATAAAATTATCAAAGTTTGTGATTTTACACGGTATATGGTCACGTGGACATTCACATTCATGCCACGGTATATTATTATGTTGGGCATTATCTAACAAATGACGAATACTTTGACAATATATAACAGAGAGCTCAGCTCAATGTGAGTTTTACCTAACAGTTCAAATGATGAATATTCTAGCGATATTTAGTAGGAAGCTCAGCTCAAGGTGGGTTTTACCTAACTGTATATGAACAAGGCTTGTTTCTCGTCCTACCTTGAGGTGGGCCCGAGGTGGATCGTCCCGTAATGTACTGACGTGGATTTTTGTAGACTTATTTTTAATCATGTGTCCAGTTATATTTTTTCTCACAATAATTCCGAGCCGAGATATTTATATTTTGTTTTTTAAGTGAGGTAAAATTATCAAAGTCATGATTTTATAGATAATATTAAAAATAATATTTGAACTTAAATAAATAAAAAATTACGTAATTGTTTTTTGCTAAATTCTGAAACTTCTCATAAATTTTATCAATTACTGCACAGAATTAATACTGCCCAATAATCCGTCTGTATACCCACATAAATAAAAGAAAAATTGATAAATGTATATGAGCAGAAAAGAAAATAAAGGACATAATTATCAGATTTTAAACTGGGCCAAAATAATGATCATCATATTAAGCTTCATAAACCAAAAATGAAACCAGTAATATAATATAAATACAAAGAGTTAATTATAATGATTACTATAAAATTGGAAAATTATTGTTTTTATATGTTCTGTCTGTTTATATGTCACGGTCCCCTTTTACCAAAATATTACTCTTTCTTCTCAATTACCATTATTAAATAATAAAAATGTTTTAAATAAATGATTAGGTGATTTCTTTATCTACACTCCTTAATTAGTTAATTATGTGATTTAGCTGGATCACAAATCGTCTACCTTAACACGTGCTGTCATCTCTTACGTCAGCTAATAATTTTCAATAATGTATTCAAAAATCAACGGTTCTGATCAACGTTCGTACAATGTTGAATTGACTGTTCATCAACTTTGTTAGTCATTCATAAATTGAATAATAACATCCGAGTCCCAAGTTTGTATACTATCATAAATATATATATAAAGGTTCCATTTAATCAAATAAGTCTCTCACCTTACCTGTAGCTTAAAGACGAGATTATCCTTACGATGTTGGGTTGATAAACCGAATTATCCGTGCACACTGAAGGCTATTTCAAGATCCATTTGAAATAAATAGAAAATATATATCTTTGTACGTGAAATGTTAAGATCTAGGAACCTAAATGTTATTATCCCTGATAACTGCAGATTACAATCAAACTTCACTCCTGCGAGTCAATGATTCCTATTTCTTTATTCTTTGTTAAAACCCGTACATTTCCGTCGTCAATAATTTTCGCTACGTTTTTTATTACACATCTAAATTTTTATTAATTTTTTAAAGTTAAAAAATGTTGTTAAATTTATATTTACATATCTATAAAGCTGGAGACAAAAAGGAAACAAAAATTGCATGAATTAATTTTAGGAGTAATTAATTACAATAATGATAAAATATTAAATAACAATAAATATAATAAATAATTTTGTAGTGAAATCGAGTGTTTCAAAAGGAAAGCAAAAGAGCCAACCAAAAACCAAAATCCAACAGCAACAACCACCATCGACCGTTTGGAGAAGAGGAGAGCAAAGAGTAGTGAAAACGACGCGTCGTCCAACATTTTCTCTCTTCTTTAAGCAAACTCATTGTCTTCTTCACTTCGGATCTCTGCTTCCTTCTTAGCTATCTATTATTATTACGCTTTTGAGTTAGGGTTAAATTCAACTCGTATTTGTGAGCATGTCATAGAGATTACTCCCTCACCACGCCTCTCCTTTCTCCTTCTTCTGGTACTTCCATTTCTTGTGTTATTTCTAGTCTATCGATCTGGAATTCAGATTTTTTTACAATTTCATTTATGTTTTAATTGTTGCGTGTTCTGGCGTTGTTTGTAACATGCATTTGTTCTTTTTTTTTTCCTGCAGTTTTTCGGATCCAAAAATGGTGGTTTACGGGCCAATCACGCCTGGACAGGTATGGTTATGTCATAATCCCTTAGCGTTGTTCGATTTCTGCTAATCTCAATTGAATGCTTCAGAAATTTTCAATTCAATGTATTATATTAGCTTTAGATCTTTTAAATGCAATAAAATTTGATGTTTTTGCAGATATTGTTTCGTTTTTATTGATAATTTTTGCTGATTAAATTACTATTTACCTAGTCACAATAATGGAACTCGAGGAATCTGTGAGTGAAGCAACTCGTACGCATTGGCATAATGAGACTGTTTAGAGTTCGTAGAAAGAGCTAACTTCTAGCTTAATATGAATATTTTAAACTAATTTTTTTTATTTTAGTAGGAAATATGATTTTATTTCCTCTGTTAAGTCAGCTGATGGTGTTTCTGTATATATTGTTTAATTTTAATTGTTTTCTTTGTCTTCAATTTTCTTTTGATCTGAATGAAGATTAGCTGATGTATATAATGAAGCTTTTTGTTGCTTGTCTCAGGTGTCATTTTTGCTTGGAATTATCCCAGTATTTGTTGCATGGATATACTCAGAGTTGTTAGAATATAAGAAATTTTCTTCTCATTCAAAAGTGTAAGTTTCTTCCTCGAGCAGAAACACTGTGGACTTAATGGATTGGGCTAGTTTCTTATATTTGGATTTATCAAATGAAAATCCACTTGCTTGTGTTTGCCTGGTGCATGATGATGAAAATATATTTCTTTCTATGTGGAAAAGTATTGCTCAATTCCCGAGCAGTTTGGTCAGAGATGTGCACTAAATGGATTTTGTTTTTCTTTTTTTAACTTGAAATAAGTACTTTTGATCTTGTGATGTGTGTTTGTGTGCAAATATTTATGCCAATGAGATAATGCATTGACTTGTATGTTTGGAGAAGAACGGAAAAAAGTAGAGTCTAGACTGGGGAACAGCATAAATATTTTCTAATGCTGAGTGAGTTCCCTGGTTGCAGCCATTCAGATACCAATCTGGTTGAACTGGATAAGGAGACTATCAAGGAAGATGACCGTGCTGTTTTGCTGGAAGGAGGGCTTACGAGATCAGCTTCTGCTAGGCTGCATAGTTCATCCATCAAAATAAACTTGATTAGGTCACTTCCCCTGATATGCAAAATTATGAGTTCCATTATGATTGTTGTCTTGAAGTCTTTCTTACCTTCTTCACATCTTGATCTTCTAGGTTTATGACTATGGATGATATTTTCTTACTGGAAAATCGAGCCACTTTGAGAGCAATGTAAGTCATATGACTCTGTAGAAGGGATCCATCTCTGGTTGCTCTTTGCTTCATCTTTATAAACTTATTATATGCTGTAGGGCGGAGTTCGGGGCAATTATGTTTTATTTCTATATATGTGACCGTACTGATTTACTGGGAAATACTACAAAGGTACATTCAGCCTGTTCCTTGATTATTTATTTTGTTTCATTCATGATTTCATTTCTGATGGCTTTGATTAAAATTTTGCACACATGTATAACTATTCAAGGTTTCCTTGCAGGGCTTCCATTCCCCAGTTAAATTTGAAACATGTCTTGTGGATCTGATATAATTTTTCCTCCTTCATGTGGTTTTTCTTTGACAGAACTACAATCGCGACCTTTTCCTCTTTCTCTACATTCTTCTTGTCATAGTTTCAGCTATGACTTCTTTGAAGAAACATAATGACAAATCTCCATTCTCTGGAAAGACAATACTGTACCTTAATCGGTATCAGACTGAGGAGTGGAAAGGATGGATGCAGGCAAGTATTTCTTGATAGAATTCATAACTGATAAACAAATGAAGCCTTTATGTAACCTTGAGCAGGTTGGAACAGAAAATATTTTTGTGTTTGTGTTGCTTTTCTTGTTCTGCATTTATTTTGAACTGTGGTGATGTCCATTTTTATCTGCGTTCTTGTATATCAGGGTATAGTCACTTTGCTATATATTTTCATCTGAGTGCAGCAGGCATTCTCTTGATGTCGATGCTTTTCACGTTATTTAGACAGCAGAAAACACAGGATTCAAATTAACACATAATTACTTTTGTTCTTTTTGTAAATGCACTGTAATTTTGAGAAAACTATATGAAGAAATTGTAATTATATTGGTTTCCATTGGTCAAAAACATTATCTTACAATATCTTGTTGGATGTCTTGGATCGCTTGTGTCCACTGCTTTGCTCTGTTTATCAACTACATGATATGTTCAATGTGAATGATGACTTTGAATAGTTTCACAGCTTTATTGCAATCGTTTTGTGTTTGGCAGGTCCTGTTTTTAATGTATCATTACTTTGCTGCAACTGAAATATACAACGCAATACGTGTCTTTATTGCTGCATATGTTTGGATGACTGGTTTTGGAAACTTTTCCTACTATTATATCCGGAAGGATTTTAGCCTTGCACGGTTTGCTCAGGTGATTACTTTTATGATTGAGTATTACATCATCTAACCTTTATGGTTATGACTTGTTTCTTTCTAAATATTAAAAATCTAAAATGCTTATGAATCTTTATTATTTGATGCAGATGATGTGGCGGCTAAATTTCTTTGTGGCATTTTGCTGTATTGTTCTTAACAATGACTATATGCTGTACTATATCTGCCCAATGCACACGCTTTTCACCATAATGGTGTATGGAGCTGTTGGTATTTTTAACAAGTACAATGAGATAGGATCAGTGATGATTGTGAAGATTCTTGCATGCTTTCTTGTGGTCATCCTGATTTGGGAAATTCCTGGAGTTTTTGAAATCATATGGCGTCCATTTTCATTCCTACTTGGTCAGTATTCTAGCATATACTATAGTGCACTCAATTTTTCACCTGAAGTTTTACTTTAACGAGCTTGAATGTCTGGAAATTTTGATTGTCTTTATGGCCTTCATCACCTCTCTGCATACCCACTGCATGAAGTTTAACAGATTTTCTTGATGATACTTCTTTTTTGCCAGAGAAACTTTGAATTTGGTTAATTCAAGTTGAATCCAATGAAAACATTCTATCTGACTTGGATGTCCTGGATATGTTTAATATTTTGGCAGGATATACTGATCCTGCGAAACCGGATCTCTCTCGACTGCATGAGTGGCACTTTAGATCTGGACTTGATCGCTATATATGGATCATTGGAATGATATATGCCTATTATCACCCCACGGTAACTACCTAAATCTTGTGTGGTCTTGGGTTTTTGTTATTCCCTTTTTTGTCCTGGCAACTAATTACTAAATCCTTAAATGTTTGAATATGTTAGGTTGAGAAATGGATGGAGAAATTGGAGGAATCTGAAACCAAGAAGAAACTCTCAATCAAATCAGGCATTGTGACAATTGCTCTATTTGTAAGTTGCATGCCTTTATTACTACCGTCGTATTATTGTCTGTCATATTTTTTCAGTTTTGACGGTTTATTACATTTGGTTTATTTTTCATAGGTTGGTTACTTGTGGTATGAATGTATCTACAAGCTGGACAAAGTTACATACAACAAGTACCATCCATACACATCATGGATTCCTATCAGGTATGCATTTCTTTTTGTTTGGTGAAGCACTTATTATGGAGTTTATACAAGGTGGCTTATAGCAATAGTTGATCTCTTAGGATTCTAGTTTAATTTTTAACTTTGCTATGTTGTGATTGCAGTGTGTACATTTGTTTGCGAAATTTCACTCAGCAGCTGCGGTGTTTCTCTTTGACTCTCTTTGCGTATGTTCTTTATCCTTTATATTTAAATTATCTGACCTTGTTTTATGTTTAAATCTGATTATTTTGTTTGCTTAACTATTTACTTTCACTGTGTTTTGTGTTCTTTGTAATTGCATTACCTCATAATACTAGGTGGCTCGGCAAGATAACTTTGGAAACTTACATTTCGCAGTTCCATATCTGGTTGAGGTTTGTAGACCAATTTTCATTCTTTTGATTTTGGTTTAATACATGAATTTAAAGTAAATGTTTTTGGGTTCGTTGAAATTGTCGTGCTTCTATTGTACTTTAAAGCAAAAATAAAAAAATGTTTGGCAACACTAATGTTTAGTGGGACCCACTTTTTATCTTTTTTATTCCATTAATATCTGACATCTACAACTTCCAAACGAACACGTAGTACATCATCATTCATAAGTAGCCCTGGTTACCTTCATTCTCTATTAAGATGTACAGGAAAAGAACTTAATTCATAAGTATGGCAACGATTTTCCTTTTTTGGCACACACAAACGCAAAAATGCAGCATCAATTGAGCATGCTCTTGAAATTGCTCAGAAAGCAAAGATTTGACCTCCACTATAATTGTTACAAATGCTTTCTAACTTCTTATAAATCTGTGCAGATCAAACATGCCTAATGGACAGCCTAAGTGGCTTCTTTCCCTCATCCCAGAATACCCGTTGCTCAACTTCATGCTGATAACTGCCATTTATGTCTTGGTAAGTCAATATTTCTTGAATTTTTAATATTATAAGAGCCCATAGTTTTAACTAACCTTGTTTTCTTGTATTGTCCTGCCATCTTGACTTGCTTCTGCAGGTATCTCATCGACTTTTTGAATTAACCAATACACTCAAGTTAGCTTTTGTACCTACAAAAGACAACCGGCGGCTGCTGTGTAATTTTCTTGCTGCAGTTGCTATTTCTTTATGCTTGTATTGCATCTCACTCATTCTTCTCCAGATCCCTCATTGACCAGTAAGTCTCTGCGCCTAATTTACTTAATGGTTAATGCACTAAAATTATAATGAAGCATGTCATGTTATGCATGTATAATAACTTATGATGCAATTATTGATACAGGCCTTACAAATTAAGATCCAAATGAAATTTGTGTAGCGGTTTTCTGTTGGACATACAAAAACAAATATAGGTGGAGTGAAATAAGGGGACTGGGAAAATGTTGGTTGCAGATATCATTTATAAAGAAAATGTTTCCACAATTTTGAAGAAATATTGCCTCCGGCGCCAAGGCAAAGCCAAAATATCCAATTGGACATGGGGGAGACAGGCAAATGACAAGAAATTATTTTTTTTTTCTCTTATAATGTTGTGAATCTTAATATATCGATTCTTTTTTTTGGCCAATCAATGAAGAAAATGTAGGTTCATGTGATATAGATTTGTTGTCTGGCATCAAACGAGAACAAGGTTCAACACTAATGCAATTCCCTTTGTTACATATGTTGAACAATGGAAACCTGTGTACACAAACTGGACATTTTTCTTTGTAATGTATGATTTACTTCCAAATGCATCTTGGATTATATATGGAATGAACTCACCAGCTTGGCAGTTATTCCACCTTGTTAGTCAGCATGAACATGCATACGCATCAATAAAAAACTATCTTGAAGTGGCTAGTGTTGATCCCAACAGCGACAGCTAATTCAAGAATATGAAATGCATTTCAACCCCAAAGTCTTGACCCCCCATATGTTCATTTAACTTGTTGCATGGTTGAGAAAAAGATTGTTTGTGAGATACCAAGATGGGCATCTATATATGTAGTTGGAAAAGCAGAAAATATTCTTCAAACTCGTACATATTTTACTTTCATTTGCAAAGAGGTGAGAGATGAAAATCGGTTCGTTAAAACTTGTAGCTTCGGTAATTTAATATAACTTACGCCCCGGAAAGAAATGTGAAGGGAAAACAAAAGATGCTTGGATGCATGTAATTAGGACGGCAAACAAAATCGAATAAATTCCATGAATTAGACAGAAACCGACGTATTCACAAGAAAAACAACTAAGAGCGCGTTGTTTTTGTGGGGGACTCCAAGTTCAAGGCAAACGGATTGAATTCTTTATCCCCGAATAAATGCTCGCTTTCTTGCTTAATTGTATAAGCATCTTTTGAATGGCGATTCTTCTTCTTTTCTATAGAAATTGTAAAAGGAAAACGACGTGTCAGTTAAAGGCTCAAACTGCAACTCCCTTATATTGATAGCCAGCAGGATCGCATGTCGTTCATGAGTATTAAACACACACACTCTCTCTCAATTTGATCTTTTTAGGAACTGTTGCAACTGAAGTTTAACATGAGAGAAGCTCAAGAAGTACTGCAACTTCACAATCAAATCTTAGGTAAATGATGATCAACTGGCTTGGAATTTTGCTTTTCTTTTCTTGGTCACGAATAAATTGATCACTCTCTACCTATTTAAACCGTTGCCTTCAACATATAATTTGGTATCCATGTGGGTCATAAATTGATTCAAGGAATAGAAGCAATCTGTCATGTCATAGATGTGTAAGCTATGAAGCAAAAACAGTTATCGAGGTTCCAATTCCTATTCCAGGAGATAATTAATTCTTTTCCCTTTTTTCAGATACTTCTTAGGAGGAAAAATCTTGTAGCTAGTAAAAATCCTGCTCCAGAAGAAGAATTCCATTCCTGTTATTAGTATGCATTGATTTATTGGTGTTGCAATAATGGCTCATGAAAATTAGTTCTCAAGCTACCATAAGACAACCATGTGACAGGCAACTTATTAAAAATTACATTTATGAATACATTAGTGAAGTATTGCCACTCTATAATTAACTATAGTTACTGCAAAAATGAAAACTCTGTTTATTCTTGATGCCAGGCCAGGGAGCCAAAGAAGAAAACTCAGCTGATACAAATGTTAGCACTACATCAATATTGCCTGCCCAAAAGAGTTTGAATTGGTGGATCCGAGTGGCTATTTATTCACTGTTTCTCCTTGCTGGGCAGTCAGTGGCCACACTTCTTGGAAGATTATACTATGACAAAGGTGGAAACAGCAAATGGATGGCAGGACTTGTGCAACCTGGAGGCTTCCTAATTCTCTTTCCCTTGTATCTCTTTTCGCCCCATGAAAATCCTGCTACGAACAATCTTCATGAAAGACCACCATCAGTTTTAATTCTTGCATCAGCTTACACCTCAGTTGGCATACTTCTAGCAGCAGTCAGTATGATGTATTCACTCGGATACTTATATCTACCTGTCTCTACTTATTCCCTCATTTGTGCTTCCCAGTTGGGTTTCAATGCTTTCTTCTCCCTCTTCCTGAACTCCCTGAAGTTCACTCCTTTCATCATCAACTCTCTCGTCCTTCTCACCATCTCCTCAATCCTGTTAGTCTTTGAGGACGACTCCGCAGAATCAACTGAACTCGATAAAGCAAAGTATGCAATTGGGTTCATTTGCACCCTTGCAGCCTCGGCTGGATATGGCTTGATGCTTTCCCTAACACAATTTTTCTTGGAAAAAGTTGTCAAAAAAGAAACATTCAAGGTGATTCTGGATATGATAATCTACCCATCATTAGTCTCAACTTGTATTCTTGTTGCGGGACTTTTTGCTAGTGGGGAATGGAAGAGTTTGAATACAGAAATGGAAAATTTCAAATTGGGGAAAGTTTCCTACCTTATGACACTAATTTGGATAGCTGTTGGCTGGCAGGTTTTCTCCATTGGAGCAGTAGGATTGATTGCTGAGGTTTCTTCAGTTTTCTCCAATGTGATAAGTACTCTAGGTTTGCCTGTTGTTCCAGTGCTAGCTGTGGTATTTTTCCATGATAAAATGGACGGATTGAAAGCAATTTCCATGGTTTTGGCTATCTGGGGTTTTGTTTCTTATGTTTATCAGCATTATTTGGATGACTGTAAGTCCAAGATTGATGAAGATGGATCAACAACTCGAAGATTGGATGAAGAACGGGAGTTTCTGTAGATCATCTATAGGAATTAAAACTAATTAATCTTTTCAATACATGCACATGATACACGGCAGGATTTTAAGATCTCTACTCAACGAAAATGGCTTCTGGGGTTTACTCAGTGTTCAAAGATGTTCTTCAATTTCTAGCTCATGAAATTAGACGCGCGTTTTTAATAAATATATATGTAATTTTGTATGTATGTATGTAATGCAAAATGATCAATTTACAGAGCTTCATCGACGAACACTTCATTGGTTTACTTGTTTATTGATCCAATCGAGGTCACAACTTTATTCTCCAACTAAATCTGCAATACTTTAAAATTAGTCATAAACAAGAACAACTTTAATAAGATTATCCAATAAATACATAATAACTTTTATGAAATTCATTTGAACATAATACCTATAAACCAAAATTTTATAGAAAGCATACGTTGACTGAAACTTTAGAGTCGTGCAAAAAATCTCTGTGTTGGTTTGTTGTTTATATCTCAATCGCAATCAGTATCATTCATTTGCTTTCGTGATTAAATTTGATTCTTTGATTTGATGGATGAGTTAGCTTGCTATAGGATAGGAATAACAAATATCCCGTAGAGATACAGAGTACCCGTATTGACATGGACAAGGCTTATTTCGAAAAGTTCATGAAATCCCTCTTAGAATTATGGCAAGAGCAGAAGTAATGCTGGAATCTTATAGTTTGGTGTGACTTAGTATTGATAGAATCGATTTGAGCTTAGAACAAGGGACGAAGGACTCATGCACACAACCTTGGATTGGTTGGTTCAAACTTAATACTGATGTTTCAAGGAGGATGGCAGGGATTGGAACAATAATTTGAGATAAAAAAAGAAACATTATAGCAGCAGCAATCACGAATTCTCACTTCAAGAGAGATGTGGATTATGTGGAAGCATAAGCTCTCAGATTTAGCATTCAATTTGCTAAAGATAAGAGCTTCTCCCCTCTTATTATAGATTAAAAAAATGTGGCCAGATTACGGGAAAAGAAAGAAGTAGAATATAAATTTATTGGCTGATTTTTGAAATTAAAGATCTTATTATAAATAAGCAATGCTATGTAATAGATTACATTCCAAGAATTTGTAATTCTATTGCTCACACTTTAACTAAGCTTACTCTAAAGCATCAAAGCTCTGTTATTTGGCTGGAAAATTTTCCGGTAGATTTAGTTGGTTTAGTGTAAATTTTCATTTTTAACGGATTCTTATTTCAAAAAAAAAAAATGTATATATTTTTCACCCATTTGAATTCTCTCTTTTATTGAAATCCAATTAGAAGAAGCAGATTGCGGCCAACTTTATGTAAAAACAAGAATATTACATCCTAACGGGTATTATTAGTCTGTCACTACCAGCAGCTGGCCCCTTAATTGCCAAGAAGTCCTCCGAAGATAATAAAATTTTCTTTAAACAGAAAAATCTCAATGGTTTCAGATTTCAGAAGCTGTCGATTCAAAAGTAGAAAGTTTTAGATAAAATAACTGTATTACGTCATCTATACATACGCCCATTTGCAATTATTTTTTTCAGTACTCGATTCATAGTATTCAAGAAGCATACATAGATATATGTGTGTGCGTGTGTGTGCGTGTGTGTGTGTGTCGTCTTATCTCCATTTGACTGCTAATGACATAAGCTAAATTATTAAGTCTTGATAAAGTTGCTTGCAGCTGTCTGTCTCTCTTTCTCCCTCGATCTCTTGAGCTTCTCTAGCTTCAAACTTTCTGAAGCTTTCTTAATTGCTTCTTTCACATCGGACAAGCTCAACAACTGCAACTTCACATTATTGGTATTAGAAATGAGGTTGGTAAAACTTAACCCAAAAATTAACTTAAGGTATAAGAGTACTTAATTCATTTCATATATAAAGAAGATAACAGTCCAGTGCAATGTGCGATGGTTAACTAATTTATATATACATAAACTGTCTTAATTAATTCTTGTTTTTGTTGGTTCTTCAGTACAGTGAGAAATCCTATGATTTTAATTAGTACATAGCACAAACATACATTTATAGCTCATTTATTTTCAAAAACTAATTATAATTATATACAAACCTTTATTCACTAATTCTACCCAATTCTAGAACAAAAAATAAGAGCACATAAATAAATAATATTTTATGTATTTATACGTCACTGTCAATACAATTACTAGACGCTAACAAATACACTGCCAATGATTCAATATCCCTGTCGTCGTTTAATCTCCACCACCGCCCCTATATTTGAACCCCGTACGCATTTCATTCTTATTTTGTATTTATGGAGACAACTACGTTACACCATCCATCACTACTTGAGATCAACTTGAACATAATCAAATCAATTCCGTGTTGCATTGTTTTTAGAGTTATCTTTAACATAATAAAATAATTTTCTTTTTTTTTTTTTTTCCAATTTGATCTTTTACTTTAATAAGTATACCTCATTTACATAGCCCGGAAATAATTTCCATACCAGGACTCAGTCGATACAACAAGTAATTTTTGTGTGCTGATTCTTACTGATTAGCAGTTGATGATGAAGCTAAGGAAGAAAATGAAACCCGGAATATAAGCCTCAGTAATCAATCAACAATACTACTGCCTCTACGTGTAAAACATAAATGGTGGCTCCAAATTGCTCTTTATGTACTCTTTCTTCTTGTTGGCCAAACAGTAGCTATACTTTTGGGAAGATTGTACTATGTACAAGGTAGAAAGAGCAAATGGATGGAAACATTAATGCAGCTTGCAGGATTTCCAGTTTTCTTTCTCTATCACTTTATTTCACCCTGCAAATTTTATCCCGCCACAAACAATAATCTTCAACCTGAATCGCAATCTTCGTTAATGGTTGCATTAGTCTATGTTTCCCTTGGCCTAATCACAGCAGCAAACTGTTTTTTACTTTCAATCGGAAGGCTTTACCTTCCTGTATCTACCGTCACTCTCATTTCTGCTTCCCAGTTAGGCTTCAATGCTTTCTTCTCTTTTTTCCTCAACTCAAAAAAGTTCACTCCTCTCATCATCAATTCTCTTTTCCTTCTCACTGTTTCCTCCACTCTTCTTGTGTTTCAACATGACTCCGCAAATCCCTCAAGCTCAGGAGTTTCCTAGGTGAAGTTTGCTGTAGGATTCCTATGCACAGTTGGAGGTTCCGCAGGGTGTGGATTGGTGCTTGCTTTGACACAGCTCAGCTTTCGTGGGAAGGTTTTAAAGAGAGGAACATTTAAAGAGATCATCGATTTGGTAATCAGCCAAGGAATAGCTGCAACCAGTGATGCAATGGTGGGGCTTTTTGCGAGTGGAGAGTGGAAAGGATTGAAGGGAGAGATGGAAGAGTATGAACTAAGGGAAGATTTCCTATGTGATAACTGTTAGTTGGGCTGCCATCGCTTGGCAGGTTTTTTCTATTGGAGCGGTAGGAATGATTTTTGAGATGTCTGCACTCTTCTACAATGCCATAAAAGTGTTTTGGGATTGCCTGTCGTTCCAGTTCTTGCTGTGATCTTTTTCCATGACAAAATGGATGGATTGAAGGTGATTTCCATGGTGTTGGCCATTTGGGGCTTCATTTCGTATGGCTATCCGCAATATCTTGATGAATGTAAATCTGCAACTGATACTACAGTCTCCACTGAAATTTCCAAAGCTTTACCTTCTAGAAGATAATTGTGATGGATGCAGCTGTATCCCTTGGAATGGACGACGATTGGTGAAGCAAGTTAAATGTAAATTAATGTTTAAATAATATGTTTGATATTGAGGTGTCGTTGCTTTAAAGTTATCTCAGCTGTTCAATAAAGCACAAAAGTTTAATATATCCAAAAGAATGAGTGATTGGTTATTTACCAAACACTTGAACAAACACAGCAGTACCAAACATAGCTTAATATTTGTATGCTCCGTGACAATTTATTACAGACCCAAATGGCATTACGTATTTTAGCTAGCTACCTAAAACAACAAACCAACCACAAATAAATTCCCAAATATATATAAACATATACCTAATCAATGACTAATATGTTAATTTTTAACCTCAGAATAGCGATGTAGTGAGCAAACGTATATCGCATGTCATGGCCACGTATGATCCATAAAATGAGCAAAGTTCTCACCATAACATTTTCTGCTCGACCTTAATTCATTTTTGATTGCGTCCGCAATAGAAAGTCATTGTGTTGTTTGACTTAAGACCATTAACTTTCAGAAAACAACACAAAATCCTGAATAATCTCCTCCAGGTCACAATTCTTAATTAAATTCCAAAACTAAAGCAAACGGAAAAGGACTCCATTTCAGCTGTCCTGTTCTCTTTGTAGTTATTCATACTAAAACCAGACCTTACTTCTCACCCGCCCCATTGCAAGACCAAAAATAAAATAAAATAAAATAAAATAAAATCCAATCCATGAATTCAACAAATAGTTGAATAAATTTTCATACAAAACAAACAGCTCTTCTCATGTTAAATATAACTGAAATATTATTTGCTAAACGAGGGAGTGAGAATGAAACAAAAGCTTTCAGTTTCTAATAATTGGATACAACCAAGACGCATATTGTATTATTTTACATGGTGGATCCCAAAAAAGCTTTTGGCATGTGGTGGCTTTCAATAAATTACTAGGTAACAGGTTGCAATAATGGGATTTGTCAGAGTTTTATCGCCACAACTATTTGAGGGGTAGAATGGCTCTGGATAGAATTGAAAATAAATGTTGATCGAGACTAGCACCGAACCATGAGAGGCGGTCAATCTTGGCAATCATACAGAAACATGGTTATTATTCAATTTATATTCAGGTCTGAGCAGAATTAAAATAAAAAAAAAAGAAACAAAAAGATTTGTTAGTCACTGATGCATTGCCACCGCTACGAGGAGCCCATGAGATTCATATTGATTCTTAAATCGAATTAAAATATAGTGCCGCCTTTTGATCTTTATACGGCAAAGTTTACGAGTTATAAATCGTGCATACAAGTTGCATTATTCTTGAACAAAACTATCTATCTTGTCTCCCCTCTTACTACCGTTTTACTACCGTTTTGAGAGATTTCTTTTGTCTTCCAACATGGGAGAAGTTCAAGAACTGCAACTCCAAATCATGGGTAAGTCAAGTTTCTGTATTTTTTCACATATTTTTGTTTTTTTTGGGTCATGTCTGGTGTAGTTGTCATCTGTAGTTTAATTAGCTGAGCTTTTTGTTTTTATGTATTTGAATCACATATGTATCTGGCCAGCAAAGCAGTGGTATTAGCAAAAAAAATCATCTTAAAAAACAGAGCAGGATCTGATAAGCTTCTGGATGTTAGTTTACCAAGGAAAATTTGAGCTTTCGAATTCTCTACAAATAGACAGATTGTTCATTTCCTGAAATTCTATTTCTTAGAACAACTAGTCCTATGCAAAACATCAGGTTTTTATAGCAATATGAATACAAAACAGCAATAAATTTCATGATATTAGCTCATTCTCTTGTTTGTTAACATGTTTAATTATCTATGATTCTGACAGTTCAGGAAACTAAAGAAGCAAACTTACCAGTGCAACCTAGTGTGAGCGATCAACCAACAGTACAGCAATCCAGTAACTATGCGAGGTGGATTCGGATAGCCATCAATACATTCCTTGTTCTGTCTGGTCAGGCAGCAGCTACTCTCTTGGGAAGACAGTACTATGACAAAGGAGGAAACAGCAAATGGATGGCAACATTTGTTCAACTTTCAGGCTTCCCAATTCTCCTTCCTTACTATTGCTTTCCTGCAAAAAGAAATCCCAACACAGAAATCATCCAGACAAAGCCACCTCCTTTCTTTATCCAAGCTTCAGTTTATGTCACCCTCGGCCTAGTCATTGCAGCAGATTGCTTCCAGTATTCAGTTGGTCTCCTTTATCTTCCAGTTTCAACTTATTCCCTCATCTGTGCGTCGCAGTTGGCTTTCAATTCTCTTTTCTCCTTCTTCCTCAATGCTCAGAAGTTCACTTCCTACATAATCAATTCATTAGTCCTTCTCACAATCTCCTCCACCCTCCTTGTTTTCCAAAAGGACTCTGAAAACACAACAGGAGTGTCGAAACAAAAGTATGTGATTGGATTCATATGCACTGTAGGAGCTTCTGCTGGGAATGGATTGGTACTGTCCTTGACGCAGCTCGCCTTCACAAAGGTTTTCAAGAGGCAAACGTTTAAAGCTGTCATGGATATGATAATCTATCCAGGTTTCATCGCAAGCTGTGCTATTCTGGTGGGACTTTTTGCAAGCAGAGAGTGGATGAGTTTAAGGAAAGAGATGCATGAGTATAAACTAGGGAAGGTATCATATATCATGAATTTGGTTGGGACAGCTATAACTTGGCAGCTCTTTGCTCTTGGCTCAATAGGATTGATTTTTGAAACATCTTCCCTGTTCTCCAATGCCATAAGCGTTTTGGGTCTGCCTATTGTTCCTGTCCTAGCTGTGGTATTTTTCCATGACAAAATGAATGGCTTGAAAGTGATTGCCTTCTTGTTGGCTGTATGGGGTTTTGTTTCATATGTCTATCAGCATTATCTTGACAATCTAAAGTCCAAGAATAATAATAGAAGTACCAATGAAGTTTCCCAGAACTCTTCTACTGGGAGTTAGTAGATTGAAAGAAAGAGATCCCCGAGATCAAATAAACGAGAGAAGCCCTGCAATCTGGATTCTGGACTGGAATGGTTTAGAGTTGTGCTGCAAATCCATAAGATCTCCAGTTCCAAAAGCTTGAAAAGTGAAAAAGGATGATGCCGCAATTTGCTGAATGTAGAGTAATATAGAATGCAGTTTAATGACATAGCATTTATCACCTTCCATTATTGCAAACAATACATATATAGGTTTCATATATTTACAATAGGCTGCTTTTAAGGTTGTTAGTTACACATACTTCAATTGAATATAAACATGGCTTGGCTATCTTCCTCTCCACATTTGGCAGCAAACTGGACATCAATCCATAAAGGCTTTTTCTTTCCCATCTGCCCCTTATATAATGGGATCTTTGCACAACTTGCGTTATCCTAGTGGAACTCTTCAATGGAGTACATTAAAAGGATATGAAAGAGAAGCAGAAATTTGAGCTGGGTAACTTGTGATATGTTGGGTCCTTGATTGAGACAGCTATAGCATCACAAATTCTCACCCTTGCTGCATTAGGGTTGATTTTTGCAGCGTCTTCACTCTTCTCCAATGTCACAAGTGCTATGGCCCATTCTTCTGCTTCTACCTGTGATCTCCCACAATAAAATGAATGGAATAGAGGTTGTGCTGTGGTGTTGCTCATGATGGATTCTATTTCATACATCCATCAGTATTATCTGGACAATTTGAACAGGGGTGATACACGGATGTAAAGCTTTCCATACTTGATGAGAATGGCTGATGACAAAATGAGTATTTGTAATTCCACCTATTCAAATTTGTAATTTACCAGAAAACAAGAAAACAAACAAGGAAAAGAACCATTCTTGGTCCTACAACGTACTTATCGATCTCTCACAGTATAACTTATGTGCAACTTTACTTTGAGAATTAACTATAATGCAACTTAAATAACATTAAAAATTTAGATTGTATGGCAAAAGCTTGGAAAAATTTTATGCAGTATTTAGCCAGTAGGAATTAAATCGGCTACATGAGGCAGCCAACATAGTGAGCTCGAGGATACTTTCTCTGTAGTTGTGGCCATTGCACAAAGAATTGATCAGCTATTCGCAACTTGTACAGTAGCAAGCCGCTTAAAGAAAGCTTTTTAACTCTTGCTATACTCTCAACATAAAAGATGGATGACCATCTAATTCCCATGACCTGTAGACAGATTGATGAGATTAAATGAGGAACTGAAATACCATGATTTCTGTCTTTATAAAGTTGGCAAAAAAGCATTAAAAAAAAAAAGAGGGCTCAAAGGAAAGTAACACCATACCTTAAATAAAAATGCAATCACACATAGAGGAATACATGTACCAGGGCCATTGCAGAGGACCTAGAGTAAGAGGAAACTTGAACATTAAAGACTAGCCATAAACATGTAGGAAAGGAACTACAAAAACTAAAAGAAAACACGAGAGATGAAAGAGTACAATTAATACCACTTGAGGTCTGATTTTAATCATTAGCCACAGTGCATGAGCTGTAGCCAGTAAAGTTGTCCAAACAGAGGTTATATATGATTGTCCAACTTCCCTGCTTCTATAGATCTGCATGAACTGTGCAGAGACCCCCTTGATCACATTCTGCATTAACAAACAATTTATTGTGTAACCTTCTAGATAAATAAGAAAAAGATAATTGAAAGAAACGATTAAATAAATAAATGTATCATCAGGAATAAAGAGACACAAAACCCATAGTTAGATGCAGCACATGTGATGAGTACGTTTTTCTTTCATTCCATCATTTGACTTTTAACTCAAGTTTCACCCTAGACGTTTAAAATATCATACTCACAGATAAAATATATGCATAATCTTCTTGAAAAATAATACCTATTATTAGCATATGTATATGTGGAACAAAGAAAGCAAGCAATAAAAGAGGGGACAATATTCTACACCAATTCCAATATTCTAATAAATGGTAATTGTAATGTTTTGGAGGATCATGACTCCCTACAAAACCCCACTAACTTGCTTCTCATTCCAAAAATCTCCAGATTAGCACAGATAGGTGGAGTAGAAAGGAGGTAAATAATAGACAGTGAAGCATCCATCAACAAACTGGACCTGGACTATTTCCAGACCACATACATAAAGCTTATTGTTTCATTTAAATTCATTTGTTTTGCTCAACTTTCACATTAAACAATATTCAATCCATAGATTGTCTCCAAAAAGTTTGCATTCTTCCACAGACTCCATTCTAAGAAAGGAACTAGTTCTGCCCGACTGATTTGCAAACCTATAAGAAAGCTCCCAGTTATTGAAAATTTAGAGATAAACATTCCGCACAGATTAAACCAGGACCAAATTAATGGTTATTCTAAATTCAATGACCAGGAATTCCCAGAGCTTTAAGACAGCGAATATATTTAAAAAAGATCGCAGTTCAAATAAACAATGTTCGAGTCTAATAATGGAAGCTACATTGTCAATCAACGAATCCTCGAAGACGTGAGCCTTTTGGAGGCTCATATTATCAGTTGCAGCAGCAATGTAGAACCGTGGACTAAATCGATCCATTTGCAACACGGACAAGAGATTCATCATCTCCGCCGTGTGTCCGCCTATGAAAAATTTTGAAGAAAAAACAATAATGTAATAGATACATACCACCGAATAGATCAACAAAAACAATTTTTTAATTTTTTTATGAATATAATTATGACTTACCTGAACCCAAAACAATGAGAGCAGAGAGCTGCGGAGATTTGATGCGGCGAGGTTTTCCGGTCAAATAGAGAACATGTAGCAGACGAATTATGATAATTGCAACGGTAATTGCAATAAATGCAATTGCGAAGAAACAACAATCATCCATTTCCTTCATCGTAAGAATTTACACGTATGATGACACTGGAGAAACTGAAACGACTAATTCTTCAATTTCAAAATTGGTAGGAGTTAGGAAGAAGGGAAATCTTTTAGATGATTCGATTTCTGCGAAGCTGTGAGCTCCAGAAAGATAAATGAAGAAATTGTGAATTTGGGATCGGCCACGAAGAAGAAAGATGGAATACGGCCTATACTGACGCCGTAACTTGGAAGCTAAACTTTGAAGCAAATATGTTCCTGAAACCCGGTTGTAAGTAAACTAGCCCTGCCTTCTTAACCTTAGCAATCCTATACCAAATTTTTTACTGAAATTACCTAAATACCCTTATGCTTAGTTTTAATTTGTAAATCTGGCGGCAAACCGCCAGTAATGGTTAATGGAAGCCGTAGCCACCGCCATTTGCTTAATCTCATACGTGAGGTATCAATAGAGAAGTGAATCCAGAATTTGACTTTTGAATAATATTAGTTTGTATGCTAAATTATGCATCAAGAACAGAGGCAAACTGTGGAACAGGCCTGCGTGATCAAGTCACAGTTCGTGAAAAACTTGCGAAGCTCAACACAACTCTGTTTTCTGCGGTTCTGAATTGGTAAGAAAGAACTAGCTTTTACACTCCTGTATACCCATCAATATTTCAGGATTATTCATAGTTACATATATTGTTGTCACTTGTAAGCGTATTCTGAATTTACACTTGACAGAACTGGTGATTTATTACATTGTTTTTATTCGATAGATTGTCACTTGCCCGTAAACGTAACAGTGAACACGTGCAATCTTCAGAGATTATATAGAACACGGAAAAATACATTATTACAAGCAAAGTTACACATTTCCTGTTCGGATGTTGAGCCTCGTTATATCTGCAATGGATTCGCATGTAATGATTATCAGTTAAGAAATATTTAGCTTTAAGTAAAAGACAGAGAGCTAAAAAGGGCACATAATTTGTACCTTTCAACTGCATGAAATAGCTGGTTTTCTATGATTTTGTTTGGGATGAGGTTTCCAAATAAACATTTGGAGCTTGTGCTATCTTGTACCAATCCTGCTCAGTTCTCTTATCGCATTGCTTCACCAATTCAGGGCATTCTGCAATGTGAAAATGCTGCAGTTTCATGAGGCTCTGAAAGCTTGCTGGAATAGATGACAACTTTGGGCAATCAAAAATTTGCAGAGTGAAGAGATGTAACCTTTCCCAGCAAGTGAGGCAGTGATGCTACATTAGGGTAGCAAGGTATACACAAAGATTGCAATGCGGGGAGATGCCGTAAGGCCTCTGGCAACACCGCCAACTTAGGACAATCGAATGGCTTTTCAGGGTTACGTGAAAAAACCATCAACTTGCGAAGACCAGTAGGATTTGGAGGCCTAGATGCATTAGTAGCTGTGGGTTTACCAGATATGGCCAAATGCTGGAGGGAACTAAGGTGTTTTATGCCATCTGGAAAATTCACCAGCTCTGGGCAGCCATTAAGATTCAAGTTCTCAATGATGGAGAGGTATTGTAACCCCTCTGACAGAGATGTGAACTTTCTACAGTTAAAGTCAAATACTGAAGACTGTTCAGGCCTTTCAGCCCTTGTTCCAGAAAAGATTCAGACCCACAGCAATTTGAAATAAATAAGGATTCAAGATTATTGAGGCTGACTAGTTCTGTGGGCAATAATACCTTAAGCTTGCTGAAGTTTTCAATAGTCGGAGAACGAAGATTGGTGGAGTTTTACAGCATCCCATGTGGAAGGTAAATTGACTCATCATTATTAACAATGGAGAGGTAAGGTAAATTGACTCATCATTATTAACAATGGAGAGGTAAGTGAGACTTCTGAGATTTGAGATTGATCTTAGCAACACCTCGTTGCAGCCCCTCACGTCCAGATGCTCAACTGAAGGAAGACATGGCAAGCTTAATCTAGGGCACTAGGTTATGCTTAGGTTGGTAGGACATGGGAATATCTTTCTTCCATCCTCTCTTGACAATCTCCACAAGCTAGGCAAATCGCTCATACTAAGTCTCTCCAAAGAGGGAAATCGTCTCATCGTTCCATTACCTTGGAAATCATGGTCAACGTACAACAAGTGATTCATTTTACTTATTTCAAGATATCGAAGAGAAGGTAGTTGACCTAAGAGTGAGAGTTGAATAACGTCCTCACATTTTGAGAGTGTAACAGTGACAATATTACTAAAAATTTGATCCCCTATCCAAGGTGGGCACCTTTATATTTCGTTTATGACCAAATGTTCAAGATTGAGGAGAAGTTCAAGTTCACTATCATTCCCCCATAACAAGTACAAGCTTCGAAGATTTCTCTTTTGGACCATATTGGCTTCTCTAGCATCCATCATATTGCTCGCCTTATTAAGTTGTTTTATATGTAATTCTCATCCAAGATTTAACCTTTTTAGTTCAGATAAGTGACAGCCTCTCCTTTTATCTGCAATAAAGTATATATGATTATTCTTATTCTTGATGAAAAATAATGTACAATATATATAGAGAAAGGAAATGAGTAACTCTTTTCTAAAATAAGAAGAAAATAAAAAATAAAATTTCCTAAAAGAACATTCAGCTAACCAAGAAACTAAAAGACTAAGAATAAGAAAAATAAAATCAGAATCATTTTACTATGAGAACTAATTTATACTATTTATAAATCAAGGTTAACCAGAATTTCATATTCCCCTTCAAGCTGGGCTATAAATGTTGATTAAGCCTAGTTTAAAGTTGAGTTCTTCAAATGATTTTCTTGGTATTGCCTTAGTGAGAATATCTGTTGACATGTTAAAGTATAAAGAAGAGATACTATCCCAGACCCTATTTTCTCCTTAACAAAGTATCGATCAATCTCCACATGTTTTGTCCTGTCATGGTGAACATAATTTTTTGCTATGCTTATGGCAGATTAGTTGTCGCAATACATCTTCATGGGTTCTATAACTCAAATGCTTAAATGCTTAGTTCTTTTAAAATCCTTCGTAACCATATTCTTTCACAGATACCATATGCTAAAGTTCTAATCTCTATTTCTACATTACTTCGAGACACAACATATTATTTTTTTACTTCGCTATGTGACTAAATTTTCCCAAACATACGTGCAATACCCTAAAGTTGATCGACGGTCAGTTACAGATCTGGCCTAATCTGCATCAATGAAGATTTCAATCTTTCTGCTTGTAGTCTTCTTGAAGAATAGTCCTTTACTAGGAGTCATTTTTAGATACCTTGAATTTTGAAAATAGCTTCTATATGCTCCTAAATTAAGTTATTCATAAATTGACTCACCACACTAACTAACAGGAAAATTGATATATGGTCTAGTGTGGGAAAGATAAATGAGTTTTCCAACAAGCCTTTGCTATCTTCCCTTATACACAATAGCTGGATCCATAGGAGTATTAGCAAGTTTACAGCTGAGCATTCTTATTTCCGTTAGAAGGTCCAATATGTACTTCCACTGAAAGACTGATATGCGCTTCTTCGATTATGCCATTTCTATAACAAGAAAGTATTTGAAATTGCCTAGATTTTTTATCTCAAATTCTTTGGTTAAGAATTCTTTAAGCTTAAATATATCTTCTTTATGATCTTCTATCAAGATAATATCTTCTACGTACACAATAAGTATTGCTTTTCTTCATGCAAAATACTGTTTGATAATAACATAGTGTGATCTGCCTGACATTGATTGTACCCAAATTCTTTTACCACTTTAGTGAATTTATCAAACTAAATCCTTAAAGATTGTTTGAGGCCATATAATGATTTTCTAAGCTTACATACCTTGTTTATAATAGTTTGTGTAGCAAAACTAAGGGAAATTTTCATATAAACCTTTTCCTTTAAGTCTTCGTTGAGGAATACATTCTTCACATCTAGTTGATATAACGACTAATCTAAATTAGAGGCTAATGACAACAATATGCAGACTGTATTGAGTTTAACTACAGGAGCAAATATTTCCTGGTAGTCAATTCCATAAGATTGAGTAAACCCTTTCGCCACCAATCGAGTCTTGAATCTGTTTGCACTTTCATTTGCATTGTGTTTGACTGTGAAGATCCATTTGCATCCTACTGGGTATTTTCTGATCGGCAGATAAGATATTTCCCAAGTCTCATTTTGTTCCAATGCTCGAATTTCTTCCAAGACAACAGATTTTCATTTTGGTATAGTAAGTGCTTTATGTATAGAATTTGGAACCTGAACTTTATCAAGATTGCTGATAAACATATGATACCTAGGTGACAATCTATTATACGAAACAAAATTACAGATAGGATGAGAAGTGCAAGACCTCACACTTTTTCGCAAAGCAATTGGCAAATGAAGATCATTATTAAGTACTTTAATAGGAGCAGATTTAGAGTTAAGAGTTACTTAGTGAACTTTCATGTGATTCAAAAGTCGGGTTAGATTCATGGTTATGCTTAGGTGGCTGCAGTTCTCTTTTTTCTTGAGTTTTATTTCTCCTAGTATAGACATGTAACTCACTAGAATCTGCTGAATGTGTAAGAATGGTTTGTTGAGAAGTTTGAGGTTCTATTTGAGCATTTGACAATGAGATTTCAACCTAAACAATTAGATTTGATTGAGGGATCTCAATTGATGACATAGGAGAATGATTGGGAAAAGATGTCTCTGAAGTGTCAATGTCCCAAAGCTAGTACTCATGTGTAAAATTCTCCCCCTAAATATCAAATTTAGGGTAGTATGGTTATTGTTCAAAGAATGAGACATCCATAAAATGGTAGAATTTTCTTGTAACTAGATAGTAATATTTATAACCTTTTTGATTTGAAGAATACCCAATGAAGATATATTTGATAGCCTTAGGATCAAGTTTATTGCGATGCTGAGAGTGTATATGGATAAAAGCAGAACATCCAAAGATTTTAAAGGAAATGGTGGACAGAACACTCAACTAACAAAGAAAACTAAAAGACTAAAAATAGGAAAAATAAAATCAGAATCTTTTTATTATGAGAATTAATTTATACTTTCTATAAATCAAGGTTAAATCAAAATTTCACATACAATAAAGAGAGTTAACATCTTTAAGCATGAGATTTGTCCAATATTCGGGGTGTCGAAGATTTTTCAGTCGTCTCATGTGCTGAGGTAGCTGCCTAAGAGACCAACAACTTTCCAATTTCAATGTTTGCAAACTAAGCAAGCTACAAATTGATTCAGGAAGCTTTTCGATATGGGTTGAAAAAAGGTCTATATACCTTAGATGTTTTAAATGGCTAATTGAAGATGACAACAGTCCGCTTGACTCTGCACCAAAGGCTCTCAAAGAACTTAATCTGGAGAAGTCACAAGTAAAATTCATGTTATTCTTTCCAGGGGAACATGTCGAATGCATAGGCTGCATTACCAAAGTTCTCAAGCTTTCAACTTCAGATAAAGATTTTAACGGGATATGAATGGTCCCAGCCAGTAAGCAATTTGACGTGAACAGTTTCTTCGGAGATGCTATCAGAACTTTTGTCCTCTATGATTTGGCATTCATCCTCCATAATAGATTGTGCAAGATCATGAACAAGATCATGCATTTTGAATCTTACAGTGTATCCCCAAAGATTTTTCAACAGAAAAGATTGCCAGCATTATTCACTATCTTTCTCCAGAAAAGATCGCCAGCATAATTCCTTACAGATCTCATTGCCAATATCTTCTGGCTCCAATTTTGGATGGAGGTAATTAAGCCATTGGCCAACCAAAGATGAATCAAAGTTTCTCTTTCAAGTCCAAAATCCTTCGGAAAGATGACACAATTGGCAAAACATTTTCTCATCCTTGATGGTAATTTAAAGTAACTCAATCGTAAGGCTGGCAAGATAGAGTTTTCATCAAGCGGTAATTCCCAAAGTTCTCTTTCCTTCAACAGAAAGCCATTCTTTTTCCTCACTTTTGTTATGCAACAGACTTCCTAGAGACTTCATAGCTAGAGTCACGCCCCCACACTTCTTTACTATTTCCTTCCCTATTGCTACCAGAACCAGCAAATCCATCCTTTCATTTATTCAGATTCTCCAAATCTTCAGATTTCCCAACTTCAACTTCTTCTTCACGATTCTTGGACTCCCTGGCAATGAAACAACGGCATACAAATTCAAGCAGGCGGAGGATCTTGAACCCTAGCGGATCAGTGCCTCCTCCTTGCATTCCTTCAACAGAATCTTCTTCTCTTCTTCTTCTTCTTCACACACATAATCTTCCCCATTGATGTCCAATCATCAGAGCAAACATCCAAGTATCCAAATGATCTTCCTCTTCTTCGATCCTTAAAATCCATTCTAGCAATTCATTAATACTAAAACCCAACTCTACGTACTCTTTCATAAACTCAGTCAACCAAACCTTCACATTGTCTTGACGCATTTCCAGTAATCGAATTTCACCTTCGTGTTCACGAGTCAGCTGCTTGCACGTTTCGTTAAAATAATCTTTCTGTCCAGTTCTTGAATGGAACGCTCCAATGCTGTAATAATTCTAGCAGAAGCTTCACTTCTCTTTCAAAGTCAAGATCTTCCATGGCGGTTGATTGATGCTTCGTTTTAATGTAATTTTTTTGCAGAAAATGTGAGCTCTTTTAAGCTTCTTTATATATAAAAAAAAAAAAAGGAGAGACAGAAATTGGCGCCAAAAGTTGTTTCTCGATCACGGATTTTAGTTACAATCGGTTACATTAAAACTGTTGAGTCCTTCTATATGCATGGAGTTTCCTTGAGCTATGTTTAACCTGCAACCTCAACTCAACTCACCCAATTGGGTTTCAGTTAAAACCAGTTCAAAGTAGTTAGGTCTTTACTGTTTGTATCCAACTTTTAATCCCAATTTTAACAAATAGAGATAATAAATTGATATATACATTCCGATTTTACCAAGCTATCGAAGATTCCAATCTCAAGTTTCATTTTTCTCAATTCCGAGTTGAAAATTTCCAGTACTTGATTGCCTTTTTCTGCAGGTAAAGAACATACAGTGTTAAATATAAGCTAAAAGAGAATTCTATCAACATACAGAGATAGCTTTATCCCTACACAAGCTCAGATTACGACCGCTAAAATTGCAAGAGTTTGCATCATAATCTGAAGAAGAGTTACAATTGTTTTCTTTAATCAGATTAAAGAAATTTGGCCAATAAACAGAAGCTCAAGTCTGTCCACAATTGTTTTGCTAAACTTAGACTATGAAGTTTACTCCAAACCAATGACTTGATCAATATGTATCATTAACACAATCCAAAAAATGAAAAGAAAATTATTCCTAGATTTACCACCTTATTCTTTTCATAGCTGATACAAAAACACTGTTGGCAAATTCAACCAACAATCCAGGGTTGGTATATTGACTAAACGAACCAGATGACCTTTCTTTATTGCTTCACCTTCTTTCATTAACGGCTCTTCTCTTCTGTGAAATCTTTGAAATCTTTCCTCAAATCTTCTATACGAGTCTTCAATGCGTTGATTCTGTCCTTCCGAATATCATCTTGGTGTTTATCTTGACTTCTCAGGTTAACTTCGCGCATTATGATTTCATCGACCGTTCTAACCACTTCTTCAACGGAACGATTCATTTCTCTAATCGTAGCAGCATCTTTATCATCTTCCATGGCGATTGCTGTTTCTGTTTCAGAGTAATTTTTGCAGAAAAAATCAGAGCTTTTCTTGCTTTTCTTCCTTCTAGATAGTCAGAGCTTCTCCTCTATTTAAACAGAATTTGGCTCCAACAATTAGTTTCCCAGTTCTCACCCGCAGGTCATATAAAGAATTGAGTTTCCTTGAGCTAAGTCCACCAACTTCATGTCACCCGCAGGTGATATTACAGTCGACCGATATATTTCAGTTACAATCAATAAAAAGTAGTTAGGCATTTCCTGAGCGTATCAAATTTAATAATAATAATATAAAATGTTTAATATTTATTAATTAAGTTTATCTTTTATTATCAAAGAACTATAAAATCTTTGAGTTCTATTGCCAAAAATAAGAAATTGGAATTTGAACTAGACTTTATTATAAGAGTAATTATTACAAGTGATACTTATTCTATCGCAGCTCAATAGTAATTCATCTTCTCAGAGCTTCGAGCAGATAACTCATGCTTCTCAAACTCCCACTCTACCATTCCAAGAAGAACAGCAATCCTTGTGATTGCACTGGATGTCCGACCAAGAAGACACCCAAGTAAAAACCTGATCAAATCTTCAAACGCTCATGAGGCACTAACTTAATTAATTAGCATCTGACAGCATAATCATGCATGCGATCTTACAATCCTCAAACAACCTGATCGATGATGGCATGCATCTACAACTCTCCCACTGCAAATATACACATACATAAAACACCGAATACCTGCTTGATGCCACCTCTCCTACAAGCATCGATCTCATAAACACAAACTCTCGCGCGGATTCCATGGAACAATAATGAAACGTCTTATATATACATATACTATGATTATATTTATGTTTTATTGTCAAAGAATTATGAAGTTATCAGTTAATTCTATAATTATTTTGTTAATTTATACAAATTGATATATATAATATTATTTAACACATATTTTACATTTAAAAAATAAATAAACAACATGTAAAAATAATAAAGTTATCTAAATGTATATCAAACGTTTTCAAGTCGGTTGATATCCATTTGAACCATAATCTAAGAAAAGATGAACTAAAACAACAAAATCAAATTTTATTTATATCATCATCACAAGATGAATCAATCTCTCAAGTACAGGTAAATCTAAAGAGAACAAAACTGAAAATACTTCCTAAATTCACCATCTTATTATTCTTTGCAGCTTTAGACAAGACAGGTCTACAAGACCGGAGCCGTCAAATCCATTTCCTTCTTCAGGTTCTCCAAATCTTCAGATTTCCCCACCTGAACTTCTTTATTTACAGAATCTTCTATTTCATGATTCTTGGGCTCTCTGGGCATGAAACAACAGCATGCCAATTCAAGCAGGCGGCCAATCTTGACCCCTAGCGGCTCAGTGCCTCCTTCTCGTATTGCTTCAATATAATTTTCTTCTTCCTCAGACACAGAATCTTCCCCATATATATTCATCCTTATTATCAAAGCACACAGCCACATATTCAAATTTTGTTCTTCTGCTTCGATCGTCACAATCCCTTCCAGCAGTTGATCAATATCCAAAGGCAACAATCTGTAGCTTTTCATAAGCTCTTTCCACGCAATCTTCACATCTTCTTGACGCATCTGCAGCGATCGAATTTCATCCTTATCTTTACTTGTCACGCTGTCTGCGCGTTCACTCAATTTAGCAATCTTTCTGTCCAGTTCTTGAATGGAACGCTCCAATGCTGTCATTCTAGCAGTAGGACTTCCTCTTTCCATGAGATGATCTTCCATGGCACGCTTCTGTTTCAGAGTTATTTTTTTTTTGGAAAAAAGGTGAGAGCATTTCTTTCTCCGCAGACAGTCAAAGCTTCTTTATATAGAGGGAGAGAGAGGGAGAGAGAGAAATTGGCGCCAAAAGTTAGTTTCTCAATAACGGTTTTTAATTGCAATTAGTTTACAACTGTTAAGTACTTCAGCCAATCTCACCCGCGGTTGATATATGCACGGACTTTCCTTGAGCTATGTATAACCTGCAACCTCACTTCACCCCACCTCACCTCACCCGCAGGTGATACGCAATTGAGTTTTAGTTAAAAAGTACCTTGACCTTTCCTGAGCCTGTCAAATTTTTTATATCCCAATTTTAACAAATAGAAAAAGTAAGTTAACAGTTTTACTAATTAAATCATAGAAATGATTTTATTCTAATTAATTTAAAATCTCACAAGAGAATTGGTTAGCTTGAAATTCATGTTACAGTATGCGTGGGATGGGAGTGCGTTTACCCAGGTTTTATTTGTTCTTTCACAACTTTGCGATTTAATCTGTAACCAATTTGGGTTTAATTATCATACAAATACAATATATTGGTATGGAATTTAAAAGTTTACTTCTTAATTAATTCAAATCCATATATGCTTGGAAGTTACATGCTACGTGTATACAGGAAACATGCTGCTTGATTATTATTATTGACTAATAATCATGCCGTTAACAAGCACGCGAGTGATTAATTTTGACCTTCAAGCTCTCTGACTCCTTTCTTTCTTCATTAAAATTAAGAAGAATCTTCTTGTAACTTGGACTATCTATCTGTTGCCATTAAACCACATAGTCTTCTTCATTGTCATATAACCAGATTGATCGCAACAGCTTCTCCTATTTATAGTAATAAATTGGTTCATCATGATTTCATTGTCTCCTGATGATTTCCAGAAATGAAGAAGAATTAAAATTGTTTAATTTCTTAAATTAATTAACAGACTATAACCACTATGAAAACAGAATTTTGCCTGAAAACAGTAACTCAAGTCAAGTACTATATCGACAATTATATTACTCAATTTATAGACAATAAATTGATAAATACATTCCATCTTTATCAAACCATTGAAATATTTTGTTATTAAAAAATTAATTCAAACAAATATTACTGCAAATTAGTGTACTAGTATTATAACTTTAAGTCAATGAAATCACTTCATTTACCTCTGGCTCCATGTTTAACTTTTAAAATCTGTTCGTATCCATTAGTTTAATTTAATCTGAGACACAATCAAGGATGAAACGAAAGAACAAAATCAAAAGACCGAACAGAGCATTCATCAAAATTCTAACATTATCAAATTAACTACTGAATTTAGATTAAATTCACCATAAACCATACAAGTAATAACATCTATATATGGGTTACAAACTTGTGTACCAGGGACATTAAACACCCATGCACCTCCATAAAAAACAACACCATTTACTTACATCAAGATCAGCACAAACAGTTGTCAATTTTTTCCATTCCAAAATTATTTGTCAAGTCTGCTTCCTCCAGATTCTGAGCATTCATATTGTGTCAATCTCAAGATGTTAGATAGTTTCTTTTACAAGTATTATGGAAAAGAGATCCTATTATGTACTGTCCGGTGCAGAATTGTAGATTTTCGGCATGGATTTAATGCATGCTCATACAAATATGGATGCAGTCATTGTTCTCAGTTCAGCATAAAGTACTCCATAGTGCTGTTTTTGCCTCAATGGGCATTACCAGTCCCCAGTTCATAAGCCTTGTTAAGTGGCCCAGCTCGACCAAGCATATCAATCACACAAGTATAATGCTCCGTTTGCCCTAGGCTGAGCTCACAAAGTAAGAAAATACCACAACCTTCTCATTAGTCCTCTCATTACTATCAAGCCCAACAATCATCGAAGTCTTCGAAATTACATTCCTACAAGATATCTCCTCAAACAACCTGATGGCATCTTCAAATCTCCTATTGTATAAATAGCCACAAATCATCAGATTCCATGATGCCACATCTCGTGCAGGCATCTACAACCTCTCAGCCTAACAACTCTGCCAAACACTGGATACCCATCAACCATAGTTGTCCAAGATCTGCTCTTAGATTTATCTTCTCCTGTAACCATATTTGCCATCTTTCAGTGGATTATGAACTCTTCTTCCATAAACAGTTGTCAATTTTTCTCTTTTGGTATTATTTCGAAGTCTGCTTTCTCAGCAAAAAATAATGTGTTACTCTTCTGTATATATTTGAAGATGTTAGATTGTTTCCTTTTCCAACTATTATGCACCTTCCTGTGCTGATTTCTAGACATTCAGCATGGATTTAATACTAGACACTTGGCACATATCCATGCTCATACAAACGTGCAGTCAATGAGCGCAGTCCAGCATAAATAGACCTGGCTTCAGGATGGGACTGATCACTGGTAATGAAAGTATGTACGCCATTCTTGAGTTCAATCCAGCTACAACCCGGTGTCTTCCTCACATTTTGTTGCCTCATTGTATGTCTAACATCTAACACTTCTTCATATCGACCAACAGCTACATAGACATTTGACATCAAAACATAATTTCCGCAGTGCCCAGGTTCAAGCTGAAAAGCCCGTTGTGCAGCAATCTCAGCAAGATCTGCATCCCCATGGAGCCGACATGCTGCCAACAAAGTCCTCCATACTACTGGATTTGCCTCAACGGGCATTGCAAGTGCCAGTTCATAAGCCTCATTAAGCTGCCCAGCTCGACCAAGCATGTCAATCACACAAGTATAATGTTCAATGGTTGGAACTACCCCATATCTCGATTCCATTTGCTCCAGGAATTCACGTCCTTGGCTCACAAAGCCAGAATGGCTACAGGCTGACAATAAACCCACAAATGTTACCTCATCGGGCTTAAGTTTTGCCTCGCACATGCATGGAAACATACTCAGTGCCTCATGACCATGACCATCCATGCCATAACCTAATATCATAATGTTCCATGATGCCACATCCTTATTGCTCATCTTATTAAAAACCATTTGAGCATCTGTCATACTTCCACATTTTGCATACATATCCATGAGTGCATTGTTCATTAACACATCATCAATATCCTCACAATTACCATTCTTTGACAGCCCACTAACAATCATGTACCCATGAATCTCTCTACCATGCATCAATGCTGCCAAATGGGAACAAGCAGGAAGCACTGTAGTGACTGTTACCAAATCAGGCTGAATCCGAGCACCTAACATTCTATCAAAGAGTCTCAAGGTCCCATCATGATCACCACATTGTTCATGAACTGCCATAATTGAGTTCCACGAAAATATATCCTTCTCCTCCATCATTTCAAAAATTTCCAATGCATCACCAAGACTTTTGCACTTCCCGTACATATCAATCAATGCATTCATAACCGCAACACCTGAATTGTACCCCATTTTCAAAACTGTCCCATGAACCGCCCTCCCATTGTTGAAACCCCCCATCATAGTAATAACTGATAAGACCCCAGTAACTGTAAACCTACTCATCAAAACCCCTTCTTCACTCATTTTCTTGAAAATCCCCAAAGCTTCATCAAATTTCCCAATCTGCGCATACCCATTAACCATCGCATTCCAAAGCACAACATCTCTATCAGGCAATTCCTCGAACAGTTCTTGTGCGTCCTCCATATACTGAAACTTCAAATAAGTGTTGACCAAAGCACTACCTATAAAAACATCCAAATCCAACCCAAGTTTAAACACCATTCCATGAATCTTTTTAACCTCTAAAACATCCATAACATCACAACAACATTTGATCAAACATGGAAACGTATACTTATCCGGCAAAACACCAAACTGTCTCATGTGTTTAAACATATCCAATCCTTTTAAAGCAAACCCATTTGAATAAAACCCAGAAATCATTGCATTATAAGCAAAAACATTATGTTCAGAACTCAGATTTTTAAATACAAAAAGGGCATAATGCATTTGGTTGCATTTAGAATACATGTTAATAAGGCTAGTTATTGATAGAGGTGAGTTTATAAGGCCAGTTCTGAGCATGTAAGAGAGGATTTCTTGGCCTTTTACGAGGTTTCTTTGATGGGCACATAACTGCAGAGAGGTAATGCAGGTGGTGAGATTGTAGGGATGGAAAAAAAATTGGTTTTTGGATGAAATACAGAAATTGAAACATGAAGAAAATGGCTTGGTAATTGAGATTTTGGAAATGATTGTTGTTGTTCTGTTCATTTAACAACACTTGGGATGTGGTGAGTTGCTTTTAGTTCTCAAATTAAAACACAGCCGCTCAACTCCCGAGTACTACAGAATACAGAAAAATGTAACGGCTTTTTAAATTTGCATTTGTTCAACGGTTAGCGGGCTCTTCCTTTCCCACGGAAAAATTTGGGGAGTGATACAAAAGACACGCCTGTCTTTATTTCTCACAAACCCACTTCCATGCTATGCATATGTAATAGAGGGCGTGGACAGATTATAGATGGGTTCTTAAAGCAAGGCCTTAAATATAAAGATTTAAAATTTGACTGACAAATTTTAAGTTTGACCTTGAAGGGAATTGGTTTTTTGACCAATACTTGTTGACGACGTAAAGAATTCTCAACTCGATCAAAATTCTCCATCAAGTAAAGAATTATTATTCACTTGTGTTCTTTTCATTGAATAAAAACTTCCTATCAAAAAGAGAATAATTAATTTCAAGAATTCTTTACTTAGTTTCTCTAATTGATGAATAACTTTTTTACATGATGGAAGATAAGGATATTCCAATCTTCTTAAATTGACTTGATCGAATTACTAGTGTATTTATCGAAACATGTGGCATAAATAACTATAAATAGTCATTAAAAAGTAGTTTAATCATTGTAATTAATATTGCAAAATCTTTTTCAATTAGGAGTAAAGTTATTTTGGTCCCTGCTGTTTTATGATTTCTCAAGTAAGAACATAGCTTGTTTATATATTAAATAGGTTCAAGATTTTCTATTAGAATAACTAAAATAACCTTCAATATTAGTCATTAAAAATTGAATATTATAAAAGTAATTTGGTCATTTTAACGGGATTAGAGATGTATTTGAGTGGCCCTTGGATAACGCATCAGAGTCTATTAATCAAATCGAACGGTCATAAAAAGAGACACAAAGACAGCCCACAATCAGGCCCGATCCACGTTCCATTAACTCGTTCCATCAAGTTACCTAAGGTGGACTCCGCGTTCCACCGGCCTGCTCGATCCAGATAACTTTAACGACACGTGCCTCGCGTATGCTTCGTCGTCGTTTACGCTCGCTCGTATTGTGACATTATTCTTACAAATAGGAAAAAATCCCAAGACTCCCGAGCCAGCAGATATTATTATTTAAGCGCTTTTTTTGAAAGTCGTTGTTGCGAAGAAACCGCTTGTTCTCTTTACTAAGACACACAACAAAGCTCAGCTTCATGTTGTTGATAGAGTCCAATCAATTTTATGGCTTCGAAGCTTTCAACCTCTTTCTTTAGCCCCTTCGTAATCGATTTCAACGGTAAAACTACTAACAATAATAACAACAAGCACTTAAATGTTCGGCTGCTTTTTTCTTCCCATCGGTTGCTTCCAGCTTCTTGTAAAATGCGACAGCGTAGTTTCAGGTACTTTGCTCTCGCGGAAGCTCTGTTTGATTAGATTCGGTTGGCTTGAGTTAAGGTTATTTAATTCAAATTTATTGCAGTTCGCAGCAGAAGCGGCAACAAGTGAAGAAAGGCTCGCCGGAGCAGCCGCCGGCAAATGCGGATTTGGTGCCCAATGGAGTTGAGGATTCTGAATCTGAAAATTCTTTGACGGATGGTGTTCCGATTGATGTAGAGCATACCGAAGAACAGAACTTGGCTGGTGTAATTGTGCCAGAGCTAAAGAAATCTCTGGTAGTTCTGATATGTGTATAACGAGATCAGTGATCTGGATTTAAATTTTATTGCTTTGTACTTTTTTCAATTTCTTTAAAGAAAGCTACTTGAAAATTCTTTTCTAAAAGCGTCATTAACTTTTGCGACTATTAACTGTTTTTAGGCAATGTATGTTTTCCTTATAGCAGTGTAGCTCAGTTGACGGAAGTCTTGAGTGATATTTCCTGATTGAGTAACTGAGTATGCAACGAATAGTTGAGTACTCAATTGTGTATAATTGAGTATGCAATTTATCATCAGAAATTTGAATGGAAATGATGACTTGTTGAAAATATCTTTCTTGGATTTATATTTTATTGTGAAATTTTGTTGGTAGTTGTCTCTTCGTTTGTTTTTCAGAGGAAATTAGGAATGAATGAATTTTTTTTTTTGGGATTCGGAATATTGTGATGAGCATTTGAAAAACCAACGAACTTTCTTTCTTGCAGATCTTTAATAATGAGGATGGAGAGCAGCTGTCAAATACTCAACTTGATAATCTCATAAGCATGATAAGAAATGCAGAGAAAAGTGGGGTGCCTTTGAGCTATACTCTTGAGTTAACTGTTAATGTGTTTCTTCTTCAGTTTAGTGTCTTGTTGTCACTTTTTATTGAGAAGTATACATGTTTATGATTGCTCTGTATTATATGTTTCAGATATTCTTCTTCTCAACCAAGCAAGGGTTCAAGCGCTTGATGATCTTCACAAGATTCTTGGTGAGAAGGAGGCATTGCAAGGGGAAATTAATGTTTTGGAGATGAAATTGGCTGAAACTGACGCACGAATTAAAGTTGCGACCCAAGAGAAGATACACGTGGAACTCCTGGAAGATCAGTTACAGAAGCTACAGAATGAACTAACCTGTAGGGGTGGTTCTGAAAGTGGTGAGCTGGATATTTATGAAAATCAAAACAAAATTCCAAATGGAGAACTTGTATTGAATAATAATGGTATCCATTCTCTTAGCAAGGAGGTTGATTCATTGAGGACAGAGAATCTGTCCTTGAAGAATGATATAGAAGAACTTAAGGAAGAGCTTAATAATGTCAAGGATACAGATGAGCGTGTGGTAATGCTGGAAAAGGAACGCTCATTCTTGGAGTCATCTCTGAAAGAATTAGAGTCTAAATTGTCTACTTCTCAAGAAGATGTTTCAAAACTTTCTACTCTTAAAGTTGAATGCAAGGACTTGTATGAAAAGGTAGAAAATTTGCAAGGATTGTTGAATAAGGCAACTAAACAGGCAGATCAAGCAATCTTAGTGTTACAGCAAAATCAGGAGCTGCGGAAGAAAGTTGATAAGTTGGAGGAATCTCTTGATGAAGCTAATGTCTATAAGTTATCATCAGAAAAACTGCAGCAATATAATGAGCTAATGCAACAAAAGATGAAACTATTGGAGGAGCGTCTTCAAAGGTCTGATGAAGAGATACATTCTTATGTGGAATTATATCAAGATTCTGTGAAGGAATTTCAAGACACCCTTAATAGTTTGAAAGAAGAAAGCAAGAAGAGGGCACTAGATGAACCTGTGGATGATATGCCTTGGGAATTTTGGAGCCGTTTATTGCTTATTATTGATGGTTGGCTGCTTGAGAAGAAAATATCAGCCAATGAAGCAAAGCTATTGAGAGAAATGGTGTGGAAGAGAGACGGACATATTCTTGATGCTTACATGACAAGCAAGGAAAAGAATGAGCGTGAAGCTATATCTACATTTCTCAAGCTGACATCATCATCAAGAAGGTATAATTTTTATTTGTTTTGGTTTTCTATTTCAGTGAAGTATTGCTGTTACTAAACTTGTTACTATGTTGAATTTTAGTTCAGGATTGCATGTCATTCATATTGCAGCAGAGATGGCACCAGTTGCTAAGGTAAGCTTTACTGAGCTTGGTACTTTCTTTGGTTTCTTGCCTAATTTATGAAAGGCATATATAGATGCAATTCAAATTTTCAGAGGATATTTTATACTTGGCAGTTACTTTCTTCTGAATTTTACGTGTTACTTTGGAATGTTAATTGTTTTCTCTTTTCAGGTTGGTGGTTTGGGAGATGTTGTAACTGGTCTTGGAAAAGCATTGCAAAAGAGAGGTCACCTTGTAGAGATTGTCCTTCCAAAATACGATTGCATGCAATATGATCGTATTCAGGGCTTGAGAGTATGTTACTATCTTGATGATTTAAATAGTTGGGTTTATGAATGTTGTAGATGATTTATTTGATAAACACAGGCCCTAGATGTGGTCGTAGAGTCATATTTTGACGGAAAACTATTCAAAAATAAAGTCTGGGTCGGCACAGTAGAAGGTTAGCAACTTTTGTTATTATCAACATTATCATCATTATCATCTTTTTTTTTATTATTTGGTTGTAAACTTAGCATTCAATTCTGATTGCAGCTTCGATTTTGCAGGTCTTCCTGTTTATTTTATTGAGCCTCATCATCCCGATAAGTTCTTTTGGAGGGGACAATTTTATGGAGAGCATGATGATTTCAGGCGTTTTTCATTTTTTAGCCGTGCAGCTCTTGAGTTGCTTCTTCAGGCTGGCAAGAAACCAGACATCATTCATTGCCATGATTGGCAGACAGCTTTTGTTGTATGGTCAATTTAGAATTTGACTGTTTACCAATGTTTTCTTCCCCTTCTGAATGTTTGTTTTTTTACAATACATAATTTTTTGTTGCTTTTCTAGGCACCACTCTATTGGGATTTATATGCCCCGAAAGGATTGAATTCTGCTCGAATATGTTTTACTTGCCATAACTTTGAGTACCAAGGGACTGCACCTGCTGTGCAATTGGCATCTTGTGGTCTTGACATCCAGCAGCTTAATAGACCTGATAGAATGCAGGATAATTCATCCCGTGACAGTATCAATCCTGTTAAAGTAAGAGATTATTCAGCCAACGATAACCTACATCATTCCTTGGTGAAACATATTCTCCTTTTGTTTAACACATTTTTTTCTCTTCTTGCAGGGTGCAATTGTGTTCTCTAACATTGTAACAACAGTATCGCCCTCCTATGCACAAGAGGTGCGGACTGCTGAGGTATGGATGTTTTCTTGTGGCTGTCCATTACAAAAGTTTCTCCTGAATGCTTCTATAATTGCTTCTACCATGTATCATATATTTTTTAGAAGAGATTCTTTGGAAGATAGCTCAAATGAATTGTATGACAATGAACTTACGACCTATGTATATGTACTATATAGGCAAGGTCAAAGTGCATCTGGTGTAAAACTTTAACAGTTTAACACTGTTAAATAAATTATTAAACTCTCTGGGTACTATTAGATTGACTTGTGTCCAGAGAAAAAAAGGTTTATCATGCATAGAATGTAATTTCATACATTAGATAGCTGCATGCGTCCAATTAATGTGTTATATTTTACACACTAAGGGTATTAGAAGATTCAACAATTGGATCAATAAAGCATACAATATGAATAGTTAATGATTAGTGTGGGGTACTACAGCTTTTATACTTGGTTCAACCTAGTTGTCTCTCTCTATAATTTCATAGACTATAGTGCTTCTGGCAAGAATTGTTCTCGTATTATCTCCTCTGTTGAAACGATTTTGGCAACAACTTGGTTCTTTTCCCAGCGTTAAATATATGTAGTTAAGATCAAACACTAATGATCAGAGTGGAGGTTTATTCTGAACTAACAGTAATTAGTTCAGATTGTTACTGACTATTGTTTCATGGCTTCTTGTTATTGATATCATGCTCTGATGTTCTAGGTAATTAATGATCTATTCTATGTTTTACAGGGTGGAAGAGGCCTCCATTCAACACTTAATTTTCACTCTAAAAAGTTCATTGGCGTTCTAAATGGAATTGATACAGATGCATGGAATCCTGCCACTGATAGTTTTCTTGAAATCCAGTACAATGCTAATGACCTTCAAGGAAAAGCAGAAAACAAAGTAGCCATGAGAAGACATCTTGGGCTTTCTTCTGCAGATGCAAGGCAGCCATTGGTAAACTTTTCATTAAGTTTTTAACCAGGTGTAACTTATATTCTATAGGAATGTATGCAGCACATTGATTTTTATCATCAAATAGGTCGGATGCATAACAAGATTGGTACCACAGAAAGGTGTGCATCTTATCAGACATGCAATATACCGCACATTGGAGCTGGGTGGACAGTTTGTCCTTCTTGGTTCAAGCCCAGTGCCACACATTCAGGTATGTTCAATTTTTTATATTTTCTTTGTCTTTCCTTTTTTTTTCTTTATTTTTATGGAAACATACAGTTTTTGCACTCTTCATATAATCGTTGGAAAGGGATGGGACTCTTACCCTAAACCAAAAATTAAAACTTGGTTATGGAGATCTAGTGCTAGTGTTTCTGACCTATTTTCCCCTTTATTATCGCTTATTTGTAATTGTTGGTGTGCATTTAGGAAACTCAAAAGAACTAGGCAAGGAGCACATTAGATCTGGCCAATTATTATATTACTCATGAAGAAATAACTTTTGTATCATAACAGTAACCTTGGTTACTCATGAATAGCTTAACAATTTTTTTTTTTTTTCTCTCACTTGGCAATTATTTTGATGTATTTGATAGGTTAAGGGGTGATATCCTTTTTAATTTAATTCAAAAGATTTTTAGCGTATTTATTGGTTAGAATGGTTGTTCTATAGAGCGTCTCCCTATTGGTCCTGAATCTTAAACTAGCAAAAGGAAGAAGCAGAAAAGAAAAGAGTAACTATTGTTGCTGCTGTAGTACTGAACTGATGGTTGCTTTTATATTTCCAGTTGAAATCAAGCTGTCTCCACGTCCAGCTTTCTCTGTTAAATCTTCTGCCTCTGATTGTTATTATCTTCTTCTGTAGAGGGAATTTGAGGGAATTGCAAACCATTTTCAAGATCATGATCACATCCGGCTGCTATTGAAGTATGACGAATCTCTTTCCCATTCCATTTATGCTGCATCAGACATATTCATCATCCCATCTATTTTTGAGCCTTGTGGCCTTACACAGGTACAGCCTCAATTTTTGTTTAAGCTCATCTTCATTAACAGCAATTTGAATTGTGACAGATGTAGAGATGACAATAACTATAAATCTTACTGAATATTGAAACCTGGAAAAAGTAGATTATTTTGTGAAATCCATTGGATCTTGAACTGTATGAATTATACATCTTAAGATCTGTGGCTCTTAATTTTTTTTCAGTGTTCAGATATATACAGCCAATCATCTTGATCTGCAAGTGTTCTGTCAAATGTAAATATGAATAGCATATTCCAACTAAAACTTTGGTGATTTTCTTCAGATGATAGCAATGAGATATGGCTCTATACCCATTGCAAGAAAAACCGGTGGTCTAAGTGACAGGTGAATTATTTGGTGATTGACTGACATAATTTCACTGCCGCTGATAGTAAGTTAACTGATTGGAGGATTCTGACTCAACTTTCACAATTTTCTTTCTGTAGTGTATTTGATGTTGATGACGACACGATACCAACCCAGTTTAGAAATGGATATACATTTGTGAATCCTGATGAACAGGTAAATGAAATGCTTGATGTCAATATAAGTTGTATTTTTGGGCTCTGTTATTTTGATTTTCCCTTATAAATTTGAAATTTGATAGGGAGTAAACAGTGCTTTAGACCGTGCAATTAATCACTACATAAAAAACCCTGAGAGTTGGCATCAGCTTATTCAAAAGGACATGAATATAGATTGGAGTTGGGAAACTTCAGCAACACAGTACGAGGATCTTTATGCAAATTCTGTCTCCAGAGCAAGAGCAGCTGCGAATCGTGCTTGAGCTAGCTTCATTATATTTATTTGTCCTTTGGTGTTAATTTGGAATTTTGGATAGATGCTTTGCTATGGTTAAAAGCTATAAATAGTTATTAACATTCATTTATTTGTAAATCCTAACCTCTGCATCACAGTTTATGTATATCATATTTTCAGGGGGAGGTTTAGACTTTTCTAGTTATACAAAATTCGTCAATGTAAAATCATTAATCATGTACAGCATACATACGTGCTTATATTTGGATCAGATTCACCTCAGAGTATTAGCAATTGTATTAACTGTACTGTAAACTATATTATTACCAATACTAAAATTCTCCTGTATTTGATCACCTGATTGCCCATTAAATTGTTCTCAGAAGAGTAATTCTTTGTGCAGAACGATAAAATTTCTGTTGAAAAAAGAATTGACAAGTAGAAATGCATTTTTGAATGAGCCACAACTCAAATTAAGCTTCCATTAGTTCACAACAAATTTACATTCACAACCAACAAACAAAAGTAAAATCCTCTCATCCTAAGCTCACTTTCCGGGGACAAAGTTGGTAGCGTATGCCCAGGCATTGTTGTTGACAGGGTCAGCCAAGTGGTCAGCCAAGTTCTCCAATGGTCCCTTTCCTGTAACAATAGCCTGAACGAAGAACCCGAACATGGAGAACATAGCCAACCTGCCGTTCTTGATTTCCTTAACCTTGAGCTCAGCAAAAGCTTCTGGGTCATCGGCCAAACCCAATGGGTCAAAGCTACCACCTGGGTACAATGGGTCTGTCACCTCTCCGAGCGGACCACCTGCAACTCTGTAACCCTCAACAGCGCCCATCAGAATAACCTGGACAGCCCAGATGGCCAAGATGCTTTGTGCGTGGATCAAGCTCGGATTTCCCAAGTAGTCAAGTCCACCCTCGCTGAAGATCTGAGCTCCGGCCTTGAACCAGACAGCCTCACCGAATTTCACACCATTGCGAGCCAAGAGCTCTGGGAAAACACAGCCGAGAGCTCCCAACATAGCCCATCTGCAGTGGATGACTTCAAGCTCACGGTTCTTGGCGAAGGTTTCGGGGTCAGCCGAAAGTCCAGCAGTGTCCCAACCGTAGTCACCTGGGAACTCTCCGGTCAAGTAGCTTGGTGGCTCACCGGAGAATGGACCCAAGTACTTGACCCTGTCGGGACCGTACCATGGGCTGCCTGAGGAAGCTGGCTTGGTGACAGTTTTCCTCATGGAGACACGGCCGTTGCCCATCAATTCAGGGGATGATGGGGCAAGTTTCACGGCCTTCCCGGCAAAAGAAGGGGAAGAAAGAGCCATGGTTGAGGCTGCCATTGTTGTTGGAAAGTGTTTTTCTTGTCTTTTTTGTGGTTGTGAGATGAGAGATGAGAGTAGTGTATGAAAATGAAAATTTGGGAGGATTTAAATAGGGTTTTGGCAATGAGATTTCTTATCTTTGTAATATCTAAAACTCTTATTTCATTGGAAGTTGAAGATTTTGGGTTTGATTCTTTGTGTTCCAGTTGGCAATCTCTAGTCCACCAGGTTCTTAGATTCATTTATTGTGATGCAACCAATGTGAGTGCTCCACGTATGATTACAGATTACATTCAACATTTCATCTCTTCCCATTGAATAAATAAATCCTGTAAGTGATAATGTTCGCAAGATTTATCATCTTCTCATTGAAACTATCTTTATGACGTCTGCATGGCTCGAAATTTTCATCTGCTTCAACTTGCTGCACGTTAATGGCCGCAAATAATATCAATAAACTGAAAATTTCCACTAAATTTACAGAACTTGTCGATTTATCGCAGGCTCATACCTATAACGTGCCAAGGAATAAGATAGTTCTGGAATGATTTGCATGAGCCTATTTTTCAGTTCGTGATGGTAATCGTGGCTGAAATATTAAGGATATATGCAGAAATAACAATGACAGCATAATCGTGGCTCGAGGATGACTGCAAAAAATATCCGGAGAAGAAAATTGATGGGTATCTGCACAAGAATATTTTGGCCACTAAGTATAAAATCAATTCTAGATTTTAATGAACTAAAACATCTATGTTTAGTTTTTGTGTGAATCAGAAAGAACGCATCGATGTGAACCAGAAAGAACGTATCGATTCTTCTTGGTGTTGATTGTGTGGGTGTTATGTTCTTAGTATCTACAGGTTGTCCATAAAATTGAAGGCTTTGAAATTGAAAACACTGGAATAAGAAGCTCATATTTCTACAAATTGCTCGGTTTAATCTCGTATTTGGAATATTTGGAATCTTTATCTGCAATTTTACAAGATAAGTTTCAGGGAATTACCGTTACCCATTGTGGTTTTAGAAACAAGATAATTCTACGTGTTTATTTCATGCCCACTAATCTCCCAACAATTTACACTCTTTTATATATGGAAGATATTTTAGTTCGTATGGTGCTATGGTTTGATTTAAAGACTCAATTTTCTTTCGTAGCCCACAGTAAAATGGAAACGAGAACGAAAAGTCAAAAAGTACACTGTTCCTAAGTGGATAGCGCTATCCCATGTCCCAAGTGGCAATATCTCATTGGAAGGAGATACAATATCCAAACGTTGCATTAGATTTTTTATTCATCCTTGCATCGAAAAACAAATGAAAGTTGGTAAGTGGTGTAGAATTTGCCAAGTAGACTTACAAAATCAGACGTTCAAAATGTCACCAACCAATAGGAATTCAGAGATAGATCTCCTTAGATAAGAACTCTTTTTCTCGAAACTCATATTTATAGTAAGCCCATCTCCAAGCCCAGTCACAAACAAACTCATCAACCTTTCTTCCAGTTATTTCCTCGTTTCACAGCTTTTCTCTCTTCCTCCAACAATGGCAGCCGCAACCATGGCTCTTTCCTCCCCTTCCTTCGCCGGCAAGGCCGTGAAACTTTCCCCCTCTTCCCCTGAGTTGATGGGCAACGGCCGTGTCTCCATGAGGAAAACTGTCACCAAGCCCGCTTCCTCAGGCAGCCCATGGTACGGTCCCGACAGGGTCAAGTACTTGGGTCCATTCTCCGGTGAGCCACCAAGCTACTTGACCGGAGAGTTCCCAGGTGACTACGGTTGGGACACTGCTGGACTTTCGGCTGACCCCGAAACCTTCGCCAAGAACCGTGAGCTTGAAGTCATCCACTGCAGATGGGCTATGTTGGGAGCTCTCGGCTGTGTTTTCCCAGAGCTCTTGGCTCGCAATGGTGTGAAATTCGGTGAGGCTGTCTGGTTCAAGGCCGGAGCTCAGATCTTCAGCGAGGGTGGACTTGACTACTTGGGAAACCCGAGCTTGATCCACGCACAAAGCATCTTGGCCATCTGGGCTGTCCAGGTTATTCTGATGGGCGCTGTTGAGGGTTACAGAGTTGCAGGTGGTCCGCTCGGAGAGGTGACAGACCCATTGTACCCAGGTGGTAGCTTTGACCCATTGGGTTTGGCCGATGACCCAGAAGCTTTTGCTGAGCTCAAGGTTAAGGAAATCAAGAACGGCAGGTTGGCTATGTTCTCCATGTTCGGGTTCTTCGTTCAGGCTATTGTTACAGGAAAGGGGCCATTGGAGAACTTGGCCGACCACTTGGCCGACCCTGTCAACAACAATGCCTGGGCATACGCCACCAACTTTGTCCCTGGAAAATGAATTTCAGAAATGTTGTGATGAAATGAAGGGATTTGCCTCTAATTGGAGTGAGGAATTGAGAGTGATTGTCCATTGATTTGACGTGATGTGACTCGGTTTTTACTCGCACAAAAATGTGAATTATATGTATTACGAGTGGATATTCTTGTTTTCAATAAATATTCATTGATATCTTGTATTGTGTTTTTTAGCTTTTTATTTTCCAATTGGTCTTACATATCTTTGGCAAAAACGCTAATAGGTTTTCTAATGATTAATCAGATACCGAATTGGGTTTTAGCTTAAACAATTAATGCAGCCACTCAATGCCGGAATCTAAATGATCTCTTAATTTCTAATTGCATTATGTTATGTTGTTTATTCTTGTTTGTGAGTGCTTCTATATATTAATATATGATTCTGTTAATTAGTTCAGGTCCGACAAAAGAACAAGATAAACTTATGTAGAAGACTTTGTAATTTGTAGAGACTGATGTGTTGTTGTACTAGCCTTTCAGTTTTGACGAATACCCCTTTTCACTTGAATTTTTAGACCATAATGAATTAATGGCTGAATTAATCTTCTTCAAGGCTAATATCTTAACCAGATTATATGTAACCTCTTACTGTTAAAACATGTAAAAAGGAAAAATAAAAAAAAGAAAAAACAGGCTGATACAAGGTATCATTCATCTGTCATGCATTGCTTTTTTTGGGGTTCCAGTCATAGGTCTGAAGAAAAAGAAGCAAAACTATTTAAAAAGGACATCAATGTAAATACAATTGAAACCAGCTGGCAAATCAGACGCTAACTGCAGAGCTCCTGGATCTGCAGTTATATTAATTTCTCATACAGTTTATTGATTCTCCTTGATGTGTTATTCCTCAGCAGGAAAATGTTCATCATCATTACATTCTGTCATCTTTCTTAGCCTCAGAAGGGTAGATAAGACCTCATTCATATTGGGACGATCCTCAGGATTTGGGTAGGTGCAAACCAGGGCTAGTTTATATACCTCTTGTAATACTTCCTCCTGCTCTTTGGGAACTACTGTAGGGTCTGTGATTTGAAGAATCCCCTTGATTCCATCTGAGACAGCTTTCTCCACGAGCTGACGCAAACTGACTGGCAATCCATGCTCTTCGTTTAGTCCTGTTGGCCTTCGTTTTGTTAAAAACTCCATCACTACTATTCCAAAGCTGAACACATCTACTTTAGTTGTAACATTCCTCATATACGCGAACTCTGATAAGATACGTGGACATGATTTAGTGACTGAGAAATTACAAGAATTAGATAGATTAAAGACTGGTGAAAGATTTACCTGGTGCTAAGTAGCCAATTGTGCCTTGAAAAGCTGATGATGAGAGGCTATTTTTCTCTTGCAGATGAACATCCAAGATTCGAGCTGTTCCGAAATCACTTACATGAGCTTCCCAATCTCTGTCTAAAAGAATGTTGGAAGGCTTCAAGTCACAATGAACAACGGGGAAATCATAACCAGAATGCAAATAATCCAACCCTTTGGTGATGGAAATGAGGACATCGATTCTTTTGGATATCCTCCACCTTGACTGATCAACCTCAGTTTCATGTATTATGTTTTCCAGGCTTCCATTTTCCATGTATTCCAGGACTAAAGCCTTCAGTTTCCTGCTCTCCCAAGCATAGCCAAGTACCTTCACCAGATTCCTGTGCCTCAGCTTCCTTAAAGTTCTTGCTTCGCGATAGAAGCTCTTATCAGACTCTTCAGAGAACTGATGCAAATTCAGTTTCTTTACTGCTATGATCTGCCCATCTTCTAGTTGACCTTTGTACACAGTACTCAAACTGCTGGTACCAAGAACGTTGTTTTCACTGAAGGAGTCGGTAGCTTTTTCTAATTCACTTCGATCAAATCTTTTTAGTGTTAAGGCAGAAGTGAACTCTGACTCTGGATTCTCAATGCTTTCTGATTTCTTCTTTTTGGCATATCGACTGAGTATTGAAATCATTAGCACTAAAACTAGAAAAAGAGAAACAGAGCCAAGTACCAGGAGAATCAACTTTGTCTTCTTGGATAACTGGTTTGAACTTCCCTTGCTGCATGACTTAAGAGTTTTTGTTCCACAAAGAGATGGATTTCCAGCCAAACTAGACATGCTCATGCTTCTGAATATGCCAGTTTCTGGAACACTGCCTTCAAGTTGGTTGAAAGAAAGGTTCAGTTGCTTCAAGGTGGAAAGATTGGCGAAGCTTTCAGGGATGATGCCCTTCAACTTGTTGTGAGAAAGGTCCAGTGAGCTAAGATGCTTCAGATTTGCCAACTCTTTAGGGATTTCACCTTCCAAATTATTACCTGAAAGGTTCAAGCTCATAAGCACATCCATTCTACTAAAAGCTTCAGCAGGGATTGCACCAGAAAGTTTGTTTCCTGACAGATCAAGAGAAAACAAATTTCTGCAGCCTGCGAGCATTTTAGGAGTTTCTCCTGACAAATTATTATTTGAAATGTCAATGGCTTGTGCCATTTCCAACTTTCCAATCTCATCAGGAATGCTGCCCTCCAAGAAATTGTATGAGAAATTCAAATATATCTGTATACTCTTCATACTTGCCATCACGGATCCAGGAACTGATCCTGTTAAGTGGTTGTGAGAGAGATCCAGGGTCAGTAGTCGATGAAGACGCTCCATGCTTTGTGGAATGGACCCGTTAATCTTGTTGCCTTGGAGGTTCAAGTATGAAAGCAGCTCAAGGTTTGAGATAGCATTTGGAATTGGGCCTGTCAACTTGTTTTGCTGCAAATCAAGAACGGTTAGTTGCTTCAGCTCAAATATTTTCTCAGGTATTGCACCCTCTAGACTGTTGTGATGCAGAGAGAGTCCCTGAAGGCGAGAAAGCTTGGATAACTCTGGTGGAACAAATCCTGTGAAATTATTTTCGGCAAGGGATACGGTGATGAGTCTACTTAGATTGCCAATCTCTGGTGGGATTGGCCCTTCGAAGGAATTTGTTAGGACTTTCAGAATCCTAAGATTCTTGAGTTTTCCAATTCCTGGTTTCAGCATTCCAGTAAAATTGTTCTCACTCAAATCAAGAGTTTCAAGATTTGTGCAATTGAAAAGGTCATCTGGGATTTCTCCTGACATCCTATTTGATGAGAATGAGAGGAATGTTAGGTTCTGCAACTTTCCCAAACCTGTGGGAATTTTCCCTGTTATCCTGTTGTATCGAAAGCCTATGGCTGCAAGTTGAGTACAGTTTGTGATGCTAAGTGGTAGGTTTCCCTCAAGAAAATTGTTGTTCATAGTCAGATTTTTCAGCTTAGAAAGCAACCCAATATTTTCCGGAAGCTCCCCTGTTAGGGAATTGAAGCTCATTGACAAATATGTTAAATTGATCAATGTTGTCAGTGAAGAAGGGATATCCCCAGCAAACTTATTTGAATGCAGGGTTAATAATTTTAATGACCTTAAAGTTCCTAGCTCAGGAGATATTGTTCCAGTTAACTCATTCTCTGAGAGTCCTAAACGAGTTAATGATTTCAACTGGAATAAAGAATCTGGAATTGTGGAATTCAACCTATTTTTGTATAGATGCAATGATTCTAAGCTAACCAAATTCCCAAGCTCAGAGGGAATGCTTCCTTTGAACTGATTGGTATATAGTTCAAGGGCTAAAAGCTTTCTACAACGGCCTAATTCAGATGGGATTTTTCCTCCAAGAGAATTTTCAAACAACAGAAGATATTCTAAGTTTGACAGATTTCCTATTTGTGGAGGTATTGTTCCTGATAACATGTTTTCACTTAGGTCTAAAGCTTGCAAGTTTTTCAATCTACCAACGGAAACAGGAATTGAACCTACTAGCTTGTTGCCATATGCTACAAACATTTGAAGATTGATCAAATTTCCTATGTCTTCTGGGATTGTGTTTGTGAGATTGTTGAAAATGAGAGAAAGTGCTGACAAAGATGTGCAGTTACAAATACTTTCAGTTATGCTTCCATTTAAGAAATTATTACCTAAATCTACTGACTGCAGATTCTGAAGGCTACCTATTTCTGCAGGAATCATTCCTGAAAGAGAATTATAGTACAGACTTAGTTCAACAAGCTGGGAACATTTCCCCAGCTGTGCTGGAATATTCCCGGAAAATAAATTCAACCTTAAATCAAGAACCTGGAGAGCTGAAAGATTCCCAAGGAATGGAGAAATCTCGCCCTGGAGCTGCTTGTCAACAAGTGAAATGGAAATGACTTGATTTGATGAAGAGTCGCAGGTAATCCCAGACCAGTTGCAGTGATGAATGGTGTGATTCCAATCTGCAAGAACTCCGAACGGGTCATCTGTAATGCCATTTTTGAAGGCCTTCAGAGCTTCAGTTTCAACTTCCAAGCTCTGTTCTGCAGATAGAACAAAGAGCGGAACAGAACAAAACAAGAAGATTAAGCTGACACTTTTAGACACCACCATTGCTAGAGAAATCTCTGATCTTGATATCAAACTTTGCACTAAACAAAAATATTTATAACGAAACTTAAATCACATCAAATGGTCCCATAATCTTTCCACATAACAAAATATGCAAGCAATGTCAATGATGAAAGCTGATATAAGAAAAACAAAGATGAAAAACGAATTAAAATATGATACTTTGAACCTTAAACTCAATCAATACCTTCCACATTCAGAATACCTATTGATTTTTGAACTCTACCTATAATGACAAAAACCAAGTGGCCGCAATTACACATGCCCACTAGGCACTAAAGATAATATCAAATCACAGAGACTCTAACTGCATTTATACTTAATTAACAAGTGGGTGTAGCAATCATAATTTTTTTTAATAATAAGATGTACTTAGTTCTTACTTAACTTGACTAAATGGGAGTTCCAACCTAGGACATGTGAAATGGAGTAACAATGTATATAAATATATAATTTTGAAATATAAATTTTCTTCATTGATTTGTATTACCTTAAGCTAAATATAAAGTTGGTATTTCAAATTTTATGGTGGGTCATAATTAAAATTGAATAAATTAAAGGCTTAAGGCTTAAGGCTTAGTGATGAGAGCGTTTGACTGTACAGCTGCTGTGGGAAGCACTTATTTTGCAAGTTGCATATAAAAACAGCATGAGAGTATGGGTTGATCTCACACTTGGAAGGAAAATGAAGATTGAGATTCTGCCGACATGTTTGGGGCCCATTTAAAGGCTGTTTCGATTTCTGCTTCTGTATTAATTAACTCTGGGCAATATGTTGTACCAATAATACTAACCAGAGGCAAGGTTTAAGCTTCTCGAAGGAGCGCTGAATAATAGAGTAACGGGATAATAACATATAGTGCCCTGCGTTCTTAGACAACTACAAATAAGGACAGGAGTTATATTGTTTTAGACAAATCCTTACTATGAATTTTTTGTTAAGAATTTATTGATAGAATAAATCAATGATTTGTTATACCACTAAATTCTTTGAAAACCTTATTTCAAGAGTATAACAAACAGTTAAATCGTAAAATTTAACCGAGAATCAAACCCGGAATATGTCCTTGGTTGTGATTTTTCAAAATTCATAGACTCAAATGTTATCTTCCCGTGCAGTAACTTGATCACTAAGATAGCTACGAGGGTTGCGTGCCTGAAGGGGCATCCAAAATCCAAATACATAAAACGAAATTAAAATGGTGCACAGCCAGCTAGCAAGCTGTATAAGTGAAGCTTAATTTCTAAATTGAATTATAGAAAGGCATGCACATTGAAAAAAATGCCACTGTTGATTTTGTTACACGGACATGATTATTTCTATATTGAATTATATCTATGTATAGCTTGAAAACTAGAATAGTGGAACATGATTATTTATAGTGATAATCACGTTTATTACACGGAATATCAATAATAATGCTCAGAATTAGCTAAGCTAGGCTAGGCTAGGCTGCATTAATATTTTTGCAAACCATGCAAGTAATACTATATTTCTCATTTGTTGATTGTGATTTTCCAACCGCGTAAGCAGAAAGCCAAAAACCCTCATCCAAGTTTTCTCTATTTTGATATTGCTATATATGGTCTAAAAAATTTCCTGGTCAATTAAGAAAAGATTAAAGCTTTTAAAGTGCAATATGATCGATCCACTAGTAACCAAATTCCTTAATTTCGTTTTCTAATGTATTACTCTTTCAAAAACTATCCATTTATCCTTATTTTTGGGGTCATATATAAGTAGGGTATTATTATATTATTCACATATAATTATGAGCAATATTACATGCATTTTCTTCCGCGCAATCGACGCGATTTGATCCCAAAAAACTATTATCGTGATCCTGCCTACACCAGATAATTCTGGTTGTACGTACTGCCCGTTCATTTCATCTTCTATCTCTATCTCTACAGATTCCTCCACTACTTCGCCCCATTGATTGCAGCCGTTGATGATATATATATACCCTTTCCGTTAAAGTTAAAATTTCCAGCCCAGGAATCTTTTGGCTGCTTCCACGCACTTGAGATAGTTTAGACCGGCGTGAGAGCAACAAATCAAGCTCTGGAATAAGCAGGCATTCTCCACTACATAAATATATAAATATGAACCTCCACATATTTATTTGTGAATACACAAAACTTCTGCAATCTCTGCTTCAAACTTTTCTCACTAAAAATAGCAATGGCCCAAAAAGCGCTTCCACTTCCCCTTCTGGCCTTCTTCTTCTTCTTCAGTTCAGGTACTTTCTTTCTTTCCTATTTGCACTGCTTAAAACATTTTCTCGTTGACAATAGTTAATAAAGAATGCATGAAAATGTGAAAGCGTGGGAAAATTTGGCTGATGATTGTCTTGTGCGACTTAATTTAATTTTATGCAGGAGGAATACTCAAGTTGGCAAACGGACAGGTAAATTCAAGACACATTTACAAGACTAACAATTTTTTAATTAATCACTTCATGAAATCTATAATAAATTCCAGGAAAAAACCTGGTGCGTGGCAAAACCATCATCGAGCGATGCAGAATTGGCAGCAAATATTCATTTTGCTTGTGATCAGGTCCAGGGAGGTTGCAATATAACACAAGAAGATGGTCCTTGCTTCTTCCCCAACACTGCTATTAACCATGCATCAGTTGCAATGAATCTTTACTACCAATTCATGGGCAGAAATAACTGGAACTGTGACTACAGAGGATCTGGTCTCATCACTCAAACTGACCCAAGTAAGAATAATTTTGATCTCCTTAATTAATTTGTTAATTTCGATATCATATCTATCTCTCTTTTTTAGCCATTATATTACCAGTGTTCCTCCATTTTCTGTAGGCTATGGTAGCTGCCAGTATGCTTAGTAGTGTCAGATGCATATCGAAGATTTCCCCTTTTTATTTTAGTCTAATTTTCCTGAATTGCATTCCTTGAATTTTCACAGAAGAATATATGATGTTGGTAGTTTATACATGTAATATGTAATACTTCAAAAAATAAAGAAGTTGATATTTGCATATCCTAAGTTTGGACATTTAAAATTTCCTGTAAATCAATTTGAATCAAATAATTAATAAAGAATATGATTTCATGGAACACATTAATTTATATCATAATGCATGATATCACCACATTTAAACCATGAGTTACTTTACAATGTCTAATTAAGGGTATATTTTTTTTAAAGAAATTAAATTAAGAGTATGTTTAATATCACTAATTTTTACTTAATTTTAATAATATAGTTAAAATGGTACTTAATAACACCAATTTTTTTAAATAATGTTTATTCATATTTTTTATTAAATTTTGACATATAATATCTCATCTTATAACTATTATAATTTTAAAGTCGCAGCACATCTAACTTATACAAATTTTAATTTTTTATTTTTCCTTGAAACTTTGTAATTAGTTCATTAAAATGTTGCATGGCTAATATCCAGGCCTCCACCTCCTGATTTTCTATGATCTTCTTCTCCTTCACTCTCCTATAAATATATAAAGCCTGCAACAAGCAATGAAGTGGTAGCTGCAATATTAATAATAATAAAATCTAGATTATTTCGCATGCTCGATCGCTCGCAGGAAGACTGTTGGTAGCTGGCTACTAGCCCCATACAAAATAAAATCGAATAATTAACAATTATAAAATAAAAGAAAATTTTAAAAACTCATAACAAAATTTTAATTTATTGAATAGTTTCATTAACTCATTGTGCCTTATAATATGTACGTGCTAATTAGAATTTTATAAAATTCAGGTAAACTGAAATTAATTAAAAAAATAGTACTATGGCACCAATTAATAATTATGCACTAAAAATGATAATAAATAGTTGACAATTGATTGTGAGGTTACTTAATAATTAATGATAGTATTAAATACTTTGTAAATTGTAATAAGTTCTCCGCATAAATTATTATCATAATTAACAAAGGAGCCTTATTCGCATCGCGACAGTTCATCGTCTTAAATAGTCAGAGAACGACTCGTCAGCTATATATTTTTCTGTACGACGACAAGTCGTTGTGATATGACATAATGAGGTGTGTTATCGTCTTTCTTATAGATTTAGTTCTGCTAGGTGACTGCATCTCCTGTTATTTAATAAAACGTCACAAGCAGGTGAACCAAGCACAACTCTTTTGCCAAGTATAACAGAAATAACTACCCAAGCGTCTCTGCAATCTACAAAAGCGTGAAATTCAGTTCGTGAAGATATGATTTGGCATCAACTCTCTCGAGTTCGATAACAGAATATTCAAAATTTGATATTTTTCTGGGGTTTTAACTTTCTTGCAAGGTCACAGAAACAGAGATCATCGATGGCTACGAGACATTGTGATAACGTTTACATGGAGATGATCAGCGACAGAGCTTGCGAAGTGAATCGTTACATTGACGGATTGGAGGGAAAGATTAATGAATTGGGTCGCAAGAAGAAAGATCTGGAAGACATGCGGTGCATTCTGGATGAGATGTTGATAAAATATTATCATCACTCGATTGATTCCCTGAAAAAGGAAGAAGATATGAAGAAGAAGCTGAATGATTTGACATCTGCGTTTCGTAAAATCAAGGGTGAAATTGATCTTGGCGGTGGAGAGGGACCTGATAAGGATTGGGATGCGATTGTGGGAGAAATTCGGAGGATAGTTGCGGAGAATAAAGGAACGGAGGTGGGTGATTCTGGAGACACTAAAGAGGGAATTGGTGAAAGTGGAAAAAAGAGGAAGAAGTAATTGGAGTAATAGGGTTTCGCTTGGTTTGATGAGTTTCTGATTTTCCTGTTGTCTGGGTTCCAAGTTATTGCTTTTCCTGTTTTTTGTTGTTTTCTGCTTCCGGAAGAATAACTTGGGGTCTGATTTCTCTGTTTTCATGATTCGATCTCAATTCTCTTGTTGCTTTCAATCCTGCTAATAATAATATGATTTGTTTCCTACTTGAGTTTAAATGATCCGAAATCGCTATGTACTTCCACATCTCTGTGCATTATTAAATTAAAGTTTTTAACGAATCAGCACCAAAAATTTTCACTGTGGGATAATTCAGACTACGGAAAAAACTCTTGCCTGAAGGAGCGATTAACAATCCAAAAGAGATTAACCTGTAAGATGGACAATTAGTATAATTAGGCCAATAACATTCCGCAAGTTTACCCTCTAAAATTAAACAATTTTTCAGGTAGGACGAATTGAATCTTGCTACATATACTTTTGGCCTTAGGTTTAGTAACTGTGTTTTGTTGCTTTTCAATCCTCTTAATCATGCAATCTGGTGATTCGACGTTTCCAATGAAGCAACCCAGCAGTGGTGAGATTTCACTTTGAATGTTCGCAATGGCATACATAATTCGGACTGAAGTGACTCCATAAATTAATTATAGAGCAACTGCTTTAACGTCCAGAAAGAATTACACCATAGGATAGGACGGAAAATTAGTGATGCTAATTTACCTCTTAATAAAAAATCATAGAATATTCACATTTCAACTTTTCTGTTTTTTGCTTCTGGAAAAATCGCATAAGATTTTTGTTAAGCTTTCATGATCAGAGATTATTGTCTCTTGTTTGCATGAAGCAGTACCACCTCTGTCTTCCTCTTTTGACTAGGAAAGAGCCAGGACCTACAGTCGTTTGTATAAGATATTAAAGTACGACCTGTCATGTACAGAGAACGATAATTCGTTTGTATATAACATAATGAGTTATGTTGTCGTCTTGCAAGACGTCTTGACTCTTGAAACTTTCTCCCTAGGTGACGAACCCCTGTTATTTAGTGAAACATCAGCAGCAGGCGAAGACAGCACTAACACCTTACCAAATATAAGTGAAATAACTAACCGTCTTTCTTTAACCCTGGACGGTCAGTTCTCATATCTGCATCCAAAATCTCTCTCACACTGAAATTCACGACTTTTCATTATGTTCTTGGTTACTTTATTCTCCTCTGAGGAAGAATCATCAATGGATACTCCTTCCTACGTTCGTCCTCCGACGGACGCCACTACAGAAATCGATCCTTTAGCTGAGGACGTGTTCCGGAGGAAGATTGACGCAGATAAAATCTATAGATCAGCTGAATGAGTTCAACGAAGAAAAAACTGCGTCCCATGAGAAACAGAAGACAGCTATTGAAGAAGCTTTTAAAGCCTCGGCTCCCGCTCTTCTTGCCTGTCCTGGGGATGGTATAGTAGCCGTGCTGGACTATGGGGCCAAGAAGTTGCTGGAGATGTGAAGGAGACAGATCTAGAGGGAAAGAAATCTGGCGAAAGTAGTGAGGTTAGGACTCGGATTGGAGAGGAAGGAAAAGATTTAGATTTGGTTGCTACAGGTGCTGGTGATTGGTGATTCTGGAAAAAGCAGTGAGCTTAGGACTGGGGTTTAAGTGAAAAGCAAAGATTTATACTTGGTTGTTGCAGGTGTTGGTGATTCTGGAAAAACTGAAATACAGAAGAAACCGCGGCTAAACGTTGTTCAGTTTGAACTTTTCTTTTTCGTTCAGTAACTAATGGGAGGCCGATCTAGAATAGTTTTTGAAAAGTCTCACGGGCTCTGATTTTTCTGTTCATGAAGTAATTGGGGGTTTGGTTTGATTTGATTTGATTTGATGAGTTTCTGATTTTTCTGTTGTCTGGATTCCAAGACGTTTCTTTTCTAGTTTTCATTTTTTTGTTTTCTTTTTGCTTCCGGAAGAATAACATGGGATCTGATTTCGGTCAATTCTATTGTTGTTTTCACTCCTGCTAATAATAATATGATTTGTTTCCTACTCGGAGTTTCATGATCTGAAATTGGTACTCTGTACTCGTTTGCTTTCACCATTACCAAATTTCTGTGCATTAAAATCAGAAATGATGCGAATGTTTAATTTAGATTTTTCACTGTTTTATATAATTCAAATTACAGAGAGAACTCTTGCCTGAAGTGTACCTCCTCCAAGAAGCAATAGTGTTAACAATCCAAAAGAAATTACCCACAATTAATTAGGCTGCTACTTTACTTGGGAATTGAATTTTGGTAATCTTACAGGATAAAACAGCTCTAGATTGAAGACATTTGTCTTGTGGCGCAAGGGACTGTTATTCAGTGAAAGGTGACCTGCAGGTGGGGCCTGAAAACTCGGCTTTTAAAATATCATATCTCCATCCAAATCTCTCTCAAATTCAAAAAAATCCATTTACTCTTTGGATAATTTTATAGGGTTTGTTTTTCCAAATCTGAGAAAGCATCAATCATCAATGGTTATTTATTTTGAAACAAACGCCACAATGGAGAAATTGAATGTTTGTCTAAAGTTGAATTTTAGCAAGGAACTTAGAGTTTTTCTGAATTGTATTCTTTTCTATAGCAGTTTGACGACAAGGCTTTATAAGGATGCCTTTTATAATAGGCAAAGAGAGGAACTCTAATGTACACTATATAATGTTTCTATATTAGTCTAGTAATACAATAACATCATTACCATAGAATGTTAATCTGCCATCGTCTCTTTTTGTTGGCACCTGATCTGTACAGTGGTTGTTGTGATTGCATTCTGGTACAATTAGTTTCTTGTCTTGTAGTGTAAGGTGAAAGCAAGACTTGTAGGCTTGGGTTCGTACTATCGTTTGGATATAACAGGCCCAATCATTGACTTCAGTTCTGTAACTTCAACTTCTAAAATATTTTTCCGCGACGTACAAAAACTGAAGGATGTAAATGCTAAGCTGAACCAAGTTTTGAGAGAACATGATCAGATCAAGAAGGAAAAACAATACTTGGAGATGAAATTGGGTATAGCTTTGGAAATGTGGAAGGAATCCCCAGAGCGCCTCACTCTTATGCTTAATAATAGCGATGGTGGCGGATTGGACCAAGAAGCTAGTGATGTGAAAATGGAGACAGAGGGAATAAATCGATCCGGTGAAAGTAGTGATGTTGGAACTGGGATTGAAGAGGGAAATGGCAAACATTTGGTTGTTCTGGGTGGTGTTGATTGTGGGAAACAGAAGAAACACGGAGATGTCTTGGAGCTAAATGTTCAAGTTTCAATCTTCTTCTGCTCTCAATAATAATCTTAGGCGACCCGGAATGGTTCTTGAAATATCTCACGGGCTCTGATTTGTCATGTGTTTTGATTCTTCAATTGGTTTCATTTCAGATGCATGAGCTGAAGGATTGTGGGGACTGACGGGGGAAGTCAAAATCATATTTTCTAGGTCTTTTATCATTCAATAAACGATCTTATAGATCTCATCAACTCTTTCTTTTTTGTTTTGATTCTTCAGTTGGTTCCATTTCATATCTTTTCTTTTCTTTTCATTTCCGTTCTTTAAAGAAGCATCTTTGTTTCTACTTCTTGAAAGATCGTATTGGCGGCCTTTGGTTTAGTGCGTATTTTGTTGCTTGAAATCTTCTTGTTCATTTTCTTTAATAATGGCAATGTTTTACTTGGACTTTCACCCAGCACATTCCAATATTTTTATTTATTTATTTTTTTGGCTTCTTGAACTATCACACGTCTAGTTCTTCAATGTATGTTCTTTTGTTTAGACCTGTTAATTATAAACTTGATTTCTGTCTTACGAACTTTTTTCCTTTTTGCTAAGCATGTGTGATCAGACATCATTTTGTGTGTTGCAACAGTGGTGATGTTTCATAATGGCATAATTCAGATTGAAGTGACTCCACATAGGAGCAACTGCAAAAAGTTATTCTATAGTAAGGACAATTAGTGGTGCTAATATACCTCTTAAATTACTTGGGAATTGGATTTTGACAGTAATTATTAAGCACATTTACAATCATCAGTGGCAGAAACACAAGAGCTCTGATTGAAAATATTTATGGGACAAGGTTATAACAAACCAAGACTACATGCATTGTTATTCAGTGGAAGGTCACTACAGGTAGGCAGGGACTAACCCAATTACAGAATATAACTGAAATAACTAACTAGTCTTTCTGAAGTCTCTCATATATAAATTATCCCGAAAAGTCAATCCTTGAAAGATCCTATTTGCATCCATCTCCGACTCAAATTCACAAAAGCTTTTACCCTTTGGATAATTTTGTTGGGTTTGTTGTCCTAAGTCAGAGAGAGAATCATCAATGAAGGGGAAGGTTCGTGATTTCAATATTTATCCTTAAACCGGCCCAAATGATAGTTGCATGGAAAAATTGATCAGCAAGGAGAGAAAAAGTGGACAAGGTTAAAAGAAGTCGAGCGATTATCATAAAATCAAAATGAAAAGAGACACCTTGAAGGAGAAATTGCACAAAATTATGGTCGATTTTGATGAAATCAATGAGCGCCTTACTGATCGGCAAGGAGCTAGCTCTGCAAAGCTTTAATATGGACAATGTTTCACTTGAGATTTTCAACGCGCACATTTCAATCTTTCTGTTTCTATTTTCCTGATTCAATGTCTATTCTTTTGTTGCTTTTACTCCTGTATTTTTTTGGGCTAAGCTTGCATGATCTGGAATCACTCAGAACTTGTTTCCTCTCACCATTATCATGTATTTCTGTCATTTTTATTATTACAACATTTGATTTTTCCTTTTTCTTTTAATTTTTTTGGGTTCTATATCTGTAATCTGACTAGGTGAACATGAAAAGTGAGAATCACCTAACTCCTTTCCAAGAAAATGAAATTACCATGAATATATCAAGGCATCTTCACACATTTCCCTTACTATAAATCTCAATTCCTCCTTTCACTTCATTCAATTTCCACCACTGTTTTTTCACGCTATCAAAATGTCCAAACCAACTCTTTCCCTTCGTATTCTCATCTCCCCTTTCCTTCTCTTTTTGTCATTCAGTTGCGGTAATCTTCTTTCTCTTCCATACTAGTATTTTCATATTTACACATTAATGTGGCTTATAACTCGTAATTAAAAATGTTGTGCAGGGAGCTTTCTGAAGATGGCATCAGCCCAAGTAAATTACTGAACAATTTTCCAATTTCATTACTTCCAGGCTGCAACATTCTTCTTTACTTGTTGACTTTTCCTTGTGTTCGCAGAGAACTTGGTGTGTTGCGAATCCATTATCCAACAGCTCTGCCTTACTTGCAAACCTGGATTTTGCTTGCAGTCATGTCGACTGTCGTTTAATCCAACAGGGCGGTTCCTGTTTCTACCCAAATACTCACATTCACCATGCCTCTTTCGCCATGAATTTGTACTTCCAGACTATGGGCAGACATTCTTCACACTGTGATTTCAGAGGCTCTGGACTTGTTTCCTTGACTGATCCCAGTAACCCACCTAAATTTCACTCAACAACATGCATTAATCTTTTACGGAATTTTTACTTTAGACTAAACTTTCTGTTCTCTGCTGCCTGCAGGTTATGAAAGTTGCAGTTTTCTGAGTGGTAAGTATGCATGCAGTCTTTCAATTTTCATTCAATTTTCCAAGGTCAGATTATGATAAAAAGTCTGTTTTGCAGGTGGGAATCTAGCAGATCAAACGCCACCGCCTGTAATGCACAAGCAAAAACCTTTTACATATGGCACAAATAATAGTTATATTGTTGCTGATTTTGAAAGTGTTTTCATTGTTGCAGGAAACATGGTGTGTGGCAAAACCAGGAACAAGCGAGTATATGCTGCAGCAAAACATCAATTATGCTTGCAATCATGTGGACTGTAGTCCTACACATGATGGTGGTTCCTGCTTTAATCCAACAACTCTCATAAACCATGCCTCTTTTGCCATGAATCTTTACTTCCAGAACTCTGGCAGAAACACAACAAGTTGTGATTTCAGAAGCACTGGCCTCATTGTGGTCAAAGACCCCAGTAAGCCAAATTTGTTTCAATTTTTTCCCAAGTTTAATTGTAACCCAGATTTCGAGAATGGCCAAGACTCAAAATCTGGTTTTGCTTTTGCTTTTGCAGGTTATGGTAATTGCACCTATGGCTACGAATCCGGCAACTCTGGTGTTAGAGGGCGGTGGTGAACTCAAATATGTTTCAGATGTTGCCAACGTTTTTTCTTTTCGGTTTCTGTTGCCAATAAAGTATGGAATTAAGGAGTCTTTATCATTATTTTCTTTCCATGAACTCTAAATTATTTTTTTTTTTTTGTTTAACAGTGTAATAAATTGGAGAAGGCAGATCAAAATCAAACGACATGTGTTTTGATGTTTCAACCACTGAAAAGTGTTGTCATTTTCAAAGTGGGATTTTTTATTTATTTATGAAATCTTTTAAATAGTTGATTTTTATTGGTTCATTTGATCCTGCAAAGTAAACGCAATACATGATTCTTCATGATTTCTCTAATATGAATAGAGTTAATAAACTCTACTAAACATTTGGTTAATAAACTAAATTCACCTTGATTATTGTGATAAATTGAACCTCCATCATTACACAAGTTTTCAAAAAAAAAATCCATAATATCAAAATTCAAAACCAATTATGCCAAAAATTTTTTTATAAAAAATTAACAATAAATTTATGAAAAAACATATATCCAATTTTTAACTGTGGTTAAATATATTATCAATATAATAATAAAAATATTAATGTCTATAAAATGAGAATAAATAATTAATTAAAATTTTTTTTTCATATTTTATTTATTTTACTCAAGTCTTCACGTGTCACGTTCAAATTATATTATATATTATTAACTCTGAATAATTAGTGACCTTAAGTAGTAATTTTTTATTTACTTTTCACCTGTTTTCACTATTATTTGGTATCATTCATCGGGTCGGATTATGAGAACCCGGTCCAGAAAATTGAATGAATCCGGTCCACTTTTGTAATCGTAATTATTGATATAAACGGAGATTAAGACACGTTTAACATATAAATAAACATTAATTTAATGGGTATGATTAGACAAATAACAAATCACAAAGCTTAAAAGTCAAATTACAAAAGAGTCGATTCCACGATACGCCAAATCGTCAAAACTCGTGAGCCCCTCTGTTCACCTTCACGCGTGCTCAATCCAACGGTCCACAATCCCCGCGTTTGACGACTCCTTGTCTGAAACTCGCACGCATCCCGAGTTTATCACACACTCTAAAATTAATTAAAAATCGAAACTTTGGCACAGCACAGCACAGCACAGAACAGCACTCCCAAAGCCACAAAACGCACATACCTACATACACTCACCTCTCTCTATCTCTCTCTCTAGATCTCTTCAGCGCAAATCAAGGAACTTATCTGCGGAGCTTACATAAGTTTGGATCTTTGAGTTTTGTTTGGAATCTTCTGAAAAAAGAAGAAGACTTGGGTTCGTTTCAGAAGTTGTTTTTTTACATGTTCTTGTTTCTGTAGTTCTGATTCTGTCTTAGATTCAGGTAAATTTTGGTCTGATTTTTGTTTTCCTACGTGGGAAGTTGAGGCTGTTGATTCTGTTTCGTAGAGTGGAAATTTTTTTCAATTTAGCTCGTTTGTTTTCGTTTATTATAAGATCTAGAAAAATATTTGCTGGGTTGTTGAGAAAGTCCATTTTTTATTTAATAATGGTGAAGCTGGGCTTAGTTTTCTGTACCTGAGTTTGCTTTTTTGTTTCAGTTCAGCTTGTTATAGTATAGGTTTGACTCTGTTTATTTTATGTTTTCTGTATGATTATATTTTATTATTAATTAATTGTGGGGATTTTTTTGTACTTTTGCAGTACTGGTGTTTAAGTTCATGTTATGGTAACTCGGAATTGAATGAAAAAGTTCAATATGCCGTGGACATCTTCTTTTGTGAATTATAGCAGGAACATGGTGGTGTTCTTTCGTGTTATACTGTAATTTTGATTTGTTCAGGTAAGATTTTTGTCTCTTGGGACTATTTGTTATCGTTTGTCACTGTTTTTAACTTTTAGATGAAAAATAAAAGTGGTCTATGCTGTGAATTACCAAGTATATTTTGGCCTTTGCCTAAATATCTTTTGCTTGCTGCATAGAAAATTGAACTCTTGAATCTTGTATTCTAGAAGGTGAATTAAAGAAGCTAGTTTTCCTGCCCTGTTGAAGATCACAGACTTGGTACCTTGCAGTAAGTAAAACGATATTATTAGTTGAGTGCATACTTGGGATTTTGTGCTCAAAATGACAGAAGATATGGCTTGATATTTAAGCACTTTCTCTTTATTGTTTGCCAATAAAGAATCTGAGTATCGATGTTATGTGCTTGTTTTTCTTGCACTCTCCTTTTAGTTGATGATATGATGATGGTTCTTGTTTACTGCCACAGGCAAAATCCATTGATTTTTAAGGATACTTCTATCAAGCGACTTTATAATTGAAAACTGGTTGAGGTGTGTGAGAATGTGCATTGCGGTAACCATAAAGAGATATCGAGCAGTGAAGGAAGTCGGAAAGATTAAAATGTGCGTTGGTGTCATTGCATATTACCAACTTGTGCAAGTTTGTCAAGTAAGTGTGCTCTTCCTGGTGCTTCCCATTAATGCTTAAGTTTTTGTTCCCTTTTACATCTATGTTCTCTTGACTTTAAGAGTGTCTTTGATATATTGGTTATGCTGTTTTTCCTTTCTTGCATAACACGAGACTTAGAAAATAATCTTCTTCAAATCCTGTGTGCTTGAGGTCTGTCCCTATCATTAATTTTGTATTAATTTTTCATTTTGCTGTTGGAGTAACGGACTTTATCTTTCACAATTTTGCATGAATGCTTCTCTTCTCATATGTGCTAGTTCAATCTTGCATCTATTGTGTCTGCTATGCACACACATACACACAACACAATAGCAATACACATTTAGCACATTTAGGATGTTACTAAGCAAACAGTATTTGCAAAACAGATACATACTAGTAGAAAAAATCGTGTTAAAACTTTTTGTTATTGACAAATCCTGCTAACGATTTTTTTATCTAATTGCTAAACTCTGAAACCTTAAAACGACTTATTGTTGATATTATCATTTCCTTCAGTGGTTTGGCTCATCAGTTTCTGTAAATCTTGGCATTTGACACTCTGTTGGCTTTCTAAAATAATAATATGCTTTTGACCAAAAATGTGAAAGTTTTGTTGGAAAACTATGTTAAAATTCTTGACCATGCAATAAGTAGAAAATTCACGTTTTTTTGTTCGTCTTCTTTAAATGGACTTGGATCCTTCATCAACATGTATGTAAATTTTTCTTAATCTCATGAAAAATCTCCATAACATTTATCTAATATAATTCTTGATTTACTGGATAGCATCTTTTTAGTAGTAATGTGTTTGATCCTACCAACTTTGAACTGATGCCACCCTTTGTGTTAATTATAGTGGCTATCCATTTGCTATTACAGGCTGAATATTTCCGTCAGTTGCTTAAACCTGTCACGTAGTCTACTAATTAACGAAGATCTGGAATTGGGATTTGGGATAGTCTGCCGTCTGGTTGTGTTTGTGCGTAAGAAGGCTGTGACAGAAAGGAACCGTTTGATTTTGTTAACAGTTGATTTTGGTTAGACAGCTTGCTTGTTTTCAAGGATGGCCAAAATACCATAAGTTTACTATTACGCGTGTTCTCACTTTAGGAATCTTCATCCAGTTGATATTTAAATAATTGCCAACTTACAAGGTGAAATCCTTCGTTCCTTTGAATTTTGTTTCAATTAAATAGAACTTTTGATGCAGAGAGACCAACATTTTTACTCAAAAAAGGTCGTACCCCCCTTTGCAACTCAAGTGGGTAGCAATTACATGCATATTCCAGCTGCATCTGCCTTTAATGCAGTTTTACCTCCAGCTGCAAAGCCACCAATGCCCTTCCATGGTGTTGAATTTCAGCCCTCTGAAGTTTGCCCAAAGAATTTCATTATCTTTGATCAGACTGATCATAGAAGTCAAATCATGTTCCATCCTGCTATTGCACAGAAATTTAATGGTCCTAGCTTGAACTTCTGTGCGACTTACTTCCAGAACAATTTTGAGAGGAATGATGCTGCTAATGTGGAAAGAGAAATGTCCTCTTCTCTAAAAGAGGATTCAGATGATATTGATGCATTGCTGAGCTTGGAAGAGGGAGAGGAAGAAGAAGAAGAAGATGATGAAGAAGAATATGATGAGGAAGAGATCAGTACAGCACGAACCTGTGGAAACTATGGAAGCAACTCTCCTGATTCTAGTTCCACTTATGGTTCAGAATTCCAAAAGAATAAGTCATCTTCGATGCTGAAGTCCTCTGGCAGTAGTAGCAAATGTAACCACGAAAGAAAACGTCAGAAAATGAGGAAGATGGTGAAGGTGTTAAGGGGAATGGTGCCTGGTGGTGATCAAATGAATACCGCTGCTGTTCTAGATGAAGCTGTGAGGTACCTCAAGTCTCTTAAGGTCGAAGTGCAGAAGTTTGGAGTCGGGAGTTTCAAGAACTAGGCTTGGTACCATTCAATGGTAACAATGATTAGACACTTTACTTGAATAATGATTAGAAGCTCGCCTATCTAGCAGCAGGTCAAACCTTAGGATGATAAGAATATTGAAGGGGCATCTGGAATGTAAGGTTGTGTTTGGACTTTGGAACTCTTTGACAGTAGGAAGGGTTGGAATGAGTCCCAATTAGTGAGTGGTATGATGTTATAATATGCCTACTTATTATCTAGTTGCCGCTTGATCTGTATGTCTTATCAGATTTCTTGAATGTTATTATGTAATGTACTCTGTTATTATAAACAAATGTGCTTTTTAGTTGCATCGCAGTCCTGTTTTGTCTTGTTCCTTGTAACAGGCACGATTACTTGGTTTAATGCTGTTTTGATTACTTCACGTGAGCGTAGGCTTGTTGCTGTCATTGTTTTCAGGAAACATTTTTATACTTTGAATAAATTGTGCACATTTTCTTCATATGTTGGATAAATTGTCGACGTCAAATCAAGGTTATTAATGCATATGATGCTTTGCCGTCCTGGACCCCTACAGAAGCAATATATTATGGTGTCAGTGGAGCACCTGCTTGGAATTCAATAGTTTTGGTGCTGGATGCAAATTGTATTATTGTAATGCTCTTCTTGGTGCATATCACTCGTATAAGCTCGACTCGCACAAAATCTGTCACATTCTTGGTTTCTTTGTTTGCTTTGCTTTATGAATTCTAGGGACATGAAGATTATATTGCGATGCATGCATGCATGGTGCTTTCTCTTTTTCGATACTCCTGCAGCAGACTACCAATTGGTAGTGCTCATAGTGGCGCACCATTGGGGAGCATTTTAGCTACTGCTGCCCCCCATCCCCTGCCAAGTTTTGTGCCTTTTAATTGGCCCTCCTTGGGATCAACTTGGTCTTGTTAGAAATCTTTCAATTGCGGCTGCCCCACATTTTTCGCCCTTTGATGGCTTCTTCTTGTTTTTTTGTTGGTCAGTAAGAGGAATCTCAATAGTCAATATTTTTCATATGTCAATAAGGTCTTGTTGAGAACACTAACGAATTTCATTATAACTCTCAATGGTTTCATCCATTGTGTAATTCCGGCACCTAAAAGGATTATTTTAAAGTAACTATTACTTTGGACATTTCATTCACAATTCCCCCCAATCCATTATTACTACTTTAGATAAACTAAAATCAACACTAAACTAAACCCACGAACATTCTAGTCTAAATCCAAATGAACATTGAATGGAAATGAAACTCCCGTATAATCGCCCACAAAAATGGTGTGGACGCCTGACGGTAAGACAATATTTGCAGCATAGTCCACAATTTGTAAACTCTTGCAAACATTGAACTTAAATTTAACCTTCTCACTTTTCCCTGCCTTGACAAACACCCTCTGGTAACCGATAACTTGCTTGATAGGAGCTGCGGCTATTCCATCTGGTGGTGCTGCGTACACCATGATCACTTCACTGCCCGTCTCTCCATCCTACGTTCTTAACTTTGATTTCAAACTCAAAATGCTGATTGCATTTCAAGTCGTCTACTTTCACTGACGGGCATGGTGGCCTGTAAGTGCCGCATGTGTGGTTGAGGTTATGGCAGTGTTGAAATTTGTTCAGTGTAATGTGGAGAGATCTCTTGGAGGTTATTAAACCAGTGTAGCTGAAGTTGGTATAGCTGAGACCATATCCAAATGGGAAGACTGTGGATCCATTGTAGAATTTGTACGTTCGTCCCGGATAGCCCAAGCTTTCGACTGGTCTCAATTGCAAGGATGTCATTGGAAGCTTATCGACATAATCAGCTTCATACCATGTAAGCGGCAATCTTCCTCCAGGATTATAGTTTCCAAAGACAACATCTGCAATGGCCCGACCGCCTTCTTCTCCGGGATAGCCAGCCCATAAAATGCCTTTGATTTTCTCATTATCTTTAGCAAATGTGATATCAACACCGCCTGCAGACATGATTACCAGAATAACTGGACCTTTGGCAACTCTGGTCACTTGTTCAATAAGCTGCCTTTGGTAACCAGGAAGTAAGAGAGTGTCTCTGTCCAAGCTCTCAGCTTCAACAGTTAAATCTAGTCCAGCCAAAATTATTGTAGCATCAGCTTTCTTTGCAGCTTTCATGGCCGGGAATATCAAGCTCTCATTCTTGCATAAAACTTCGCCACATCCCATTGCGTAGTCCACCCTTCCATATAAAGCAAATCCATCTTTAGGAGCAGTGTACCGACATGGAATACCTGTGACAAAATTTCCAGAACAATTTCAAGAAATGCCATTGGAGGGCAGATAAATTTAAATCCCATTGCTGCAAGAAATAACATACCTGCATAATTTCCAACCATGGCGTCAGTGGCATTGGCATGTGGACCAACAACCGCAAGGGTTCTGAACTTGGATTGGCTCAAAGGCAGAGTATCATTATTCTTCAAAAGAACTATTCCCTGTCTTGCTGCTTCTGTTGCTAGGTCAATGTGTTCTTGGGAACACACATCATCTTTGCTAAGCGAGTTATATTTAGGGTTTCCATCAAACCATCCTAATCTCATTAACACTGTATAGAGGTACTTCAGCGACCTGTCAATATCGGATTCCCTGATCTTTCCTTGTGCTACTGCATTTCCAGTGAAGTTTGTGTAGTAGACACCGCAGTCCAAATCCAAACCTAAGTCAACGTAAAAAGAGTTGAAGTTCACCGTACAGAATGTTACATAATTAATGAATAGAAGAATTTAATTGGAAAGAAACACGAAATGCCAAACCTGCTTTCATGGTTCGGGCAACAGCGTCTTCTTTTGTGTCACCAAGGAATTTGTGGTCATCTACCATTACTTCTATTGAGTCACAATCTGAGACTATATATCTGGGGAAAAAAGAATTATTGTTAGTGAACAATTAATTAAATTTTCTACATATTTCGTTATAATTTAAAAGTTTATACCCGTGAAGGTCCCAGTCTCCTCTAATGGTTTGATTCAAGAGTTTAGGATCAGCACAAGTAGGAATGCCATTAACACGATTGTAAGAGCACATAATACTGCTAACATCGCCTTCTTTAACACACATTTCAAATGGTCGAAGGAACGTCTCCACCATATCTTGCTCAGTCACCTTTGGAATAAAATTGAAAAAAAATTGTAATTAATTTGAAAATATCGCTCTTAAAGTTATATTTTTTTTTTCAGGATCACAAATTTCGTTCATACCCTTGAATCAAAATGGTAACGATCAACTCCCTGCCATTGGTCAACATCATAAGCAGCAAAATGCTTGCAACATGAAGAAACTTTGAGAGGTCTTGAGTTCAAATCTGAATAGTTATTTTCTCCCGGAACATCCTGCAGGCCCCTAACATAATTTGCTGCATACCTACCGACAACATAAGGATCTTCACCTGGTGTTTCTATGGCTCTTCCCCATCTGGGATCTCTTACTACATTAATGGTTGGACTCCAGTATGTTAATCCAGCCCGCCCTAAATTGTACATGGCTCTAGCTTCTGTTGAAACAGCCTGCAATAATGTAAAAGAATTTTCATCAATATATTATATATGTGCTTCAGAAAAGCTCTCCTGTTTTAGGTGCCATTAATTAATTTTAAAAAATTTTACCTGGCCAATTTTGTTCCACAATGTCTCGTTAAAGGAAGCTGTTGTGAGAATGACAGTCGGAAAACTTGTAGCACCGGGAACCAGATCATCAAAAAATGTTCCAGGACCGACATTTGACACACCATGCAGAGCCTCAGACCACCACTCGTACTTGGGCAGTCCTATTCTCGGCACACCGTAGGCAAGATCTCCCAACTGCTGCACTTTTTCCGCTACTGTCATCCGGTCCACCAAATCCTTTACCCTTACAGGATAAGGAAGTGATGAATCGCAGTAGGCAAAACTCGACATTTCCAATCCAAGCTTATCAAACCTGGAAGGATCACATACGTGGGTGAAGTTACTGCCAGTTTTAGTAGCAGTATACTGACCATTTTTAGGTGAATCTGCTAGAACAACTCTAAGCTTAGTAGAAAATAGGACAATGGAGAAAATGAAACAAAAAAGAAAATTGGGAAATTTGGCCATTATTGCTGGCTTTTGTGTGTGAGAATGAAAAGCTGATGGATGAATAAAGATGTTGACACGTAAAGGGTCTTTTTATAAGAAATTTTAATGCATCATTTAAACAATAATCAGTTATTTATTTCAGCATTTAATTCGTTATCATTATCCATATAAGATTAAGTTTTATCTCATTAATTTATGATTCAATCTGCAATGAGATTAATTCCATCACGAATTCCTTCATTTTCTCATTTAGCATTTTCCAGCAAGAAGGTTACTTCCCAACTAACGTGACAGCACACTTAATAGTCATAGAATATTCATTAATACTATTATTAATTAATGTAAAGAAGATAAGAATAATTATTAGATGTATGATACTCTTTAATAATGTAACAGTTAATTATCAGAATATAACTCATTTTCTGGGGTGTTCCCAATTTTTGGTTTACTTATCTACTTAATTTTGCTCATAATAATATCAACGATGCTACATATATCATTTGCCATCCAGTATTCTTTTGATTACCTTAATTCATAAGTCGTATTTATTAAATTTGATTCTGACTCTTTTCCTGAAGGATCCAGTTCATTGTAGAAATGTCTAAGCTCTTAACAATGTCCAGTATCATACAATATTAGATATAAAGATTATGACAATTTAATTCTATGAATTTGGTTGGATAAAAATAATAACAAAAATTATATACTTCATTGGACCTATATGATTTGATGTTATTTTAGATAAATAACAATGAATATAAAATATAAACTTGCCATGTATAATTAATTTAATCAAATAATAAATGAAAAAATAGATCTTGATAATACAAATAATGGATAATAGTATAAGTTGTATCAATAAATTAATTAATTAAAAGTTGATAAGTTCATGTTAAAAAAGAATTCTAATTCTTTTGAAATTATAAAAATTAGACCGATTATTGGCCGGAGAGGAGTGACCCAACTCAAAGGAAATCCTGAGAACACTTCTGCCGGAGATTGAGATAGAACTAGAGGACTGAAAACTTATCAACTTAATTTATTAATTTAAAAAATATGTAATTTACAAGAACAAGACAAAGTCTATCAGTAAGAAGATTGAAAACAGGATTATTATCTCTAATTTTGATGATCATCTTTAATAGTTACTTCATGCAAATATTACAGTAGCATCAACATTCTTCGTAACTTCAATTGCAGCCGATATTGAAGTATCGTTCTCGCAAGCAACATTAATTGTCACGTCCTTTTGCGTAATTCAACCCAACCAATGCTGGGTTTTTGTATACAGCATTGTCTATAGGCAGAGTGTTGTCATCATTTTTTAAAAGAACAAGTCCTTCTCTTGCAGCTTATGCAGCTAACTAGATGTTTTGTCGAGAGCATATATCATTCTTGCCAAGAGATTTATATTTAGGGTTTCCATCAAACCAACCCCCAATCTCATAAGCACTACATAAAGACACTGTAGAGAGTTATCTGTATCTGCCACCTTCACTTTTCCTTGTTGCTGTTGGATTGCACTAATATATAGCGTGATTAGTGCAGTAGTCCCCGCAGTTCAAATCCAAACCTAAATAATATAAAACATTAAGTTCATAAAGTTGTTTGTCCAAAGGGGCCATATATTAGAGAAGGAAATTTTGATTGGCATTAAGGCACATAATGAAGACTAACCTGCTTTTAGTGCTCGAGCAATTAACACCATCTTCTTTTGTTTACACATTGAGAAATTTTTGGCGTTCAACCATAACTTGAATTGAATCACAATCCGATACTATATATCTGAAAAAGAAATACAATAGTTAATCAAACTGGAGAAGAAGTAGAAAATCAGCTATTATATTATATGTTAAGAAATTTTCGGAAGTGTAGACGTTTTGTATTTTATAATAAAATATAAATTTGGGGCGAATAAGTGTTTTTAAAATGATTTGATTTGCATGCACCAAATTAATATTTAAAAAATGTGAACGTACGTCCATAAGAAAAGAAGAAGAGATTATATATAGAATTAAAAATTTTGCACCCATGAAGATTCCATTCATCTCTGATAGTTTTTGTTTCAAAAGTTTAGGGTCTGCACAACTAGGAATTCCATTAACTTTATAAAGAGCAAATAACATTGCTAACATGCCCTTCTCTAACACATGTTTCAAATGGTGGTTGAAATGTCGCTGCCATATCTTGCTCAGTCACCTTAAAATATTCAACAAATCATACGTAAAGAAATAATACTCTCAGAATTTTTAAATGACACAAGAGAGAATTAAGTTACGAGCACTTGCATCAAATTAAATAAAAACGATCAACGCCCTTCCAATTATCCACTTCGTAGGCTGTATAATGCTTACAACATGCAGAAACTTTGAGAGGTCTAGTGAATAAATCTGTTGTGTTTTCATATCCCTCATCGTCTTGTAGGTCCCTATAGAATTGACTAAAAAACTTGAGCCCAGCCCGGCCTAAGTAAATTCAGTTTTTTAAGATCAAGTTTATACAATTCGAGCCGAACTTGAATTTTTTTACTAAAATTCGAGTTAGATTTAATTTTTTTAAAAGTAGAGTCAAATTTGAGTCAACTGACTTCAAATAATTTGAAGTCGAGTCGTACCAGATTAAGTCAAAAGCTGGACCAGAAAAAAAATATAAACTTTTAAAATTCGAATTTTTAATTCTAATTCAAGTTGGATTTAATTTATAAAAAATAAATTCGGACTACAAACCTAGCCGAACTCGGATTTTCTTCAAGCCTAGGCCCCGAACATAGTTTCTAGCATATCTACCAACAATGAAAGAATTGAATAATAGGTCCACTTTTTCTAGATTTTGTATTAAACGACAAAAAATAATAAAGAAAATATACTACTCCGATGTTATAAAAAGTAAAAGGTAGCAACATTTGAGTTTTCATGTTTTCTCCAGTAAAAACCAAATTTATTCATTTGTATTATATTGAAATGTGCTTGGTGGAAGTCCGAGTGAAACATTGCCATTATATTAAAAAAGAAAATGAACTATTATTATTAATTAGAATATTAAAAGCAACAAAACATACACACTAACTAAACCATGGCCAACCGAAAAATATATGATGTTCCAAGAAGTAGACACACAGATGCTTCTTTAAAAGAACAGGAAAGGAAAGGAAAGGAAACTAGGTGATAGAAAAACCATTGAGATTCTTCAAGAACCATTACAGATGGCCTTGGATTGTTTATTGAATGATAAAAGACCTAACAAATATGATCTTGGATTGGTTGGGCTGCAAGATTATGGGCATTATTCATGTTGACTTCCTTGTTCTAATCCCTCAGCATCGCTAGAAACATCTCCCGGATCACCTTCTTGATTTTTCACAGAATCACCACCATCGGAACAGCCAGATCTTTGCCCTTTCCTTACACCCCAGTTCCAACAACACAACCTTTTTCACCTGATCGATCGATTTCCCTCTGTCCCCATTTTCACATCGCCAGCTTCTTGGTTGGACCCGCCACCAGTATCTTTACGTCCAGCAGCAACCACGAGAGTAAGGCGCAGTATGGATTCATGAAGCTTTTTCCTAGCTATCTCCAATTTCATATCCGACTCCAGTTTTTTCTTCTTCATCTCATTATATTCTCTCGAAACGCCATTCAGCTTATCACGCACAGCAGCCAGTTTTTTGTTCCTGCGGGTAAATTCTTTCAGGAAAATTTTCATATTTCCCATTGCAATTTCTAGATCATCACGATCACTCTCCATTATATTGATGATACTTTCTCAGATTTAGAACAACAAACCTAACAAAACTATTAAAAAGAGTAAATGTTTTAGTGAATTTGAGAAAGAGATATTTGGATGCAGATAAGATATTTGAAAAACCGATTTTTCTGGTAATATATAATATTATAGACTTCAAAAAGGCTAATTAGTTATTTCGGCAGTCGATATTGGGTTATTGGGTTAATCCCTGCCTCTCACCGGGTAACAGTCAAATGCGCCACAAATGTCTTCAATTCATAGCTCTTTTAAGTCCGCTGTTTATAATTCTAATATAGCAGGCTGTAAGTATACCGGAATTCAATTCCCAAGTAAATTAGCATCTATTACAGTGCTTCAATTCTGGTCGTCAACCCGGTGAAATATGACCATTATTGCTGCTTCAATAACAACTTTATTGTATCAGATTTACTTCGATTTAATAATGAAAACCAAGGGCTATGATTTAAAACAAAAAGAAAATGATGCCTTTGTAATTTTTCAAGCAAACAAGATACAGAGTCATCGCTGATCACGGAAGCTTAGCAGGAAAGCACCAAAAGAATAGACAGTGAAGAGTTCGTGTGATTCTTCAAAATGGGAAAAACAGATAAGATTGAAATGTGTTTGGTGAAAGTCCCAAGTGAAACATTGTCTTTATGGAAATCTGGATCACCAAATTACATGCTTGTGGGTCACCGATTGATACAATTTCAGAAAGTAGCGAGATTAGCGAAAGCAGAGTTGAAGAATGAAATTGAACTATTCTTATTACGAATACTGAAAGCAACAAAATTACAGACAGTACTAAACCAAGGCAACAGAAAAATCAGGGCTCCTATGATCTTCCAAGAAAGCAGAAACACAGAAACAGCTTAAATGAAACCAACTCAAGAATCACATGACAGACAAATCAGAGCCCGTGAGATTTTTCAAGAACCATTCTGGATCGCCTCGCATTATTTATTGAACTCAAAGAAACTAAAAACACGACCTAGGAACTGAACGTTCATTTAGCTGCAAGATAATGCCCAATCTTGACTTCCTCTTTGTTCTGTTCTGTTCTTCAATTAAGACGTCTTATTGAAAAAAAAAATTGAAAACAGAGAAAATCAACAACTTGGAATCAACCCATGAAATCAAAACGCGTGAGATTTTTCAAGAACCATTCTGGATCGGCCTTCCTTTTAGTTGAAGAATATGTATTGAACAACTTTATACGGCTGTCTTCCTACACTGCCTTCAGCACTGACATCTAAGACATCACCCGATTTGACTCTCTTCATGCCGCCAGCAGCTTCTTGGCCCGGAACTCTAAACGTCGAAAGGCTGCTACTGAGATCGCCAAACGGAGGAAGGATGCTACTAAGATCCGCAACATCTCGACGAATAGCAGCGCGAAAAAGATTCAAAGCTTTAAAGCCTTCCTTGATGGACTCTTTTAACCTCTGTTCCACAGCATCCTTTTCTTGACGGAGTTCCAACAGTCGAGAATGCAGTATGTCAACTTCATTCTCTTTTTTAACTACATTCTCTTGTAAAATACGGAGAATTTCAGGATTAGAAGGATCCATGGGTAATTGAGGGAGTGTGAGAGAGAGTTTTGGCTGCAAATATGATTTTCAAGAGCTGAGCTTTCACCCTAATGTATATATAATAGACTTCAGAAAGGCTGGTTGGTTATTTCAGTTATATTCGGTAATTAGGTTAGTGGCTGCCTCACCTGCTGGTGACCTTTCACTGGATGACAGTGAAAATGCGATCTCTAGCTCTGACTGAAAAGTTTTTCAACAGCAACATGCAGAGACGCGTTTTTTCGGTTATATTCGGAGAAGTTTTAGTGCCTGCTTCACCTGCTGGTGATGTTTTATTAAATAAATGGAGATGCAGACTTTGTCACCTGGCGAGGAAGTTTCACAGTCAACATATGAATATGGGTGGTGCTCACAGTGAATATGAGTCTAGGGTTCTGCTTGGCCGCCAGGTTCTTGTGGCGTAGCTCGAGCTTTATAGAGAAGCGAGAGTACCTACCTAGGGTTTCGGGTCAAAGTTTGTTTAAAATTAAAAATAGAATCGGCGTTTAGTATGACAAGTCAACGGTGGAGATTTAGGATGATAGATTAAAGACCCGTTTGGATTTCTAAACCGAACCGGCCCATCCTGGCTTATTTGTAGAGATTCAAATTACTGTGATCCTTAATGCACCTGTTTCGTTTTCTTATTAGACGTCCTCTTTAATGTCATAAGCAGTATGAATCGAAATTATAATATAATTATGATACTTTAAATTTGTGCAGGATGTGACCAATAATTTTAGATTTCATTGAAATAGAACTTTTTATTATCTTCGTAACTTAAATGAAAATATATGATCTTGGATTAATTAATTGGCTGTAAGATCATGGGAATTAATCTTGACTTCTTTGTTGCACTCCCCATTTTCAGATTGCCAGCTTCTTGGTTGGATCCGCCATCAATATCGGTACTACCAACTCCACCTCCAGCAGCAACCACGAGAGTAAGGCGCAGTATGGATTCACGAAGCTTTTCCATAGCTATCACCAATTTCATCTCCAGGTCCAGTTTTTTCTTCTTCGTCTGATTATATTCTCTCGAAACTTCATTCAGCTGATCACTCACATCATCTGGTACAATTCTTCAAAGCAAATATTCGTTTCTGCCATTGCAACGTATAGATAATCATCAACAAGGCAATCACTCTCCATTTGATGATATATTTCCTCAGATTTAGAACTACAAGCCCAACCCAACAAAACTTCTAAAACATAAGTGAATTTGAGAAATTGAGATTTGGATGCAAATATGATATTTGGAAAACCGATTTTTCGGGGGTAATATTATAGACTTCAGAAAGGCTGGTTAGTTATTTGAGTGTTAGTCGCTGCCTCACCGGATAACAGTCAAATGCACCACAGATGTCTTCAATTCAGAGCTTTTTAAGTCTGTTGTTTATAATTGTAAATAGCAGGCTGTAAGAATACCAAAATTCAATTCCCAAGTAAATTAGCATCAGATTATAGTGGCCCAATTCTGCTCTTTAACTCGGTGAAATATGACCATTATGGAAGATTTTAATAATGAAATCTAAGGTCTATGATTGGTTAAAAGAAAAGCCTTCGTAATTGTGCAAGCAAAGAAGATAGAGAGTCATCTCTGATCACGCAAGCTTAGCAGGACTGAAAGCATTCAAAAGAATAGGCATTGAAGACCTCGTTGTTTGGTGAAAGTCCCAAGTGAATATTGTCATTATGGAAATCTGGATCACCAAATTACATGCTTGTGGGTCACCGATTGATACAATTTCAGAAAGTAGCGAGACTAGCGAAAGCAGATTTGAAGAATGAAATTGAACTATTCTTATTACGAATACTGAAAGCAACAAAATTACAGACAGTACTAAACCAAGGCAACAGAAAAATCGGGGCTCCTAAGATCTTCCAAGAAAGCAGAAACACAGAAACAGGCTTAAAATGAAACCAACTCAAGAATCAATGACAGACAAATCAGAGCCCGTGAGATTTTTCAAGAACCTTTCTGGATCACCTTGCATGATTTATTGAATGCAAAAGAAACTAACAACACGATCTAGGAACTGAACGCTACATTTAGCCGCAAGATAGTGCCCATTAATCTTGACTCCGCCCTTCAGCATCAGCGGAAACATCTCCGTTTTTCTTCTGTTCACTTTGTGCAGAATCATCACCACCAGCAAGAACCAAATCTTTGTCTTTCCCTCCATTCCCAGCTCTAACACTACTACTTTCACCAAATTTCTTTACCTCTAGACCTGTGCCGGTCTTCACATCGCCAGCAGCTCCTTGGCTTGATCCTCCGGCACCGCTACTACCACCAGCTCCAGGCTCTTTACAGACACGACGAAGGCATGCTTGGACTTCACAAAAGTTTTGCCAAGCGGCATTGTAGGCATCATTTAATTCCTTGAGTTGCTGATCTCCTTCACTGCTATCCATTCTATTAGCTTCAATCACACGAGCAAATGCCTTTTCCAGCTCCTTTTTCGCCCTTATCACTTCTGTGGCCAAAAAAAGACGTTCTGCATTGGGGTCCGTCGTAGCGGGCGCTGAACTTTTCCCAACACGCCTGTTATCAACATTACCAAGACTGGCAACACCAAAGCCTCTAAACACTTCGTGGATGGCTTCTATCAGCTGTTTTTCCACGGCCATTATTTCTTGGTTCACGTTCATAAGTCGTGAATGTAACACGTTAATCTCCATTTTTTTCTTGAAGAATTGCTCTTGCAAAAGACGGATTTCAGAATCAAGATCCATGGATAATTGTTGCTGAGAAAGAAGATAGTTGTGAGATCGAGGGTGTGTGAGAGAGAGTTTTGGCTGCAAATATGATTTTCAAGAACTGAGCTTTCACTGATAATGTATATATACTTCAGAATGGCTGGTTAGTTATTTCAGTTATATTCGGTAATTGGGTTAGTGGCTGCCTCACCTGCTGGTGACCTTTCATTGGACAACAGTGCAAATGCTATCCCTAGCTGTGACTGAAAAGTTTTTCAACATCAAATTGCAGAGACGCTCGGGTAGTTATTTCGGTTATATTCGGAAAAGTGTTAGTCCCTGCTTCACCTGCTGGTGATGTTTTATTAAGTAACAGGAGATGCAGTGTTCGTCGCCTGGCGAGAAAGTTTCACGGTCAATATATGCAAGACGGCAACATAGCTCATTACTTTATACTGAAACGACTAATCGTCCTTTAGTAAAGTTTGGAGATGCCAAGTCCTCCTTTATTTATCGTGCAATGTGTAATACCTCATGCAAACAAGATAGACAGTGATCTCTGATCATAAAAGCTCAAGGAAAAGCAAAAAGGTCCAAGAAAGACATTGAGCCGTAAATTGGAAAAAAGAAATAACAGAGCTCTTACGTGCTTTTTCACGGAGCCAAAAACAGAGAGATCGAATTGTGAACATTTTTTGATCTATTAATAGGTAAACTAGGATCACTAATTTTTCTGGTTGTTAAGGCAATGGGCCCTTTATGGAGTCACTTCGGTTTCAATAATGCCATTGTGAACATTCAAAGTAAAACATCACCTCTTTTGCTTCTTCGTTGAAAACTTCAACCTAGTTGGGCTTATTTTTTAGAGCACGTCAACTAAAGGGAACACCCGTTGTTATTAAGTAATATAACATCCCACAAACACCTCAATTCCAAACGGATGCTTAATGGCTTTGTGGAAAAGCAATGCAGGCTTTAGGTGTTGTGTGCAGTCAAAATGCTTGTTTTAAGTAGCTTTTATGGAGAGAATAGCCATCTGAGCAGCTCCTTCCTCAGTGTTTAGTTGGAGGAGGAGAATGCAGAGATGGTAACGGTCCATGCAAAAAAGCACATAGGATATCTGATCACACAAGCTTAGCAAAAGAAAAGAATTCGAAATAAGAAAAGAAATCAAATAATTATTGGCAAGACTGAAAGAAGAACCATTAAACAAAAAAATCAGACATCATGTGATTCTTCGAGCAAAAAACAGAGACACTGAATGAGCTTGGTAGAACTCCCAAGTGAGACATTGCCACTATTGAAAGAATCTGTAACTGTTATTATTAAGAGGTTTGAAAGCAAGAAATGACAGACATTAAGCGAAGGCCAACCGAAAAATCAGGGCTCATATGATCTCTTAAGAAGCAGAAACACAGATGCTTCTTTAAAGAAAGAAAGTGAAATGAAACAAACTGAAGAATCGACAACAGAAAAATCAGAGTCCGTTAGTTTCAAGAACCCATTCGACCGCCTCGGATTTCTTTATTGAATGCAGAATGACCTAACAACATGACCTTGGAACTGAATATTTAGCTGCAAGAATATGCTCATTTCCCTCTTCAGTTTTCCCAATTCCTTGCATCAATCCGTTCATCCCTTGTTCCTATCTCAGCATCTCCAGTATCATCTAGTTTCTTTTCTTCTCTTTCTCCAGAATCACCACCACCTTGAACAACCAAATCTTTGTCTTTCCCTTGAATCCCAGTTCTAACGTCACTACTTCCACCAGATTGCTTTCCCTCTGTCACCAGCTTCTTGCGATCCTGCGGCTACTTGGTTACTACCAGCTCCAGTTAACCAAGAGCAAGATGAACGCGCTCTTTGGTTCTGTAAAACTCATTAGAGGCTTCCATAAATGTCTTCTTCAAGGAGCCTATTTCCTTCTTGAGGATATCGTTTGGGTGAACATCATATAGTTTGGCAGCTTCAGTCCTCCTGTTCCTCGCATAATCCAGGTCCATCTTGCTGCTGACCAATGCTTACATTTAACTTTCACCCTCAATTTGCCCACCTCCTGTCTGCCCTTCCCTCGGCCACCAGGGACAACCAAATTTTTTCCCTTTCCTTCAATGCCAGTTCTAATATCTCCACTTTCACCAGATTGACTTTCCTCTGTCCCAATCTTCACATTACCAGCTTCTTTACTTTATCGTCCCGCTTGTTGGCTACTACCAGCTCCAGTTTTACCAAGAGCAAGATGAACTCACTCTTTGGTTTTATGAAGCTCGTCCAAAGCTTCCCTACATATCTTCTTCAAGATGCCTATTTCCCTCATTTTATCATTTGGTCGAACGTAAAACAAATTCACAGCGGATTTACCCTCTTCTTTGCATATTCCATTTCTATCTTCCTGTGAACAATTCTTCCTTGCAACTTCCCCCTTCAGATTGATTTGCCAGTTATACAGTTTTAGCGTTTGATTCACAATCAAAATCGTCATCATGATCCTTCCCCTTCATTGATGATTCTCAGACTTCGAAAAAGAAACCAAGAAAATGATCAAAAGGGTAAAAGTCTTGTGAATTTCTGAACGACAGATTTTGCATGTACTTTCAAGAACTGACTTTTCAGGGTAATATAGACTTAGTTGAGATTAGTTTCTTCTGTTGTAAAATCAAATTAGCCAAAAAAAAAACATACTATTCTTCAATTCACTAAGAATATCAAATTTACCGTCAAACTTCGATTCCCTAATTAAGGAGAAAGTTTTAGATTCATCCGTCAAATAAAGTATGACTAGCTAGTTTTTACGTAAAAACATATGTAGTAAAATTCAATTAGAGGTGCATTACCATTCGTCCTATCTAAAACTTTAATTAATTCTAGAGGTACAATGGCGGCATAGTGCAGTGACATAATTAATTCTACTAATTGTTCATCTTTCAGGGTAATTTCTTTTTTTTTTGGATTGTTAACACAATTGCTTCTTGGGGAGTCACTTGAGGCAGGAGTTTCTTCCGTAGTCTGAATTATGCATAGTGAAAAGTTATGCAGGCCATAAATGTTGAGATAAATGCACACTTTAAGTTGCTTCTGCTGGTGAAATTGGCTGGAGGAAGACAGAAACGTGGTAATGATGAAAGCAAACAGGTATAGAATAATTTCAGAGCACGCAAACTTCCAAGAAAGGAATCAGCTTATTATTGGCAGGAGTGAAAGCAACAAGAGAATTGATCTCAAATCACCAGAACGGAGAAATCAGACCCCATGTAATTCTTCCAGAAACAAAAAAAACAAAGAATGGAATTATGAAAGCAACAACTTGGAACCCAAACAACACAAAGTCAGAAACTCATGAAATCTCAACATTTATTCTTGACAACATTCCTCTGCATCTTTCTCCAATTTGCTCATGCTTCTAAATGTGCTTTGAATTGTTGTTAGTTTTGCTAATACCAAGAATTGACTGTCAAAATCCAATTCCCAAGTAGGTATATTAGCACGACAAGTTCTCCTTTATATGGGGTAAAATTTTCTGGTTGTTAATACGATAGCTCCTTTGTGGAGTCACTTCAGTCTGAAATATGCCATTGTGAAAATTCAAAGTGAAACACTAAAAAAAACAGATGCCAATTGAAGAAAGAAAAGGAATTATTATTCAGAGCATTGGTAGCAACGAATATACAGACAGTAAATCAAGGCCAACAGAAAAATCAGGGCTCATATAATCTTTCGAGAAAGCAAAAACACATAAAGCAACAGAAATGAGACCACTGAGATTTTTCAAGATCCAATCTGGATCGCCTCGTATTATTTATTGAACGCAAAAGAAACTTGGAACTGAACATTTAGCTGCGAGACATCTACCTGTTTCTTCTGTTATTCACATTACCAGCAACTTGCTTCGATCCGCCACCATCGGTACTACCAGCATCACGTTCAGCAACAAGCACAAGAGTAACGCGCTCCATTGATTCATGAAGCTTTTCCCCAGCTATCCCCAATTTCCTCTTCAATTCCTGCTTTTCCTTCTTGATCTGACGATATTCTCTCGAAACTCCATTCAGCTTATTATTAACATCGTCCTGGTCTTTTTTCCTGCGGATAAATTCTTCTAAGCAAGTATTCATTTCTGCCATTGCGGCGTCGATTTCAGGATCAACAACCATTGGTGATTCTTTCTCAAACCTAGAACAACAAACCCTAGAAAATTATCAAAAGAGTAAAAGCTCTTGAAAATTTGAGAGAGATATTTAGATGCAAATATGAAATCTGAAGAACCGATATCTCGGGATAGTTTATATATTATAGACTTCAGAAACCCTAGTTAGTTATTCGAGCTATTTTCGGTAATTGGGTTAGCCCCTGCCTCATCTGCATAAGAGTCCCTTGCGCCACAAATGTCTTTAATCCAGAGCTCCTTGAAAAATTCTGTTGCTTACAATTGTAATAACAGGCTGTAAGAATACCAAAATTTACTGTAAAAAATAATTCATTTCCAAAGTAAATTAGCAGCATATTACAGTGGCCCAATTCAGGTTGTGAACAACGTGTAGCAGCAAATTTGCCCTGGACATCGTATGATCCTTCAAGATGCAAAAAACAGAAAGGTTGAAATGTGCTTGGTGAAAGTCCCAAGTGAAAATTTGCTATTATTGAAATGCGGATCACCAGATTACATGTTTGTGGGTCATCAATTGACACGATACAGTTTTCCAGAACATAGTGAGTTTAGCAAAAACAAATTGAAGAAACAAAATGGACTGCTGTTTATTAAGTAGATCAAAAGCAACAAAAGTACAAACAGTACTAAACCAAGGCAACAGAAAAATCAGGACTCATATGATCTTCCAAGAAAGCAGAAACACAGGAATAAACTGAAGAATCAACAACAGAAAAATCATGCCCTTGAATTTTTTTCCAGAACCATTCTGGATCGCCTCGTATTATTTATTGAATTCAAAAGAAACTAACAACACGACCTTGGAACTGAACGCTACACATAGCTGCAAGATAATGCCTATTAATCTGAACTTCCCCCTTCAGCATCAAAAGAAATATCACTTTCTCCAGAAGCACCGCCACCCGCAACAACCGAATCTTCGCCTTGCCCTTCAATCCCAGTCCTAGCATCACTAATTTCACCAGATTGCATTGCCTCTAGATCTCTCCTCATGTTCACATCGCCTACAGCTTCTCGGCTTGATCCTCCGGTACCGCTACTACTACCAGCTCCAGGCTCTTCACGAGCAAGACGTAGGTTCTGTTCTTCACTTTCTCCAGAATCACCCCCGCCCGCAACAACCAAATCTTTGCCTTTCCCTTCAATCCCAGTCCTAGCATCACTACATTCACTAGATTGCATTCCGTCTAGATCTGCCCCCATCTTCACATCGCCAACAGCTTCTCGGCTTGATTCTCCGGCACCGCTACTACTACCAGCTCCAGGCTCTTCACAAGAAAGACGCAGGCGACCTTGGGCTTCATAAAACTCTTCCCACGCTTCCATCAATGTCGCCGTCAAGGCATCTTTTTCTTGCTTGAGTTGATCATCTGAATGAATACTATACCTTCTTTTAACTTCCATCAGCCGAGTATATGCTTTGTTCACTTCAATCTCTGTCCTGGTCATTTCTGCCTCTAAATGCTGCCGTTTTGCATTGGGTTCGGTTTGAGGATCAGCATCCAAAGCAGGATCCCTCCTCTTCATTGATGACTCTTTCTCAGACTTAGAACAACAAACCAAGAAAATGATCAGAATCTTGTTAATTTGAGGGCGTGTGAGAGAGAGTTTTGGCTTCAAATATGATTTTCAAGAGCTGATCTTTCACTGATATATATTTATAAAATATAGACTTCAGAAAGGCTGGTTGGTTATTTCAGTTATATTCGGTAATTGGGTTAGTGGCTGCCTCACCTGCTGGTGACCTTTCATTGGATAACAGTGAAAATGTGATCTCTAGCTGTGACTGAAAAGTTTTTCAACATCAAATTGCAGAGACGCTTGGGTAGTTATTTCGGTTATATTCGGAAAAGTGTTAGTGCCTGCTTCACCTGCTGGTGATGTTTTATTAAATAACAGGAGATGCAGTCCTTGTCACCTGGCGGGAAGTTTCAGAGTCAATATATGCTGGACGGCAACATAGCTCATTATGTTTTACGAAAACGACTCATCGTCGTTTAATAAAGTTCATAGATGACAAGTCGTCCTTTTGTTTTGTTATATACAAATGATTATAGAATCCTAGCTCGTCTAGTTGGAGGAGGATTGCAGAGAGATGGTAATAGTTCATGCAAAATAGATACTGAGTGATATTCGATCATGCAAGCTTAAGAAAACCAAAAGTTAATTCCAAGAAAGAAACCATCAAAAGAACAGACATTGAAGCTGGAAACTGGTAAATACAAATTACAGACTGTGATTTTTCAAGTTACTGGGTGAACTCTATGTGATTTAGTTAAGAGGTAAACATCCTACATATAGTCTACCTTTTTCTGGTTGATGACGCAATTACTTCTCTGTGGAGTCACTTTCAGTCTCAATTGTGCCATTGTGAACATTCAAAGTGAAACATCACTACTGTTGCGCGCTGCTTCATTGAATACTTCAACTTATTTCTGCTTAGTTTTTACTTTTGAGAGCATATCAACTAAAGTGAACGCCCGTTTTTATTTTTATTCAGTAACTTGTATGGCATTCCACAACTCAAATCCAAACGGGTGAACCATTTGATTGAAATGCAACTATCCAGTTCTGTAATTTTGTCCTTTTAATTTAAACTTCACCACCGCTACTACCAACTCGATCCAGGTATATTACGAGCAAGAACAATGCGCTTTGTGGTTTTATAGAACTTCTCCATAGCTTTCACCAATTTCTTCTTCGAGGCCTGTCTTTTCTTCTTGATCTTTTGGTGATCTAACGAAACTTCCCTCAGCCACTTTGTCATTCTTGGCAGTCAATTAGTTCTTCCAAGTAATTAAGTTTTGAATTTCTGTCTTTGATTTCACGATCCTTCCTCTTCATTGATGATTCCTTTTCAGAATTGGAAAAATTAACCAAGAAAATTATCAAAAGGGTAAAAATTTTGTGAACTTGAGCTAGAGAAAGAGAGAGATTACTGCAAATGTATGACCTTTCATCTTTAAAGAACTGACTATTCAGTGTAATAGATATATAATAAACTTCAGAAAGACCGGTTACTTATTTCAATTATATTCAGTCATTGGACTACTCCATCTGCAGGTGACCTTTCGCTGGTGAAGTAAAATGAATATTGAAATGCGAGATAGCTACTGATGCATGAATCAAACTAATCAAGTAAAAGTTTGACAAAGGTTAGGAATATTAAAGTAAAATGTTTCTTTTAGTCTATATCAAAGTTTATTCCTTAAATTTCCCAAATACAAGTACAGAATCAAGAATAACTTGGTAGACTGTTTCATTATTGCTGTGAAATCAGTTGCACCTCAAATTTTGATGCAAATTTCCAGTAATTAATTAAATTTGACTTGAAGGGGAATTGAAAGCCCACTATCGCCAACTATAATATTGTGCCAACCAGATGGTAGAAGACTATTTGCTGCACAGTCTACAATTCTTAAGCTCTTGCAAGCATTAAACACAAATTTAACCTTCTCACTTTGTCCTGCAGCAACAAAAACTCTCCGGAAGCCGATCACTTGCTTGAAATGAGTACCAGCAATTTGTTCGGGGGGCTTTGAGTAAGCCATTACTATTTCACTGCCAGCTCTCTTGCCTACATTTTGAACAACTATTTCAAACTCAAAAGATTCATTACACTTCAAGTCATCAATAGAAACTGAAGCACATTGGGACCCTGGAGCGTCATTTCTGTAGAGTAAATCACGACAATGTTGAAATTTGTCCTATTTTATGTCAATTGATGTGGTTGAATATGATGGATTATATTTGAAGTGGGTGTAGCTGAAGCCAAATCCAAATGGATACACGGTTGAGCCGTTGAAGAATTCGTATGTCCTTCCCGGCTAACCTTTTCTCTCATCAGGCCTCAGTTGCGTTGATGTCATAGGCAGCTTATGTACATAACTCCCTTCATACCATGTTACGGGCAATCTCCTCCTAATATCAGTCGATATAATTGTTATATACAAAGTAACACTATGGATTTGCTCTGGAAGTAAAGTAGAATTTTCCGCTTACCAGGATTGTACGTTCCAAAGACAACATCTGCAATGGCACGACCGCCTTCCTCTTCAGGGTAGCCAGCCCATAAAATGGCTTTGATTTTGCTATTATTCTTGGCAAATGAGATATCAACACCACCTGCAGACATAATTATGAGAATAACCGGACCTTTGGATGCTTTGGCTGCATTTTTGATAAGTCGATTTTGATTGCCAGGAAGATGAAGATCATTTCTATCCAAGCCTTCCGCCTCAACAGACAAATCCAAACCAACAAGTATTACAGTAGCATTGGCATTCTTGGCAGCTTTAATGGCTTTCAATATCGAGCTATCATTATGACAAGCAATGTTGGCACATCCTCTTGGTAATTCACTTTTCCATATGCAGAGAAGCCTTCAATAGGAGAAGTGTAGCGACATGGTTTACCTGCATAATTTCCAATCATGGCTAATGTAGCATTGGCATGCGGCCCAACCAATGCTATGTTTTTTATTACATCATTGTCTAAAGGCAGAGTGTCATCGTCATTCTTCAAAAGAACAATTCCTTCTCTTGCAGCTTCTGCAGCTAACTCTATGTTTTCTGGAGAGCATATATCAGTCTTGCGAAGAGATTTATATTTAGAGTTTCCGTCGAACCAACCCAATCTCATAAGCACAACATAAAGATACTTTAGGGACTTATCTATTTCCGTCTCCCTAGCCTTTCCTTTTTGCACTGCACTTGTTAAAACCAGCAGCAAGAATGAACTGACATGATTACATTAGTTCAGAAAATATTCTTACATATAGGCATGGCTTTACATAAACAAAACATCCTTTTTAGGGAACCTAAACCATGCTTACTCTTTAGCTTTTACAACTAAGGAAACACACTCCTTAAAAACTGCAAGGATGTCATTTCTAATTCAACATAACTAACTAGAACTTAACCATTCAAATTTAAACAACATAAAGATGAAATACAAAACAAATTCTCAATGCATCAACACTCCTCCTTGAGATTTTGTTTTGAAACTCCAAGCTTTTCCCTGAGCTTTTCAAATCTAGGTTTTAGGCAGAGCTTTGGTCAGAATATCTGCCACCTGCTCTTCAGATTTGCAATGAATGAGGCACACTTCTTGATCCCTTTCTGCCTCTCTCAGAAAATGAAACTTAACTTTCATGTGCTTAGTTTTACCATGCTGAACTGGATTCTTTGCAATAGCAATAGCTGACTTGCTATCATAAAAGATTGGACTTGCATTAATCTGTCCAAAACCTAAATCAATCAACATTTTTCTCAACCAAATGCATTGATTTGCACCTGCTGCAGCAGCAATGAACTCTGCTTCAGCTGTTGATTGTGCTACAACATCTTGCTTCTTAGAACACCATGAAAACATTCCGGACCCAACTGAAAATGCATATCCTGAAGTGCTTTTTCCATCATCAATGCAGCCAGCCCAATCACTGTCCACATAGCCAAACAAATTAAGTTCTGCTTTAGGTTTGAACAAAATGCCAAGGTCATGTGTGCCTTTTAGGTACCTCAATACCCTTCGACCAGCTCCGAAATGTACTTGACTTGGATTTTGCATAAACCTTGAAAGCAAACTGGTTGCAAACATAATATCAGGTCTTGTTGCAAACAAGTATAATAAACTTCCCACAAGACTTCTATATCGGAATGCATCAGCCTTTGTATCTCCATCAAACTTGGTCAACTTTTGGTTAACTATTAGTGGTGTGCTTGTAGGTTTGCAATGTTGCATTCTGAACTTCTTCAGCATATTGATAACATATGCTTGCTGTGAAACAAAAATCCCTTCAGCAGTTTGATGAACTTGAAGGCCAAGGAAAAACTTCATCTTACCCAAATCTGTCATTTCAAACTTTTGGTATAGTTGCTGCTTGAAATCATTCACATCATCAATTCTACTTCCAATAATTAACAAATCATCAACATACATAGATATAATTAAAGTATCAGCAGAAGCAGAAGTCTTGATGTAGAGAGTAGCATCATTGCAACTCCTCCTGAAACCTGAAGCATAAAGAAACTCATCAATTCTGCTATACCAGGCCCTTGGTACTTGTTTTAAGCCATAAAGTGCTTTGTTCAGCTTGTAAACTTTGTCTTCCTCTCCATTAACCTTAAAACCTTCTGGTTGCTCAATAAAAATCTCTTCCTTCAAGTAACTATTGAGGAATGCTGACTTGATATCAAGATGGAAGATTTTCCATCTGTTTTGAGCAGCTAAAGCAATAAGTAATTTGATTGTATCAAGTCTGGCCACAGGTGCAAAAGTGTCTCCATAGTCAATGCCTTGCTGCTGAGCATACCCTTTCACAACAAGCCTTGCTTTATGCTTATGTATAGAACCATCTGCATTGAACTTAGTTCTATATACCCACTTTACACCAACAACTTGCTTGTGTAAAGGTCTATCTACCAATTCCCAAGTTTTGTTCTTTTCTATTACAACAATCTCATCTCTCATAGCCACATTCCACTCCTCATAGTTGGATGCTTCTGAAAAGTTTGAAGGGTCAATCACAGCAACATTACACCTTGCATACACATCTGATAGGCTACATGTTCTTAGCACTGGTGAATCTGTTGTGCTTTGAACATCTATTTCCTCAACTCCATCAATCTCTTGAGCAGTATCTCTCTGAAAATCTGATCTTCTTACTCTACTTGAAGTAGTTTCCACATCCAATTCCTGCCAATGACACTCTGAGCTCTCATCTACCTTGACATCTCTACTTACAACAATTTTCTTAGTTTCCAAGTCAAAAATTCTGTACCCTTTTGCTTGACTGCTGTAACCAAGAAAAATGCCTTTACTTGCCTTTTTAGAGAGCTTATCTCTCTTGACATCAGGTACATGGACATAACACACTGATCCAAAGACTTTTAGGTGCCCAACGGAGGGTTTTAAACCACTCCAAGCTTCAATTGGTGTTTTTCCTTCAATGGCATGAGTTGGCAATCTGTTTTGGAGATAAACTGAAGTGTAAACAGCTTCTGCCCAGAATTTTTTAGGCAAATTCTTCTCATGCATCATGCTGCTTGCCATTTCAAGAAAAGTTCTATTCTTCCTTTCACACACTCCATTTTGCTGGGGTGAGTAAGGCACTGTCAACTGATGCTGAATTCCAGCATCTTCACAGAATTTATCAAACTCATTTGAGATGTATTCTTTCCCATTATCAGTTCTCAACTTCTTCACCTTAACACCACTTTGTGTTTCAGCTAATGACTTGAATTTCTTGAAACAAGAAAATGCTTGAGATTTGTTGTTCATGAAGTAAACCCATGTCATTCTAGTCAAATCATCAACAAACAAGATAAAGTATCTGTTCTGATTCAAGGATGGAGTTTGCATAGGTCCACACACATCTGAATGCACTAACTCAAGTTTTTCAGTAGCTCTCCACTTAGCTTGCGATGGGAAGGGAAACCTATGGAGTTTTCCCATTTAGGCAACTTTCACAAACTTCATTACATATGTTAACAGCAAACATATTCATCTACCAAGCATTTTTCTTGCAAAAGCTTCAAAGACTTAAAGTTTGCATGACCAAACCTCTTATGCCACAACCAAGACTCATCAACAACGATTTTGCATGCAAGAGAAATGTTTGAATGCCAATGAATAATGAAGCTTTTATCAATCATAGGCACAACAACAACTTTATCTCCAGAAGAATCAGATATAACACATGCCTTATCTTTAAAAAACAAAGAATATCCTTTATGCATCATTTGCCCAACACTAAGTAAATTCTGATCCAGATTAGGAACCAACAACACATCATTTATAAACTTGATTCCTTTTGAAGTTGGAATAGAAATTGTACCTTTTCCAGTAGATTCAATGACATCTCCATTTCCTAACCTGACTGGAACTCTGACCGTGGTATCCAAAGTGCTGAAATATTCTGAGTTTGAAGTCATGCGGTTTGTACACCCACTGTCTAGCAGCCATGAGTGTTTATCTGGAGCTTCACTTGACAAAACAGCCATGAATATGTGATCCTCAGGTTGTTTTTCCTCCATTACATTTGCTTGCTGTTTTTGATCAGTTTGTTGTGGTGAAAAGTGCTGATTTTGTTGCCTTTTCAGTTTGCAGTACTTGGCAATATGTCCAATTTTCTTGCAAACTCTACATTGAGCCTTTTTCCAGCAGCTAGTTTCATGGTGATTTGTCTTCTTGCAATGACTACAAGGAGGAAATCTTCCTTTTCCTAACTCCCTTTGTTCAGCTTCAACAACCTTACCTCTATGGCTTTTATCACCAAATACTCTTTTGTCATCTTTGGAATTGAATGACCTTGAGCTATGCTTGGCTTGAAAAGCCCCTTCTGTCTGGCTTTCTGATCTAACAGAGGTTCTTTGTTCTTGAACCTGTAACTTGCTGATCAACTCAACAACAGTCAACTTCTTGAGGTCATGAGACTCTTCAATAGCTGATACCTTAGCCTCAAACTTTTCTGGGAGACTTATTAGCATCTTTTCTACTATTTTGTGCTGTTCAATCACCTCTCCTAACAGCCTCATCTGGTTTACAAGTTCCATTACTTTGGAAGAGTAAACTTTAATTGTCTCTGCCTCCTTCATCTTAAGATTCTCAAACTCTCTTTTGAGAGTAAGCAACCTGACTGCCTTTACTCTATCACTGCCTTCATTTTAGTTCCTTCAACTGATCCCACACTTCTTTTGCTGTCTCAAGAGCCATGATTCCAGTGAAAACATGGTCTGCCAAGGCTGAATGCAACACCGTAAGAGCTTTATCTTTCTTCAGCAACTCTTCCTCGTATTGCTTCATTTGTGCAATGGTTGGGTTTGCTCTAAGAGGAGGGGGATCTCTCCCTGTCTCAACAGCATCCCACAATCCTATAGACTTCAAATATGACTTCATTTTAACCACCTAAATCTGGTAGTTTTCCCCTGTGAACATTGGTACAGCAAGGTAGGAAGTGCTCCCTGATGCCATCTGCCACTCTTTGCTGTCTATAGCTCTCAAACACTGCCCTTGGTTCAACCTCTCAGCAAAAAATCTTCTCTTACACCTCACAGTCCCGTGAAGAACATTTAGGTGCTCTGATACCAAATGTTAAAACCAGCAGCAAGAATGAACTGACATGATTACATTAGTTCAGAAAATATTCTTACATATAGGCATGGCTTTACATAGACAAAACATCCTTTTTAGGGAACCTAAATCATGCTTACTCTTTAGCTTTTACAACTAAGGAAACACACTCCTTAAAAACTGCAAGGATGTCATTTCTAATTCAACATAACTAACTAGAACTTAACCATTCAAATTTAAACAACATAAAGATGAAATACAAAACAAATTCTCAATGCATCAACAGCACTAACAGTATAATTGGTGAAGTAGTCGCCGCAGTCTAGATTCAAACCTAAATTAACAGAAAAACATGTGTTTTTTCATCAAGCTATATATTTATCCAAAGAAATATATATTATATTAGAGAAGAAAAGATTTAGTATAGGATTTGCACATAGTTCAAGACTAACCTGCTTTTAGTGTTTGGACAACAGCACCCTCTTTAGAGTCATTAAGAAGCTTTTGATTTTCAACCATAGCTTTAACTGAATCACAATTCGATACTATATATCTGAAAAAGAAATTCAATAGTAAATTAAATCAAGAAAACATAGAAATCAATGTTTATTTATATAAAAAAAATATTTTTAGATGTGAACTTTGGTGTAAATAAGCATTTTCTAAAACCGTACGTGTATAAGTTCTATATGAGATACTTAAAATTTGATAGTATGTACCCGTGAAGATTCCATTCTTCTCTGATTATCTGTTTCAAAAGCCTAGGATCTGCTCACGTAGGAATTCCATAAACTTGGTTATAAGAACACATAACATTACTAACATCACCTTCTCTAACACATGTTTCAAATGGTGGTTGACATGTCTCTGCCATATCTAGCTCAGTCACCTTCAAAAGTTAATGCAAGAAATTATAAGTGAAAACATATATACTTTCAGAATTTATAAATAACAGAAAAGAAAATATATTTTAAATTTTTTGCTCAATTTACCAACCCTTGCATCAAAACTGACACGATCAATGCCTTTCCATTTGTCAAGGTCGTATGCTGTATAGTGCTTACAGCACGCAGAGACTTTCAAAGGCCTTGTGTTCAAATCTGTAGTATTTTCATGTCCCTCAACATCTTGTAAACCTCTGACATAGTTTACAGCATACCTACCGACAATAAAAGGATCTTCGCCTGGTGTTTCTAATATTCTTCCCCATCTAGGATCTCTTACAACGTTAATGTTTGAACTCCAAAAATTTAATCCAGTTCGTCCCAAATTGTTCATCGCTCTCGCTTCTGTAGAGAGCCTACAATAATGAAATTAATAAAAAATTTCTTCAATAGTGCATGCGTATGCATTTAATCTTAGTAATTAATCGAGTAATAGTTCCAAGAAATATTCCAATGCTACTTTAATTACCTGGCCAATCTTCTTCCACAATGTTTCATTGAATGAAGCTGTTGTAACGATAACAGTGGGGAAACTTGTTGCACCAGGAACAACACTGTCAAAATATGTGCCGGGAGGAATGTTTGTAAAGCGTCCGAAGTCAGAAATGCCATGTAATGCCTTATTCCACCATTCGTATAGCGGCAACCCCAGCCGGGGAACACCGTAAGCAAGATCTCCAATCTGCTTCACCTTTTCAGCTAGTGTCATCCTGTCTACTAAATCCTTCGCTCTTACATGATAGGGAAGCTTTGCATCACAGAAGGAAAGGTCTAACGCTTGCAATTTAAGTTCAGCCAATCTTGCAGGGTCACATACATGAGTGAAGCTACTGATATTGGCTTCAGAATCAGAAATCGAAACTCTTGCAGCAGCATTACTAGATATAACAAGAAAAGTGATGGAGACAGTGATACATCGAAGAAAACTCGAGACTACTTTTGCCATTGCTGATGACTTCCCAGGAGACAAAATCCGGATCAGATAAAATTTACCTACCATGCATGTGTTTCCTTTTATAAATAATTTTCACTCTTTAATTATCCATTTCACCCACAAATAATTGCACCTTTAATAAATTTACACAAAATTTATTTCTTTTTTTTCTTTTATACTGGCTGTTTACAGCAGCACATTTCTTAAATTATCATTCTTATAATCTTTTCATACAAGCGCATATCTAATATGTAACTGAATTTATTATGTTTCTATATAATATCAGTATCTTCCAGCGAGATTTCTTAAATTACCACTCCTACAAATTTTGCATAATAGTGTATATCCAATTATTATGGATAAATTAACGAGTATATAAACTGTTTTATGCAATTATAGAAATGTTCAACTTAATTCGTGACTGTTAAGAAAATAAATAAAGATGGATAAGGTGAGAATTGGGCCAGTAGGGTAAAAATTTTGTTCTCATGCAATTAACCCACCTCATCAAATGGCCAGAAATTAAATCTTTTATTGGAAAAGATTTCCTAAGACCAAGCTATAGTGTATCTTCTCTACATTTCTTTCCTTTGACAGACTTTCTATTTTATGATACTCATGCATTGTAAGGCAGAAAAATAAGTAGAAAAGCATTGTATTTTCAATATATATATATATATAGAAATCAATTTCTTCTGTGACGTGTCCAACGCTGTATATGATATTAATTAGATGAGAATTATGACAATTTAATTTTATGAGTTTGATGGGATAAGACTAAAAAATAAAGCAGAACTAGAAAGTTGATTGGACATGACGAACGAATTTTATAAAAATCTAGTGTATTTCACTTCATTGCAAAGAGAACTAAAAACTTCTATTTAAAGGAAAAATTCAAGGATATGGATAATATTTATATATGCGTGTTAAAATTTTATCAAATATTATTTAAGTACATATTAGGAAAGAATCTTGGTTTTTTAATTAAAAATTTAAATTTCAGACAAAAAAAAACTACTAAGTTTCATATCAAGATTAAATGTTGGCGTCCATATTTAAATTAGATAAAATAAATTTTTTTAATTAATGACAAAAAAGTGTTGATCCGATCGCTCCACAGCCTCATTAATTGTAGAAGTGAGACCAATACAAATGAAATCCTGAGAACATTTTCCTGGGAATGGAGAGAGATCGGGACGGGAGAGAAGGTTATCAAATTTTATTCATGAAATTTTCCAATTACATGTACAAATCAATGAGCCACTCGGTAGAATTTGTCTTGTTATTGCTGTGAAATCAGTTGCATCTGAAATTTTGATGCTAATTAATTTCCAATAACTAATTCAAGTTGACTTGAAGGGGAATTGAAAGTCCACTGTCGCCAACTATCATACTGTGCCATCCAGATGGTAGAAGACTCATAATCTACAATTCTTAAGCTCTTGCAAACATTAAACACGAATTTAACCTTCTCACTTTGTCCCGCCGCCACAAAAACTCTGCGGAAACCGATCACTTGCTTTAAATGCGTACCAGCAATATTTTCCGGGGGTTTTGAGTAAACCATTACTACTTCACTACCATTTCTCTTGCCAACATTTTGAACAAATATTTCAAACTCAAAAGATTCATTACACTTCAAATCATCTGTAGAAACTGAAGCACATTGGGACCCGGGAGAGCCATTTCTGTGGGTTAAATCACGACAGTGTTGAAATTTGTCCAATTTTATGTCGACTGACCTGGTTGAATATGATGGGTTGTATTTGAACTGGGTGTAGCTGAGGCCAAATCCAAATGGATACACCGTTGAGCCATTGAAGAATTTGTATGGTCTTCCCGGATAACCTTTGCCGCCAACTGGCCTCAATTGCATAAATGTCATAGGTAGTTTATGCACATAATTTCCCTCATACCATGTTGGAGGTAATCTTCCGCCTAAAATTAGTCAATAGTTGTTATATAAGACTTTTTAAAAACTATTTAAACTGTGGATTGCATTTTTAAAAACAAGAAAATTTCTGCCTACCAGGATTGTATTTTCCAAACACAACATCTGCAATGGCACGACCACCTTCTTCCCCAGGATATAGAGCCCACAAAATGGCTTTGATTTTGTTATTATTCTTAGCAAAAGAGATATCAACACCACCTGCAGACATAATTACAAGAACAACTGGACCTTTGGCTGCTTTGGCTACTTTTTTAACCAGATGAGTTTGATAACCAGGAAGATAGAGATGACTTCTATCCAAGCTCTCAGCCTCAACAGACAAATTCAAGCCAACAAGTATTACAGTAGCATCGGCATTCTTTGCAGCTTTAACGGCTGGCCTTATTGAGCTATCATTCTTGCAAACAGCATTGTGACATAGGTAGTTTTGCATAATTCACTTTTCCATATGTGGAGAAGCCATGAATAGGAGAAATGTATCGACAAGGAATACCCGCGTAATTTCCAAACATGGCTGATGTATCATTGGCATGTGGCCCAACCAATGCTAGGTTTTTTAATATAGCATTGTCTAAAGGCAGGGTGTTGTCATCATTCTTCAACCCTTCTCTTGCAGCTTCTGCAGCTAACTCCATGTTTTGTTTAGAGCATATATCATTCTTGCCAAGAGATCTATATTTAGGGTTTCCATCAAACCAACCCACTCTCATAAGCATAACATAAAGATACTTTAGCGAGTTATCAATATCTGTCTCTTTGACTTTCCCTTTTTGAACTGCACTAAGAGTGTGATTAGGATAATAGAAGCCGCAGTCCAAATCCAAACCTAATATATTAGAGAAGTAATATATATATATAAGACATAAAACCATGAATCAGTTGATCGAGTTATAACCCAAAGAATTAATATATTAGAGAAGGAAATATTTAATCGGAAGGCACATAATAAAGACTAACCTGCCTTCAGAGTTCGAGCAACATCATCCTCTAGAGTGTCATTAAGAAAATTTTGTTTTTCAAACATAACTTGGATTGAATCACAATCCGATACGATATATCTGAAAAAGAAAAAAGTTCAATAAATCAAAACAAACAGACAAATCAATGATTAATTGCTGTATATAAAGAAATTTTTAGCTGCAGGGTAGGAAAGAACTAATTGTATATATCGGTTATGAGACACTTAGGATTTCAAATTTTGTACCCATGTAGATTCCATTCATCTCTGATTGTCTGTTTCAAAAGTTTAGGGTCTGCACAAGTAGGAATGCCATTAACCTGATTATAAGAACACATAGCACAACCGACATCGCCTTCTCTAACACATGTTTCGAATGGTGGTTGAAATGTCTCTACCATATCTTGCTCAGTCACCTTAAAAAATTCAAGAAATCATAAGTGAAGAAATACTTTCGTAATTTATAAATGAGAAAAAAGCATGATATAATTTGTTTTCTCTTCAAATTAAGAACCTTAGCATCAAAGTGTTCACGATCAATGCCTTTCCACTTGTCGACATCGTAGGCAGTATAGTGCTTACAACATGCAGAAACTTTGAGAGGTCTGGTGAACAAATCAGTAGTGTTTTCAGATCCCTCAACATCTTGTAGGCCTCTAACATAGTTTTCGGCATACCTACCAACAGTGAAAGGATCTTCGCCTGGTGTTTCTGTAACTCTTCCCCATCTAGGATCTCTTACTACGTTAATATTTGGACTCCAAAATGTTAATCCAGCTCGTCCTAAATTATTCATCGCTCTCGCCTCTGTCGAGACAGCCTACAATAATGAAAGGAAAAATTTTAGTTATATATATATATCCATTGAAATAATATTATTTATCTTCCAGTACTGATTAATTAGTTCATAATTACCTGGCCAATTTTTTTCCACAACGATTCATTGAACGACGCTGTTGTTAGAATAACAGTGGGGAAACTTGTTGTCCCGGGAATAAAATTGTCGAAATATATCCCGGGAGGAGTGTTTAATTTGCGGTTGACATTGGAGATGCCATGTAGTGCCTCATTCCACCATTCATATGGCGGCAGGCCCAGCCGAGGGACGCCGGGAGCAGTATCGCCAAGTTGCTTGACCTTCTCAGCTAGTGTCATCCTGTCCACCAAATCCTTCGCTCTCACCGGATAGTGAAGCTTTGCATCGCAGAAGGAAAAGTCTGACATTCGTAATTTAAGTGCAGCAAATCTTGCAGTCACATACATAACTGAAGCTATTGTTATTGGCTTCAGAACCAGAATACGAAACTCTTGCAGCACTGGAAGATATTACAAGAAAAGCAATGGAGATATTGATAGATAGAAGAAAAGTACTCGAGAATTTTGCCATTGCTGATTGCTTAATATTCATGATTACAAAAAACAATTACATTGCAAAGTGCGTACGAGTTTCTTTATAAATAATTTTCACAACTTTAATTGACTTTTTTACCCTCTGATAATTTGCACCTTTAGTAAATCTACACCACACAAATTTTTTCATGTTAATTGTTTACAGCTACACAATTCTTAAAATTCTTCAATACAGTGTATAATATATCCTCTATGCTCTAGTAATCTTTTCCAATAAGTCATGTATATCCACTGTGGATAAACTAACGGGTAAATTAGGGGAAAATCCACTGTTTCAGGCAACCATATTTCGTTGTGTATTAATGATATAATTCAACTCTTCCCCGAATATTATGCAAATCATTAAATAATATGGTTAATGAGATCTCAGTACTCTTAATGTACTTCAATGTCATGTAAGCCATCCCATTGGAATTAGTAGTCATAATATTTGCCTCTTATGTTAGTTTTTATATTACTTTTTGCCTCTAATTCATGTTATCTAATACTATGAAGTAAATAATCCTATAATTTATATAGATTAATGCAACTATGCAACTTTAAATCAACATAATTTCGATTTATTTATTATGTGTTATTATTTCTCCACTCGGACTCATTTTGTTGGTATTGAATTCCAATCATATAATTATGTTGTGACCTAATGGTAGCCCTTTCTTTTATTCCTTGTAAAGCTAATCAATACGTTAAAATAAAAATGAATTTAAAAATATAAAATTATCGTAATAATTTGCATAGAAAACTTTATTGTCAATAAAGTTTAATATTGTCTTTCCCTCTCTAAATTATCTTTTTTTTTTTCACATTTTAGACATTCCTATTACGTACTCTTATGTGTCATAAAATCTTTCTAAATTTAATTATTTTTTTCTTCTTAGATTCTACACGTTAATTTTTTCATTTAATCATCTTTATAAAAAAATAAAAATTAAACAAAACTTGTCATTTAAATTTCTAACTCTCAAGTGTTTTAGTATCAAGTATATAATGTTTGTGAAATTAATCATGAGGTTAAACAAGTTTGTAGTTATGTTTTTTTTTTGTATTGATGACTTGTTAAAAAATGTTTTTTTTTTTTTGTGATTGTAATTATATGATTAAGTCTTTTTTAAAATTTATTTTCATCAACATTAATTTTTTTTAGTAAAATGAGTAAGAAATATTATTTTATGACAATTTTAAGTACAAATAAATTAAATAAAAATTAGATTTATTGAATGGATTTTGACGTGAGTTTTTGGCGTAAGTTATTTAAACCCCCATTTTAAACTTCTGACTCTGCCACTAGAGAGAGAGATAGAGGAGTGAAAAATTATCAAACTTAATTTATTTATTAAAAAAATTAGAATTACATGTACAAAATCAATTAATATTGTACATTTAACAATGTTGCATCTAAAATTTTGACGCTAGCTAATTCCTAATAATCAATTAAAGTTGACTTAGAGGGGAATTGACACACCACTATCAGCAACCATAATATTGTGCCAACCAGATGGTAGAAGACTAACTCTTAAACTCTTGCAAGCATTAAACACGAATTTAACCTTCTGACTTTGTCCTGCAGCGACAAAAACTCTTTGGAAACCAATCACTTGCTTGAAATGAGTACCAACAATATGTTCTGGGGGGCTTTGAGTAAACTATGACAACTAATTCACCGCCATCTCGCTTGCCTACGTTTTGAACAGTAATTTCAAACTCAATAGAGTCGATACATTTCATGTCATTTGTGGAAACTCGTACGTGTAGGTTAAATCACGACAATGTTGAAATTTGTTCAATTTTATGTTGATTGACTCTGTTGAAGATGTTAGTTTGTACGTTTGTGTAGCTCAAGCCGTTTCGGCTACATCGTTGACAAGTTGAGTTTTGTAGATGTGCTGTAAACTATAGTGGGTAACAGTCGAATAACACAGTCAGGAAAGTTGTCGCACCGGGAACAACACTGCCGAAAGATGTTCCGGGTTGTGCATTTGTTTTGCGTCCGACATTAGAAACGCCGGGTAGCACCTCATTCACCACTCATATAGCGGCAGCCCAATTCGGGGCACACCATAAGCAAGATCTTCAAGATGCTGCACCTTTTCAGCTAGTGTCATCCTGTCCACCAAATCCTTCGCTTTTACAGGATAGGGCCGGAAGCTTGGCATCACAGAAGGAAAAGTCTGACACTTGTAATTAAGTGCATCAAATCTTGCAAGGTCGCATACAAAACTGAAGCAATTGTTATTAGCTTCAGAATCAGAAATCAAAACTCTTGCAGCATTAGTGGAAATAACAAGCAATGGATACAATGATAGATAGAAGAAAACTCAAGACTTTTGCCATTGCTGATGGCTTCCTATGAGACAAAAATCCATTTCTGGTTAGATAAAATTTTACCTAGCATGTGTTCATTTGATAAATAATTTTCACTCTCTAATGATTATACCCTCTAGCAATTGCACCCTAATATATGGACACCTCATAATTTTTTTTGATATATATATATATTAGTTGTTTACAGCAACAAATTTCTGAAATTGAAGCTTATAATCTGGAACACTATCATTATTTTTTCCCTCATAATAGTAGTTTACAGCAACAATTTTCTTAAACTAATATTTTTTTTACAACAGTGTACATCTATTGCAGATAAATTACTGGGTTAATTATGAGAAAAAACAACTTTTTCATGCAATTACATATATTTATGTATTAATTATCTAACTCTCCCCCCAAATATAATGCGAAAGAAAAAAACAGGGCCTATTTGTCAATTTGTAGATTCAAGCGGCATGTAGGTGCTCCAGGCAAAGGGAGATTTTATATATTTACATAAACGAATACAATGAAAATTCGAATTTGATTTAATGAGGCTTCATAAATTTGAAATTGATCATAATCAATCAAATTCAGTCTTAATATAGAACTTTGATATTAGTTTCGAAATTGCATACATTTGGTCCTAAACAATGAAATAATAAAAAATATAGTTCCATGTTATAAGAAAAAAAAAGGCAAATTAAGGTTCGGAGTTATATATAATTAACCCGAGCTAATGGGAATTAAACCTGGCTATAAGTTTCACCTACATACCAAAATTCCGAGAAAGAAAACTTGAGCAAGAAATGGAATCACCACGTCCATTTATTAATTCTACTAACGAAAAACCTCCTCTACTTAATTCCTTACTAGTTATGCAAGTGAACTTGAACAGGAAAAGATAGCGGGCCATCACCAACGATAATACTGTGCTCGCCCGCCGGTATAAGACTCTTTCCCACAGTGTCCACAATTCTAAAGGTGCTGCAAACATTCAAAGCGAAATTAACCTTGGCACTTTGTCCTGCCTTAACAAAAACCCTCTGGAAACCAACCACTTGCTTGATATGAGTACCGGCAATCAATGGCGGCTTTGAGTACACCAGGACTACCTCAGTACCATCAATTTTACCCACATTTTCAACATGCATTTCGAATGAAAAAATGTCAGTACACGTTAAGTCGTCTGTTAGCACTGCGGCACATTTTTGCTTGGCGGCAACGTTGGTGAGTTGTACATCTTGGCACATTTTACCTCCTTCCAGTTTGATGCTGACCAACTTTTTAGAATACGGTACGATATATTTGAACTGCGTGTAGCTTAGGCCAAATCCAAATGGATACACTACTGAGCCATTGAAGAATTTATATGTTCGACCTGGTAAGTTGTTTACAGGCCTCAATGGCATGGATGTGTATGGAATTTGATCGACATAATTGCCCTGGTACCATGTAATAGGTAATTTTCCTCCTAAAAATAATCAAAATTAGGTTTGTTATACATTAATGAAGAAAAATTAAACTTGTCGAAACTGTCCGAAAGAAGTAAATTGCTTACCAGGATTGTGTTTTCCAAACACGACATCGGCAATAGCTTGACCCCCTTCCTCTCCAGGATAGCCAACCCACAAAATGGATTTGATTTTTGGATTAATTTTAGCAAAGGTGATATCAACACCACCCGCACACATCAGTATAAGAATAACTGGACCTCTGGCCGCAGCTGTGACCTGTTCGATAAGTTGAGTTTGAAATCCCGGAAGAAGGAGGTTAACTCTATCCAGACCCTCAGCTTCAATAGACAAATCTAAACCAGCTATAATTATTGTAGCATCAGAATTCTTTGCAGCGTCCGTGGCTTGGGGAAACAAGTTGTTGTCCTTGCAAGCAATGTCCAAACATCCCGTTGCGTAGTTCACTTTTGTATACGTAGAAAAGCCATTGAGAGGAGAAATGTACCGACATGGAATACCTATAAGATATATGAATTAAAATGTAAGAATTGTCAAATGTAGACGCAGGAGCAACTAAGATTTTTTTTTCCTGTTTTATGATATTAACTAGCTAATAAAAAATACCTGCATAATTTCCGATCATGGCAAGGGTTGCATTAGCATTCGGCCCAACCAGAGCTATGGTTTTGGTCATAGCATTGTTCAAAGGTAGGACGCCATTATCATTCTTCAAAAGAACAATTCCTTCTCTTGCAGCTTCTGCAGCTAACTCAATGTTTTGAGGAGTGCATATATCATTCTTGCCAAGAGATTTATATTTAGGATTTCCATCGAACCATCCTAATCTCATTAGCACTATAAAAAGATAGTTCAATGACCTATTTATTTCTGCTTCTGTGACCTTCTTTTGATTCACTGCACTTTCAGTAAAGTTGGTATAATAGTCACCACAATCCAAATCCAAACCTAAATCAACATAAACCATGAATTAGTTCATTAAAAACACAAATCCGGCAAAGCAATATATACAGAAACGAACATCAGCCTGTTTTAGTGTAAAATAACGTTGATTTAATGCAAAAATAGTTTTAAAGAGCATTGTTTTGAAGCTTGTGTTGTAAAAATTCATATTTGATAAAGAAGGAATGTCCGCAAGATTACCAAAATATTAATAGGGAAGGCACATAAAATATACTAACCTGCTTTTAGCGCTTGGGCAACAGCATCTTCTTTTGTATCATTAAGATATTTGTGTTGTTCAACCATAACTTGGAGTGAATCACAATCTGAGACTATGTATCTGAAAAGGAAGTACACATAATTCATCAAATTAAATCAGCATAGTAATTGCTAATATTTCCAACATGCACGAGATAATTAGGATTTAAAATTTATACCCATGAAGATTCCATTTTGTTCTAACAGTTTGATTGAGAAATTTGGGATCAGCACATGTTGGTATGCCATTAACACGATTGTAAGAGCACATAACACTGCTAACATCAGCCTCTTTCACACAAACTTCGAAAGGTAGAAGAAAAGTCTCTACCAAATCTTGCTCAGCCACCTTAGAATAAAGAAATTATTAGAAATATATAGTATAAAATACGTCCATACATGCATATGTATATTTAAAGTTATCTATCTAGAATTGGATTAATTTCTTTTTTACCCTTGCATCAAAATGGAAACGATCAAATCCCCGCCAACTGTCAAGATCATAGGCAGCATAGTGCTTGCAACATGCAGCAATTTTGAGAGGTCTCGGATGCAAATCCGTCGATTTTTCTTGTCCTTCAACATCTTGTAGGCCCCTGACATAATTCACACCATACCTGGCAACAATAAAAGGGTCTTCACCCGGAGTCTCTGTAATTCTTCCCCATCTCGGATCCCTTACTACATTTATGTTTGGACTCCAAAACGTTAATCCAGCTCGCCCTAGATTGTACATGGCTCTTGCTTCTGTTGAAACAACCTATACCATATGAAGAAAAAGAAAATTATTCAATACATGTAGTCGGAGCAATTAATTAATGTTAGTTGGTGATATTAGTTGTTAAATCATACCTGTCCAATTTGTTTCCACAATAACTCATTGAATGAAGCTGTAGTTAGAATAACGGTGGGAAAACTCGTCGCTCCAGGGACAAGGTAGTCGAAATATGTACCAGGAGGAGTGTTTGTTCTACGCCCAACATTGGAGACGCCGTGTAATGCCTCGGACCACCACTCGTACATCGGCAGCCCTAACCTAGGCACACCGTAAGCAAGATCTCCAAGCTGCTGTACCTTTTCAGTTAATGTCATCCTGTCTATTAAATCCTTGGCTCTTACAGCATAGGGAAGCTTTGAATCACAGAAGGTAAAGTTTGACATTGGCAATTTAAGTGCGGCATATCTTGCAGGGTCACAAACGTGGGTGAAGCTGGCAGCAGGCATAGGGCCTGGTTCAGCATTGGCAGAAATAACAAGAAAAACAACAGAAAGACTGGTAAATATTAGAAAATTTAGAATTTTAGCCATTTTTTATATGAAAAGAAAGAGAAGCTAGTTACTATGTATCTACACAAGAATTTACTCATCAAGAAGTGTCTTATATATAAGGAATTAATTTGCTTCCATCAAATAACTGCTTCATGTTCACTTATAACCCGCCAGCTTCAGTTGATGTAAACCATTCAATTTTGTCCTTTGGTTGTTTTCCACAAAACATTTTGAAATTATAGCACTCGGGAGACTAGCTAGTTCCAGGATAGCCATAATTTGGTAGAGTCAACAGCCGTGAGAAGCGGTTATCTATTTGCAATTAATATATTATACATAGAAATTAATAATTAATTAGTTACTGTTTTCTTCTTTATTTTCTTTCCCATTTTCCTTAAAATATTGATTAATCCACTTGTCATAAGATAAATACTTGTGCTTAATGTGCAAATGATAAGCAACAACTAAAGTAAGTTTTGAGGTTCTTTTAACTTTTGTTTGTTTATTTATTAAAAGTTATCACTCTATCTCCCTATTATTGTAATTTACTATTAAATCTAATAGAAATATGAATAAAATAGGTATTATACATGTTTTCCTTTTAAAAGAATATTATTATTAATCTTAGTAGCAGTGTGCAAGATAACCTCTATTATCATTACCATCTCACCTCGCTATTATTTCAGCGTTGTCGCCACTACCATATTATAGATTTAGAATTTTTTATGTTTAGTTAAAGTAATTTCATATAATTATGATAAAGTTAAGGGTTAATTCTAATTATGTAGAGTGAAGTGATGAATTTTAATAAATTAAATGTATATATGATATATATATATATATATATCAATAAATTATGGACCAAGACTAAAATTAATCCATAATTTTCTATATCATATTTTTCATATTCTTTGTTTATTTTAAAAATAAATAACAGTGACTTTAATTAATAATTTTCAAAGAATTTAGCATAAGAGATTTGAGTTCCATTTTTACTTGATATTGAATACTAAAATGATATTAAATTTGTAGAATGAACAACCTTCGTCATTAAACATCAACTTTATAACGGATTAATAACGTTTTTGTCCCTAAGCTTTGAAAAATTTTGACAATTTTCAGCCGTCGTATACTAGGAGTGCATATTGGAGACTTATTTGTTATAATGACTAAATTATATCCTATTTTGTTATTTACATAAATTTAAGGATAAAAATGTTATTACTCCATTTCGTATTATTTAGATTCTGTTGACACGAACTCTGTAATGTTCATATTCTACTTGCACGTCTTGTCGTTACAAGAAGTGCCTCATCTTAAATTTGTTTTTGAGAAATAATCAAAAATGCCCTCATTTTATAGTTAAAATTAAAAAATACTCATTTTATATAATTTCATTTAAAAATGCTAATTTTATAGACATTTGAACTAAAATACCCTCATACCTAAAATTTACAAAACACTTTCAAATTACTACAGTACTCAAAAATGCTAGTTTCAAGTAACTATAATAACTCGAAAGTATTAGTTTCGAATAACTATAGATACTCAAAAGTACTAATTTCACAATACTTATTTGAAAGTGTTAGTTTTGAGTAAGTACAGTAACTCAAAAGTGTTAGTTTCGAGTAATTATAATAATTCAAAAGTGTAAATTTTATAATACTTACTCGAAAGTGTTAGTTTCAAGTAAATACAATAAATCGAAAGTATTATTTTTACGTTTCTTACTCGAAAGTACTAGTTTCAAGTAATTATAATAATCCGAGAGTACTACAGTAAGTTAAATTTAATAATTTAGGATATCAAGAGTATTTTGGTTCAAAAGGTTTAAAATATGATATTTTTTAATGAACTTTTTTGGAGGGTATTTTTGAATTTTTAATATAAAATGAGGGCATTTTTGGTTATTTCCCTTTTTTTTTTTCACTCACTGTCGTACAGGAAAGACCCACATTCAAAATAAAGCAAACTCTAATTCTGATTGGGTTCTACGCGCACACAGACGGAAAATGGGAATGAGAAATCATCTAAGCTTATTCATCAACTTCGCCAAGGAAGGATTCGACAAATCGCTTTTGGTAGCGAAGTTCTTCTGCTGTCTCCACGTCATCAACACTTATTTCTGCACTCCAGCTCTTGTAAGCAAATTAACAAACACTTGGAAGACACTCGGTAAGTCGTTAATTTTCCATAAATTTTGAGAAATGATTCTCTTTTTCAGACTTACGGTCCCAGCATGCTCCCGACTCTCAGTCTGACCGGTAATTTGGTCTTGGCCGAGCGGATCTCTCCCCTACTCAAGAAAGTGGCTCCGGGAGATGTTGTACTTGTCCGGTCTCCTGTGGTTCCGGGGAGGATTGTGACGAAACGCGTGATTGGAATGGAGGGGGATCGTGTTTCCTACGTCGTGGACCCTAAAAACAGTGACAGATTCGAGACTGTTTTGGTATTGTTCTGTTCATGTCATCGAAATTGTTTTTGGGTTTAATACGGTTTTAGTTTTAGAGACGAATGCTGTTTAAAATTTTCACTTTTAATGTAATTTGGGTTGTTTTACTTTAATTTGGTTAATGAATTTGTATGTTGCTAATTGAATTTTTTTACTCTTCTTGAGCTTAACCGATTTTGTGTTCTCTGATTTTTTACTTAATGGGGTTTAAAGATTGTGACTTCAGTTTGATGTTTGCTTAATGGGATTTAAAGATCACGCCTTTAGATAAATACAATTGTTAATGGGGTTTTGGATTGCTAATGTGTTTTTGTATTCCATCTCTCTTCAGGTTCCTAAAGGACATATATGGATAGAGGGAGATAACATTTATGAATCCAATGATTCAAGAAAGTTTGGGGCTGTTCCTTATGGTCTTCTCGAAGGCAGAATATTTTGGAGGGTGAGCTTATTTTATATTTACTTTTTCTTTTTAATAGTTTGATAGTATGCGTGTATATATATGTATTTGGGAAATTGATTGATTTTAGTTCATTTTATAACCTACTCGGTTATGATTTTAAGGAATACAGAGTAATCCTTGCATTAATTACTGATATATCATGTACTTTTTTTTAAAAAAAAACCCTCTTTCCTGCTCTCCTAACAGATATGGCCGCCCAAAGATTTTGGTTCATTGGGAAGAAGAGCCAAATAAGTGATTCATTCTTGCAAGGTACACATTTTTAGTAATTTCAACAGTGTTTTTTAGCAATAGAGAAATGACCAGCTGAACTATAGGTTTTGAGTTCTGAAGTTGACAGTGTATTGGCAATGCACAATTATTATACTTGTTTACTTATAATATATTTCTTGAAACATTTTCCTAACTAATAAGAACTTTGCCTTACAAATTTGACAAGTATTCACTGCTGTATTGCTTTGGAATTTTTTGGCGGTACCATCTTAAGGCAGACTACTATCCAGCGAATTTGCCTTATTTTGGGGCTCTGTTGGTGCTTTTTGACCCCTCCCAGATGAAATGCCATGGCAAACTTGATTTCTCTGGAGATAAGTTTATGAATAATAATAGTATAGTAAGTTGGGGAAGGAGGAAACCGATCAACCTTGACTGAGGTAACCTAACCTTCTCCTAAAGCAACGGTACCGTGTTTCATTAATTTAGACCATGTTTTCCGCAACAGTAGTCATTGAGGACTATAAATCAGATGGGAAACCTAAACTAGAGCAGACCATGGATTGGGATTTTGAGACTCTAGCCATTAGCATTTACAACGCTCTTGTCAAGACGGGTTTGATGTCATTTTGAGACTCCAGCCACTGGCAATTGTAACCCGCTTATCAAGACAAGGGTTTCATTCCAGGATAGCACGATTAAGTGTATTTTGGTGGGAGGCTCCACATTGGATTCATGTTTGCTACAAGAAAACAGAGATAGGAAAATGAAGCAGCTCTGCAGGCTCGAGGCCCTCCCTGCTTTAAGAGAGGGATTATCGAAAATGTCATAAGTGTTTTCCATTTATATCCCAGCAAAATGTATTGACAAAGTTGTAGACTGTAAACTTTGAAATTGGAAATTTAATATGAACATTTCCAAGACAATTAATGATGGACCAAGTCTATTAACTTAACCCGAATAAGTAAACTCAAAATTAAGCTTAGAAAGAAGCAAAAAGAAAAAAACTACTGCGTTCGCTATTGTGGGAATTCTATCATTTGCCATTTGCTTTGCCCGGTCAGATGGTGTATAAATTTAAGTTTTTCCTTGAAGTACATGATAGATTTTTCTGAAGCTAATACTCTAGCTGTACAACTCAACTGAAAACAATTATTTCAACTGGAACACGAGCTTATCTCTTGGATAAAAGACCAAAAAATTAGGCAAATCAGCAGGATCATACCCTCTAGAGAAGTCAACATATGATCAGCGTTTAGCAGTATAGGTTGTGAGGTAATCTAGAATTGAACCTTCTGGTGCCAACATGTAGCATGTGGAAAGTTGTTGAAAGCAAAGAGAGAACTCATTTAGCATTTTGCTGCTATTTACATTTCCAAATGTGTCAAAGAAGGCAACGGCAACCTTACGGTCTGTACTCCGAGTGCCCTGTCAAAGTGTGTAATTCATATCTTCCTTTGCTCGTTTTTCAATTCCAACTCTTCCATGATTCATTCAGAAGTTCAGCCCACATCATATATATATATATATATATATATATATATATATATATATATACAGCAGGAAACATCATGCATATTGTTGTACTGAAATGCCACTTATATTGGACTCACTCTCGATATCTGCATTCATAAAGTGAAAGTCACTGAGAGGAACATTGTCTCTCTTAAATCAGGCAAAAAAAAAAAAGGGCAGGCGGTAGTTTGCATTTTTTCAAAACAACTATGAAATTTAATGGCAAAACTTTCCAAAAACATGCAGATATCTGAAATTGCAACTAGGAAACCCGTGAGAGATCCTTAATAGAGATAATCTTGAAAATGGGATCAACAATATAAAATAAGAATGAAAACTACATAGATAACCATAAGGCTACATTTTTATTAAACAAAACCACTTTTAAAAAGAGCAGCTTTTATATGTTTGATTTTACCACATCCAGTTTGTGAAGTTCATCTGATATCTGGAATTCCATTTATAACCATATGTATATATGTGTGCGTGCAATTAGAAACAAGATCAGATGAGTGATATTAAGCAGATATGAGTAATTAACAGTAAGGAATATGAACCTGATTCTGTGTGCTTGTTGCAGTGGTCCAGCGCTGAGGATGATGTACTGCTGCTGAACTATCATGGATGAAAGTTATTGTTCTTGATTCATCTTGTCTGTTAGGTACTAGCAAAGGTGGTAAGTCTCTCATGACCCATAATACAAATGCTGAAGGTATTGAAGAACCTAGAAAAATGTGAAAGTCTCACAGTTAGATTTTCCAAGAAGCTTCTTGATTTCTCATATAACTCCGATACATCTATTTGAAAGCACCAGTATCTAAATCATTTTAACATAGTAAATTAATTGCAAACCTTAATCAACAGACTATTATTTTATGCCTTACACATAAGAAGAAAAAATCTTCAAATTGGAGTACTGAATCCATGCTTAGCGACTAAATGCCTAATATGACTTGCCTTTTACAGATTTAAGGACATAAATTGCAAAAGTTCTAATCAAATTGATAGTATTACAATCAAGAATTGCTTCTGGCATCAGTAAATGACTTATCAGAAGCAAGCAGTTCAATCTTTGCAGTTGTTTAGAAAATTTCAAAAGGACATGTTGCTCTACTTACCAACAAAATAATATAAAATCAGTAAAAGAGTAGTACAAACACCATTTATTTGCAGTGGATGCCAGTGATAAAAAACCTGCAATCAAAATCTCTTGGCTGGTCTTAAGAATTCAATGGTAAGAAATGCAGATATAGAATATATGACCTACAGATAAATACTTACTGGAATTTCAGTAAAAAGAGCTATTAAAGCGCTTGGGGTAAAACATAAAACAGAGACAGAAGCCAATCCAGCAACCTACACATAACAATAAACTTTTGCATCATCAAGAGGTAATAGAAAGAACTTGAGGAATCTATAAAACTGCCATGCATGGGTAAATTGAGACAAATGCATCCAATGCCAACATAATGTCAAACAACAGGCTCTCTTAAGTAATTCAATGTAAAATAATGCTGCCAAAGCTAGGCCAATACCTTCCACATTTCTGATGAAACTCTCTCGGATCTAACTGTCCTCATATTTAAGCATAAGATGAGTCCTGGCCATGCAACATAGAGCCAAACATATACTTTTAGGTAAAGAGAAAATCAAAATGTATAACTCTGCATTACATGCAGGCACCCTAGTCAGACATATGTTCAACAAAAATCTTATCTACCATTTTGGTGGAGAAAAGTATATTACCAATTAAATGGTCACAGAAACTCATCTTACTCTTGTCACTTTCTGTAAACGTAGCCTATATAGACAGATTGTATTGCAAATGAGGCTCTTTCATTGCAACCATAGTAATTAGGTACAAACACGTCTCAACAAATTAAAATTTTCATATATTTGACAATCCTAGTAAAAAGAATTGTCCACATGATGTGTGCATATGGGGTTCACAGTTCGAAGGATAGTACACATAAAACCAGCAATGATGGACTTGAATCAGATTTTATATGAAGCAGAAAATTATGCACAGATAATCTTAATATTATGGAGTACTAAACAAAACCATCTTTTCACTGATGGTTAATGCTGCAATCTGCAACAGGCTAAATGCAAATTTTCAATATCATGACAAAGTTATAGAAAATGCCAACTATTAATCCATCCAACAATTCAATTCTTTACCATAACATTAATTATCTTAATAAATTGAGTAGCACTTGAAGAAAATCTTAGCACTGAGTCTAAAACCTACTGCAAGTCAAAGGCACAAAGCTATTACTTCAAAGCAGAAAGGTAGAGCAAGATGAGCACAACTAATGAAAATTAAACCAAAAATTGACATTTCAAAATGATAGTTACTCACCATAACATGCTAATGCTCCTCCTAATAGTAGTATCGCTATGGCAAAAAGAGATGCATACACCTGCATGAGATTTTAATCACTGATCCACAGCTGCACTAATTATTACTAAGAGAAAAGGAAGTCTCACAATGACATTAGAGCATCCACAGCCTAGACTTTATTTTCATGTAACATTGTTGATGAATTCACACAAACATACATATGCACACAAACCATGTTCAGCTATCAGGGGCAGAATAATGTAAAATATTCGATCCTTTCTTCTTACGTGATAAGAATATGTAGTAGCCAGAGAGTTGAATTCCAACCAAATAATCAGAGACAATAAATAAGAGGGTAAGCAATGACAACGTGAATGCATAAATTGCCAAAATACTATTTAAATGTCCATACCCATGCCACCACCGATGAATCAATAGGATTTTCTCCCATTCCAATCCAGATTACCACAGCAAATGTCATCATTAAAAGGAATACTAGAACAGCAACCTGGTGGCAAATAATGGATGTCCAAAACATTAATTTGTCACACAAGTGGACAGCATGGCTAATAAAGGGAAAAAGAACAAAAACCAAAATAATCATGCATGCATACTTTGTGGAACAAGAAAACAGAGAACTTTCCATCACTTCCATACCAAAATCACAACTTTTTGACGGCTTCCCACATGAATTGATTGGAAAAGGAAACATATTCTATGACCATCAGCATTTGATGAACCAGGTTTGTTTAATGATCTTTTCAACAAAGTTTCCAGAAAGCCATGCTCCTCATCCTCTTCTTCCTCATCATTTGGTTGATGGCAAAGGTCAACCCTATGAAAAGAATCCCCAAGAAACACATTTTATAGCTTACAAAAGAACAATAATCTTTAATCAGAGAGCAAAATATAACAAAGAATCATAAATTTGCTAGGGGAAAAAAAAGAAAGAAACATCTAAAAGACTATTTTTTATGTAAGAATCATTGCAATACAATGTATCCATGTCAGAAAATAGGATATGAACATTTAATGTGCAGCTTTTAGTAACTGATAGTAGATGTTAACCAAAATTTAGTCCAAAATTGAAAGATCCATATCAAGATTGCTAATATTATGACATAGTAAACCATTAATGAAATGCAAATTAAAAATTAAAAATTAAAAAAAAAAAGTCAATACAAACCCAAATAGTAAGTCTAAACCAATCATTCCATAATTTACATTCAAAAAGGTGATATTGTAAAACTAAAGCCAGTAGCAACTGAAAAAGAATGAAACTAAGGTAGTGTTTATTTTTTTAATTGAATTATGAATTAATTTAACTTTTTAATAGACTTGAATATCTGAATCTAAATTGTTTGTGGTTTTTTTTTAAATGTATTTATAAAAATATATATAATAAAATTAGTTAAATCTTTCACATTAAGGTAGTGTTTGTTTTTGCTGTCTGAAATTTAAACATGACTGAAATCTGAATTTGACTGAAATCTGAACCTCATTAATATGTTTGTTTTTTACTTTAAAATTTTAAACTAAATTTTATTCAAACGTTTTTAACAAATATTCAAACATAAGTTAAAAAACAAACGACTTTTAAACATTTGAATAATTAGATTCAGACTTCAGCTAGAAAAACAAACAAACCCTCAGCCAAAAAGTAAAAATTTGACTTTTTAATAGACAAAATGTCTTAAAATTATCATTAAATTAAAAAAAAACAAATATACTAATTACTTAAAATAGATAAATTCAGACAATTAAGTACTAAAACTAAAAAACAAACAGTCTCTAATAGCACCCAATCTAAAAAATCTATATGGAATTAAAAACCAAAAGAGTGGCATTAAACAACTTAAATTCTGCAAAGATTAAAGTGGACTGAAGATGTCCGACAACTCTCATCATCTTTACTGCTTCAGCATTTAGCAGAGTTAAAAGATTTTCCAACTTTAAAGGCCCTTTGCCAAAACATACTACAACATTTTCATTCCAAATAATGAGTTAACAGCTCTATGATCAATTATGAAAAGCAAAAAATAGGGAGGCAAAACATACCAGAATGATAATAGAAGAAGAAAGGCTGCAAACAACAGAAGTCTAGGAAAGGCTGCAAAGCAGAAATTCACACTACTCAAAAACTTTCACTAAGCTCTTAAAGTGAGAATCTAAATATGATGGCAACAAGAGGCATACCCATGGAAATAAAACCACAAGAGTAAGACCAGCATATCCATCCCTTGCAGGCAGCAAGAAGTGTTAAAACAAAATAAAGGAAATAACCTGCCACATCAGAACTAACTTAGCAATTTAGTTTGGTTGAGAATGACAAAATTACCATCAGCATAGAGACCATATTAAGCTCAGAGAACCAAAACAGTTGAAAAAATGATATAACATGGAAGCATACTCTAATAGTAGAACATGGAACAATTGACACATATTAGTGAAAAGTAAGTAAGCTCACGGGACGTCAAGTCACATTGTGTCTAATGAGCAATTCACAGCAATATGAGCTGTAGATATTACCTTTGTTCTTTCTTCAGCCAAAAACTTTATATAAATGCAAATTAAAAACTACCGGTGTGTACTAGAAACAAATGATCATTAAACATGCAAGTGGGCAACATCTCATTAAAAGAATGCATTTCAATTACTGGTGAGTCATACAATCTCCATTATCAACAAACTTTATTTGAAACATGTTCTTATTTTATATTCACATTTTATCTGGTCTTATGTTGCTTAATTGCAAACCTAATATAGACATGAGAGGTGAAATCCTACAGAAGTTATCAGATAAAAGTATTACTAGAGAACATAACCATTTTGTTCTCTGACTAATGCATTTCGTGGCATTTCTAATATCCTTAGATCATCAGAATTATATATTGCCCACAAGCAAGTAGTTAAATCAAACTAGGCAGCACATAGCTAAACATGAAATGGCTAGACACCAATATAAGCTCTAAAACTGTAGGCAATATTACAATATGAAGGACTTGGCCATGAAAACTAAAAGACACTTACGAATTAAAATGGACCACTGTCAACTGACACTATATGTAACAACACTGGCAACATAAAAAATGCAGATTACGATTTCTTACCTACATTAGAAGAGCCAATCAATACATGAAAGACCTGTAGGCATTCATTTGTATTAATACCATGTCAATACACTTGCAATAAGAACAAAGGGCTGAATTCTTCACTCGGTAAAAAAAAAAGCATCTTTAATGGGATATATCACAAGATGTAGAAACAAATATCAGAAGGAATTGTTCTTAATTAGATTTTCTACCTAAGGTATTAATATTGATTCATTTGATCCACAATTTCTCACTAAACCTAAACCCAGCAATCACAGCCTCCTTAAATAAAAGCCAAGCCTGATAAGACACCTAAACTCCTACTAGTTCACATATTCTCAATGAGTTTCAGCTTAACAGTGAAAAAACATACCCAGACTGGATTGAGGCACAAGTCTTTCAGAAAATAATGAATTTATCTAGCTACTTTATCAAGTCACTAGTTTCAATTTTTACAGAGTTGTTCTAGGAAATGTAGCTCTTACTTTTTGACGAGTCCAGCCAATTTGTGAATTCCTTGAGTGAATCCTTTTTAGCTGATGCACAGAGGAGCAACATGATTAGTCAGTTTACGCAATAACATAAGAAAAAGAAAAAAGGGGCAGAGAGAGTTAATATTGCAGGCACACAAACAAATACACAAATTCCCAAACACATACATAGGAGTTGGTGAAACTACAACACACTGAAGAATTATTAGTACAGAGATTGAGATGTTATCTCCCTTTAGTCCAAGCATTGGTATCAAAAGGCTCAAGTCAGTTGAATTGAGCATAAATTCAGCTCAAGCTCAGTTCAAGCACTGAAACCAGTTTCATTTGCAACTTGTAATAAAGACAACCTAAGCTCGTGTCATCATTGCCCATTATATGATCCTACATTGTACAGAAAGCGTTCAAATTTGAATGCAGCAACTCAGTTTGACTTGCTGAACCAAAAATGACAAAACCAACTACTGTTTATTGGTTGTTTGATGATTTTCCATTATTCTTTCTTCCAGGCAGCCTTTAGAATTGCTCATTGCTTTTCCAACTTACTGGTGCATCATTCGCACATTTCCCCAAATGCTAGTCAGTTGTCAAATTGACAAGCTACTTAATCCAAAAACCTGATTTGAAATCCTAGTATCTAGATAAGCCCTTTAAAACTTCTACTGCCCAATGCCAATAGTATCCTTTCAGATGAAATTTTAACTATTAATCATAACATGATGCCTTCCATCTAGACTCAAATGTTATCAAACCAAAACAAACCCAATCCAATCACTGTCATCAAAAAAGCAAAATCCCCTTCTAATTAGTCACGGACAGATAACAGAAATGAAGACAAGGATAACAACTGAAAATCCAAAAACAATATTTCCCATATAGTCTAATTACAAACTCCCCACAAAACTAAATCAAAGCATACAATTAATGTAAACACAATTTGCTCATTGTTATCTCTCATTCAATCAAGTTCACATGGAAAACTCAAAATTCGACTCAACAAAAGCACAAAACCCCGTCACGAACCTACATTTCTTATCTTTTATTAATACACACAAACCAAAGAATCACCAGAGTTCCAAACCAGACCAAATAAACCAAGTCAAAATGAAACTCAGCTTCAGCCAGAAACAGAAAAGATAATCAAGTAAGTAAAACAAACCTGAGTAAAAGCAAGACAAGCAATAATGGCATCAATACAAGCAAGTCCCACATTCACAACCACCAAAAGTCCTGGAAAACAAGACCCTTCCCTTAGTTCAGACATATTTTCTTTCTCTATTTCACTCTACCAACACATATACGTATGTATTTTATCACTTCCTCTAAAAAGTGAGACAGAATGTGAACCCAAAAAAAAAAAATCAGCTTTTGGGTGCAAAATTATCGAGTGTACGGCCTCAAAAGAAATCCTTTTCAAGGTATCTCTCAATGCAAGATCTCTTACTGATTTTCTTTACTATCCTGGGATTCTTGAGAACGAGTCGAAAAGAGAATTTTTTTATGAAAAATATACATATATTTATAATTTGTTAATTTTTGTGGAGTGTTTATGGTAATTAAGTGAAAGTTTTTAAATTTTTTAATTACGAATTACAGAGAAAATAGATGCGGTACGCGCGTCATCGCGCGGCTTTCTGGGCTGGGAAATTTTAATCAGATTCCGTGATCCCCTTTTGACTTAGTATTTTGACCGACAACGACACTCTAGGATAATAACATCTTATTACCTATTTGTTTATGTATATACTAATAAAGATATAGTTTATCTATTTATATCAAAACGGTCCCTACGTGTCATTGAAATGACCGAGTCACTTTTATAATATTGGAGTTCAAATCATGTATAACGCGATACCAAAGGATATTTTAGTCATTTAAAACAAAAATAATGGAGTGATTTGTTTATATGAAGAAGTTATACTCTTACCTAAAAAAACATAAGAATTTTAAGGATCCAAATACTATTACGTCAATAATATATTCCTCGGTTTAGTACTTTTTTCTTATAAAATTTATCTCTTAAATGACTTTTCTTTTCGAATATTAGACGGATGAAATTAAGAAGAAATAAAAAAAAAATAAAGACTGAAAGAAACAAAACAAAAGAAAAGCCTAGACAAGAACTCCATGGGCCAAAGGCCAGCTTGTCTTTTATAGCCGCCTTCACCTAACATTTCCATTGACCACAAAATTTAGAAATCCCAAGGCCCAATAGAAAAACTCTGTTTGCTTCCTTAACAACGATGTTTTAGTGCAGAGCGGAGACAGACAAGCTCTGCAGCAGATTTTTAAGAAAAACAATTGCAACATGTTTCCCTAGTTTACTTCGAGGATTCATCATCTCTTGTTTTTTGCTGAGTTAAACTAGAATATTGTCCAGGAGAAATCCTTGTCTGTTTGTTTATACATTGAAGTTTACTACAGGAAAAAAACAAATTTTTAATTGAGTTAATTGAAGCAATACATAACACATTCCATTCTGTGTTTAGAAACTCTATGGGGATTTAATGTTACATGTCCTACATTTTTTATTCCAAATAACATAACATTCATCGAGCGGGTGAGATGGTGGTAGTTTCTAATTAAAATCATTTGTCACACCATTTCACCACCTGCTTGATGAATATGACATCATTTAGAATGAAGTTTTGGGACATGTAACTTTACTTAATACATATTAAACCTGGTCTTGCCTTGTTACATTCTGGTTTGGTAATAAAACAAACTACGTACACTCTGGATCAAAAATAGGAAGATTTTTAATTGCTTGGGATTTTTATTGGTAATTATCCATAGACTGGATGAATTAGATTTCTATATATATGATTGCTTACTATGAAATAAAATTTAATTCGTTAACCTGGAATAATCTATCATTTCCATTTCTGCAATTTTGTGCAATCAATTTGAAATAGTGTTGAGTTTTCACTATGCTGGTGGTTAATCAGTAACGCAAATGTTGACAAAATTGACAAGATTGGTCTGTAAATTAGATTATTATTTCATGCTGTGAAACTTTAGATTTCCAGGTCTGAAGCATGCAAACATATATATGTATGTAGTTTCATTGTTGACTAATATACTGCTTTGTGCTCAAATGCAATAACTTCAATTAACAAATACTATAACTAATTAAATTTACCTTACAATTCTAAGAAGGGTCTCAAATAAATCTAAAGTTTACTTTTAATACATTTTTGTTTGTAAGCATAATGCTAAATTTTATAAATTAATATTTACTCATTCCACAACTAGTACTTTGAGAGAAGATCATAAGAAGTAACACGTTGCGCTACAACAATGAGCCCCAACACCCCATTGATCGTGATCGATCGAGCTTTGACACTATGATCAATGAACCAGAATCTAGTTACATTCTTATTTTCCATTCTATATTTAGAAACCCCATGAGGGGTGAAATAAAAACAGTATTATATCCTGGTTTGGACAGAAAACAACCCATTCTAATTTTCCATTCTTTTTTCGTTCTGTATTTAGAAATGGCAAGGCACCATGGACAAAATAGGACACTGTTTAACTGCTCCAGAAGTTTACAGGTAATAAAACATCTGCCAAATATATTAGATTTCTATATATGATTACTGACTATGAAATAGAATTTAAATTATGGACCTGGAATTATCTGTTATTTCCCTTTTTGCAATTCTGTGTAATATAGTGCATTTACTGTAGTAATAAATCTATGCCGGTAATGATGGCTTGTTGTAAGCTAGATAAATGTTGACATGCGCTAGACAAACAGGTATGGCAATTAGATTATAGTTTCAGACTGTGTTTCAGGACTTGAAGCATACTAGCACATGTACTTTCATTACTTCTATAGACTGCACCAGGGCTCACCAAGTTTGCACTGTATTCAAATGCAATGACTTGAATTATCAGAAGTAATTACCTTCCAATTCTAAGAAGGGTCTTCAATAAATGGATTTAATACTCAATACAATAATCACTATAGGAGAGTTAAATTTTGCACTGTCAAAGCAACTCATTTTTGGGAGATTTTTAATACATTTTTGTTCGCAAGCATAATGCTTACTCTGCAAAACTGTTTATTTAGAGTTATATTCTAAATTTTATCCAATAATGTTTACTCTTCCATACATAGTAGTTCTTGGAGAGTAGATGATACAGCATAACACGTTGTGCAGTAACAATGAATCCTGATTCCCCATCGATCGTGATCGACCAAGCTTTGACACTCTGATCAATGGACCAAAATCTAGCTACTTGTTGACTGGTTCAATTGCTAACTAGGGACATCAAGGACCAAATATAATTGACAGTAGAATGAGGTTCACCTTAGTATGGCATGTGCTGAGGATGACATTATGAAGACAGAAAGACATATAGTTTATATTTTGAATGCTGAACTCTGAAATTAAATTGCCAACCAAAACTATTGATTTTCCATGCATTAAATTGTGTAAAATATGGAAGGAAGACAACTTATAACATACAATTTCATAAATTTATGCAATTTAATTCTTCATGCATTTCACTCTATATATACATCACAAACTAGACAGAACCAATGTGCTCAGAAAAAAAGACAGTAAAGGCATAACATTTTTGCAATGGCAGAAAAGAAGACCAAAGGCAGGCAGAAGATTGAGATGAAGAGGATCGAGAATGAGGATGACAGGCTGATAACATTCTCCAAACGTAGATCGGGGATCTACAAGAAGGCGAGTGAACTTGTCACTCTAACCGGCGCTGAAGTTGGTGTTGTGGTGTTCTCACCATCTGGCAAGCCTTTCTCATTTGGCCATCCATCCATTGAAGCTGTTGCAAACCGCTTCATTGGTGTGCACCCCCCTCCAAATGACAACACTCATCCGCTTGTTGAGGCTCACCGTCAGGTGAGGATCGATGAGCTGAACCAGCTGCACAACGAGCTGCTTCGCCAACTGGATGCTGAGAAGGAAAGGGGGAAGATACTGAAGCAGATGACCAAAGGGAAAGAAACTCAGCAGGGTTGGTGGGAGGCACCGATCGAGGAGCTGAACTTGCAGCAGCTTCTGCAGATGAATACATCATTTGATGAGCTGCACAAGGCTTTGTTGCAGAAACTGAATGAAAAAGATCCTGTTGGTGCTTCTTCCTCAGTGCTTCCTCCAATGAATCCAGGCCAAGCACAAGCAGGCGCGGCAAATCCATTTGCTCCCAATCCGGATGAATTTGATCCGTCCGGCGCCCTTCCCTTTTCCTATGGCTTTAAGCCAGGGCAGCTCTGAATATCCATTATCCAATGTGATTGTGACAGTTATTTCCGTTGTCATGTGTTTTTATTTTTAATATTTCATCGTTATGTCTTTTCATTTTTAATATTTGCACCTTCCCGTATTTTGGTTTTATCCCTGAACTATGTTATTCCTCCATTGTTATCTCTTAATAACATGACAGTTGGATATTTATAATAATTATTTGGGTTCTTTTGTTTTTATCATTTGAATTTATATTATATTATTCTCCACGAAATTAAGAGTACAAAAATTCACAGATCTGATGGCTAGCAGAAGATCAAAAACAAAAAGGCTTGCAGTTAGACATTCCTTTTAAAGTTTTTCTATGATCAGATATCTCAATCATAATCTTTGTCAATTCTTTATCAAGTTTTTCTCATTTTTATTACAAATTTGAATACATTTTTCATATTGTGTCGTCATATTGGAATCTAAATTTTTCATATCATATTATCATATCCTATCATACGGTGATCTAAATTGTCATCTCTAAATTCTAAGATTACCTAGATCACTCCAAAAGAAATCTTATTAATGAGTAAAGAATTTTCTACAACATAATTTCCAACCATCAAATTGATATACTGCTATATGATGGTGATACAGAGCAATATACTCTTAAGATAGTGTGACATAAATTTTAGATAATTTAGGGTGATAAAAATTACTTTAGAATCCAAAATTATTTAGATTTTGTTTTATTTTTGGAGTACTATAGGTCAAGAACTAAAAGAAATTTTTTAATAAAAGAAAATGGGGTTTTGATTTAAGAAAATTTATTAATTGATTTTAAAAGTTTATATATGTTAGATGTAATTTATGTAGTAAATGATAAATTAATATGCTATTGATATTAGAAATATAAGTTAGGTTCAATTTATAGAACAAATGATTCAAAATAATTTTATACATAAATTACACACATTTTATTCATAATAATTTAGATTAATATTTATATTTAATAGTATATATATTATTATGTTAAAAAATTATATGAAGGTATGTTTAAGATTAAAGTGTTATAATATTGAGTATGCATTTCTTAATTTAATTTTGTCTAAATCCCAAACCAAACAAAACGATTAGGAATAAAATTAAACTCAATTCAAATTGCTCCGTTCGGTTTGATTTAATTGAACCAATATTATTTTTAATTTAATGAAACGGGAACCTAACTAAATTAAACTATTAATCATCCCTAATAATCATCCTTAATTGTGATATAAAGTAATGGTCGTGAGATAAAATTTCTAAGTGTTATGTAAAAACAATAAATTATTATAATAAAAATTAATATTTACAAATATTTTTAAAGTTATTCTTTCAAAATTAAATAAAAACATAACAGTTCTAAACATACCTTAAATACATACATACATATATATATATATATATACTTGAATGAAAAAAACTTTCATTAAAGAAACCAAAGCTACAGTACTAAAGGAATAAGCTCCAGCCTTAAATAAGAGTTTCTGCACATGATAATTAAATAAAGCAGCCTTAGCAACACTGTAAGCTAAAAATTTTCTGAAGTTTAAAGAATTAATTTTTCTATATATTTGCACCTAAAAATTTAATTTTCTTTAGTTTACAATTTTTATTTTAATAATGATTAATAATTTTCTGAGTTAGTAATATTAATAGTAAACAAAGTGTAAGAGAAATATCATGCGTGTATGCGCGTGTACATACATGATAATGATGATGTATATATATGTAAAGACAATAAAAAATATTGTGAAGTTACTAACTAAAGCTAAAGATTACTAATTGAAGCTCTGAAAGTTACTAATTAAAGCTCTGAAAGTTACTAATTAAAGCATATTTACAGACATATGAATTCAATTTTACCTTATAATAATAATGAAGTACAAGACCTAGCTAGAACGACTCAACTATGGAAGATAGTGCTTGTGTGTGGATTTGAAATTTTGAATTGATCCTAAGTGTAAACGTAAAACAGCAAAATTGTGAGCTAGAAAGAAAGCCGATCAGGACAATATATACTCAAAGATATATTTATAATTGTATTAATTAATTAATGTACAAGCCATCTGTTTCACAATTCAATTGAAGCTCACAACAATGGAAGATGGTGTACAAATAAATAATAATTTTTCATTTTTTGTTTCTAAATTTGGCATGAGCCTATAGCTACTGATCATCATCATCATCTTCTCCGGTTCCTTGCTTCAGAAGCAACAGCGAAGCGGACGCCTCCATTTCATTCACACGCCCTTTGAGATTCTCGCGAAGCACCTCCAACGATGCCTTCATTTTCAGAAGCTCATCCAAGTTAAGATCATCGATGGAGTTTTTGTTTCTGAACATTGCATTCGCCTTGATATCCCTGTCGAGAGCCTCTCCCCTTTTCTTCTCGACATGCAGCTCCTGGAGTAAGTCAGTGAGTTGCTGGCTGAGCTTCTCCACTCTTGCCTGTTGGCGAGGATCAACATAATTGTAAGCTTCAGCTGGATTTTGTTCGGAGTACTGATTTAGAAAGCGTTGAGCCACAGAATCAACACTAGGGTGACCAAATGAGAAAGGCTTCCCCCCTGGAGAGAAAACAACAATGGCAACCTGAGCAGCACACAGAGTTGCAAGCTCATTTGCCTTTTTGAACAGCCCATTTCGGCGTTTCGAAAAGGTGACTTGCCTGGAATTGCTATCTTTCACCATTTTCATCTCAATCTTTCTGCGACCCATATTGAATTAATGAGAAATATCAAGATAGTTGAGCAACTCTTAGTATTTGCTAGGTTTAAATAGGGAGAAATTAAGTTGCGGGCCTGCAGCTTTTATTTATGATGCCAGAATCATAGAGTTCACAAGTTTCTAATATTGGATTTTACTTCTTCATTACTTCTATATATACATACATATGGATTATATACAGTTTTGCTAATATGGAAATGTTTTTAATATCTTACTTAATTAGTCTAACTCATGTAATTATGAATCTTTAAGGCTTTTTGTTGACATGCATGAATGAATTTTAATTTCTGATAGACCATATGATCAAATTTTGGAAAGGAATTCAATTTTGAGCCATATTTTACTTAAAAGTTGTTGCTTGAAATATTATTTTTTATACTGATTCTAAATTATTGATGTCGCTCCTAACTGATATTGTATGTAAGACACTCTTTAATTAAACTTTGCGACGTATGTTGTAATTATAAATTTTATTATTTTTCTTACCGAAATTTTATTTTATATATATAAAATATGTCCAACTTTTACACTGTTAACTAAAAATTTACTTACTTAAATAGATGTCTTACATTAAAGCAATCATTTAATGCGGCCCAAGTTCTGTAATTTTAGCCATTTTTGACCAAGTTACTAAGATTGCTTAAAAATTAATCTTCCAAATATAAATAAGTAGAAGTCCTACAATTAAGGGTAGGGGGCTCGTTGTTAAGACATGGTGCCGAAGCAATATGTGTATTAATATTTCTAAATTCTATACGAAGATAGCCAGCTCTATATACATATATATAATTAAATTAATTAATAATTTATTTGCAAGTAATCTAAGTGAAACCAATGATAAAATTAGAAGATGGTTAACAAATAAATTGGCACTAATTAATGTCGCACTTAATGCTATTAATTAATTTTAAGCTTTTCTTCACCGTAATTGATACAGTTTATAATTAGTTAATTAATGAGCAAAATAATTAATGTAGCTCGCGAGACTCTTTCTGGAAATGCATTAGATTTTTAATATTATTCAATTTTCACGTTTGACTGAAAACATTAATTTAATAACTCGTAATTAATTAAGGTCGTGTCGCCAACTCAGAAGTTGCGATGGTGTGTCGCCAGCCATGGAAGAACAAGATTAATATTAAACCAAGCATTTGTTGCTGCATGTGGAGTTAGGCAACGATTTTATACGGGTAGATATAAGACATTATCATTGCTCTCTGCGCCCACGGCCCGCACCCTAGCCCTAGCTAGCTAGCTAGCTAGCTAGCCTGTTTATGATAATAAACACTGGACCTTTGATTCGATAAGTTTTATGGTTTGCTTTCCGTTGATTTATTTACGAATGAATTTTAACTTTTTTCATATTTAAGTGATTTCGTAATCAGTTAAGTTCAGACTACTTTATTCTCTCTCTCTCAAGCTAGCCGAGACTAATTACAATTGCATGTATAATGTGATTAAATCATGCACATTACAAAGGCAGTTTGAACGGAATCAATGTTTTTAAGAAATATTTTCAAAAGTTAATCAGAAATTCCCTCTATATATATAGCTTTATCTTTCGGTATCAAAACATACCAGCTGCCCAAATCTCCCACACGAACGCATTCAATCATGCAAAATATATACTCCAAACCCTTTAACAAAACTTTTCCAAAGTATATTCGATCTATCTTGCAGGCCAGGCCAGGCCAGTTAATTTCTTGTTTGTCTGCTGCCATTTTCTAGCATATTCTTCTTTAGCTTTTATCACAAAAAGAAGCTAAAGTGAAATAATTCAGATGCTTAATCGAGACATACAATTGGACACATGTTTCCATTAAACTACTTTGCTGTTCTTCCTTCACTTTTAGAAAATGAAAAACTTGTAAAAATCATTTATTTTTATATTAACATTAATTTGACATTTTAATAATTTTCGATGTAAATAGCTTATTATTTTACCATTCTGTCCCAAATCCACAAACCCGCAATTTACTTTTCAACCATCATTCTCTTTTATTATGGATGTCAAATTTTATTATTAATTATTTTTTTCAATTTAAGAGTCGCATCACTCAAAATTTGAAAAACGTAACAATAAATAATTTAATGACAATAAAAATGAGGGGTTGTATTTCTACCGAAATAAAAAGTTACAAATTAGTATGTTAAAAGTTTGTTGTAGAGAAACATAAATAAGTTTAATTTTGTATTTTCTTAGAGAATAAGTGTTGCATTTTGTAACTTCCAAAAATCATGTTAAATATAGTAATAATTCATGTATATTATCTGCTTTACAGAAACAAAAACAGGCATTCGTTTGTTTTTATTATTTTCGTACAACGTATTTCAAGCACTTAATTCTCCTACATATTTTATACAACAAATTCCTACTCCTTCCGCTCCAACCCCACAAACAAACAAAATAACAAGATCCTGGAAGCAGCATATGCATAGCTGGAAATAGCATACATGTGGTTTCTAGATACGCACGTATGTCTACAACTCAGAGTTCATTCCTACACGTTACCCTCCTTTCTTCATTTTGAGCCTTGACCCATTGAAAGGCGGAGCGGTTATTCCACTTTTCCCACTTCCATCAACTGAAATTACCAAAATACCCCACTAATTTCAAGAAAATATCAATTATCTCCCCCCGTTTGTTGATCGACCGCGTTCCTCAAGGAATTCAACTTTCCCTCTCTTATATATAATAACTTCCAATTTCTGCCTTTCCTTGTATATCTGCACAACAGCTACCGCCATTACAAAGCCAGAGACCAGAAGCAAACAAGTTCTTCTTGAGGTCGTTGTCTTGTTTGAAGAATCGTATGGGAAGAACGACAACAGGCACGAAGAGTAAGAGATGGGATTTGTTTAAGAGGCTGCTAAAGAGAGAGTCGTTGAGATGGAAGTTTCTGGGGAAGTGGAAGAGGATAAATCTTCAGCTTTCTTTCATTGATGATGTTCTTTTCAAGATTGTCTCTGTTTTTGAAGCTGTTGTCTTGGTTGCAACCCTCTGCTTTTTCTTTCTTTGTTGCGGATGTCACTTCTGACGGTTTCCGTTTCTATTACCCTTCTTTTGTCAAAAAAAAAAAAAAAAGTTTTATTGTGTTGGATCAATTCAGACATAATACGCTATAAATCATGCTTCGAACTGGGAATTTGTGGTGGATCTGCGGCTATGGCGGCGGCGGCAGAGTTTTCAATGCAGGATGTTTTCTGGGTATTTCTAGGAGAACTTGTCGGGCAAGGAAGGCTTGTAGGATTGGTGGGTGGTGGTGACTGGTGAAGCTAATTTGGTTTTCAGGTTTTCACGACAGAGTTGTCGTAGTTCTTGATCAATGTATAGATCTAATGCCTATTAATTAATGTTAATGTAACTCCTTTTCTATGAACAGATTCTCTTTTTCTCTACTTTCATAATGTTTTTCTTTAATTTTAATTTGAGAGCTCTATTACTTTGCACTGGTTTGGCTTGATAATTGCAAGGCTGAGAAACAAAGAAAATAGCCTGATTAGCTAAGATGTCTGCAAAATTCTATGAAAATGTCAGATTTGATCATATGCTTGCGTACAAAAATCTCTAATTAGGTCAGAAATGTATTGCAGGTCCTAGGTAGTCCAATTCCAACTACTAATTTTCTATTAAAAAAAAACGGTTTCATTGCTGGCTAGTGTTTCTAGAATCTTGGAACTCCTCAATGTTCTAAAGTTTTTGTTTTTTTTTTAAGCCAACTGGGCCCATCAAGTGCCGCCCCTGCACAAGTATTTTATTGGTTATTGCAATCAAATAAAGAGGAGATTAAAAATACTATGTTCTTTGTTGAACTAAATTTGAACATTTTTAAATCCATTAAATTTTAAATTTCTTCCATCTGTATGCCAGAATTACTTCCAAGTGCCAAATCAAGTCTAATCAATTAATAATTAGACTAATTAAAAGAAAGAGTCCACCTCTAATTTATTGAGTGGGCGGGTGAATGTAAATTATGCTAAGGCTGGTTGTTACTCGTTGAATTTTTTTCTAGTTACTGAGTGAGTATGATATATGTTGGTAAAATTTAAAAGCTTAATCTCAAGAATTGCCAGATACATACAAGTTAGAGAATTCATGGACTTATGTTTGTTATGTGGGCTGTCAAATTAGAAGATTTCAATTCAAATATATTATTTCTGATTTGGATTTGAACCCGCGAACGCGATCGCGTCCACTACAAGAAACAACGTAACATACTCTCAGCCTCCGCGTTACTGATGACCAGAAAATTTCTTCATAGATGACAACATTACGATAGATTTGAATCTCCTTCTCGTCATCATTATTTATGGAAAGTCAAACATTCTTCTGTTGACTATTGAATTCATTCCAAAAACTTATCTTTAAATCATATATATATATATATATATATATATATCGTATACAGAGAGAGAGAGAGAGTCTAACTCAACCTCAATGTCAATGTTACATCCACATGCAATCAATTAAGAACAAGTAACAAATACGTAAAAAAAAAAGAAAATGTAAACTAATTCAATCTAAAATTAATCTAATTCCCCATTCCATGCGGTGGAGCTCAAGGCACCAGCATCTCCTTCTGCACCAACATATTGTTCCACAATTAGAACCGATCCACGCACAAAATCTGAAAATACTAACAAATCCCCCATCGCTCCGATCTCCGGGCAGTCACACCACTCTAATAAACCCGCCGTCACCGGCGACGCTGTAACATCCTTTCCTACAATGTATAGATCAACTTTCTCATCTTCCATTTCTTTTAACACCTCTATAGTTTCTTCTCCATTGTTTGACATCTTCTCAGTATAAGTCACGTTCTCGCCTGCGGTCTTCAGTCTGAACTCGTTAACATATTCGGCGTCAAGCTGATTTTGCCTTTGGTTAACGTAGAAGCAAGGTCCACGATTACTTTCTTTTCTTCCGGGGAGAAGCCGCAGTACGGTTAGTTGAACCAGCGGGTGGCCTAACATTCTCCTTGCGAATGCTAGTGCCTCGCGGTCGTCCGGCCCTCCGATGAACAATATAACGACGTGCATCAGGCCGGTGCGGTCCAGCATTGCTGGTTCACGGAGTCCTTTGTCCATCAAGATACCCACAGAACATGGAGCGTTTGCTAATATATTCAAATTGATCTCGCAAAGTGAACAGTTGGAATTCGGGTTACAGTGTAATGCGTGGAAAGGAAGAATCATAAACGCTATGCGCTTATCTTCTGCGAGAAAGCAAACGTCCTCGTGCATGGTGAGACGAGGGGACACCGATGTGAGAGGTCGAACTGAAACGGCCGTGTTCTGGTTCTCAAACTTTTCAAAGGCACCAATGATTTGATCGGATAGGGTGTTCTCGATGCGGCTTTGTACAGTACCTCCGTTCTTGCTGGTGTTGTGGACAATGAGCATGGCGGAAGCGCAACCGGTGAGCTCGACGAGGTGGAGGGCGTAGACGAAGATAGGAGACTGTTTAGTGGCGTTGGAGAAGCTGAGGAGATTGATTATGCTCGGTGCATTTTCAACCGAGTGGAGGCATGCAAGAATTCGGAGTTCAGCACCTTGTTTTGTGTGTTGTATGTCCCTGCCCTCATATTCATTTGAACATGCTGAAGAATAGTAAATTATTTTAATGATCACCGAAACTACGGCGGTCATTACCACCATAGTCACCGCTATCACTGCATACTCTGGGTCTTGCAAAATCTGCAAAAATTACGCACACAGATTACAAATTATACATGTACATTTAAAATGGGAATTTGATTTGATACAAAACAACTGTGAAATCAAATTGCCTTTTTGTCCCAGCCAAAGTTAAGGATGACAAGAGCCAAGATCCCTTTGGTATTCAAAAGAATTCCTAGAGCGAAACTGTCTTGGAATGGCATGTGGTAGAAGAGAGAAACTAAAAGAGTACTCAAAATCTTAGGTAATGAAGCCAAGAATACAATCGTCCCACCAAGGAACCAGTCGTCCACGCTATGAAGATTGATTCTTATCCCGCAAATAGCAAAGAATAAGGGAAGCATAATCCCGGATACAAAATCCTCAAACCTCTCAATGAGCGCAGCTCCAAGCTCTCTATCGGGCATTATAATCCCAAAAACAAATGCCCCAATAATTGAATACGTGCCACTGACTTCTGTCACGAATGAACACAGCATAGCCCCAATGAGCACAAAACAGAGATAGTAATCGCTATAAACGTTGTTGTCTTCATTGGATTTGGAAGTGCGGCGAATAATCCACACAAGAAATGGACGGACTACGTAGACGCATATCAGTATGAAGGCGATGGTTGTAGTGACAGCGAAAGCTCCATTTTGAGGACTTAAACGTGTTGGCAACACAATTGCAATCAAAATCCAGGAGCAAATATCGCTAATCATGGCGGTAGACAAGGCCATTCGTCCACCCTCACTATGTCGGAGCCTGAGTTCTTCAAGAATACGAGCGACTTCAGGGAAGCCGGTGACGGTGAGCGTGAGGCCCCAAAACAAGCAACCGCTGGGTTCAGGGGGGAGATGCAAGAGACTTTGGGAGAGGAAATATAAGCCAGATCCTACGCCCATAGGAACCAGTGCGCCGGCAACTGCAATGTGAAATTCTATCTTGGATGCATGCTGAATTGAGCTGACGTCCATTTCTAAACCAAGCAAGAATACGTAGAAATCCAAGGCCATGTATGCTATTGTCTCTAATGTCGTAACACTTTTCAGAGGAAATAAATGGGAGATAGATTTTCTCTTTCCGAAGAATGATGGACCTAACAACAAACCACCCTATATAAAATTAAATGAATAAGCAATTTCATATACACGCATTGCATATATCTTAACCTGAATATTAATTATTTTACCAATATATATATATATATATGTATGTATGTATATATGTTACTTACAAGAATATCTGTGACAATGCGGGGTTGATGGAGAGGCCGGAGAATGAAGTAGAGCAAACGAGTCAAGAAAATGACGAAGGCAAGTTGTGCAAGGAGGAGATAAATGGATTCAATTTGGGGGTTTTCGGCCTTCCATAGGCCATTTGCAGTAGTTATATTTAGAATCAAACATGCATTAGAATAATTTTTATGGTTTTGAAATACAACCAAGCTCATTTTTCTTCTCCTCCGCCTTGGCACCACCGTGCACGCTGCCGTGAAGTTTACGCGCGAGAAGGAAAAAATGAGGTGAAAGAGGATAGAAAAGAATATCTGGTTTGTACTATGAGAAGAAAACATTTTCGGTTGTCAGCTCTATTTGAGGTGTCATTTGTTTGTTGCAGATTTTGTCTTGACAACTTGAAACAGTTGGAACCATAAGATGATATACGCATTCGGTTTTGAATTTTTTTTTAGTAGGGAAAATTTTTAATAGCAAATGATTTGTTTGATTATAAATAAGAAACCTTGCAGGTTAATCCTAAACATCAGTAAGAGTCCATGTACATCTTTTTTAGGATACAAATTCTAGAGACTAATGGGAGATATTCATAATTTGAGAAAAAGAACGATAACTAAATTGAAGAGAAATTTAAATATATTCATCTTATATCGACAAAAGGGGTAAAATGAAGTGGGTTCTGCTTTCCCGAACCCAGCTTCGATTGATTGCACCTACGGAGTTAAAGAGAGTTTCCTACAATGGCACCAGCCTGGCTTTTCTTTCCACAATACTTGGTTCACTTGCCGTTAATGACAAGATAGCAGGAGAGCAACTTTTTCAATCATCCCATTTCAAAGATTCCTACATTTTTCCTCACATGATCAAATTTGAAAAATTAAAATGATGGATTCACTCTCGAGAACAGGAATCAGCAATGCTTTGGTCCAAACTTCACGCCTGCTTTGAATCAACATCAGTATATCTCTCGAAATAGTACACAAACTTGAATAATAATCACATTAGCTGTACACAAAATGGTACAGACAAATACGGGTTGAATACAGAAGTTAATTCATCGGTGATCCCATAAATTGATATACAACTAGTAGCCCCTGTACTTTCCTATTCCTACTGAAACAGAGTTCTGCTACAACAACAATCCTTAATCATACTCATCAAACTCAGAATCATCTTCAGTGTCTTGACTTTCGCCACTTTCCTGCATTCAGTGAAGAGAATCAGCTCAACACATTGGAACTGTGAAACAATCAGCAATGAGATGAAAGTAAGCTTTTAAAACATGTAATAAATAATGCAGGTACCTTTCTCTTTATATAATCTGCCATGGCACTATCAAACTCTGCTCGTTTCTCTGTTGCTATATCATAATATTTAACTTTATCCTAGAGGCAAAAAGGATAAATTAAAGGTGTTAGCTCTTACAACCATGTCTTACCTTTCACTCTTGAAAAAATATTTTAAGGCTATTATCATAATATTTCACTTTTCCCTCTACAGTTGGTATGTTAGAAATTAACATAAAACTGGAAAACCATGTTTTCAGCGTTAGAATTACGAGCATGTGCCTTCTAAGAATATACATGCAACAAGGCATGCAAAGCAATAACTTTATCCATGAAACCATGGAACTTCTACTTAGTTCATCTAGTCAAAATTTGCTGCACCATTTCCAGCAATAAATCAAGGCAAACTACTATTGGCACCACTTACCACCATGTCCATACTATAAACCATTTGAAAATTTATGAATGAATGTACAAACCTCATATGTCATTGTTTTCCACTTCTCTCCACATGCCTTGCCGATCTGAGAGAAAATTATCACATGATTTATCATAAGAGAGAGAGAGAGAGAGAGAGAGAGAGAGAGAGAGAGAGAGAAACAAGCTAGTACATACATCACGCATTGACTTGATGTCTGGATTCTGCTCTTGAAATTCCTTACGGAAGTCCTCCCTTCAAATTGTAGTAAAATTACGTTATACATGTAATCCTAATAAAATTTGTAGTTTTGCAAATATAACAGAAGTTCTCTAGTAGACCTTGCTTTTCCTGTACAAAAAACTAAAGAACCAATATAATAATTTTGAAAGTAACAAAATGCATTTGTGTAAAGCCTGACAATTATCTCCACATTTTATGAAACTATAAAACCCAGGGAGCTAACTTGTTTGACTCTATCTTCCAAAACACTTTCATCAATCACCTTCAACCCCTTCATCTCCAAAAGGATAAAGGAAAAAAGAAAGCCCATTCAGACAAACTCTCCAATTTAGTCACCAATAACAATAAACTGGACAAGAAAAACAATCAAAATAGCTTAGACAGTGTGCGAGAGAAAATGAAGGGTAACTACAAACTTCCATCAGATATTTAACCCAGGCATTAAAAACTATGAACCAATGTTGTCATAATGCAATAAGATGCGAATGTACTTCACTCCCCCACCCACCTCACTCCAGGCTGGGAAAAAAAACTGTGTTCAATATACTTCTATGAATACAATAACCTGAAGCACGACATGCTACGAAATCATAAAAATACATGTGAATGCCAACAATTAACAAAATTGAATACCAACCAAAGGACAGGAGAAAGACACACACAAACAAAAAAAATTCAAATGTTAGCCTGAACATAGATGACAGGTTTTATTTTTATATGAACTGTAAGCAACAGCAAAGTAATCAGAAGATATCAAATATCATATCGAAGCAAAGATTGGCGATAAAAAACAGAAAATAAAAACACATACAAGAAGTAGAAGAAAGCAGTAGGGGGTTTCTTGGGTTTCTTAGGATCAAGCTTCCCATGTTTCTTCTTCTTCTTCATGGGCAGTTTCTTTGCTGGGTAGGGTTTCTCCTCTTTCTCGCTAGCAACTATACTCTGTTGACTAGGCCTCTTTCTCAACACCATTTTCCTAACAGAATTTCAAAGTAACGACCTGTTTGGTTACCGAGAAAATCTTACCCAAAAAAAAGAAACAGTAAAAAGAATTTAAGCATCATTATCAAATTTCCTTTTTATTAGCAATTAATATCATAAAAACGAGAAAACCCTTTCCCCAACTAAGTTTAATACCAAATATTCACCCTTTCTTCCAACCCCGGAAGTGTCCTTTGCCAATTTAAGTGATATACAATTAAAAGAAAATCCCATAAATTTGAAATTTCCATTATTGAGAACCGCAATGGAAAAGGAACGGAGGCAACCGCTCAAGTTAACTTCTTATGCTTTAATGGTTTTGTAGGCAGCCAAGAATTTATATGTTTGATGCAGGAAGGATAAAAAAGTGATAGAAGAGTACTGGTTGGAGGCAGTTTCGGAGGCGGAGGAAGCTGAAGAAGACTGCGAATTCTTTGACTTTTCCGTTGCTTTCTTCGCCATTTCTCTTCTCTCCTCAAGACTCTGAGAGCTCTGCGTTGTGTCGGCCCTCGACTCGGTTAACGACTCGTGCGAATGATTTGACACCGTGGGGATTGGAAAACAGACAAAACGATGCGTATAACAAACCGAGTCCAAGTATTAAAACGCTGCGTTTTCCATAGTTTTTTCCCCTTTTTTCTTAAATATTACAAGAAAATAAATAAAACCCTAATCTCAAATCTATTAAATACTTCAAAAAATCATCAGTTGTGTTTAAGATAATGGTTGATAATTGGTTTTTTGAACTATTAAAATTTAATATTAGGAGAAAAAAAAGTTCATACCTACTAGTTGATTGTGTTAATTTATGAAACATGGTCCATAAACAACAAAATTTCTCGACCTTTTTTATTATTAATTGCCTATCTATAATAAATTGAGCCTTGATTGTGCCCATAACTTACACCCAAAATTATCAATTTCCATGTTTCATGATATTGACATTTTGTGTTTCTTTCTTCACATTATTTGCATAATTTTTCTTGACAAAGAACAAAATAAGTATGGAATTGGCATCCTCCCCATATTCAACTCAAATCTTTTAAAGCAAAAAAAAAGATACATCTAAATTTACATACTTTAGTATTTAAAATTTATTTAATAAAGTAGAGTTAGATAAATTTAAACATATAATGATATAAAAGTGCATACACTTTTTTGCTGTTTTCAATATATATATCTTCATTGGATGTAAAAATATATAAATTAAGATAAAAATTAGATATGAATACAAATATAAAATGTGCATAGATACACCTGGGGGAAGTGCAAATTGTACATGTATTTGTAATTCATCACACCATATGTACGTAGATATGAAGTAGACTATACGAGTATCAATATATAAACTTTTAATATATTATACATATATTCCTAATTTAAGAAAAAAATAGCACCCTATAGGAAAAAAATACACCCCATGTGGACCTTATTGTAGAGGCTGTATAAGTACATTTCATGCCAATACATACTAATTGATATTGTTATTCTTGATTGCTGTGCTTTAAATTAATCAAGGGGGCTATAGAAATACATTTCATACTAATAAATAATAGTTGGTACGAGAGGAAATAAATATTATTGAGGGTGATTATCAGATTCCTTATCTGAAATTTGATATTGTATTAGTTTGATAAAAAATTTAAAAAATATATTAATTTTTTTAATTATTGATTAACTAACTATAAATAACACATTTATCTAAATATTTTCAATTTTTAAATTATACATTACTTAATTAATTATAAAATCTCTTTTAATTTTAAAAGTTTAATATAATATTTTATAAATTTTAATAGTTCAAAAAGTATTTTTATAAGTCTCAATTTATTATAAAAATAATAATTATACTCATATATAGTAATTATTATTTAAAAAAATTAATTAATAAATCTCTAAAGTTTAACAAAATATAATATATTTATGTAAAATACTATTGTTGTTTTAATAATATATATAATAAAGTAATTGTATTATAATTATTTGAATTAATTAATTAACATGAAACTTAAAGATTGAGAACATTTTAGTAATTATGTTATTTGGAGTTAGTTAACTAACAGTCGAGAAGAGATATTTCATTTCTCAAACTTTATGTCTAATTAATATAATCTCAAACCTTAGAAAATGAATTTGATAATAACCCATATTATTGACATATATATTTATTGTATTCCATTTTAGTGTAATTTTTTTTCAATGTCAATAAATTGGACAACTAACTTTACCTATAAAATAGTGTATGAACAATTTGGTCATTTTAGAGGTACGGCAAAAATCCTTGAACCATTTGAGATGGGTTTAAAACTTAAAAATATAATTAATTTAAAAATTGAGGTGAATTCGAGACTTCAAAATTCAACTCGTTTAAAAAATAGACTTACCCTATTTTTTTCGAAAAATACTATAGCAAGTATATTGTATTATAATATAATTTACTATGTTAGACCCAAATTTTGAGTTATGTTACTATAACTAGCTCATGAATTACAAACCATATTGTAGTAAGGCCATGTGATACAAAATATAAGTACTATAGTGACATTGTGACTTGATCAAATGGAGTTCAAATAAAGTCAGATTGGAGACGAGTTAAACGGGTTAAAAATAGGACAGGTTAATCTTGATCACATTTCTTTCAAAACGAGAGAGAGGCGGCTTAAAAAATAAGCTCACCTTAAATGCAAGGGGGGGTGGGGGGAGATTCGTGGACGGCATGCCTGGCCCTCAACACGCTTCATTGCCATCCCATGTTAGGAACTTATGTGATACAAATGAAAATTTGCGTTTTCTTTTGAGATAAGATAAATATTAAGGACCTAGAGAATATTGTTCCAAAATATGAACAGAAGGATTAAGGTCTCCGATCTGATCTGATCACGTGGGTTATATATACTGCAGTCCTCAAAGCGGTAGCTCAACGCCCACAGCCTAGTTTAACACGCTGACATTTCTCGCCCGCTGCGGCCTAACCTTTTTCAAGCATTTCAGTTCTCACTCGAACTCCACGCAACCATACATTGTTATCATCGCCTCTTCTTCTTCTTCTTACATTGTTATCATCGCTTCTTCTTTTTCTTCTTCTTCATCTTCTTAGTCTTCTTCTCTCAGACATAATCTCAAACATTAAGCATGCAATCTCTTCAAACCACATCCCTTCACGGTACTCCACTAAATCCGCTCCGCGAGAAATCCAACTTCAATCGCCCTCATAATGCCAGGCCCACCAGGAGAGTGTCGTTCGTCACCGCTTCTTCAACGAAATCGGCGCCAAAGCGCGAGACGGACCCAAAGAAGAGGGTAGTGATTACGGGGATGGGTTTGGTGTCTGTTTTTGGGAATGATGTAGATGCTTATTATGATAAGTTGTTGACTGGTGAAAGTGGGATCACAATGATTGACCGTTTCGATGCCAGTAAGTTTCCAACCCGGTTCGGGGGCCAGATCCGGGGTTTTTCTGCGCAGGGGTATATTGATGGGAAGAATGACCGGAGACTTGATGATTGTTTGAGGTACTGCATTGTTGCTGGTAAGAAAGCTGTGGAAGATGCAGATCTTGGTGGGGATAATTCAAAGAAGGTCGGTTAATCGACTTCGCTTTGGTTATTTTGCTGGTTTTGTGAGGTTTAGTGTTAATTATAGATCTAAGAAATGTTCATTTGCTGATTTGTGGTGAAACTGAAAGTAATTCGTGCATGAATGGATTATTTGGACGCTATATCTATTTCTTTTCCTAATATTTAATTAGTGAATAAGCAGTGGCTTTGTATAGAAATAGGAAATCCGGTACTGTTATATATGACAAAATTGAAACTCAGAGCAATCTGGTATGCATTTGGAGAGATTGGGGATCGTGAGATATTCCTACTGAAATATGGCTGAAAAGTTTCAGTTCCCATTACTCTTTCTTACTTGTTTTGACCAGGGTTTTCTGTTAATTGCAGATTGATAAGGAGCGGGCTGGGGTTCTTGTGGGCACAGGAATGGGTGGTCTTACAGTCTTTTCTGATGGTGTTCAGAATCTAATAGAGAAAGGTCATAGGAAAATAACTCCATTCTTCATTCCATATGCGATAACAAACATGGGGTCTGCTTTGCTTGCAATTGACCTTGGTTTCATGGGTCCAAATTATTCAATTTCAACTGCTTGTGCTACCTCCAATTATTGCTTTTATGCTGCTGCCAATCACATCCGTCGAGGAGAGGCTGATTTGATGCTTGCTGGTGGAACTGAAGCAGCTATTATTCCTATTGGATTGGGAGGTTTTGTTGCATGTAGGGCGTTGTCACAGAGAAATGATGATCCACAAACTGCTTCAAGGCCATGGGACAAAGGTAGAGATGGCTTTGTTATGGGTGAAGGTGCTGGAGTATTGGTAAGTTGCAGTTCTTGGCGTGCTAAGCATAGGACGCATACATATTTGTTATACTTTTGGTCAGAGTTTCTGGTAATAATTATGTTTTTGTATTTTAGACGCAAAAGCTTTTTGTGAGGGTTAATATTTTCTCCATAGGTGATGGAAAGCTTGGAACATGCAATGAAACGAGGTGCACCAATCATAGCAGAGTACTTAGGTGGTGCCGTAAACTGTGATGCTTATCATATGACGGACCCAAGAGCTGATGGACTTGGCGTGTCTTCATGCATTGAGAGCAGCCTTGAAGATGCTGGTGTGTCACCTGAGGAGGTAAATCCTTCTATTTCTGTGAACCAGTCTTATCTGATAGTGTTGTTTGTCATAACATATTCTTAGCATGCAATGTCATGATAAGATGTATATGAGTATTTGCTTTGGAATTGAATCGACTGATTATGCATTCAGGCCAGAACTCAAAATTATGATTAGGCAGAAGCAAACTTAAATAGAATTGTAAAGAATTTGGCAAACATGCAATTTGAGCACTGAAAGTAATTCTGGGCACTATTGACAATAAGAGACATTTCAGTTAAATGCTTTTGTGCTTTGGGTTGCTCGCTCACTTAGATCTTTGCTAATGACAGTCTGATTACTTTGCGTATCATCTTCAGTTATATTAATAATTTCTAAGCCATAAAGCAGCAAATTTAACTACTCTTTTTCAGGTCAACTACATAAATGCTCATGCAACTTCCACTTTGGCTGGTGACCTAGCTGAGATAAATGCCATTAAAAAGGTTTTCAAGAACACCTCAGAGATCAAAATCAATGCCACCAAGGTTCTCTCTCTCACTCACTTATTTTTTATAATACCCTCTTTTTATTGGCTGGCTGTTCTTTCTTCTAACTCGTTTTCAATATGTTTCAGTCTATGATAGGGCACTGCCTTGGTGCAGCTGGTGGTTTGGAAGCAATTGCTACTGTCAAGGCCATAACCACAGGATGGCTGCATCCCACCATCAATCAATTTGTAAGTGTTACTTTTTAGTTTACACTTTGTTTGCTTCAGGCAATTTAACTTATCTTGCTTTATGCGGTAGAAACTTGCAGTCAATGATTCTTCAATGTAAATAACTCCAAGGGATTGGGTGAGTGATAAAAGACCCTTGGGATGCAACCAAGAGGTCAAGGTTGTAAGGTTTGACAGTAGTCCCCAATTTATAACTTGGTGAACATAGATATTTTCTATTCTTAATGGGAAAATTTTAAATTTGGAACAATATCTCAAATATCCTTATCCTAAGTCGTTTTTATGATCTAAAACATCTAACCATTATCCTCCCCACATAATCATCATGATATTTGATATATTCTTTTGCATGAATGCAGGAGCCAGAGCCTTCAGTTGAGTTTGACACTGTGGCCAACAAAAAGCAGCAGCATGAAGTGAATGTTGGTAAGATGCCGAGGCATTTTAATCCCATGGCACTCTCATCTTTCAGTTTTTTAGAAATTGGAATCCAGATTAACTCACTAATTACTATATCTATTTCAGCCATTTCAAATTCATTTGGATTCGGTGGGCACAACTCTGTCGTGGCATTTTCTGCATTCAAACCCTGATGGTTTAGATCAGTCAGCCTGTACCTGTAGGATACAAGTCTTGAAGATCTGGTCACTAATTGGTCATGGAGCCGCTTCATCCTGTTTCTGTTTCTTGAGTTGCCCGCATATCTATTTCCAGTCATATATGTAGTTGGTAGTTGTGTAGTAATAATTGTGAGATGAAATTTAGTCTTTAAGAATTGTCAGCCTATTTTCTATTTTTTAACATTTGGATTCATGGGGCTAGGAGGGCATGAAATTTTGTCAGGTTTTAAATTATGCTGTTGGTAGAGGAATTTGCCGAAAGGCCCCCCCTTTTAACATCAATCCCGTGGCTCTGTTGTTCATTGTTTTGTATTCTAGGATTTTAAAGCTTTATACTATTGAATGAGTGAATCATTTTCTGTTTTTCAGATTTTACCATCTGGATTCATGTAGGGTTTCTGAATTTTTGTCGACCCATTTAGGCTTCCACAAATTTGGTATTTATTATGCTAAATAATAGGAACACAAATTTAATTTATCTATACATTTTTAGTTGTCTAAAAAAGTAAGTAAATTATTAAAAACTGTTTATGGCCGTAGAATTTGTAGTATGTTATTGTTTATACCATTTTTTATTCGTATTTATTTATTTTTTTCCTTTTCTCCTATCCTAGTCTTGTTTTAAGAGATGAGTTTGAAAAGACTAGTAATATATGTTGAGTGTTACCATTATTTTTTTAAAAAAGGATTTAAAATATTTTATAACTTATTTTCGAATATTGTATAATTCGCCTATTATGTTAAGTCTATTGCCAGACCTATGACATTTCGGTACAATTGAAGAGTACTTCAACCAAACCCGAAAGGAAAAAAGAAAACCAAAAATAACTCAATTATAAAATATTAATAAAAAGGGAAAAACCAAAAGGTGCGGCTAATATATTATTGGGTAATTATTAGTCCGATAATTTCCCCCCCACTGCCCTATTTTCCCGCCAAAACAAAAGGCAGTCTTCACCTCGTTCCCGCCAAAACCACAACCTGGGTTGAAACCAAAAAGACCCATTAGCTCCCTCCCCTCCTTTCCCTCACTACCCTACTCTCACTTCTCACTCTCTATCAGACAATCGGAGTCGGAACCAGAACGGCCACAGAAAAAGAAAATGGATATCGGTCAACAAGAATTTCAAGAACGCAAGCGAGAGTTCTATGATTTTTTGGAACTAAGTGTACGTGTTTCCATATCTTGTACCCATTTCCGTTCTTATTAATTTCCTAGAGTTTTACATGTAATGATATAATTTTGTTGCTTTTGATGATGATTAGATTTACCAAGATGAGATCAAGGCCATGATCAATCACAAACGCCGCCGCCTCATCGTCAATATCTCCGATCTTTACACCTTCCGTGAAGACTTGCCTCCCAGGTTTTCCTTCTTCTTTTCCCAGAAGTCGAACAACAGATTCGACTACGTACTTAATTAGTGCGGGATTTACTTCTAGTTGAGTTAATTTAATAAGTTTCATTTAATTGGAACGACGTAGTAATTAAACGTTAGGTGTTAATTTTAAGTATTTTTAAAAATTTTCTTTCGAGTTTTCTTGTAACTGTGTGTTTTTGAGGTTTATTGATGTATTTTTTTTTTATTATATGATTTTGCGAATTTAGGCTTCTCAGGAATCCGGGTGAATACATGCAGCCATTCTGTGATGCGTCGACGGATTGGGCACGCAATATTGACCCTAAGCACTTGAAAGAAGGAGAACAAGTTCTTGTGGGTTTTGAAGGTCCATTTGTTTCTCGCCGTGTCACCCCAAGAGACCTTCTCTCCCAATTTATTGGCTCCATGGTCTGCGTCGAGGGCATTGTCACAAAATGTATGCTTTATCTTTCAGCTGTACTATGTTATCGTTTATATACTCTCTCTAGGTATTTGTTAATACATTTTTAGTGACATCTAATTTGAGAGTCATATCATTTTTAGGTTCTCTTGTAAGACCAAAAGTTGTTAAAAGTGTTCACTACTGTCCTACAACTGGGAACTTTACTACTCGTGAATACCGAGACATTACATCAAATATGGGTGTACCCACAGGATCTGTATACCCCACAAGGGTAATCTCAGGTTCTTAATATTCATAATTATGATTTTATTTTGAAGAGGCTCTCTCTCATGGAGAATATGTTTCAGGATGAAAATGGAAACTTATTGGTGACTGAGTATGGGTTGTGCGACTACAAAGATCATCAAACCTTAGCAATGCAAGAAGTGCCCGAAAATTCTGCTCCTGGTCAGCTTCCACGAACAGTAGATGTTATAGTTGAGGATGACCTGGTTGATTCATGCAAGCCTGGAGATCGTGTGGCTATTGTAGGGATATATAAAGCCCTTCCTGGAAAAAGCAAGGGCAGTGTGAATGGAGTATTCAGGTATCTCTGGTTTTGTACTATTTACATTTCTTTTCTTCTACATAGCGAATGTTTTCTGGCTTTCAAATTTGACATCTTTTTCCCTTATGTAGGACTGTTCTTATAGCTAACAACATTTTTCTGCTCAACAAAGAAGCAAATGCACCTATCTACACTCCTGACGACTTAAAAAACATAAAAAAAATTGCTGAAAGAGATGATACATTTGATCTGCTTGGTAATTCGCTTGCACCATCTATATATGGGCATTTGTGGATTAAGAAAGCTGTGATTTTATTGATGCTTGGTGGAGTGGAAAAAAATTTAAAGAATGGCACTCACTTAAGAGGGTGAGTTACATAGTTCTTTTATGTCAGTATATGTTTTGATCTATATCATAATTACAATCTTAATATTATGATCATGTGTTTAGTTACACGAACCAAGCTCTCCTTACTCTAAATTTTGCTTTATTCAGGGCTATGCCTTAAAGTCCTCTTATGGTTTGTCTTGTTTTTTTTAGGGACATTAACATGATGATGGTTGGTGATCCTTCTGTTGCAAAGTCTCAACTTTTGAGAGCAATAATGAATATTGCTCCCTTGGCCATATCAACCACTGGTCGGGGTTCTTCTGGTGTTGGTTTGACAGCTGCTGTTACTTCTGATCAAGAAACAGGTAAAGTACTTCAATGAGCTCAAGCAATTTAACTTACATTTTTCCTTTTTACCTACCATTTACCTCATCCCAACTCTTCCCAAGCACAAAAGAATAAGTAAGCTGAATCTTTCTCCAAGGTTGGTCAGAAAGATTGATCTGGACCTCATGCACCATTGCAAAAGTATTTCTTTTTGGGCATTTAGCTTTATGTGTTAGCTTATTGGAAAATGAATATACTTGTGGCCAGGAGAAAGAAGACTAGAAGCTGGTGCCATGGTTCTTGCTGATCGAGGTGTTGTCTGCATTGATGAGTTTGACAAGATGAATGATCAAGATCGTGTTGCGATACATGAAGTCATGGAGCAGCAGACTGTGACCATTGCCAAAGCTGGTATTCATGCATCTCTGAATGCACGATGCAGTGTGGTGGCTGCCGCTAATCCTATCTATGGATCTGTAAGTGGCATATTTATAGCTAATCGTAGTTAAATGTTGTAGTCTTAACAACTACATTGCGTCTTGTTAATGATTCATTTGCTTGATTTGATGCTGGTTGTTGGTGGCTTGTGCAGTATGACCGTTCATTGACTCCAACGAAGAATATTGGACTTCCAGACTCTTTGCTTTCTCGTTTTGATTTACTGTTTATTGTATTGGATCAAATGGATCCTGATATTGACCGTCAAATCTCGGATCATGTCTTGCGAATGCACCGTTATCGATCTGTAATGGATGGAGGTAGGCAGTTTTCTTGTGTTTAAAAGACTTGTAGTCTCTATAGCATGGAAGTGTTAGCCAATGCAATTTGATAATGCAGGAGAGGCAGGAGTAGATGGGACTTTAAGATATGGGAGGGAAGATGAAGTTGATGACTCATCTGTCTTTGTAAAGTATAACCGAATGCTGCATGGAAAGAAAACACAGAAGGGTCAGAAGCGCGATACTCTCACCATCAAGTTTCTGAAGAAGTATATTCATTATGCAAAGCATAGAATTCAGCCTGAGCTAACTGATGAGGTTTTGATTCTTCATATACTTATTGTCTCTTTTATTTTTTATTTTTATAATTTGTTGATACACTTGTTTTATTGTGCCTTTTTAAAATTGCTTGTCTGCTGTATCCTTTTCAATTTAAGATAAGGGATTCATTTGTAGTCCTTAAACCTGTCTCTGCAAATAAACGTTCTGTAGGTCTGACCTGTTTGGAGCTCATTCTTACTATCTATATCCACAGGCATCTGAGCACATTGCAACAGCATATGCAGAACTCAGAAATGCTAGTTCAAATGCAAAGGTTGGTTTTATAATTAGCTAACAAGCTATCCTAGGCATGATCACTGCAACGATAATTCTGTTAATCAACTGCTATTTTGCTTGGTATTTTTAGACCGGAGGAACGCTTCCTATTACAGCCAGAACATTAGAAACCATAATACGTCTCTCAACTGCTCATGCCAAAATGAAGTTGAGCAGGAAGGTATGTGATTGCGTCATCCTTTCAACAAGCTTTCCAACTAATATAATGAATGATAGAATAATAGGATGTATATTCACTGATGTCTGTTTGGTTTCAGAAATTGATTTCATCCTTTGATTTTTTCATTCCTTTGAACTGAGGGGCAGAGGGCAGTGTTTCATGCCTATAGGACTTACTGGCCTTGTTTATGTTTCAATTACCTGTTTTATGTGACTAGTGTTTGCTATGCCTGTTCTCTACGCAAGATAGTGTTTGATAAATATATCTTTGCAGGTTTCAAAGTCTGATGTTGAAGCTGCTCTTAAGGTTCTAAATTTTGCAATATATCATAAAGAATTGACTGAAATGGAGGAGCGCGAACAAGAAAGGCAGAGAGAACAAGAGAGAAATCACGGAGCTGAGCGCTCAGGCAGAAATGACAGAGCAGACCATGGCACTGATGCTAATGAACGGTGAGCATGCCAACCCACATTCTTTTTGTGGACAGTTTCATATACATCACTGAAGCATTATCGTGGTTTTTGTATTTAAATACACTAATTTTGAAAGTCATCCCTTGCCCCATGGGCTACTAATTATTGTATTGTGCAAAGTTACACAAATATTAGGATGAGTAAAATTGAGAGCATGCAATTGAACCATCTTTGTTTTTTTCCCCCCCTTTTCTATGCATAGGCAATTGGGGCCATTACCTATTTGAAAAATTAAAATTTTCTTGCTACGCTGATGTATGTGGCAACTTTATGCCAAATGCCGAAGGCTAGGACCAAATTTTGATATTCTTTTCATTGGTTTTGCTATTTTGGGATACTTTTGGCTTATTGTCTTAAGCATTTTTATTGGGTATGTTACTTGATAATCAATGAAGAATGCTATGGAAAGAGATGGAATATTTGTAAAATATGATAATTTTTTGCCTAAGTTGACCCAAAATCATTTCTTGCTTTAATTAGTTCAACGAACGCCATGGAAGTAGATGGAGCTCCTGCAGCTGAATCTGGTGTGAATGTCTCTCCTCAAAGGTCCATGTGCTAGCCATTAATTTTGTTATCATATTCTAAGTTTACCCTCAATTTATCCATTTGTATTGCAGTTACATCTCCCTACTCTTATCTTTTACTAATTTTTCTATTGTTCTCTCGCAGAATTGAAGCGTTTAATTCAATATTTGGTCAACATATGAGAGCAAATCGCTTGGATTTGATAACCATTACAGAGCTAGAGGAAATTGTCAACACTGGAGCAGATGCCCATTATTCAAGGACAGAGATAGTAATCCTATTAGAGGTGAAGTTTATCTTTATTAAATTCATTATAATGATGGCAGTAATGCAATAAAGGAAGATGGGAATTTTGAAACTTAAGTAAAAATGATGTCATTTTAAGTACCACAACTGGTTTGCTTTTGAAACATGACTATCCTACTTCAGGATTGATAATAAATAAATTAACAGCAAGTTCTTTGTAATTATTCAGAGACTTCAAGATGATAACAGAGTGATGATTGCTGATGGAGTGGTACATATGATATCATGATATGTAAGATCAACACCGGGGATGGCACAATATGAGAAGGTTTGTGATTAGTTGCTTTAAATTATGAAACTGGCATTTGCTTAGATTTGGTTCTGCTTCCCACTCAGTTGATTACTTTCACGTTGTGGAAGGGCCCATTGTGTATTTTTGTGGTGTACCTATTTTTTCAGCAATGTTGGGGTATTTGAAACCAGTGGTTATATCATAAATCCAGATGGTGTGTAAATCTAGGAGAATTGACTTGAGTGCTGTTTTATTTGAATTATCTTTCTAAGCTCATTTTGTTTGAAAGAGCATTTCTATTCGATTATTGGTGACTAACAGAAAGTAATGAATCTTAGGTTGTCAAAATTTTGCTGGCACAGAACATGGCCCGAAAGTCAATCAACTGCGGAACCTTAGTTTTCCATTAACGAAAACTCATTTTTCCTGGAGGAAACTGAAAGCAGAATAGAGAATTGCAGTAATTGAAGTTTCAGATTTAGAGTCCTTTAACTAGAGAAGAAACAATGTATATTGAACCCTTTTTTCGCATCTTATAATGTTGTAACTCCAGAGTTGAATGAAAGATCACAGAGATTGATTGATGTTCTCCATTTTTCTTTTTGAGTGTTTTTAAGGGATATGCTGAAATGGATGGGTTCCTCTGTTGCTCTATAATCGATTGTAATCTAAAGTTGTGTGATTATGGGTGCTAGTTGTTCATTTCAATATAATAATTATTATTATCATTTAATGAAAAGAAAGAAAAAATAATTAAAAATGATTGTCATTAGCATTAGAATTCTGTAATAACGGGAAGAAGAAAATCAAATACGGTAAAAAGTTAAAAAAAAAAAAAGAAAAAGAAAAGGAAAAGGCAGTGGGTTTGATTCTAAATCTAAGATCCAAATGGCTCCCAACTGTTTGGCTAAATGACACCTTTAGACAAATAAAGACTGTTGATGAAGAGAAAACATCAAAACGAAGGTCGACCATAACGAAAATATGAAAAATAAATAAATACGCAGAAGAAATAAGAATGGTAAAGATTTTATTTTTATTTATTTATTTATTAATAAACGTATTTAAAGTGAAGCAACGTGGCAAAACCATGACTTCGTAATTAGAGGGAGCCAAAACAAGGAAAACGATTGAGTTGTCTGTCTGTCGATGGCCACTCCCCTGTTTCTGAGAAATTCTCCCCCTGCTCTATGCACTGTAAATTCCTGCCGTTACCAACACCATTGCCTTTTCTCTCCCACTCTCCGTTTCACCAAACCCTTCTCTGTCTCCATCACCACCAAAACCAAGTCTACTTCACTCAACTCCACTAAGGTAATACTCTAAATTCCTTCTTTTTTCCCCCCTTCTCTTAGGTAATTTCTTCTTCTTGATGCACTCCTTGTTTCGTTGCCAAGAGAGTTTGGATAACTGCAAATGATATAAGATAATAGTATAATTTTCGATATTGCATAGTTTTCTTAATTGACTACCCAGAAAACACTAGCTTCCAGCCATCTGAGAGTGAGTATAATACTTCCCCAATAGCTGTTGTAAGAATGATTTCAACTGTGCTTTCGTGTCCTCTGATTTCTTAGCATGATTTCTGTGATATGAATTATTTCTCATCGTGCCTTTTAGTTCTCCTATATGTAATTGTCATTTCTCTATATGTTTGTTGTCAGATGGAAGGAAGTGAAATAACAGAAGAAGTAACAGAGAAAACAGAAGAAAACGTAAATCCGAAGAAGAAGATATTTGTGGCTGGAGCAACAGGAAGTACTGGGAAAAGGATTGTTGAGCAGCTGCTAGCAAGGGGGTTTTCGGTGAAGGCCGGTGCTCGTGACTTGGACAAGGCTAAAACTACCCTTCCCAAAGACAACCCAGCTCTTCAAATTGTTAGTTCTTTCAATTTCTCTAGTGCATTAGTGCAGACATTAGTAGAAACTGACATTCATCTTTTCTTTTTAATTGGTCTTAGGAATTATGCTGAGATTTTCTTTTTTCTTTTTATTTTTTTTGGGTAGGTGAAAGCAGATGTGACAGAGGGTTCTGCCAAACTAGCAGAAGTTCTAGGTGATGATTCAGAAGCTGTTATATGTGCCACAGGATTTCGGCCTGGTTGGGATTTGTTTGCTCCTTGGAAGGCAAGTTGGTTTGTATCCATTCAGTAGATATTCCGTGCTTAATTTTGCTAATTGCTGTATTTTTACGCAGACTGATATTCACATTTAAAAACAAACTTTTGCAAATTGCTCACACAAACACACCCATTCCTGTTTCTTGTCATTAAAATATTTTCTATTTATATGTTTATGAATTACTGGACAAAGTCACCTGTGATATAATGCAGGATTTTGGCTGAGGAAGTGTATTATCCAAGGTTTGTTGGGGTTGGGGGCTTCAAATTCATCAGAATACAGATTTCATACATTCTTGAAATGATGAAACCGGAGCTTGTATTCTTGTGGAGTTATATATAAGAACTTCTTATCATAAGTTTTATGGTTTAGTTATTAACATGTAAACCAGAAATGAATCTTCTACCTTGAATGAATGCATGAAAGTTCATGTTGATTGTTCCTTTGTTACAGACCTGCATCTTTCCTGACGATTTGGCAGTTTTATGTAGTGTAGTTTTATTGAACTAATAACATTGCAGGTGGATAATTTTGGCACAGTAAACCTTGTTGAAGCATGCCGGAAACGTGGTGTGAACAGATTCATACTTATCAGCTCCATTTTAGTTAATGGAGCTGCAATGGGGCAAATTCTTAATCCAGCTTACATTTTCCTCAATGTGTTTGGCCTTACCTTAGTAGCAAAGCTCCAGGCAGAGCAATATATCAGGAAATCTGGTATCAATTACACGATAATAAGGCCTGGTGGATTGAGAAATGAACCGCCGACTGGAAATGTTGTCATGGAGCCAGAAGTAATTGCATTCATCTAAGATATTCCAGCTTTCAGATTTCTTATATACTCGCTCACGCACCACAAAAATTGACTTCTCTCCCTCCGTTTTCCTTTGTAGGATACTCTTTACGAAGGTACCATTTCCAGAGATCAGGTTGCTGAAGTTTCTGTTGAGGCATTAATCCATCCTGAATCATCTTACAAAGTTGTGGAGATTGTCTCTCGGGCTGATGCTCCTAAACGTTCGTACACAGATCTTTTTGGTTCTATAAAGCAACAATGACTTCATATCCAGAACAAATTTGCTTAGTGTAATGACTTCTTTTGTAACTTGCAAAATAATTTTTCTGGCTTCTACTTTTGTACACACAAATGTTTCTGATTCCTTTCATAGAACCTGCATGTTCTGCAGAATCCTGAATCGTCATATAGTTTGATAAAATTATATGAAAGATTAATTTTGATGGTTTAATGTTAATACTGTACCAGATAATGTTGTAGCAGGCACTATGTAATTAAAGCTTTAGTGGTTAATTAGGATTTAGGAATTCCATTACCCTGATAGGAAAAGCAAATAGAAGTGGACAAGAAGCAAACTTTATCATCAATAAGAAATTATTGAAAAGGACTTGTTCAATAGATGATTTACCGAGGATAGGAGAATCATGAAGAATTATTGATCTTTTGTTGAAAAATAAAACATAATAACCGATAAATTAAGAAGCTGTTAATAAAAAATTAATCGCTTCAAATTACTATGAACATTCACATACTCTGAAGCAGAAGCTTCTTGAAGGAACACAACGGATATAGGCAATGAAAGAGTCAAGTGCATAAACATTCACCATATAGCCAAGAACAGAAAATGATGAAATTTAGAAGAACCAAGCCAGAAGAGAAGCAATGGCCGCAACAAGTAAAGCAGGAACCCCCAGAGCTGCGCCCGCGCTTTCCATTGGTGCTGGTGCAATTCCCCCAAGCTCTTTGGCTGCATTGCCGAAGGTAGCGAAAGCCAACAGAACCATGGTGTAGATGGTGAAAGCCATGCTCATTTTGCAACCCTCCATTTGTCACTATGTTCTTGAATGGAAAAGCACAAGCTGGAAACTGACCGAGTGAGAAAGTTGCAGAAGTGATTCTGTTTAGACTCTGACTCTAAAATGGAGACTGCAGATGGTTTTTATAGGACTGGTTTAGCATATAATTAAATTCTGCCAACTACTCTGTGTTGGTTTAACCGCAAACAAAATGATTAGAACATAGTGTGCTGCCAGTATAATTTTTCATTTCCCACTCCACTATTCTCCGAACCAGCCTGGATTAAACTTTATAATGGCACGTAAACCCCATTGCAATTATGCAAATGCCTTAAAAATATCACTGTTTCCAGCTTCCAGCCTTGTTTTTTGATAGTTTTAGTTAGTACTTAGCTTGTAGCATGTGATATTTGCTGCATTTGATAAGAGGTTTTGGTTGAATTTGTGTAAACTTACCTGGAAACTGCACTGGCTATATTATTTGGCATGCGTTTGATGTTAGATAATCTAGAAACAGGTGTCTATTAATTGTAATTAATTCAGAGCTTGCTTTTTTAGCAGTGGGAGCCATGTTAGAGTATCAGTTTGTTAATTTTTGCACTGATATACCGACATAATATGGGCATTTCTTTATTCATCCTGGCATGTGGTCAGTCAGGAAAAACAAATAAATTATATAGGAAGTAGAAAAAGCATTGTTTATTTTGGTAACTTGGGCATGTAATGAGTAATTGGGTTGGCATTCCAATTCTGAATCTCGAGTCTGAAGAAATATCAGAATTCTGTTGGATAGTTGTTTGACCTGGTGAATTTTGAGGGGAAATTAAATGATAAAAATCTCGAGTCTTGGATTATAAGTAATGTGTCAGGGTTTGTAAGTATTATGAAATTCTTTTTTTTTATGCTTTGGGACTTTCATCATGTATGGAAAATCTCAAAGAGTTGCATGAATAGGAAATCCCACTGTAAAGGATTCTATGCCTTGAACTGTGTTGTGCTGTCAAAAATACCAAAACGAATGTTGCATCCAATAAACACATTTCTAGTGCAAAGAAGCAGCCAGAGCTAGTGTGTAAAAGAGAATTATCTCTTCATGTCGAAAATTACTACACTGTACGCAAGTGAAAGCTGAAGGTTACAAAGTAAGAGTTTAATACAAGTCAAATATACATTTCGCCCCAAAATTATGGGATTAGGATGAGAAATTATGACAAGCTTGATGCTATGTCTGCTCTGTATTGGATGCCGCCTTTTGTTTTTCCAGCAACTTGCGAAGATAGGCCTGCCTTAGTCTCTCACGACGAGCTTCAGCTTGTTCTTGCCTGCGCAGTTTGAGCTCAGATACCTTTTCCCTTGCTTGGCTTGCTTCTTCATGAACTTCCCTGGAAAGAAGGAAAAACTATAAATCATCAAATGGAACTTCAGTAGAATCACCTATAGGTAATACTGTGTACTACTGCAAGCAGGGTACATCGATCAAATAAAACATAGAAAACAACAAAATAGTAAGAGCCAATTTTACATGAGAGCTCTTATATAAAATTTTCTGTTCTTACACTATATTTGCAAATATTTTTCATCTTTCAATGGCCTCTTTCTTCTTTAGCATGATATTAGATCTTAGTACATTGTTTGTTTGTCTTTGGTAAGTTGGTCAAGTGCACCCCTAGCTGAAGATAATACACCTCTTTCCGAAATACTGTCCAATTCTACCATTCTATCATTTCTCTACTTTTGCTACTTTCCTCATTCTGGTTATCCCTGAAAAATTCTTCTGTTATAAGGAATATCTTGGCCACTCCTATCATTATCTACATCCAAAATGCCATTAGTTCAGCTCCTTCCGGATGGGTCAACACTCCTACCAATTTTCTTGTACAAGATGGTGGAACCTAAAATCTCCTACAACCAGTATATTCCCTTGTTTCTTCTGATTGACAATACAGATTGACAGTACATAGAAGATCTTGTGGCATTAGCAAATAATTTTTTTTTTCTTGATGAGCTTTAGCAACTGAACGTTAATCAAACAATATATTGTTCTTCTTTATTTCAAATGATATACTACAACATAACTTCCTGTGTACACGCAGCCATGCTCTACAAACCTTTGTTAGCCACCAAATTGTTGCTTCAGGTAAAATATAAGTATCAATCTGTAAATATTTTCTAGACTCCTACCCACAAGCTTAAATTTAACCATCAGCATCTACACCCTTATTGAACGTTAAATCTCTAGTTGAAACTCACACATCATGTTTATTTGACGCTTTTAATTAGTAAAAACATCAAAACATCTAAAATATTATATAACACCAGAAAGTATTGAAACTTTACCTCACAAAACGTTTGTGTTCATCATTGTCCATTGTTCCAGATGTTCGCCCAGGTGCAACAAATTTCATGTTAAAGGGCATAGAACCATCATCCTCATGTTCTTCAGTATCTGTTGGTGCAGAGGCAGAAACATCAGAGCCTTGCATCTGCTCCTGCTCCTGCTCCTGCTCTGTACCTTTACGGAAAAAGTCAACACAGTACTTCTCCTTGTCTTCCTCTTCCGATAGCTCTCCCTTCACCAGTTTATCATATAACTCAGCCTTCTTCTCCAATGCTGCATAGCTAGCTGATCCATCATTAACTGCTTTCAACTCAAGCTTGTCCCTACATTCATATACAAAAGCAAACATAATCAATCTTAGCAGAAAATCAAGTAATAACTTAATAGGAACATCCAAATTTGCGTTGCAAACCAGTCATTGTACTGATGAAAATGCTGTATATTCCCAATCAATCGCAGTTTACACAGCATGATACAATTAGTTCTGAAGTTGCCAGCATAATAAAAATCTAATCTTTAATTGCTCCAAAACTAAAAGGAACATTTTTAAAAAAATTAGGATTTTAACTTCTAATTATCACTTATTACAATTAAATCTTAAAATGAAGAAAACCAAGGATAAAATAGAAACAAAAAGGTATATACTTGAGAGAGCGGGCATCGACGCCGGAGTTTTTGGCGGAGAAGGAATCGCGTGGAGCGATCTTCTTCTTAGCGCGGCGGAACTCAACATCGGAAGCGTTCAATTCCTTGGATTTCTTGGATTCCTCCTGAGATTGATAGAGCTGAGCCTTGAGTTCCAAGATGGAAGAGGGACCCACTCCTTCGATCGAACGCTGCTTTTTCGGCATGATTGAGGATTCCGTCAGCCATCCCAGCGATTCCACCACCACCCTCTTCTTCCTCTCCTGTTCATCCCCCATTTTAGCTCCTTGATTTTGTTTTTGTTATCTGATTTTTCGTTGTTCGGCTCTGAAATGGGATTGAAGAATCGGAGATTGACGGAGTACTGCGGCTGCTGGTTCTTGCATTCTGTAATTTTTCTTTTTCTGCCGCCCCTCCCTAAACGGCGTCGTGCTGATGGCGTTTTCTGTTTTTCTTTTTAAATTCTTTTAAAGTATTTTATTGTTTTTCGTAAAATAAAAATAAAATTCAGTTTAATATTTTCGAAATTCTAGAATAATTTGGGAACACCTCTTTGAAGGTTGTAGAAATATTTTAAAATTTTAATCAATTACCAAATGTTAGATGATTGTTAATATTTTTTAGTACATAAGTTATATTATTTGATTAATGTTAATTATAAGATATATTAATTAAATATAATCTTGTTACTTAATATTATTAAAAATATCAAGTAAAGAATAATAAAACTAGGGAAAACAATAACCCTATTGACAGTTGAATATATGTATATGTGTGTGTGTGTTCCATCTTTTATGAATTAAAAGTAAGTAAATTTTAAACATACCTTAAATTAAAATGTTAATTTATATATTGCGAAAGATTGCATTATGTCTGCATGCAACCGGCTCTATCACTAACTAGTAGCCAATACCATTGTTTTGCAATTTTATACCCAAAGGGAAATGAAATATTTATTAATAAAGATTAAATTCAAAGACAGCGAGAAAACTTACACAACAGTTATGAAAATCAACAATTGAAAAGCTTCAACAAAATAATAAAATATAAATATATATTAGGTGAAGCTAGCTAGCATCATCATGATCATGATCATCTTTAATTTCTTCTTATATAGATCTTGTTATTGTTTTAATTGTAATTAAATATTATGTACAAGGAATGGGACTAATAATTAATGACAATACACGATCTTTACTGCAGCCTTGAACAGCATGTCCATCTCCATGTTGGTACATACATAGAGCCATTCTCGCCATATTTATTGGTATCCCCATATAAACATTGGACAACTGAGGGTTTTCAGCTCGAAACTTGTTCACCTTCATCCATGTTTCAGTAATCAGACTTCTTAAATGTGCACGAGCGTCTTCTTCAGAAACTCCATTTTCATACATGTAACATTGAATTGATTTAGCGTTGTCTCCTCTCGAAATCTCATTCTATATGACCATCCAGGATATATATATATATATATATATATATACAACAAACAGAAATTGACGATGTCAGATTAATTGCAATCAAAATATATATTAAAGGTACTACGCGCTGTACTGTTTAATTAATTACTTTAATATATTGGAAGTAAGTGTGTGTTTATATATACGTACCGATGAGGTTCCTAAATCATCTGCATATCGTAAAATCGTCGAACACAGACGAATTATATTGTAATATTCATCAAAGAATTCCATGTTCTCCTTAGTTGCTGGCTTTGAAATGGCAGCATAACTATGGACTGTCATCACAGGTCCTCCTACCGAAAACCATGCACTCTCCATGTATTCTTTAAAACTTGGTGTGTATCCGTTGATGAACCACTTTGCTTCCATTAAATAGTAGTTAAATAAAGTTGACCACTGTTGTTTGCGCATGCGCACCAATAAGAGACAGGAGAAAACAAATTAATTAATTACAAAATATATATATATATATGTATGTATGTATGTATGTATGTATATGCATAGAGAGTTTTAAGGTATACCGCTTTCCAAATGTAACGATGGATGTCGGCTCCTCGTTCCTTTAGAGCATCAGCACCCATTTCATTTACAGAAGTATAGAAAGTATGAAAAATTGGCTTCATGTATTGCGGAAGTTTCTCAATTGCAGTACCATCCCATCTAAAATCACAAATATATATAATTGTGAGTGTATATATATACATATAATAGTACTAATTATTTGACTAATATTAATCATATAAAATTAATCACCAACCTGTCAACAGCATCTGTGAATAGCTCAAGTTCATCCAAGGTACCATACACATCATAAACATCATCAATTGTTGTTATGAATTGATAAGCCTTTATGGACATCCTTCTACAGTATCCATACTGAGGTTCGAATATAATCCCCACACTCCAAAGTAAATTCTGCATTATCCTGTCCCTTGCAAAATTGTTCTTCTCCCACCCAATTCCCGTACTCCTCCACCAGCTTTACTTGTATACATCGATCAACAAACATTAGCACAAGCTCTAGTTTTATTATTATGTCCAAATCATATATTGATCAAATTAATATGTAGACAAGGTAATTGTAATGATATTACCTTGACGCAGACCTCAAATCTTCTTGGTGTGTTGCTTGGACATTATTAAAGTCCAGTTTAGCAAACTCGAGTAAGACAGGATTGATGTCTGGTGCTGTTTCATATACACCAATGAACCACCTTGCCTCCAATCTTAGCACCCTCCAATGTAGTGGAATCTCCAATGAATGGTTCACTAGTGTTGCAAGATATTCGTCCTTATTATGCTTCACGTACTCTTTCAGATGCCCAGTTGTGAAATTTACAATTTCGTAAAAGATATCATTTTCCCCGTCCTGTAAAAGATGCGCAGCATCATAGAGAGCTAAAATTCCTTCGCAATCCTCACCGAGGGATGACTTAAAGTTACCATTCTCATCCCTGAAATCGTCAAAGACATCTACAAAAAGGAAAAGTGTAATGAAAGAATACAAATCAATTAAAGCCATATATAGAACAAAAAGTACTTAACTAGCTAATTGATGCAAAGTAATACGTACCCTGCCTATCGATCGAGTTTCATTTATTTTGATGCAATTAACAGAAGGGAAATTAAAGTTAATTAATTACCTGCAGGTATATGATACCCATGTTGTCTAAGGAGTCTAAAGTGGAGAGCTACGGCGTATAAACTTTGTTGTTTGTGCTCATAATTGTTGGAAATTGTACTCAGAATCCCTTTGATTTCGTCCTCAAAATGATAAGATACTCCAAGTCTTTGCAAAGTATCAACGAACTCCAGTTGCTGTAAAGAATCCAAATCCACCGCTTTTTGCAGCATTACCGTCACATCTCCCTTCAGCTTCTCGATTCGTTTGGAATATGACTCTCCCTACCACATCATTCGTAATCATTTGTTAGCTTTACCTCTCATTTAACTCTATGAAATATTCAAATCAACAACTACATACATATATATATAAAATACAAGTACATATATCATATATGTAAGTACCACATATGGATTTCTGAGAGATTGAACGTAGTCGTAGTTCCAGACAGGAGGTTCATAATTGGCAGATCGCCTAGTAACTGGTTCATCAGACTGTGTGCTGGTAGTGGTAGACATCCACTGGACTCGAGATGTGGAGAAGCCATTGCTGATGAATGAAGTAGCCAAAATGCAACTTCGAGTCTGCAATCTGGAGGAAAAGCGTGCAGATGCAGAACGCAGTGAAACTAAAAGGTAAGAAGCCATTAATTTTAGAGAGCTAAATTTTCTGCTGCTACTGTGAGCGACAAAACCTAAAATGGAACTTCGTTTCTGTCGACTTTACATGGGATTCTAGACCTCAGTACAGGGGCGGAGCCACCTGATGCTATATATATTTTTTCCCTTAATTTTCTTTCTCAACTCGGGGTAAGGTATTTCTAATACATAATAATTTTTTTATGATATGAGATAAACTTGAAGGAATTGTAACTGTTAAATATTGAGCCAGAGATCACATACCTGGTGCGTTATTTTAAAGTTTTTAAAAGAGCGTTAAATTTTTAATAAAATAATGGAAGTCGTTCTCTAACTTCAAAAATGACTTCTCGATGCACGCTAGCTGTTCGTAGGCTCGTCCCTCGGCCAATAAAAAATTAAAAATAATGATCACACTACTTGCATTATTACACACATAACATTGTGTCATGCAATGCAACCACCCACCGGCAATCGCTGCACTTCTGACAAGGCTCCCATTTAAATAACATGCAGTGCTTATCTATTAATGACTGAATCTCCTCCACTTGGCTCCCATTACGTCAACAAGAAACCTTTATGAAAAGACATTTTATGTTATAATTACATAGCACGAGGTGAGTACATGAATTAATGTAGCTCTTTTAATAAGCCATCCAGGATGCCGAGGGAATAGATTCGAACCCTGTGAGAATACCTGCAAAAATTTTCATGTGCTTTTTTTTAATTTTTAGAATCTTCGACGGTATTTTCTTCGCCCTGAAATTATAGTTTATTTTTTTGGTTAAAAATTTCGATAAATTTTTTATTGTAAATATCAGTAAATAATTTAGTTAAATATTAGCAAATTTATAATATATAATTCTTTTAATATAGATATAGATATCAATCAATTAATCTTAATTATTTAATTAAAAATTTGTCTTTCTAGCTAGCCGCGTGTTTCATGTTGCTGTTTTTAATTCTATTAAGTAAGTTATCTTCATATCATTGAGGAGATTATTTTATTTTTTAATTAAAATAACCAGTATGAGCACGTCAGATAGAGTTGTACTCTGCTTACTTCTTTTGCTAATAGTCAAACATAATATGGGTAATTAATCTCTTTTATATGTATATATATATAGGGAGAGAGGGATCAGAATAGATATTGTACGATTCAAGTATATAACCTAAACATTTCAATTCTACCTAGTTTGATTCTAAAACAAACATTTCTTAAATGGGACTCAATCTAATATTCCAATATATATAGGCATGTGAAAGGTTGCCAAATATGCTATGGAAATAAAATTATAATATTGATAAAACAATTAATGATGGATTTTTTTTATATTTTTAATTTTTATCTTTTAAAATAATTTTTTTATACTTTAATCTCTACAAATTTTTATGGAAAGATGACTCTAATTCCATCCCTAATCATAAAAAATCAAATTTGTTAAGTAAAGTTTTTGGAATATACTTTTTATAAATAAAGTTTTTAGAGTAAAATTTTTAATCAAAAATCTTAATTATTTTGTTGTTAAAAATAATTTTTTTAAAAAAATTGTGTAATTAATTTAGTAAACAAGTTTTTAAAATAATACAAAATTTTTAAAATAAAATAATAATATTTAAAATAATTTAATCTTTTACAAAGAAAATTAAAAACTTTATATCAATAAATATTTAAAATTTGTTTTTTTTAAACAAAAGAAAAATAATTTTTTTTAATTCTAAAAAAGTCTCATTTAGTGTCAAATTAACGACATTAAAAAAAATTGGAAAAAAAATTAATATAAAAAAAGTCTTTTTGATGACAAATGAAAAGGAAAAACAAATTAGCAATAAGAGTGATTGTGGAACTAGGGATATATTTAAAAAGAAAAAGAAAAAAAATTAAGTAGAATACAAGATAAGAATGAATTTGTTAACTTCATTTGAAGGCGTAAGTATCCTAACTACCATGTGCAAAAAGAGCAAAATAAGAACGCCCATGATGACTTGATAGAAATCCAGGAAATATCTATATATAATATACGTGTGAACTAATAATTGATTTGAATAATCAATTTATATATTTTGAAGATAAAGATTCCTCTAGTACAAGTCACAATATTCCATTTGAACATATTATTATTACATTATCTTGAAAGATCAAATGGTTTTCTAACAAGATTCCACTGGGGGCATGTAGATGAACTGCTTCTGGCCAAAGTAGAAATTTGGGGGTGTATATTCCCACACACACGCACATCTTAGTCGTAAAAGAGAGAATATTGTTTTGTTAATACACACAAATTATCTCATAGCCGGACTTAGGCTTGAAAGTCTAGAATAACATAAATATATACGGTAGATAACTTTTTACCTTAACCATTTTCAAGAGTTTACTTATTGGAGTACTTTCACTTGGATCATATATATACTATTCACTTGAGAGCACTCAAAGGGTTGCTCTACATAATATTGCTATATATATATATATATAAGAAAATGGCCCGCTTAGTGGGTTTGTTGCTGCATTCATAATATTGATAGCAGCATTCACATACAAATCAAGCCTGTTAAGTTATAATATTAGGCCTCCCGTGCTAGCACACATATCTTGATCAAGACGTACGTCCTACTGGAATTGCAATTAAGGCAGGGAAGCAAGCTGGGGAAGAGCCATTAATTTGGAGATCAAAGAAAATCTCTCTCTCTCTCTCTCTCTCTCTCTCTATATATATATATAACATCAATAACTCTTTTTTTTTTTATACATTTAAGCACATTTAACGGTTGAAATTATATTTGATCATATAATTGATACATAATTAATACACATGTTAGATGTGTCTAAATCTAATAATTTATATTTAATATAAGATTTTGTGTAAAAAAAAATATTAGTTCTACCCCATATATATATATATAGTTTTAACACATACCTCCCTTGAGGTTTAAGACTTTAATACTTAGATGGAAGATTTGAGAAAAGACACACTTACTTTATATAGACTATTAGTTGACCATCATTTTTACTTAAATCACTGTAATACTTTTATTTATTTTAAAGTAAAATTTAAAAAAATTAATTTTAATTTATTTAATATTTAAAATTATTAAAATAACTAAAAATTTAATTAACAACAAATTTAATTGATATTTATTTAAAATTAAAAATTTAATTTGATAATTTTAGTTCATATTTATTTAATATTTATTGAAATTAAGAATTTAATTAACGATCATTTAAATTTAAATTTATTTAATATTTATTCAAATTAAAAATTTAATTAATTTTTTATTCATGTGTCATATTTATTTACATCTCAAATTCTAATATGCAAAGCGGTCACCTTTCTTACTCATTTTTTTCCCAAATCATCTGGCATTAACTATATTTCTTTTAATTTTTTATTAAACAACTTCATAATCTTATCAACTTAATTATTCTTACAAAAAAAATTTAATATGAGATTTTATGTTATATATATTCACACTCAATTCACGCTTCAACATCGGTCCTATAATTCATAAAATAAATTTAAGTTTTCAGGTGTACACACAAATTTTAATAAAACTAATCAACGATAAAAATTTAAAAAAAATATTAATATAAGTAAATTACTAATTTTAAATAAATATAAATCAAATTATCGTTAATTAAAATTTTAATTATTTTAATTATTTAAATATTAAATAAATTGAATTTTTTAAATTTTATTTTAAAGCAAACAAGAGTATTATAGTCATTTAAGTAAAAATGGATGGTCAACTAATGGTCGAGGAAAAGTAAATGTGTCTTTCCTCAAACTTTCCATCTAAGTGTCAAAATTTTAAACTTTAAGAGAAGTATGTGTTAAAATTTTTTTATATATATATATATATATATTATATAGGGCACTTCATTGAAGAGTCAATTTTTGCAGACTAAAATTTTCTCAAATAGCCAATTAATAATTTCAACTTTATATTTTTGAGAGAAATTTGAAGCCACGTTGAAAAACATGAGAAAAAATGGCAACCACCTAAAAAATAAAATTAAAAATGGATGGTGAACATTAATCGTCGAACTTTTAGCATCAATGAGACAAAGGTTGATCGTCACAGTCAACTATGCACTGCAATTAAAAATTTTGAAAAATGAATTGATAAATTTGAAAAAATTTCTGCTTTAATGACAATCAATTATGCATTACAATTTAAAATTTTCAAAAAATTAATTGAAAATTTTGAAAAGGTATGTGTACATTAATTTATTAGATATGTGTTGAACCTAACTTAGCTAACATTATAAAAAAAATATTCACAAGTGTATATTTTTATCAATATTTATTCTTTTTATAATATTCTGATAAATATTACGTAGTTGCTAAAATAAATATTTAAATTTGTCCTATCCAATCATAACCTACCCATTACTAAAAATCAAGAATCGATTATTTAACAGCGGGGGCCCCTTCCTAACAAGTAAGCTTTTGAAATTTTACTAGTAGTTAAAACCTCTCTTTTAGATAGTATTACTTAGTTATTGTATTTTTAATTATTAAAATAACTTTATTTTAACTTTTTTTTTCAAGTAATTAAAACATTCGATAAAAGAGAATCTTTTGAGGTTCGTTTCGTATAGATTTTTAAATAAAAAATTTTTAAAATAAATTTTTATTTGTAAAATTTGTGTAAATAAATTTTTTAATAAAAATTAATTAATCATTTGATTATTATAAATAATTTTTAAATTTTTTTGAATAAATAAATATTTAATATTATATTTTAAAAAAATAATATAAATTTTTTAAAATAAAATAAGAATGTTTTAGATAAATTTACCTTTTAAAAAAATAAAGAAACTCTATTATTATAAGCATAAATTTTAAGTTTTTTTCTTGAAGAAGGAAAATAAGTTTTAATTTCTAAATTTTTTTTCTAATGTCAATCAAACGACACTAAAATATTTAAAATGATTTTTACTACTAAAAAAATCATTTTTATTAATGAAAAAACAAACGAAACAGGTACTTAAATTCATTTAGTATAATTTTTCAAGTAGAATTTTTGAAGTAAATATTTTACCTGTAAAACTTTTATAAGTAGAGTTTTTAACAAATTTATTAATCTTTTGATTGTTACAAATAATTTTTTTAAAAATTAGAGTAATTAATTTAATAAAAAAATTTATAATATTCTATTTTAAAGAAATAATGTGAAAATTTTAAAATAAAGTAAAAGTATTTTAAATAATTTTGTCTTTTAAAAAAGTTGGAAAAACTCTATTGTCAAAAGTTCAAATTTTAAACTTCTTCTAAAAAAAAATAACATAATTTTTTTTAAAAAAAAAATTATCATAAAGAAAGTTCTTTTGGTTAACAAAAAAGTCAAATCAAACCAACATTTAGTCTTTTAATTATAATTTAATTTATGTTTTCAATTAAAATTGTAAATAACTACAAACTCTAATTGTATGTAAATTAGGGGTAGGCAAAAAAGCCTGAAACCCGAACCGAACTGGTTCGGATCGATACTGTTTGGTCCGGTTTTAGCTGTCATCAGATTGAGTTCGGGTTCAATAATCAAAAACCTGAAATTTTCGGTTCAGGTTCAGTTTTTATAAAAAGAACCCAGCCTGGACCGAAAATTATCAATTTTATTAAATTAATTAATTATATTATAGTATCTTAATAGATTAAGTATTTTAAAAATAGAATTATATATATTAAATTGAAAAAATTAATTTTAAATTTAATTTTATTTGAAAATTTTAAAATATACTTTAAGCTCAGACCGGATCGAACTGATCCGGACCGACCGGTCCGGTCTCGATCTAGGTTCTTTTTTAAATTCGATCCAATCCGGTCTTAAAAATTTAAAACCCGAAATTTTCAGGTTCGGTTCAGATTTTAAAAAATCCGGACCGACCCGGCTCGTGCCCACCCCTAATATAAATGAGAACGAGAAAAAAAAAAGAAAATATATTAATTGTTTGTTGAGAACGATCAACATAACATCATAACTTTTAGTTAAAAAAAAGTGTATGTTGAGAAAATTATTTAATGGAATATTCTCTAAATTTTATAGAGCTCAGCACATCTCACAGACATGTGCGAGTTACATCTATTTATATATATGCCAAATTTAAAATATAATCTACACTTATTAGTGAACCTCCACATGGCTCCCATTTCTTAAAAGGGAAAACTTTAATAAATTAAATTAATCTTTAATTTAAATAATTAAGAAAGCCATTATTTCAAACTCTCAATTATCACAAAGCAACTGCAGTTATAGATAGCTGGCTAGCGTATAACATAAAATAAATGACAGCAACAATATTAATTTAATTAAAATATGAAGACACGAATCGAAATTAAGAAGTTGGTAGAGATAGGGTAGAATAGATATATTCCTTGGTCTCTAATTACCATAGACAGCTAGATTGTCTTTAAAAACATTTGATTTCAAGATTTATATATTAGAGGGGGGCTAGGGGAATGGGTTGAAAAAGTAACGAGGCTACGCGATCTTTAGTGTTGTCTTGAATAGCATGTCCATCTCCATGTTGGTACCAGCAGAGAGCCATTCTCGCCATGTTCATTGGAATCCCCATATAAATGTTGGATAACTGAGGGTTTTCAACTCGATATTTGTTCACCTTCATCCACGTTGCAACAATCAGATCTTGTATGTGTTCACAGGCTTCTCCTTCAGAAACTCCAGCTTCACGCATATAACATTGAATTGCTTTAGGATTATCTCCTCTCCAAAGCTCATTCTAAACAATATAAATAATATATGTTAATGGAGTAGTTTATTATACATGTGTTCGCAAATATTCAAATCTTGTGTGCAATTAATAAAATATATAGTAATGAAGCTTTTGGAAGTGATTAGTTTATACCGATGATGTTCCCAAATCATTTGCATATCGTAAAATTATCGAACACCAACGAATTAGATCGGAATATTGGTCGAAGAATTCCATGGTCTCCTTAGTTGCTGGATTTGCTATTAAACCATAAGCATGTGTCATCATAATAGGTCCTGCTACTGTTAACCAAGCGACGTCCATGTATTCTTGAAAGGTTGGTGTGTATCCGCTACTGAACCACTTTGCTTCTATTAAATAGTATTTACATAAATTTGCCCACTGTAATGTTAATTTAACAAGAGATCAAATTAATATACATTTATTCAAGCATATATATTAACATATCAAATGAGAAGAGAAATATTGAAAAAGCACCTCGTTCTTAAGGTTAGAAGTGATGTCAACTCCTCGTTCCTCAAGAGCATCAAAAGCCATTTCGTTGACAGAAGTATAAAGAGTATGAAAAATCGGCTTCATGTAGTCTGGAAGGTGCTCAACAGTAACCTCGCCCCATCTAGAATTACAATATTAATTTTGAATATATAGTTAAAGTATTGGGAAATTGACGAATACCCCCCAGATGTATAGGGTAATAGACAAATACCTCCCTCAAATTTGGACAAATAGATAAATACTCCTGAATTATTATGTTGTCCATACAAATGACTACTTTACCCTTATATATTTAAAAAGTATATTAATTAACTATTTAACTCAATTATTAATACATAATAACTAATATATTTTATGATATTTTTTTTATAATTATGTATTCAAATATTTTTATAATTAGTCAATAATTTATTATTAATATTTTAAATAATTTTATTATACTAATTTAATTCATAACGCAATCAACTAAAATAAATTCTAAATAGTATTTAGATCATATTAATTATATTATTTATATTTTGAGAATAATTATATAATTTATACATAATTATAGTAATTTATAAATAAAATAACTTAAATAATTTATGCAATTTATAACAAAATATTCTTAGTTTATAACACAATTAATTAAAATAAAACTCAAATAATATTTGTATTATATTAATATATTATTTATAATTTTGAGAATATTATAATTTATACATAAATTTATTAATTTATAAAATAATTTGAATATATATATAATTTATCATTGAATATTCTAAAAAATATTGAATATTATTAATATAATGATAATAAAATTATTTTAAATGTTAATAATAATTTAGTGACTAATTATAAAAATATTTGAATACATAATTATAAAAAAATATATCATAAAGGTATATTAGTTATTATGTATTAATAATTGAGTTAAAATAAGTCAATTAATATACTTTTTAAATATATAAGGGTAAAATAGTCATTTATATGACAGTATAGTAATTCATGAAGTATTTATCTATTTGTCCTAGACCTGAGTAGGGTATCTGTCATTTCTCAAACATCAAGAAATATCTATCTACTACCGCCACACATCAGGGGAGGTATTCGTCAATTTCTCTAAAATATATATATAATGGAAAGGGAGGTCATGAAAATTGATATCATGCATATAGACAAAAAGTGTATACAACCAACCTGTCAACAGCATCAGTGAACAGCTCAAGTTCGTCTAAGGTACCATAGACATCGTAAGCATCGTCAATTATTGTTACTAATGCATTAACCTTTACGAACATCCTTCTACAATATCCAAACTGAGGTTCAAATATCATCCCCACCGTCCAAAGTAAATTCTGCACTATTCTGTCCCTTGCGAAATTCATCTTCTCCCGGCCTAGACCCGTCTCCCCCCACCATCTTTAATTATACAGTTGAATCAATTTTAGAATTAGTTTATGGACCCAAATTCATACAATTCAGCTAATTAAGATTCTTACCTTGAGGCATACTTCAAATCTTGTTGGTGTATTGCTTGGACATAGTTAAAGTCTAGTTTAGCAAACTCGAGCAAGAGAGGGTTCATGTCTGGTGCTTTTTCGTATGCATCAATGAACCACCTTGCCTCCAGTCTTAGCATCCTCCAATGCAGTGGAAGCTCCAATGCATGATTCACTAATGTGGAAAGATATTCACTATCATTATTATGCTTGAGTACATAATTTTTCAGATACTCCGTTGAGAAATGTCTAGTTTCATGAAAGATATAGCTCTCTCCTTCTCCTAAAAGATGTGCAGCTTCATAGAGAGCTAAAATTCCTTTGCAATCGTCACCAAGGTGTGATTTAAAATCTCCCTTCTCATCCCTGAAATTGCTGAAGATATCTATAAAAACCAAAAAAAAAAAAGATTTGTGAATGGCCCAACTCAAAAGCTATGTAGAACAAAAGGTACCTCCAAAAGCTAGATGTATATTAATTGAGCCGTTCGTACCTGCTGGTATATTATAACCATGTTGTCTGAGGAGTCTAAACTGGAGGGCTGCGGCATATAAACTTTCTTGTTTTTTCCGATAATTATTGTAAATCTTACTTAGAATTTCTTTGATTTCCTCCTCAAAGTGATAAGATACTCCAAGTCTTTGCATAGTATCAACAAGCTCCAGTTGACGAAAAGGATCCATATTCACCCCTTTCTTAAGCATTACCTTCACATCTCCCTTCAGCTTCTCGATACGTTTGGCATATGATTCTCCCTACAACATCACGAATAATCATTTGTTCGCTTTCCAGAAGTAATTGAGTTCAAGAACTACAATACAGGGATATATATATATATAGGTACCATATATGGATTTCTGAGGGATTGAACGAAATCATAGCTCCATTTAGGAGGCTCATAATTGGCTGATCGCCTAATAACTGGTTCATCAGACTTTGTGCCGGTAGACATGAAATGGACTTGAGTTGTGGAGAAGCCATTGCCGATGACTGCAGTAGCCAAGATGAAACTTCTAGTCTGCAATCTGGAGGAAAAGCGAGCAGATGCAGAACGCAGTGAAGCTAACAGGTAAGAAGCCATTGATTTAGAGAGCTTAATTGCCTCTGCTGTGAGCAACAAAAACTAAAATAGAACTTCGTTTCTACCTACTTTGGTTGAGATTCTAGTAGGAATGCAGGTCCCCGTTATATTATATTATATTATATTATATATAATTTTCACCTAACTTCGCTGAAATATGCGGTCAAAAGTTCAGTAAAATATCATTCGAGTCCCAAGCAATACCATTTCACCCTCAATAAAATAGTCATTTTGACATATAAATGAAACTTGAGGAGTTAATTCTAATAGCTACCAGCTGCAGACCAAATTTATCTATATATACATATAGTAAGATTTTCTTTGTTTAAACATTTCAACTTAATTCTAGACATAAATTTTTATTTTTTTCTATATAATCTACTAGTAGATAAGATTGCTGAGTTGTCAGTATTCATGCTATTTTTTAACTTTAAATTTTAGCCATTGAATTTATCACTTTCATATATTTTATATCTATAAACTAATAAAAATAGATAGATTATGTAAATTTAGTGAGAATAATTAAATAATATTATTATATTAGTTCAAAATTGTATAGATAAATTTTTTTGGAGTGAAGGAATTTATTAAAAAAAAAGCGAAAAGAGTATAAATTAGGGAAGGCTGTAACAAATTTTACCTCTTAAAATATGCATAAAGTTAAAATCAATCAATAAAAAAATAATATAAAATATAATTTAAAATAAAGAATTATTTTTAAAAATATTTTCAAACCTCTTTTCAATATTAAAATAATAATAATAATAATAATTTTAACCATGTTACAAAATAAAAAACACGTATATTCATGCTCGAATAAGAAATAATGAAACTTTTTCTTTTCATAAAAAATAAAAGAATTAAAAATTTAAGAAGTAATCACTACACTAATTGATACCAATGAAAAATTACACATTAACTTGTAATAGTCTAAATATTAGGAATCCAAATATTAATATCCCATAATTAAATCCACTGAAGTATGTTGCGAGCTAAGAGCATCGACGTTGTTTCCTTACTAACTTTTTTTTTATTTATTTTAATCAAGAAAACAATTAACAGTCCTATATTTATATCACAAATAAATTTATATAATTCATTTTATAACTAGTATCTACCAACAAATCATCTACTCATATATTTATATCTTTAATATAAATTAATGACTCCATTAAAAAATATTTTAATACTAAAAGATATGACTTATTAAACTAATTAATTTTAGTGATTTAAAAAATAGTATTTATAAAAAAATTGACAGGTAATCCTAAAGTTTGGAGATAGGATAAATATCCTTGAAAGTTTACACAAATACTCAAATACTCCTTTGATAGGAGAAGCTTAGAGAAAAAAGTTAGAATAAGGTTTTGAATCAAATGCATATGTTAAAATATTTTTAACTTTTTTAATAATAATTTGAAATGTAATATTAAAAAAATTAATGAAATATTTTTAGTATTTTATTTCTTATATATAACATATTTATTTAAAAAATCTAAAATTATATATTTTTAATTTATTTGAATCGGATTAAACCGCATCAAACGTAAAATTCTTTTAATAGATCAAGTCAAATTGAATTCTATTATACAATGAATTGAGTCGGATTGAAATCCATGCAAAAATTATTATTTTGTATTTGTTATTGTGGCAATTAGTATCAATAAGTAAATATAAATGAAAGAAAAAAATGATGGGTGTTGGAAACTGATCAGGTATAGAAGACGCAATCACATCCCAAAAATTATTAACAGAAGGGTTGAGAGTGAAGGTACTATTTTTTTTTTTTTGTATATTTAAGAGGTGGATACATTTTTGTCTAAAGTAAAATTCATATATACTGCATTAGTTTTTGAAGAGGACTTAAATTAATTAAAATATTTAAACGTTGGGAAAGAGACGTTAAACATGCACTTGGTTATAATTCTATCACTACCAGCACTACAAACTTTTAGCAGTTTCATATCGAAACCAAGATAAAAATTTGATTGACAAAGATGTGCTACGTACAACAAATACATAAGAAAATACATAATCAAGCACTATACGTACGTACCCTAAAATTTATCAAACTTAACAAAAAATAGCATACAAAGACTGTTACGAGGATTGAAAATGGGAAGAAATATAATTTATTTCTATATCATCTAATGAATTACAAGCTTCCATATATAGTGTTATGAAAAGACGAAAAAATAAATAAAATATTTCAAGTGGAAATTAACAATACAAAAGTTAAAGATGCTTAATGATGGTGTATGATAATGATAATGGTCCAAGTGCGTGTTGTCGATGAAGTGCTGTCGGATGATGATGACGATTCATCCAATGTGTATCTTCATTTAACAAAGACAATGAGAGAGAATTGATAAATATACGAGAACGAAAGAGATCAACAAGTCTACCATTATTAATTAATTATAAGCTAGAGCTAGCTAACTAGCATCATCAATCCTGCTGGTTTTTCAGGATTATATGAAAGAAATGGGATGAATAAGTAATGACAGCACGCGATCTTTACTCTGCTCTTGAACACCATGTCCATCTCCATATTGATACATGCATTGAGCCATTCTCGCCAAATTCATTGCAATCCCAACAAAAATGTTAGACAAGCAAGGGTTTCCAGCTGCTCGATCTTTGTTCATCTTCATCCATGTTTCAGCAATCAGAGCTTGTATGTGTTCACGAGCCTCACTTTCAGAAACTCCAGTTTCATGCATGTAACATTGAATTGATTTAGGAACATCTCCTCTCTTTAGCTCAGCCTAAATATATAAGGAATAATCATGAACACAAATATTAAATACTTATAATTATCGAATCTTGAGTTCAGTCAAAAAGGAAAAGCTGTTTTTGTGAAGGTGTGTATACCGATGATGTTCCCATATCATTTGCAAGTCGTAAAATCATTGATGACCAACGAATTATATTTGGATATTCTTCTATGAACTCCATGGCTTCTTTAGTTGCTGGATTTGCAATAAAAGCATAAGCATGCACTAGAATCACTGGTGCTGATATGGAAATCCATGCATTCTCTAGGTATTCTTCAAAGCTCGGTGTGTATCCGCTATTGTACCACTTTGCTTCCAATAAATAGGATTTACAGATATCGGCCCACTGCAATTAGAGATTTAAATCAATTATTAATAACATATAAACAGAAGCATAGATAATTAATGACAGAATATTAGTAATGCTAAATAATTAATTGTTGAGAAATTCAATGAAAAGATAAATATATAAATATATAGAAGAGTACCGCTTTCTTAAGGTAAGCAATGATATCGACTCCTTGTTCCTTAAGAGCATCAAAAGCCATTTCGTTTATGGAATTATGGAGAGCATGAAAACACAACTTCATGTAATATGGAAGTTGCTCGATTGCAGTCGTGTCCCATCTAAAATTACAATATTATGAATTAAAGTTACTTGACTATTAGTTAGGCGATCGATCAAAAATATATTTGAAAGGAAGTCAAAAACTAATGATATTGATGTCATATTAATACGTACAACAATATATAACGAACCTGTCAACCGCATCTGTGAATTTTTCAAGTTCATCCAAAGTACCATAGACGTCGTAAACATCATCGATCGTTGTTATTAGTGCATTGACCTTTGTTGACATCCTTCTACAATATCCAAACTGAGGTTCGAATATCACCCCCACAGTCCAAAAGAAGTTCTCCATTATCCTGTCCCTTGCAAAATTCAACTTCTCCCCAAGACCAGTCTTCCTCCACCACCTTTAGTTATATCGTACGATCAACAACTTTAGTTAAATCAGTTTCAGAATGAAAAGCAGTACTCTAGCTAACATGCATATATATGAGTGTCTATGAGACTCCTACCTTGACACATACTTCAAATCTTCTTGGTGTGTTGCTTGGACATCATTAAAGTCCAGCTTAGCGAACTCGAGCAAGATGGGGTTCATGTCTGGTGCTCTTTCGTAGAAATCAATGAACCACCTTGCCTCCAACCTTAACATTCTCCAATGTAGCGGAAGCTCCATCGCATGGTTCACCAGTGTCGAAAGATGTTCATTGTTATTATGCTTGACGTATTCTTTGAGATATGCAGTTGTGAAATTTATAGCATCATGAAAGATATTTTTTTCTTCTTCTACCAAAAGGTATGCAGCTTCATAAAGAGCTAAAATTCCTTTGCAATCGTTACCGGGACATGACTTAAATTCCCTCTTCTCATCCTTGAAATTGTTGAGCATCTCTATAAATTAAAAAAGATTCAGAATTGACTCTTGTTAATTATTTGGAAGAAAAAGAAAAGGTGTACGAATGAATCCAATTCAAAGGCAAATTGGACAAAAGGTACCAGAAACATCCAACGAGAACGTACATACCTGCCGACATATTATACCCATGTTGTCTAAGGATTCTAAATCCAAGAGCGACTTCATATAAACTTTCTTGTTTTTTCTCATAATCATAGGTTCGACTGTAATTGCTGTAAATTGTACTCATGATTCCATCGATTTCCTCCTCAAAGTGATAAGACACTCCAAGTCTTTGCAAAGTATCAACAAGCTCCAGTTGAGGCAAAGAATCGGCGTCCACCACTTTCTGAAGCATTATCCTCACGTCACGCTTCAGCTTCTCGATTCGTTTGGCATATGAATCTCCCTACAACATCGACCATTCATAAGCATTTGTTAGCTTTACCTCTCATTAATTCCATAAATAATTCAACTAACTATAAAATTAATTAGCAAAAAACATGAATCAACAACTGTAATTAATGTGTGTGTGTGTGTACCACATAATTATTCCTCAGAGATTGAACGTAATCATAGCCCCATATAGGAGGCTGATAATTGGCAGATCGCCTAATAATTGATTCATCAGACATTCTGATTGGAGCCATGCATTTAACTCGAGATTTGGAGAAGCCAATGTCGAATGATCCAACCAAGATGCAACTTCTAGTGTGCAATCTGGTGGAGATGCACGCAGATGCAGAAGGCAGTGAAGCTAACAGCAGGTGAGAAGCCATTAATTTAGAGAGCTAGATTTCTCGCTGAGAACAACAGAATCTAAATTAAAACCCCGTCCTTGTCGAATTTGTTTGCGATACTGGTAGAGCACACTACATCACATGCCAGTATTTATAGACCAATTAAAGAATAGTCATCCTCGCACGTTTATAATACATAGATCTTGTCTGGTCCACCCAATCTACGAATGACTGGTTTGGATAATATTGCAGTCCAATAATTCAAATTATGGGATTTTTTTTTTAAATAATTTCCTTGAAAAAAATAAGATTCGATAGGTCTTTATCTGAAATTTTAGGACCACAAATTAGGAAGCAATTTTTTGTCCTGCATTTCCTCTCTTTCATTAATTTTCTGAAGTCGTAAATCTCTTGATTTCAGATGTCGATCCATTTCAATGTATATGGATCACCTTTACCCTATCTTCTTTTTCGCTCGCCCTTTTGATTCCAATGTCCAATAATTGAAGAAATTGTGTCCCACTATTACCTTCAGTTTTAGGGCACATTACCCTTTAATTTCTAACCATACACACCATTTCACTACATGAATTATTATCATGGAATCTTTCACATGTTCAAAGCTATCCTCTTGCCATTGCCTTGCTTCCATTATTATCTCTACTCTATTATACTTATGTACTATAACAACATGCTTGCCAGCAAGATTATTATTGCAACAACCACAAATGAAATCCAATTCCGATGCTGATGATTTTATTAAATCTTCATGCGGGGTAACGTTGTATCCTGATTTATGTTACGAGACACTCTCAGCTTACGCTAGCACCATTCAAACAAGCCCTAGAGAATTAGCCAACGCCGCTCTCAATGTGAGCCTAAACGAAGCCAAAAATACTTCAGCACTGGTATTGAAGTTATCAAGAGAGCGTGAACTACGGCCAAGAGAAGCCGGGGCAGTGAAAGATTGTGTGGAGAACATGAGAGAGTCGGTAGAGGAGTTACGGCAGTCTCTGCAAGCAATGAAGGATTTAGAAGGCCCGGAATTTGAGTTCCAAATGAGCAATAATAAAGAATAGTCATCCTCGCACGTTTATAATACATAGATCTTGTCTGGTCCACCCGATCTACGAATGATTGGTTTGGATAATATTATATATTATTATCGTATATATTTTTATGTGCAAAGTTTAAACTCCCTTCAAATCTGCATTCTATGTAACAAATTATATATATATAAAACAAGTGAGTATGAAAAAAAATTAATAAAATTAAATTATATAGAGTATAATTCAACATATCTTTTATATAATCTCTTTCGACTAAAATTAAAAATGTAACATTGAAGAATTGAAATAATTAATTAATTAACTACAGAGCTTTGATCTAATTAATTAACTGTTAAAGCAAAAATTTGTCACCAAACATTTCTGGCCGCCCACCTGGATTTTTTTCCTCCCGATATTCGGCAATTAATTAATAATTATTAAGGTACAAACTTAAAAAATCTTGACGTTACTAGTGAAATTACTGCGATGGATTTTCTTTGAAGCAACTAGCAATAGTAATGTGAATTTGAATTCCAAACTTTAAAAAATATAAAGTAAAAAAAGTGAGAATTAAACCCACATTTTTCATATGTTGCAATCAAATCAAATCATTACGTCAGGAATCAAAACTCATATTCATAATCATCCCCCTACCCCCTTTAGTCACACAAGGCAAATAAAATTTTTCGGTATATGGAAGATATACATACAAACAGATCATATAAAAAAAAAACAATATTATTTAGAAAATTTGCATTATAAATGGTCCTGATTTGTCTTGTTGTCTGTCTATAAACTTTTTTTTTATCTACACGTATACATATCATACGTATGTATATGACTTGAGAAGAAATCGAAAACATATAACAAAAGTTTATCACTGAAAAGTGATTGATGATTTTTTTCTTGTAAAGTAAAACGTCGGATGTCAGATAGCATAGAAGGCCTGAATAATATTATTCAAAAGATCTACATATAATTATAATACTGTAACAAATAGAGTGAGGCCATATTTGCGATGGTAGAGCAGTCTCTACACGCCGTTTTTTACGGACCAATTTAAGAATAATATTATTGTACATTAATTAATTATGTAATACATAGATCTGGTCTGGTCCCCCCGAATCTACGAATGACTTTTTAGGATTCTCTAGCAAGATTTGTTTTGTGTTTCTTTTTTCTAACGTGTAGGACAGCTAAGAGTCTAAGCATTTTTAACTAATGTTATTCAAGTAAACAACTTTATGTACGAGTAATTACAACTTGTGTGGGAGTGGGACTTAGGCAATAGTATCAACATGGTTTAATGATTAAACACTTAATTCTAAGATAGCCTTAAATGAGATTGATTGCATTTATTTAAAACGTGATAATATACCCAGGGCATGCCAAATTGGAAAATTAATGCTTATATTATGACATAATTGACAAGGCTCCCACATAAATATGCACAACGCTTATTAATTTGATATATTAGTACATAAATTAACCAAATTAGTGGACCAGGGCGTGGGTACTACTTTACAAAATTTTGCTAGATGTAATATTAATTAATTTTGCAATATTTATTTATCATATAATTTAGATAATGATAAATATTTCAAATACTTTGGATAGGTATAAATCTTTCTCACATCAAATAAATGGCTATGAATATGGGTCAATCCGCTATAGATAAAGATATATATATATATATATATATATATATGTCAATTAGTAATCGTAATGATATAATTTATTGAATTATTATATACATAGCCGATATTTGAATAGCTAGCTCATTCAGTTGTAGATAAAGACGCCAATTGATTGTAATTATTTAATTCAAAAATCAAAATAATATTGAATGACTATATACATAACCCATGTACATAGATGAATGATCAATTCATTTGGTTATTATAGAGAAAGATTTAAATTAATGGTCATTAATTAATTCTAAATAAAATGACATTTAACGATTATATATATATGTGTGTGTGTGTGTGCAAACACTTGACGTATACATATGGCTCATTTAGTTATAGATAAAATTAATTGTCGATTAATGGGAATTGTTTAATTCAAATAAAATGACATAATTGAATGATTATTATATACGTACATATATAGCAGCCGAAGCAAGATAATTAATGGCTTTTTGCTTATAGATAAAGATGTCAATCAATTAATCGTAATTAGTTAATTTGAAATTTGACTTTCTAGCAATGTGTGAGCGTCATGTTGTAACTATTTTTAAGTCTATTAAATAAATTATTTCCTACAATTATTGTGTAAAAAGAAAGAAAGAATAATGTGAGCCGCGTTGGAGTAGCACTTTGCTGACTCTTTTGCTAATAAATAATAGAGACAGACATAATATGGGTATTAATTATTTGTCCCTCTTGATTTTCTTTTTTTTAAACTAATCATCGACCCGCTTCTTAGATTTTTCTAGCTGTCAAACAATATCTTAAGTTGGCATGATAGTTAAACAGTATAATTAATTTAGATTATTCAGCATTTTCAGAACTTTTTTTTTAATTCCAAAGAAAACAACATGAAGACCCTAACGATCATTGATTGCAGCATCATTATTTTTTTCTTGAGGAATATTATATGCAAGGAATTGGATGAATAAGTAATGACAACACACGATCTTTACTGTTGTCTTGAAGACCGAGTCCATATCCATGTTGGTACATGCATTGAGCCATTCTCGCCAAATTCATTGCAATTCCCACAAAAATGTTAGGCAAGTGAGGGTTTTCGGCTCGATCTTTATTTATCTTCATCCATATTTTAGCAATCAGATCTCGTACATGTTCATCAGCTTCACTTTTAGAAACTCCAGTTTCACGCATGTAACATTGAATTGATTTAGGAACATCACCTCTCTTCAACTCATCCTAAATATTTGAGCAAATTAATCATTAACATAATTATGCATTCATAATCACGATCAAATCATGAGTTTGATGAAAATTGTAAAGGTGATTGAGGAAGGTGTTTATACCGATGATGTTCCTAGATCATTTGCAAGTCGTAAAATCATGGATGACCAGCGAATTATATTGGGATATTCTTATAAGAGTTCCAAGGCCTCCTTAGTTCTGGACTTGCAATGAAAGCATAAGCATGCACTAGAATTACTGGTGCTGATATTGAAATCCATGCATTCTCTATGTATTCTTCAAAGGTTGGTGTGTATCTGTTGTTGAACCATTTTGCTTCCAATAAATAAGATTTACATAAATCTGCCCACTGCATAGGTTATTGTAGGCAAAACCAATAAAACATCAAATCAATAATATAACATACATATAACAAAAGCTAGCATAAAATATTTTCTGAAAATGGTATTAGTGAAATCAATCAACAAAAAACTTTGTAAAATAACATAAATCTTAATAGGCTTTCTTTGGTGGAATGTTGATAATGGGCTGAGATTGAGATATATGGATGTGGTTTTCAAGGATCAAGATAAAATTCTGAAAATAGGTCAAGAAATTAATTGATTGAACAGTACTTCAAGTATAAAATATTAAGTTTTTAATCATTAAACCATGTTGATACTATTGCCTAAGTTCTCCACTTAAATACCATTATGTAGGTGTTTACCTTCATACCTAAACTATTATTTTTGGCCCTCGCATTTTAGCTTAAATTATTATCTAGACCCTTTACATCAAATATTACAAGTCTTTACCCAAAAACTCAATTTATTATATTAGGAAGAATAAAACCAGTGAAGATAAGTATTTAATAAATAGCAAGAGAAAAAAAAAATGTATAGAAGAGTACCGCTTTCTTAAGGTAAGCAATGATGTCAACTCCATGTTCTTTAAGAGTATCGAAAGCCATCTCGTTTGTGGAATTATGCAGAACATGAAAACACAACTTCGTATAATAGGGAAGTTGCAGGATTGCAGCGGCATCCCATCTAAAATTACAATTTTGTGAATAATAATTATTGTTTTCAAGCTAAACAATAACTAAAGAAACTACAAATTAATACCGCATATAAATTAATCACCAACCTATCAACGGCATCTATGAATAGCTCAAGTTCATCCAAAGTGCCATAGACATCATAAATACCATCAATTGTTGTTATCAATGCATTGACCTTTGTGGACATCCTTCCACAATATCCGAACTGAGGTTCAAATATCACCCCTGCAGTCCAGAAGAAATTCTCCATTATCCTATCCCTTGCAAAATTCAACTTCTTCCCAAGATTAGTTTTCCTCCACCACCTTTATATAAATGACCAACAACTTTAGTTAAACTCAATTTTACTGAACTTAATTTGAATCGCACAGATTAACATGCCTAGCTAATATTATACAACCTTATATAGATCTTACCTTGACACATACTTCAGGACTTCTTGATGTGTTGCTTGGACATCATTAAAGTCCAGTTTTGCAAACTCCAACAAGATAGGGTTCATGTCCGGTGCTCTTTCGTATAGATCAATAAACCACCTTGCCTCCAGTCTTAGCATCCTTCAGTGTAGTGGAAGCTCCAAAGCATGGTTCACTAGTGTCGAAAGATGTCGATCCTCATTATGCTTGACATATTTTTTGAGATATTTGGTTGTGAAATTTACAACATCATAAAAGATATCGCTTTCTTCTTCTACCAAAACATATGCAGCTTCATACAAAGCTAAAATTCCTTTGCCATCATCTCCAAGAGATGAGTTAAAGTTTCCCTTCTCATCCCTGAAATTGTTGATGAAGATTTCTGCAAAAATATGATATTTGAATCTTGTTATTGATTAGGACAAAAATAGGTATATGAAGGAATCTAATATACAAACATAGAACAAAAGTTGCTTCGAAAAAAATCTTAATTGATCTAAAGTGATACCCCGCCAAGTTTTTATTTATTTCGATGCAACAATTAACCGAGTATATAGCACACTACCTGACGATATGTCATACCCATATTGTCTAAGGAGTCTAAATCCAAGAGCTACTTCATACAAGTGCTCACTACCGTATCTGCGATTGTAATTGTTGTAAATGCTATTGGTGATTCCTTTGATTTCCTCCTCAAAGTGGTAAGACACTCAAGTCTTTGCAAAGTATCAACAAGCTCCAGTTGATGTAAAAGATCCACATCCACCACTTTCTTAAGCATTATCCTCGCGTCTCCCTTCAGCTTCTCGATTCGTTTGCCATATGATTCTCCCTACAAGACCATTAATAATCATTTTGTTATTAGCTTTAGCTCTCATTATTTAAATAATATAAATCAACAATAATATTATACCACATATTGATTTCTCAGAGATTGAACGTAATCATATCCCCATATAGGAGGCTGGTAATTGGCAGATCGCCTAACAACTGATTCATCACACATGTTATGTGTGTATATAAAATTGATTACAGCATACTATTATTTTGATGATGTGTTGCTCTTACCATATAGATATATCAATGAATGAAATTTGACAAATTAAGAAGAATTTATAATCTTCTTTTGGTGATCAATTCATTAATAGAGGAAGGATTTTTTGATATATATATATATATATATAACTTATATCAAATACAAGTCATTAGATTTAGACACATTCAAAAACTGAGATTGCACCTGACTTTGTATTTAATATATAACTAATGCATTCATAATTAATGCACTGTTAAATATAATTATAATTGTTGGATGTTTTCTAAATCTAACGATTTATTTTTTTATATAAGATTTTGTATAAAAAAAATATTGATTATGTCCTATTATTTATATATATATATATATATATATATATATATTAAAATAACAAGGGATATTGATCTGTAAATGAAGGTTTTACGAACTTTAAGATAATAAAAGCTTTTACAATGTGTTTTGCTGTGGATAGCAAGGCAGCCCCCTCCTGCAAAAGGCTACAGCTAGTCATGTTTTTTCCCGAGAGCTATAGTAAGCACTATGTGTGTGCAGCTAGCATGTCATTTTCTCAGCATTGTATTAAAAATTTTCGTTGAATTTTGTGACTGAATTGTTTTATTAGACGTTTTGGTGGTAGCATTGCATTGGACTCGAGAAGTGGGGAAGCCATGGCTGAATGATCAACCTAGCTAAGATGCAAATTCTAGTTTGTAATCTGGTGTTAGAGCATGGAGATGCAGTAGGCAGTGAAGCGAGGTTAAGAGCCATTAATTTAGAGAGTTTACTCTAAGCAACAAGTGAAAAACTGAAATTAAATAATTTATATAACTAATAATCGTATGTACATTAATTAATGTTTCAGCTCTACCCATGATCATGCATATATCTCTGCAGAACGAATAAATAATGCCTGTATTATTTATTGTATTGGGAAAACGACAAGTACCCCCCTCTTAGATGAGGGGTTACATGATTTCCCCCCATATAGAAAAAAATAAACACAAACCCCCTTATTATTAGTTAAGTAACGGTGAAAAATATTTTTTTAGTCCCTAAAGTTTAACTAAACATCTTTATAAGTCTTTTAATTTTAAAAATATTCTTAAAAATCCTAATTTCATATAAAAATATCTATTATACTCTTATACATAATATTTAGTAAAAAATTAATAAATTATTAAAATTTTATAAAATACATTATATTTATTTAAATTATGTTTATGTAAAAAAAATTAAAATTTTATAAAAATCCTAATTTCATATAAATTATATTTATGTAAAATATATTTATAAATAAATAAAAATATTAGTCATTATATAATATCTTAACAAAATACTTTTATTGTAATTTATTATAAAAAATTAAATAATAACAAAATATATATTTGTAATTATTAAAAATTAAATACAACTAAAATATAAAGTATTAATTTATTAATAAAATCTAGATTTATAAATCTATTTATTTTACAGCATAATAAATATTTATAATTATATTGTAATTTATATAAAAAATATAATTAAAATAATAATAAATAAAAGTTATAATATGTTAATAATTATTATATAAAATATGTGTTATAAGATAATTATTTTATTTATTAATTAATATATTTTACATAAATATAATACATTTTATAACATTTTAAAAATTTATTAATTTTTTATTAAATATTATGTATAAGAATATAATAGGTATTTTTATATGAAATTAGGATTTTTAAGAATATTATTAAAATTATGAGGACTTAAAAGATATTTAATTAAACTTTAGGGACTAAAAAGAATTTTATCACCGTTACTTAACTGACAGCCAGGAAATTTGTGTTTATTTTTATCTATTAGGGGGGAAATCATGTAATCCATCATCTAAGAGGGGTACTTGTCGTTTTCCCTATTGTATTTGAATATGAACAAAATTATTACTGTGATGACCAGCCGGCTCACGTCGATGAAAAGCAACCTTTGAAATAATTAATTACATGCCTTTTCAAAAGCAAATAATAATAATTAGATGCCCTCAGCCAATTGGTTGAGTGCCAAAAGGACGCTCCCTCTGCCATATTGAGGGATCGTATGACTCCTTGTCCAATAGATGTTTGACAAAAATGTCTATTATTAAAAAAATAATTATATAATTATTAATTTAATGCAAATTATTCCATCCAAAATAAAAACTTTAATAAAAATAAAATCGTATTACTTTAAGTTAATTTATATATTAGAAGAAGCATTGCAGAAATGACAATGGAGCGAGCACATGCATAATGATAATGGATCATTATATATGTACACACACTTACTTGTATGACTGCTCTTTTAGTTATAAACAAAGATGTCATTAATCGTAAATATTAAATTTTTCTGAAACGACCGAGAAGTTTACTAAAATTAAGGATTCAAAAAAAAAATTAAACAATAGGAGCTAGCTAGCCTCATCACAGTAGCAGTTTTCTGAATATGTATATATATACGAGCAGAAATATTTATTCAATCTGCAAAGGGAACACTGGTGTGAAAACAATAAAATAACTAATTACAGTATATGGGCATTATACGTAATAAACCTCCCTCGTACTGTATAATATTATATTTAGATATAGATAACATGACATTAATTTCAACTGATCTGGCTTGTTTGGTTGATTCCTTAATTAATTTTTGCTAATGATTGTCTACTAATTTAGAGAATTTTTAGCCTATATATATGATAAAGTACAGTTTCTCGATCGCCTCCGCTTGCTCTCTTGTCTGAGCAATTTAAGCTCAGAATATTATTCCTTTATTTTCTCTTGCTCCATTTCCTTCTTCCCCGGCCGAACCGTAACGTTTAAAGTTAAAGATACAACTTTTCATAGTTTAATTTTAGACTAATATTATTACTCAGTTAATTTTAAACCAATAAATTTTATCATGATCTGTGGGAAAGGGTTTTAGCATACAAAATGCATTTTTTAAAAATGATTGCCCTTCTTTTTTTCCTTTTTTGGAAGTAAAAAACACTGTTGTTTGGATTAAATATATGGTGTTGATGAGATAAGTTTAGGAGTTAAGAGATGGAACAAGGAAACTGCTCAGGACCATTAAGTTAATCATTTATTAGCATTTGAAACGTAGACGATGAACATGATATGTGAAAGACTTTTGAAGATATCTGTAGATGCCGGCAGTTGCGCAGAAATAAAAATACAACAGCGTCAGAAAAGAAACATCAATGCCGCTTCTTCCCTGTTGCTACTTCCCAAGCCTGTAAAACGTGGTTCACGATTCCCTCCACACCAAGTCCGTGCTTAACCTGCATAATCAGAATTTACATGAATCACTAGCATGGAAAACTTTGGCATTTAGATAGAAAGGGCCATGATATACAAGGCTGATGTATTCTCATAAGACATTCTAAGCCTCCCAATATATTTCATCCCCAAAAATTTAATTGTTCTCTAATTTTGAATGTGAAGGGGATTTGTGGGCAATTTGGAATAGGTCTCTGTTCTTAAATAACGTCAGCATATCTAGTAAAAATTAGCATAATTATTTGTAGTTGACTCCATTTCATTGCAAGTGAAATCATATAAATAGCATAAAGTAGGCGGGAGGTACAGTTCAAAATTCATCTACCAGAGTATTTGCCCCACCATGTAACTAAGTCTTGTCTACTTCATGTTGCCTACCCTTTTTTTCTATTATTTATTAATGCTAAGTCTATGGCTAAGCTGATTAGTATGGTATACCGCCATCACTCTTCCTTGAAGAATTAGTTGTCTAATTCACTTGTCAAAATACAAAAATGAGCAGCACACTTCATCAATCTTTTCTGAGAAAAAACTTAGGACAAGAAAAAATTCTGTATTTAAGAAAACAGATCGTTTTAAATCCTAATAACAATTGCATGATTGTGGAACTTCCCCAAGTCAAAAATTGTGCTTGAAGTAAACAAAAGCCACCAATGACCCAACAAACCTGGGCAAAGACAAAAGGCCCTCCATCACGCATCCGAAGTGCATCACGCTCCATTACTGCTAAGTCAGCTCCAACTGCTGGTGCAAGGTCGGTCTTGTTTATCACCTACAACCAAATGCAAGAACTTATTCATTGACAAACTACTGATGCCAGAGCAGCATTGGCAACTGCTATTGATTTATGAAACTTCATACCAGAAGATCAGCTTGGGTGATGCCAGGGCCACCTTTCCGGGGAATTTTATCACCACCAGATACATCTATTATATAAATGATGTAGTCCGCAAGTTCCCTACTGAAGTTAGCGGCTAAATTATCTGCACCCACAAAATTAATTGCTGTTGAGATGAAATTCATATGACAGCTTACAAACAACTTTAGACTAGCAACAAAATTACATCAGAGTTACAAACCCTGCCACCTATTTTCCAAATTATTACAAATAAGGGGACCTGCACTTCCCTTTGCTTGATATGTACCCACTGAATTCATTATTAGAGCAAACTTGAATGAAAAAGTTATCACTTCTGATACGAGCAACACTAGCAATTGCTAATTTAAAACAAAACAATCCATCAATCAGTTTGCATCTCAATTGAAAGTTCAGCCAGACCACTCCAGGAAAATATTCCCAATAAATTACCTCCCCCAGATTCACAGAGGAGTAAGTCTGCTTTAAACAAGTTAGAAAGTTCCTCCAGAGGGCCAAGATTGATGCTGATGTCTTCTCGAATTGCAGCATGTGGACAGCCTCCTGTTTCGACAGCACGTATTCTTTCCGGAGGCAGAGCACCATGCTTCATAAGGAACTCACCGTCCTCTTTTGTGAATATATCATTTGTCACCTAAGTAATGATATGATTCTTAATCTATCATTCAACTTAAACAATCACTGGAATGATAAAAAAAATATTTAGAAAATGTAATTAACACAATTGTTAAATCATTTTTCAATTAATTTTTAGGAAATAGTAGCTGAACTCTCAAAGAAATGAATGTTCTTAAACAGTTCAAATGATATTCAAATTGAGGTACAGAACAGTGAAGTAATCTACCAGTTCATATCATCCTAGGTACAAGGGAAAAGAAGCTGATTCAACAAAGGTAGAGCTTTCTAAGGTTAGGTCCAAAAGAAATACACAGGGATACTTTAGCAGCTAAGAACAGAGCATGTATACTTAAATTATGTGCAATTCCACTACAAGAAAGTTTAAATGATATGAAAAATAAATTTACTAAATTAAAAAATTAAGTAGAATATCAAGGTTCCTGATGCTTCTCTACTGAACAACCTTTTTTTTTCCCAATAATACTGCTACATAATCCATTATTTGAAAAATTAAAAAGAACTGAAAGAAAAAGGCTAAAATTTCTGTAAAATCTGCTATATCATCTATCAATCTGTGACATATGCAGTATCTAGAAAAGAAATTCTTCAAACAGATTAAACTTGGCTTGATTATTGGGGTTAGAAGTAGCAGCTTATTGAATTATGGACGGGAAGCTTGATAAGATTTCAAATATTTGCACTTCCGTGTGAGAAGCAATGACTTAAAATCAGAATATGAAAACCACCTAGAGATGGTTATGTGAAAAACTTATTATCGAAAGGAATATCAAGAACTCATTGGAGATTATACTTACGGCAGCAAGACTGTACTTGTCCCTCAAGAATTGACATAAAGCCAGCATTAGAGCTGTTTTCCTGTATGGCATAAACCAACAAACACCTATATACTTGTTATAAATTGAGACCAGCAACAAGAATCATAAATTCGCAAGAAAGACAGCTAAACAATATAAAAAAAAAAATGATATTTTTATATGTCGAAGGAGGGAAAAAAACATATATCTCCAGTTTCCTTTCAATTTCCAATAATTTCAAAGGAAAGCATAATGAACTGGGGCCTAGCTCAACAATGAATCTTCACCACAATGACTCAAATAAAAGAACATTCTACGAATATAATGATTTTGCTAACATATACATCTTGGGATTTGATACTCAGAACTTATACATTAGCAACATAACTAATTTTGTTGACATATGCTGAAAAAGAAAATAACAACTGCATAATATAATGATTTTAAGAGGAATTGAAACCATTTTCTACTAAAGTTTCAACTTTTACGATAGAAAATTAAATTGAAAGAGAGGAGAAAATACCCAGTACCAACAGGGCCACCAATACCAACAGTAAAAGCTCTCTCATTAAAATCTCTGCCAATAAGAGGTGGAGCTCTTCTGCTGAAATAGCCTGGAGAGTAAATAGGGTTCGTGCGAGTGTGGCGCCAGTCCATCATGGCTATGATACACCCTCCCATCTGGGCCTACCCATGATGTTGCTGTTAAATCACCATGAGTTTTGCTGTTGAATACAAACTATTAGTAACATCTTCCATAACAGAGAAGATATAAATGGAAAGAGATGGTTGAAAGAAATATTAAAATTTGAGGAAGATTACTCATGGGTATGATGATGATCATGATCGTGGCCGTGATCGTGATCGTGATCGTGATGATGGTGGTGATCAAGGATATGATTATCATGTGAAGCCATTGAGAGTGAAGTTGCAGCTGATTTACTTGGTGAAGTGAGGTGTCAATGGTAACGATAACGAGCGGCAGATAGTTTTGCCTTGGCTTCTGTCGACAACGGTAGAGTAAGTTACGAAAATACCCCTACCCAAGATAATGGTACAGAATTACAGATATTAGCTGGGGAATCTATTCGTCATCGTACATACAAATTTTCGGAAAATAACCAATAATGCCCCTATTTGATAAGTAAAATTTAAAAATACCACTGCCACTAATTTTTAATCAAAATTATCTCTTTATTTTCTAAATTGACGAAATAACCCTCATACCTTTTTTTTTTTTACTTAACTAAAAAGTGTATTTTGAACCTAACTCGAAAGTGTATTTTGAATTTAACTCGAAAGTGTATTTTGAACTTAACTCGAAATTATAGGTTTTACTTTAACTAGAAAGTGCATTACTCGAAATTATAAGTATTACCTTTAACTCGAAAGTATATTTAAAACGTGACTAGATAGTGTACTTTCGAGTGACCTTACAAATACACTTTTGAGTCACCTTATAAATACACTTTCGAGTATAACTTAACTCGAAAGTACTAAAGGTTGGTCGCAGAACAACGTTTTCAAATAAAATTCGTTAAGGGGCATGAGAATAATTTTATCCGAAAGAGTAAAAAAATGGCATTTTTGATTGAAAATTTATTGATGAGGTATTTTTGAATTTTTATTATAAAATAAGGGCATTTTTTATATTTTCCTAAATTTTCTCACATTCCTCACCAGTAGATTTGACAAAAACCCATATGCGGGTTGGATTTTCAACAATTTGACTCGAATTCAAATTTAATAAAATTTAATAAAATCGGGTTAACATCTGAACTTTAAAATTTTAGATAAATAAAAAAAATTTATTATATTTTTTTTTATAGGATGAATTTTAATCTGATTCAGTCTATTTCAACTTTAATTTATTTAAAATATAGAAAAAATTCGAAATTAACCCAACCTAAACTCAGGCCGGTCTAAATTATAATAAAAAAATTGAATTCATCCGAACTGAGTCAAGCTCGAGTTTTTTTGCTATCCCTACTCATCTTTCACCAGATGTTTACCAAAATCAAATGTTAGAAGAAAGTATAACGTAATTTATAGATATCTTCTCTATAATTGTATTAGATTTAATAATATATTTTATAAAAATATTAAATTTATTAACTTAAATATATATTTAAAATACTTAATAAAAAAATTTTAAAATATTTTTGTTTGTGAATTTTATATTACTATGTTAAAATAAATAATTATTAATTATAAATTGATTACTTTGTTTGACAATTAATTATTTTTATTTTATTAAAATTCATTATTCTAAATCTAATTATTAAAATTTATTTAAATTTTTAATTATTAATTATATCAACAAAATTTTTTATTTAAAAAAATAAATTTTAAAATTAATTAAATTAAAAAAAAAACTTAAGAGTCTTATGATTTATGACTAGGGATCGCAAAATTTTTTAAACATATAGGTCCTTGCTCCGCTCCACCCTGTTTAGGATTTAAAAATTCAACTAATTTGAAAATTAGGACGGGTTCAAAATTGTATTTTCTACTCTGCCCTCGTCTCTTTAGCCAAAAAAAAAACTCAATATAGTAGTAAGGTCTTATAATTCGAGTTGAATATTGTAGCTTACTGTACTTTAGATACTGTAGATTAGTCAAATGGGGTCACTGAGATCGGGTTGGGCGGGTTAGAAATGAGAATAGGTTAGTTCCGGTCTCGTTTTATTGAAATGAGGGAAAAGCCATCTCCAACCCCGAACCCGCCCATTGCCAATTTATGAAATACTTAATTGATTAAATTAAAAAATTATAAACTTATTTAAAAGTCTTGATTAATTAAAATAGGAAACACAAAATTTTTATAATTATTTATTAAATAAGATAGATGTACGTATAAGTAATCGTGAAAGATTTTGAACTTTTTTCACTCACGGAAATGGGACAGGTCAAAGAAAGAGACTCGTCTCGTTCTCGGCTTGCTTTCAAAATGAATATGAACTCTCATCTCATCCTTAACTCAATTCCCAAAAAAAATTTAAAATCCTCCCCCATTCCTGACCTAAACGATCAAACTCTCGTCCCCACAAAAAAATTTGTCATCTCGATTAGTATATTATATATAATAATACTAAATTGTTATAATTAAAATAACTATATCTTATTTTATTATTTTACTAAATTTTGAAAATAAAAAAAATAATAACTTATCAATTCAACTAATGGATGCCAAAATCTAAGAATATTTGTCATTTAACAAATTAATTTAGGAAGTATTTGTCTATGTAACTTTTGGAATTATATATCCTTTATCCAAATTTTAAGAAATATATGTCAATTTTCCTTAAAAACATTTTAGTTTATAAATTAACGCTTGAATTTAAGATGTCGATTTTTATTGTTTGAAAGCAACAATTTATTATAACATGATTAAGACGGTGAATTATTTTTTTAATTCCTCTTTATGTCATTTTAAACAATGCATATTCTGTTAGATTTCTTTAATGCTTCAAATCGGTCTATTAGATTTCTTTAATTTTCTAGGTTAACCATGTTGTTTTATTTATAATATTTGAAATGTCTCCTTACGGGATCCATATTCTGTTGTCTGGGTCTACTCTGCCTATCCAATGGGACTCATATGTTTAAATTATTTTAGTAATTACCTTAAAAAATACAATTAGTTAAATCAACAAATAAATGTAACGGGTATTTTTTTTAAACTACAAGGGTGTTGGTTAACGGCAATTCTCCCACCAGCATTAATCACCCAAGGCAAGTAAAATTTTTGGCTACATGGAAGATATAAATAGAAACAGATCTTTAAAAAAATCGTGATTTAGTAAATTTACATTATAAATGGTCCTCATTTGTCTTGTTGTCTCAGCTGTTTATAAACCTATTTTTTTTTTAAATCTACACATATATGCAAATGACTTGAGAAGAAATCGAAAACATATAATAAAAGTGGCCTGTCAATGGAAATGGTGGACGATATTTTTCTTTTAAAGCCTGAATAATATTATTCAAAATAGAAGTAAAAATAAAATTATCTAGCTAATTAGCTAATTAGTATTGGATCAATACACAGAATTAGCGAACAGACTTGTCGTCTTGGCTTGCGTGTCCATCTCTAGGTTGGTACATGTTATGGAGGATAATTCTGTAAAAGTTCTACCTGACCATAATCTCTTAAAAGAGGTAAAAAAGAAGTGTTATTAGCTGAACATCTTAGTGGGTGATAACACTATCAAATCCTGGATGAGTGGTTGCATACATTAATTATTTACAACACTATCCAGTTTCAGTTAAAACTCTGAAATTTTACTCATACATTACAACATCTAACAAACAGAATAATGGGAAACTTCATCTTGCAAGAGCCAACTTACAGAAACCACAGGCCATAATAATACCTTATTAATTTCTAGATTATTATATCAAACAGAAAGAATACGAAAAAGAAGAAGAAGCATATACCGACATTTCTTCAATCATTGTCACATAACTCAAATAAGTAGTAGTTTTACAAACTTTAATAATGTATTTTCATACTATCTTTATTATTATAACTGCTAAACAATAAACCAATTTCTCATTGCCCAGAAATACATACATAACCAATTTCCAATAAAACATTGCTAGATACATACATATGTGACCTAAATTCCATTTACCGCAAGAAAATGACCGAATGTTCAAGAAACTATTCATGGTCCACTTTTTGATGCATATCCGTCGTCGTAATGTAAGGAAAGGCCTCAAAAACTGGACCATGAAATTAAAACATGATCAGTAGCTGGCACATCAACAATCAATAATTACATACATACACACATATATATATATGATTCAGCAACAGAAAGAAATGAAAAATCATATATATAAGAATCCAACATTAGCAAGCAAGCAGGCTAGCTAATCAAACAAATTCATCAGTGCATTTCGTTTTCCACAGGGTTCTACTGGCAACAACACTTTTCCATTGTTCCTTTCTGTACTCACTCGAGTAGAAGCAGTGACTGGTAATTCGACATTATTGCCCAAAACCACTCCTTGCTTTTTCAGATACTCCCATTTGTCTTGAAATAGATAAATGAAAGCGATGCAAAAGATCTCACCCGTGAAGAGTATTGTCCACAGTGTAGTGCTTCTCGATGTTTTATTGTGATAAGCTCTTAAGCCTGTGTAAATGTTGATGATCCCCACGAGAGAAATTGCTGTTCCAAGCAGCCAGTGCACAAAGTACCATGTAGTTCTTCTTTTACCTCCCCTGCAGGAAATAGAAAATATTGTAGAAAATTGATGCAATCCGATTACTTTGACTTGGTATTAGGCAACAACAAATCCTGCTGTGTCCAATGGGATTACCTTGGAGGCTTGAAAAATCCAATCGAGGCTTGCATCCACATTGCAGCATAAAGTGCTAGACCTAATCGTTGATGGTTGTTATTAAATGAATTCTCGAAATTCTTGATGGACATTACAGCTCCAATTGTTGCAAGAATCACTGAAAGCAACTGTTGTGGGAAACGGAAATGAGAAAACAATTGGATTGTAATTAACCAAGACAAATTTGAAGATTTTTCATTAATTACTTCTTCTAAGTTTACATTTAGCAACAGACAAACTGGACAAGGGAATTATAAACCATGATTATGTAAGTAACATCTAGAATAAAATTAATTAATACATAATCATTCTCTTTTTATTACGATTCACACAAGGATATATTTACCATAAATAATGTTCGTTAATTAATTATATTTACTTAACTATGTCAAATAATAATTCTAAATTGTTTTCAAAAAAGAGTAAAATTACAAAGTTGTGGACGCATGATTAAAGTTAAAGTGGCTACAATGATGATGAATTAGAACAATATCATGATTAATTATGAGACCACCTGGGGATTCTAAAAGGACTGTGGTGGTAAATAATTCAACTAAATTTCCTAACAACATTTTCTTCTTTTTCTTCTTTCTTTTGAATTATGAAAACAGATCAAGCTAGTTTGCAGAAGAAAAAATGAAGAAGAGCTAGCATATATACCTGCAAAAAAACATGGAGATAGAAGAAAACTCTAGTCTCTCTCCCACTAATAGCCTCTCTAACACTGGACATTCTTATAGTCAGTATCCCAACAGGCATTAATAATCCCATGGAAGCCCATAAGAGAAGGCCATGAACAGCAATATTAGATGTCAACTGAGGACTCAACTGCAAGAAAAACGAAATACAAAAAATTTAAGTTTAATGATGTAAATGTCATTTTTCAGTACAGGCATTAAAATGACTGGAAGAAGGAGAAAGATGCAGAAATTTAAAAAAATAAAAAATTAATTAATTCCTTCAAGAAAATAGGTTACCTTGTGTAAATTTTCTTTGATGTTCTTGTGATCATTGCTGGATTTGCTGAACACTTCATCGGAAAGGCCTCCAACAAATGGTAGAAGAATAACACAGCAAGCAGAGATAGAATAAGATCCTACCAATCGAAATTTTTTTTGCATTCTTCAATCTCCAAGCAGATCACAGAAACAACAAAATTACCAACAGTGAGATATATCTGAATTCTCTCTATCGCTCACAGCTTTTCATCATTCTTTATGGAGCAAGATTTTTAAAATATAATAAACTTTATTGGATGGCAATAAGAACATTTGAGATTATATAAGTTCATAAAATATTAAAAATGCATAAGCTTTTTGTATAAAGAAGCTAATGTGCTATGATTACCGAATACAAAAAGCTACAAGCTGCGTTGGATTTTTTTTTTTTAATTTCTTCTTTCTTTTCCTTTTTGCTACGACTCAATCCTGTGTGGGTTTCAAATTTGTAAGTATGTATGGGCATTTCATGGTGGATTGTTGTCTTTCTGGAAAGAGACTGGAAAAGAAGTGAAGAAAGTGGGAAGTTATGAATAGTCAATCCAGATTTTCAACGATGTGGGGTTGACATTGCCATGATTTTTGGTTTCATAAAAGGGAATGTGGGATAGCAAAGCAGAATTAGAGTCAAAGTTTCAATGGATTAATGGCAAGATTCGTCAGCCTTGCATATCCAATTCCAAATAAATTATAGAGAATTCGTAATATATATGTAAATTGCTACAAGTTGGTTAGGCTTGCTTTTTGTTAAAGTGGGTTGACGTGAAATGAAGACATGTCCAATGAAAAGGCCTGATTGATGAATGATATTAAACACGAGAAGGACATTTACATGTATATGTGACCATTGAAAAGATATGAGTTTCACCAATTAAAGCTTAAGCCCAAATATTAGAGAAGGTAGATTAGAGAAAAGTACATGTAAGATAAGACATATTATTTCATCTATGTACTCATCTAAAAAATTCTTATCACATATATATTTATTTTGAAATTAATTAATCAAATGATCAAATAGATTGAACTTACCTAAATTTTATGTGAATAAAGGTAATCAGCCATGTGCGTTAGCTTGGATTTTAGTTAAAACCGAAGAGAGTCTACACTAGGTAGGAAGGATTGTGGGTTTGTGGGATTGCTTTTCTATAAGTCAAGACCTAATTACAAGACCAACACGATTATGACGATGTGGAGAAAAGTTTTCATGGAAATAAATATATGTAACTGTAAATTGTTAGCTTCAAAGTGTAAATTTCAGGCACATATGATGAATATGATCTTGTCATTGAGTTAGTTCAGTAAAATAATATTAATGAAACTATGGATAAAACAAGCCGCAGGATGATCATTTCTTCAATCCTCTATATATATATATATGATAAAAATTTGCAACCAAATCAACACTAATTAAGTCTAGCAATTTCTGGAGCTATACATATGTGTTGGCACGCAAGTTCACATCAATAAGAGTAGCAAGATTTCATCATGAATCTTGGTGGTAACCGACATGTGGGCTTGATACAACATTGCAGATGCTCGATCGAAATAATAATAATAGCAGTAGTAATAATAAAGTCCCGTATGCAATCAAACACAATTGCTCTCGATTTCTTCATATTCATGATAGTGACAGTGACACTGAGCTTGAGGGAGAGAAAGGCCAGATCTCCATATCCCCTCTTGTTTCTTTCTTTCTCAATTATATATATGATCGTTTACTTTTACCCCATTATTGCAAATTAATGCATGCATAGTTTAAAGTTTTTGGATATGTTACATAATATTAAAGTTACTTTCAATTAATAAATATATTAACTATTAAAAAAGATGGATAAACAGAATCAATTTTTAATCAACACGATAACGATAAATATAATTTGAATGTCTATTCTAACATAATATTTTTGGAAAAAGGTCTCCTTCAGTTAAGAAAATTTGAACCCCTCCCTTTAATCAACCTCGTTGTAAAAGTCAAATAAATTAACGAATAACTAACGAATTATAAATATATTTTATCTATTATTTAACTGAAGAAATCACAAATAACTATATGGTTAAAAACTATAATATATCAATCAGTCGACCATATATATATATATATGGGGAATGGAAGCACGACCCTTTGAAGTATAGGATTAAGGTCAATTATGAATTATAGATTAATGGTAAAAGGTGTTCAAAAGAACAGAAAAGGGAATATCAGTTTCTATAATCCGGTAGGCAGACAAAATAAAAGGAGGATTACATTAATTACAAAAATTGCAAAGTCATGGTAATGATTGCAATTGCATTATATTGAGTAAAATTTTGAAGGGACCAAACCGAAAAGAGATGATAATCACATGGTTAGGTGGGGAGTAAACATCAGTGTAATTGAATTTAGTAAACTAACAATTGTGGGTGTCAAAGAAAAACAAAGCATTTCGACGAAAGTAACTTAAAAAAGGGATCGGTCGGTTGCTCGAATTAATTTGTAAACAGGGAGTGGAATCCTACGACATTCAAAACCAGCTAGCTGCTACAAACAAACAAGTTTTCATTCCTGTGTACTGCTGAAAACAGCTATATAATAGTTCCAAAAGAGAGTTTGAAAACAAAAACGAATAATTCTAGGAGCAAGCATCACGCATATAGAACATAGTATAAGTATAATTAATTCTTTGAAATAACCTTAATTCTTTAAAGAGAGTTTTTAAGTCAAATTTTTATGGATAGAAGTTATAAGTTGTTAACAAAAAAGATGTTGGTTGATTGTCTCTTAATTTAGTTCTTGGTAAATTATATAACTACGAAACTAAATAATTTTGTAAAACATTTTCTTTAGTCTTTTGACTAGTATATTATATCATTCATACCAAACAAACAAGCTAGCTACAGGCGACTGATCATGAGATGAGACGAGCATACTCTTTCACCGGTCCCTCGTTCACAGAGATTAGTTGCGAAGGTTCTTAAGATGAAAATCAAAGGAGAGGGGGAGAGGGATGCTCCTCGATTTTGACACTTAATGGAAATTCACCTTAAATTATTACCGATTCTTCAATTTTACTAATTACTACCAACTATTACCCAACACTAATATCACGCAATAAACCCATTGCATTGTCTTCGTAAACGTTGAAACGTAAGACCTAGATTTCACGAACGCTCAACAAAGACCAAGACCCGAGAGTCGCATTCCACAACACCAACACCACAGCTTATCTACAGCTACTGTAATCTTACAGAATTAGAACAGAATAGAATAGAAAAGAAACAAGGTGATCCATAGTTGTTTTCAGTAGCTAAACATTTGACAATAACTTCAGCTTCCAATTGCTTTCCGCGGCATGAAAATTGAAATTTTAGACTTGCTTCATAACACTTGGCTCAATTAAAATAAAATAACATTTAACTTTTAGATATGATAACTGATAACATACCATGGCAACATTAAAGGTAAGCAAAACACAGAATTTTCAAATCCCAAAGAGGTTCTTGTAACCTAATAATAATATTCTCAACAAAAACAGGTATGCAGAAGCCAAAAACAACTGACACAAAGGTTACTACCAAAAATATCCTCAGAAATAGATCCCACTCTTAACTCTCTTTTAACCATCGAATTATCTGAAATGGAGAGTTTACATAAACAAGTTGGGCCTTGATGCCTTGTATGTAGTTTTCAGCTTCCTACTTGGTGGTCTGACCTTCCTGAACACCAAGGGGAACTTGATCTTGGAGTTGTGGAATTGCTTGGTGCTTTCCCTCTTGCATAGTTTGGCTGGGATGGTGGCAGTCTTGATAATTTGAATGCAAGGGGACCTGACCCTGTGGCGAGAGGCCATTTCAGTGTACATATGTTCCACGGCACCATTCAGAGTAGTGTCACGGTATTCCTTGTACATGTTATGGTAACCGGTCCTGCTCTGGTAACGCAACCAAATCCCATAGTTCTTGATCTTGGTTGGGTTTTTCTCAAAAATCTGCAAGTGACTTCAATCAGTTAAATTCGTTGATATGGATATGTTTCTATATTTCCGAGGGATTATATGCTTCAAAACAACTTATAGTACAAGAACAAAGCAAGTCACGCTGGTGAAATCATTATACATCCTGTTAGTATGATATGCCTTATCATATGGAAGTTACACATACACATGAAAGCATCTCAAAATAAACCACTAGCTGAAATTTCAGCATAAAAAGATGAAACCCAATACTGCATACTAACAGCACAATCTTAATAAACTTGAAACACAAAATCAGATCACAGGAAAACCCACCCATTACTTGAGTTGGTTATTCATAAAAATCAATATCAGCAAACACAGTTGCCCATCTCTTCATGGGTTAGTCAATAAATCACCCAAACAGGTGGTGAACAAGTAATCAGCAAATATCCACGCAGAATTAATATCTAATAAAGCTGCAAGATATTCAGCCTGAGGTTGCAAGATTGAGATAACCAAATCATATATCATCTATTAACCAGTGATAACCAGATCAAATATCCAAAATAACCAATATTCAACCACTCAGAAATCAAACTAAGTTGCCAACAATTCTGCTTCCCCATACAACAAAACATCTAACTATCAGAGGTATTTCCCAAATTTAATACCAAAACAGGAGAAATCAAGTGATAATGCATGATAGAATCCCTAACAAGAGGCAAAAAACAAAAAGATGTGTACCAAGTCAAACTGTTCAAGCACAATAACAGAAGTAAAGCAAAGTAAAAAAGAGATGTCCTAATCAGAAAAAAGAAAAGCTTCAAGCTTAGGGACAGAGCATTTACAAGTTCCCCACTTTAACAATTCCACCGTATCCAGTAAAATGAATAGAATGAGAAGCATACCTCATTGATAGCAAGCACTTGGCCATTGCTCTTCTTAACCTTCTTCAGTTTCCTAAGGAAGTACCTGTTAAAATCCAAAAACATTAGGAACCAACGGGTATCACCAGCTCAAAAATCTCACTTTCAATCATTCAATTAAAAAACACCAGAGGACCCTGAATCGAATCACTCACCAGAACTTTGACTTAGCTCGAACCTCATTTGTGGCCCACAACTTCATCCTGTATATCTTAGGATGTTCATCAGACTCTGTTGGTAGAGCTCTCCCAACAACCTGGTACTGGTGAAACTGCACAATCCAAAACAAATAACCATCAACACAAAACTTAAAACCCCAATCCCCCATTAGCAACAAACATAATAATAACTAACAAACATGCTTACACGAAAAGCCAGCAATTAGTTCCACTAATACAAAAGAAAATGACTCAGACAGACCAAACCCTTATTATCACCAAAAAGCTCGAACCATTTATTCCATATTCATTCGTAAAAGAACTAATATTAATGTTTATCAGCAGCTCATTTTGCGTTTACAAAGAAATTTTATATCAAACAAGCTAAATAATTCTCCAATAAACGGAATAGAAACAGAGCATAAAAAGAAACCAATTATCAACAACTACAAACAAAATATCACCCCTTTCACTGATCACAAACCTAGTGTTCCAAAAGATTTCAATACCCAAAACATAAGCCCACTAAATGTCAGCAACCAAACAGAAGATAGTAGAATCGAAAGAGAATATACATCCTAAAATGACCAGAAACAGTGCTAAGTTCACCGTAGATCTAGGAAGCGAGAGGCATTAACTTACCCTGAACGTGACCATTTTCGAGGAAGAGAAGATGTAACGATCTGCGCAGCCAAACTCTCTCTCTTACTCTCTGTGTTTTAGAAGAAGATGACACTAGGGTTTCTTTTGTTTTTATAGCGAGGAAAACCCTAAATGAATAGTACGTTAAAGTAACGCGAGCTGTACACTGCATTAGTGAAACCCGCTTAAAAAATGTACACGTGGTTGGAAGAAAGCATTGGGGTTTTTTTATTTTTAAAGCATTTGGGATTTTAAAGTTGGGTTTAACTTTTACATTTTAGTATCACAGAAAATATAATTCACTAAATCTAAAATATGCAATTAAATGATCCTTGAAAATAACTAAAATTTTAGATTATTTTTTACCGTACCCTCATATTTATTGATATATATCAAATATATATCAATTTTTATGAAAATTATCTCTTAATAATAGTAAATTAATTATTTTATTCTTATTTTAATTAAAAATAAATAAAGAATAATAACATTTTAGTCTATCCAATTTAGTTAAATAATAAATTAAGATATACTTTAATAAATTTAAATATTTTAGTCTACATTGTATTGTTATATTTGTTACTATTTGTTAGAATTTTTTAGAATATAATTAACTTTTTATCTAAAACAGTAAAAAATTTTAATTACATTACAGCAAAAAGTTTTAGATTACTTAAGGGTAGGCATAAAACTCTGTCTGAACCGAAACGAACCAGAATCAGACCGGAATCGATGGATTAAATCCGATATTTCATTTAAATCAATTCAATTTCGATTTTTAAATATAAAATCCCGAAATTTTCGGTCTAATTCTGAATTTAATTCAAAAAATTTGAACTAGATCGAAATTATTATTTTTAATATTTTTCTTACAAAATATCATTGTTTTAGGAAAATAACATCGTTTTATTCTTAAAATTTTTTAAAAAAATTAATAATTTAATCTAAAAACTTACTTGAAATCCAAACCGTTTAGTTTGGTTTTATTTCAATTTCTTCTTAAATTCAGTCCGGGTTTTTATTTTTATCTGGTCCAATCCAGTTTTAATATTTAAATATCCGAATTTTTCAGTTTCGGTCCAAGATTTCAAAAATTCGGACCGGACTGAACCGTGCCTACCCTTAAAATTACTGAAAACACAAATTAAACCCACAACATATGACTTTTATACACAATTTTTGAAAATAAACATTAACAAAAATTATAAGATTTTCTTGAATGGGTTATTGTGATTTTTATTGATAGATTTTTTTATATAATTTAGAAAAAAATTATGTTAAAAATAAAAATGAAAAAAGAGTGGCAAATGATAATAAGGCCTAAAATATTAAAAGCGGCTAAAGTATATCTTAATTTATTATTTTACTAAAATTTAGGGACTAAAATGTTATTATTTTATTTTATTTTTAATTAAGATAAGAATAAAATAGTTATTTTATCATTATTTGAGGGTAGAATAATGATTCTCACAAAAATTAGTTTATATCTAATATATATCAATAAATGTAATATAGGACCCAAAATAACCTTAAAATTTTTTATTATTTCTTTTCTTCCTTTTTTTCAATATTTGTGACTTTAAAATAGGAAAAAGATTATATGATAATTTATTAATTGTGACATTTTGATGAGTTCCAATTATAACATATTATCACTTCCTAACATTTATATGCCTTTAGAATACGTGAAACGATCTTAATCCAACATGAAAAGTTTGATTTTTTTTTTCTCACAAGTCAGAAAAAATGAAAAATGATATTTTTCTGAGAATAAAATTAATTGGAAATACTTAGAAAATATAAAATGAAAATCGAAGAAAGATGGCTCCGCGGCCCATTGTTGGCCCAGGGACCTCAAACTTCTGAAATTTCTCTTACATATCCTTTTTTTTTCTTCTCATGCATATCCTTTTAAGTTCCTTAACATTTTTTCCTTTTTGTAGTATACTATTATTTGAAATGACTGGTAATGGTCCATAATAACTATATGCACAAATATTGAACATCCAATGATTTCAATAGTTGTTGCCTTTACATGTTCAGATATCAGAATTTACAACCAAAAATACAACAATCAACCATTAATATTTGGGACATGACGAATTTACAATAATTTTTGCAGCCCGATATCAATCTCCCCACGTACGAGCTCCCTTTGTTACGCCAAGAGTTATAGCAATCAATGTAAGAATCGACTGCACAACAACACGAAGATAATTAGAAGGTAGAAGAGAAGGAAAAGCAAAGGTTTGTTTAAACACAATCACAGATAAAATTCTCTAGTTTTTGGCAAATAAAAGAGCGATGATCGTCTGCAGGAAAGGACAAGGATGCACAGTGAAGAAAGCAACAGAACCAATTTACCAAGTGAACAGACTCACATCAACGCAACGATATGAAAAAAAAAATTCCAAGGGTAGAAGAATTGTAAAACCATAATGTATTGTATACTGTTGGCTCAAAGTGATAAAACAACATTATGCCAGCAACTCCCTACATCCATCACTTACACTACACATGGTTTATAGAGATAAATAACGACACCACAGATGCTTTATCTTAAGCCCTTCATTATTATAGAATAGCTAGGGCCATTAAGCCAGCCAGGCAATAGAAGGATAGCACATGTTTCAGTAAATGAATAGTCAACTGGCATATTACGAGAACTTACAGCAATTGCACATGCAATATATCCAGGTTTTTCTCGGTAATCGACTTGCACACAAAGTGCAATAAAAGCTCCAACATACCACGGAATGCCACCAAGGAAGAAGCCAGTTACAAACCTGGAATTCAAATTTGTTAATCATTGTCCATTGCCAACATTGCGATTCAAATTGAGCAATCAATTAGTTGTTACAAGTTAACAGCTTCATCTAGTTGAGCTTATTGAGAACGTTATTGTTCTAATATTTGATTATCACACAATTGATAAGTTTAACTGCAGTATTTTCTCTTTCAGTTAGTCAACAATTGTATTACATCCACAATCCACTCTTTATTCACCTTAACTGTTCAGGACAATCTTAGGTTCACATCCTTCCCACTTTTTTCCTCTGCCTTTCTCTCTCTCTCTCTCTCTCTCTTATTTATTATTTTGAAGGGAAGGGTAGATGGCTGATTGGAGTAGAGCATTGGGAGAAACAAAGATGCAAAGGAGTAAAATCATGAACGCTAATATGTGCACACAAATTCAGAAAAGAAAAGAGATAAAACAGAGCAATGATAAATAGACATCAAACAAATAAGGCATATGCAATCTTTGGAAAAGACTTCTAGAGCTCATGTAAAGGAATATCCATGCATCTATCAAATTATTCACGGGAAAGTCTTAGCCGAGAAGGGCGTACCACATCATCTATATGACCATATAATAAGACCTTCCACATATACATTTTGTTTGAAATTAACCAATCATGAACATAATTACAACAATGAATACACATACTATGATTTTATTAAAGAGTCCCATTAGAACCATCCCACCTAAGACTTTTTCTTGCCTAACATATCTACATAATTTAACTAGGTCCTAAATCCCAATTAGTTTTATTTGTCGGCAAAGAGAAATGGCTACACCAATGCAGAAACAGCAAGAGGAAAATGTACGCTTCCAATGATAGCTAATGGTAAATTCAATAATCATAGAAAAACAAAGCATTACTCTATCTTTCATCATGAAGAAGAAAGATTAAGTGAAGACCCATCACTGGGATTTCGCTTTCAGTCTGCTTAATCAACATTGAGACTGCAGGCATAAACAAGCATTTACATATCTAGACTTCTCATATGTAACTCCGCAAGAAATTATGCAAATCTATTTGTAGAAGTAAATGGACCTTGGATTTCACATTCAAGTTCTTGTTAAACAAATTGGAGAAAAACTCAAATCTATGTTTTCACCTCTAAAACAAAAACAATAAAATAAACGAACAATCAATTTATAACTTACAAAAACCAACCCATGCCAACACCACAGCAAGGAAGGCGGCGTTCTCTCACAGGTGTTCCCTCAACAACAGCATAACCTTAATGAAAAAAAATATAAATAAAACAATATCATTAATATGTATTACACACAATTTTAAGCATACAATTGACAAGATCAATCATTTTTATATAAATGAGAGCAATCACTTACTTTATTATGGAATAAATAATTGATCTTTACAATTAACCAAGATTACTATTTAATCAAATATTTTCCTAAAATTCCAAATTTAAATTCTAGCAAAACCCATAAGTATTTGCAAATATTATAAATTATATGCAAATTTAACCTGTGACGGTTTGGTAGCCGTGGCCATATAGCTGGGGATGACCAGCGGTACCAGGAGGAGCAATAGGCTGAGGCAACCCGACGGCAGGCTGAGGCGGTGCCTGAGGGAACGGAGGGTAGTAATTCGCGACGCCTTGAAACGTACCATAGTAATTTTGATTCTGTGAGCTACCGGCGAAACCTCTGCTCTTCTCTTCGTCGCTCATTTTCGATCTGTTATTCCTTATTTTCTACAATAATCGAAATCAAATATGGTAGGGGTTTCGCGACGCCGTTTTTTTTTTTTTTTTTTTCACTCCTCCGCGGCGACGGAGGGAGAAGACGGTCAATATAATGGGTATTTTCTTGTCGAATTCTGCTTTCACTTTTTTTTTTTTTTTTTTAAGAAATCTATCTTATTGAGCTGAGCTGGCAAATTTTGACCCGAAAATATGAACCCGCCTTGAATTCTAAGTGAACCATGGAAACGGGCCAAGCATTTGATTGGTGGGCTTCTCATTTTACAGTGATACTAAAACACCTCACGGATACTTTGATTGCACCCATCGCTTGATAAGGTACAACCTCTTATAGTATGAAATTGGTGTATTTATAAATAAGAGGTCTATATTTAGGTTCACTCTCTCTTTTAATTTGATTTTTAAAATTTATTTATAGGTCGATATTTGTTTCTTCAATTTTGTACTGGCTAGAGTGGGCTAATTTAATTCAAGTTATTAAATCTAATTAAAATAGTTACGGCACTATGGCATTTTAAAAAATAGGTACAACCTTCCATAGTATGAAATAGGTGTGTAGTTATAAATAAAAGACCTATATTTAGGGTTGTTCTCTCCTTTAATTTAATTATTGAAATTTATTTATAAGACTTGATTTGTTTATTCAATTATGTACTGGCTGGATTTGGCTTGTTTAATTCGAGTTATTGAATTTAATTGAAATAATCGTGCCTATGGCGTTTTAAAAGATAAGATACAAACCTCCATAACATAAATATAGGTGTACTTATAAGATGCTTGTATTTAGGCTGGCTCTATCTTTTAATTTAGTTTTTGAAATTTATTTATAATTTTTTATTTGTTTCTTCGAATTTACACTCAGTGACTTGAATGATTTAATTTGAGTTATTAAATCTAATTAAAAAGAGCTATTCACATGGTATTTTAGAAATATATTGAAAATTTAATAAAAATATGAACCCTAAAGATAATGTATTTGCAATCACACTAAATTTATATATAAAAAATATTTTTTTAATAAGATTATAATATCACCCGTAAACAAAATCATTATCTAATTAATTATTAATTAAATTAATTAATAATATAAATACAAGTAATAATTGAGAGTTTTAGCGTTAATAAATTTGAATAATTGGTAATAATTTAGATCAGGTCAAAAAGTTTGGGTTCGAACATATTCGAATAAAAGTTGGATTAAAGAGTTGAGTTAAATCTGATCTTAAATAAATCTAGAGTGTGTATCGAGCAAGTGCGAATTAAATCCAAACACCCAAAAATTTGCCTATGTACATATATATTTTTTAAAACCTAACTCTGATTCAAAAAATTATTATAATTTAAATTCCGGTATTTAGAGCTCAAATTTAAAATCTGGTCGAGACAAAGTCGGATCAAAACCCAACTCGAATAACATATAACTCGAGTTTGAGTCGGAATTGGGCTTTTAAGAAGCAGGCTGGAATATGACAAATTGCCTACCCTAACTGATAATTAAGCAAAGAGCACATTTTTCCAACAAATCGCAGCCAATTCATTGCTAAAGTATATACGATATCGATCTTCAAACATTATATAAAAATAATTAGTTTTATTTGTTAATAAATAGATGAATATTAGATTAATTAGTCAAAACAATCGTAGTCGGGAATCATATTTAATTAATAAAATTTACTTTGAACAAACTGTCAATTTTTCAAAGCACATGCGATTGAAAATACGATATTTCGTGTCAAACATTCTTTCCTTTGTTGCCTTTTTTACAAGCACATGAACAAATATTCAGCGCCCGCCACTTAATTGTTTGTTTACATTAATTCATAATTTTTAAATGACATAGCAGGCGGAGTAGTATTCAAACTAGTACATTTTGTAAATCACATATCACACTACTTGATTAATTTTGAAAACACCCTTTGTTATTTGAGTTTTTTTTGTTAAAAATACTTTTAATATAAATTTTAGTGTGTATAACTCCTTTAATAATAAGTGGTATTAAATATATAAAATATCTTATCTATATAAATTAATATGGTATAGAAATATTACGATTGCATGTTTTGTATAATATTATTACTACTTGTTTTAAAATATAATCATGATCACACCAGTTTTATGTGAATAAATATATTAAAAAAAAGTACATAAAAATTAACAGTAACAATTTGTAAGAAAAAATTGCATGAGTAAATAGTGATAAGGCTTAGGCAATAATCAAACAGGACTTGGGTTGCCATTGTTGAGAATGCAAGATTAGGTGTGTGTGTGTGTGCGCGCCGACATGAATGATGTAGTGGGCTAACCTACCCAATTGAGTCTCATTATTTTGCTGAAGAATCAGAAATTAGTACAGTGTCTTGGAACACAACAAAGAAGAACTCAATTTGTTGTGCAATAGTAGTATTGATGTTGGAATTTGATGGGAAAAATCAAAAAGTCCAAAATGGAGGAAGGGGACTGGGGAGGGAGCTGAGCTGAGCTGAGCTGAGCTGACAGCGGAGACTGCGTTTTGAGTTGATAAGTGGCGTGCATGCATTGCTTGCATGAGCTTTTCAGCTTTCGAAGCCAAAAGCCAGTTATTATTATTATTATTATTATTATTATTGCCTTCTACGTTTTGACCATCTAGATGCACACGGGCCTTATTTTGTTTTGCCCAATTTTTTACCACAATTATAGTTGCTCAAAATAGAAAAGAACAGGCGGCTATCAAAAGAAAATTTTCAGAGAAAAAGTTCACCTTTTATAATATAGTTAAACATTCATGTTTTATAGCCCTTTATTTATTTTAAAAAAAAATACTTTATTTCAACACCTAACAGATGACATTGAAATTAAAAAAGGTTTTTTTTTGTCATTTTTTAAATTATAAAAAGATATTTTTCTGAAGTTTGAAATCGATGGACTAAATTACAATGGCATGTAAAATAACTTACTATATATTCCTTATTAACAATTAATTGTCTCAAATTTTGTTTTCATCGCCACTTCAACCCTCTAATGCAATTTAGGATGGAAATTGTCAATTTCAAAATGGTCAATTCTCTCGTTTTATGTTTTTATTGAGAGAATAATTCGTCACCCTAGGCCTAGGCCCTAGCTAGACGGAGACGGCTTCTAGAGAATTAAGTAATAGTTGTACGAAATAACTAAGATTTGAAGTTAATTAACGGCCTGCGAACAACTATATATATATAATTTTTTTTTCTTTCTGAAGTGATTGATTGCTTGGAATTTTGGATACACAACTGAAGTTTCGCTTTTAAGTTGGCTCTAATTTTGTTGTATTTCTATTCTTTTAGCAATTAATTATATATTGGATTTATGTTTACAATTAAAAATATATAAGATTTATTTTAAATTTTAATATATTACTACCGAGCTAATGATGCGTGGATTGAATCTCAGGTGGGATCCACATTAATTAATAACCAGTTTGAGAATCATGATTGTTATTAATAAAGAAAGTCGGAATCTCACAACATTTTATTTATTTTCTTATGATCAACACACTCATGAAAGAATATATAATAATCTTAATTAACCTCATCCGATAATTAATCACCAGAAAATTTAAAAAGCATGCATGATTACAAACTCATTACTGTCGCCAATTCTAGTATTGCATAATTTGCTTAGGAATCTATAGAATAATTAATTAGTATGTTTTAGATATAAAGGGAAATAATTCAAAAGTTCTGGTAAATACGTTGAAACTGCATTACTATTACGAATTCATTTGCAACTAACTACATACAATACAACTCTAGTGCATGTGTCTTTTAATTTAAACTGCATGAATGTATATATGTATGGGGGTTTGACTTCACACCCACGTGGTATTAACCGTAAAGCACCGGACAACCAACAAAAAAAAAAAATGTCAACTTCTCCAGCACCAGACAATCTTAGCAGAGACAACTGTGCCACATCACAGTACCACTGGGCAGCACACAAGAGTTTTATTGTACTGTAATAACCAATTAAAAATGCAAAAAAGAAAAATAATATAAATAAATTGCAAAATTACAAATAATTACGTCTTTGGAAGGAAAAGGACTATCCCCGTTAAACATTTCTTTATTTATTGATGGCCGTGGCCACGCTGTCCCAATTATCCACCAATTATCAATTTCATTAAACACTCGATTTTTTTTTTCTTTTTCTAAATGATCCTAGCCGTCCATCAAAACTATGCACCACCCAGAGAAGAAAAAATGTAAATAAAATCAACAAAAGAACACAATCTTTGACCAATCCGCCCTTGCTAATCGTGCTGAACAACACCAATAAAAACCGTACCGACCACTCAAACCGAGAAAATTTCTTTAGGGGCATTTTTGTCATTCTAAAGACAGGTTGGGATAACGTGTGCAACGCTTAGAGAGGTACACCTTGCATCCGTCCTGAGGACAAATTGTGGGAGTGAACATGAATTCATCACAGCCGTCGCTTCTACATCTCTTAAAATCAAGCAACGTGGCAAACATGGCGATGAAGAGAACCAAATGATTCAGGGCATACCTCTGGCCCACACACTGGTGAGCACCAGCTCCAAAGACCATAAAGTTCCTTTTACAAACCTGATCCTCCTGTCTCTCATCACTGAACCGGTCCGGGTCGAACCGGTCTGCCTCGGGGAATCCTTGAAATGAAGACTCGTAAACAGAGGGAAAAACAATCGTACCCTTGGGAATCGTGTATGACTCGGTCAACGGAAAGTCCACTGCCGCAATGTGTGGTACCATCGTCGCCGGTGCACGGTACCTGAGCACTTCACGCGCCACCGCCTGCGTGTATTTCATCTCCCTGATCTGATCAGCCGTTATCAACTTGTCAGAATCCGGCGACCATAAGTTCAAAACTTCTTCACGAACTCTGGTTAAGACTTGAGGATGCAAGTCGAGAAGTGTCACGGCCCACAAGAGCGACGAAGTTGACGCGTCTTGAGCCGCGAAGAGGAAGTCAAAAAGGTGGCCGGCGATTTCGTGGTCCGCAGAATGAGGTGGCGGCGCGGATTCACCGGACTCATCGATCTCCTTGGCTTGTTCTTGCATCCAGAAATCAATCAAACACGAAGGCTCATCGCCTTTAGCCATTCTATTTTTGCTCTCTTTTGTACAAACGGTAAGCGTTTCGACTAAGCGCCCCACGGCGAGTCTGGCGTTTCGAAACGCGAAACCAGGAAGATCTATTGGCAATTTCATTAAGCCGACGTTGAAAAGATTGTAATCGAAGTTGAAAATGTCCCTCGCCTTTTCCCTTAAGTAAGGTCCGACAAAAACAGTCTGGGAAGTTTCCAGATTCATGTCACGAACGAGAAGCCGGAGAGAGATCGGATTTTGGGCGCCAGCTGGGGAGTTACACATCTTCTCCCATTTCTTCAAGTGTTTGAGTATAATGATCTGCTGCAGCGAAGTGTAGGTAGAGAGAGCTCTGGCCGTGAAATTAGGAGCGATCCGACGGCGGAGATCTTTGTGATCTTGACCGAACATGTAGATGAGATTATGTTCACCAAATAACTTTTTACCAAAAGGATGGCCCACTAAGTGGAAAGCGTCCGGTCGAACATTCGTGAAAACAAGATGAGATAGTTCAGTACTCCGTATGAACAGCATGAACTTACCGATGATAAAATTCGCCGAGAAACCTGAACGAGCAGCAAATGCTGCTTGTTCTTCCCAAAACTTGGTCGGCTTACGAACTAGGGAAATAGCGTTGCCTAAGAATGGCAAGACAAAATTTGGTCCCGGAGCATGTCGTTTCTTTTTCCAGTAAGCGATCTGCTGAATTAAACAGAGCAGCGCTACAATAGAGACCAGGCATTGAGACAATGTGAGAGAAAACAAGAAAGGGTAATCCATTTTTCTTTAGAGAGTGTGAGGTGAGCGTATAGCTGGCGTATTTATATAGAAGATAGAAGGATATACGGTGTCGTTTAATGAGGGCAGAAGAAAATCTTCTAGAAATGTGGTCTGGAGCTCCCGAGTTTGAAACGAAAGAGAGAGAGAGAGAGAGAGAGAGAGGAGACATGGAAATGGGACGGCGGGGAAGGGGGGAAATCGGGCTGAGATCCAGCTGGTTGTGCAAGGTAATGACGTGGAAAATACAGCAAACATCGGTTAGGACAAGGCGTTGAATATGAATCGGATAATTTTTTAATTTAATTTAATTTAATTTTAGTTTTTATTATTATTATTATTATTATCTATTTTACTGGCTTTGTTGGCCCCAGGTCCCAGGGCGCATATTTGTTAAAAACCTTTTTCAATTTTGATGCGACACTTTACTCATTTTTTAAATTTATATATAATATAATTTGTATAAAATAAAAAACCAATGAAAAGATGATGTAATATATACCTTAATTTTTAATAAATACCCATCTAATTGAAGATATCTGAACTCAAACTTCCTAACAGTTTGATTTATTAAGATATTTTTATTTTAATTTCTATATTTAAGTTAAATAATAAAATAGTATATACACTTTTTATTATGAATAAATTAGCCCTTATTATTTTTAACATATTAATCAGGGGCGAAAAATATTAAACTTAAAAGGTTTATTTTATTTTATTATTTTAAAAAATTTTAGAAATAAATTACAAATTTATTTAAATTAAAATTCTAACAATAAATTTATATGTTAAATATTTATAACCTTTCTTTTTTTAATATTTTTATAATAATTTAATATTTAATGACCATAAATCTTTTTTAAAAAATAATTATAATATTTTTTATATATATTATATTTGAGATTTATATTATTTTCGTTAACAAATAGTGAATTTAATTCACATATATTAGCATTTTAATTTCGTTAAGTATATAAGATATTTTTTTATTATTTTTTTAAAAGTTCAGGAAATATAGTGTTTTTGTGTGAGTTAAGTTAGAGAGTGGATCACAATATTCCCAAATAAAGATATCACCAAAATAGCATAAGAAAAGGCACAAAATCACAACACAAGCTTACATTTCTCAAATCATTATATTAGATCCCTTTTTTGGCATTGGATCGAGAGGGAGACGTAACAAATTTTCAAGAACATCGATAATAAAAGTACAAACAAGGATTATTGATATAAAACCAATTTGTCATGAAATAAGGTTGAGAGAACAGATTGGCTGTTAAGTGAGGTTTTAATGAGGAAAGGGACCACTAATGCATGGCCTCAAATTCAATTAATCGATTTTGAAAAGACAGACGAATTCGGATGATGCCAAATGCTTGTTTACTAAACCACATACAATTGAAAAGATTGGACAGTTGGAAAATTATTGTCGTTTTGCTGAAGAGAAAACAAAAATGGTGGTTTAGTTACGATTGCTGAAGACACAACCACAGTTTAATTTAACCGAAACTTGCTTTAAATCAAACCGCTTACACAACGTGACACAATCAATCGCTTCTGAGGATTGATTCATCATGTTTGCTAATTTCTCTCCATTTCGTTACACAAAATGTATAGTATACCTAGATATAGAAAATGGGGTTTTAACACGTAACTCCCTAAAATTTGAGATTTTAATATTTAGATAAAAAATATTGAGGAAAAATATATTTACCTCCTCTAAACCGATAGTTAACAATTTATTTTTATTTAAATAACTATAATATCTTTAATTACATTAAAGTTAAAATTTAAAAAATTTAATTTTAATCTAATTAATATTTAAAATTTGTAAAATAACTAAAAATTTAATTAACAATGATTTTAATTTATATTTATTTAAAATTAAAAATTTAATTAATGATAATTTAATTTGATAATTTTAAATTATATTTATTTAATATTTATTAAAACTAAGAATTTAATTAATGATAATTTAAGTTCATAATTTTAATTTATATTTATTTAATATTTATTCAAATTAAAATTTTAGTTAATTTTTATTCGTGTGTCATATTTATCAAAATTTCAAGTCTAATATGCAAAACGGTTGCTTTCTTACTTCATTTTTTCGTAAATCCTTTAGCATTAACAATATTTCTTTTAATTTTTTTACCAAACAATTTCATAACCTTATCAACCTGACTATTCTTACAAAAATCTTTTAATATAATATTTATATCATACATATTCACACTAAATTCATGTTTCAATATAAATCATATAACTCGTAAATTAAATTTAGACTTTTGGGTTTATACAAAACTTTTAATAAAACTATTCAACTATAAAAATTTGAAAAAAAAATCAACATAAGTAAATTATTAATTTTAAATATCATTAATTAAATTTTAATTTTAAATAAATATTATATATATAAATTAAATTATCATTAATTAAATTTCTAATTTTAGATAAATATTATATACATATAAATCAAATTATCATTAATTAAATTTTTAATTTTAAATAAATATTATATACATATAAATCAAAGGAAACTAACCGAAAATGCCCCCGATAACAACCAAAAATTCAAAACTACCCCCCTTACTAATTTTCATTCAAATATATCCAAAACTAATTTTTTTGGACATGTATACCCTTATACCCAACATCTCAAGACTAAGAAAATCTCCAACAACCCCAGTCTCCTCACCCAGATTCATCTCCAATATCTCAAGACTAAGAAAATCTTATACAAACAACGCTACTACACCTCATTTAACAACTTCAACATGCAACCTAACCACTTTTTTTTTTCTCACATACAAACCCTTTTGCTTTCTTAAATATCTAAACAAACTCAAATATCAATCAAAACATTAACCTTTGTTATTGTTGTATGATAATGTTCCAAAATGCTTGTGATTTTAGATGAAATCGGTTTGAATTTCGTGGACGTTGGATTTGGAGAGAAAGGAAAGAATTAAATAAGTCAGAAAATAAATAAAAAAGAAAACAATTAGGTATAAGGGTATACATGTCCAAAAAAGTTAGTTTTGAGTATATTTGAATGAAAATTAGTGAGGAGGGTAGTTTTGAATTTTTGATTATAAATCGGGGCATTTTTCGGTTATTTTTTATTAAAGATTAAATAAATTAAAATTAAAATTTTTAAATATTATTTTAAATATATAAGAGTATTATAATTAAAATAAAAATAAATATTCAATTAATAGTCTAATTAAGGATGACAAAAAAGTCCGCGGGTATAAGTCCTTAGCCTGACCTGGCCAATTTGGGCAGGACTATGGGCCAAATGTTTTTAACAAAATGGGTATTGAGTTGGGTACGAGCTTAAAAAATTAAACCCAGATTAAAAATATGCCGGGTAAGAGAATGGAAGCATCTACAAATTAATTCAAATATTTTGGATAATTACATATAGACCTATTATTTTTAATTCAATAATTATAAAAAATTTATATTTTTTATTTTAATCAATTAAATCCTTTAAAATAGTTTATAATTTTTTTAATTTATTCAGTTAGATAATTTATAAATTATAAATTATAAATTATGATGACTGTTATAAGAATTTTTATCATATTATTTTGATCATAAGTGAATTGATAACTTTATATGTAATTTTTTTATTATTATTGAAAAAATTGAAAAGTTATATTTGTATTAAAAAATTGATGATTAATCATATATTTCTTTAATAATTTAAAAAATAATAATTATAAAAGCTAGGTTTTCTTAAATTACTTTTAATATATATTTAAGTCAATAAATTTAATATTTTTAATATTTATGTTAAGTTTAATAATGATAAACTATTATAAAATTAAATTATTATATATTTTTTAATTATACATACACACACATTATAACCAAATATTTCTTCTCACTATCATCCTCTATTTATTAAAGATGAGAATAATTTTCACAAATACAAATCACTTGATAATTATTATAGTTTTTATTTTTTATGATTTACTAACTTTTGGTATTATTTTTGTGATACTTGAAATTTTGATCACTATACTTTTCGATCATCATATAATATTTAATATATACATATACATATATATATATATACATATATATAATAATAATTTAGATTTAGTAATTATAATTTTCCATACATAATTAAATATGTATTCTAAGTTAGACAATTTTATTTTAATATTTTAATTACCCATACATAATTAAATATGTATTCCATATTAGACAACTTTGTTTAAATATTTTAATAAATTAAATAACTTTTAATAATTTAACATTTTCTTATAAATTATACAAATTATTGAAAGTTATTGGATTTAGAAAATGGATTTAAACAACTTTCAATAATTGGATTGGATTTGAATATATATCAGATTTAAATAATCTAAATAACTTTTAATAATTAAATTTGAAATAATGAGTTTTGATAAATTAAAAATAATCAATTAATGTCAAACAAAATAATCAATTTATAATTAAATTAATTATTTTTTAAATAGTAATATAAGATGAGCAAAGACCAAAAAAATTTACAAAACACAATATAATTTATATACTCTTAATTTTTTATTTTCTTAATTTAATTATAATATGTATACTTTTGTTGTATTCCTAAAAGAATAATCAATCGGCTTGAAATTATGAATTTAAGCTTGAATTTCATAAAATAAAATAAGCAAAAATGGACTTACTAAAAAATTATGAGTCTGATATTAAATAGTAGGTAGACTTAGTAAAAAATTTATGATATTTATATTAATAGTGGGTGAGTTTAGTAAAATTTTGATTTTAATAGTAATACAACAGTAATCAAATAGTGGTCAAAGAGTACCTAACAGTACTAAATAGCAGTCAAACGGGCCAATGGGCCGGAGATTTACTATTTGAAATGACTCGAACTCATTTAAAAAAAAAAAAATAGGGTATGGGGTTCTTTTTCTCAAATTGGGCTAAGACTGGGGATTGAGATCCTCGGTCTATATTCGACCTATTGCCATCCTTAGGTCAAGGGGAGGTAAGTGTGTCTTACCTCAAACCTTTCATCTAAGTGTTAAAGCTTCAAACTTTAGGGGAGATATGTGTTAAAACCCCAGCAAAATAAATATTTCAATCCAGACATACCTACTTCTACACTCAATTTTTTTTATCTTACACTTAAACTCTCTCTCTTTTTCTAGCCAAAAAAAAAAAAGTCAACAACTTCTCTTTCCATCCTTTCATATTTTTTTTTCTTTTATTTTATTTTTCTTCTACATAAATATATTAACTTTGTTCCAGTTGAACAAGACTTGTAAAAACAAAAATTAGAGAGAAACAAAAATGATTGAAGAAAAAAAAATAGAAAATACATAAAAAAACTCATCTTAATTACTAACTTCCTGCCTCCAAACTTTTTCTCTTTCAACAAAAAGAAATTATTTTTTTTACCGAAAATTATGTGAGCTTTTTGAGTTTTCATTCTTTGCTCTCTTTTTTAATGTAGAATAATTTTAGAATTTAATTAGTTTAAAAAATCTTTTATTCTTGTCAATTTATTTTCTTATTTAATTCTTAATTTTTTTTATTTAGGTAGAAGTTATTTTCCTTATTCGAGTTAATTTGTAACACTGAGTTTTCTCCATTATATATAGAGAGTCTACTTTATTATTTAGACAATCTTTTATTGAATAAAATATTTTCTTTTGATTTTATCCTTTATGAGATTATTATTTTGATACTCGTATTTCGAGTCATTCAGATTAAAATAACATCCAATTTTATCCATTATAACGTTTATCTAACCCATTGTGTCAAAGAATTGAACGAAAATCGGATATTCAATAAGGTACCTTTATCCCACCCCACTTTCTCGCTCGCATTAATTGGTATCAAAACCTCTCTTTGTACTAGATAGAGCTTTCCTAAACCACTAAATACAATTGCATCCATCAATATATTCTTTCACCAAAATAAAAAAAAAATTAATCATGGTTTATTTTGTTAAGCATGATGCATTGCTGTTTGATGAAAAATGTAGTTCTAAATAATTTTTATTTTGGTTGGAAGATGTTAAAAAAGTCTTTAAAGTTGGAAAGATTCCTAAAGATAAATGAGTACAATTTGTTACTTGTTTTATATTAAAAAGAAGCGCATCATGTTGGTGAAATATATTACAAATGACACAACTTGCAAGTCGAAAAGATAAAGTACGATCATGGGATCAGATGAAACGATTGATAAGGTTACAATTCATTTCTCTTGATTATTGTTTGACACGTCAATGTATGAGGTCTATTCATTCTTATGCTATGGAATTTGAGAATTTTTATGAGAATTATTTTTAGAGGGACTCTAAGCCAATATAAGAGATCAAATGTCATCATATACTTTCATACATTGCCATATGTCATCCTTTTAACCAAAGGAATCGAAGGACAACTAAAGCTTGAGTTGGATGGAGTTATTAAATATGCTTATAGTTAACAATATATTTGATAATATGACTAAAGTTAACCCCAAAGTAGTGTTTGAAGATGTGCTTGAAAACAAATTTAAAAATGCAAAAATTGTGCAAGAAGAGGTCTTATGTGATATTAATTTGAAAATCCATAATGTAATTAAGCATGTATAAGAAACTCAAGTTGAAGATCCGTCTATCATCAATATGGTTCTATTTATTCATATGGAAGGCAAAAAAGTAATCTTTAAAAAAGATTTGGCTACAAAAATAAATTTAGTTGGGGAGCATATTGAATGAGATTTGGGAAGAGTTATAAGAAGTCTGAAAGTAGTTTATTATTATAAGTACACGAGTTTTAGAAGAACTACTAACAAGTACAAAAAAAGATAAAATTTGAGTACTTTCGAGTTTCAAATTTTTTTTTTCAGAAACGTACTAGTTTTTGAAGTTACAAGATGATTTAATGTTACACTCTAAATTTCATTTGTCGAAGAAGACTCGAGGACGAGTTTTCTTTAAGAGAGGAAGAATTTGATGTAGGATAATTTTAGAATTTAATTAGTTTAGGAAGTCTTTTATTTTCTTATTTAATTCTTTTTTTTTATTTAGGTATGAGTTATTTTTCTTATTTGAGTTAATTTGTAACACCGAATTTTCTCTATTATATATAAAGAGTCTATTTTATTATTTAAACAATCTTTTATTGAATAAAATATTCCCTTTTAATTTTATCTCTTATGAGATTATTATCTTAACACTTGTATTTCAAGCCGTTAGGATTATAATGACTTCTAATTTCATTCGTTATAATGTTTATCTAACCCATTGAACGTTTATCCTGTCCGTTAGAATTTTTGACAAAGTACTTTTATTTCACCCTGCTTTCTTGCCTGCATCATTTTCCTTTTTCTATCTCTTTCTTTCTCTCTCCTTCACAAACTATACTATAGCTTTCCTTTTTCTATCTCTTTCTTTCTCTCTCCTACACAAACTATACTAAAGCAAAGTTAAAATTTGAAAGAGGTGGTTCCAACGTAAGGGAGCAATGGCTGGAACTTTGCTGTTGAATTTCGACTCGTCTTTAAATGCTAATCCTCTTGGACCTGGATTCGGTAAATGGAGAAGGAAAAAGAAGAAACTAGTATGAGTTTTTATGGATGCCTGAATTTGCATGGAAATTTGATGAAATCAATTGTTTTGGGTTATGCGAGCAAACAGAACAATTAATTTTGTTGTAAAGACAAACTTTGAGTTCTTTTTTAGTACGGTGGGTTGGAAATCAGAATTGTAAATTTGAGATTCTTTTCTTTTTATAAAAAGTAATTGTAAAAAGTTTAAAAAATAAAAAATTTACTTATATTAGGTGTATTTCTTTTTTTTAAAAAAAGTATTTAGATATATTTTAAATTGGAAGTGAACAAATGAAAAAATAAATTTTTGTTAAATGAGAGAAAATATGTATAAATTACGCTTCCCGCCTATTATTTTGTCAACCCTCTAGAGAGGTATGTGAAAACTTCCCGCTTTCAATTTTGAGGTAAAGCATTACCATAGTTGCTGATAGGTTCTCCACTCTAAACAGCAATTGCGTTGTCCATTTCATCACTAGAAAGCTTTGATAAAATTTTATGAAAATGTCACGTATACAACTCTTTGTATATGAACTTATGTCCTTGCATTTACCCTATAACCACTCTCCCTGACAGTGACTATACCACCAATCAAGATATTGAATTTATATTAAATTGAAAAAGCACAAAGAAAGAATTCAGAATTGAACTCATGACATTATATGTAGTGCAAGAAATCAAATATCCCAATAATATCCTCAAGGACTATTGTTTTTACATAACGCTCAAGATAAATCTTTCATCAGGGCAGATAAAACTATAAATTAGTTCCAAAACTGAAAATATAGCTGCAACTAAGACTGACGAACAACTATCCCATTGGGAGTGCCAAAATAACACAAGACAATCGGAAAAAAGACACAGCTTACAGCCTTCTTCCCCTTCTACCACCCTTCCTGCGAGTGCTGTCAGTGGGAATTGGAGTCACATCCTCTGAAATTATGAGATGAAAAACCCAAGGTTAACAAACATGAAGTCAATAAACTTGCAACTCAAATTCAGCTCATAAGCAGCTCATGCAATCTCCATACTCACAGAAGATGACATGATACAAGAACATAGCTAATTAATGTGAAAAATATAAAAAGATGACTATGATAGTAAACCCTAGCAATCTTGAACATCTAAACAGAGTAAGGACCTCACCTATGCGACCAATTTTCATCCCAGAACGAGCAAGGGCACGAAGAGCAGACTGGGCACCTGGACCAGGTGTTTTAGTCTTATTTCCACCAGTTGCACGGAGCTTAATATGAAGCGCAGTAATTCCAAGTTCCTGATTAATGACAATAGGATGAAGAAGCATAGTGATTACCGGAGTACGATGGTGAACAAATGACTGATCAATGGCTCATTTGTAAAAGGAAATTTGGAAGCCATATCAAACACAATAACACCATCAAGTATGAAAAAAATTATGGCAAAACAACATAAAAAGGCATCAGGCAATCAGAACAAGAAACAAAAGCAACACACATGCATGATAAGTTCACTAGATTGAAAAATATGAAAACCTTGCATCTGGTAGAAACATCTTGTGCTGCAAGCATGGCAGCATAAGGAGAAGACTCATCTCTGTCAGCTTTCACCTTCATACCACCTGTACAACGCAAATAGAACTTTTCAAATTATGCATACGACTGTGACAACAAGTTGACATTAACTGCAGGATCAAAACATCTACTGCTCCACATTAGGTCATGTCAAAATAAGAGTATTGGAAAAGCATCCGAGGCAAAAGAAATAACATGTAGGTGCCATGAGCTAACAAACTGCAGTAGACCCAGATTGAAAGTTGACATGCTTACATGTTAAATTCTTTCCAGCACAAAGAAGATATCCATATTATTTCAAAATACTAGGTTTATGATGTAAAAGCATTTCATAAGGTCCACCCTGTAAAAGGACTTTGTATTTGTTGTTTTCCAAATATTGTGAATGGAGGATGTGCATTTGGATAATAAGAACAGTATAAAATATCCCCATGGGTAAAGCAAACATGATTAACCTACCAGTGATGCGAACAAGGGTTTCTCTGCCTGAGAGGTCAGTCACATGCTGCAGTTCAAACATACAAAGAAAATTAAGAATAAGAATAAACACCATCATCAAAGAAAGCTTATTGCAACAGTTACAACATACTTTTCATACTTACAATAAATGTGTCATTAAATGACGCAAAGATGTGAGCAACTCCAAAAGCATGCTCTCCATCTCTCACTGCAGGTCCTAGTGTCACATTCTCTTCCTTTGGCTCTCTAGTCTTCCTCCTCGACTAAAGAATTTGAAAACATCTATTTTAGCATTCACATTAGATATCACCAGAAATAATTTCTGGCTGTAAATTGTAAATTACATGCTTTTAAATGAAAAATCAAGATAAAACTATTCTTTATTTGCACTTAGTAGCGGCAAGCAATCAACATATACAAAGACATCAGTTTCATTTTTGAGAAAGAACGACATCAAAATCCAAATCAGATAATCTCTCATACATATTCAAACCCTAAAAAGATAAAATCCAAACGAAATGTAATTCCAAAACAATCAATTCCTTCATCCAAGTCAGAATCATCTAGCACATTCCGAGCAGTCTAAACCTAATAAGAGAAAATAAATCAAATTCTCTATGACTCAGAAATCACAAAAGTAACCAATATACAGATCGTAAAATTTGCGATTCACACGCAAAGAGAGATCGAATAAGCCAACAAAATAAACGAATGATGAGGTTTGACGTTTGCACTTACCATGGCTGCGAAAGGATGAGATGAACTGAGAAAGCTAGGGTTTCGGAGTTCAGTAAGAAAATGCGAAAACCCTACGGAAGACAGTTAAGCTTGTGGTGGCTACTAGTGTTTATATGACCACTTGGATTAGGGTTTCTCTATATGATGAGGGTGAAAATTATGAATTTACATAATAGTCCAATAATGTTCTATAAATTATTGAGATGCCCTAACAATTTTGTTTTCACTTGTTGGCCCCGCTATTTTATTTATTGCCCTTTCTTGTGGCATTGTATTTGTGATGAACTCTAATAGTACTCTTCTCGTACGTGGCAATGTTAATTATCTTACAAATTTTTATATTTTATTTTATTTTATTTTATTTTTGTTGATCATGCCAAAAGAAAGTTAAAAGGTCGTTACTATAAATGTAGTCATGAATATTTTTAACAAAAAGAAAGAATATCTTTTACAAGATACATCCAAGATATTTTTTCAATTTCTGTCCATAATAAAAACTTCAGAAGTTAATAATAAACTCCAATGGGCGGTCTCATGAGAAATGATAGCAGGACTGTAATTATAAACTTGAACATCTTTCCCGCCAATTAGTTACAAAGGATTCAAAATTTATTTTAATTTCATCAAACATTAGGCCCCAAATTCGGCTGCATACATTCACATATTAATCATGTTACATTTAATTCATGTGTTAACTTGGCAATCGAAACAAGAGTCTTTTATGTGCCAGTGTATAATTAAATTGAGAATACCATACCATCATCTAAATGATTAGCCTCGAATAAAAGTGTGATTCTTCATTATAAAGGATACAACATAATCAACTATCTTGTTTAGGCTAAAGTTACAATTACAGCAAACCTCCTGTCACAAAAATGGAGAACTCAATGTGTATATAATTCTATTGCTTTACCTTTCACATTTAACAAAGTAAATAGTAAAAAGATTACTGAAAAAAATCATTTGAGAGGATGCCAGCAATTTGGCTGAAAGAAACAGAAATCAACATTTTTGTTGATCCTAACTACAAAAATAGTTGGAGATGGCAAAAAATTGTCAGAAGTTATGCCGCTACAAGACCTACGTATCCAGCAAATAAAGCCAACAGTGACGATATAACATAAGCACCTGCCACAATTACAGGCTCTTTGAGGCCACATAATTCCAAGTGATGATGAAAGGGTGCCATTCTAAACAATCTGCGTCCAGCTCCCTGCAAGTGTTTGGTTGTCCTGAAGTACAACACCTGAAACATAAGTAAGGTCAATTACTGAACCACGAAAAAATTGGGCACTTGGCATAATACACCACTCATTCTCAGTTCCAGCAACTTCAGGCCAAAAGAACTTAAAGGGCAAAAACAAAGATATCTGCATGCACATGAAATTATAAGCATGTGATAAGAAAATAGGACAGAAGGGGCCTTGTGGAGAAGTGGGGTGCTAAAGAAGCATGTCATTAGATATACTCTGAGAACTCAGCCAATAATTCCTGAATACATCAATTCTCAGACTTCAGATGACAAAAGAACAATTTTTAAATTAGCAATGAATGAACAAGCATCAGCAATAGGATATACCTGCATAATAACTGATGATGCTTCCACAACAAAGATACCAGATGAAACAAACAATGGAAAGAACATTCCAGTACAGGCAGCCATTGCAGCTAATGCCCCACCAAGGGCTAAGGATCCAGTATCACCCATGAACACAGATGCCCTGTATCGGTTGTGCAAAAGAAAACCAATACATGCTCCTGCCATTGACGCTCCAAATATTGAAAGTTCTGGTTTAAAAAAGTTCCATTCAGTGATAAAGAAGTACCCAGGAATTTCCTAGTTTACAATTTGCTAATTTACAGAAAATATATAATATTGATACTTGTACAAACAATTTTTCTTTTCTTTTTAGTGGGACATCAAACATAGATAACCAAATTGAATACCAAAACAATTAAAGTATTTCAATATAACATCTTAAACCATCTTGAACCAAAGCAGTATGATTGAGAATTCAAGCCATGTCTTGTCATCTGCGGCTATGGTATTATTATCTTGCAATAAAGCTGCTTTACTGATAATTACATACTTGACAAACTCGTAATTGATGTAGTTTCAAAATTCAACATGATTGACTACAAGAAAGATTGAGAAACAGTCAAACTTCTGGCAAATACATAACAGTTGTGAACATAGAAAACAAGCTCACCACAATGACATCGCGTTCAATCCCAAAATACATAAACTAAATGTTGCCTGGCTTCTTTGTCTATTCCAAACTTTAGGCATCCCATACTATGATCCGATATAACTGTTTCTCTAACATGGATCATATATTAAATTGAAGCCATTAAGCAGAATCATTAACAATAAAATGTCGTGTTCAGACTTCTAAGAGAAGAGGCTCCTTACAAAACTTATGGTAAGTTCAAAGACATGTTTACTAACCAGGGCATATTGGAAGCACCGCAATTGACATTCCAATAAAAGCCAAAGCAGCAGTTCCTCCGGCCAGCCCATCAAGACCATCTGTTAAATTAATCCCATTTCCCATGGAAACAAAAGTGAAGGAAGTCAACAACAGATAAAATTTTCCCAAGAACAGAAGGCCCAATGGTGCAGGTAAAGGAACCAACATTTTCCTGCATTAGAAAATGAAGAAAAATGAATTTTGAGCAAAAGAACCATTCAAGCAAACTTCATAAAAATCACACAGAAACAATTTGCACTGATTACTCAATGATTTTCTCAAGATCTCAGAATAAATAGCAACAAGATAAATGGTTTTCTCAAGTTTTAAGAAAATTATCGACTGTAAATCATTGTTGCCTAAATTATAAAGCAGATTTTTACTTTCCTTTTTAGGTTCATCGGTTTCTACACTAACAGCACATATATAGATATTGTTAATATTCAACTCCAGATGAGACAAAAGTCTACTTGCAGTTTGTTATTGCAGGTGCCTAGTGTTTTTCTCAATTTGTTCCTATTATCATTTTCCCTCACCATGAAACTCTTAAATATGTTTTCTACAGGCATTGATTGTGTTGCCAGCAATTAGATTATCAACCCAGACTATCTTCTTTCCACGTCTCTTTATTATATGAAAATTATCAAATCTGACACATGCTAAGCTCAGCCCATCAAACAATCCTTAATAGATTAGAATTTCCCAGAATTACCCTCGCAATATTTGACAAAAATTGGTACCCTGCAGCAAATTTTTCAACACAAGAATAGCTATGTGAGTTACCATCAGATAAATGTTGATCAGATTAGTGACAAGAAGCTATACATGCCATAGGGTGACGATAGACTTGTAGCATCCAACCAAAATGAAAACCACGAGCCAACTGCTACCTGTAAAGTATCATGACTCAAGATTACTGACAAATTTGCAAGCAACTATTAAACATAAGCAGCAGTAAGCCTAAAAATTTTGGAAGCAAGCAAGCAGCATCAGAAAAATTTTTTACCTCCAAAATTAATCTTGTCCATGCAGATAACCCACTAGTATGACTCTTAATGAGGCATAAAATGTCATCAATGAGCCCAATTACAGCAAATGCTAGAGTTGCCAATGATGCTCCAGAAACTTCAATAGAAGAAAAACCAGTTATGGCATTTGCAACAGCTACTCCAATTGGAATGAAGAAAACTCCACCCATTGTGGGGGTTCTTCTTTTCCTGGAGTGCCTAGCAGGTCCTTCTTCCCTGATGATCTGACGAATCTTCAGACTTCTGAGGAATGGGACACATATATATCCTGCACAAGAGGCTAAAATTACTGATATAAAAAAGGGCTGGGTCAAGTAAAAGGGGGCCAACGGCAGTCTGACAATCTTCCATGCACACCAATCCACAAATAGAAGCAGCAAAGTCAAGAAGGATATCAACCCAAGATTGATAAACAACCCAAGTTTGATCCTGCCATTACAAAACGAGTAAAAGACCAAGTCATACAAAAGACCCAATAAAGGCATACTATCCCATGACATACATAATGGTGTAGAAAAGTATGCTTACTTTCACACATCAAACACCAAAACTGTTCAACATTAGAATCAAAACACAGCTCCTTAACACACTTGCCTGTGTCTTTTACGTGCTCTCCCCATTATGGCAAGCCTGTGAGCAGTTACCGTTAGAGCTTCATTATTTGACACAGAAACTGCAGGCAAGTCAGTATCAGTAAATTGGTTTAATACAATTTCCCCATCACTCTCTTCTCCACTGGACGAAAAAATGTACCCAGCAGTCCCCTCATTGTCACTCCAGTTATCAAACGTAGAAACATCAAAATCCTATAAAATCAAAGAAACCAAAATAAATAAAAGCCTTAATGTGATGATAATTTATATAAAGCATTACAAAATTACAATTTTGTAGTTCTAATTCTGTAACTAAACCAATAAGTTTAAATCATAATATTGGAATCAAGCTTTCAAAAGTCAAGAAACCATTTTCAGGACTTCAAGCAAACTGTGCCACAAATTTATTGCCAAAATTCTATCCAGATTTGACAAGTTTATATACCAAAAAATGTAGAAGCTAAAAAGTAAAGGAGGTCAATTAGTCTTAGAAACACAAAATACCTCACCAAAAGCTCTAACTTGAACAGTACCACGTTGCAATTGGCTACCGTATTTGCGAACATTTAATCCATTTAACTACAAAAAAGCAGCGAACATATTAGCAGCCATGAATTATTAACGGTATGGACCTTCAACAATAGACAAACAACGTATAAGGTCAGAATCTGATCTGATAATGCAATAGTGATGCACCGATTTATGGATGAATTCAAATCTAATTCTTCAGTTTTGGAAACAAGGATATCGAAAATATTTTAAAGAAAGCCGAAATATTTGGAAAAAAATCGTTTTAGTAATTATGAAACAACTTTGTCTTCATATACAATTTTCAAAGTACTAGTTAAAATACAAAGTAATTTAAAATCATCTTTGTTGTTTTCTGCGAGATTGCCATACAAATTATACTTTAAACTGTTTTCTTCTCACTTGAAATTAATCAACCGTATTCTAATAACAAAAGCAAAGCATAACATAAGAAACAGTTTAAGAAATGATTATCTTAGATAATTAAATAGAGAAGAAAAAATGTTCAGTGAAATGAAATGAATAAAGCACCTTAAGAATAAGATCGTAAAGCGAATGAGAATTGCGACGCCGAGAAACCAAATCGAGTCGGCGAAAATTATTTGTCGTAATAAACGAAGGAACGCTGGCGAATTGGAAAGCGACGGAGTTGTGAGTGATGTTGAAGAATGAGCGAAGAGGAATGAGATCGCATGACTGCTGTCTAACTACAGTGGAATTAATAACAGCTAAAAATCTAGAAAAGATATCGGCATGGTAGTAAGAGAGAGGAGGCCATCAATTAAAGGATAGAGACTCCAGAGTACATTCTAGCGAAGAAACGGTATTTATACTTCCAGCTGAAAAAAGATGAGTGAAATGGTGGTGGAGGGAAGAGGCGTGGTGTTTGGCTTTACTTCGAAATTCTCGCTAGAAACGTTGTAAGTTGAGAGGAAAGGAGTTTAAGTACTCACGCGCCCTCTTGGGGCGTGCCAGTAAACACCTTGTAGATGACGGGTGGGGCCGGGTTAGGCGACAGGTAGCTGGATGATCTTGATCTGATGTTGTTAATATTGATATGACGTCATCATACTCGTGTCTCACATGAGATGATCTTGTTGCTGTATACATAATTTCAGTAAAACATAAATTAAAAATTATGAAAATGTTAGAAGTTTGACTTTTCGGTTCACACGAAGCATGGGGTTATTCTATTTTTCACTTACTCAGTTAATAATATTTATTAAAAAAAACCTAAATATTAAAACCATCCGATTTCTTTCAAAAGCACAAGCCACGGTCAGACTACCATACAGAGCTTACTCCCCCTCTTTTTTTCTCCAATACTCAAATTTCTATTATTTCCCTAGTTCTCTAATTTTTCATTGACATAAGTTTGAAAAATGTACCAAAAAAAAATGAAAAAGTACAAGGAGAAAATATGAAAACCGTATGGTACAACCTGGTATAATGTAGTTCTGTTCCTCGAGACATTGCGTGTATTACGCATAACGTTTTTCCACAAGAAAAAACGTCAAAAACGTTACAACCTTTGTCACTGCAAGCACATACAAACACAAACCCATTTCCACATCCACAGTGTACAATACACAAAGATTACAATAGATGTAGAGATAATATCACTGGCTAATTTTGATTTGAAGTGGGAGGCCGCCCACGTCCCATTGTGAATCCTCTGGTTCCATCAGGCATTCTAGGGCCAGGAGGTGGCTTCGAGGGTTCGAGGGCATGAGACAACGAAGTACTGCCATGGCCTGCAGATGATGAGATATATGCATATGAAAATTTCATTTATATGCAGGTAAGGAAAAGAACTGTGAGCAAATGCAGTAGTTAGTTTAAATACCCATCCCATTGGTACCACCGCGGTATCTCTGTCTCCTTGATCGTCCTCGATTTCTACTTTTCTGCCCATTTTTCTCCTTGGATAAATGCTCTCCCTCCTGAAAAGAATGAAGAAGCAAGTACTTCGATCAACAACATAACTTAAACCAATAGAAAATACCAATGAGTGCACAAAATAGCACGTAAAAGAACTTACCTCTTCATCAGCGGTATCATCATGATGCTCACTCAAGTTATTGTGCTCCTCCTCACCAGCTGGATCAGATGTTCTACCACTGTGATTCTTCTCAGAATCAGATCCCCTCCAGGCTTGCCTTCGCTGGGCATACATTCCCTGTAACAGATGAACAAACCTCAGCACTTTCTTACTACCGAAGAATACACAGGGAAAAGAAGGTTGAATTACCATTCTCTTAAGAAGTTTCACCCGCAAGCCATTTCTCCAGTCCTGTTCATCATTCAAAGTAGCCACCTGATCCAATCACCAGAAAATCCAAGACCTTAAAATTAAGAATTAAGCATCATAAACCAAATGCAATAAAATTGCAAATATTTACTCAATACTCACAGCTTTCTCCGCAGCCTCCACAGTCTCATACTCCACAAGAGCATGTAACTACAGACAGAAAGCAAGCAATTACACACAAACTTGATCTACAAAATCATGAGGCTACACAAAACACTGTTATTTATTCACTTTTTTTTTTCTTTTCCGAAGTGAAACTACAATTATATTACTTGTTTCACAATGGTTACGCTTTACCACCAGCCAAAAGACAGTAAGACACCTGTGGGTATCTACACAACTACGGTGATATTACTCTAAAAAGTTCAAAAGAAACACATTGGTGCCAGTAGTAATTCATTTTTCAGGGAGAAAAGTAATTAGTAAATGTTAATCATGTTACACAAAACCTTCCTAAAACATTGTATTTTTCAGTTTCATACCTTACTACTAATCAAGTACTCAGCTTTGCCCCCTTTCTTTGACTCGTCCACAGCATGTGGATCACGGATGGATATGTTTTTTATACTGGAAATTAAAGAACAATAAATCAACATAATGGAGAATGAAGATAAAAACTTTTTTCTGGCAAAAAACATGTTTTGTCTTTTGAAAAAGCATATGCTTACTTTCCAGCTGTCACAAATATTCGTCGGATGTTCTCCACCGAGTGATCCTCTGGTAGATTTTCTACCAAAACAGTGAATAACTAGGGTCCACAAATTAGCATAACCTTCTAAAAATAATATATCTGAGTGAAACAATCAAGTTCCTTCAAATTATTACCTTCGGATCCCTGACTTCAGTGACTGGTGGAGGATTAAGGCGTTTCACCTTCTTCCTATTTGAACTAACAACCTATATTTTTATTTGGAAACAAGGAAATTAGAAGGCAACGAAAGAATAGAACCTTTTTCATCTTTATTAACTGGACTTTTTGCTTTATTATGAAGGTTAAGAGTTAACATCAGTAATGCCCAACTCCATTGCAGTGGCCACATACACATAAGATATTGCATTTATCATTACACATAATAGAAAACACCAACACCTTTTTCATTTTTATTACAAGGAAAGAAGCAGCTTACGAGCAAGGATGATTCCCTCAGTGCAGCCACTATCCATGCATAGTTTCGGGTAAGCTTCTTCATTTTCCTAAAAGAAGCAATAATCGAGATAGGAACTGCAAGAAAGATATACCATAAATATGAAGACAGAGTCCCGTACAAAGACAGATACAGATATTCCTAATTTCCCATTTGAAAAAAAAATGTTTGCACCTAGGAGCCTTTTAAAGAAATGGGAGTCATTTTAGTGTCACAAACATGCAGCCTAAGATAACCCATCTGATTATGGAAATTCAAAGAATGGCAACAAGACCTGGATAAATATTCCAGTGAATAAGCATTTGGAATTTTTTGATTCTGAATCAGAGAGAACAAATACCTGTTCAAGTAAACAGCTCCAAAATCCAAAATCAGTAAATACTAAATAAACCCTATGTTAGCTACCAACAGGACGCCAAAATAGGTTGCCTACAGTGAAATTATTTGATGAGCATAACACTCAACAGAAAGAAAGTCAGAATACAGGTTGTGAAGCCAATAAATAGTATGCATCTCCATATCAAAGCATAGGGAAAAACAATGATCAATGCTGAATAAAATAGGAGTTTAAGCCTGTGTTTGAAAAAGTCAAAAATTTATTTGATGGATCTTTAGGTTATTAAAACAAATGTACTCCTTGGAAGGGTTGTAGAATAAAGCAGGCATTCTAGTTGGTCACCTTAAATTAGGCGAGTAACAGTATTAGGTCAAATGGCAGCAGAATATTGGGGAATGAAGGAATTCGAAGCAAAAAATTCATCTAGTTGACTAGTTTCTCAAACCATCAACTACATATTTTAAAATGCAAGAAAAATCACCAGAACAGATGGGTTTACTCAAGTATTTAGCAAGATATACACAATCTAGGAACAACATTACAGGCAATGCATAGAAATTCCTCAAATAGAGAAGGAATCAGACAGCGTTCAGTTGCATAGTCATTCAGATTGACTACCAATGCTCGGCACAGTAAAATGGCTGCACCAGGAAAACATCCAGGCTAGTCAATCTGTCATAAGTACCTGCTTTACTTCATCATCTTCATCGTCTCTATTCCAGAGAAAAGTGGCCAGATATATCATATTCTAAAGCCATGTTGATTGCTTTTATCCCAAATTAATTCATTAGTTTATAGGTTTGAAATCTTACCAAAGAACAGGCATACATGATGGCATGTTATTTAGTTTGAAAACCCATAGTTCCTAAAGAATACAGCAGCAAGAGTATCAGTAGTTTCTTCTAACAATTTTCTGGGCACATGTGGCAACTTTCCTTTTTAAACCACCACACATTGAACAAAAAGTTGGAAACTTAACCAATTCCCTGGTAGGCATAACACAAAAACCCAATTCCCCCAAAAATAATACTCCAGATACATGAAATGTTCCATTACAGATCATATATCTTTCTTCCACTATAATTGCCAACATTTGATTCTCACATGCGTTATAAGTCCTTTGCACACCGTTTTCTTGTACTTACATGAAAGAATGGAAGGAAATACAAAAGATAAAAGATGAGATGAGGAAGCTTGATAATATTCTTTTGTCTCTACATGCAATAATTGTGAGAATAACGTATTAGCTCCCAAAGACCTGCCCACTGGTAAACCTCCTTTTTCAAGCTATTATCATCTTATTTGAGCATAGTGTTAGGACCAACACACACATGCATAAAGTAAAAAAATTTTAAAGTTCAACGTTTCAAAAATTGAAAAAACAACTCGTATGTCGCAAGGTACTTACCAAAACCTTCTTTGTTCTTCCGAATCAAATTCATCATATACTTGTCGGTGGGCAAATTTTCATCACTAAAATAATATTCCACCTGCAAAACAGTAAAAGAAAAGGTTCGATAAGTTCATTCAAGTGAATATGTAGGTCCAAATTTACAAGAAAAACTTGAAGCAAAACCCTACAACAAAACATTCGTTCTCAACAGCAATACAATAATAGCGGTAACGTGGAAAACCCAGTTAAAAAAGCATTTAATCAGCAAAATGCAACCCAAAGTTTAACCTTAGTTAAGAAGATGTTGTTCCAATTACCAATATTCAAATTATCAATCCATTTGATTTCCTAAGATTTCTCACAAAGCCAATGGCGATCAAAAAGTTTCTAATGTTCAAATGCAAAGCAGAAAGATTATAAAAATACGTCAGCACTGAAATTTATCAAGAACAAGAGATAGAGAGAGAAATAGGGTTTGCCTGCTTAATGATTTTTTGTTTCAGATCATCAGTGAGAACAGCTGCAGTGGAAGATTGCTCGTGATCTTTACTCTGATCTTCACCATGGTCATGATCATGATCGTCATCCGACGCCGGAGCTTGAACATCAGGGACGTCGTGCTCTGGTGAACCGACGGGAGAGAAATCGAGATCAAGCGGTGGAGACGGTGGACCGGTATCACCGGGCGAGGCGATGGTAGAGGTGAGAACCTCTTCGCCGTCCATTTCGACGACGGAAAAGGAGAGGGAAGAGGACGAAGAAGAATATTGAGGCAAGAAATGTGTAGCAATTTTTCCTAGGTAAAACCCCTCCCGCCCATGGTTCCTCTCGTGCTCGCTCTCTCACCCAGCTTGCTTCTAACCTTACTCCACTTTATAAGAGCCACGGGCATTTTTGTCTTTTTATCATTCTCGTGTCGAATATTTGCGCAGTGAACGATGCGGCGACGTTCCTTCTGAAAGTGAAACGACGTCATTTGAGGCTAGAGCCTTCTTGAACTGAAACTATTTAGGTGTCTTTTAATCTAAATTACAACTTTCCCTTCATCAATCCAGTGAATTCCATTTAACGAACACGGGAAAAATCAGTTGACTCGGAAATCAGAACAAAATTTTGGTGAATATAATTTCTGATTGTAATGAAATTTTCAATGGGTTTTTAACACATAACTCTACGAGGTTTAAGATTTTATTAGTCGAAAAAGTATTAAAAAAATTATTCACTTTTATTAAAATAATTATAATATATTTAACTGTTATAAGACAGAATTTAAAAAATATAATTTCAATGATTCAATAATTAAAAAAATTAATGAATTTCATTATTTAAAAATTTTAATTTATATTTATTTAATACTTTATTTAAAATAAAATTTTAATTAATGATAAATTTAACTTACATTTCATTAAATTTAATTTATACTATCTAACTTAGAAATTTAATTATGACAAATTTAATTTAGATTTGATGAATATTTTATCTAAAATAAGAATTTAATAAGTAACAAATTTAATTTTTAATTTAATTGTTACAAGAACTTAAAAAATTTATTTAATGTCTAAAAAATTAAAAATTTAATTAATGCATAAATTTAATTTACACTTCATCAAATTTGATTTATGTTTAATCAATATTTATCAAATTAAAATTTTAATTGACCGCAAAAATTTACATTTAGTTAATGAAAATTTTAATTATTGAAAAATTTAATTTATATTTATCCAAATCCCTAAGCTATATAACATGCAAGAGTGAAGACATTTAGAAGATGGATGGGTTTGTATTTTCAAAAGAGTAAGTTTATTATGCAATTTGACAAGACTAACCTTGCAGACTACCCTTGATTATAATAGTTGACTAACAAATTTGAATAGTTAAGGAGGTAAGTGTATCTTTCTAAATACTTTTTCTATAATTGATAGTTTAAAATTTTAAATAAAATCATGTCAAAAGCTCAAATTTAAATAAAATCGGGTCAAAAATTCAATTTTAAATAAAATCGTGTAAATAATCAATGACGATGATGTAATACTCCCACTCTTAATTAGGACTTTTTCCTAACAATAAAAGAAGACTGATGAATAAAATAACTTGTAATGCACGTAACAGAAAAGCAAAATCCGGCATTTGTAGCCAACTTTATATTACCCATATCACAAGAAAGAAGTATGATTTCAAAATACTAAGGAACCAGTAATAAGATCAGACGTGGAGAAGGATCATAAAAAAAGGAAAACATCTTTCTTGTAGAATGAACGTTTGACCTTCTGTTTTAAATTTTTCGAAGCATTTGTGTTGGGATGGATGCAGAATTTGATAACATAATATCTTTAGCAGCAAGGAAAGAGCAAAGAAGAAAAAGCCAATATCATTTTTCATAGCAAAAACTTAAACAAAGCTTGCATACAACATAGGCATGAGATTCTGGTTTACCAACACTTCCCATGCCACAGACCTATTCAACCATACTTAGTAACAATACACAACGTGCTTGCATGCTTACTAATCTAAAACAAAACCAAAAGAACCAACCAAAATCCAGCCCCAAGTCCTAACCCCAATCGTCCGAATACATTTTTACTAGAACCCGAAAACCACACCCTCACATCATCCACAACAGGACCACATAGCGAGCTCATGTCATCTGTTCTTGTATTGTAATACACACTGTAGAATGCAATGCGTGTCCTGTCAGCCTTTGCCGTGAAATTCAGATTAGCGCTGTGAAAGGTGGAGTTAGAATCAGCTGTGTAATGGACAATTTGGGCTTGATCTCCGGCAAATGCCATGACTGCAAGTGGTTGCTTGCATTTGTCACCAGCATGGCCCAAAGAAAATGTCAAGCTGTAATCCTTTTTTGCTGAGGTTTCAACCATTTGAGAGATAATGCCTTCCTTCCCCGACAGTAATTCAATGGCACGTTTACCTCCTGGGACTGAGTAATGATAGGAGTCAATATAACGAACAGCCCTGTTTGATTCAACAATCCAGCCAGGCAATGATGTTGTTTCTTCGTCCAGGTTTGTGGGAAGCAAGATCCCTAGTGACACATTTCTGAACATCCATGGACCTTCTTCAAAATCTCCGTTGATCACAGCATTGTCTGTAAAGAACATAGCCATTAGTAATCATCAGCATATCAAGAAGAAGCGGAAGTCTTGCATAACGTTATATACACCACCAATATCAGTTTCCTACCATACAGAAGAAGAAACATTTATTGCTTTAGGTTACACCCCAGTAAGAATTAAACAACTAGTTTAAACCAAGTGATTTAGTAAAGGAGAAAATCTTAAATATGGCCAACTAACACCATCATGATATTCTGCCGCCATACGGCATTTGTTATGCCGTATGCATTTATATCTCAAGAACCAAACTTTCCTCTGTTCCCGCATTTTCATTGACAATCACATTATTCATATCTTTTGCCCCATTTTTCCCCTTCCTCACAGAGCATATGATACAATGCTCTCATTTTTTCTGCCCTGGTCAATAAGGCAGGTCTGTCACCCATCACGTGACAACTTTCACTATTATTAAAATGGCAAAAGTCTGTAGAATGAGTGTCACAAGGCTTTAATATATGGTCAAGATTATCTATTTGCAGATGGGGTTTTTTTTATCTAAGTCCAAAAGTTTGTAGGTTTCCTCGAATAAATAGAGTTTGTCTATTTGTATTAAATAAGTCTCTAATCTGATAATCTCTACTGAAATAACCAAAATGTCCTTAATGTTAAGTTAAATATTCAATATAAACTTAATTTGTTATTGCCTTACTGGGGACTTTATTTGATACAAAAGAAAGAATTGTCCTTAGTTCGGAGAAAAAAAACTACAGGACCAAGATATTAATCCCCGTTTACAAATTATTTCTTATTTTACTAATCATTATTGATTGGATTAAGATGTCCTAATTTGACAAATCCGAGACTTAAAAAGAAAAATTGTCCGTCCGTGGGCCCACGCAAGAAAAAAGAGAGAAAAACAAAATAAAATAAGATTACCTTTGGGCTTATCAGGTGTGAAAAGCTTCTTGATCGCAATATCATCAATAATGGGCCCACAAGTGGGGTCGTCCTCCATTCCCGGGTTCTTAAAAACCAAGTTAACGTTATCATCGTCTGCAACAAAAGCCCACGCGTACGGGTCCCACCCTTGCACGTTATACAATGTCTGCAAGTCTATGGTCTGTGATGCAGGTGGCACGGACACGTTCAACGATTCCAGCTGTGCGCACGTGCGCGCCGCACTAAACGTAACGGAGTACGTGGACCCCTTTTCAACTTTCACTTCCTGGCTGATTTCCGCATCGTTGCCTAATCTAACGGCATGCGAACCCTGTGGCACAATGAGGATCATCCCACCTTGCTTTTGCCCTGATGATACCAGCTCCACGCTGCCCTTTAACTTCCAGTTTGGAATATCCATGCGCCCATCCGCTATCGACTCACTTGGGAAGCCGTTTGACGGGGGCGTCTCAAAATCACCATTTGCCACTAAACCTGTTTCGAGGAAAGGAAATACATCGCTTTAAATTCATTAGATAGGAAAAAAAAAAAAAATTATAATGAGAAGTCGTACAACAGATCTTTTTTTCGTCAAAGTAGCAAACGGTGAATAGACGTCTTGTCGTTTATCGGTCTATACAGTAGAATAGGAAGACAAACGTAATGTCATGCATCAACGTGCTTACCAAACGACAAAATTGCATCGTGATGTGGAAACAATGAAGGACAGCTAACCTAATCGGCTTATCAAAACAATAAGGTCATCTAAGTACGAGCCTCAGAACTTGAGAAAGCTCACGCTCATTAGAAAAACAAAGCATTATCAAAATAATCAAGTAATACCAAATTCGTGCTAGCTACTGTAATAGCTACAAGGCGAATGATGTGGGGGAAGAACTGAAAAAAAATCAGGGCACGAGACTCCTCTGATCCAACTTGGAACCAGAGGCCGCGTTTAACCGCGTGGACCCTGCTATTGTTCAGCTTTGGCCCATAATTTCAACTCAAGTTCTTCCACACTTGACCAACTTGAAAAGCACTTTTCCTACAATACTTTTATGGAACTAAGTTGAAAAAACATAAAGAATGGGTGCATCAATTCCAAAATTCGGTGATAAAAATATTTCTAGCCGGTCCCCTCTACGGAAAGAACCCTTGTCCTTTTGTTGAAATAAGGTAAAAGGGTCAATTTTTGGCGGGAAATTGTTGCAATAAAGTTATTCTACCCATCTCAGAATGAAGAGAAAAGTAAATCAATATGGCCCAAAGGTACCCACTTCACCTTCAATGCATCATTCTCTTTTTCTCTTGATGTGTTTGCAAATCCATTGGTGCAAGTTAATGCTAATATTAGTGATCTACTTTAAACAACATGAATCGAAGTTTGTGGTAAGATTTCAGTAAGTTAATGAAAAAGCGTTTGTGAGTTAATGCCACACAATGGGTTGCAATAAAAATGGTACTTTCACCAATAACATAAACGATGTAGGCTAGAAATGAAAGCAAAAGACCTTAAAATAACTAAAGATTGAAATCCCAACAAGAGAAGAAATATAAATAAAGATATGAAGAATGAGCAAAGTTCAAACAATTGGAGGAATAGAAGGGTTAAAAGAGTCCATGAAACACTCGATGGTGGTGGACTGGAGCCGACAACTTTGTGGGCTCGAAGGCCATAATAAATTAGTAGTCACTATTAATTTCAATATTTAAATCATACACTAGTCACCCAAACGGAGAACTAAACTGAAAAAGAGTAGTATCATCTAGGGCCCCTTTAAAACTTATTTAATAAATTTCAGAACTGATTGGAAATTTGATTTACATTTGTAATATATAAACTATGATAGCACATAACAAATCCGAAAGCTTGAAGAAATACTGCTGTTTGAAAAAATTCCTACAGACATCCTATATGCCAAACGCAAAAAAAAAAAAAAAAAACCTCGGGCTCCTAAAAGCCAGCAATACAAAGTCATACATTTGTTTATTTCATGTTCTATGAAGATTAGAAAGCAACTGGGTTTTGGCCAATGACAAAATTCAACTTGTAGCAAGTGATTCTCGTAACGCATATGGAGGAATCTTCAGAATATGGAACACAAATGCAAGAAATTCAATTAAAATACATTACACGTACATTTAAGAACTAACGAAGCGGAAAACTAAAGCCACAGTGAAAATCAGATCTCGGAAATAACAAAGACCCAGAAAGCACAAATCTCAGAGACACAGAATTCCTCAGTAACAATAGCAGAAAGAGAAACGCACTTCCTATTCTTAGATGAATAGAAATCACAGATTCAATGCAAATAGCAGTAGGCATCTGAGCTTGAAATAGCAAACAGGAGCAGCACAAGTAGTAAAAGAGTAAAGTAAAGACATACCATCTTCTGCTGCGATTGAAGCAGCAAGATAAGCAAAAACAACCGCTAAACAAAAAACCCTTCTGTTTATTGAAGAGCAGTTCGCCATTTCTGGGCAGAAGATCTTCTCAGTTTTCTCTCTCTCTCTCTCTCACTTGCTGCTGTGTGCTGTGTGTACTCTGTTTCAATACCCAGAAAAAAGAGCAGGCAGCAGTGTCCTTGTATCCAAGATTCCAGTTCTATCGTCTTTACTCTTTAAGTAGCTGTTAACTTTATTTAAATTCAAATTACTTTATTTATAATTATTTTTTTTAAAAAAAAAAAGAAAAGAAAGAAGTTCCTTTAGAACAAATGAAAAAGGTCAGCCTAGTGTTCCCACCACCATTATTTTTTATTTCTCGAAAATATTTTTCTTTTCAGATTTCTTTGCGTGTTTTGATAATTGTGTTCTTCCGGCGGGCCCAGCACACCGCCGTATGGCCGCACTGATGTGTCCAATCCACTCGTACTATCTCTGTTTAGGCTATTATTTTATTACATAAATGTCACAAGTGCAAAAAATAAAAAAAATTAATTACAAATTATGGTATTTTAATTTAATTAAGTCGTTTATAGACACTGTCATGTAATAGGAATTTAGAAAAGGAAATAAATTCATTCATGCTAAGCAGTCATTGTTATTTAAATATAAATGTAAAGTATCCATTTTTTATCTAAATTTTTAGATAAAAAAAAAAAAATATTATTTCAACCTATCTAAAATATATTTGAATATTTTTGATTAGTCAACAATTATATGATCGTCCTGTTTACCACATTTATTATATATACCAACATTTAATATATTATCGATGTATGGAATAGTAACATTATTTATTGCAAGCGTTGTTACCACCGTGTCATGACATGGTTTCACTATCTGTTTGGCAATGCATGTTTAAAATGTTGGTGAATCTAAAAAATTCAATAAATTATACATTTAACAATACTATATTTTACAGTAATATGCGATGCGGGCAATGAATACACTCCCTTATTCCCTCAACACGAGAGTGTGGATTCAAATCTTACCTAAAGCCTCCCACCTCATAAATGAGTGGATATATCCAAACATGCCCAATTTATTTTGTAAAAGCTTCTAAATACAACCAAATTTACATTCATATTTTGCCCAAGCCTAGATTGCCCAAACCAAATTTACCATTCGGGCTCAATAGGCCCAAAATATTTACGTAGGCTGTCGGATCCAAAATATTAAAATTTCCCGGCTCTTGTCGCGGTTGCAACCCGTTTTCGATCGATCGAGGACCGGCAAAACCGCAGAAGGAGAAGCTGCAGCAATGGGATCGTCCGCAGCTCTTCGAGAACTCCAACGCGAGCTTGAAAACAAAGCTAACGATCTCAGCAAACTCCAAAAAGGCAAGACGTAATGTTTATATTTTGTACTTTTTTGTGTCAAGTGTTGATAATTCGAATGAAAACCCTAACGTGGTTTTTACTGTACCAGATATAGCTAAGAATCACCAAGTGAGAAAGAAGTACACTATTCAGCTCGGCGAGAACGAGCTCGTGCTTAAGGTCTCTTTGACCCCGTTTTAGAGCTCTACGATTTTATTTGTTTCAATTCAACTAAGCGTAGCTTATATGTGATTAGAATTTTATTCATCTTGAAATAAGTAAAATTCTTGCGAAAAGAAAATGAATCAGTCAAATGTAAATTTTATTGACTATCTTTTGCTTGCTTGATTAGTTTGAGCGGGCAAGCAAGGTATTATAGTTGTCGTAGTCTAGTTTTGTCTTGATTAATGAATTTGCTTTGTAAGCTGTGTTACTGTTTGTGTTTTTAGGAGTTGGGTTTGTTGAATGAAGGAGCAAATGTTTACAAATTGATTGGTCCAGTTCTAGTGAATCAAGATTTGGCAGAGGCTAATGCAAATGTGCGCAAGAGAATTGACTACATTTCTGCCGAATTGTATGTGCTTGTTACTTGGTTCATTGATAATTTTTGGAATATTTGTTTCTTTTTTATTTATCATGGATACTGGGATTTGTGGAAGTACAAATTTAGGTAGGTTAAGTTATAATATGCTGTGCTCTTCGATGGATTCATTTTCATGGATTCTCAATTAGTATATGATTGGATTTAATTGAGTTGTTTTTGCTATTTTTATTGATTTGGAACTAGCTACGCATTCGATACATGTACTCTTTCAGGTATATTTTCTTCCAGGATCTATTAGATATATGGTTTTGGTGGATGTTTCTAGTCTTAGTGCATGTAGATTTAGGTACTCTTTCAAAAACCATCATTAAAATGTTCTATACTTTCGTTTAATATAAGATTCCTCTTTCTGTTATTCCCTTATCATCATTGTTGTCATCACTATTATTGGTATAGTTGTTGTGTATCCCTAACCTTTAAACCATGATTCTCCTTAATAGGAAGCGCCTTGATGCAACTCTCCAAGATTTGGAAGAAAAGCAAAATAGCAAAAAAGAGGCGGTTAGTGTCCTCCTTTTTATTATGTCTTATTTCTTTATCTTTATTGTGCACTTCAAATAATTTTTCAGCATTGCCTATGTTTTATGCCTGTTAATCATTTGGAGTTCTTTGCAAATAAATGTCATGTTCTATTAGAACTATATGTTGATGCCAAATATAAATATTAGGAAAAGCTGAATTAAAGCACAGTCAGCTCAATCAGATCTTATTAGATCAGGCCGGTGTGTAGTGTGTTATACCATTAGAGAGGCAAGGAGGTCAATTTTCAGATAATGATAAGCCAAACAAGTAGGACCAGAAAATCTGTGTGTGCATTTTTCTGTCTTGCTCTGTTCTTTATTGTGTATTGAGAAAATTCATTAGAAAATTTAAGGAGGCATTATTTGAATATTCATGCAGAGAAGTTTTTGTTAATCACTTTTCCACAGAAGTGGCATTTAGCACTGCTTGCTGTTTTGCTTTCTTAGTCTCACTCTTTTTGCTGCTATATTATTGGAGAAAAGTCATCGTTGGCTAACTGAGTTGATAGCATGTACTCGAAGATAGTGCTTATTGTCTTATATCTTGGTGCATGTAAAAGGTTGATAGATAATAAGATTGACTCATCAAGTTTGTGTGCCTAAATGCAGAAACAAATGAAGTCAGAAAATAACCTTCTCTTGGGTTTTTGGAATTTGAAGCTAGTAGTCTTATAATTATTCTATTATTCTGCAAAATTGGCCTCATGAATTTGTATTGATTACATTGTACATTGTTCTTTTCATGTCAGTAACTGGTTGTTTTTTTTACTTTTTTTCTCTTTTAGATCTTGAAAGTACAACAGAGGATTCAATCGCTTCAGGCCGCAAAAGCCAAGGCATAATTAACTTCATAGTTTGCATAACAATGATGATCATTTTTCATTTCAGCTATCATGGGTTGTTAGGTTGTTGATGGAAAAATCAGTGTCCAATTATCTTTCTGTTTGCTTTCTCAAAGAGATTTTTTCGTCAAAGATTTCAATGAAATGCATATGTTGCTTTAACTTTGAATGTGAAAATCAATGTCTACAGATATGAAGCTACAGAGATTTCCAGGTGTTTAGCCGTTGAATTTTACAATCCCTACAGCTTGTGTAACATATAGCAATGCTTTCAGGTTCAATCTTTGTATTGACGAAGGGTTTGTTTTCAATTAAAAAAACTCACAGAATTTGCCCCTTCTGCAAGTTTACATTGATTATTGGATTTTGTCTGTAATCACAAAGATGATACGAGTTGCAGCCGTTTACATTTTCTCATTGATTCAACGTCTAAAAGTGGAAGATTTGCTTGCCCCAAGAATTTCAATATCCTGGAACGATTTTTCCCATTGAATAACAAGTAGAACAGGGGGAGCCGAACTAAGCTCTGTTCTTTAATTCTACAGAAACTTACATCAACACTAAAACGATACCCCACGAAATCATACAACCAGAATACTCGTAGCCCTCGTTATTAATTGTTTATTTGTGTCAATTGCCTGTCCATTAAAACAGAATAGTAGTTAAATTTCTGGACATTTCATCAAAGTTAAATGATAATGTCTTGAACGATGGCCAAACAATACAAGTGTCGATGTGCACTAAAAGGCAACGATTAATCATACTTTATTCTTGGGCAACCTTCTGCCTAAAACTTTAGCCTTTAGCCTAACAAACTACAAAATCATGAGCTCCAGAAAGTGAAAGGTAACGCACTGCCTGTCGGGCTGCACATTCAATTTAAAATTTCAACAAACCCTAGAAGTTATCATGTTTGTGTTAGTTACAATAAAGTTCTGTTTTGATTGTGTCCAACGAAACGGTCAGCATCTACTTCTGTTTTATTATCTGTTTATTTGACGTTAGATAATGGAGTAGGTTAATTGCTATTTCATTATGATATTTGTTTTGGGTGATGATGAACAATAGAAGAGAAATGAAAGCACTTTGTGGAAGTATTGCCATGAACAGAAATCAATATACTATGTTGCTTATACTACTACAACAATATTGAAAGCAAGATTTCTATGAAACCATACGTAGCTGACGCGTATCTACTCACTGATTATCCCGGAGTAAATTTTAATAAGGCTTTTGATTTCTGTTCAAAGGACAGCATTATTTATACCAATATTAATTTGCTTTACAGGAAAGCAGTTTCCCTTGCCCATCATACATTTGGCTATCTTCTAGACTTCATGAGCAAATCTACAAACATTCAGCTAAAATTCATATTTACGATGCAATTTAACTTTGCTTGTCTCTAAATACCCTGGTGTGCGTGGTATATTCTTTTGTTTTTTTGGAAGATTACAGACCATAAATGATTGGTCTTTGAAGAAGACCTGTTATTGTATTGTTCGAAAGAACTAACTGTAGTGGTTAAAAGTGATTTAAAAGAGCCAAAGAGATATTCCTTAGTGATGCTCTAATTTTCTGTGTAATTGTATTATAAAATATCTATTGACATTGTACACAGCACACTTATTTCTCATCCTTATTTGTCAATATGATCTTATTAGTAACTGTAATAGAATACATGTAAATTGATCCTGATATCATATTTTCCTTTTAAAATTGGTGCATAATTCAACTATTAAGAAAACGAGGGCAACTGGGCATGAAAGCAAATTCTGTTGGCCTTGGTTGGTCGCACATTTGCTAGACGAGCATGAATGTGAAGTGCTATCCTGCTAGACCAAATTAGAGAGAACACGACGATGTTCTTTCGAATTTCTATTAGCAAAAACGAACATAAATCACATGGTATTTCTCATCATCACCATCCCATCACATCATTTTCAATTTGCAATTTCATCATACAACATTTTGAAAAATTTGGCGACATTTTCATGCCACCACCACTACCCACGATTAAAACTCGCCAATTCTCATAGCAAAAACGAAAATCATTGGATATAGATACCATAATTTGAAGTCCTGAAATTTAATGCTATCACCATTCACCACCACCAGCACCATTAAAGAAAGAAACGAAAGCATATGCCTGACAAGACCACGCCTTTTAAGTACACCGCAGAATCCACTAACAGCCACCACCACCACCACCACCCAGGAGTGAATTCATGAGTACCCACTTGTATATTTACTGCTGTTGTTTGATGCGCTAGATCGTCCGTACGTATTTGCTGATATATATAGCCTTAGTGATTAATCCAGAATAGGGATATCCAAAGATCAGAGAAATATACAATTCCAATCAGGAATAGGATGCGATTGAAGTGAAGGCAGCACTAACAAAAGGTGATGATATCTTCCCATATAAAGCGGGCATACATGTATTGTGTTGTGATAGTCTATTAATAATTACTTTTTATAATCCTATTCTTTATCCTACATAATTAGTGATAACGATATCCTTCAATTTACCTGCCATACTTAGATATTTTATGTGATGATGTTAAAAAAATACTTTCTAAAAAAAAATAATACATCCCAAGTTATCAACGAAGGCGCATGCACAAATTTTAAAATGTATCTAAGTTTTGAATTCTCTTAATCAAATAAATAAATTGTAGAATGCTAAAAATAATATGTGTTACCTTGGAAAATCAGTTAACCCTAAAACGCTATCTTTGCTAAAGTAATCTTTTATTTTCAATGTCGGCAATTCCTGTTCTTTCATACGTACTAGATTTAGAGTGGTAATGATGTTGAAATTTGAAACACCCTCTAATTCAATTGTTTAATTATGAACTTCATTTCAATCACGGAGTGCTTTATGATTCAAGATCACCTTCAGAAATTAGAATGATGAATAATATACGTATGCTCAATCTCATAATTACGTTCATGAAATGTAATGTACTTTCTGATTTATAATGAAGTGGAACACACAATCAATTTATATCCTCGATCTCTTACAAATCACTTCATTATCCTTGAATTAGCACTTATATAGCCAAGGAACTTATCCTCAATGTATAAGCAATTTTCTCATCGTGGGAAGCAGCAAGAAGAGGAAATTAAGATACCGTTTTCCTTAAAATTCGGTCCAAAAGAAAGTGTGATTTAACAAGTCTCTCTCTAATCACCACCACTGCATTCCTTCAGTGGCATGAACAATCTAGGAAGAAAAGTTATATTTGACTTAATTAATTATGCATTGTTAATAACCAATACTAGTGTGCTTAATTAACCCAATTTGACCTCATAATTAGTTTGACCAAATCTATGTATATAACTATATGCATGTAGGAATTAGAAATTAGAAGTGCCTTAATTAATTAACCTAATTACTTCCATAGCTGCACTTGTAGAGTAGATTTCCTTTTAATTCATCGTGAGAGTAGACTTCACCTAATTGAGACGCATTAGTCAAATTGTGTCATGATGAATTAGATATATGTAATTTCATATCCTAATCATGATGCTTTTTCCCTTCCTAAATCTATGTATACAAGGCACATTGCAAATTTGCAACACCATAGAATTAAGCTTTTTTTGAAATGAATATCAAATACATGAAAGCCACTAAAAAGAAATAAAAGAAAATGAGGAACTAATATATTTATATATATATATATATATATTATATGTGTGTGCGTAAAAGACACAACAACAATCAAAAATTGCCGCCAGCTTCATGATCACCTTACATTACATCCCGTTGTTGCTAGGGCTAGCAATGCTGTGCTTTTGTCGTTTTAGCTCTTCCCATTATTGTAATAATAAATTGATAAATAAATATAAAATAAAAAAAAAGAAATGATTCTATCTGCATTTTTGGCAGGCAATCATGAAAGAAATTCAGTAGATTTCAATGGTAGTCAGAAAATTTTTACAGCATCTTTGAAAGATAAGATCAAAATAATGGGAAACCAGAAGCAAATTAAAAGGCTGAGAGCAACATTCGCCGGAAGGTCCGTTGCAGGATCAAATTCAACAAGAAGTTGGTGACAGACTGATAGTAGTGGTAAAGTGGAAACACCCGTGAAATTAATTAGTTATTACAAATAATATATATATATATATATATATATATATATATATATATATATATGAGAAAAAGAAAATGGTCCCATTTTGTTCATCAGAACGTTCCCATTTCCATTATGTGGATATATAAATTCATGCAATAATTAATCATATGGGTCGATTTATTAATAATTAAGAAATGGACCACGTAGGCTGCTGCCGAGTTTGGCAATTTTCCAAAGGAGAAAAGACCACTCGACTTTCTTCAGTCCTTGTAAGTCAGCCATAGATTGGATCTGGATTTCGTCTGAGATTCATTCTTTTTTGTCTTATTCTAGCTAGCTAGTTATGATTCAATTCAACTTTATATAATCATGAATTAAAAATACATTAAGGGGATAATGGTGGTTTTGTTAGGCCAAATATGCTCTCTTTGTCTCTCCCTCTTTTGATCTCAAGCTAACACGTTTCATCATTATTTTAACAAAAACGATATTTAAAAATCTTTTTATTACAAAAATATTTGCAGATCCTTATCGTTAAAGGATATATACATATATATATGTTAAGGTTTTGATTTCTATGAAGTTCTAAAATATTGACATCTTGTATATCTCAAAATATAAAGATATATATATATTCATATTATAAATTAATTTAACTTGTAACGGCTTGCTTTCTATTTAGAAATTTTCGATTCATGTTGTATGATTTCATTAAATAATTACGTTTTTCTTTTCGCAGATTTCTATCGCAATTCTTAGAGTGCAGGATGAAAGCAATTCAACGCTCAAATATATAATTTAACAAAAATCGCGAATGTCCATACTTGATAACTTCTATTAAAAATTAGACTGAATTTCTTTTTTATATTTATGAACTAATTAATTTAATTTGGACATGAAATTAAAAAGGAACTCTTTTAAACTCTTGCGTTTATTATTAAGAGAACCCGTATATAGCTAATTAAATTAGAAAAAGCTAGCTGAAGAAGATATAGAACATGTAATCAATAATTCAAACAGTTAAAAATTAAGCAATGGTTTAGATGGATACATATTATGGATTGGCCAATGTGTCTAATAAGGAGAATGTATATTATAAATATAGGCAAGTGCAACTGCCAACCACTAAACAAAATGTGGACCATAAAAATGCATGGCTCATCACATCATGTGATCATCAGATATATACGACTCAAAAAAAAAGCAGCAACTACACTACACTAAATGCATGGTATTTGCAACTGCATATACGTACGCATGGACCCTTCACTTGATTCTCACCACTACAAAATTTCACATTGCTAGCTAGAGATCAACCTTGTTTCAAGGCAATATTGGAGATGATTCATGGTTCATGAGTACTATCAATACGTGTATCTTTAACTTTCAATTTCATTGGTCCCCCAGTCATGTATTGTGCCTCCGATTTATCGATCAAAATTATTATAATGGATCTTGTGCTGGCCAATCACTTTGTCGCTTCGAATATATCTTTCACATACAAATAGGCCAGACGAAGGATGATCTCTAGACGGCGTCCTGCCCCCGGAAAGTGACTACAGTCTACAAATACTTGAAATTAATGGCTCCTTAATTTTATGGGATGTATATCCTGGAGACCCTAGTCATAAACCAGGGTCTTTGTAGGCTGAAGATATATATGCATAAAACAGGCTGTCGTGTCGCCTTAAGAGCATATTACACACAAAAGCACTTACTTGCATGCACTGCATATCACTCCAAAGTGCTTATGTTATGTTTATCTACATACCTAAAGCGTTTTCGATTACTTAAAAGTGCTTTTAACAGTATCGCAGAAGCTCCCAATGTACTAATGTTTATCCTTTATCTTCTACAAAATGTACCTTCCAAATTATACACACTGTTCATTGAATGTGGTTTACATTTTCATCCATATTCGAATAATCGTTGTCAAAAGTTCAATAAAACCCGTGGTCATTTTCCATATCTGAACTAACCACCAGAAGAAAAAATCCATGGAACAAACGATATTAGCCTCTTACACAAAGAGAAAAACAATGATTAATTATATATAGCAACTGTTGCCCTTTTTTTTTTAATTTTTTGAGCTTCTATTAATTTTCGTCCGAGATGTTTGAGTTGGGTGGGGGTTGATAATGACCCTACAGTTTTTTTTTTTTTAATTTATTTTATTTTTTAAGTTGGTAGATCAGAAAGCCGGAGAAAATAGAGGAAAATGTATAATCATGAGAGTTTTGATTGATAGGGGAAGAGAAGTCTGACCCACCAATTCAAAGGCATGTGTTGTGTGCTAGTGCTGCGCACCTTTCCTTAAAGGCAGCCAAATTGACCATTCATTTTAGTTAAACAACCTCTTCCGGTTCAGCAAAAGCCATTCCCGCCACCCCCCCTCACGTGCACTGCACGTGTAGACTATAAGCAAATTATGTTACTAGCCGCCTTATTCTATTTATCCTAACATATAAAATAAATAGTTATTAATTATTTGTATAAAAAATATAGTGTCCTGTAATTTGTGTGATTATGAATTATTTATTAATAATATTTTAACATATCATATATTTTATTAAAAGACAATTCACGGATTCCTTTTAAAAATACACGCATAGATAAAAATACGATGTTAAATATGTTAATCACGATATAAAATTTGTATAAAAAAAAGTATAATGTTAAGTAATGTCATTATATATATATATAATATTTTTTTATAATATTTTTATAAATCATATATTTTATTAAGACAATTCACAGATTCTTTTTTAAATAGTTGCAATTTAGCGTTTTTATTTCAGTTTTGATTATGATTTATCAAAAAAATTCTATAATTCGGGAAAACGCGTGATTCTATAAACTTTATCTGTTGTTTTAAATTCATGAACTGAAATCATACTTTTAAGCTAAAAGCAAACCAGAAATTGGGAATTTTCTAGACCAGAATCAAACTATTATATATTCTTTGACTTAAACAATTCAATATCATTTTCAAATTATAAAATACGTTTTATTGGTGATAAGTACAAAATGATGAATATATATATATATATATATATAAATGATTAGAAAAATGGCCTTTTTGAGGCACTTATAGGCCGAAAATTCCCCACAATTCCATCACTATATGTATATGGGACCTAAATTTCGTCTCCGATGCACCAAAAATTCACTACTTTCCAAAGAGACTTTGAATTTGTTAATTAACAGAAGGACCACAGCGTGGACAAGTTTAGATAGAAACTTGGGGTAACTGGGAAATGGACCATAATTTTACAGGACCACTGCTCCGCCCCCTATGATTATCAAATCGCCCGTGGCCTTCTGATTATCACGAGAACTCTTATTATTTTATTTATTTTCTTTCTTTTTTTTTTAAATGATATCTTATATATATATATATATATATATATGTTTGCTGCATTTTAGTTTCTATTCAATGTAAGATTTGATCCATTAAGCATATATGTGGTATAAAATAGTTGGAGAAGCCGTGAGCAACAGTTGAAAGTGGTGTTTTAGTGGTCACATGACTTCGATGTTCCCTTTTGTAAGCAGAGATTTATGATGAATCTGGATCGATAGTGTTTTTAATTTTTTAATGCATCACTTTAGATTACGTGTGATGTTTATGTTCAGGTCTCTAAATCAAGCCATAACCTGCACCGTTAATCTCTCTTTTTTGATATTCTAATCCCTAATTCTAACCGCAATAACAAAAAAGGTGTATAGAAGTCTTTTATTCCGAGAAAAGTGAAGAAAATTTACCTGTGCAAGTCGCGTGAATATTCGGAAGATGGGTTTGACTTGGCTATTATATAGCACGCTTGCATATAATAAACAATATTGTCTATATCTTTCCATGACTTCCTTTAAGCTTTTTTAATATTTTCTCATCAGATAGCATATATATAAATGCATTGTCCACGTCAGATCTCCAAGAGTGTAGGATGTTTCACAGGCTTAATGAGTAGACCCTATCAAATAGAAAGAAATCCAGATCAAGCTCATGACCAAATTGACCTTTTAAACCTCTTAAATAATGTGTGTGTCTGTGTGTTTTTGATTGAGAGAGAAAGAGAGAACAGGCCAACAGTTGAAAAATATCCAAACCCATATTCGGACTGATTTATGTGGGACATCTGTGCATGTGCAAGATAATGCAAATGCCGGCTTATGTTCTTTGTACCTATATTTTCATCCACCGTCTTAATGTTTCATGCTTCAATTGTACTTCACCATATAAAACTTGTTATCACCTTTCATTTGCATTGTAAAAATCATGATCCGGGTTGAAAGTTGATAAAGTAAGCTTTGAATAAATTGCCTACCTTCCAATGGCAGGCAACTGAATCCCATATATCTTATATGCAGTTGAATTCACCTTCTTCATTCAAAGGAATGTAAATGCAGCTGTCCTCAAGCGTTCATTTTCCTGCAGCTTCATCTGTAAATTTCTGCAAGTGGACTAATAAAATAAATCAGACAGTCCACTACTCACACGCAAAGAATCTTCAAATGGGTCCCTGACTTTCAATCCCATGTAAAATAAATGACAACTTTTCTCGGGTTGTTAGAGAGCACCTAAATTTTCCAGGAAAATTTTGGTGCCCCGTGTCAAAGGCATATTATCTCATTAATCTTTCATTTTGTCGTTGTTACGGTTTTGATAGCTCTGTAGGTGGTAATTCTCGACACTTATCAACTTAGGCCCAAAGAAATGATTACACGGTTAAGTATTAAGTGTATTATGAACTAGAAAAAATGAACAATCCAGAAAAAAAAATATCAATCTTCTTGACTATTCTTTTAGGGAAAAAGTTCATCAAAATTCAAGTGTAATTTGGATAGAATAAGTAACAGATATGTATAATCTACGCGGGCCATGAATAAGAGGTCGGTGAAACTCAAAAAAAGAAAAAGAGAGAGAGAGAGAATAAAGTGAGAGTTTGATCAGATGGAGAGAGAGAGAAGAAGGATATATGGCGGGAATCCATTTCACACTTATGGTTCTGATTGCGTTCCAAAAACAAACAACTTAAGGCTCTTACTAAGAAGGAGAAGAGTGAATGAGTTAAAATTGAGTTGTTGGGAGGAGAGGGATTCACAAGAAAAAGGTGTTATACCTCTAAACAGAGCAGCTATTGGTCCACGTGTCATCCATAAATCATACACCTTCCTAAATCTACTTGGGCTGTCTGGTCCATTTCTGGATTCTGATATCAATAAACCAAAACAGTTTCATTCAAATCTTGTCCTGGCAAAACTTTGTCTCTCTATATATCACTCACATCTACACGTGTTGACGCTGGAGCTTCCACCAGCACCATTACCATTACCATTAACGTTACACCATCAGAAGCACCATTACCATTGTCAATTTACCATCTTTTTTTCATTCTTCTCTTCCTCTCTCTCCGAAATTCTTTACTGCAACTGCATTATACAAGCTTCATGTCTGCCACTTCCAGTGCTTTCCAGTTTTATGTTCTTTCATCTGCCTCTTGTCCTGTTTTCCTTGTTTCTTCCTTTTGCTTTTTTTGTTCAAAAAGATGGAAAATTCCCTGTATACCTTTTCACTACTTCTGTATACATCCTTAATGAAGCATTAGTGGCTTAATCTCCTGCATAAAACACAATCGTTTCAAACATGTCAGGAGAAAATTGAGATAAAGGTGATAAAAAGGCATCTTAACCCGTGTCACAAATCACAGGCTTCCCTATTTATAGTCGTTCTCATGAGACTTTAACCCCACCAAGTTTTAACAGACCTTACTGTAGCCTCAAGCAATTCAAACACCAAAGATGTCGTTTTCTTGTGCCAAAAACTTCTTCCAACGGTTCTGTATTGAAGAATTCCATGTGGAGAATGTTGCCCATGGCAGCTTCCTCTCCAGTGATCTCCTACCATCTCTTGGAGCCAGAATAAACCAGGCAACCAAGCTACGAAAATACATAATATCCCCTTTCAGTCCTCGTTATAGGTGATAATTCTTGACACGGTTTAATAAAATATTTCTTACTGTATTATAGCTGCTTCTCCTAAATGTCCAACTGGTCATTTCAGGGCTTGGGAGATGTGGCTGGTTGTTCTAGTTATTTACTCAGCCTGGATCTGTCCATTCGAGTTTGCATTTCTAACATACAAGAAAGATGCACTCTTCATCTTCGACAACATTGTCAATGGCTTCTTTGCTATCGATATTATTCTTACGTTTTTTGTTGCACATCTTGACAGCCAATCATATCTTCTTGTTGACGATCCCAAGAAAATAGCTATCAGGTGAATAAGAGTTTTGCAGCCTTTAATCAAACATTTTATTTAATCGGCAGAAAAAAATAATGTTTGGTCATGGTGTCACTCAGCTTTATCGAAATGATCCAATCGAACTTACAGGTACATATCTACCTGGTTTATATTTGATGTCTGTTCGACGGCCCCATTTCAGTTTCTCGGCCTCCTCTTCACAGATAACAGCAGTGAACTTGCTTTTAGGCTGCTCAACATGCTCAGGCTCTGGCGTCTTAGACGAGTCAGCTCTCTCTTTGCAAGGTTGATCACCATCTTCAAATCTATGCTTTTCTTTCCCCAAGTTATGAATTGTTACAAAGGAAGATTACTTACCAGCCAGTTTGCTTTCCTTCAGACTTGAGAAGGACATTCGGTTCAACTATTTCTGGACTCGGTGCACAAAGCTCATTGCAGTAAGCCATTAGAAACTTCCACTTTTTCCCCTAATAAGATCATATATTTGTTCACCTTGAATCCTTTCAGTAATTTGAATCATGAGATTGTTAATTTCTGTTGACCTCAGGTAACACTGTTTGCAGTACACTGTGCTGGGTGCTTTAACTATCTAATTGCAGATAGATACGCTGATCCTAAGAGAACCTGGATTGGTGCAGTAAACCCTGATTTCAAGAAGGAAAGTCTTTGGAACAGATATGTAACTGCAATGTACTGGTCTATTACGACTCTGACTACAACTGGCTATGGTGACTTGCATGCTGAGAATACAAGGGAGATGCTGTTTGATATCTTTTACATGCTATTCAACTTGGGACTGACATCCTACATCATTGGAAACATGACAAACCTTGTGGTTCACTGGACCAGCCGCACCAGGAATTTTGTATGTGCTCTTTGATTTACATCCCTCTCACGTTCCAACTTATACCTGCTAACAGAAATTTTATGAGTTAAACAGATTCTAGGACTTCCAAGTAACAGAGAGAAAAAGAAACACAGATTATGAAATATTAAAACAGATGAGCCCATTTCAACACTACTGCTATACAATTCCATTATTGGCAAAAAAGCACAGAAATTTGTTATGAATAATATCCCTTTCTATAATACATTTTTAAAGATTTATATGGAAAGCAGCAAAGATGACAACTGACAACATTTATATTTCCTTGCCAATCATGTTACGAACATGACTTATGCACCACATACAACTTAATAGAAGCAGGTTATCTCAGTTTTATGTTTTCAAGTCAGTTTTTTTAATTGGAGTTATCATTGTCTAACAAAAGAGGATACTATTTTTAGCCTGGAATTTATAATGAAATGCAACTGGCTTTTGGTGCTATAGAGGGATACAGTCCGAGCTGCTTCAGAATTTGCTACAAGAAATCAACTACCCCCCCGCATACAGGACCAAATGTTGTCGCACATATGCTTGAAGTTCAAAACTGAAGGATTGAAGCAGCAAGAAACCTTGGTTGGTCTGCCAAAAGCCATCCGCACAAGCATTTCACACTATCTCTTCTTCCCTATCGCCCAAAACGTCTATATCTTTCAAGGGGTTTCTCATGATTTCATTTTTCAAGTGGTAATAGTTCAACAGTCATTTGCACCTGTATATATTGCTCTTCTTTTTCCTTTCTGCAGTATTATGTGCATAAACTAACATTCAAAAGAAAATAATGAAGTCTACTCTTTCTTAAAAGGTTTCAGAAATGGACGCTGAGTATTTTCCACCCAAGGAAGATGTAATTCTACAGAATGAAGCTCCAACAGATCTTTACATACTAGTATCAGGAGCAGTGGTCAGTGAACTTAAATTATCCGGCATACAATTTTTCTATAGCAAAATCAATGTATATCAGTATATTAATTTGATTTAGAAATAACTATTGGTTGCAGGATTTGATGCAATATGTTGATGGGCAAGATCAAGTATGTTTAATTGTAACTTCATATTTTTCTGCAGACTCCAGAACAAAAGAAAAACCAAAAAAAAATAACTCAGTTTCACTTTTTCATGACTGTTCAGGTCCTTGGAAAGGCAGTTGCAGGAGATACATTTGGAGAGATTGGAGTTTTATGTTACAGGCCACAGCCCTTCACAGTACGGACCACTGAACTGTCTCAAATATTACGACTGAATAGAACTTCACTAATGAACACTATTCAAGCAAATATGGAAGATGGACGCATTGTAATGAACAATCTTTTCAAGGTAAATATAACATTTAGATGGCTTCTAGGTATTACAATAATTTATCGGTTTTCCCTTCTTTTTGTAACACAAACTGATAGTCCTTTGCACATTTGCAGAAACTGAAAGGGCTAGAAAGCTTAGGATTCGAATACCCAAATACAGATCCAGGATTGATTCTCAATGAATGGCTTGACGGAGGACCAACAGGAGGAGGCAATTTAAATTCCGGGCACCAAGACTCTCCACATAGAGATTCATCAATGCAGGTAGCAAGGGACTTGAATTTCACAGGAACACAAGCCACAGAGAATGAAACAAGTAAAGGTCAAGATTGCAGTGTATATGCTGTAGATGTAAATTCAAAAGTTGAAGATGGTCAAACTGAACTCCATGTTGCAACTCGCAAGGGGCATATTGAAATGGTAAAGCTTCTGCTTGAAGGAGGAGCAAACGTAAACAAACTAGATGCTAGAGGATGGTCCCCCAAAGCTTTAGCAGAACAGCAAGGAAACAGAAGCATATACGACCTATTACTACGTTATGAAAATAGGAAACCAGATGAACATAAAGTAGAGATTATTGGCCCAGAAATATCAGATAACATCAGAAATAGTCAAAGCAAACAAGGAAGACAAAGGGGGTCCGACGTCCTAAATTCCCATTCAAAAAAAGAATCCATAAAACTTGGCTCTAGCACTTCTAGTTGTCCCAGTGATGGAGAAGGGATCAAATTGAACAAGAAGAGAATCACTATTCACATGCTGTTTCAAAACACAAGTACGTCACAGAGGCGGCATGGGAAGTTAATAGTCCTACCTGATTCAATAGAAGAGCTGCTCAGGATTTCTGGTAAGCCATGTTTACCTTCAACAGAGAACTTGAAAATTGTTAAACCTGAATATTGGGAAAACAGTTACAAATCAGTATCAAATATAGACAAAATACACTAACAGAACCAAAACAAAATGGGCTTCAAACCTTGAAGAGAGATCAACAAACTACCTTTAGTTATTTCCCCTTTTACTTCTTCTACATTAACGATTGTCATGCCAAAACCTTGTGCAACTGCAGGTGAAAAGTTCGGAGGCTACAAATTTACGAAAGTCGTTAATGCTGAGAATGCAGAAATAGATGATATATGTGTCATTCGAGATGGTGATCATCTGTTTCTACTTCAAAATGAGTGTGAAACCATGTTTAACAACATAACATAAGACTGTTAAAAGACTATGATGGGGACAGGGAGAAGGCTTGTCATTTATGTATACCAAAATATGTATAGAAGGAAATTGCAGTAGATAAGTTGATATATTGGGCCTCTGAAGCTGTCAATAATACTACAAAAATGGAGAATTCAAATACAAATTGAATTGTTGCACTTTACTCCACACTTTAGAGGAGAAAATCCATCCAGTATAATAAATGAAAACATCTAATAGAACACTATAATACATGTTACAGTCTTGTCAAAATCTGTTGGGCTGTGCAGATAGAGCTATCCATGGAACTTCTTTCTGTAGACTTTTGAGGGCACGGCAAGTCACCATTCACTGACACAATATGCTGACAGCATTCCTAGTAGCCTGACGAATCAGCTCAACCACATGAACACATAAAAGAATACAAGAAGAGCCCAGAAAGACTGGTATCTGCCAAAACACTAAACCGTGTACGTGCTTCTTTAGACATGAATGCTTAGAAGCAGGGGGCGTATAATTCCCTCTAAACAGTACCTTTAATTGGCAAAGGATGAGCTTCTGTGTTAAAAACAAACTTATCCAAAGGGATGACAGAACTATCACCAAACAGCAAGTATAAATACTTCAATGTTTCACCCAAAAAGAATGTCTCCATCTTGTCTCTTCTGTGAGGAGGGAGTGTAGTAACATCATCTAAAGAAGTGTATCCACCAGAATCAACTTTTGTGTATTTCTCAAATGCTTCAAAAATCTGCCAACCCCATTCTTGATACCTGCATTACATTATATTTGGTCAGCTAACCAAAGAACTATGTTAAAATAAAACCCTTCACACACACAGACACACCACACATGGGTGGTCTGCAGTATGAATTTGGATCATACGGAAAATTTAATGCCTAAGAATCTCAAAAACATACTTTGGGTCTTCAGTGATACGATACAAGGTAAACAGTGATTCAACAGTTTCGGGACGCAATAAATTATGACGATCAGCATGTTTAATTATTATGTCATTCAAATATTTTGAACTCTTATTCCCACCATCAAGACCACCTTCGTAATATCCCTGATGAATACAAATTAAGATATCAGAAAAATACAAAAATCAAAGCAAATGTGAAAAAAAAAAAAAATTGTTACAGTTAGTAGCAAAAAGGGGCACAATAGTAATAACAATAACAATACAACTAACCTCTGTGTGGAAATAAGCAATTTCTGGAGAAAGACCAGTAGAAGTTACTGAATACATCTCAAAGCATGTCTTGGCTAAATCTTCTGCAAGCTTCAAATTTTCCAGGTCTTCAAAGGTAAGCAGATTTTCTTTCATAGCTTTTTCCTTTGTGACACCTTTAGTTGCACCAAGTGCCAGAGTACCAGGCAAGAAGCACACCTGGAAAGGACAGCAGAAGTTTTACATCTCCAGGCATAAGCTTGATGACAATTTACTATAATGAAACATACTGTTTGTACCAACCATGCTATCCCATATACATATTTACTACTTATTTGTGATATGGAAACAGCTATACATGCCATAAATCAAAAAAGGAAAACAATCTATATTGCTGAATACATTCCTTCCCCACATTAGCCACTACAATAATTGCATAAAGGTTTGATTGTTGAGATGTCTAAATTTATTCATCTCTAGGGAGAATATTCTGCTTTGATTAGGATGGGCTATCTTTATGGGAAGGGGTAGAGCCTCATATAAAAAATATTATTATACATGTGCCTCAGGGTATATATTGTTGCATGCATATGTGCTAGTAAATAAAAACTATAATCCCTCAATTCATCATATGTCACACTGTGGAATACAAAATTTATGTCCTATAACCAAGAAACATATATACGCTTTTACCTCTTCCAGCAACCCCAACAGGACTGCATTATGTAAACTGCATGTCAGTTACTACTAGGAACTTATTGGGTTCACAAACCAAATCCAGTTAATGTCACGACAACAACTATCAGCAATTAGCCTTCAATCATAGCAGCTTGGTCACCTACCAGATAGCTATATACCTATGTACTAAGCACCACTTACCAAGTGATCCATTTTTGGACTAAATGATCCTGTCAATCCATTGGGCAATTCTCCCACAAAAACCAGCCCATTGGGTATTGATTTCCGAACAAGCAGGTGTCTGACACCCTTCATTGCTTCCTCATACATGTCATATAGATATGTCAAGTTGCTTTCGTTACTGGTTCTTTGCTGAAGCCACACTTTGATTAGGTACTCATAGTAGCTGTCACCACGGGATCCCAATCTAATATTTTCTCCACTAAAGTCACCAGAGTGAGGACTGCATTTCATGCAAGTTGATATCAATGAATAATGGTGGCCATCATATCTCCACTGTGATCAGAGATCTTACTAATCACAAATGCATCTCAGTGTAAAAATTGAAACATGCGGCGAAATGTATTAAACATGACAGATAAAACTTAATTGCTTTAGAGAATTTAAAATAAAAACACTTTCTTAATACAGAAAAGGTTATCTAAAAGATCCAAACACAAACAATCTGCTAAAAGTTCTCAAAAATTAGTTTCCTTCTTTTGAGTAATAATGAGATATTTTAATGCAAGACCACACCTTATATATATAGGAACCAGTCCTTCCACCTTTGGGAGAGTTCTAAAATGTTCCAAAACCTTCATGGCCTCCATACCGTATTTCGGATCACCAGAAACAGAAGAGAGATAGTTAAACTCAAGCTGTAAAGTGGAGACCTCAGAAGTACTACTCAAGCCATCTGGAGCTGGATGTGCTGAAGAATCTCTTAGAACAACATCACTAAAGGGAATAGGAGTTGGACTGGCAGTAAATGCAGATAGGAGACAATCAGCCAATTTTTTGGCAATTTCTAGATAAACAATTGGCCTTGGTCCCTTAGTTGTTGGGTTCATCCCTTGCTCTCCCCCGCTTAAATGATATGCACTTAAGAGACCACCCAAAACTCGTATGGTAGTTTCAAATAAATTAACCTGCCCCTTCTGACTAATCCTATCTAAAAGATGTGTTTCAATCCATGAACCTGCTTCAGAAACAATGTCATCAGCACCCATTATCATTGCAGTATCAAGAGCATCCACAACAGTAGCACCCAGACCTCCCAACCCGTCAATTCCATGCTGGCTCAATGGCATGAGCTCATCATAACCCATTGCATATTTTTTATAACCAGACCATGCATGGATAAAAGCCTCCTTAACACTATGTTGCCGATCTATCCATTCTGAACCTGCATTTATTTTCTTAGGCTCACGTATAGAACTACTATTACCACCTTTTTCATCTGGAGAAAACCGAGGAGGAAGCCTTGGGGGTTTTCTCCAAAATCTTCGAAATCTGCTACTATTGTCTATAACTTTAAGCTCTTCAGTAGTTATAACACCTTCCGCTAATTCATTTGAAAGAGAACGGGCAGGACGTGTATGGGTCAGCATAAGATACACTAAACCAAAAATCAATAATACCAATAGAAACTTTCCTGTACTACAACTTGTGCAATCACGCTTTAGGTTGCTGGTGAACAAGCTCTGACTGATCACCTGAGATTTTAAGATAAAAATAACAAAAAGCCAGGAGAGAGTCAATTAAAAGTAAAAGATCTACTATATCACACAAGCTTTGAAGTATAGCAAATCAAAATCAATAACAATGGCTTCCAAAAACAAGATACAATTATGATACAAAAAAAATAAAAAGGGAGATAAAACTATCCCAATTAATCAGGGATTTGTTTGTAATAATATCCATTCATTTCATGATTCCTCAATGACCTATTGACTTTACAACAGGCTTTAAAAGTCCCTCCTCAAGTACAAAAAAGCTTTGGTAAACTCACTGTATTGTCATTAATAAACTAAGTAGAATTGGAAGTTGGAACCTCTTGGGCAAAGCTAAGTAAACGATTTAAGAATGTAGAAGAAAATTCATCAAGCTCTAATAGTTCTTCATCAACAAGCTGAAATATAGAATTGAGCTATCTAAATAGCAGTAACAATCTCAAATCTAATAAATCACGAGCTCCATTTTTTCCCATTGTATCAAACAACGAGTGCCTCTTATTCTGCATCAAAACACTCCCGATATTCAAATATACTAGGCACATTCATATCCTAAATTCAACAATATCAACCTAACCAATAACATAGCTCACGAAATTAAATTAATAACCAATGAAATACAAACTTAAATAGATAAATCATATTTGATTAACAAACAATATGTCAAAGACAAAGTAAAAGGATCGAGATCTACAAATAGAAACCTTAAAAAGAGATCGGTGACGAAACTTGGCGTTATCATAGTGAAGATCTTTCATGGAATAAGGCAGAGGCTTCGACATACTCGATCCGATTATTAGCTAGGGTTTCTCGATCTGCTCCGCTCCGCTCTACAGCCGAATTCGGACGCAGAGAGAAAACAAAACGAAAATGCTGAGAATTCAGCTAGATCAGAATTTGAGAAAAAATTTCAACTGCACGAGATGAGAGTGAGGGAAAATTTTCCCAATGCTTTTTAAGTTGGGGGAAGATGATTCGCGGGAATTACGTAAAAATAAACGGGCGATTGTCTTGGGCTTTTATTCGGCTGGCGTCTTTCGAGTCAACGAACCATCAATTCAGATGGCGAATGGGAGACGAGTTTTCCATTTCTTTGGCACGTTTTGTAATTTCTGGTTATATAATAATTAAATGGACGTTGTAGTAAGCTGCTGTACGCCTTGGTCGTTGGTATCACGTGACGTACCGATAGTCATTGGGCCACCGGCGCCTAGGTTTGTTATTCACATTTTAATTCATTTAATTGATTTATTCAAAAAGATACATCAATCTATTTTATTTAATTAAGGACGTCTTTTAATTGATTCAATGGAGTTTTCTTATTTCTTTTTTTTAAAAAAAAAACCTGAAAAGCAAAAGTAACGATAAAAACAATGAAAAAAATGGTAGCTAGAAAGCAAATACTAAATATATAATTTTTTCTCATCGATTAAACCATTTATAGAAATGAAAATCCTTTCCCACTTTCAAATCAAATTTTCAAGTTTAAAATAATTAATAAGTGAACAAATATCACATAAAATTAAACATTCGGATAAATGTAGTATATGTATTATTTATCAATATTCAATGAATAATATTATTTTATTTATTTGAAATAATATAATTTAATTAAATAAATTTACATAAGTTTTCCAATATAAAGGCATCAAATCTTGGCTCCAGCGAAATTAATAATAAATCAACCGATCAACGCATAACATTAACAGTGTTAATTTCTGTATGCTACCGCGTCTTCTCTGAAGCAACAATTAATAAACCCTCTTGTGCCTCTTGGGATTAACGATTGTCAATCTCGGAGCTTACTTTTTCCCTTCTTCCACAATTACAAACTCATCAGAAATAATCCGCTCTGTTAACTCTCATGGGTTTCAATCACAACCAAACCTTGAAAAACTTCTGCACCTTCATCTTCTTCTTCCTCTTGTTCATCTCTTTTGCTTGCTCTTCTCCATGCCACGATGAAACCAAACCCAGAAATTCTCCCTCAGTTGGCGCAGCCGTGAATGAGTACCAAGTCTTGTACAGCAAGAAAAGCAGGCCATTTTTCTTGAACAACCAAGAAAGGATGAACCAGAACAGAAAGAAGACCAGGGAGAGGAAGAGAAAAAAGAGTAGTCCTTTCTCAGTCATGCTTCCGAAGGGTTTCGTTCCTCCTTCTGGTTCGTCTCCTTGCCATAACATGAAGCCTGACGTGGTTGCATTTTATTGCCATCTCTCCTCCCCAAAACCCTAGAAGCCTAAAGTCGTAACTGTTAACAGAGATTATCAAGATTGCATTATGCATGGTCTATTTGGTTCGTCCTCATGGTTTTTTTCCTCTTTTCTTTGACTACTGATCCAAAGGTTTTGTTGTATTTGTAATGAAGGATACTGATCGAGAGTAATACCAGTCTAAAGATGAATAAATACGAAGGAAAATCTATACCCAGTTGAGTTCTGAACTTTTTCTTGCTCGTTTAATTCTTGTTTTTCAATTAATGTAAACAAGTATTGTGTTAGTGCATATTATTCCAATTTGTGTAATGGTGTTGACAGTAAAGTTTATAAGAATAAATGAGAGATCAAGTTCCATAAACAATTCTGGCTCTATTAGCTTTATAATTTCAATGCATTGATGGTCAGCCTAAAATTCGATAGATATCATGGAGATGTCTGTTGCTATTGACATATCTATGCCTAGTGAATGTGTATAAATGTTGATTTCGCACGAGTGTTGCCGAAATATTTGGAAATAGGCATGTGAGTTTGCATCGTTTGCAGGGCTCTTGTTTCATGGGTGATGGAAATTTTCGTAGCGTGCACTCCATTGCATGCAAAAAGCTAGCCTGTATAGTAAAGGGAACGCCACGCCAGCCGCGGCTCTTGTAATTTGTCGACCTAACTAAATATGTTGCATCCACGTGCTACTAAATATGCCCAAGCCCAAGCCCAACCCAAGCTCAAGCCCAAGCCCTTTAGCATTCCGTACAAATTCAGGAGAGCATTGTCGTCATTTTGTGTGATAAAAGGTTCCAAAAGTTTAAGAAATTAGAGACTGGTGACTAGTTTGCAAAGAGTCAAGGAGTCCAATCCAATTCGTCAGATTATTCCATTTATATTCAAATGACAGCTTAAATAACGAGAGAAAATGTCACTGAGAACATACACCAAACATCTTCCCTCCAATTTCTCTCGGGTTTTCGCTCGCCCTTTGTCTTCCCTTTCTGCTCCCCAATCCCAAACTCAAAATCATCAGAGCCAACAGCAGGATCCGTACGCTCTCCTCAAACGAGACCCAGTAGAAATCCTTCTCTCACTCTGGGTCAAAACCTTCTCTTCACCGGCCTCAATTTCCTTCCCAAATCTCACCGGCTTCCTCTCCAACCTCGATCTCTGGGTCCTTGCTTATCAACGTGCGGCCGCTCACGTGACTGGTACTTTCCCTCCCCGTAACGCCCTCCATTCCGACGTTCTCCATTCCCTCCTCTCTCTCCAAAAACACGTCGTTCAGTCGCGCTTTCGATGGCACCAGAAGGTTCACCAAATCGTCCGCAGCCCCAACGACAGGCCGTTGAGCAAACCCATTTCGAAAGCGAAGCTCAGAGCCATTATGCAATCGGCTGAGTCGTGCTTTCAAGACCGGGTGGTACAAGAAATCTTGCTTATGGTTCTGGAGCCGGTTTTCGAGCCCCGGTTTTCACCGAGGTCGCACGCGTTTCGGCCAGGAAGAAATGCGCATACTGTTATAAGAACAATCAGGAGTAATTTCGCTGGTTACTTGTGGTTCTTGAAAGGTGATGTAACTGAGCTTCTTGATTATGTTCAATCTGATGTTATTTTAAGTTGCGTTGAAAAAGCTGTTAAAGATAAGAAAATCTTGAGTTTAATCAAATCAGCGCTCAAAGAAACGGGTAATTGTCGAACCAAGAATGATAGTAACTATGAAGAATCACTTAGGAAGAGGAAGAGGAAGAAAAAGAAGGGTACTAAAAAGAAGACGATTTTAAAAGATAATGAACCAAAACCAGACCCGTATTGGTTAAGAACGTTCTATAATTTTGCACCAGAGGAGGCCGCGAAGGTACCCTCTTATGGCCATTGTGGAATTTTGAGTCCTTTACTTGCTAATGTGTGTCTTAATGAATTGGATCAAATGATGGAAGAGAAAATAGTTGAGTTTTTTAGGCCTAATAAGTTTGATTCCATATGGAAAGATTCGATAAATGATGGTAGTCATAACCCTACTTGGCCAGAGTTTGTTCCATTGAGCGGGAAAGAGAAGACGAGGAAAATGGATTATATTCGATATGGTGGTCACTTCTTGATCGGAATTCGGGGGCCTAGGGAGGATGCTGTGCAAATCAGGAAAGAAATCATGGAGTTTTGTGAGAGAAGATATGGAATAAAACTGGATGGTATAAAGGTGGAGATTGAACATATAAGTAGGGGAATTCAGTTCTTGGATCATATGATTTGCCAGCGAGTGATACACCCTACACTTAGGTATACTGCAAATGGTGGTAAAATTGTGAGTGAGAAGAGTGTAGGAACTTTTCTTTCTGTTACTGCTAGCTTGCAACAGTGTATTCGTAGATTCAGGTGGCTTCAGTTACTCAAGGGTGATAGGGATCCTGAGCCTTTGCCTTGTAATCCTATGCTTTACTCAAGTCAAGCGCATACTAATGCACAGATGAATAAGTTTCTTGAAACCATGGCTGACTGGTATAGATATGCTGATAACAGAAAGAGAATTGTTGGGTTTTGTGCTTATGTGATTCGTAGTTCTTTGGCTAAACTTTATGCTGCAAGGTATAGACTGAAGTCTCGTGCTAAAGTCTATAAGATAGCTTCTCGTGATCTTAGCCGTCCACTGCGGGAGAGTATGAACAATTCTGCACCTGAATATTCTGATCTTTTGAGGATGGGATATGTTGATGCAATTGAACGTGTCCAGTTCTCCCACATGTCCATGATTCCATCATGCGATTATGCTCCACTCCCTAGGAAATGGGTTCCTGATCATGAGAGGGTGTTGCATGAGTATATAAGACTACAAGACCCAAAATTCTTTTGTGAATTGCATAAGTCAATAAAAAATAATGGTTTCAGCTTGCCTCAAGATCAGATATCTAAGATTGTGTGGGATTTTAAGACCCTTGGAGTTTGGAGATATCTGTCTAAAGATGACACTATAACAAGAAATAGGTCAGTCATGAAGATAGTTGATTGACTTTCATATCATGTTAAAGTGTTGGGACTTCATCATTGTCCTAATTTGTCTTTGAAATAGATCAGTTATGAAGATATTTCAGTAATTTGCAATTTCCCTGTGATATGACGATCCATCTGGTCTACCACAGCACTTGAATCCACAACATGTCCCCTTGTACTCCAACATTGGACATAACAACTCTTGAAACCAATTTCATCTCTATTGGAGTCGAACACAATATTATTTGTATTCCCTGAATAGTAGATGGATTGCTGTAAACTTATTCCGGATATTGGAAGTCAGCTAGATCAGATTTGTATTATCATTTTTGCAAATCTTGGAATCTTATGGCATTCTGGTAATCCCCAACTTATCTTTAGATTCAAAGTTGTGTTATTTTTATATGAAATTATAGCTAACAAACAGATTGATAGGTTATTGTTTAATCTTAGCTACAGGCATGGGAATTTTTCTGCAAACCAGCATGCTAATTTTCTTGGAACCCTTGTTTAATTCTTCTGGTCAACGTCCTCTTCCTCTTCAGGCTCAAATGCTGAAGCTGGTAAGGTACAAGACGGGTCACTGGTGGCCTTAAACTTGATCTTGCGGTAGAAGGATCTTCAATGAATATCTCAGAGACATCGACTCAAAAGAACTCGAGTTGCATTTCTGAATTGACCTTTCTCAACAAATCCTGCAACTTCAGTATCATATGAGACTATCCTTTTAACATGCTTAATTTTAGCTACTCCTGCTTCTTTTTGTTGGCCCTAGCAAACCCAAATGATCTATTATAGCCAAGCTTTAGCATGTCTTTGGGAAGAGATAACTGCCTGAGGATGTCGGAAGCTTTCTGCTTGCACAGAGCTTCACCATGGTAAATTCAGCTGCATCTCTGTTCTTCTCAATTAGTTGAGATGCCATAATGTTAACACTCAGGTTTTTCTCTAGCGGCAATGATGTGCTTTTAAATGGAAAATGATGGAGCTATTTATAGACATCATTGGTAGCTGTTTGGCATTGAAGCTACTGGATGAACCTTGTAAGAAAGTGTAATTTATAAATTTTCTTAACTATATTTGTATGACTAAATTTGTGTCATTTTGTTTGGAACTATTCTATACTGGCTGTTGGCTGGATCCAGAGGTTGAGATGTTGATCTGTGGATCGGCGTAGCTACTTTTCTTCATTAATGTATGCTATCCCGTGGACCTATATATGATATGAGCCACAATGTTATAGGACTGCTAAAAATGGATAGATGTTAGGCAAGAAAGCCTGTGGTCTATCCGCCTTGTGTTGTTTGTATTTCAATGTATAGAATTGTTTTGCTATGGACACTTCCATCTTGAAGAGTAAATCTTTACTCTTAGTGCAATTATGCATTGCCACCGAGTGTTTGAACATCGGACTAATAATACAACATGATACGTTGAAATTTTTAACTTCAGTAGTAATTGCGATGGTATTATCATTCAAGAACAATGTGTTTATTTGTCAAGGAATAACCCCTTTTAATATAATTAAAGGTATAACTCAATTCGAGTACTTGTTTCTGTGTTTAGTTGCTGCATTTTTTATCGAATCTATAGCTTTTTTATTGTTTGTAGCTAATTTATGAAGGTACAGTCGCTTGACACACAACAAATATAATAGCCTTTTTATTATTTGCATGGCCATAAGTTGCAGCAGATGTTCTATCTCCACACTCCTGTTTTATGCTGTGCGCTTTAAAATTTTGCTGCTACTGGAAGTAAGAAAACGTAACTATAATATTGGCTATGGCAAAACAAGAAACTGACTTCATCTCCATTGTATTTGAACTTATTGCTGTTAAGTTGCTTTGGTGTCTATAAACTGAAATAACTGAAATAACTTAAGAAAATGCGATTTTGCCAGAAGAAGGATCCTCGGTGAGTATTTCAGAAACAGGAATCCACAAGAACATCTCCTTATTCTTGAAGCCAGTTACATTTCTCGTGCGACCTTTCTCAACAAATGCAGTAACTTCGGCATCATATGAGACTTTTTTTAAATTTCTTAAATGTGTGCTGCTCCTTCTTCTTATACTTGATCCACATAAACCCAGATGCTCTGTTATAACCAAATTCTACGACTTCTGGCAGGAAAAGGCTTGCAGGCATAGAGATCTCAGCAAGCAATTCGTGAAGTTTTTGCTTGCAAAGAGCTGGATCATCACGGTAAACCTCAGCTCCATCTCTGTGTTTCTCAATAATTTGAGATGACGTTATAACGTTGAAGACTTTTTGTCGTGGGAATGTGAATGAAAGAGAATTGATGATAAGAAGAGGAAGAGATAAATAGCGACATTATCGGTCGGTATTTGGCTTGGAAAATGTTGAATTAACGTTGTATTGTAATAAAGCCTAATTTGAATTCACTTGTTCGTCGTTGCGTACGGTAGGCCATGAATTTGGCAGCAGCAAACCCAAATTAAAAGCCATAAAATTCATGTAGCTGGGCTGATAAATTCCCTTCAAAATATGCAACTTTTCTTCGCAGCTATACCGTTTTGTACTGGAATAGAGTGCCACAGTCTATTTCGAGTAGCCGAACCATTTTGATAGACTAGTTATAACTATATATATATATATAAAAACCTAATAGCATTAAATTTAATCAGTGGGCCTGGCTCAGAGTCTACACATTTAAATCGAAATGCAAAATTTAGGCAACTGCCCAGATCTATGGCAGCACGAAAATCACATCCCAAAATTTAACAAATTAGCTGCATTTTATAGAAAGCAATTGCAGTAATTAATAACACCAACCAAAATAACACATCTAAATAACACCATAAAAACATGTAGAATTATTAGAAACAGAAATTCGAGTATTTTCCTGTAATTACTAAATTATTATTTTATTTTAGCAGAAGAGAAAATTTATTTATCTTCCTTCTCTTCGAGCTCAAAAGCCGAGATGGGAAATGACCTGGAGAGTCCGGAGAGATTGGCGAACGTTATTTTCTTGGAGTCCGGGTTATCAATATAAATATCAGAAATGGTAACCCAGATCAAAAACTCCTTACTTTTGACCCCAGTGAGCCTGCGCATCCGACGGTCTTCCACGAACGCCGTCACCTCGGTGTCGTACGAGACATTCCGTCCGATCGCACGGAACTTGTGCTCCGTCCGGTTCTTCTGCTTCAGCCAAACGAAACCGGTAGTGCGATTATAACCCACCTCAACGAGGTCGTTTAAGGGAAGAAGGCCTTTGGGGAGGCTGATTTCGGACAGAAGCTCATGGGATTTTTGTTTGCAGAGGGATTCGCCACGGTGGATCTCTGCACCCTCCCGGTTGTTTGCTATCAGTTGCTGTGACTGTGATCCCATTTTTTCACGATCTTTTTCTTTTTAGCTTTTATCTGTGTTCTGGTGAAATTATGAGGGAAATTGGTTGGTTATATATAATATTTATAAAGTCGAAAGCTTTACAATGCATGAATCGGAAAATACCAAAACCAAAATGGGATTTTACTTATTTATTTAAGAAAAAATGGGTTTTAGTTTTCTTAATTGGGTAAATGGGGTATTTTCACATACCTCCCCTGAGGTTTGTGGAAATCACACCTAGATAGAAAATTTGGAAAAACTTACGGATACCTCTCTTGCTACAGTAAATCCGTCATGTTGACTATCTGTTGATCAACTAAAAATAATAAAAAGTCCAACATACTCTTTATTTCGTACACTTAATCTCCTTGAACTTACTAACCCTAATTACACAAAATCAAGAAGCCGCCAACATTACCCGCCGCCACCACCACTCGTTGCTCCAGTCACCACCACCCGCTGCTCTATCACTCACGTCGTCGTCGCTGCTGCAGCTGCCGCACCCCCAACACTCATGCACGTCGTTCGTCATTGCCCCAAGTTTGATCAAGCTGTTCATCGCAGACCAAGCTCGCTCAAGCGATTCGTCGCAGCTCACACCGACGCCGCCTCCTTATTGCTCACGCACGCCGCCCAATGCTCATACACTTCATTCGTCATTGCCCCAAGTTGCTCATGCTGTTCATCGCAGACCAAGCTCGCTCGCGATTCGTCGCAGCTCACACCGATGTTGTATCCCCACCGCTCACTCACGCCGTTCATCGCAACCCCATGCCATGCCGTCGCTGCTGCTCCATCGCCACCACATCAAGCCACCAGCAATAGTTGACCACCGTAACATCATTAACAAGTGCGTCCGTGATTTTTTTTGTTTTTTGGAGTTGTAAGATCTACGTTGGGTTGTTAAAGAACATACAAACAACTAAAAAATGATTTTGATGGAATTTACTTTGCTTTTTTTTTGTTATTAATTTAAATATCAGCAAATAAAATTAAAAAATTTTGTTGAAATTGCTTCTATAATAGGAAAATGTTTTATGGTTTATATTCAAAATCTTACGGGTCAACTGACAGTCAACAGGACAGATTTACTGTAGTAAGGGAGGTACTCGTGAATTGCTCCAAATTTTCTATATATATGTGATTTCCACAAACCTCAAGGGAGGTATGTGAAAATACCCCTTGGGTAAATATACTACTAAAAAACTTATACACGAAGTCTCGTCTTAGTCTTAGAGACGACGGATCACATGAATAATATGTATGTATGTATGTATATATATATATACATACATATATATATATACATATACATACATATATATATATACATACATATATATATATATATATTATGTAGGTTGGTGATAAATTTATACGTACATAATTTCATAAATAGTATGCATACAATTACAAACACACTTGGTGTTGGTGTGTAAGTTTTAGTTTCATGTGATGGTACAAAATAGTGAAATTTTATTTGATGTGAAATTGGTGTTTGGTGTTAGTGGTGTGAAGATTGGAAAAGAAACGTGCGTGGCATGAAGCGGTTGGTTCTGCGGAAAATGGGAGAATTTGGGCGGCCACAAACAGGGACAAGGAACGTGGGTGACGAAATTGAGATTCATATCAAGAGATGTAGCTGGCTGCAATCGGTATGCATAAGATATGCATGATTTCTTTTTCTTTCTTTAAACACGATTAATGATCATCTATAGAGACTTATCTGCTTAATTAACGCTTTGCATTGAATTAGAGTAAGAAATCTTATAGTTAATTAAATACGCTTTGTAAATTAGCTGCGTATGGATATGGTTGTTGTTGATTGAAAGAAAAGTATATATTCCTTTTTGGATTAAGATGTTGAGTGGTTTGCTTCGTGCAAGTTTATAATATTCCCAATTTATATGGATGGACCATACACATACATGGATGCCTGTTATCGGCATCATTTTACATTTCCCTATTTGATATGCGTTAAACGTATGATCGAAATAGGCTAATTAAAATCTAATTTAAATATTCACTTTTAAAATGAAAAACATCTACTGCTACAACAGTAGTAGTAGGATTGAGGTGAAAAAGTAAGCACTGCTAAACTTGAGAATCATACAACTTACATTAAGAATTCTCGAGAATATTCGTGTTCGTATGCTTTTAACAATATTCGCTAGCTGATCGACCAATTAAAGAAAGAAAATGAAATTATTCCCTGCCAACCTGTTATTGTTTGTCAGCTTTTCCCTGTGAAAGTTCGTTGGTTAGTTCAAGCTTTTTCTTTAATTTTTTTTTGTACCTGTAACATTTAGTCAGAGACAAAATCAAATCAATAATGGGATTCACCCCACATTTTCTTAAGATACTTCTGGCAACAACTGCTACAACAGCTGCCATTAATATTAAAGAATACATTGCTTTCTCTTTTGCCTTTGAATCCTTCTTCTTCAGTCTCACTGATCCCAATTCTTTCAAGATTGTGCCTGTATTCCAAACATATTTGCTCAAAAACTTCCTCTTCAAACATGTTCAATTTCATCTTGGGTCTCATCTTATCTCTCACAAATGCAAAAGCCAGTTGATCTCTTGGATTAAATGCTTCCAATTCATTGAACACAAGGCACGAAAATAGATTGCTCTTCATCCCATGCTTCCTTACAATTAGAGCACTATCAGGTACATCTGCCAATATCAATTGCACGTATTAAAATCAACAGAAAAACCCAAATTTAACCGAAGTTTGCGTATGCATGTAAAACTGTGTTGTATAATAAAGTTATAAAGATAATGAACTCCAATTTGCTTTTGGGACCGCGATGATTTAACCATTATTATTATTATTATTATTATTTTTTGACATTTCATGGACCGCAATTAAACTTCAAGTACAAGTCTTGTTATTGTTATATGTGGCGATTTCCATACAGCAAGATTTTATGATTTATTGGCTTGGAGTAGGTGGAGGAGTGAAGTTAGGTATACTTAATGATAAAAAAGAAAAGATAATGAACTTCATTATACTGCAAGAAATCATGCTATTCTAGCTTAGCTCTATATGCGAGCTTGATTTTAAAATAACTGATTTCTAATTTCAATTCACATATGCTATTATTCCCATAGTTAAGCTGCACTAAGACGATTAAAATATTTGATAGACACTCATTTTTACTTGAAAAATGATGGACAAGTAATTTACCTACTTACATTTAACAATTAATTGAAAATATATAATTTTATTATAGTACCTTAATTTCAAACGTAAAAAATGTAAGTCATTTATGATTAAAACATTTAATATTCATACTATATAAGTCTAAAAGCTTGTTCTAGTTACTACTGACTTTTATAAACTTCACGGTCAATGTATGAGTCCCCTAATCACCTTCCTCGTATCAAAACTTGCTTACATTGACCTCAAGAAAATGCATCCATTTTCAAGAATACCATGTATTATATAAATAACAAAGTAAACCTCAAGAATGGGTATCTGAAAATATGCAAAAAGCAAGTGCTTTGAAGAGACTTCAATACTACGCAGGCAGTCATCATTGACTAGATAAAGCAAGTCAATGAATTGGCATTGTGTAAAGTTCTTATTATAATGAATTATGTGGATGAAATTAAAACTAAAGAGAAAGAGTTGAAGCATGAATTATTTTACATACCTGAGGGATATGGAAGCTTACTGGGATTCCAGGGTTGCAATCCGTTCTCACAGTATGTTTCCATTTGCTTCAGCAATGCGTTTACAACTCTCCATTTCTTCCACCTTGCAGTGGCCATAGCTTCTTCCATTGTATGAACAAAAAATGGATGCTTTGAAATAGCCATATCCACATTTTCAGAAACAACAAGTGCATGAATTAATAGTAACGGATCCACCATTAGCTGCAACTTCGCGTCTACCCAAATGCTGAATTTCGAGTTTGGGAATAGTCTATGAACTAAGTATTTAGGTATCACTCCATTCATAGCTGGATTTCCATACAAATTCTTGCTTGAAACTTTAACAATTCTCCACACACCTATTTTATTTTCGTATGAATGTTCTGAAACTAACTGGTAATATTCAAGTCCTTTGAGGGTTTTGTCATCTACAAACATAAAGAAACATACAGTGTCTAAGGTTTTGGATCCAAGGCCTCTTGGTTGTCGGATTTTGTCATGGTTGTTGAAGATAGCTGACACTACAACCACCCCATCACAATTTTCCATTGCAACTCTATCTGAAGTTCATATAAAATAAATGGACCCACAAAAAAAGAACATATTAGACAAATTAAAATGTAGAAAAGCTCAGTCATATTTGACAGTTTATAACCTTGAAAAGAATATTGGAACTATAATCAAGTCATTTCAGTGCTTTTTTATGCTGAATTGAGGCCGAGACAAGAAGATTCCATGGGATGAAAGAAAAAGGAAAATTCTTATTAAGTAGTGATATGAAACTTACCAGAATCACTAATTGGAAACTTCTTGAAGAACCCACAAGGAACTTCCACACTGTCATTTTGATGATTAAAATAAGATATCCTCTTTTGGGTGGTGAAATTTCCAGCAAAACTGTCAGCATTCCCCTGCATATACCTCAAAACTGGGATAAAAACAGAGGAATTCTCACACAAGTCTTGGATCTCCTTAAATACCACCTTGTAATCTGAGCAAAGAATCCAAAATTTCCATTACCGAGAAACAAAATAACCAATAATCTTGTCAGTAAAACAAAAATACTCAGTTAAATTTCATGATTCAGACCACAGAAAGAAAGTTAACCTGAGAAGAAAACAGGGGAGGAGCAAGAAGAGTGGCTGGCGGGGAGAGCGTACTTGTGCTCTCCATAAGAGGAAGGATAAGAGAAAAGAGGAGTCTCGACAGGATCAAAAGATGATGAATTGAATAGGCATTGTGTTGGAAACAGAGATTTATGAAGAGCGAGAAAGAGAGTAGTGAATAGGTAGAGCAGAGAAAAACAGAGGAGTCTTGATTGGAAGAGCAGAGGAATTCTGGAAGAAGTTGTCTTCCCCATAAAGAATCATCCTTTCTATGAGTTTCCTTAACTTTCGTCTTATATATCGCATGTTCTTTTGCTTTGGTTTCCTCGCTTTTCTTTTTCTTTTCTTTTATTTTTCATTTTTTTAATTTTTGGGTTAGGATCAAATGAGCTTGAGCGTTTGGTAGGAAATTTATAGATGTTAGATGATGAGAGAATAAGACTAGCTGGAGCATTTGACATTTTCCTATTATTATTTAGAAAAAATAAAATCGGATACAATAAAACCTGTCGAGACTTGTATTGACCAAGCGCAACGACAATGATCACAGTATGAATTTTATCCCTCAATTGAGAGAAAAGTTTATAATTTTTATGAAAATATATGAAAAAAAATATTAAGAAGAACTCAAATTCTTAGAGATAGAGGAAAGGGACTCACCATGGAAGATCTCCTCGCATTGTTAGCGGATTTTCCGATGCCATTTTTCACGACTTGAAGCTTTTGAGTTCTAAGTTTATAATTTTCTGAAACTATGATCAGGTTTTTCCGTAATCACCATGGCAACGAATAAACCAATTATACCGAATAAATTGCACTACTCAATTCACATCATTTTTCAGGTTTTTGAGTTTCGAAAACGATGCTTTAAGAAAATCAAGGTGCTTCAACTTTCATTTGTTGAAAAAAAAAATACTAATTTTTAAGCATAAATATGTAAATATTTAATGAAATTAATAAGTGGAAAATAAAATACCCATTTATTAAATATTTTTAATTATGCCGTTTTTAAAATTAAAAAAAAAAAAGAGTAAAACGTACAGCAATCACAGGCCCGGGGTAACATTCTATGCCCTTATGATGTGAAATATGCATGCAATGAAGTAAACATGACGCATTCAACTCGAAGCCAAATTAATAATAATAATAAACAGAAGGCAAAAGTGGAAAAAAAAATTGCGGTTTGTGTGAATTCTGGCAACTGGTAGTACAACAGTTAAAACGACACTACATAAAATAAATAAAAAAATTTTAGTCTTCAAATCAATGATCATTTCTATAGCCACTTAATTAAAGCTAACATGCTCTGATCAACTAAACAAATGATTTAAAAAAGCACTAAGTCCTGCCTACCTGTTATTGTTTGTCAGCTATTTCCTGTGAAATGTCGTTGGTCAGTAATCTATATATTTCCTCTACATGACATTTAATTTTGAGAAAAAATCAATCATGGGATTCATCCCAAATTTCTGAAAGGTAATTCTGGCAACTGCTACAACAGCTGCTATTAACAATCAAATCTCGGCTTGCCCTTTTGGTCCTTTCCGCTGTGAAACTTTCTCCGATAAAACTTCTTGGAAATTTTTTCAGACTGCGCCTGTACTCTGCTGCAATCTGCTCAAACACGTCCTCTTCAAACATGTTCAACTTCAGTTTGGGATTCATGAAATCTCTCACAAATGCGAAAGGCAGTTGATCTCTAGGGTTAAACGCTTCCAATTCATTGAACATCAGGCAGGAGAACAGATTGTTGTTCAGTCCATGCTTCCTCAGGATTATAGCTGTATTTGGAACATCTGCCAACAACAATATCACATAACACCAATCAGTTCTTTTATATATAAATATACATATATATATATATATATATATATATATATATATATTTAACAGCGTATAATATAGAGGGAACATCATGCACATGCAGACACCAAACACACAATTCAATGTTGATTTTGATGTCGTAAGCCAAAATATGCTTTTGGGACCAGTGACTTGTACATTTCTTTTGCTTTCAGGGACCACAGTCAATACAAGTCATATTACCCCATGACAAGAAGCTCTTGCAGTAGGTGGTGGGGAAGATTTTCTTTTGCTTTGTTTTGTGACTTTCGTCCTATTTTCGGAAACGGAAATGGGAAGCGGACGTGGGGAGAAAGTAATATAATAAAATAATGTCAGACATTGATCAGAGTCTTCAAGAAAATACTACAAAACAAAGCTGACAGAATTGCTAAGAGAAAAGTTCAAAACCAATGAACCATGCAGTCATTATCGGCCTGTAAAGCTAGAATTCTCTACATAATTTGAGTAGACTTCTGATTTTGACAAACAAACAATCAAGAAACATTTGAGTTTGCATTGATCGATTCCTTTTGTTTTTGAGCTAGAACTATTTGTATTCATTTGTGCCAAAAACTAGCACCAAAACTCAAGCTTTGTTTGTAATTATTGTGGATTCAACCTACATCTGCTATAAATGAAATCGCCAGATGTCAAATAAAAGAAGTACAATGGTTTCATGCTAAGCCTAAAAACATTTGCGTTATATGAAGCTTTTATTTTGAATGTAGGTAGGCTTGGCAATAAAAGATTCATATAATGCAAATGTTTTTAGGCTTAGCATGAAACCATTGTACTTCTTAATCCTAAAGATTGGTCCTTTATATGCTTTCTTAAAACATATAAAAATGATAATTTTCCATGTGTTCTCCAGCAACACTTTGGGAGCAAATCATCAAGAAGAAAACCATAGGATTAAAGTTGAAGAATGAGAAAGTGTAAACACCTGAGGGATACGGAAGCTTATTGGAACTCCATGGCTGCAAACCATTCTTACAATATGTTTCCATTTGCAACTGTAATGAATCGACATCCCACCATTTCTTCCATCTAGCAGTTTCCATAGCTTGTTCCATGGTATGAATAAACAGTGGATGCTTTGGGATTGCCATGTCCACATTCTCCATCAAAACAAGCGTATGAATCAACAGTAAAGGATCTACTGTCAGCTGCAACTGTGCGTTTATCCAAATGCTGAATTTCGAGTTTGGGAATAGTCTATGAACTAAGTATTTCGGTATCACTACATTCATTGCCGGATTCTCATATAAGTTCATCATCGAAACTTTAACGATTCTCCATGCACCTATTTTGTAATCCTGGGATTTTCCCGAAATTAATTGGTGATATTGAAATCCTTTGAGTGTTACATCATCTACAAACATGAAGAAACATACTGTGTCTAAGGTTTTGGATCCAAGGCCTTTTGGCTGCCGGATTTTGTCATGGTTATCAAAGATAGCTGAAACTACTACAACTCCATTACAATTTTCCATCGCAGTTCGATCTGAAATACGTATAAAAAAGATGCATATCAGACCGTATAAGTATCAAAAAGGCTATTCATTTTAGATAATAAATGAAATTCCAAACACTTTATGAACAGCTCTACATTTTAAAGTGCAAGTAAAGAGCAAATATGTCAAGCGTTTTATGTGCTTGTTTACTTTTAAGAATGGAATTAACTTAAAGATAATGCAACAAAATGAGGAAAAGAAGGCAATTTTCCTTAACAAAATAGAAAACTAACCAGAATTACTGACGGGAAACTTGTTCAAGAACCCACAAGGAACATTCACATTATCATTATGATGATCAAAATACGAAAGTCTCTTCCGTGTACTGAAATTTCCACCAAAAGTAACAGCATTTCTTCGCATATACCTCAAAACCGGAGTAAAAGCTGAAGAATTCCTGCACAAGTTTTGGATCTCCTCCAGCACTGGCCAATAATCTGACCACAAAAACCAAAACAACACATTTTCAGGCAATCAAAATCACAATCACTAACACATCTACTCCAAACAAAAACATTATATACTTACAAAAACCAAAACAAACCATTACAGAGGAATCATGGAAACTCGTAAATTCAAATTCAGAATTAAAAAAAAGCCATAAAAAATATGAAACCCATTACAATCGTACAAACCTGAGAAGAAAACAGGGGAGGAGCAAGAAGAGCGATGGGTAGGAATAGCGTACTTGTGCTCGCCGTAGGTAGAAGGATAAGAGAAAAGAGGAGCCTGGATTGGATCAAAAGGTGATGATCTGAAGAGGCATTTTGTCTCGGACAGAGCGTGGTAAAGAGCAATAAACAAAACGGTGAAGAGATACAACATGGAAAAACAGAGCAATTTTGATTGGAACAGAGGAGGAGTTCTGTAGGACTTCGATTTCCCCATAAAGTATCATTAATTTCCATGAGTTCCCTCACCTTCGATCTGATATCATATCTCCCTTCGCTTCTGGTGTAATTTTTTTTCTCCTTGTTTTATTTATTTATTTTGTTAAGATCTCATTGGCTTCAGTGTCTGTTAGGAAGTTTCAAGCTGTATCTATGATGATCGAAAAACGAAAGTTATTTCTGTCGAATAGACAAAAGAAAGATGATGATTGTTTTCTATCACCTCAATCCTTTAGAATTTCCTCAAATTCTCGTATGAAAATTAATTAATTGTTTTAGATTTTTCTTTTTATAAAAATACTTCTATATTCCTAATAATATAATATTATATTTACCTGCCCAATAATATTGGGATAATAACATCCTTTTTTTTTTAAATAATGGTTACAATAAACTATTAATTGATGGCCAACAAAGAAAAAACAAAAACATTATTCTCAAAGAATATATGACAAGTATACATATATATAATGTAAATCCTCAGGTTTGAGATCGATAATATGAGTCATATATGCAATAAAATCAGCTTGCGAAGGTCCACAGGCAATCGTAACGGTGTTAGCTCTTCTTGTTACTTGGGTTGCTTCTTCTTCTTTATCTCTTGAATGTCATGTTTGAGCAACTCGACAACATTCTTAAACTTGTCGAAATTCTCAATGACTTCATACACTTGGCTGTCTTGCAGACCCGGAGGCCATTGGAAATCTCCTCTGATGTCGTTGAATTGTTCCCAATATGGGACTGCCTCTGTGGGATGCCCCAGTAGGATATGAATAATTGCCTGAAAATTTAACGACCACAATAAAACATATGAGTTATATAGTTCATCGATTTGATTAATGAAAGGGATGAGAATCCAAAACAATCTTCATAATCATTCTGAAGAGAGGAAAAAGAGAAGTCAATTATATATTTCACCTTATACAGGGGACGTCGAGCATCAGAAATGCTTTCTTCATCTAAGCATTTGCATTGAAGAGCCTTCTCAAAATCTCCCTACAAACATACCAAGACAATCGAACATATTCAAATAAATTAAGACAGAGATGTGTGAGAAGGAGTTAAAATATTTGATAAAATATCACTTTTACTTTTGTGTGATTGTCAGTATATAATACTCACCTATTTATATTTAACATTTAGAGATTTTGTTGCAAAAGTCCCAACACATCAATGCCATCTATCCTTTAAATATATTCAATCTGAAGTTAAATAAACAAAATATATATATATATATATATATATATATATCACCTTGTAGATGAGCATTTCTGCAAGCAACATTTCAATCTCATAAGCTTCATGCTGTTTGCTTTCATTTTGGGCCTCCTCCAAGGCCTTACTTAGTATTCCCACTGCTTCAGCATCTTTTCCGCTCATTTCCAGCCTTGCAACAGTGCGCTGCAAATTCCAATAAAGATTCATGGCCAACTCAACTTGCCGAGAGATTATGTAATTCAGGAATTAATTAATTAGTTAACCTGCAATTTTTTGAAATCAGGATGCTCCTGTCGAAGCAAATCCTTCAGCTCAATCTCGGTAGCTTGCAAAGACTTTTCATCAGCCCGAGCTTGATGATAATCAATCAATCTCTCCAATGCCAATTTGCCTCCGTGGAGAACTCCAACAGACACAGATCTTGTAAGAACACCATGAATCTTAGTATGCTTTCTCCATGCGCGGCTCGTATAAGCCCACGCAACGTAAATGCTAGCAAAGATGACAAATGGTGTTACTGTAGCCGCCATAGCTCCATATTTTGTCTTTATAGCAAAGCTATTGATGAAATTTGTCATGTTATCAAAAGTAAGCATAGTAAATTTAGTATGTATACTTACAAGGACGGGAAGCGAGGAAGGGGAAGCAATACTTTTGCGGGCGAAGGAGATACTAATACAAGTTTCTCCATTTTGAAATTAAGTTTGAAGAAATAACTGAGATGGAGAACTGTAACAGCAAGTTGTATAAAGGAGTTATGATCAGGTTATTCTGATTTCAGTCTTGCTAAGTGAGCAAAGAACCTTATAATATTACTTGCTTCTAAAGCGACAAATGATGCCTTACTTCGACTCCTGAAAAATACCTTTTTATACATTATTATATTCGTCTCTAAAGTTGTGAGCAAGAACTCACAATCGCAGAATCCTGTGCGTAATTCACGAAACAAATGATACTATCGTAATCCTCCAAAACTAGTTACAAAAACCATTCCATGGAATCTGCCCTTTGCCTAAGCTTTTGCCCTTGCCCCTCACCTGCCAATTCCCCGCGCATTCCTTCCACCATGAGCGTTAAACATGCAACCAAGCTTCGATCCAGTAGACATTCATCAATTTCACTTTCTAGTAGTTCAACCCACCACCCACGTCGCCAAATTGTCAGTCATGTGATTTGCGCACATGACAAATCTTCATTGCCTCCGGAAGACCGCAAGCGCAAGGAGGAGAACAAAATCGTTAAAGGGACAGTGGGAGCATCATTGGTTCTGGCCTGTGCTCTTGGTGTTATGAGTTGCAGTTCTAACATGAACCCTATAGCCCTTGCAGGTCCAAAGGAAGTGTATCAGAAAGCTCCAAGTATGTCAGTTTTTGCACACCCAGTTGGCGGAAGACATGCGCTGAACTCATTTTTGGATGTGAGTCTTAAGCTAGCGTCGAGCAAGCCAGAGCCGTTTTATTGGCCTAGATATACTGTGCCTCCAGGCCCTTCAATGGCAGACGTCAACGCCATCAAGGTAAAACTGCATATTTTTTCTCGGCAAAATTAAAAATTTGATGATCGAACTGTTCAATTTATATTCGCAAATGTACTTGTATAGATGGAAGCACTGCGGCAAATGAAATCTGGGAAGCCTGAGATAGCGGTGAATCTTCTGCGAAAAGTGTACGAAGACTGTAAGAATGAGCCTGAGCCAGCATACAACGTGGAAATGGCATTAGTAGAAATTCTCATTTATCAGGTAGCATACCCAACTATATCTTTCTTAGAAATTCTTGTCTCAATCATTGTTTTCATTTGATCAATATTCGAAGCAATGTATATATGCTTTATACAGGGAAAATACAACGAAGCTTTGAATTGTAATTGTCTCCAGGATTATCAACGTATACCGTCCGATGGCCGATTCCCCCTTTACAAGGTTAGTTGGGTTTGATATTTGCTAAAGATTGAATTGTTTAATTGCATACTGAGAGTGTTTGTTTCATATTCTACTGGAACAGGCTATTATATGTACGATGCTGAATATGGGGGAAGCAAAGAAGTGGTGGGAGGAATTTGCAGAAACCATTGAAGAAGAAATAGATCCTAGACATTATTAGTATGGAGGTAGGCCATAAGTGAAGAGATCGATAACAAATGAAGCTGACAATTTCTTCGTGAATATTGCAAACTGAGGTCATGTTGTAGTCGAGCCAAGGAGAGGACGCCGAGTTTGGAGCAAATTTGCAAGAGAAAAGAAAAGGTCGCATTTTGGATATTTCAGTCCCTCTTAAAATTATTTGAAATCTTTGATTGCACCGTATATTAATTACTTGAACAAAAGAATAATGTATTCCATTAATTGAATACAAGTAAAATCAAACAGTTTCTGTGTAGAAAATATATTGGATTTTTTTTTTTTTTTGGGTTATGTAGAAAGGGAATGTCTGTAATTCGTATTGGCATCTTACAACTCGGAGAAAAATTCTATTTATATACCTTTTTACTTGCTGAATCTAAATTATTATTGATGAGGATTACAAGTGATCATGACCAATAAATAATTTTTCATGAATCCCACAATGATTTTTTTCTGTGGAAGGATTTATGTGGAATAAAACAAAATTATATGTAAGTTTGTAATAAATTGTGATTATGAGATTATCTTATCTATATATTTCTGGTTAATCCAGCTAGAGGTGTCATTGGGAGGTAATAAATTGTGATTATACTTTATTTGTTAGGTGATAATCGGTGAAACTCCGATCCCTCACCTCACTTTTTATTTCTCTCATTTAATATTCATTTCTCTTCCCTTACCTTTCGAATGTAATTCTATTCTAGCGCTGTTTTTGTTTTTGCTAATTCAAACTTTTTGAAGTTGATTCTCATTATGTCTATCTATCCATCTAAGATGAGTGCTATTCTCACCTCACTTAACATTACCTTTAAATTAAAATTTATATAAATAAACCAAAATTTGCAACAAGATAAAATTATGCATTGTAGAAAGAATTTATAGCAAACTGTAGTATCGATTATTGAGTAATTTTGATTAGATTTATGCCTCGTGCTGTAGTTTATGTTTTCGTTTTCTGCACTAAAAGCCCAAATCTAATTATCAAATGGGCCCATCATATCCATGGACCTCAAACCAGAAGTGGCTGTTCAGCACTTTTTGACTCTGAAAATTCCTTAATATAACGAATCAGGAAAATAACGTATAGCTGGTTTTATATATACATATATAGTTAGTTAGTTAGCAATTAATAAAATATAAATTTTGATTATAAATATAAAAAGTAAATTGATAAATGTAAAGATTAAATGCGTCACGCAAGCAATAGATAAATAGGGAAATTGCAGTACGCTTCCGCTGTGCGTCTGACGTACATTGATTGTACAGTCTTGAGATATTTCTAAAAACTGAAAAAAATAAAAAATTCTCACTTCACATGGACTGACTGAGTCACTGATCACAAAAATCAATGGCTCGAGCACAAAATTTACGTTTTATGCGCACATCCAATAAGTCTAATTTTCGGTTTTCCATTTCCCATGTAGCGTCATTTTGTCAGATTATTTTTTCAAAATAAAATAAACCTCGTGGCCTACATGATGTAGTCCATGTAAGCCATTGGATGCACTCACCAAACGTCCAATAAACTACCCACGGCTGGGCCTATGCACGTGATGGGCTCGACACCCACTTTTTGACTCCTTCTGGTCTTCCCCCCTCCCCTTCCCCTTTTATCCCATAAATCTTAGTGCATCGTCTTTTCAAATTGTTTAATTCCAATCTCTTTATATCCTTTTTATTTAATCTTGCTTTTAGTACTTTACACAAACTATACATCATCTCATATCGAATTCAACTTGAATTATACGCAAATTAAATATTTTAATTCCAATCTTCGCGTTTTTACTTATGTTGCTTTTAATAGCTACGGTTAAATTTATGGTAATTAAAATTCAGTTGGCAAATGTGTTTATATCTTTAATGTAACGTTGTATTTAGTGGCTATTGTACAAAATTATATACAGATTAAATTGAACACAACTGACATTCATTCGTTAAATGTTTTGATTCTAATGTTCATATACCTTGCAAAATTATATGTCATATCAATAAAATTCGACAATTAAAATTTATTTATGTATATTGTACAAATTTATCTGTTATTATAATTTTATAATAGGTGGCGAGTTAACGTGTCAAGTTTTAGTAATTTTGAGTCTTGTAACATTATATGTTGTTACAAAATTACACCAACACGATATCACACCAAACTGTATTCGAGGCAATAATTACTTTTGTGTAAGGGCAGCACTCCACTCCAGGACTATTTTTATAATTTGATACATTTTAGGACTCCTAAAAGGTACAAAATTGTTTATTTTTATAGTGTAAAAATAAGCATAACTATCGTTATGTGTGCATGTCATATTGTCAATTCACTGTATATTACGTAAAATATTTGTTAAGTTATTATTATATTAACTAAATTCAAGGCAATAAAATTTACCTTTATGTAAAAATTAATTAATTGAATACGAAGAATTTAACCTTAAAAATGAATTGAAATGTGTGTCACTAAATCAGGTAGTTTCATTATAGTATTAAAATAGAGATAATATTTAAACTTTTATTCGGATCAAATAAAATTTCAAACCCAATGGGTTCAAATAATGTATCACTAGCTATCAGCTAAAGTCCGATTTTTAGACTCGACTATCTTTTGATTTCGGTTTCAATTGATTGAACTTTAGATTTATTCCAATTCAATTATATATATATATATATATATATATATATATGTTTCTTGGTAAACATCGAGATAAAAAAAATTAACTAAATGCGCACTTCAAAAGTTACAGTCTCGATCTCTAGATTGAGTTTGCAGCGCGACAAAAGTTTAAGGGGGCCACACAGCGTTTTTGGATAAGAGAACCACAAACACAAGATATTTGTGCCTCTTATAAGATCAGATCACATTAAATTTAAGTTTCATTACCCCATATATGTAGTATTGAAATACGCGATACATTTCCACTCTTTAGTTATTTTTTCTTATAATTCTTCAATTTTTTGTAATAATTTTTTCAAGTAATTCATAAATTAAGACTTATAACGTAAAAATGCTAATTACAAGGAAAAAAAAATTGAAAGATGTGCATATGGACTACATATTGATGTAGCTAGAGCTAGACGTTTGCATCATATGATTTGATGATCTTATCTATTACACTATAATTCATTCAAAACCGCGTGCTCTAGCTATCTCATTCTCTCTGAACTCTTGTCTTTCTGTCTTCCACGCGTCGACAAGATTTTCTGCCACGTTTTCATTCGATACAAGTAGCTTGGACCACCCACAGAACGAAAGAAATCAATCCCATGCTGTTGCTAGGCTCCCATCATAAGCTTTTATAGTACGATTGTGATAATTGACGTTCCAGAAAGCATTAGCTAGGAAGGATGATCCCACAAAAAGATTTCCATATAATTATTTTTTTTTTTTAAAAAAAAAAAAGTAAACCCATAATTTGAGAGTTTTATTATTTGAAAAAAAAAAAGAGAGAGAGAGGAATGGGCCCCCAGTAGATTGTGGTGATTGCTTTCTGCAACAGCTAATCCAGTTCATGAAGACTGAGACGAGACCCAAAAATGAAATGGTGACCACAAGAACTGTAGCTTTCTGATCTCTTCATCGTCAATTTTTGTATATCTAATCCCATTAATAAAATATTAATATTATTATTTGTCCTTCGGTGAAAAGAAATTCGAATTATGACCATCGTCGGCCAACCGGGACATTTAACAACAATTATATGACCGACAATGAAAGCAACGAATGAAAGGTCGCCACGTCATCGTTTAACAACTTTGTGAAAACGACGCACCCTAAACATCCACGTTTCGTTAGCCCAACAATTGTGCGTGTGGACGTGGGGTTAGTAATTCAGCACGTGTGCGTTTATATCGCTGGTCGATGGACCCCTACTTAAATCGAATGGACTTTTTGGTCAATCCACAACAGTTATACAAAAAAATCTACCCTGGATAATGGCTTTCGCAGTATTGTTTTTTCAAAAAAATAATAATGAAAAAAAGGATATTTTTCTAAAATTCATAAAAACATAATGATAACAATTAAAAATTTATTACACGTGTCATAATAAAAGAAAAATAATATCCTTATTTCTATTTTATTGATTTTCAACAATTGAGAATGTTTTCAGAGGAGTGTTGCCGAAAACCTTTTTTTAATTATTTTATAATATCTTTTTCTTTTAGTTTTCAAAGAAAATTAGTGGTGATGTAATACAAAAGATTACACGTATCTAACCGGTGAGTCGAGAATCACAAAAAACCAATAGGGCGAGTTTTCAAACGTATGATATGATTCTCTTGTTGCGGTTAAAGTTTTTTATTTGATTAATGCATTGACTAGCACCAATATATACACTAGCACTTTTGAGAAAAGCTAGTGATTAGCATCTCTTGATTGTTCTTATGACTTATAAATTGATACTATAAAATTTTAATGATACGATTTTAATCATTAAACAAAACAATGTTTATGAATTTTATCTAATATGACATTTCAAAATCACATCACATTAAATCCTAAATTAAATGAACAATTTTTTCTAAACAAATAATAATAATTCTTAATTATTCATAAATATTTTATCATTGTAAAATATATTTATTGGAATCATTTTACAGCAGTTGTGTTTTAACTTAATTTTACAAATATGTTGGACTTAAAATGTTTAACTTCACTCTCATATATTTATTTTATTAGGTTAATTTTATATCATTTCTATAATGTTTTGACAATATTAGATTCACAACTAATATTTTAAATTATATTCATTGCGACCTTGCACCGATAATTTTTTTCGTTAATTTTAATAGTTGCGTACATAAAGTACCTTTTATTCTTGAAATTGAGATAAAAATTAAGATTTTTTGTTAATTTTGTGTAAGATAAGTAATTATCTTGTAAAATAGCGGTTTAGCTATTAAAATTGACGAAAAAGATTAACGGCGTAAAATCGCGTTAAGTATATTTAAAAATGTTAGGTATGAATTAAATATTACGGAGTATTTTCTTGGTTGGCAGTGCAAGTGGGAAAGTATGTAAGTCTCCTTGTTATTCCGTTCTATATCAATGTAGTATCATAGGAGGTAACGTTCAAAATCCTTTGTGTTGTATATATAAATAAGAATTATGAAATTAGAATATTATTTGTCATTTTGAATTATAGGTAAGATCAAAGGGAAGAGGGGGAGGGCGGGCATGGCCACGCAGGCAATCACTTAAACAGATAAGAAAGCTTTCTTTTCAGAATTCAGACTAAACGGTAGCTAGCTAGGGAAATGTCAATTTCACAGTCAGTCAATCTTACACAGACAGAGTTTGTATTGACCACTCAATGTGCGAGTTTCATTTTCTTGACACAACATTTCATTTGCAACCCTTTTATTTATTTATTTATTTATTTCAGAGATAAAAAAGAACGTCAGTGATTTGTTTACATCTCTTGATGTTCAAGATATGGTGCACGTTATATTCACTCTGACGCTGCCTCCCCATCTATATATTTAACCCTTCAGCTTTTTTCTATCAACTTCAAGTTTCTCTTTGCTTCACACCCCCAAAGAAAAGAAATTAAAGCACCCTCCATTATTTCGACTCTTCTACCTACTTATGAGAATCAAAATCGGAAACTAAAAACAAAAAGCACAGTTCATAAATCTAACATATATGCAAAGGAGATTGGACCCCTACCCTTAAAAATTGATCATGTAAGAAAGGTGAAAATCATCGGCCGGGTTGAATGAATATGACTTTTATATATTAAAATAATGATACGCTACAAAACCAAGAGTTACACGTCCTTCTGTTATATATAAATATATGTATATATATATATATATATGTTAGGTGAGATTTTGAATGAATATTAAAAATTCGGGAGAAAAATATTTAAAAAGGAATACTAGATGTGACTGAAATATTGGCTTTTGGGACCTAGCTACTCACCCAGGTGTGGAAATGTAAATTCTAGCTTTTCTTTTTCTCTGATGTCTCTGTAGACAATTTGATTTGCCTTCTCTAGGTGGGCAAAGGAAGCTGCATGCATTACTGAATAGTTAATTAAAATATAAAAATAACCAAAAGTGGTCAACTTATTGGGTAATAATTTAAAAAATTTCTGGAATATATTGAAATCCACTTGATGTTCATCACCACATTCACACGTATTATATTTGAAGAAACAATGCATTATTGCATTGATGTATAGTCGACTCAACAAAATCTTTTTCTTCTTTTTGGAAAATAAAAATATTAGAGAAGGGATTTCGAATTCGAAGACTAATGTTTTCAAAATTTGACCAAATTTATTCAAAGTTATCAATGGACAAGTCATTGAATTTGTTCCCGAAAGGAGCAAGTAAATGGTGTTCCAACTGGCTAGCTTAGCTAGCTACTTTACAAATAAAATCATAGAATAAATGCACTTATGGGTACCACTATTCTTTGCTAGTCTTAAAGAAGTATTATGAAAATGACCGAATTAATATTAATATATTTAAGCAGTACCTTTCTTTAATTTTAGACACTATTATGTTGATTATTCGTGAGAGTCTCTTGATCTTAATTTGACTGGGAAACCTTAGTTGATAATTTTGTACTTCGAACTAGGGGATAATGCATGTAAGATTATCTTAAAAGAATCTCCATTATCTACATCACTATATCTCCAATATCTCTCTCTCTTTCTCGTATATAAAATGCTGCAATTTTTCCAAGCCAAACTTACTAAATGATTTTCAAAGAATAATATATATCACATTTTTCTTTTACCTATAATATTAAAAATACAATTAACCTAATAACATCAGTATAAAATTTATTTATTTTTTTGTTTTTTATTAAAATATAAGATATGTGATAATAATATTGTAAATTTATATAAATAAATTTAATGGCTCTAAGTTAAAAATAATGGCTACAATTTTAGTCCGTGTACTTCTAGATTATACAGTTCAAGCAGCAATTATTACAAATAAATTACGAGTAGGATTTTTAATTTTTTTTGTTAATTGGCTCAAAAGGTCGTGAAGTCGCACAAATTATTGAGATAAAATGTTCCTATCACGATCAAATCATCTTATAGCAAAACGAATGAAGTTCTTCTAGATAGCTATTTGAGAAGATTTGTGATTTTATTGATAAATGTCATAATCAAAATTTAAGTCGACAAGTTAATTATTAATGCCATAGGCAACTAAAAGGTAAGGCTAAGCCTATATGTATATATAAAAGAGAACAATGAATACTGGAAAAGGGTATAATTTTCTTAGTTTTAATTACTATGTGAATGGATAAGTAAAAATCTTTGTCAGGCAAAATTCAAAGTGTATCATCTTCGTAATACTTGACCATTTGTCCTCATTAATGTGACATTTTATCGGCCATTTCTTTCAAAGTTTTGCTTCTTTGAAAGGTCAGTCTAATTGTGCCTGTACCAATCACCAATTAATTAATTATGTTAACCTCTTGTGGTAATCATTCCAAAACAGATTCATATCTCTCTTTCTTAATTAGTAAGTTGCAATTCTAACATCATCAATAATTATGCTCTAATTGTATGATAATTCGGAAGAAAAAAACATTAGAATGTAATTACTTCATATATATTTCAATGTGGGTGTGGTTTCCATGCAGTTCACATTCTTTGTGAAAATTCAAGTATAATACCAAAATTAAATTAATAAAACACTTCAAATATATAATCAATTAAATATTGATGACTTAATTAAAAATTTAAAATCAAATACTTCACTATAAATTGGGCCAATGAATCAATTGTTTTCTTACAATTCTCAAAATTTTCTTTATATTCTAAAAGATGGTTAAGCCTCTAGATTGTATCTTTACAAATTTAGATTAAAAAATTTAATGGGAAATTCAATAAAATAAATTGTAGACTAACCCCTAATTGATTTATTTTTTTAGTGGGGTGATTAAAGCTTCAAAATCGTTGTCAAGTACTAATAGAAAAGGGAAAATATGATCACAAGTTGATGAGATCTCCATTAACATTGAGGATGCCACATACAATCAATCAATCATATTCGATTCTTTATTTATTGATATTAATTAATGAGAAAAAAATGGGTCAAAACAATTGATTACAGCGGCGTGAGAATGACTTGTTCACATCAAAGGAAGTCTACGTCAACTTTAAAAAGGCAGTAGTAGTAGTAGTAGGAGTAGTAGTAGAAGGAAGGAAATAAAGAAAATATATATGATGATATATAGTTCATAGTTATCGTGATGATGTTGCCTTTCCCTCTTCTTCTTATTTTAATTCTCTTCCCTCTTCTACTTAATGGACTAACTTTTTCACGTTGAAATGACATTTTGCTATAGGATTTCTACTGTTACCAGCCTGAAATTTAGATTTAGATTAGCTTAGGCCGAAATATCTACATTGAAATATGATTCAACATTTAATGAATTTAAATTTCATGCTTTACATTCTGGAATATTATTATTACCACATGTGTATATCTTGCATTATTGCAATAAGATAGAGATCTGGGTTCTTTTTATTTTTGAAACTTATCCTAATCTAAAATCACATAATGAATTAGGATATTCTTTAATTTTTTAGAAAGAAAACCAATAAATATTTATCGTATTTAAATTCATTAAATGTATAAAACCAGTGCATAAGTAATTTATAATAATTAATATGATGTTAAGCTTTCATTGGTACCCATATCCAAATTGCTTTCACTCTTTTTCGCTTCTTTCTTGTCACTTGGTTTCCCTTTCTCTTTATTCAATAATCATCAAATCACGATGACCCAAATTAATGAATTATTCTCTTAAATGTTATGAAACTCTCGCGTAACATTAAACTATTATGATTGAAAAAATAAAATAAATAAAAGGGTCCCCCACAATGAAAGAAGAAGTTTCCAAACATAATATTAAAATTCGATCTTTTTAATTGAAGCCACAGGAGAAGTGGAGATGTTAACCCGTGTAAGTGAAGACACTATGCTTAAATCCCAATGGGTCTAGAGAAAAAGACTACTCAGAGTTTAGCAATTACAAGCCATGATTGGCAGCCATTATCGACCTCAGAAACACTCCGTAGAAAATGAAAATGGAGAAAACTATTTAATGACCAAGTTTATTATGCAATATCCTTGAATTGACACTTTCAATTTCTTGCAATAATATACATTTGACCGCATAATAATTATTAAAAATGAAAAAATTTCTCGCCATCTTAAGAAATCATAAACTTGTCTGTCAAACGGTAAGATTTCACATCCAATGATTCGGATAGAACTTCAAAAGTATTTTTATAAAATGAAATTGAGATTGGAGAGAGTACCCATGTATTGTAACCTTTTTTTTTCCGTAATAATTAGAAAAATTGCATAATTGGAATTGGTTAGGTCAATGGGTAATATTTCACATCTAAGGATTCTTATAGAATTTTAAAAAATGGGATTGGAATTTGACAATCATAACATTTCTTTTATGAATAAATTCTTAAATATGAATAGAAAAAAATACATAATTGAAATTAGTTGAGCCTAACTTATCTTAAAATAAATAATATAAATTGTGGGTGATGATATCAAGTGTTACGTCACAATGTATGGAAATAATTTGTAGTTTATACGTATAATATTATTATCATTGTACTTAAAAAATTCTTTTGACAAAGAAAGCAAGAAAAATATGTGAATAATCCCTATGTCAAAACATCTTAGATCATTGAAATTACAATTAATTAGTTGACTAGTTATGGTCAATGAAACGATGCATCTAAGGCAAAGACATGGGACCCCACAAAGGCAAAATTAAAAAATATTTTTTATAATTTTCTCGAAAGAAAGCCATGCTAGATTATTTATTTATAAATAAATAAAATGAAAAATTAAAGAAATTTCTCCTCCCTCGATAGCATAAATGCCAAGCAGACACACAAAGCCAGATGGCTCTTCTTTATAGTTAGTAACGCCTCTGTTTCCCTCTCTCTCTCTCTCTCCTCTCCCTGTCATTCATGCATTAGCATTACCAAAGCCTCACCCATCCTCCTATTTAAATTCAGCTTCGCCCCCTCACTTCAGAATTCATCCCATCAAGCCTTCCAAATATTTTCCTCTCCTTTTTCTCTCCCGCTCTGTTTTTCTGCTAGTTTTCTTAAGAGTTATCTTTTCACTTTGAAACCATGGTGGTTCTGTCACAACCAGCAGCATTAGATCATTGCTCACCAATCAAATCATGCAAAGCTTCAGGTTTCTTTGATGGAATTCCTGAAGTGGACTTCACAGACCCTCAAGCTAAAACTCGTATTGTTAAGGCCTGTGAGGAATATGGCTTTTTCAAGCTGGTCAATCATGGTATTCCATTTCAGCTCATGGCCAAATTACAAGCTCAAACTGTTAAGTTCTTTAAAAAGTCGCAATATGTCAAAGACAGGGCCGGACCCCCAGACCCTTTTGGCTATGGCTGCAAGAAAATTGGCCCTAATGGTGACGTTGGATGGATTGAATATCTCCTCCTCAACAGCAATCCTCAAGTTACTTCTAGCAAAACTCGTGCCATTTTCCAAGAAACCGAAGAGGATTTCCGGTAAAATTCTACGCAGACACCTTATTTAATTTCTGTGTTTTAATATATATATGTATATGTAACGTATTGTTTTCAGTTTTCTGACATGTTTTTGGCTTGTGGCGTTGTAGCTTTGCTGTGGAGGAATACATATTTGCTGTGAAGAAAATGGCATATGAAGTATTGGAATTAATGGCAGAGGGGCTGAATATACAGCCAAGGAATGTGCTGAGCAAGCTTTTGAAGGATGAAAAAAGTGACTCGTGTTTCAGGCTAAACCACTACCCACCATCCCCACAGCTCCAAGCGCTGAGTGGTAGGAATCTGATTGGTTTTGGGGAGCACACAGATCCTCAGATAATTTCTGTCTTAAGATCCAACAACACTTCAGGCCTGCAAATTCAGCTGAAAGACGGAAGTTGGGTTTCAGTCCCACCTGATGAAACTTCTTTTTTCCTCAATGTTGGTGATGCCTTACAGGTAAAAAAAAAATCATACATATATCCACATAATTTTCAGGAGTAAAAGAAACTAATGGTAAATTCTTTATTGGGTTTTTTTTAATATATTTTTTTTAATATGGGCATATGGTGTTTTTCTGATGCAGGTGATGACTAATGGGAGGTTCAGAAGTGTGAAGCATAGAGTTTTGGCTGCTGAAAAATCAAGGATTTCAATGATATACTTTGGAGGGCCACCTCTCTGTGAAAAGATAGCACCTTTACCAAATCTATTGGCAAAAGGAGAAGAGAGCTTGTACAAGGAGTTCACATGGTGTGAATACAAAAAGTCTGCATACAAGTCAAGGTTGGCTGATTACAGGCTTGGGCTGTTCGAGAAAACTGCTCCCTATTAATAAGTGGTCAAATTCCCCAAATTAGCACATGTTAGGGTTTTGTCAAAGCTTCAAATAGGTTTCAAAAAGAAATTGACTCTACTTGCCATAGCCGGAAGACAAAATAGGTTGTTTGTTGTACTTTTTTATTTTACTTCCTTTCTTTTGTTTTCGCTCTTGTTCTTTTAATTTCTTCCTAGCAAAAATGTAACCACAACTATCCATATGTTCTACTAGTAATGCAAGTTTTTATCATTTTCATGTCATCTTGTAAAATATACTTTTCAATATTATGAGAAATTTCCTTTATTAATTAGTATTTTCCCATATTTTGAAAAAAAAGTACATCGCTATCATATCACAACACACAATGAATCCCAAAAAGCTATGTCTCGAGATATTGCTATTTCCGGATTATTACATTATATATTGCAACATAACTTTATTAATTACACATGCAAAGCCAAACGGCCCACTTACGCAGACAAGCATGGCCACACTTACTATTGCTTCTCCCCTCTTCAAACCGGCAACATATTTTCCCAATAAATTCAATTTCATTTAACTCCACCCTTTTATGATATATTATCAAATTTTAAATTAAAATACTTGTGTAATTAATGTCATATGACTAAATATTTTAACAACAGATTCGTCTTTCATTTATTTTAATAATACTTATTAATAATATTGATTGATTCATATATATCGACTTATTTATTACCAATAAATCGTCAATATATTAATTAATTTATTTTTGTAGTGTCATGTTCGACATAAGAGGTAGAGTCATACTCATGGTTTTCAGGGAGGGAAGCCCCCACACAAATGTCACTCTAAAGAATAGAAACCAAGAGGATTCTAAAAAGGAAAGCTTTCACTTCGTATTTTTAGAGCTTAAGTGCCTAAAGTCACTCTCACCAAAGGGTTTGCATTGACCAACCAACTTATCCTTTTACCACCCCAAAATACACATTTGTGACTCAGCATTTCATCACCATTCACCATTTCAATAAATTACATGCACACTACAAAATTTTCTTTTAATTAGTACAAGTTAACCAAAAAAAAAAACCTACAAAAAAATTATTAAAAAAAAATAGAAGCTATTAATATGACAAGGGCATCCAATTTCCACCGCCATCAAATTGGGATTTTACCCATAAATTTTAGCAATATCATAATTTTGAGTCATAACTTTAGGGATTTTACACGTATTATTTATAATGTCAGGGATCGTAATTAATAGTCGGCACTTTCGGTATACCAATTTTAATATCGGTCGGATGGGATGTGTATCATAAAATAGGGGGTCATCATGCATAATTTGTATTGTGAAATGCATCCCATTTTTTACGTGGATTTTTTTTCGTCACTTACAAGTTGGTGCCTTGGTGTGGACTTGCCTAATTAAGTTTTAGTGAAAATAAAAATTAGATGGACAAAGTTAAAGATTCCTTACCAACAAAGAATATTACTACCGGGAATGAATACTAGATGATTCCCCATAAAATGAAATATTCGGATTTCAAAGTAGAGCCGATCCACACTTGATAATGTTACTTCTCCATCGTCCATCCTCCATACATGCTTGCTCTTTCAAGAAGACAAGGTTTCACTATTAAAGTATTCATCACTATATCATTTCTTCTTTCGCATCGAGACTTATATATTTACATTACTTCTTGTTACTTATAAAATGCGAAAAATAGCAAAAAAAAAAAGTATTTCTTTGAAATATTAAAGTCTTATATCAGAGTTGGGTTTTGTCTATGAAAAAATGAAACGAGGAGGACTAAATATTCAACGTTAGTTTCATAAATATTACCTCTTGTATTAAATAACAATCTTAACGTTTATGATTATAGTATTTCTATTAAACTAACATCCATTCAACTTGCACATTATTAATTGGTTTGGACTCGAACCCCTTAAAAGATATGATTAAAGTAAAATGCGAGTTCTATGAATTCAAAGAAGTATATTAGATTAAGATATTCTACTCAATTCACTAATATCTAGCACTTATTAATATGATATATAATAGACCAAATACAGCTATAGGCTTGAATTTTGACAATAATAGAAATAGTTTAAATGCATGTCTAAGATAAATACGGTAGATGTCAATGTGTTAGGGTGCAACACTTTTGCTTCATATTCATTTTGTTGGTAAATGTTGTACAAGATATATATTGTTTGGGTGGTAGGATGCAACATTTCATACACGAGATGACCTCCAATTTTGGATTCTACGTTATGTTTTTTTAACTAAATCCAAAATTGCCGGACCCTTAATTTTATCTATGACAATTCATTCCTCCGAAAATTTAATTCTATATCATAGCATGCAGGCATAGACATGAAGGAATGTCCTATCGATGCTGTAATGTTGCTGCAATTATTAAGTATTTGGTCATATTTGCTTAGAATCAAGGAACATCGTACGAATTCTTCATAAGTACATGATTTATTATTTTGTTAGCTTCTTTTACCTAAAAGGAAACACGAGTTGAAACATATGTTGAAAAAAAAATAGTTGTAATGTTTGTAGTATGCTACCCATTTTTAACCTAATTATCCTTTGGAAATCTGAGATCTCTACAAGGATTGGCACAGACAAATCAAACATTTTTGTTCATATGCAAAGAAGATTGATTGATGATCAGTACGTACAAGTTTTTGCCACATATTATATGATACTAAATTCATTTGACGTTTTTACAATTACAGTCGATGAGGACCCTCTAAAACGATCGCACGTTTGAAAAATCAGTTTAATTTTACAAGTATTTATGATTTTAAAGAAACCATATTATTTTACTAAGAAAAAAGAAAATTCTCATTGTCCCCCATTGAAATTCCCTTTGCTACCATAAATTATCACTTTGCAACTTCACACAAGTTGCTTCTAGAATATATACTTAAATTCGATCTCATAATTCTCAAAAAAAAAAATAATAATAATAATAAATAAATAAATACAGCAAAGCACACTCTTTTCTCTTCGAAATGTCACTTTCCAATCCAATAAATAACAAGTCACCACAAACAATTTTCCCTTCCCAAGAGACATCAAATCAAAGAAATTAATAGAGTTTCCTCATAGCCTTTGTTTCTTTAAATTTTCTTTTCTTTTATTTTTATTTTTCGCGAATAAGTGAAAAAGGAGAAAAGAGATCCCACTGGTTTGGACAGTTTGTTATTGGCTGAAAGCAACTTCAAGCTTTTCAGCCAGCTCAATCTCAACAAGTTGCTGCTTACGCAAGAGATTGCCCATATTAATTATTATGATGGTAATATAAACATATATATAGAATACATTGCATTATTCTCGCTTATTTTATATTTTAAGAAGAAAAAAGGTTATATATATGAAGCATGTGATAATATCATAATATTAATTTGTATAGAGTGAATTTATACAGATCTAATATAAAAAGTCTTTTACATATTGCGATAAATTTTTTTATGGTTTTTATCAATGGCAAATCTGTAATTGTTGTTGTGTGCAAGCAAATGCATGGTTGAGAACTTAACTTAATGCTTTAGCGATTTCTTCACAGTTTCAAAAACTTTTTGACATTAATTCTTCGTACAATAAATTTGGTTACTTGGGATTCTTCCAGGATTTGATCTTCTCTCTCAACTACATAATGAAATTGCAGTCGTCGAAATCTGAAGACCTAAGTGACCAGTACTGCTGGTAATATTATTAGATGTCGCTCTCACTTTGAATCTTGTTTATTCTTTCGGGCAGCCAAGTTCATTGAATTTCATTATTAGTTACTTTTCCTCATACCATACTCGTTCTAATGCTTGCAATTAAGAATAATAACTCCTAAAAAGTTAAACCATCCCATACCCTTTAATTTATTGAAGTTGACGTTGAATTGTTAAGATTTAATTTGATTCATGTATTTACGTTCTCACTCCAATCATGAAATTAGGATTTTAAATCTTATTGTACATCAATTGATTTTGATTTTGATTAGTCTCAATGCATACTTAATTTAACATAAGATATAATGTGATTTAATTTAAGAAATTAAATTTAAAAGGTTTTTCTTTAACAAATAATAATAATGAAGGAACAAATTAAAAACTAGCTAGGGAAAGGAGTCGATGTCATGTGGGCTAGAGTTGTCTAAAGAAAAGAACGATAATAATGAGAAGTAGAAAAGATTGAAAAGTTGGTAAAAATGAAACACTTAAAAAGAGACCAAAGTTGCATGACAATATGCGATCCGACCAAGAAAGCAATAATATAACACAGATAATCTTGAATGGTTTTGCTTGGGCCAAGCCTAGTTGGTCGTGATAGAATAGAAAGAGGGCAATCAATATTTGCTGCTCCTCCTCCTACTAGAACTACTACTACACGGTTGTCGTCCTCAGGACCACTCTTTATTCTTGTGCTGTTAGGTATACATCAATGGGAATCAAATATTTTGGTATAAATTGCCTGCTTTCTTGGCTCGTACATCTGTCCCATTGATGTACCATCCATAAAGGGACTCTTTAACTTTCCTATTTTTTCTCCTTTTTTTTTTTTTTTATATATTCAAGTTATTTGGAATTGTAAATTTATATGATCGGTGAAATGTATGAAGTTCTTGAGTCTTTTATAGCATCATTTGAAAATCATAGTTCGTAAAAAATTATTTTTAATCCCAAAATTAAGAGAAAATCTACCAACCACAACAGAGCCTTAAAAATAGGTCAAGATTATCAATTGACTTAAAATGTTATAAACAAATGATAAAGAGTTTTCTATTTAGTCTAAAAAATCATGGCCAATCCAAAATTTTCTCTCCCTTACTGCAGAATTCTGACAGACGTTCCTTCCTTTTGCAAAGTTAACGTGAAAATCTCAGTGGAAAATGTCGACATCATTTCATTTTCATGATGATTTGCATCGATCCTTCAAATTTTCATTCGATAAAATGTAGTCAAATTTCATAGAAAGTGGAGGAGAATAAAGAAAGATGACATCTGTTGTTGTTATTGTTATCCCGAATGATTGATTACCAAGTGAAATGCATTTTGAAGCTCTTGTGAGTATTCCATTCAGGCTCCTTTGTGTTTCAAAGGCCTGGCCCATACATTCATCCATTTTTCATTGACGGCCTGCTGTTGTCGATGGGCCCAGTCATTCAACTGGATACCCCGGTCTAATCCCAGTTTCAAAAGTTCTCAAAGCTTTTAGATTTCACAGCCTGCGATTGAAAATGTGCTTAAGTGGATAGAATCCGAATTCGTAAAGTGACATTTCTACTAAAATTAACCATACGAAGGCTAATATTATGTTGATTCCTTTGCAATTTTTAAACCAAGTTACGGTGGTGTGGGTTTCAATTCTCAAACTTTCACAAAAAGATAAAATTAAATATTAAAGCATCAACATCGTCCGCTTGGTCTCTGGTGTTTTTGGTTTATTCAATTTTAAAATGTCGCATGTGTAACGGATGCTATTGGGAAAAGTTTGATTCCCCTGTGACCTCGGGTGAGTCGGGCTAGAGTGCTTTAACCTTATGTTAAAAGTTTTTATTTTAAATAATTCATTTGCTGAGTTCAACGACCGTGCTGTGTGCTCATATGGCTTTTCATTCATTGGAGTTTCTGTAATTTGTAATAACGAATGATTTAATCTTATTTTTTAATGCTAATTTTAGTTAATTCACGAGGAATATATATATAGAAATGGGATCTGTCGTAACGCTTGATTTAATAAATTATTATTCTATCCAGTATATAAAGGTTCTGAACTCTGCGCGTTTTCACGGGAAATTTCCGCTTCTTTCGCAGTTTGGGATCCTTTCCATAATTAATTTTTTTTCTTTTGAATTGTTTAATGTCTATTAAAAGAAACTTAAATATTAAAGTCCCGTGAAAGATTCTCTCTTTTATTATTATTTTTAAAATAAATCTAGAATACTTTTATTTTATTTTAAAATTCATGTGTTTTATAAACAAATGATTTAATCTCCTAATTATTGGAAAGGGGAGCTTGAGCCCAAATAGAAAGCCCACCTAAAAGTCAATTACTAGTTACTCCTAAACTAAATGTAATAATTTAAATAAATTAAAATAAAAGTATAAAATACCATATGAAACAGGCTTTTTAGTACCAATCCCTCTAGAGAGATGAGTAGAAAAAACTGATGACTAACAACATAACAGAGTGAAACTAGAATAAAGCGTCTGGTTTGTTTAGTTCTTTTTGTTAACCTAGTCCTAGTCGATTCAATTCAATTTTTTCCAAAAGCTAATCCAACCACGTCATTTAATTATAACTTTCTACATATTTCCTGCGGCCCGATTAGGAGTTCATCAATTTTCGTCCTGCTAGGCCCCACATTATTCGGAATGCTAAGCACGCCTTGAGACCGCATCTCTGCTTACGGAACACATCGTTTGACATTCTCCACCAAACCCGCAATCTCATTGGACAGTGACTCTCACTTAGGTCTTCACAAACAAGTGGAATATTAACAGATAGGTCCCCAATAGTTAAAGAAACAATAAATAAGGACACTCTTTTCCCATGTATAACAGATAAGTACTCCAGGGTTTTCACAAACCCACATGATGAAATGAAACTAAACAATGACTAAAATTAAATTGGGGGTTAATAAATAACCAACGTTTATTTATTAGAAATATTATCACATTTCTTTTATGAAATTTAAGATTGTATCACTTAAATAAAAACTATAAAAAATATATCATTTATCTCTCCTATAATTATATTTGACTGTTAGTTGATCATTAAGTATAAGGATAAATACGTAAAATATTATTATTTAATGTTTGTTATTTTGTCTAAAGAAGAAAATTTTACTTTCTTAAATTCTTATTCAATAAAATAGAAATTAGAAAAAATTTATTTTTTTTATTTTTTAATCAATTTATGTATTATATAGTATTTATGTACTTTATTTAAATAAAATTATTAAAAAAATTGATACTTCAAATTAAATTCCTAATTTTCTCATCTTTTATTCTATTTTATGATTATTTTATTTATTTTATATATTTGAATTAATTAGTATATAAAATAAATCATAAATAATATTAAAAAAATATATTTAAAAAAATAAATAATTAAAATATTTGAATAAATTTATTATTTAAAATTAGTTAATTAATCCTATAAAAAAATAATATAATTTTTTTTTAGTGATACAAATTCAAATTTTACGAAAAAAATGTAATAATATCCCTTATTTATTATTTCTTCAAACGTCAGGAATCTATCTGTGGTTATTCCATTAATAAGTAAGCAGTGACAGCTCGGCGATATCATATTTAGATTTAGAGCACTAAAGTTAACATCAATACTTCGATATAATATATTTTTTCAATTACGCTTATGCTTTCTTCTCCTCGGTTCCTATTCTTCTTCTCTAGCAGTCCAAAAACCTCATAACGCTGAGAGTAAGAGAGAGGGATATTTTGAGATCGCTCTTTTTCTTCTCTCTCCAATTGATTAGCAATGGCCGAGGAACCAATGCCTACGCGCTGGAATTTTCAGGTACTCTTTCTGTTGTTGACTTTGTTACGTGTAATTTAGTTTCCGATGATTAGTTACTGCTGTGTTTGGACGCCGAGAAGGTTGTGGAAAAGAAAAGGAGTTGAGTATTTGAAATGTTAGATAGAATAGATCGTCGTATTGTTGGAAAAACCGAGGAACTTCAGTGGAGTGAAGTGAACTGAATTCTGATTATCTGAATATCACTGCATGCTTGCTTATATTGATTATCTGTCTGTTAGGATTTCTAAATGACAAATTGCCGATCCAGTTTAAGTGTGCAAATCTTAGTTGATTTAATAATACTATTTGATTTTGATATTTAAATCTGAAAAGTTAATTTAAGAGTAGTTTTTCTTTAAGTGTGCTGGTGGAAGAAAAATGCTGTTGCTTTTGTGAGTTGCTGTCTAATTGACGAAATTGGAATAAGAAAATTTGCATTAGGCTTTGCTTTTAAGCTATCATGTTTATCTATAGGATTTTAAAATGTTTTATGATGCCAAGTTTGGGAGAAAGAAAGTAAAGGAGCTGGAAAATGATCAAACCACTGAGAAGCCAGTCTCTAATGGAAGTTCTTCGAGCAACAATGGGCATGTTCAGAATACATCGGACATGGCCATTTATGAGCAGTACAGGAGCCAGGTATTGCATTTTGCTTCAATGATTTTGATGCCATTGCATTTTTGGAAATTTGAAAGCTGATTGTGACTTTGTGTCGTTTTGTTTTAGGGGAGTAGCTCTACACACTCGAATGGAACTTTGTCTAATGGAATCAGTGAGAGGCCGTAAGAGCTCTTGCTTAATTTTATTGTTTACATTCAACTGAAGTACCATCATACTCCCACACTTATTAAGATAAAAAAGATTTAATTTATTTTTGTTCTATGTAAATGTGACAGTATTAATGTGATGTGAGAAAAATGAAACTTCGTTTGACAGATTACTTGTTGGTTACATGCCATTGCCCAATTCATCCATAACAAAAAGAAAGAAATCATATAATGCACATGCATAGAGTGACAGTAATGAATTCTATGAGAAGATATGATGTCATTATCTTTTTCCATATATTAGAATTTGCAGATTTTGTTGATTTAATCATGATACTGCTAGCTTACTGCCTATTCCTTTCAAAATGCTGATCTTGATGTTTTCTGTTTCAGACAGAAGCCTTTGCTTCCTCCTCTTGAATCAGCAGATTCTCGTGCTTTAGCTGAGAGTTTATGTAGGTAGGTTACACTTTTTGCATTCATATTATTTGAACAGTGAAGATTTTGCAATTTAACTTTGTCCTGTTCATATTACAAACTTTGTACAGGGACATAATTCGTGGAAGTCCAGATGTTAAGTGGGAAAGCATCAAGGGGTTAGAGAATGCCAAACGTTTACTTAAAGAAGCAGTTGTCATGCCAATTAAATATCCCAAGTAGGTCTTGCTTCACCTCATGGCCCAAGATATTAGAGAAATTTATTTCAAACAGTTTACTCCTTTTTTCTTCACAGAAGATATGCTCATAGAACACATAAGCATTTGATAAATGATATTTAGTTATTTAATAGTATTATGCTAAAATTTTTCTTTATGACTTAATTGCATTTGGTATTCCCATGGTGGCATTCATATATTTGTTTATCAATAAATAAGCGTGTTCTTTATTATTTATCTGGTGAGAGTGAGCTTGAGTGGATTGTATCATTGCATCATTGTCTGACCGATTGACAATAATGACTTTTTGTGCATTTCACTGACCTTATAATCTTTACAGTTAGCTTATAAACAATCTGTGTTTATTTTCTGGTGAAAGAGTTGTTTTTTTCTTCCCTTTTAATTAAAAAGGATAAAGAAAATGTGTGGGGGCTTGGAAGTTGTTGATGCTAGTTCTTTCAAAACCGGATGGAGATAATACAATTCAAGTATTTCTTTAGAATGCTATGGACCTATCTGTCACCTGTAACTTTGTGCTTTTATAATTGGGACATGTTCATTGCTGATTCTCTACATGTTATGTCTGAGAATATATTTGTTGAACACCAATGTAGTCTCTATAATGAACTGGTATTTTCAGAACAATTAAGAAATGATTCCATAAAGACGAACCTGTCAATTTGGTTTTCTTAGTTAAGTCCACAAACACATAATAAACTGTTATAATGTAGTTAAGCCTATCTTTTCTCTTCTCCTAGGTATTTTACTGGCCTTCTATCACCATGGAAGGGCATCCTCCTTTTTGGCCCGCCAGGAACAGGGAAGGTTTGTTTACATGCTTTGCAGTGTTATTTTAGTAGTTATACTTTTTTCTATACTTTGTTTCTCTTTCTATTTTCTTCATCTATTTTAGGCATTTTTTGACTTTTCCTATTCATGAATTATATTTGATAGAGCAACTATGCACAGCATTGCTTTACTTATCCCATGAAACTGTTTTCTGACCTAAATAATCTTTTTCCAGTTTCCCTTATTTCTTTTGGATCTGGTTGCATTTAAGGATGTTGTTAGGTGATTGAAAGTATTGCCTCTCTTTTTGACCTTTTGAAATTTGTTTCACAAGCTTTTGGATAAGCGAGCAAGTTTTCATCTATACTTAATAATATTTTATTTTGGCAAAATAATGACTTTGGAGTTACAATGTTCTTCATGTATTTGGGTAAATGTTTTGATTGGCAACATTAGGAATCTAGTGAGGGAAATTCAGTTGATTATTTATTATGCATTTAGATGAAGTAAGATGGATGCCTTGAGGATGATCAGTCTGACTATTAGATGGACTTGTCTACCTTTCCATTGTGCTCCATGTGGAAGGAAAATGTATCATGACGGCAAATTGTTTGACTTTTTGAACAGTACGTCAGGGCATGTGTATAAATCCTTAGATGGTGCTAGTTCTCACATTTTCTTTCTGCTTGATATTAATTAAAGATTCACCATTTTGATGTTTCAGACAATGCTTGCAAAGGCTGTTGCTACAGAGTGCAAGACCACATTTTTCAATATTTCAGCATCTTCTGTTGTCAGCAAATGGCGTGGTATGTCAAAGAAAGCTTTTCTTTAGATCATGTATTTGAAGCTGGGCATGAAAAGTACTCTGATATATATCTTTTTCTTTAAAATCTCTTGTTGCCAAGTTAGTATAACAAGCATATCTAATCATAGAGTTATATTAACATTGTAGGTGATTCGGAAAAGTTGATAAAGGTATTATTTGAGCTTGCCAGGCACCATGCTCCGTCAACGATATTTTTGGATGAAATTGATGCAATTATCAGTCAGCGTGGTGAAGCACGCAGTGAGCATGAAGCAAGTAGACGTTTGAAAACTGAACTACTGATACAGGTGATGTTTTTTCTTTTATTTTATTTTTTTTGCATATAATTTCTCAATCACTTATGCACATGCATATATGTAGACATATACATGTAATTCTTCGTTCAAGTACATGCATATATGTGTTTACGTGTATACGTATATATTCACTGGTGTTAGATTGCAGATGGATGGCTTGACACAGTCAGATGAACTTGTATTTGTTTTGGCGGCAACAAATCTCCCTTGGGAACTTGATGCAGCTATGCTTCGGCGTCTTGAGAAGCGAGTATCCTTTTTATAGATAAATTTATACTGAATATTAACTCATACATACAAGATGAACTTTTACTGGATTTAACAAATAAATGAAAAGAGGATTAGGCCTCAATTTCTACTTTCTTTATATCAGTTGAAAGCACTAGGCTTTTAAACATTGAAGAAGACTGCAAGTCCCAACTGAATTCATACTATATTAATTCTTCCTTACTGACTGCAAGGGTTTTGTTTATGTGAAAAAGTTTTATTTTATGCTGCAAGAGGCCAAGGCTTGCAGTACTGTGCATATAATGAATTTGAAGCACTAGTTCTTCAATAATGAAGAGCTGTGAATTAAAATAATACCACTCATTTTCTTGGGCTTTATCCATTATCCAAAACTAGTTTCTCTTCCCATTCGGGTTAAAGATTGATGTTATTGGGAATAGAAAAACTGGAATATTAAGCCTCCTAGATAATAATCTGTTCCAAGTTCTGGGTTTAGATTTTTATCCTGCATTACTTGGCTACTATATGAATGTTGGCTTGAGATACCTCTCATCTGCTCAGTTTTGGTCTCGATGTCATTTTGCTACTAATCTAGTACTTCTGTCTGATGTCAGTCTTCAAAGTTCAAACACAAAATCAAAGATTTGATGTGCAATTTATTGAAATAAAAAAGAGTAAATGGAGAGGGAGGTGCTGGATTTAAGAGAAAACAATATTATGCTCTTATTTTCAGACCTTGGAGATCAAAGCTCAAAAAGAACAAAATAGACAGAAAATGTATAGGGAAAAGAGATGAAAAGGAAGATAAAGAAGACATGGAAATGCATAACCTAGAAACTCTCATGCATCATCGACCTTTTTTAACTTTATTTGTGTTCATACTCTTGTAGATTATTCCGTGTCATGGTAAGTCGTGTTCTTTAATGGATTTGGAGAATCTTCAAATCTCAATGTTTCTACCTTTGTAGATTTTCTTTTTCCTTCCTGTGGTCTATAATCATACTGCAGTTTTTCGAGCATCTAACGCTATCTTCTGTGTTTGTATATTTGCATGTCCTTTAATTTATTTTAAGTGCAGATTTTGCAATAAAAATTAGATTATTGCAAGTTATTGTTATCCTTTGACCATGACCAATAAGATCCTTGTACCTCTGCCGGAACCAGAAGCAAGAAGAGCCATGTTTGAATCACTCCTTCCTTCACAAACTGGTGAGGAGAACCTTCCTTATGATTTATTAGTTGAAAAGACTGAAGGTTATTCAGGTTCAGATATTCGGTTACTCTGCAAAGAGGCAGCAATGCAGCCCCTGAGACGATTGATGACACTCCTAGAAGACAAACAGGAAGTGGTACCTGAGGATGGTATAACATTAAATCTCTGTTTCTTGCATTCAGAATATGCCTAGTATAGTTGGATGACGAGTTAAATAAATCTCACATGATTGTATGCCTGTTTTCTCAAAAACGGAAAATATATGAATATATAACAGACACTCTGTTGAAGTGATTCGAAGAAGCAGCTATTCTGTGGAATTTTTATTCTCCAAAACTTGATGAAAATATTAAAATGGCCAACTTTTCAAGTGAATTCAAGCACTAGGCATGGCAGCCCAATTCCCTTGTCATTCTTGGTCTCTTCTCTTTAATTCTTGTTTACCTATTTTTTTCATATAACTTTGACTTTCAGTTTATGCTGGATTTTGCTCGCTTAAGAGACGGAGAACATCTTTCTTTTTATTATCATTCTCAGCTTGTGAAGTCAATATCTAACATTGCGAAACTCAAGGATTACCGTCTTTGTTTGCAGAATTACCACAGGTCGGGCCAATCAGACCAGGGGACATAGAGGCAGCTTTGAAGAACACTCGACCATCAGCTCATCTGCATGCCCACCGATATGAGAAGTTTAATGCTGATTATGGTAGTCAAATACTCCAATGAAAGGTATCCCGTAAAAAATTTCCTTTTAAATTGTATGCTGATTATGGTAGTCAAATACACCAACGAAAGGTATCCCGTCACTAATTTGCTTTTAAATTGTTAGATAAAACATTTTGTATGTCAGTCGAAACAGATTATCAATTTATCATAGTTGTGATCATTCTTTATCTATGACAGCTAGTCTGAAGTATAATCTATTTATTTCTTTATGTCTTTAATGCTTGGGACTCGGGATATTCTGAACGTAAAAGTTTTGGTATGAGAGCATGGGCGAGCAGATAACATTCTTGCTTCTGTAACTTGGGGCTCCTTTTTATCTTCAAATTTAGCCTTTGTAATGCATATTAATTTTTATTATTTCATTTAAATAAATAGAGGGATAGCTTATGTTGAGGAATGAGGAGATTCATTCTCATGCATCATGCATGCGCGTTTTTAGAAAGAGTACTATTAGCCTATTAGGAATACAAATTCTTTATAAGCGAGTATATCCTCAGTACACACTTTAATAAAAGTTTATATTATTGAAGTACTCGTGATCTTATTTACTTTTAAGGACAATTACTGTAAATAAATAAAATAACATTACTGATAACATTATTTAATTTAAATTTTTTAAATAATTCAATTATAGGAAAATGAATATAAAATTTTCTGGGAGAAAAAAGGACGTAAAACAAATTTTATAGCATACAAATTTACTGATATAGGATGGTATGACGAGTCAAACTTTATTGCAGACAAACGTGAAACAATCATATTTTAATTCTTTTTCACAAGTAAATTGTGCAATTGATACGTATTTCTCTTTGTCAATGAAGCACAAACGTACTATAATTGCCAAACAATTTTTGGTTATTAAATTAAATATCTGTCTATTTGTTCTCATATATTCTTTTATTTTTAAATTTCAATTAATTTTTATAATAAGTTTTCAATTCGATAAATATTTTTTTTAAGTGTATAAAAAATAAAATGTTTGTTAGATTAGATTTAGTTCAGACATTTCAGCATTTATTAGGTCTTGAAACTGGTATTTAGAAGTAAAAAAAATAAAAATAAAGTATATTTAAACGTGTAAACAAACTCGCTCATTGTTATGCGTTCAGGCATATTAATTTCATTGAATCACATATTTTTATCCATCCAATGACTAATTTGTGTAAAGAATTTGTCCCAATCATTATTCATCAGCAAATGTTGGGCGTTGGAACAGCAGATTTTAAAGATTGACCAATTGGTCAGTGGGTGACATTGAAATTTGGCATTTTAATTTTGTTAATTATTCACAGAAAGTGTTAATTCACAAAAATCTTTCGTTCACTCTTAATGATACGTTTTTCTGTTATAATTCAAACAAACACAAATATAGACACGATAAAAATTTAAGCGTGACTAATAATGGGATAGGCCGAGGTACATAGGATTCTACAATTAATAAAAAAAAATACTTCAATATATATATTTTTTTGACGAACACTTGTTATCATCGTAGAACCAATAACTGTTTGGATGTTTAAATAATTTAGTAAATAAAAGTCCACCACAATAAACGTATATCATCTGATGTAAAACGACATTCATAACCATGGACTATATGTATCAATTCTAAAAGCCTGATAGTACTACTCCGGAGCCTGCCACAATTTCAATTATAATAAAAAAGGGCAGCAGTTATGAACAAATGAAATTTGAGGAATGAGATCTTCTTGAATTTGTCCCGGTTAATATCTTCTAAAGACCTTGACAAAATGGTACAAAGAAAAGGCTCACAACTCACAACTAAACGAGTGAAAGACAGGCCAAAGCGAATAATATCTATACATCCACCACAACAGAAAACTATCAATAATATCTATATATCAACCACAACAGCAAACTATCCAAACACGAGCTTCTTACAAATTGAAACACGAAATAACATTCCCGAAACATTAATCCTAACACAAAAAGGATGCCAATGAGAGTATCACCGCATGTGAACTACAACTGATCTGATTTAGCGATACCCCTTGAGAGAGTCAGCTGTTTTACCAGATCTTGCATCAGTCCAGGCTTTCGCAATTGTTCGCTTCATTTCTTCATCCCCTTCCTCGTACATATTCTACAATTAGGGCACAGAACAAAAATTATGCATTCATCAAATGTAAATTTGCAGCCTTAAGTGTTCACTGCATATTTATTTTCTAGATACAGATATATCTAGTTATGCAACTGCCTGCAGAAGAGCATGCAGCAAATAAAAAAGTTAGCTCACCTTCATCAAATCCATGATTCCAGCCATTGGATCTCGTTCTTTATCCAGATTTGGTTTCAGCTGTACACAAACAGGAAAAACGAAATACAAATTAGTTGCCTGTATACCTCTATTAATGTATGAAATCAAACCTAGACCATTCCCGATAGTATGTCATTACCTTATCCTCTTTGAAATGCAAGTCTAACCAGTTTCCCTTTGAAGCTTTGAAAAGGGTGATGACAACCCTTGTCGGTTTAACTAGCATCTTACATTTCTCAGGCTGAATCTCCTGGTTCAACTTTGAAATAGTAAATCTGTAGTTCTTTCCTTGGACATCATGGAATTTGATGTCAATGGACATCTTCTTGAACTCAGTTTCCACTTTTTCCTGCTGAACTCCCTCTAAAGAGATATATATCTGCACGTGGAAGGAAAAATAATTAGCTCAGATCTATATTCATTCTCATTTTGCTTCATGATATACAAAACCTCATCAAATAGCTCTCTAAAATCTTTCCGGCAATTACTTTCATACCTTTACTTTTTCGTTATCCTGATCCCAGCTAAATGATCCTAGCGTAACATAATTGATTGCTGGTGTATGAGGAACCTTAGCTGGTATAGGTATGGGAGTTGGAGTCTGAGGAACAGGTGCAGGAGCTGCCTCATTTAACTGTACAACAATGTCGAGAACAATTATTATTAGAAGCAAAAGATAAGTTACCAAGTATATTTCAACTGGCCAGGTATTGTGGAATGACAAATTGACAATTCAGTACCACAGCTTGCAGCACTACCGGCTGAGTTTTTCTCTTTCATGGAAACATCCTATACAAATTTCAAGTCTACCAACCTTTTAGAATCCTAAACGCATTGGCTATCATACCGTTTGAACTCTGCACAGAGCTTAGCCATGCTCCTAGCCTCTGCTTCAATTACTAAGGCACTAAACCAACACCATTGTCAAAAACTATTAAGTCCTATATTTATGTACATATAGGACTTCAACCAATAAATAACATTCTCCCTCTTTCTTGACTTAATTAACCAGCATACTTAATTAACCAACAGAATAGTACAGTTTTAATCTTTTGATGGACTAAAGATTGATCCAGTTCTAAAAACAAGACAAGAAAAAAAAAATGCTATCAATAACCCTACAATGATCACTCCTCTAATACTATATCCAAACCTTCAGAAATGATCAAACAACAGATAAGAGGAAGACAATTATAACTCTATTATTTTCCGAATAAATAATACTATAATCATTGAGAGAATTCCACTAAAAAAGTACATTTATTTGATATTTTCCTACAGGAAATTATACAACACTCCCTAAATTCCAGTAAGCCCGTAAACAACATATACTAAGTTTTATTTTTTCAAAATTTTTTCTTAATCTATAAATTGTGATAAACGTACCAAACAGAGGTACAAGTGAAATCATCATATGCATTGTAATACGAAATTCATACTGCAGACACAGAAACGAAAACAGTATTTAAAAACATAAAAAATAAAAATTAAATAAAAAAACTATGAAAAGGAAACAGCAGATTAAACCTTCTCCAAGTTGTGAATCTCAGAGTTAATCAGAGAGACGACACGCGGCCTCTTCGCGATGCTCTGTAGTTTTCTTAGCTCCTCCAAATCCAGCGCCAAGTCTTCCGCCATTCCTCCCGTCATTTTCAGTGCTAATCCCACGACGATCAATATTCAATAGTGTTCAGACGAGCGTCAAGAGTTTTTTGATTATATAATATATAGTAAAGTGTGGAAGGTGCTAGAACCCTGGAGCCTACTGTGGAAATTGGAGGGGCAAAACGTAAATATATATATTTTTTCAAAAAAAATTTAATATATTATTTTTCTTTTTGATTTAGGGCTTTCGGTTTTGATAGAAGGTTCTGGACAGTGAAAAAGGAGCGATAAAAATTCAGTTTAAGCCTTTAAGGAGCAAATGAATAACTGGAATTTGGAAATGTTAGCGGAGCAGAAAATGAATACGTGGAAGTATTTGATTGGGCCAGAGAATTGGGTTGCATTATATTAAAAGCTCGTGCCTGGAGGTAATTTGAGTTGGGCTATGCTAATTAGGCTTGTTTTTTTTTTTAACAATTACAAATTTACTAATATTTTAAACTAGATTCCTACTTGTATTTACAACCAGAATCTACTGGAATTTAACTGGAAAGATATTAGACAGTTGTAGAACACCCAACATCCAGAAGTCGACCCAGATATCCCTGAGAAAAGTCCCACAAATTGTGAGACAACCTTGCCTCTTGGCAAGGATCGAAGGCTTGCCCTTCCACTATTTACAACCAGGATCTACTGGAATTTAACTGGAAAGATATTAGACAGTTGTAGAACACCCAACATCCAGAAGTCGACCCAGATATCCCTGAGAAAAGTCCCACAAATTGTGAGACAACCTTGCCTCTTGGCAAGGATCGAAGGCTTGCCCTCCCACTGGGAGGGCAAGCCTTCTGGCCACTGAGGCAAAGCCTCAGTGGTTCTAATTGGGCTTGTTCATATATAGTGGATATGCCTTTTTTTTTTTTTTAGGAAAACACTGTATTTATATGAGAAAATTATATGAAACGTTGCCAAAAGCAACCTTCGCTATAATAAGAAAAAAATATATTTTTGTAACATAAATATTAAGAAAAAAATCTTTAAAATCCTTCTAACTTTTCCATGCAAAATATCGATGGTAATTAATTTGCAAATGAATTTGTGTACAGTAAAATTTCACTGCCATTTGGTCTCTGTAGTGTAGTGTGTACAATACAACTTCACTTAATAAACATATCGCCTTTCATTATCAGATTGATTCCTGTGTTTCCTTCGCCCAAGATTTTGTGCAGTTAACACATTCCGAAGCTGCTTTTGCAATTGTGCTTTTACTCGGTCATTAGAAGCCAAGTTTCTGTCCATATTTTGTTTCATAGCCAAAAGTTCTGACTTTTTCACCTCAGCATCAGCTATTTCAGGGTTACTCACATGTCCATTGTTGCCTTGAAGTTCATTCAAGGTAGAATTAAGCTGAAAGAAAGATGAAAAATGATACTATAGGCATTATTCAATTAGGATCAAATAAGCTAGCTAGAGAAAATCTGTAATTAACAGAAGTTATTCCATAAAACATCTGAATATCGGGAACTTAAATAGACTAATCATTCTCATTAAGTGCAAGATCATCAACTTAACCATCTAAAATCCGCAATAATAAAATTGGGCAAATCCATCCTCAGGTTATTTGTTCTGATTTAACACCGGAGTATTCTTTGCAACACTTGAGAACATAGGCTAAAGTAGGCTGATAGTCAACTTGAACATGTTCAGACTTCAGACAACAAGATTGTTTCCGGAGCATCAAATTTTCTCCAGAAACTAACACGAAAAGAAGGTGCAAATTCAGTCTTTAGCAGAAGTACGGAAATTATTTGTTCAAATTCCTCTAACTCTTCCATACACACAAAGGAAAAAATTTCTAAGCAAATTTGAGAACCAAATTCATGAATACCCGCGTCTATCCTCTATGTGAAATGTTGTGTCAAAATAACAATTTGGAATTCCACAAATGAACTTTCTAAGGCCCTAAGTCAGCTTGCAGCACCAGAAAATGGTTCTCTGACAGAACGATCCCCTCAAACTTATGGTTACGTCTAAGACAATGTCAAAACACGAAGCTGCTTTTCTAATCACAAGTGTTCTAGAGTCTAGGACACACACATTGCTAATTTAGACATTTTCATCCATATCCACCTGCAAACTGGTCTCTAATTGATGATAATTGACAATCCAACAGCTGGTTAGAGAGCTTATCTCTTTCAGACAGAGGATCTCTCATAGAGCTACCTAAAGCTTTGTTTAGAATTTAGGTGTTATGGGATAAAATGACTAAATGTCAAATTATATAGAAAGTGGTGATCCCTGCTAAAAAAGTAGTATTTATCATACATTTTAGCTGCTATGCTTTGAAATCACAGAAGCCCGGAATGAAACCTGAGTGCAAGCTTTTGGATTCATGTGGACATCTAACTGCATCCTGCAGCCTATTCGCTGCGCTAAATCACCATCAAAAGCAGCTAAAACCAATCCTGTTTTAACCAAGACAATCAAAAGACTCCGAAGGCACCAGGTGGATTCAGGAGGAAGTGGTTTCTGAATCAAAATGTTTGCATGCTCATGATAAATCATAGATCTTCCGAGGAAAGGGGACCCAAAAAAAAGCTTATTCGTAAATATCAGAAAATGAAAAAGAGGTAATTTTATGTTTTTACCTTACGTAAGCTGTCCCTTAATTCTTCAACTTGCGATCGACATTTCTTGACAAACTTCTCCACATTTTCCCGAAATTCTTTCATTTCAGAACCTTTGAACTCGTAATACTTCTCCTTTTCTTTCTCCATCTCCTCCAGCTCCTCCATCTCACCCTTCAAATCCCTAAATTTTCAACCAATTCATTTCAATTTGAAAAAAATACGGGCACATTTAGTGATTCAAAATTTATTAGAAATTCATAGTTTCGTTTACCTCAGTTTTTGAGAATTATGTTTATACTTGACATCGAGGATCTCGATCTCGGACTTTAGAGACGAGATTTTGAAATTCTGAGAAGAAATTTTTCGATCGAGTAACAAACACCTTTGTTCAATTAACCGTACACTTGCGAACTTCGATGCTAAAATCTGAGATTTATTCGCTTGCGCTTCTTTCTCTGCCTGTGAACACACAATTAGTTACTTTCTCGTTCTAATTTTCTTTCGGTAATCAAATAGAAATTATGGTTGAGGCTTGGTGTGAATACCTGGAGAATGGAGAGGCGTTGGTTTCTGGTGTGTTCCATGTGTTCTAGCCTCTCCCGAAATGCAGAGGAGAGCGCCATTTCTGCTGCAAATCAGTGTGCTGCTACGAATTTGGTTTGAATTGCGGGGTTTATATAGTGAGGCCACTCCGGGTGCGCTGCCTTAATGTGGGCCTGTAGGCCCGATTCTATATATTCTAACCAAAATTTTTATTTATTTCAGAGCATGCATATAGTATTTCTGTACTGTAGGATAGGAAATAGGAAGTGTTCGTTAATGAAATCATTTTTCTTACAAAAACAATGTTTATATTATGGTATTCTGTGATATTGAAGTTTTGTGAGCTTAAAGTCAAAATTATCGTGTTACGAAACTACGCATCAAATACTAATGAAAAAATGTGTGAATTTTAATAAAAAAGATTGATGTTATAATATTTTTTTAATTTTACTTTCAAAACATAGTAGAATTACAATAATATCAAACAACATTAAACTTTATAAACAGAAAATTATTCTTTTGTTTATTCACATTTAATTTGAAATATAAAAATATAAAGATTAGTATAAGAGTTGTGTTCAATTGTCTCAAACTTTGTGATACAAATAATACAAAATTGAGGTTATTTTAAAGAAAAATATTCCTGATATTATTTACAAATAATATCAGTTACAATTGGCATTTGATGCACATTAATTTGTACAGGTGTAATTTTATTTAATGATTCTTTTATAGACACGGATTAGTCTTCCATGCATCCGAAGTACATATGAATATTAAATCAATAGAATTATTATACGATTGTATTTTCACATACATTACATGATTTTGTTGATTATATATATATATATTTGGTGTATTTGTACAAACCTAGGATTCATTTGAGATTTTCATTTACCATCCTAAAGAAAAATGAAAAGTAGAAAGTCAGGGGAAGGAGAAGAAGAATTTCATTACCTGTCTATAACTGTAGAAAACCTTCCGAGTAAAAGAGGACTCCACTTTACAAAAGCATTTCTCTCAAATTATGCCCGTTAAAGTTATCCTCGAGGACCTCAACCCTTAAAAGTAAAATAAAAAGGCTATTAAATATTAATTCAATATTATTCATCACTCTCTAAAATTCCAAGCCAGTGTTAATAACCGAGACATGTTGCAAAGCCTTTCACTTTGACCCTCTTTAATTAGAACCAAAGGAATATTGACCAATTTCAAGAGAATAGCCCATCAGTTGCTTAAAAAAAATTATAATTAGGTCGTAAAATCAAGAGGAAAATGAAGAAAATTCACCAAATTAGACACCCATGTGCCAGAAAATTATGAACGAATTTGGTTTCCCAATAAGACAAAGAAGAAAAGGAAATTCAGATTTAGAGTATTAAGGAAAAGATTAATAATGAGGGTCTGAGAGAGAGAGGTTTGCAAAATTTTTTAATTATATTTCTAATCTTATATCTATAGGTTAGAGGAGTAGGTGTTACTTTAAGGCCACTGGAATTCATATTGTTATTTTTAACAATATAATTAATAAATTAAATGCCGACCGTTTCTTTTTTTCTTTTTTAAATATTATTGTTTAAAAATGTTTCTTGGCTCGCATCATTGCAAATTGTTCTGCACGCCTGACCCCAGAAGCAGCTTTAAAGATCTCAGTATTCTGATTCCGATTTGAATGCTTTTTTTTGGTGCCAGTTTTGAATTTACTATAGATTCTTGTTGAAATTGCTTGCAAGGTAGGCAGATATCCAAACTTACTAATAAATTTAAGGAATTTTATCAAATTCATTTTTTTAGGTATGAGATTATATCAATTAGATATAGAGTTTAAAAAATATATTAAAATTTTTTCTTTAACTATTAGTTAATTAATCTCAAATAATATATTTATTAAAATACCCTTAATCTTTAAATTTTATATTATTTAATTAATTATAAAATTATTTTATTTCCAAAAATTTGGTCTAATATTCTTATAAGTCGTAATAATTTCAAAAATACCTTTAAAAATCTCAATTTATTATAAAATAATAACTATATCCCTCTATAATAATTATTATTTAATAAAAATAACTAACAATATTATTTAAAAAATTTATTAGGTATTTTTCCTACACAATCATTTTATTAATATGTTACTAAAATAATATTGTTATTTATTTAATTAACATATCTTATATAAATATATTATATTTTACTCTTATACAATTTATTATACATTTTTATTGATATTTATTTTTATTATTTTTATTTCCATTTGAAATATGTATACATATATTTTATCTAAATTACAATATAATTATAAATATTTATTACATATGTTGTAAAATAAAATAAAATTTATAAATATAAAATATTATTTATTTATTTAAAATCTAATAATTACGAATGTGTAGTTTATTTTTATCTAATTTCTTTCAAATAATTACAATACAATTATTTTATTAATATATTATTAAATTGATATTGTTATTTTATATAAATATATTATATTTTGTCCAATTTTAGAGATTTATTAGTTATTTTTAAATAATAATAATTATTATATAGGGTATAATTATTGTTTTATAATAAATTGAGACCTATAGAAATATTTTTTAAAATACTAAGAATTATAAGGGTATTACACCAAACATTTTAGACTAAAAACGGCTTTTATAATTAATTAGCATGAAATTTAAAGATTAAAAATATTTCAATAAATATGTTACTTGAAGTTAATTGACTAACGGATAAAGGGAGGTTTTTGATACATTTTCTAAATTTTCTATTTAACTAATATAATCTCAAACTTTCGGAAAGGAATTTGATAATAGCCTATAAATTTAATAAATATTGCGTTTTTTAGTTCTCGTTCTTCTACTTATATTCATTCATCTTTACATATTGATACCACATATTATATTATTTGTAATATATTTTACATAAATTTGTAAAAATTTTGTATTTTATAATATTATTATTATTTTTATAAATGAATTAATTATAAGAATTTAAAGGAGATAATCGTACTAATGCAATTTATTTCTTAATTTTAGAAATATATTAAGTAAATAGTAAAGTATTGAGTAAATTAGTATAAATTTATTTATATTAATTTAATAGTATTAGTAATAATTAATAATTATATTTTAAAATTGGCATTTTGATCCTCCTCCAATATCCATTTCATTTACCAAGATTTTCAAACTTGGCATCATTGATCATTTAATTTTGAACGCTAAATTTTATTTGTTGTCACGCTTAGTCGTAGTCTCTTTATGTTTATTTAAAAATAATTAATTACCATAGACTTCGCAATCTATGATTAATCCAATGATGTATCAAGATGAAGGATAACATATACACAAAAAGACTAGCTAGCATCAATTTTCTGTCGCATCAGTGAAACGTATATGAAAGCGTTTGTGATAATATTAATTTATTTTGCCTTTCTTTCCTTCTTGGACTATGCTAGCTGGTCATCATTTATGATCCTAATTCTTATGTCAACATACAAAAGTTTGACGGCAACATGCTTTCTTTCACACTCAAGTGTATGATTAATTAATCTTTTCTTAAAAAAGAAGGAGATTAACTTTTAATTTAATTTTGAGATGTCATAATTAATTTTTTAAATATTGTTAAAATATAAACCACAATTAAAACGTATGAATTGTCATCTTTTGAAAAATTATGGCGTTTGGATAATTTAAAAAATTATTTTAGTTGATAATTCGAACATTTTGTTTGTGGTTCATATTTTATGAAAATCCATAATTTGCACTAAAATGTTATGTGTGTGTGTGTATGTATGTGTTAGGCATAAAAAGACTAGAAGAAACCATAAGACATTGAAAGGTGAATGATACAAATGAAAATGCTAATAGCCCACGGCCTTTGATCTTCGAAACTGGTGATGAAACGACACTTTGTGGATTATATAATCCAATCACACGTTTAATTAATCATTAAACTGTGGATTCGTCAAAAAAAGTTAGTTGGATTAATTTCAGTAGCAATTAATGAATGTATTGTCATTGCTAACATATATAAATATTCAAAGACAAAAGATAAATAAAGAGTTTCTTGGAATAGCAGCATACACATGGTGAATTACGTGTCTATGGGACATTTCTATGATGAATCCCACTAAGATGTGTCATCAATTACCCAAAAGCAAACACAACACCGATCTACAACCACCTCCATTACTAATTTTTTGAGAACAAAACAAAAAAGAAAGAAAAGAAAACTGTTTTTTTAGTAGGATGTTCATATGTTTGTTGAATCAAATCTTATTATGCGTTCAGAATAGTCTCGTCTTTCATTTATTCTCAATATTTTAAAATATGATTGAATAAATTAAAGTAAAACTCTGGGTTATGCTATACTAGTCTCCGCAGTGTTAATTTAATTTGTAATTGTTATGAAGTAAATTAATGTTATGAATGTACAACAACAATAAATGAGCCCACAAAACATTCTTATCCCAAGACAGAATCATCATTTAAAATAGACTTGTTTCGAGGAGAAGTCGAAAGATATCAAAGCCACAACAATATTACCCCAGCCCCTAGTAGGATACCATAAAAAAAATGGGACAATTTCTTTTATAAAGAAATTTTGTGTCCCTTAAAAAAAGAGGAAAAAATAATTGATGGGGGGTGGGGGGGTTCCTTCAAAATGCTGGGCTGCATGTGCACCACGTTGGCTGATACGAAATTGGTAGACCGTCCCCATCAGGTTTAAGTAAGGCTGAGCTTAAATTGTCTCCCCCATTTCTGTAGAATACAGAAAAAAAGAAATAATAATAAGAACAAAACAAAAGCTCCTTTAATTTTGATAAAGGAAGAATTGAATTGGCAATAACCAAATGTAAATGCTGACTGTTAGATTGCCAACCAGCAGCTACCAGGGAATAAAGCTGGACCGGCCAAATTTCATGCTCGGGATGGAAAAAGAACCAAACAAAGCCTCAACCTTTTGCACTTTATATTATCATTATCTCGTATTGTATTTATTTATTTATTTTAATTTAGAGAGAAAGGGAAAGTCGAGAAGTATTCTTTATATTATGCATTTAATTATAATATAAGAATAGTGATGGATTCCACGTCCAAAAGTAGAGGACTTTCTTTGCAACCAATGAAGAATAAGGTAGCCTTGTATTACTCTAATAATTATTTTTACATATTCCTTCATTGACAAAGTAAGTAATAATAATTGAAAAACAACTGTTAAACAAATTACAATATCTCTAACATAATAATAAATAATAATTACAGTGATAAATATATAGTAGTATATCTAATAATGGAATTCATCAATTCCTTCTCTAATAAGAAAGAATTAATGTCATTTTTTCTCAGTGCGATCGAGGCCGTGATTGAAGAGTGATCGGTTGATCATGATGTATGGTTAGGCCTATATGTTTGGAGAAGGCAGTGTGAAACAAACAATTATCATCATCATCATCAACTTGGAGACCAAGTGCTTGCTTTGGAAGTTGTTTACTTGTGCAAATTGCAAATTAAATGGGATACTTTTGGTATTTTTTAGGGGGGCTTTATTTTATTTTTTCGATTGCCAAAAGACCCGAAAGCAATAAAACCCCCATAATTCTTTTTTCTTACCAAAAAGTAAATATTTACATGACCTTCCATTTGCTTAATATGGTCTTCTCATAAAAGCTTCATAGGTCAGCAAAAACACAAACATCCAGTACACCAAGCTTTGATTTTCCTTGTTTGCAGCCTGTTTCAGTACAGTAGATCCCATTTAAAGAGGAAAGAAAACAAATAAAAGAAAATAATTAGATTATTATTAATCAACATAATATATACAAATGATAGCTCAATTTTATTCTTGTAATATATATATATATATATATATATATATATATATATATCGTTTACAGAATGCTCTTTGCATTGTATACACTTTTGTCTCGATCCATCTGGCCTATAATATTAATACATTTATATGTAATTGTTTGTAAATTTGGTAAAGGAATTCGATGATGATATAGGAAGAAAAAGAGAAAAAAGACAAAGAATTTGACCTATGGTTTTACCTTGGTGGCAGATGAAGTTAGAGAAATCGAAGCCGATGACGTTGAAGAAGAAGAAGTTGAAAGTGCAGATAGCCCCACATTGTAAGCCATAGTTCCATCAGGTTGATAGAGACCGTAATTCCTTTCAGAAGTTGGCCCAGGTTTCATATCCTCGTTGAATAATGCAAACAAGTAAACTTCTAGCCTCATATTTGGCCTCAACGGCGTCCCTTCATTTTGCAATTGCCTTCTCAGCAAATTCCTGTTATAGGTCGCAGCATTCTGCACCGTTGCTCCCACTTCATTGGGGTCGCCTTTCGACGGCCACCCGGTTTCCGAAACCCTAACTTCAACCCCATTGTAACCTAGCCTAGCCATGGCGAAAATGACAGCATCTACTTGTGCATAGAGCATGTTGTCATAGCGAAACTTTGTGTATGGATCAACCATCCCTGAGTTAGGGTTAAAGAGTACATAGTCTAGAGAAACTCTATTCGGATCATCTTTGTAGGCAAAATATGGATATGCATTGATCCAAAACGGTGCCTTAGTACTCGACAAGAACTGTAAATATTGAGACATGATTCCCGCGACTTCAGTTTTGAAACTACCGGCGGAAGGAGGATAAGATTCTTCCAAAACTGCTAAAGAATTAGGGGTTGAAACTTGAATGGACTTATCTAATCCTAATTGAACTAGAGCGCCATGAATGCTGACAATGGCTGGAACAAGATATTGTATAAGTGATGTATCGTCATCGGTGAAGACCTCGTTTCCTACGACGATTCCGGTGATCTTTGTGGCTGGAAAGTATGGCTTGATGTGTGTGCTTACCCATTGAAGTGCTTGTTGGGGATCCATTAAAACGGCTAGCATTTGGTTTTCAACAGTGACTACAAGCTCGATGGTGGAGTTGGAAAATGCTGTTAAAATCTGAGGATTTGTGTCGTAAATTCTTGCTTTTGTAAGCTTAACAGAGCTTAAGAGATCGAGAACCTTGTCGGGAGGGGGCAAATTGTTGCCAACTTGACCATAATTGATTCCAAGAGAGCTAACTCCTTGTAGAAAACCATAATCTGCAAATTAAGCAACAGAAAAATTAAGAATTAATGGTATTACAACATGAAAAGTAAATGAAAAAAATTGGGCAAAAGAAATTAAGAGGGTACCTGAGACGGTGAGAGAAAGTAAAAGAAAAACTTGGATTACAGATATATTCCTGGAAAAAGTTGCCATGGAGTTTAGAGCTAGCTGCTAGAGGCGTGGCCTGAAGATTTTCAAAGCCGATATAGGGACAGGTAAAGATATAGGGGGAAACTATGAATTCTTTTCTTTGCTTGTTTGAAATTTTCTGTCTGAAGGATTTGGTTATAGCTTGCCTTGTTGCCAATGTTGTCTTTGGCTCTTACCTCTTAACTGGCTTTTAAATGACTTGATTTCCTCAACTTCTTTCAACTCGTCAACTAGGCTTGTTTAGGACGACTTGTAGATTTCTCTTTCCAACCTAGGCCAACCTTCAAATAATTTCATAATGACCAAATTATCCCCGCCACTTTCTTCGGACAAAAGTAAAGGAAAATCCCACTAATTATTAGATAAATATTAGAGAGGAAGCAATTGGGGATCCCTAAATTTGGGGTGCGGTAAAAAAATAATAATTAATTAAATTAAATCTATAATGATAAGAGATTCCACTTTTATCTAAATCATTTTTATATCAATAGATTCTAACACTTTTTATAGCTGCGGCTGCACTGCCTTGCTTTTGTGAAAATGGAACATCGTGCCTTAAGGTAATTTTAGGTTCTTTCAATAAACTGGAAATTTGCCCTTCGGCATCTAACTCAGCCTCACAGATAAAACAAGGTGTAGCTTCCGGAAACCAAAAAAATGGGTGCACTTAGAACAGAAGATCGATGACACATCTAACTTCATAAGGCCTCTCTCTAATTAAACCCATAACTTTTTGAAGTCTGAGCATTCAGATTTTAATAAAGGATGATAAAATAGTTAATTGCAATGTATTGATTATGCAGCTCTTTCCACCTAGAATTGAGCCTTTTTTTTTTATTTTAGCAATTCTCACATAGAGTTGTTCATATAAATTTTAACAAATATGAATGTTAGCAAGAGAAAATGACCTTTTTTTTCTTATACAAGGTTAATCTGAATGTTGTTCATTTACTTTTTAGCAAAATGTGTATGTCGGCTAAAAAAAGTAGCTCGTTATAAGATGGTTTGAAAATCCTACAGTTAATTAATTCTGCCAAAGGAAAATAATATTTTGGTTTGAAAATTAAGGAATAGAATAGTTATTTTGGTCGAGTAGATAATGAATAAAGTTGTAAAACTGCTTTTTTGAGGAGACAAACAAAACAAGGTGTGTGCGAGTGTGAGTGTGAGTGTGAGATGAGTAATTGGTGGGAAATTTCGAAGACGAAAAAAACTTACGTAATTCGGCCAAAGAAAACCCCATTGAAAAGTAAGATATGTTTGGTAAGTGGATAAGGAATGAAATCGAATACGTGGGATTTAATTGTTTCGAGACGTAGTTGTCCTTATCTTGAGGGCTATGTAATATAGACACACACACACACACACACACAAAGGCTGCTTATTAACTATTTTATTTTTGTTTCCCTTTTCTTGTGGTGACGATGCAAATATGGTTCTTTTCATACTCTTTGAATTAATTAACACATTACACAGTCAACAGAAAAAAATTCGTATTTACACATATGCATATGCAAGAGATAATATATTATAGAGAAATCTAATCTTCTTGCCGCCGAGAAAAGTCAAGAAAATGAAGGAAAGTATTCGTGTGTTGACTGTGTTCTATCAATTTCATGCACATGATATTTTGCCGGTCGTAATTGCAGCTTCACCTTATTTGATGGTTTTCCATAACTTTGTGTGTTGGTTCATTGTTGGAAAGAGGCTTGATCTAGCAAGCTAGTCGTTGTCTACGTTGAAGGGATTCGAATAAATATGAAAGAAATGATTTAGCTTTCTTGCATGCGTCCCAATTCAAACTCCAATTGGTATATAAGTTTGACAAATTAACAGGGGATATTTGAATCTTGGATTAATGTTATTAGTAATGTAGAATACTAAAATGGAAGAGAGAAAATCCAAATCGAAATTGAAATGACCAAATTTACTGAAGAGTACTTCCCTCAATAATAGCATTCTTTTTCTGTAATTAATGAAGTGAGATTAAAATTTTTCGTACTGAATATAGTGAGAGTAGAACATCATTTTTTGTTTCAAATCACTTGTTGTAATATCAAAATTAAGGAACAGGAATTGAAATGAGCAAAATGGGAGCTCGTTTTGCATTGTTCAATAGTTTATGAAACCCATAGCTATTAGAGTTAATTCGTCTCTTTCTGCAAGCTTCATTAAAAAAGAGAGGATATCTTATCATTTAAGATTTAAGTTAATTAATTATAGAAAAGCTTGACTCTATAAGATTGTTTAGTCAGCAAGTTGATATCTGGTTATCTAATAAATTAAGCCTTTTCGTCTGTTAGTATATTATGCTAATTAAGAAAACCTATATATGCCATGTGTTTTTTTAATTTGTTTATACTGCATTAGAATGTTTCTTCAATTTTGAAAATATTTTCATCTATTTTATAAATCAAATGCTACAAAACAAATAAAAAACATATTCATTTGTAATCGAGAAGTGTTTTTGGTGTGGTGCAGAAAAGTGCTTTTGTGACATCTTTGAAATTAATGTATCCTAATCCTACGATATATAACTATACAATTTTACAGCTTGTGGTCCAGATTCATTGAAGTACACAGGCCAAATTGCTTTAATCGATAGACTTCTGATCTTAAATACTAAAGGGAGACTAGTTGGTCTGAAGTAGTGTTTCACTTTAAGCACTGTAAACTATTAGCTGGCGTCACCCCGGCCAAGCATGTGATCTGTTACTAGTAAAAAAGATGAAAATGAAAAAAAAAGCTTCACATTGCAAAAAGGACTTTTCATTAAAGCTTGCATTTTATTTTATATCATTGTTTCACCGTTCAAACACTTATTAAAAATTGTTGTATTTTAGCTAAGGAAAAAGTCTTAGACCCCCCTTAAGTTTCAGTAAATTACCTATTATCTCTTAAAGTTTTAAAAATATCTCGTTACATCCTTTCGTTAATTAAAATGACGAAAAAGTTTAAATTTTCAGTTAAATTATAATTATAACCTTTCAATCAATAATGAGACAATAGATGGGGGATCACATTGTAGATAAGGGTGACAATTTGGGACACGACACGATTATTCGATACGAATTCGGTGCCATTAAACGGATTTGGATTTAAAATCTTAATACGAATAATAATCGTGTCGTATTCGTATCGACACGATTATTATTCGTGTCGTATTCGTGTTTGACATGTAAGACACGATTATTCGTTTAAGACACGATTAATTAAATGAATAATTGAATAACCGTGTCTTAAACGAATAATCGTGTTTTAAACGAATAATCGTGTCCTAAACGAATAATCGTATTCTTAACAAATATATTTTAATAAATTTTAGAAAAATATGTAATATAAATTTATTTATTATAAACAACTCTTAATATAAGTATTTAATTATTAAATATATATTATGTTTGATAAAATATATTATTTTTAATATATGAAGGATTTCAATGATAATTATTAAATTAAACGAATTGTGTTGATGTTTAAACGAATCGTATTTTAAACGAATACTAGAATCTTAAATGAATAATTTTGTCTTAAACAAATAATCGTGTCTTAAACGAATAATCGTATCTAACAAATTGTATCTAAATAAATAGATCGTATACGAATTTAAAAGAGTTGATACGGATAATAAACGAATCGTACTCGTGTCAAACGAATATTAAACGAATCGTATTCGTATTGGCCCAAATTCGATTCGTTTATCCGAATTGCCACCCCTAATTGTAGACGTAGGATCTATATCTTAGACATATAACAGTAATTTTTTGTGATTGGGTGAAAAAATTAAAATAATTTGAAAAATAATTATTTTATTTTTATTGTAAAGTAAATATATAATTATTTTTCTTTTGTGTTAAATAAATATTTAAAGAAATAATTATTATATAAGTAAATAATTATTTTATATTTATGTTAAGTAAGTGCTTATAGAAATAATTAATATGTAAATTCAATATATAATTATTTCTTTGTGTTAAACAAATATTGAAAGAAATAATTATGATGTAAGTAAATAATTATTTTATTTTTATGTTAAGTAAGTGCTTATAGAGATAATTAAAATGTAAATTCAATATATAATTATGTTTTGTTTGTGTTAAATAAATATTTAAAGAAATTTTTATTATAAAAATAAACAATTTTTTATTTTTATGCTAAGTAAGTACTTATAAAAATAATTATATGTAAAATAAATAATTATTTTATTTTTATATAAAGTAAGTATTTATAGAAATAATTATTATGTAAAGTAAACATATTTATTTTATTTTTATGTTAAGTAAGTATTTATAAAAATAATTATATATAAAGTAAATAATTATTATCTAAAGTAAACATATTTATTTTATTTTTATGTTAAGTAAATACTTATAAAAATAATTATATGTAACATAAATAATTATTTTATTTTTATATAAAGTAAGTATTTATAAAAATAATTATTATGTAAAGTAAATATATAATTATTTTATTTTTATGTTAAGTAAATATTTAATGAAATAATTATTATGCAAAGTAAATAATTATTTTATTTTTATATTAAGTAAGTACTTACAGAAATAATTATTATGTAAAGTAAATATATAATTATTTTGTTTTTATACAAAATAAATATTTATAAAAATAAATTTAAATAAATAATAGTGGGCCCGAGCACATATAAATATTAGTATATTGGTGGGTCTAGTCACAAATAAATATTAGTTGACTGTAGTGTAGTGTTATTTTACTATTTTACCCTTAAAATTTAAATTTTTTCGTTATCTCAATTAACAAAAAGATATAATAGAGTATTTTTAAAATCTTAGGGAGAGTAATGGGTAATTCATTGAAATTTAAGGGGTCTAGAGCTTTTTCCATTTAACTAATTTTGAAAGTATGATAATTAAAATATTTAACAATTACTAATTTTAGTAACATCATTTATTTTTACACATATTTATATATAGTGATTATATATATTATATATATATATATTTTATGATTTAAAAGGTATAAAAAAACTCATGATATTTCAATTAATTATTGGATACATATAATCAATGTCACTTCATTTTCTTTGCTTTGAAATCACCACCTCAAAGAGTCATATCCTTTCCCCCTTTCTATTAATATGCAAATTGGAAAGGCAAACTAAAGAAGGGAAGAAAGAGGATATCTTCATATATTCCACACCCATGAATATTAAAAAAAAAAAAAATGGAAGACACTACTATGTCCTTTTGTTAGCTGGTCAATGCTAGCCTTGTATCTTTTTATCCTTTTTCCATAACCAAACAGAATTGGTTTTGTGCATGTGAGAGATATCATAAAGAAAATCAGTAAAGACATTTGCTTTTGTTAAAGAGATGTTGGTGTTAATAAAGAAGAAGCATCATGCAAGAAAAAGGAAGGAGAAAGTTTACTTCCTGTGAAGTGCAATGCATGCATATGAATTTCTTTGTTTTTTTTTAAAGAAAAAAATTGATTATTAACAGTTTGCACATGTATATGTTTGCTCAAAGACATGCTTCTTTCCAAGTATTCCCTGCCCTTGATCTAGATTGGTTCAAAAATGTAAGAATCATGACCCAATTTCCAAGATTTAACCCCATGTTGGAACCCTATTTCTTGGCTTTGTGAAAAGTAGTGCAAAAAAATGCCTAATTTTGTACATTTGTAACAAAGGTTATCATGTGATAAGCAACTGAGAGAAACGAAAAGCAAGAATGGTTATTGGTTATGGATTTTTATCTAAATTAAAGATTTCTTGACGAGAAAAATAAAAAGAAAGAAAGATGAAGAAGAAGAAAAAAGAGAGTTATGGTATATTTTGCTTTTAAGGTGTGGTTGAGTGGATCCCATCCCTACCTACACGAATGTTCACTTGTCTAAAATAAAGAATAATATTAAGGTTATTTATTGAAAAATAAGATGTTAAATAAAATGTGTGAATTAATATTAGTCTTTGAGAAAACCTCACTTTTTTATTTAGTAAGTTTGTCAATTATTCGTTTATTTATAAAAGTATTAATTTTATTTTACAAAATTATAACAAGATCTCTACAAAAATATTTATAAGTTTAACTTATAATATATATATATATATATATATATGTGTGTGTGTGTCCTTAAATTTTGACTCCTGCACTATAGTATTAAAATGTCAGAGTTTTATTCTCAAAATTTATAAATTTTTCAAAGATTTTGACCTCCCCAACTTTCCCACTTCGATATTTTAATTCTGATTTTGCTTTACTTTACAGAAGATGTAAATTAAAAAATACAACATCCTAATTTTAATGTAGATTAATACAAGTTTCCGCCTTCAGTGTTTGTTTCAATGGATGGAAAATAAGGGGTTAATTCTTGCTAAACCGGACATGTGTATATGTATATATAACTGCTGGGCCAAGAATATTCGGCCTCATTAGCTAGCCCCGCTGTGTGCCGCTGTTCAGAGTCCATTGCCGAGGGGCTCCCTTACGTGCCAAAGGAAATGGGCCAGACTTAATTCGACTTAAGAAATCAAAGCAACGGGATTTGACGAAGCTCAAAAATCAAAATTGCAACAGTGCTTCTACAGCAGCAGAATTCCTATCAACAGCTTTAGCAACAAATTATTTTCTTCATAGATAGTTTATGTCTAAACATTCAAGCGGCACATAATGCCGAATTAGGAAACTTAGTTATTCTAAAATATTATAAAAAAAAATCAAAATAAATATTCTATTCGATCTTCTTTAACCTGTCAGCATCATCGATCCGTTTTGAAAATGTTTGACTCCGATTTCAAACTCTTGTATTATTTTGGGAAATTTTACTAAGTCAATCAACATTACAATTGATTAATTATAATTATCAAAAACATATCCAAAAGCTTGGTATATAAAAAATTAAAGAAAATTATGTTAGTCATAGTTTTCATATGTGTGTAAGCACATGCAGTTATCATATATAAAGTTGCAATGATAATTTGCTTTACACTTGCTTAGCGGTAGCAAACCAAAATATAGCCGTATCCCACTTGCGTTCATTTAATATATATCTCACTTACAGAACGAACATTAAACATATCCACCAAGTATTTTTCTCACACACCGTGGAGTCCTGGGCAGCCACACACAGGCACACGTATATGTGTATATATATCTTCCGGATAGCAGCCAAACACCAAACCAATTAATTAGCAGCCATTATCACCATTGCAAACAGATAGATTATGAAATCTTTCTCCAATAAAAAATCCTAACAAAGAATAACTACACATATAACTAAATTAATGCAACAATATACAATTAACATATATGAGAAATGTATTACAAATCAATTAAAATTGTATTCCGTCCACCACAACTGCAACTCATCTGGTGGTGGAACCTCCGTAATCCACCTATCCAATTCCAAGTCCTTAAACGACAACCCTTTTGACAAAATGGAAACCGACGGTCTATTATTATTATTATCAACGTCAGTTTGATCAACTTCAACGCCGTCGTCTAACTTATCAACCTTAACTGAGATTTCTCTCTTAATTCCATCTACTACTGCAGAACTATTATTGCTTTCTTTAATCCACGCAACGGAAGAGTCCTTACCAGTAAGCTTCTGAACAACCGATTTGAAGTTCATGGGGTCAGCTTCGACGTACTGAGTATCCATGAGAACTACCTTAACTGCTGCTGCTGCTGCTCGCTTTTTGCTCGACATCGTGTGTTTGCATATACATGTATATATCTATATAGATATATAAAAAGCGCTTCTGGAGATTCTTTTGGTACACTTTACTCTGATTTTATTTGAGATGAAATATTATTAGTTTATTATTGTTATGCGGTTTTATAGAGGAATCCGGGAGGGGAAAGAGACAAGAGATGGGGCATAGTGGTAGGGTTTCTACAGTTAAGAGAACAGGAAATGAATTGATGATCGTTAAAAGTTAGGCTGTCAAAGACGACCCAACTTGGAGTCAAAGGCACGCAATTTGGAATCGTCAAGTCAAGTCTTTATGGTTCACGTTTGACAACTTCGCTGTTAGCTAAGGTCATGGTAAAAACTGGGTAACTATAAACATCTCAGGTCCACTTTTAATTCACTGCTGAGTGATCCAACACGTGATTTATTTGCATCACAAATTTTTTATCTAAAATTCTTTGACATTCATTATTGTTATTATTATTAAGTTGATGATAAGGTTGTGTTCTTGATAATATTAACTATTAATTAAAAAAAATAAAAGTATATTTGATGTAACACAACTCGAGTATTTTATTTTAATTTAATATATTTATTTTTAATTTTTAATCTTTATTTTTTATTTTTGGTAAGAATTTATTTTTTCTTATTTGAATTGACTTAAGTTTTCTCTATTATAAATAGAGAGTTTACAGTATTATTTAATATTTTTTCCATTTAATAAAATTTTATTAAAAAACTTGTAAAACTTTGATTTCATTTTATCTTCATGTTTCTGCTTCGCCAATTGGTATTAGAACAAGAGTTGTAATGGTATACAACAATAATACGGGAAGCAACCATCTTACTGATGATGTTTAGAGAGTGCATGCACTAATGATGGAGGCTACTCGTGCGATAGTCGTGAAAGTTGGAAGGGACAGTCGTCAAGGAATTCACTTAAACTATTCGTCAAGAATGGTAGATTTTGACCAAAAGTTAAAAAGGTTAGAATTAGGTAGTAATAAGATGGTTAAACATGAGCGTAGAAAGACAAAAGGGATCCCGCTTCATGGCCTGACGCCAGTGTCGCAACCACTTGGCATTATTAACGACAAAACTCAAAGACATGAGGATTTGGATGATGATATAATTGATCGAGGTTCTGTTAGGACACGTGAAAGTGAAAATTATAGTGATTATAAGGTAAATCTAGACATACTTCTGTTTAAAGAGAGTTCGCATGTAAAAGATTTCCTTGATTGGTTGGTGTGAAAGAAAATATATAGTTAGGTCTTAGGAGGGTATAAAACAAAATATGAATGCTTAGTATTTACTCTCTAATTATGAGTAGGATTTATTCAAGCAGTTAAATAATTGCCGATAGGAAATCATTCAATCGACGAATATATTGAAGAATTTCATATGTTATGTTCTATGAATAACTTAAAAGAGTCAAAATCATAATTGGTTGTCAGATTTAGTGGAGGTTACGAAATGACATACAAGACCAATTTGACATGTATACAATTTGAGATTTTTCTGAAGTTATGAATAAGGTAAGAGAGATTGAAAAGCAATTAAAGCGGGTTATTAAATTACAAACTGTAGCACGTCAATTTTTTACTTCACCAAACCAGTAACCACAAAATAAAGGTATAGCACCAAATATGGGTAGAGGAGAAATCAGGTAGATGAGTAATTTTGCTAACCCGCAAACTACTTAGCAACAAACTAGTAACCTGCATACAAAGTCAATGCCAAACAAATGTTACAGATGTCAATAGCTTAGGCATAGATCCAATGAATGACTAGAATAGGGAAAAAATAAAAGTCTGAAGCATTATGTGAGATCTGAGGTAAAAGATGAATAAGACGAATATGACGACGGGAAAGAGTTTGATATGGTTGATGGTGATGAAAGAGAAATCGTTTCTTATAACGTGCAGAAGCTGTTATTGGCACCTAAAAGAGAAGAAGAGACACAACAAAATAAAATTTTTCGTACAAGAGAAATAATTAAAAATAAGGTGTGTAAGGTAATAATTGATAGTGACAATAGTGAAAATATAATGTCTAAAGCATTAGTGAATACCTTGGATTTTACCCACAGAAAAATACTCGTCATCCTACAAAATTGGCTGGATTAAAAAGAGAATAAAAACAAGTGTAACTGAAGTGTGTCATCTTTATTTTTCGATTGAAATTTTTTATAAAATTGATGTATTATGTGATGTTGTGGATATGGATGCATGACATGTGTTGTTGGGAAGGACCATGGCAATATGATGTTGATGCGATGCATAGGGAACACGAAATATTTATGAGTTTTGGTGGAACGAGAAAAAGATAATACTGGTGTCGACGAGTGAAACCAGGGAGGTGTAAAAAGTTCCTGAAGTAGAGGGAACAAACTTTTTAACTGTAGTTGAAGGGTATATGAAGAAAGATTGCAAAAACTGCATAATGGTAGCAAAAGATGAGGAATTAAAGTCGATGGTAAAGGTTACTGAGGTTGCACAACCATTACTGTCTGAATTTTCTAACATAATTACAGAGGAGATGCTAGACGGTTCACCACCTATGCGGGATATATAACATAACAATAATTTTATGCTAACTAGTTATCCTAATTTGCCACATTATATAATGAGTCTTAACGAGCATGGGATTTTGTAGAAACATGTGGATGAACTATTTAAGAAAGGGTTTATTCGTGAGAGCAAAAACCCTTGCATAGTTCCCGCACTTTTAGTCCCTAAAAAGGATGGTAGCTAACAGATGTACATGTATGGTAGAGCAATTAACAAAATAACTATTAAGTATTGGTTTTCAATCCCATGGTTACAAGATATATTAAACTAGCTTGGGGAAGCAAAAGTATTTCCAAAGTTGACTTGCATAGCGGTTACCATTAAATTCGCATCAAACCATCAGATAAGTGGAAGAAAACATTCAAAACTAAGGAGAGATTGTATGAATAGATGGTAATGCCTTTCAATTTGTCGATTGCACCAAGCATTTTTATGCGGCTTATGAATCAATGCAATTTGGTATTTTTCGGGTTTGTAATTGGTGCTGATGGTATTACAATTGATGAGTCTAAGATTAAGGTAATTCGAGATTGGCTTACACTAAAAACTATCAGTGAAGTGAGAAGTTTTCATGGAGTAATGACATTTTATCGTCAGTTTATTTGTAATTTTAACACCATCGCAACATTTATTATTGAATGTATGAAGAAGGAAAAGTTTAATTGAGGTTATGCGCAAAATAGGATTTTCAACATCTTGAAGAAAAAACTTTGTACAGCTTCTGTATTGGCGCTAGCAAACTTTGACAAGATATTTGAGGTGGAGTGTGATGCTTCAGGGATAAATATTTGTGATGTTCTCATTTAGAAGGGTAAGCCCATAGAGTATTTTAGTGAAAAGTTGCGTGATGCTAGGCAAATGTGGTCTACATATGACCAAGGATTTTATGTAGTATCCAGGGCATTGATGCATTAAGAGCATTACTGAATTCAGAAAGAGTTTGTGCTTTTTAGTGATCATCAACCATTAAAGTATATCAATAGTCAACATCATTTAAATAAATTGCATGCTTAGTGGGTGTCATTTATGCAAAAATTTACTTTTATTTTGAAACATAATTCTAAGCAACAATATTATTTTAATAAGAATTAAATTAACATAAATATAAAATCATTATTTACTTATATTATTACAATATTATTTTGAATCTTAGTTCTCTTATTTTGAGTTGACCTAGATTTTTCCATTATAAATAAGAAGTCCACAATATTATTTAGTACTTTTTTATTTTATAAAATTTTATTTAAAAACTTGTAAAATTTTAGTTTCATTTTATCTTTGTATTTCCGCTTCGCCAATATTATTCATATGATAAATGTACTATTGAAAATGTAATCTTTTTTTATAGCAAAAGCCCAATTAGTGAATCATAATATACACCAAAATAACTTAAAGCTCTTGACAATTCAACTTAAGTCAAGTTTAAACTCTTTATACGGAACCTCAAGACTAATATTTGAATAAACTATTTTCCACTTTAATATAAAATTATCTAATTTTTTTTTATTAAAGCTATGCAATATTATTGTTTTATTATCACATTATTTTCCTCCTTTCAAAATAAATTGTACAATACTAGCAGTGATCAGGACTTGTCAAGGGAACAAGCCCAATAAAACAAAGGAAAAGGACAACTATGATCATGGTCGCCGCGGTGAAGTAGGTACGAGCATCAGCGTCTAAGCCCATAGTAAATATATGATGAGGTCAAATAGCTTCATTGTTTCCGATCAACAACACAAAAAGTGGTATACTGCGATGACCAAAAAAAAAAGAAAATTGCAAGAAGTAAACGAAATCTTTCCTTCACAAAAAAACTTATCAAGTCAAATCTTATATTTTTTTTTTGTTGATGCGTGAATTTTGTAAGCTATGCACCAACGTTTAAGGTGAAAATAAGTGCACTCAATATATTTAAATGGTTCGAATTAGGTACAATCTCTGCTCCAAATGAAAAAACATACTTTGAAACTATGTTAAAGGGTAAAACCACTAAGAGATACCAGAAATGTAAAAATACAAATGTTCCGCTTTGCAAATCTATCCTGGTTAAGCCACAACACAAGATACTTCAACTCCAACCCATAAAACCCTAAGAAACCTTGAAAATGATAAAGGTACACTGTTCGTTTCTTACTCAACCGCTCTGTTCACCTTTTTTTGCCTCCGAGCACTCTTAATCTAAAATACCATTGAGTTGATCTGCGAACTTCCTATAAAATACATCACAGCTCATATAGGAGTAACCACTCCGGCGACCTTTCTCTAACACTTGAGTCAATGTCTAATTGGAGAGAAAATAAAGAAGGCACAAGTATTTCCCTCTGAAATAATAGAATAAAGCAAAAATCAATATGAAGAATGAGAACTCATGAGATGATCAACAAAATACTAAAGGTCAGATGAGTCTACATAAAATGGGATGAATAAAGCTCTTTATAGTGCATTTATTGTGTATTCATGAAAGTTTTTATGGTAGATGTGCAGACAAAATAAGAAAAAAGAGAGAGAATTTTTTGGGGAAGATAACCCCATTTTTTTTAAGAATGTAGTGGATATGTTCTTCCTTGTTAAAACTAGAAAAATATGCTTTATATGAAATAAAAATGCTTGAATTTAATTGGATGAAGAGTGTTCTCCTAACTTTGCCTTCTACTATTGGTTCTTAGTGGTCTATTATCCATGTGACATGTGGCGAACTAGAATAGATGGGTCAAACCTTATTCAACCCTAAAAGTCATGTGTCGGTCTCTTGTTAATCATGGGGGATTGCATTATCCCTTAGCGAACAGGTTGCATATCCTTATTTGTTTTAACTAGCGCACGGTTCTCATCTAGGCTATGCGCGGTCCCTAAATGGACTTTGCATAGTATTTGGTAGCATCTTGCTACCTGCTGATCTTGTTAGCAGCTTTTCTATTGCCTTATTCAAGAGTTGTTTGCCATTTTTTGAGTGATTCCCCTATCAAATATTTGTGGTACAAAACATGGCTTAATGGGTATTTTAAGGATGCATAGAGGTAGGCTTTGACACACTTGGATGTCATATTCCCTCATTTAGGGAGGTTAGACATTTGATAATAAATTATCCAATTCAGACATTTTTCTAGACGCAAATAGAGAATTGAAAGCACTTTTCTAACCCTTTTTTTATATGCGGTAGTATATAACCATGCTTATCATATGCATTAAGGTATATGGTTGCGTTCTACATCTGTCACGGTATATAGTCTCATGAACATTTTCACACGCGTTACAATATATGGTCACATAGACATTTTCACATGTGTCACGGTATATGGTCACGTAGACATTTCCACCAGTGCCATGGTGTATAATCACATGGGTCATAGTTAACAAATGACGAATACTCTAACGGTATATAATGAGGAGTCCAGCTGAAGGTGAGTCTTATCTAACTGCATGTGAGTAGAGCTTTTAGTTTATCCTACATCGAAATGATTACGAGGTAGGTCACCTAGTAATGTGCTGATTAGAACTCTCGTTGGTTTATCTTCCGTTATATGTCTAGTCATATTTTCTTAATAACACTATTGAATTTATTATATTGAAGCGTAACGTAAAAACCTTTCCTCCTCATCTTGAATTTCTTTCTTAGTTGGTGGCTTGCGTTCTGTAGCCTAGCTGATATGAATCACTATTCGAATATTATATTGAATAAGAAAAACCTCTTCACGATTGATCCTTGATTAACTAGACTCTTGGAAAAATCGACTTTTGGAAAAATCGACTTTGTATCTGTATTGAAACATATACATATAATATTGCACTTATAGCAATTTATAATTGTATTTCACTCGTTACAACAGAATTTGATTTTGTTTATGTAATATTAAATTTTTTTAAAAAAAACCAGTTATATTTTACAAGTATTAAATGTAGTAAATTCAAAATAATCAATAAGGTAAAAGGATATAGGGCCCTGCTACGCGCTATGAATGTCAACAGTTGCAGATTAGTGGGAGGAGGAGTAATGAGCTTATATCTGGGCTTTGACTCAAGTCAACATTATCTTTAAGACTGATACTCGCATTACAAAACACATGTGGGGGCATTTAGTGGCACTAATTAATGGCAACTCAACTACTGGGCTATCTCCGTGCAAAATTCAAACTTCTGTAGCATTCTATTGTCCAGCCCAAAACTGATGCTTGCACGTTTTCTTTTCTGTTTTTATAACAAAAAACAACTACACGAGTTTAATATATAATGTTACGAATAAAAAGATCGAAATAAATTTATTTAAATAAAAAATGATAATAAGTAGGATGGAAATAAGAATAAAATTAGGAGAAAGTTAATTAAAGTAATTTGGTCATTTAAAAAAATAGTAGTTTAAGTGAGATGCCTAGGAAGTACTAACATAAAAAATAAAAAAAAGAAATCATACAGGTAATTTTTATGTCTGAAATAAAAAGAAAATTAGTGAATATTGTGCACCTTTACTTTAAATACACCATTACCCTAATTTTAGAAAGTTGTAATAACACTTAACTCCTTAAACGTTTATGATTTTTTAAAAATTAGTATATATTTCTAATTTATATTGATTACATCCCTAATATTTTTTTGAGATTACTAATTTACTCTTGTATTATTGAATTGTTTGTGACCATTACGAGAAAGGGTAGTTCAGTCATTTTAGTATGAGCTAGGCTGCTAGCCTGCTACTGCTAGGCACTCATTTAATACGAATGTTAAAGTTATGTCCCTATCGGAGACAATTTAAACAGATAGGGACCCAAATGTTATTATGCCTTTTGAAACGAGAAAAATGATAAAAACTCTAAAAGTATAGAAAAATAAAAAATTAAATAAAATGAATAAATAAAAACAGTCTCTCTCTCTCTCTCTCTCTCTCTCTCTCTCTCTCTCTCTCTCGCGTAGCAGGATATCTAAATAGTTCTCAAATCTTCATTTTTTTCGCTCTTTCCTTTTTTTTTTTCTTTCTTATTTTTCAGTAGACAACACAATGCACTAATTGACGAGTATTTGATGTCTCTCCCCAACAAACGCACAGCCAGCAACGCCACCGCTACCGCCGCCAGCAACAGCAATTATTCGCCGATGAAGAAGGCCAAGTCTCAGGCCGTGGCCTGCTCGATAGACCCTAGCAAGAACGGTCTCCACCACCATCCTCCTCAGCCTGACTTCACCAATCCCGAAAATGATGTTGTCTTCGATCCCTCTTCTATGGCTCTCGATGAGGATCTTAAGCCCGACGAAACCCGAGCTCCTGCTGCTGCCAATTTGGCCCGAAAGAAAGCCCAGCCGCCTCAACCCGCCAAAAAACTCGTCATCAAGCTCGTCAAAGGTATGGCCGTTGGTAATTGCTGTGTGTTTAATTGGAGAATTTGTGATGCGGTGCCGTTTGATTACTCTAGGTTTTCGTCTCGTTTGGGGATTGTCGGATTTTGTGTTTGCTTTAGTGAGTTTGCATGGTCTGAGGAATCGAGGGTTTTGCTAATTGAGTGTTGGAGAAACTTAAAAATTGGATTTTTGTGTAATTATGTTCTCATTTCTGTGGAATTGGAGCTGGTAATTTAGACAGGGTTTCTTGAATTTATGTGTTTCTTTGGGTAACTTTTCGGTCGAGCTTTGAATTGGCTAGATTATAGGATCTGAATACTGGTTTTATTTGTAACTTCATTTCAGGAAATTCAGCTGCTGATTGAAATTATATGTATTTGACAATTCGATCTGTCTACTTTTATTAGGAAATTTTGGTTTTGGTTTGATTACCTGATTCTAGATGGCCCATTTTACTGACTGCTGTCTAGGTGCTAAGCTAGGGTTTTATTTTGCCAGTCTAATAAGGAAAAAAGAAAGACCAAACTATGGTTTTCTCTTATGGTAAATTTAATCAATCTCTTCAGTTGTTACAAGTTTTTTGTTGGTTACGGTTTTAGTGTGTCCTGGTGAATTGATATAATTATCTATTATTCATAGTAATGATTGCCCTTTGTGGTGCTAGTTATCAGTTATTTGTATGATGCAGCACTTATGATTATATCTTTTATATCATCAGCATTTACATGCACAATCTGTGGCTTGGTTCCCTTGTTAATTTGTTGCTGACTTTTTTTAATTTATTTTTTAATAATTATTATGAGAAAACGTGATGAAGTGGAAACAAGTAAGTTCGGAGAAGTTCTTTTTCGTCATATTTGTATATAATACCACACTGAATAGCATCTGCTAATAATATGACTAATAAGTTTCATAAAACATTCTATTTCTGATTTTCTATTGATGTCAATGTTCGCTGGCGACTAAAAAGCCTTGTTAATTTTCTAGAATAGCGAAGTTTGAAATCTTAAAGACTTAACTTATGTTATATATTGGAAAATGTTCTATACATATATACATAGTCATTTATTATGCATTGTGTTTTTGTGAAGCTAAACCAACACTGCCCACAAATTTTGAGGAGGATACATGGTCAAAGCTGAAGTCGGCTATAAAAGCTATATTCTTGAAGCAACCAACTTCTTGTGATTTGGAAAAGCTGTATCAGGTAGAAGTAAAGCAATTATCTTTCTTTAATAATGCAGCTCTTTTTAATGTGAATATTAGTCATGCATGAGTTTTTCACAGTAGAAAAATTATGTTATCCTTAGGCTGTCAATGATCTTTGCCTGCACAAGATGGGGGGGAATCTTTATCAGCGAATTGAAAAGGAGTGTGAAGCACATATATCCACAGCAATACAATCGTTGGTTGGTCAAAGTCCAGATTTGGTGGTTTTCTTATCACTTGTTGAAAGATGTTGGCAGGATCTTTGTGATCAGATGTTAATGATTCGTGGTATAGCGTTGTATCTAGATAGAACATATGTGAAACAAACACCAAATGTGCGATCATTGTGGGACATGGGCCTGCAACTTTTCCGGAAATATCTTTCTTCATACTCAGAAGTTGAGCACAAAACTGTCACTGGTCTTTTAAGGATGATTGAGAGTGAAAGGTAATTCTGAGGGAGTAAAATATTAATGTAGGTTACATTGTTAGATTTTCTAGATTGTCTTTGATGATGAAGTAAATAAATCCTTTTTAATTCTTAAATCCTTTTCCTTCTTCCTTTTCTTTGCTTTTTACATTTACAAGATTGAGTTCTTTTGATTTACCTTGACTTAACCCAGGCATGGGTTTTTGTGATCTTTTTTTGCTGTGGGTGTATAGTTATTTCTATATGCTCTGGAATTCACAGTGCTTTCTCTTTTGGGGGGTTGGGGTTGCGGTGTCTTTTAGATTAGGTGAAGCCGTCGATCGGACTCTCCTCAACCATCTTTTGAAGATGTTCACAGCTCTTGGAATTTACTCAGAAAGCTTTGAGAAGCCATTTTTGGAGTGCACATCCGAATTTTATGCTGCAGAAGGTATGAAATACATGCAGCAATCTGATATTCCAGATTACTTGAAGCATGTGGAGGTAATGTGTTTATTCTGAAATCCCTACGCCAGTTAGTGTTACTGCCATATTCTTTTCACATTTTATTGCATCATAAGTTACTAGATTGTTTATTTTACTTTTGCATTTGCTCACTTAGAATGTTTTACTCAGTAGTCAGCTATGACTTTTGATCATGTGGTATATTCTGAAATGTTTAAGATTTGTGGGCAACTCATTCTCACAGATAAGGTTGCATGAAGAACATGAAAGATGTTTACTTTACCTTGATGTAAGCACAAGAAAGCCACTGATAGCAGCTGCAGAAAGGCAACTTCTTGAACGCCATATATCTGCAATTCTTGATAAGGTGTGGAGTTAATTCTCTTAGCTTATTCCTTCTCCCTCCGTATATATGCCAGAATTTGTATTTCTTTCATTGGAGAGTAGTTATGCTTCTTTGATCTGTTCAGGGGTTCACAATGCTAATGGATGGGCATCGTACTGAGGACCTTCAGAGGATGTACTCGCTGTTTTCAAGGGTTAATGCCCTCGAATCATTAAGGCAGGCCCTTGCTATGTACATTCGTAGAACTGGACATGGGATTGTTATGGATGAAGAGAAGGATAAAGATATGGTTTCCTCTCTTTTGGAGTTTAAGGCTTCTCTTGACACAATATGGGAACAAAGCTTCTCCAGGAATGAAGCATTCTGTAATACCATAAAGGATGCATTTGAGTATCTAATTAACCTGCGTCAGGTAAGCATATTCTACTCATTTTTTTATTTCCTCTCTTCCTTTCGATGTTATAATTGAAAAATAAAATAAATTTAAATGTGCAATTATGTATTATAAATGCTGGATTTGCATAGTAGAAAAACATAATTCATGGAGACAGTGTGAGGGTAGCATTTAAAGAGTTTAGTCATAATGATGATTGTTGTTGTTATTTTAGTTAGTACATGACAAGATCCAAAAGCCACCTGATTTTGTATCAGTTTGCCATGTCCACTAAATTACAAGATTATATCTTCAAATCTGTGGCTAACAGTTACATTTTCCCTCTATTTAATAGAACCGACCTGCTGAACTTATTGCCAAGTTTTTGGATGAGAAGCTTCGTGCCGGGAATAAGGGTACTTCGGAAGAGGAATTGGAGGGTACCCTTGATAAAGTTTTGGTTTTATTCAGGTTTATCCAGGTAACTACATGTTCTTTGCTGAAATCACTGAATTAATTGTGACTTAGGACAAGAGTTTCTCTTCCCATAGCTGCTGGTATTGCTGCTGTATTCTCTGTTCTTGTTGTCTCTGCAATAACTGATGGATGTGTGATTTTTTATTTTTATATATTAAATTCTAGGGTAAGGATGTGTTTGAAGCATTCTACAAAAAGGATCTTGCGAAAAGGTTGCTGTTGGGGAAGAGTGCTTCTATTGATGCTGAGAAATCTATGATTTCCAAGGTTAGTGATAGAAGTTCATATTTCCTTCATTGAAATTGATGTTGCTGCGATGCTTATCCAGTTCGTCATATTAACAAATTATTTATTTCTAATGCAGCTAAAGACTGAATGTGGTAGCCAGTTTACGAACAAACTTGAGGGGATGTTCAAGGTGCGCATGTTTTTCCTCATAAAAAGCTTTTCTATGCCAAATTGTGTGATCACCTAGCTGATTTGCTACTTTCTTCACTTAAAAAATGGTAATGTAATAAATAAACATTGAAGCCTTTTTCGTGTGTTGGCTAGTGATGATGCAAAGTGATACGTCCCTGAAACCTCCATGTGATTAACCCTTTTTACTTTTGATAAATAAACATTGAAGCCTTTTTCGTGTGTTGGCTAGTGATGATGCCAAGTGACACGTCCCTGAAACCTCCATGTGATTAATCCTTTTTACTTTTGAACGTATCTTTTCCAGTTTCTCCATGTCCCACTGTCTTTGAAGCCTAGATATGCCATGTTAAGTTCAAATTTTAGTGGTTATGCTGTGCTCTTGCAAATAATGGCGCACTTGCATCATTTGGTTGGTCATTTTATATGTTAATTACGCAGCCTTGTGATCTTCAGTTTATGAATTCTGAAAATTAGAGAATCAAACCTTGGCGTGATTTTGTTGGCTGGCTCATTAAAATGAAATTCTCATATGCTCAGGCCTTTTCTGTTTTTTATTTGAAATCTGAATAGATTTGAAATTTGAATGAAACTGAATATAAAAATTTGAATGATTCTGAATAATATGTTTGCTTTTTATTTATTGAGTATAAATATCTAAAAATTAGTAATTTTACCTACGGTATCCTTATAAATAATTAAGATAGACTCTATATATTAGGAAATAAATAAAATATATGAGTATTTTAGTTCATCACAACTAGAAAACTTATTCAAATTTCATATTTCAATGTTAATTTAAAAATTAACTTATTTTATTCTGACATGATTATCAAGTTTTTAATGTTAAGTTAGAAAACAATTACCTTTAAAACTTTTAATAACTAAAAGTAGATTATATTCGAACTTCAGATTAACAAACAAACAGACACTTAGCTGGAACTCAGTTGGCGATATTTTTTTCCACCAGTGCAACCTATTTCTCTCATAGTCTCGCATATCATCTGTTGACATGGAATTCATTTTGTGGCTACTTAATTTAGCTTTTATGGTGTATTCATTATTCTCAGCGGTGTATTCTGGCAATATTTTTTGTTACATATTCACAGGATATTGAATTATCAAAGGAGATAAATGAGTCTTTCAAACAATCTTCCCAGGCCAGGACAAAACTCCCATCAGGAATTGAGATGAGTGTCCATGTCTTGACAACGGGGTAGGTTGAGATCCTAAAGGACTGTACTTTAGGAATTTACTTGTAATGCATCACACTAACAATTATTCTTTGGTTGTTGCTATGCAGGTACTGGCCCACATATCCTCCCATGGATGTTAGACTTCCTCATGAGCTGAATGTTTATCAGGTTTGGCATAAACTGAAGATTGTTTTATATTACGGGTACTGGGAATGTGCAATAAATGCAGGTGTGACACGTCTCTTTGCTTGCTACAGGACATTTTTAAGGAGTTCTACTTGAGCAAGTACAGTGGAAGGCGCTTAATGTGGCAAAATTCATTAGGTCACTGTGTTTTAAAAGCGGAGTTCCCAAAAGGTAAAAAGGAGCTGGCAGTTTCCTTATTTCAGGTTAGTATCATAGGTTCATTTGTGCATTCATTCTGTTATGCTCTCGATTCCCATGCTTTCCTGATGCACCTGCAATCACAAGTCCTAATATTACTCTGCCTTTGTTTTTATTTTCCCACCAGACTGTTGTTTTGATGCTCTTTAATGATGCCCAAAAGCTTAGCTTTCAAGATATTAAGGATTCCACTGGCATAGAAGATAAGGAACTGAGGAGGACTCTACAGTCTCTTGCCTGCGGTAAAGTACGCGTCCTGCAAAAGGTGGGTGCTTCGTACTGGAGTTATATACTTGGTTTTTGTGTAATAAAATTGGTGTATGTTCGGTTTTTATTCTTTTTCCTTTTTAATCTTCATTTTTATATTTTACAGATGCCAAAAGGGAGGGATGTAGAGGACAATGATTCATTTTTGTTCAATGAAGGATTTACTGCTCCCCTCTATCGTATTAAGGTATGCACTTTTGTGAATGTAGTAACTACAACGATGCTGCTTTGCAACTTGTAAGGAACTCCAATTTAGTGTGGTCATAACACAGCAGTGTTGTGGAAGAACCTTTACACTGTGATTGAATTTAGGACGTGATTTGACCTTCGTGTTTTTGATGATTTGCAGGTAAATGCAATCCAGATGAAGGAAACAGTGGAGGAGAACACTAGCACCACTGAAAGAGTATTTCAGGACCGTCAATATCAGGTTGACATCTGCTTCCTCGTTATGATAAAACATGTATCTAAACAGTATCCCAGATGTTCAGCAAAGCTGTTAACTAGTTAGGTAAATTATACCTCTATTGTTGAATTTGTTTTCAGGTTGATGCTGCTATTGTTCGGATAATGAAGACTAGGAAAGTGCTGAGTCACACACTTCTAATAACCGAACTCTTCCAACAGGTAACTGCATTTCATTTTATGTTTTCTTTTCCACGGACTTGGTTAGATCTTTGTTGCATGAGCCTCAGCAGTGTCTGGTCACGGACATATCGTGCCACACATTCAAAGCTTGCCCAGGATGTAATTTCATTAAGAATTGAAATGCTTTCATCAGTTTATGTAACATGACAAAAAACTATGTAACTGTTGGCTGGCTTGAACAAGAGTCTGGAGAGCGAAAATGATAAACTTCACAAAACGTATAGAAACATTGATGAGATGGAATTGTTTTGTTGGACAGCTCAAATTTCCTATAAAGCCAGCTGATCTGAAGAAAAGGATTGAGAGCCTCATCGACAGGGAGTACCTGGAGCGGGACAAGAACAATCCTCAGATATACAATTACCTGGCCTAGTCCTCCATTTGGTTGCATACGAAATTGTTTTCGTGTCAATGACGTGGGAACTTGAGTTGTTTCGTTTTGGCGGAAACAAGAAGTGGTTACTTCCCTTTTGTCATATTAATGTACAGAAAGTTGTAGCTTTTATTTACTTACTTTTGTTCAAGTTAACATTGTAATTGTAAAGCATATTTGGCCTCAGTTTCGGTACCTCTCTTCTCATTATGGACTTTTGAGTTACTTTAAATAAATTATTACATCTCTCTCTCTCTCCATTTTATTTTTCTCCTGAAGTGTGGGAAAAAGGGCATCTTAATCTTGTCTCTTGTTCTCATCAGGTTATGGAATTTTTTTTGCGTTTTCATTTTTCCTGATTCATCTTCAATTTTTTTTTTATTGTTTTTCAGAGGTTGGCAATGTATTGTGGAAAATGTCTAAATGATTCTTACCTGAACGGAAATAATTGAAATGGGGCATAATGATCAATGTAAAAATTATAACGGGTACATTGTTAAAAGATTAGGGGTTCAAATTAACCAGCAAAACAAACATTCAAACAGGGTACAATCGATCCGATCCCGATCCAGTCGGGAATTTAACGACAGCGTATGTGGCTACGCTATGAGGGTGAAGACAAGCAACAGCAAAGCTTTTTCATTCCGTACGACATTCTCACAAGAACTTAGAAATAAAACTCAGTTAAATAAGTATCGGGAACTATGAACAATCGCCAGAGAATCGGCGAAAAAGCATGATATAAACCACACTCAAATAAGGGAAAGAAAAGGAGAAAAAAAAAAGCCCTCTGGAATGGCAATTCGGGGTGAATCATCAGACAGTCTTAGTCGCATCGGAGGAAGTTGCTGAATCACCGGCGGCTTTCGAATTAGGTTCACCTTCAACGGGATCTGCATTTAGAGGAGCGCGAATTTCGTCGTCGGGATCGTAATCGGGATTGAGAGATCGGTCAATTGCTTCACGGCCTTTCTCCAGACAAGGCTTGCACGCTATCTCGATTGCTATCCAACCTAAGACCACTCCCGCTATCGCTATTACCGCGCTCGTTATTGCAGCCATCTTATCCCGTCTCCCAGCGACTCGTGTCTGTCTTTGATGGTGTTGATGTTGATGATGATCAACAGTTTCAGTTTCGGTTCAGTCTTGTTCTCGAAAAATATTGAATTTGACCAAGTCGTTCTTTTTGTTTTTGACTTGCGGTTGGAGTGCAGGCTGGCAGACCGTGTTAGCCGAAGCTATTTTGGGGCATAGTTGAGCCCATCTCACTTTCACATATATGGCCCAAGCTCAATTTGTATTTCATTGTCCTGTCCAGGCCTTCTGTTCCAAGTCCAACAATTTTTTATTTAAAATCGTAACATTATGGCAATAATATTAACATCAATAGAAATAGTCCCAAATTTTTTATTTAATAACCCATCGTCTAATTGGTGAATATTACCTCACCTAAGACGATTTTTTAATAAATAAATAAGAAATTAGAAATAAGTTAGTTATATTTGTCATATAATTATGGTAGTATATGTAAATGTCAAACACGAGTATGCTTTGGTTGCAGAGTATGTATGTGTGTGTATATATATATATATATATATAAATTCCAACCCTTCGAAATTGGTGGTCTGACTTTCTTTCCTGAAACTGAAAGCAAGCGTTACCTAGCATTTCCAAAGGGTATTATCAGTTGGAGAGCGATGCTGAAGCAAATCATAACGTAGACCATATATATATTGGTATTTAATGATGACGAAACGATCATCAAATGAGATCATTCGTCCATGATTACAACCTAACCTGGTTATAAACTCAACAAACACACCAACCACAACAGAACGAGAGACAATTTGGTTAACTAACCACCAATCGGTCTCATTCTGCAGCTAGTTTAGTTGTTAGCACAGCAATTTCTGCAACCTCAAAGCATGGATTTTTCTCTCCAGTTTGGCTTAAACTGAAGAAAGCTAAGACAATGCAGTTTGTTTGTAGAGAGAATTTCAGTAAGAATATGTGGAAGTGCTGCAACGGAAATCACTTGTGTCAACTATAGATCAACTGAATACACAAATACAGCACACATATTGGTAGGCCGCCTTGAAATTACCAGATAGACATTTAAATTCCTACAAGAGCTACTAAATTAAAGCATCCAGACCAATAATTGTTCACATCAATTTCCATAGACAATGCAAAATGCCAACTCTCAGCTACTTCATCTAGACTCCGCACGTTGCATATACAAAGGGCCACGAATCACAATATTTGTCCTCACAATCGACTGCCATAGAAACTAAAGCAAGCAAAGTAAGGGATACGCTGACTCTGAAGTCTGAACAGTTAAAATCTGAAGAATGATATTATTTAACCCCGAAAATTGCTTAATCCAATTCCAACTCAATTGATCATTACAAAAAATGAATCAACGAAATTCCTTTTCTTGCTAGTCAATCAGTGCCTGTAGATGTTACTCTTGCCAAAATTGTCGTTTGCATCAACTTGCAGAATTCACTGAACATTATGATTTTGGTATTGCTATATAATGCACAATAATCATTCAGCAATGACAGTAGAATGTTTCGACGATTTGAATAAATGTTAAGGTAAGCAAACGTATCCACAGGCAATTACTGTTAAAGAAGAAAACAAAAACATAAGCTGAGCAGTTTTATAGATGATACAGTCATTCTAATGACACATAGATATTACTACAGCTTTATAATTTTATTTGATTACAACGTATTCAAAAACATACAAACATGACATCCAAGTTTATTTAGAAAACTAAGCAAACAGAACCTGAGAACTTGAGGGAGTCAAGTCAGAAAAACTCTCTGGAGCGTCAACAACACGCCATTCTACACTGAAGCGCCACTTCTTCTCAGAGGTGCCCAATCTTGAGATGTGACCCACAGCAACATGAAGATTCCGACCAACAACATAGATTCTGGAATCACATGCATTCACGGCAAAAGGTTTACATATCTGCTCTGGTAGGGGAGGTCCTTCTATTGTTTCCCAAGAATCTGTGTTTGGGTCATAAACTTTAAGCTTCATCCTTTCAAGCTCCGAAACCACAAACAAATGCCCATAAACCACCACGCTTGAACCAGTCCATCCTTCTCGCAGTCCAACAGCCATACTCTCCCAATTATCTGTTCTTGGATCATAAACCTGACCTCTTGGAGAGACAAAGAATGGCCACAACCAGCCTTCCGTCACAAGAAGTTTCCCGTTTAGAACTGCAGCATCATAGGATGCCATGTTTGTCCCCATGCTTGCAATGGGCCGCCAACTTCCCTTTATAGGATCCAAAACCTCAGCTGAATCAAGCTCAAAAAGATCTGCACTGCTTCCTCCAGCCACATATATCATTCCATCAATCACCCCACTAGCAAAAAATGATCTAGCTGTAATCATCTTGTTCATAACCGTCCAACGGTTTTTCTGCATCTCATACTTCAAGACCAAGTCAAGAGGACAATCAACATCAGAGACCATACCTCCACATACAAATAGAGTGCTCTCACGAGGGATTGAAACACACCTAAATCCATGGGGACAAACTTTGTCCTTGCATGGCATTGCAGGGATTGTGTGCCAAGAGTAGTGGATAAGGTCAAGAACCTGCCACTGAATTTTTCCAGTACACTTGTGGAAGGCAAAAACAAAGAGCCAAGGGTCTTTGAAACCCAGTTCCTTTCTTCGAGTGAAAAATCGCTCTTTATTACCAAGGAGTAGATGCCATCGCTTGCAAACAGTTCTGCAGGCTGCATGGCTCTCAACTGGCAGTCGGAGTAGACAATTCAGTGCAACATCATCAGGAAGACCCGGTATGAGGGGTTCTGTTCTGAGAGAAGACTCTAACTCAGGTGAAGGATTTAACAAGGAAGATTGGATCACAGCTAACCTAAACTTTGGGGATAATGTCATTTGGGATTCCCCTAGCTTATGTACAGGCGCTTGTTGTGATGACAATCGTACCCTTTGCATTTTACTCGTCTGAAGACCCTTATTCCACTATCAGATTTACTATTTATAAACTACCTCCAAACGCAAATATTCCAAAACAACAATAAACGCCTCAAATTCCAAACAGGGGGAAAAAAGCTAGCCCAGAATCTCAATTACTTATTTTCTTCACTCTTACTGCAAAAACAAAGGAATCCCATACCTAAGATTACACTGAAGAAAAGTAACAATTTCCCTCCCACCAAATCCTCATAGGAAATGATCATGAACCAAAAAGGACAAACCCCCCAGGATTTCCAAATTGAAGGTCATAAAATTCAAGACCAGTCAAATTACCAGCTTGAAAGAACAAAAGCTATGATCTTCCATCCCACTGACGAGAGAAATTCATATTCACCTAAAAGAAACCATTAAAAATCCGAATTATAATCTCCCAAAAGAAAACCTAGATGTATATAAGCTATTATACAGCAATCAAAGACAATCCACAAGAATCCGGTTCAAAAAAATTGACAAAAATGGATTCTTTTAATGGTCTAACAGCATTAACAATTAAAAACAAGCGAAACCCAATTCATACCTGGAACAACAAAACTCAGAAACGAAATCCCAGGAAGAAAAGTGATACAAAAATTCATACAAAAACTCGTAAACCAATAAAACTTACAGTTAATTGCGACAAAAGTAGTAATTTTAATTAGATTTGGCTCTGGTTTTTGGCGCAGAACTGTGACCCAAAGACTATTTTTTTCCTTGTCTATGTTTATATAATTCAGTGGCAAAAATGGTTTCTTGATTCTGGATGCAAAATTCACACGCGTCAACAGATCGTGTAGGAGACGTGGCGTATGGAAAGGCGTTATTTCTGTTGTCAGTTTATGGAGCGTGTAAAACACTCCCTGTTAGTGAAGGTATGTCTGGTTAGTAGTACCATATAGGTGCTATGTAAACGATTGAGGAGGATGATTTAAAGTTTTAAACACTAAAACAAAATGCTAAACGCGTCCTTTAAGCTTAATTTGCACAATTAAGTGGATAATTAGGAAATTTTGAAAAAATAAAATAAAATAGAAAATATAAAAATAAAGTAGAGAGAGCCATCCTGACAGAGCATCAATGAGAGCAACCATGCCAGACCAATGACTAATTTGTTTAATGATTGAAATATAACTATACAAATGACATTTTTTTAAGTTAAGGGAGATATTTGATTTTCTACTATTATTTATTTTTGCAATATAATTATTTATTATTAACTTAGCTTTGATATATCATGTTTTTCTATGTCATTTATTCAGTATTATTCAATCAATTATTATATTTAAATTTATTATAAAGAATAACATTTTACTCATATTTTGGCTACACTAACAAATAAATCAAATTATTATATTCAGACAATATTTTTGTTACATTCAGATAGTAATTTTATATAATTCAATTAATTTTTGTTAGTCTCTAATGTAAATTATATAGTAAGAATAGAATAGAATAGAATAGAATAAATTTGTATGTTTATGAGTAGTGTAAAGTAAAGTTAAAAGGTATTCTTTTTCTTTTGTCTATTTTTTTGGACCAACATTGAGCAGTTATCGTGTTCAGAAGCAAATCCAAATTTGAAAGTGCCAGGCTTTTCAATATCCAATTCAGGAATAAAGGCAGTGTAAAGAGATAATAATGAATGATATAAGGAAAAGCTAAAGTTGGTGAGAAGCCATCAATCCAAACCCAAAAAGAATCTGATTCAAATCCAACTCCACCAAATCAAAATCTTTTCTAACGCCATGTTTGGCTGCACAATATCTTATTTTACTCGATTTTGGTCTAATTCTGCTGTTCTTGATAGCATATAATATCTGCTTTTCCTGGGACAAATATTTTAAGCTATTACATATATTCACACCCAGTGGCAATGCACATTAATTTTAGAAATACGTCATTTTCTAAACCTTATAAAAATTGTGCATCAAACTTCTCTCCAATCCCAATTCTCATATAAATGAGATTCGAATCTTATCTCTTATACCATCTAAAAAAATAAAAATAAAAAAACTTTTGTTAATTATGGATTCCATTTTTTATGGTAGAGTATGATAATAATTGTGTCTTCGATATTGTCAAAATATATATATATTCAGATTTTTTTTTTATTTACTTAAATAATTTTTGGCTAGGCCTATGATTATATAAAATAAAACGGGCACTTTGGGAGTTTCCTTTCTATGAAGAATTGCTTTTTTTGGGCAATTTGTAGTCTGCACTCTTTCATCATCACTATTGCATACCCAAATTGTCTTCTCAATCATCTCATTCTCTCACTCTCAAGATACAAGAAATCTAAGTAACACATCTAGGGTTCTAATATTTCTTCTACCACTGCCTACCGGATATTTATAACTATATTTTTAAGTATTATCTTTCACTAAATTCTCAAAATATACCAATTAGAATATTTAATAAATGCTCATTTTCATTTGAAAGCTAAAGCTTTACCCGTTAACTCAATACTTGACAAACAATGATCCAATTTCACAACGGTTACCATTAGAAGCTACGAGATCTCAATCCATAACATAGTTTGTCACAGAATATCCACATTCAATTTGGCCATGAATAGAAAATTAATTCATAACTACAAATTATGTAATCGATTATATACACCCAGGCAAATATCATAATCTACATCAAACTGATAATTTTCAGTCTGCAGTTTTTGCAAACAATCCTAGGATTTCACAATGTAATAATATTACAAGCATAGTTTATAGCTGGGTAAAGACTTGCAAAATGTTCAAACACCATAAAGTGAATACCTCCACGCTCAGTTATAAGTAATCAATGACATTGTAGCATGGCGACAAAAGAATCTGGAACTAGTTTGAAACTTCTACCATTTGATTTATTTTTGTAACTGACAAACAAAGAACCAAGGAAAGAAAGAAAAAAGAAATTTTAATATACTAATATGAGGGGGAGAGCGAGGTACAATTATTGGCAATAGAGTAATTGAACAGAATTTGATCTCAGGAATACTTGCATCTAAATATAGATTTAAGAGACCGGAATATAATTTAATCATTCTCAAAAAGCAATGAATTGTGCACAATACCTTCTGAAGGCTTCTCCCCCCACAATGTGAACTTGCTATGATGATGTGACCAGCATTCCAAGAAAATGTTCCTGCTTGCTGCTCAAGTTTATTTTTAAAACTTGCAACAAAAAGGAGAAATAAACAGTTGCATTCACATCAGTTCTTAGAAGGAAATTAAATATTTTGTATTTCAAGACGCTAAAGAAACATCATGAGGACTAAAATTGGGTCTTGAGAATACAATCATTCAATGTTGATAAAAGGACAGTTAAGACGCAAAAGAAAGCATTGACATATTGGGTGAAACCTCCATCTGCAACCACAAATTAGAGCGACTAATTACTATAACCACACTTATCAGACAAGGTAGAGAATACATGACACTCAAAACTCAAGCTTTGAAAGATGACTTGAACACAATTACTGTTTCCACACCTGAAATCTTTTGGTACAAGCTTGAACACACTTACAGTGTTGTCCACACCTGAAAATCTTTGTTGGCCAAAAGATAGAGATTATTCAATCCCCTCCCCCCCCCCCCCCCCCCAAGTTATGCAACAAGGAGATTTCTAATGCTACAATATAATTGATAAAAAATTAAGAAAATAAGAAGCTCCAACAATCTCTAATTTAACTGAAACTCTACTGAATAAATCTTTTGCATTCCAAGACACAATGGATATGTTCATTTTAATTTGTGAGACATGCTGCTTTAAGGCACACCTAGAAACTTGTCAAGATACAATCCAACTTTACCTACGAACAAGACCCTACTTGCAGTCTTTCGAATCCTGTACACCTATTCCATTCCCTTCATCCAATAACCATCTGGTGAGTGTTTCCAGCAAACAAGTTGTGGCCAATTGTAATACCTATACCGAATAATTTTTCTCTGATCCAATTGTTGTGGCCAGAAGCACAGTGCAAAAGAATCCTATAGTATAATTATTAGGAAAAGAATAGCTATAAATAGCTGACAGTATACTGCCTACTCTCATGGGTAAGCAAAGATAATCCGCTTTTAAACTACCAAATTGCAGCTACTCATTCATATGCATGACATTTCCTACACTAAATCTGGTTTCTATGGTTGTGGGCTCGTCCCTAACTCCCACTTGTTTATACAAACTCCACAACATCTTTACAAGCTAGTCTCTCTCATGGCCCTGAAGCAATGCCTTCAACATATGGTTACATAATTCCTAATAAGGAACAGTTGATCCATGCCTAATGAAAGCCAAAAGACAAATTTCCTAAAATTAAATTTGTAAAGGCTAAGTAAACCAAATCGAAATTCGAGTCAGATATGACAGAAAATAGAAACAGCTTGTTTCTTAAGAGAAATAAAACGCATTCACTTGCTATGCTACTATAATACTCAGATGTCTTATTTATTATAAAATTAAAGGTACACAGCTACAGATGTAAAGACAGATCTATATCTGCCGGGACTTCCTGCTCAGCGTCACATGAAATCGCCAAGCTACAAAATGGGTTCTCCAGATCCTTAACAAGAGGTAGTTCTTTGTGCTGAGACTTCTCTGACTCCGCAGGCAGGTTAGAAACAGTCTTGGGCCTTTTTGAGGCTTTCATCACATCAGAATTTCCAAGGCCATCAACTGGGTACATCCTCTTGCCCTCTTCACAAGTCAAGAAACCATCAGTCTTATACAGACAACTTTCAGCTTGGGCTGAACGTGGATAAGGATCCGTGAAAGAGGAACTGGCAAAGGCAGTTCCTTTCAAGCCAGGTGATTGATTTGAGCCAGAAAAGGGATATGGATTAGTTATTGTGGAGAGAGTAAATGAAGGCTTACAAAGGTTGTGCAGAGAGTTCTGTAAGGCTCCTGAATAGAACAATGGCTTACCATCTTGGTAAGTTCGGCCCTCATCATTATTCAATTGATAGACTCTGTTGAGGCCCACACTCAATGGAGCAAAAGCTGTTGACAATAAACAGTTGGAAAAGTGAAGTTCAATACTGCAAATGCCATGAAAAAAATTTTGAGACATCAAAAAATTGAGTTTTGGTGATTTGACGACTGTATTCAGAGACTTACCTGCATGCACTGGAATAGTTTTGACTGGGCAGGACCTCTTAGGAATTAGATAGTTTCCAACACCTCCACAAGAATTGCCTGGTTGGTTGTTCGAGAGGGGATTAGAGGTGTTTCCAATAAACCCAATGGAGTTTCTGGAACTACCAGATGGATTCCTCCGCCATGCGCTCTTAAACTCAACATTATGAGTCTTAAGATGGCCCCCAAGAGCCCGGTGGTTAGCGAACAATTTCTTGCAATAGAGGCAAGAATATGTACCTGTGGGCTTCTCTGAATTTTTTCTCTCAGTGGCTGAAGGGAAATTCATCATCAAAGTTGAAAAAGAGACTCCTAATGGGGCTAGTATCAAGAAGATAAGGGAAAGAGAAAATGCAAGAGAAACCATGCGATGATGAAGAATACCCACTTCTTATCCCCTTATATATCCAATTCAGGAGAGAGAAATATATCATAATGGTTAGACTAATTAATGTAAAATGACAATCCTAATAAAAAACATTTAAGAAGAGAAAACTCATAAGCTAAAAATGGAAGCAATTGCCAAAGTTAGTTCTATGACATTAGAGCTGAAAGCGGCCTTATCCCCAAAAATCTGCATTTAGAAAAGCAATAAATGCTAAAAGAAAGCACTGATGCCTCGCAAAACAAATGTCACAACCATGCAAAAGAAGTAGACCAGCTATTTGCATTGTCACAGAACAACAAATCACTTAAATGTTTGCATCCGTTATTTGGTAATTTCATAAATTCGAAGCATACATCAAATGGAGGCCTAGATTTCCATTTCTGAAATTCATATAGTTAGAGATTTGATCATTTTAAAAGGTGTTGGCACCACAATGCTTTGTAGCTTATGACATAAAGTGGTAACTCATCTCATCCTAAGTATTAATCAATGATCTTGTCTAATAGAGAGAACTGCAAAGTTGGTCATTTGCTCATTTAATTCTTCAAACAAGATTTAAAATGTGACAACCACTGAGACTCAAAATTGCCTAAATAGGCGGTCAAGTATTTTCCAGAAGCAGCCAAAAGCAACGGCATAATACCATTCAACCAGCTAAATTCTTTTTGCTTGAAAATATTTCAAGTTTCAACAGCACCTCACGATCATCTAATCCTACAGAGTTCAGAATTTCAATTAAAAATCTGCCCCATTAAAGAAAAAAAAAGACTGTACATAGTGTTAATAGAATAAGTACAACAAATCATGAGAGAGAGCACAACGGATCCTCCTATATCATTTTTGGATAGAGAAACCATCTAGCATATTATATCCAACTCAACTCAATTAAAGCTCAACTTCAGACTAGTGGGAGCAGATTACATGTATCCTTTTCCTCCAATGCCCCTATCCAGAGCCATAATCTACATAAGTTGTGAGAATGCCATTATCATATAAGTTGGGGGATTTACATGATCAACCTGTCATTATAATATTTACACCAATAACAAGCAATTCAAAGTTCGAAATAGTATGTTTGCAAACAAGATATAGCCTAGACATCAATAGTGAAATTTTAGGTAATATAGAAAATAAAAGAACCGTCCATACCATGTCTGTTTTTTCAAATTCAGTATTGAGCCCAGAGACAGAAATAGAAAAAAAAAATACGTGATGTTGTACGTGTATACATTGAATCTAAAGCATATGTGTATAGGCGAGATCTAAGAAATTGACCATACGATTTTAAAGGAAAAAGAGATATTCAAATGACTATCAGAAGATGATGACTCAAAAACATAATTTAGGAAAACCTTTGTGTCTTAACTAGCACATGTATGTGGACGCATTTCATTTTTTAATTAATTTATTCTTAATAAAATTAAATAATCTATCAGAAATCTATGATTGAAATTGTATAAAATATACAGTCTGACCATAACTATTTCAATCCTAAAAGGAGAACATAATTGAGTAAGGAGTGTGGATAAGTCTACTCAACTCCTAAAACCTAAAGTTCATTTTTTTCTTCTCCAAGTAACAAAGCCTCGTTGACAAATTCAAAGAAAAAAGTACATTAACAAGGCTTGTAGAGTGATATTCAGAGCTGCAACAAGCATCTAATACACCTTGCAGAATTCAGATTTCTATTTCTTTTAAACCCATATGAGGCTTTTCTGTCCTATAGAAGAGAAGTCAGTACTAACCCAGATCAATGTCAAGTAAGTTTGCGTCTGGTTTTTTCATATCCAGCCACGGCTTCCAAAAACGAAACAGAGAATATGGAAAAGAACAACCCTAAACTGCCGTTGCTTTTGCAGGAGATATCTTATATGTACACTCTTATCTTTACTTGTATTAGTGAAATTAAATCTCTATCCAAATAAAACTCAAAAAGGGATAGTTAGCTGGTTAAAGGGCAATGTATGAAGACCCAAGTAATCTGGGGAACAAAGCATCAATGATCATACAAAGTCTCTCAATTTTGATCATCCCACTTTCCTGATTCATAGTTCAAGCATAAGTTAAAAGTGATCGTTTGGCACATTCTCCTAGAAAGAGAATAAAAACATAATCCAAACAGAAATACACACTAAACAATCAGAAGTTTCAAGAAATTTCAAGTTTAGATAATCAAATTCATTGCCAAAGAAGCATGATATGCGAGGTACAGCAAGATGAGAAAACATATAGGATTAAAAAGAGGTAGTTGGCTCCATTGAGCATAGGAAAAAAAAAATCATAAAAAATTCTTCGCATCTAATCAGTGAATGAAACTTGCAATCATTCCCTTAAAGCGATTCAACATGGTTTCACAAATTCTCATTCAAATAGAAGCAACCACTATTTTCTGTTCGATTGCACGCTCTTAGAAGTTAAAATGAAAATCAATTTCAGTTCAAACCACAACACATGAGAGACAAAATCATACAGTAGTACTACATAAAATTAGCAGTTATAAATAAAAATTATTCAGTAATTTTAACAGGAGAGAGAGAGAATTGCCTATATAATGCATCTATTTTGCTCTGCCTGCGCTGCGTCTCTGTCGTTCTCCGGCTAAGAGGCATCGGCTGTAGCTTTAGTGTTCCGTGCCTCCGTAGCTCTGAGAGTATGATCCAGTGATTCACAGAATGTTTTGCCGGTGATTTTATGTTTCAGCTACATCTTCAATTTGAAATTTTTGTCACGCACTGCTTATATTTTATCGACTGCGTCTGATTCGCGAGTATCATTGTTGGCTTATATATTATTATCACTCTACAGGCCTTGTTAACGCAGGAATTAATCGAATATAATAACAATTTATTTTATAAATTTAAAAATAATTCTTTTTATAATTTTTAATTAAAATTTATAATTTTCATAATTTTTAAATTAAATTATTCATTTTAATTTAAATATAAGAATATTTTACTCTATTCGAGAGTGTAACACACTCAAAAGTATAAAAAGCTATTTACTTGTAATTACACTCACGAAATAGCAGATTCTGCTCACTTTTATACAAACGAAGAAGGTAAAATTTATCTTATAACTACAATAATACACTTACGAGCAAAGTTTACTTTTGAATGCAATACACTCACTAGCAAAGACTTGTTAGTGAATACATTTACGGGGCTGAATTTATGACAATGGTGGATTTCTCTCTTTTTTTAGACGGACGACTACGACGAATTCTTTCCCCTTCCTATACGAACAAAAATTCAAATTTTAAAAAAATTAAAACTGACGTATCTATAAATCGGAGAAATTACGAGCGATGTTTGAAATTGAAGAAAATAAAATTTATTTTTTTAATAAGTTAAAGATAATTTACTCCAAACAATATAAATGTGATAAATTTTAATTAAAAGTTATTAAAATTATTATTTATAATTTTGGAAAGAAAATTGTGGTCATTTTTTTTTGAACCCGTTAATGCATCTAACATTTCACTCTTTACTTGTATTATATATTATTTTATATTTATACACTTCACAAGTTTAAAACTTTTTTAATTGAAAGTATATATAAATAATACACAAAATTATATAATATTAAAAAAACTTGCACTTTATTTTTAACAGTTGAGTATTAAGTATACGTCTAAAATACATATTAAAAATACATCTTACCTGTTATTAGTTATTATATATTAACTAATATATTAAACAAAAATTCATATTAGTAAAATATTATCCGACTCATTTATTACTTAAGACGCAAAATATATTTTTAAAAAAAAATTATAATACACCTTATAATTTTTGAAAAAATAGGAAACACACCCTAAATTTATAAATTGCTGTAAACATTTCTAAATTTTTAGGAATAAGAAGATATCCCTTTCTTTAATACAGTGTATAATTCCAAAGACGTTCGCTATTTCTCCAAAAGTTGGAGAATGTCTCATGAAAAAATAATAAAAACACATGGGCTTTCAGGTTAGGAGAACGCTTCAACAAGTTGCAGGCCAGCTAAATTTTCGGCGAAGAGTAAACTAAATACACCCGCCTTATTACTGAATACACCAATTTTATGCAATGAACGACTTGTACCTTAGAAAGAAAACGAGTGTGGTTAGATACTAAAGGGTTATAACGAGATCACTCCTGGCCCAATATTGTAACAAGCCCACAATTTATAAGTCTGATTAATGTAGGCATGAAGCAGCAAATTCATTATTGGAATTTCAGATTTTTTGACTTCTTAATTTTCAGCGAATTCCTGAATACGACTATTTTCATGCAATGGAGTTGTACCTTATTCTTTTTTATAAATATCGTTGTTGACTCTGTACTAAACCATCCTTTTGTATGTCTGACTACTGTGGCATATATCAGCAAATTTATCGGTTGACTTTTAAGAATTGCTTTTCTGCAAATGCATTTGCGTGAAGAAACCGAAATTTTCCATTCGATTGAAATATGAAAAACTTGAGCTTGGAAGTGGTATTTTACCAAACATAACGAGTAGTGGTGTAATTGTTGTTAATTATACCGCGAAGAAATAATAAATCAGTTAATTAAAAAAGCAATTCGCGTACGTTGTACAGTGGAAGGTGTTATATTGAATTTCAATAGTTGAGTGTACAATCTAATAATTTTATCAATTAAATGGATGGATACCTATGTGACGATGACTATCACATCAAGATCAATCATCAATAATGTCATTCATGTTCAAAACACAACATCAACTTCGATGCGTTCTTGATATAGAAAGACTTCGAACATACGCAAAAGGCTAAGCCTATAAATTAAAGTTAAATTTCATGTCATCAATTTGAGGTCAAGAATGAAGCTGCATAATTGAGGCTGAAAACTACTCGTACAAATTAATTGGTGAACAATGACATGGATTTCAAAAGAATGAACAAGAAGTAGTAGTAATCTTTGACAGTGGATGGTGCTATCTATCTCATTTTGCGTGGTGACATCGGCTTGCAGACCAATTAATTCAAATTAAAAGAAATGGGCCCGCGGTACTGTATTTACAATAAATTATCAATGGCTAAGATTAGTTATCGACACCGACGAGACGACAGAGGAGACTCCTAGTTGACGTACGAACTTGCAACTTGCTTGTTCCATAAAGCTTGCAATTTGATCGATTGGATTAGACTGGCCACTTAGTCAACATCGACAAATTGATATGATGATATACAGCACAATTAATTTGGTGCATGCTTGCCCTCCGTTTTTGGATCAAAACTTTCTCCTGATAAATATTGTTTGGAAAATATGTTAACACAATCATCGCTATTATTGATAAACAAAAGCTTATAACTAAGGGGTATTAATTTGGTAGAATCTTCGTATGTGAATTTGAGCGAATCACGCATTCTAAATTTGAGAGTTTTGCACGTTATTGGAACCCATGATAATAAATATTAATATATATATTACTTTTCAACCTAATTCAGATCTCTCTAGTATTCTTTGGGCACTAGTAGCAGTGCTTCCTTCTTCTTTCTTTATTTTTTTCTCGTTTGGCTATAATTAAATTTCCACCTGAATGTCTTGGTGAAGTAGATGAAAATTGGACGAGTAATCGTCCAAATGCATGAACCAGAGCATCGGTCTATTAGAAAGGGCTACCGATTGGTTTTTCTTTATAAAAGTGGTCATACATTCACCCCAAACTCATCAAGGTAGGCAAAGTGGTGGAAATTTCAAGGTTAGGTATTATATATATAATTTACTTCAAATTTTAAACCAGATATCTTTCCGTAGAATTAATGTCAACTTTTTAATTTCTTCAAGGCATATACCAAGGAGAGAAAATGACATGCATTCTAGCATTAATTGACTACTTTTTTATTATGTATATACAAAATGTTTTTGTTGTATATACCTTACATTTTTCAAAATGATCGAACAGTATCTAGTACTGCAACCTTTGTAGAATTTTTTGTATGTACTAGTAGTTCTGATGCTAACCCGTACAAGCTATTCCATGGTTTTTAGGCATTGAAATTAAGTTAGAATATCAATATCTATCTTCAAACATAACATGACAAAAAATAAATAAATAAAGAAGGTATAATATGAAGACTTCCATATGCATATCTGATCATGATAGTCATGCATGAAAATTTCGGCCATTATCTCCTGCAGACATCTGCATTTTTTAATTAAAATTCGAATTTAATTAGTGCATGCTATACAGAGTTCAGCGTTATTGATTTGGGAATATATATATATATATATATATATATATATATATTCCATTTAATCACGTCATTCATTAGCAAAAAAAAACCCTCTCATGTGATTATTGCTTTCTGGGTTTAATGCTGGTGGTAGACGCCGGAAAATATTACCGAAATGCTAGGTTTTAAAGTTAATAAACCGTAGTTATATATATATATATATATATATATATATATATATATATACACACACACAACCACACTTCACACCTTCCTATGTATATTTTATACACACCATGTGCCAACAAACACAATCCCATCAAATCAAAATCTCTTTCTCTAAATAGCCTACCTTGTCTTGTCAACTTTTGACGAAGGTCCATCGAATCCAACAATGATTTCATTACATTTCATATCATTTTCTTCTGTTAAAAAGAACAACTCATATACCTAATTCTTAGAATATATATACACACACATACATATCTATTTCATAAATAGAAGAATTTGACTCTTTCTATGAGCAATGCATGCACCAGAAAAAAGTGGGGGAACTGAAATGAAAAGCTAACTTACAAGAGTCGAGTTGAGAAGAAGGGAAAGAGAAAAGAAAGACCCTATTTTGTTTTCCAAAGTAATTGGGTTTATGCTCAGTGTTCATCTCAGGACAAGACTATTTTTATTACATTATCAACTTAATTATGTGAGTTAGGTGGGTATTGGTAGTTAGTAGTTTATTTCCGGTTAGTCAGGTCAGTTATGGAATCTGCCCGATTATTATATCAATTGGTTTATATTAGTAAGGCTAGCTATTACATGTTATTATATATATTAATTGACTAAAGAAAGGAGAGAGGACCACATGATTTGCATCCCAATTCCCGTACATAATTTACAAGTGAGAGTGAATGAGTATTGAAAGCTTTCTCTATAGTGTATAAAAATAAAAGTAATATGGGTTGGGGGAGGGAGATTATAATTAATTATGTACCTAATTGTAATTATGATTTGCTTAATCTTACCTGCCAAGCTATTGTCATTTTAAAAAAGCCAACAACTTTTGATGTTGCCTCTCAGAATAGGTTAACTAAGGCAGGCATAACCCATTTGTTATTTATCCATGTTGTACAACAGGAAATTAGGTCTTCCTGTATTTGAAAGATTCAACGACAATGATTGAGTTGGTAATTAATTAATTCCAGGCACTAATTGTTGTTAATAGTTACGAAGCAATATTTTTTTACTGTATTCCAGGCACTAATTGTTGTTAATAGTTACGAAGCTATATGATAAAAATGTATTAGATATGCAAAGATACTTGAGAGTATATATATGAAGATTATTATCATATAGCTAGGAATAGGATGTCCACATGTGCACCCATGTGTAAACGTGGGAATTAGACCAACAATTGACAAGAGGAAAGATTTTTCCCTTGCACGTGCCACACATGGGCGGCACAATTGGCTCTTCTTGTTCGAGTTAATTACCGGTTCTTTGTGGCCCACCATTGATCAGTTTCATTGCACGATCCGTTTGTAATCGTTGCATTCAGCTTAATTTCGAAAACAGTTTAACGGCACGACATTTCAATTTTTTTTAAGCAAATATATTCTTATATTAATTCTTTAATTAAGCAATCTTGATCATTAATCGGTAATCAAGGGTCAGTGACTGAAGCATGCAGACATATGTAGTGGTTGAAACTTCCTAATGAAATTAATTGATTGGTCAACTTTTCCACTAATTACGATAGCTATGACTATATATAATTGCAGGAAAGGGGAAAGCCCCAATTATTTTCCTCAATTAAGGTTAATCTTAAAAATGGGTTTAGTCATGACATTCGTTTAATTTGGTCATGTAATTAATTAAGTAATGATTACCGATTTGATTAAGTTGTTGATATTTTCATTCAGATGTTGTTGCTAGCTCCATGTGCCATCTGTTAACAACGACAACTATCACCAACTTAATTAATTATTAATCGAGGCTGAAACTAATAATCAAATAATTAATCAAAAGTTAAAGTAATTAATCTGTTTAACACCATGTTCTATGAGGTTTAAACGAAATCTATTTAGGTGCTAAGCATGTGAGTTTACGTGCCTCGTATCGTGGATCGCAACTATTTGTTATCCTATGTTTTTTTTATTATGGATAATCCACTAACAAAACCATCCATTAATTAACAAAAAATTAATCTCTCATAATTCTATTACCAAAGATTATAAGAATATACAACAACTTTCTTCCTTAAAGAAAAGATTAAACGAAAAATAATTACCCAAATTCATGAAGGAACCAAAACCCTAATTTGGAATTTTTGGATCGTATGTATATATGGTGTACACGGAATTACGATTCAAAATCACAAGCCATCAAGTGCATACACAGGTGTCCATTTAAAGACTAGTACAGTTGTCCCCATATCATGAAGACACTTGGTTGGATTGTCAATGTCAAAAACAATAAAATTAGCTGTGTGAATTGCCGTATGATTCACGAAGGGTCACCTCTTTTTACAAGTGGGATTGCAGCAATTTTCTAAGCAGACAATTAACTTCCAGAAGTAGAAATAAGAATAAATTATCGTTATAAAGCAAGTATTTTTCAAACCCTGAATTCAATTGGAGGCATTTCCCCGTATACTGCGACCATTTTCTGCAAGTTGTATATATCTCAGCAATCGGAGTCCAATGCCCTATTTCTCCGGATATGTCTGTAAGCAGAAATGATATAACTTGCTGGAATCATCCATCCGATTGTTTAATGTACAAGACAAAATTTGTAACAAGTTGCATAAATAGACAGCAAAAAAAGCTTCATGCAATAATTTATAGACATCAATAGCTTTCTTTGCTTCTAATAGTACTTCCATTATTTGTAAGGAATGATCGCTCTCAATCACCCAACATACAATGTCTCTGATTTTATACTTCATCCTGTGATAATCATTATTGCATTACTGGAGCAACTGACCCTGCGTGCCGACACGGGTTCCTATATAGATTGATCAATTCAATAATCAGATCACAGTGAGTGTAAGTAGTCCTACAATTAATTTCAAAGGGGATGAATTTGGACAGTACTGTATTATATATATACCTTGAAAATTAAAGAGAAGGAAAAAGGTTAAAAAATTTCTTCCCAATATGAAAGTTAGGGTTTGCATATATATATATATATATATATATATATATATATATATGACAAGCTCGAAAGATCTCAGTTTGATATGATTCGAACACAACTTGCTTTCATTATTATTCAGGTACGCGAGCGGCTCACCTACTGCAATGTAAAGAATCTCTGCCAACAATACGATTAATAATATACTTCATAAATATATATGTCTGAAAATATGAATATCTTTAATTGCATTAGCCTACGAGGACTAATTACATCCGTTGAACATATAATATACATATATCATGTGTACATATACCCTTAATCCTAAAATAAATCAGCCTAGCTAAGCCTTGTATCATCAGATATAAACCTCGCTACATCTCTTTTCCTTTTTCTTTTTTTCTTTTTTCGCCAAACTTTGACAAAGCAATAAGCATACAATGAGCCTTATCCCTTAAAATTAATCTAAGGCATAAAGCATGAAGTATAACTGCGAAAAGGGTTTCATAAACTAATCTAACAAGAATTAAATTATAGATAAAAGAGAAAATATCACCCTGCACTAGCTATATATTGAAAGTTGTATGTCCATGCTTAAATTATGGCCAAAACCCTAGCAGGAAAATTTTTATATATATATTTATTTCTGGTAAGGGACATCTGGATTTGTATATACATCATATATTTTTAATAATGTCGGATTATTTTGGAGATAGAATATTGAATGGAGAGCTACAAACGGAAAAGAGCATCTCTGTCTTACCATTCATTATTAATTTGTATAAATGATGATAAAAAAATTAATATATAAAAATAATTTGCTTGCACTACCTTGCTGCTGTTACAGAGTCATCCGTGACATTAGGGAGTGGGATTTAATTTAATTTATTAATTAAACTAATAAGATTATATTTAAGCATATGTATGTATAAAAGTAAAAAGGAGGACATGTCTGTAAGCTAACCATTGGATGTTACAGCACTCTTATCAATAACTCAAGATAAAGAGAGCGAAGGCTCAATTTTGTCAATTTTTAAGAGGGATAAAATCTTTACATGAAAGATTTGAATCCGAAAACTGACAATATGAACAGATGTATAATGTTGTATATAATTAGGACACCTAACTTTCACTTTGCTCCCCCAGTATAGTAAGCAGATATTTTTTTAAAAGCTCTTTAGAATAAGTACTCTGTGCTAAAAAAATAAAATAAAATAATTCCACAATTTTAAATCTCTAATTAATTAATTAGCCTTAGCTAGGGAATCCACATACAAACGTCTGCAAATTAATTTTATGTCGTTCTATGAAAATTGCGATGGATCTCTATCTTATATTACATATATGTAATATTGTTTGGGACAGTCGGGATCATCTTGTATTAATTATATTTATATCTATACATATATCAAGAGAATAGCAAAACAACAAGTATAAAGGTAGCAATATATATATATATATATATATATATATATATATATAATTCCCTGAAAGATATATATAATTTACAATTTTTGGTTTACATTTGAATTGAAAAATATTGAAGAGAGTTGATACATTGATAGCTAAACTTTCAGCCGTCGTTTTCGTCCCTCCTTATCCGCTGGCCCTCCATAGTGTTTCCGGCCGGTCCGATTCGTGGACCGCAGCCAGAAACTCAAAGAAAATAGGCAGTAAAATACAAAGAAGATAACACCATTAGCCATTTTTTCCCACGACGGGCATCACTTTCATCTTGAATGCTATCATTTTTGCAGCTTCATTCGGTTCTTTCACATAGCATGTATAGCTTATTGGGGGACCTCTAAATTAAATGCTGCACTCTTTTGTTTTTGGTAACAATCAAAATGTTGTTTTCATTTTGTTTTTTCTGCTTAAGAAATCATTCTATACTATATTATACGATAAGTGCCTCAAAGTACTGATATGGTTCAATAAATTAATGTATACTGGTTAGCTGCATATTTGAGTATATGTTTTCAATCTTGACACCAATTCTAATTTTAGTATAAATCAGATATAAACTTCAAAGGTATTTTAATTTTTTTATTATTTAAATCAACTAATACCAATTTTATTAGCATATTCTATCAATTCAATGAGTAATTGTAGTATAATTAAAAGTGCTTGAGATTTTTTGTCAGAAATAATTAATTGTGAGATTATATTACACAAATTATTTCGTCATTCACATAAAATGATTATAAATAAATAAATTTCTTGAACATTAAATTATAATATTACTTTACTTAATTATGTATATCTGTTTACCAGTCAATGTGTATATATAATTGTATATGATAATAACATTCACTTGAAAATATTTTAATGACATGATTAGTCAAATAAATTATAAAAAAAAGAAAAAAAAAAGAGAGAGAGAAATGGATAGGTAATTAAGGAGTGTGGTAGTCGCAGACAAAGAGGGTCATGGATGTTGATGGAGAAGGCAGGTATTGTACAAGCCACTGCAGGTATCATGTGTGTATGTATGTATCGCATATGAATAAATAAATGGATGATGTATGTTTGTATTTATGTATTTATGTATGTATGTGAGAAAAAAAAGGAAGAGGCGCGGGTAGGGCTAGATTTGTGCAAGTGATGTGACCAAGATTTCGTGGTTTGAAAGGGAGTGGAAAAACGGCCACGTGGGTGGGGGTGTGACATCTCTTATTTCATTCGTAAGAGGGCAAAACGCGGAGTTAGATTCAATATTAATAATAATTAAATAAGTAATTTTATAATAATAGAATAAGTTAAACACCATTTAGAGTGATTGATTTTTCACTATTCCTTTTTGTGGGTCTCTCACTCTAACTCTCACTCTTATTGGTCCTTAAATTTAGGATCCCCTCCAATTATAGTCCCCAAAAAATATGTATATATATATATATATGTGTATGTATGTATGTATATATATTTGTGTTGTTGTGTCACTAGCAACCTAATATTATCTTTTTTTAAAAAAATTTAAAAAAAAAAAAACAACCCTTTCTTCACAGTCTAATGTCAATCCCCAAGTGCCCTTTGCACAAATCCAACACGTGGTCTTCTCTTAGATGTCTGAGGTGGACCTCTATTACAAACAAATGTTTAATAATCTCTCTTTCACCATCTCACAACTCTATTTATACCCATTCTCTCTTCTTTTCCTCTCCAAAACTCACTCTCACTCTCTCTTGCTTCCTTGCCTTCGCTTTCTTTTCCTCCCTCTCTCTCAAAAAAAAAAAAAAAAAAAAAAACCCACCAAGTTTTTATTTTCTCTTGCATTGAATTTCAGAACACCCATACCCTAGCTATGGCTGCTTCAACCACAACTCCAGAGTCTTGTTCTTGGACTAAATCTCAAATTTTTCACCCTTTCTCTTCGCCTTCTTTGGTTGACATGGGCTTGAAATCTAAGTCCATCACTTTGAGGAAGAAGCCCACCAGCAAAACTATGAAAATACAGTGTGCTTTACACTCTCCTTCTGTTCTTCATTTCCCAAAACAGCCCTACCAAAACCCGGTAATTACCAAAGAGGAGTCCTCTGTAAAACCCAGCAAAACCCACCTACCGCAATGGAATCTCCTCCAAAGAGCTGCGGCTATGGCCTTGGACATGGCGGAAAGCGCGTTGGTCGCACGCGAGCGCCAACAGAAACTACCGAGAACCGCTGACCCACGCGTCCAAATTGGTGGAAACTTCGCACCGGTGCCGGAACAGCCCGTTCGACACTCCCTCCAGGTCACCGGTTCCATCCCTGAATGCATCAACGGCGTTTATCTCCGTAACGGTGCCAATCCATTATTCGAGCCGGTTGCCGGTCACCATTTCTTTGACGGTGACGGCATGGTCCACGCAGTCACCATTGATAACGGCAACGCAAGCTATGCCTGTCGTTTCACTGAAACGCAGAGATTATTACAGGAGAAAGAATTAGGTCGCCCTGTTTTTCCTAAAGCAATAGGCGAATTACATGGTCATAACGGTGTTGGCCGTCTCTTGCTTTTTTACGCAAGAGGATTATTCGGTCTGGTTGATCATAAACAAGGAACTGGAGTTGCTAACGCTGGTTTGGTTTATTTCAATAACAGACTTCTTGCCATGTCTGAAGATGACATTCCATACCAAGTGCGTATTACTCCTTCTGGAGATCTTGAAACTGTTGGTCGTTACAATTTTAACGACCAACTCAAGTCAACTATGATAGCTCATCCTAAGATTGACCCAGTTTCTAAAGAGCTTTTCGCTTTGAGTTACGATGTTGTTCAAAAACCGTATCTCAAGTACTTCAGATTTTCACCTGATGGGGAAAAATCACCAGACGTGGAGATTCCTCTGCCAGTACCAACTATGATACATGATTTCGCTATCACTGAGAATTTTGTGGTGATTCCTGACCAGCAAGTTGTTTTCAAGCTGCAAGAAATGATAACTGGTGGCTCTCCGGTGATTTATGACAAGAACAAGAAGTCCCGGTTCGGTATTCTAGCAAAAAATGCCACCGATTCAAAGGATATTATCTGGATTGAATCTCCAGACACGTTCTGCTTTCACTTGTGGAACGCTTGGGAAGAGCCGGAATCTGATGAAGTTGTTGTCATTGGATCATGCATGACACCGGCTGACTCAATTTTCAACGAATGTGACGAGAGTTTAAAAAGTGTCTTGTCTGAAATTCGGCTCAATTTAAAAACAGGAAAATCCACGCGCCGCCCTATACTTTCGGAATCCGACCAAGTGAATTTAGAGGCCGGGATGGTGAACCGCAACAAGCTCGGGAGAAAAACCCAGTTTGCTTATCTAGCCATTGCAGAGCCCTGGCCCAAAGTTTCAGGTTTTGCTAAAGTGGATCTTTCTACAGGAGAGGTAAAAAAGCATTTTTACGGCGACAGAAAATATGGCGGCGAGCCATTTTTCTTGCCGAAAGATGCCAAGTCCGAAAATGAAGATGATGGGTATATTATCGCATTTGTTCACGACGAGAAGACATGGAAATCAGAGCTGCAGATTGTAAACGCCATGAATTTACAGCTCGAAGCTTCGGTTAAGTTGCCATCGAGAGTACCGTACGGTTTTCATGGAACTTTTGTTGACTCGAAGGACTTGGTGAACCAAGCATGACGGTTTTATCTGTTAGTAAGTTCTGTGAGAAATTACAGGAAGAATTTACCAGAGGGATGACTTAGCGGACAGGTCCCCGGATTCTCCTGGACATTAAAAAACCCTAACAACCCTTTTGTTTTTGTTAGGTTTATTACAGGTTCATAATTTTTATTATTATAGTTTAAGAAACCAGTTTGTAGCTTTTGGCTTGTGGATAGAAATTCGAGCTCAGCTGGTTTCTGTTTTTCTTTTTTTTTTGTTTTTCAAAAGAAAAAATTTACCGTGTTTTGTTCTGTGCGAAAGAAAAAAAGAGATCTGTTTCACTATCTTCAAGATTTTTCCTTTCTTTCTTTCTTATTTTTGTAGATAATTATTAATAGATTTTTGCATTTTCATAATATCTGTATTCTTTTTAGACTTTAATTTTTTCGCCAATTACGCTTAAAGTTTGATTAAGACTAATCAAAATCTTCAATTATGGACAAGAAAATCCCATTAATGGAGCATTTCTTACTTGTACGGAAGGCACTGATATTATCCAAATGAAGAGAAAGGATATGCTTCATATTTAAGTCTCACTTATCACTCTCACTTTGCTATTTATGCTTAATTAATTCCTCCTTTTTAAGATAAATATTGTCATCCTTCTAATAATTGGTTTCTGAAAATTATTTTTTTTCTCCATTATATTTTTACAAGCACAATTCCCCCCGAGAGAAACCAAAAATGCCTAGAAGTTGATTGGAATAATAAATATAAAGTATTAAATCCGATAAAGCAAATACATAATATTATTAAAATATTATTATGAGATATTGTAATATATCCTTAACTTTTAAAAAAATAATAAATATTCTTAAATTTTTAGAGAGTGTTAAATATCCTCTTGACGTTAAAAAAAAAGAAGATATTTTTCTATGTTTTAAGAAAATAAAAAAAAATCCTATAGGACCTAAATTTTATTAAATTAATAAAATTGAATAAAATTTTCTCATTATTAGCTATTCAATTCTTATTTCTAATATATTTGGAATTAAAATGTTAGACATAAAAAATATTTTATTTAATAATTTTAAAAATTTAGAAATAAAAATATTCTTTATTCAAATTTTATATTACTTTTATCACACAATAATAAATTTAATTCACTTATTATAATTTATTATTCTCTTTTATCATAAAATACTTATGTAGATTTAACCCAATTCATTTAGATATTTCTATACACATATTCTCTTGACTTTTGAAAAATATTAAATTCTTTATTCAAGTTAAAATACTAAAAATAAGTACAAAAAATGTAAATAATTATTTGACAATAAAACAATTGGGTTAAGTGTATTTATAGTATATTAAGAATTTTTTTAAATAAAATAAAACTAATAAATGATAATATATGAATTAAATTTAGTGTTGTGTAAATACTAAAAAATTTATATCTTAATTTTTAATAACTACTAAAAAAGTTATAAAAAAAAAGAAGGTTAATAGCATTATAGTAGAAATAATATTTTAATTTGAATAAATAAATTTTTATTGCTAACATTTTTAAAAAATAATAAAATAAAATAAATTTGTTTAAGTTTAACATTTTAGTCCTAAAATATATTAGAAATAAATGATTAGATTGCCAATAATAAATAAAGTATATTTAATTTTATTAATTTAGTGAAATTTAAATATTAGTATGATAATATGTTAATCAGTCAAACTAATAAAAATTTAAGTCGAAAAGATATTTTCTCATCTTCTAAAAGTTAAGGGAGTATTTAAGATTATAAAAATTTAAAAAATATTTATTCATTTTATAAAAATTAAGAGGTATATTACAATATTTTTATTATTATTTTTTAAAGAATTACTGTTATTAGAGTAATAATTTTTAAATATGGATAGAAGCATCTCAACGTCAGCTTAAAATAATAATGTGATCACATCAACCAATTACAAAATTAGTCACCGTATATAATAAGTATATATATATATATATATAAAGAAAAATACAGCATAGTTTAATTACCGAAAATTAGGATTAAATTGAAGAAATAATTATAGTAAAGAAATGGTAACTCGAAAGGGACCTAATGTTTATACTAGGGGCTTTCGACTATGATGTTGATCAAATTTTCTGGTTGCTCAGCCCTGATGGTCAGAACACACTCCCTCTCTATGGAGGGAGTGTGTTCGATTCCTACCACACTCAAAGTGGTAGGAATTTTCCCACAAAATGTGGGGTATTTCTAGGGTTCTCTGGACAGTGTTCCTGCTATATTGCAGGTAGTCTCCTGGATGCTGGGTGCACTACAATTGTAAGGTTATCTTCCCAGTTAAAATTTCAGTAGATCCTGGTTGTATATACCAGTAGATTGTTAGTTGTATACTAATATGTAACATGTAACCATTCAAAAAAAAAAAAAAGGATCATTCCTCTTAGAATAAAAAAATATTATGATTAAAATGAGTCGCTAATAATTGGGCTGAATAAAAATACGAACGGCATTCATTAATTCTCAATCTTAATAAAGAGACACGACCACCAAAAATATTGATAACAGCAAATAATACAATAATCCGACTAACCCGATCGAGACATATGAACCAAAAGTGTGTTGAAATGCTTTTTAATAATTATAATAATAATAATAATAATAGTAATAATAAAAAGCACAAAACCCGAAATACCCACCAAACCAACGGTTACAGAGAAAAAGCAAACCCAATAAATTAAATAAAGCAGTCAAACGACGACGTTGCCGGCGCGGCGATAAATGAATTTAAAGGATTGGACTTGGAGTTAGTGACTGCACCCTTGGATGGTGACCCCAGGCCCAGCTACGTCAGCCTCAACCTCAATCTCACTCAAAGAAGAATGTAATATAATTTGTAATTAATTGGCTGCTTTTGATCCCAAGAAACACGCCGGTGAAAACAAATAGCGATTGCAAGGAAAAAAGGCACTTAGATTTCATTTTTTCTTCCTACCATTTTTGTTTTTCTATTTTGTATTTATTTATTTTGGAATAATACTTTATTTAATAGTTAATATTTTATTAATTGATAGACTTTCAATTTTTGTAATATTTTTGACCGTAATTATTATTTATTAAAAGTAACGATGTCTCATCAATTTCAAACGTTATAAGTGTGTCAATTTATTTTATTGGAAAAAGAATAATGCAATATTCATAATTTGCCGCAGAATCAATTGTGGCCATAACTTTGCAAAAGGGTGTTTTGTGGGCAATGACAGTTACACATTAACACACACATATGTTTTTGGGTTCTCGTTTCAAGAGAGGAGAGAGAGAGCATAATGTCTGTCCCACTAAACCCTTTTCATCGCAGGTGCTGTTAAAAAGTCTTTTACTCTTCCGTTCGCCCTCGAATTTATCATTCATTTTCTTAATTCTTTCCTCTTTCTCGTCGTAGCCGTAGAAACGGAGAGCAAGAGCAAATTTCCACCGACCTGGGCCATTTTTTCCTCCTAAAATCCATGCAGAATCACAACTGCCCAATCTCCTTTTTATGTTTTAAAATTTAATTAATTACAAGACTTATTCGTATATTTAAGTTCCGTGGGAAAAATACGAGTGCCTCGCACGTGATCATCTCCGAGTAATTAATTTCTTAATTGTGTGCACGGACAGAGCAATAATATAACAAATATATAAATATATATTTAGTTGAAATGCTGATGATCGCGATAATGATTATGGCCTGGATTATATTCTTAATTATTACCCAACTATAATCTTCTCATTAATTTACTAGAATTAAAAATTAAACAATCTTGACGGTAGTAAAAAGATAGTGGCATATAGCGAAAGATGAAGACCGAAGGCCTGTAATACGTAAGATTCAAAGCAACAACAAATATAATTAATGGTGAAGGCCGTCATAGTCACTCGCTGTCGTTTTACCAAATTCGCAGTAACAATTAATTAAAATTATCATGCACATTACTTTTAATTAACATGTGTCGACATTTTAGTGGACAATAGTTTATTTAAGATTATTAATTATCTCCAAACTATGTGTAGTAATTATCACTTAATCTTCCCAAGTAGTCTGCATGATTCGGAAATAAGATTAATGATTTAAGTGGTGTACCCAAAAAAAATTTAAATCATAAGGAGATATAACACGTGTCTCTATATAAAAAAAATACTACTACATATATAAATTTGTTTATAAAGTTTGTTGGAAAAATATGTTTTATATAAAATGTATAGGAGTCACGTTATTGTATATAAAAAAGTATATCACCCAAACATTTCGTTGAACAATAAATTAAGAACTGTCGTACGATATATATATATATATATATATAATGGTATACATTTCCGGCCCCTATGTGATTGGGAATATATAGGACAATAAAAGCAGGCGTACGTGCTGCCAAGAGGCACGAATGCATGTGAAATTAATATTGGGCAATTAAGGGATTCATTTGCCGGGCACAATCTACTAGCAACTTTTGCTTGAAAAGGATAGACGGCCAAACTATCAAACGATTTAATTCCTCACTAGTAATTGGTCAGATTTCATGTGGTACACATTTTGCCTAATGGTGGGAAGAGAATCAATGCACAAATAAATTTGTCGCCATTTGCAAAAGTTTCCACCGACCAATATATAGTGTTATTCCTACATCGAAAGCCTGTTGATGATCAACGACAAACACGCACAACTTTGTGCAAAGCCCGAGGTTTATCACTCTCCCTTGATCATCTTGGATTAAAAAGTTGCAGCCGGACAATCTTCTGCCTACAAATTAAGACGTTTTGTTTGAATATTGGATCATGTGGGGCGTGTTAGGTCAAATTTTATGTTCTAATTTGGTTCTTTTTGTATATGCATACGGTTGATTGAAAAAAGTGCACTGTACAGCACTGAAAGCATGGATTAATTTTCTCTTCTCATATTATGATATGATTGTATATATAACTAGCACGTAGCCGACCATTATACCCACTTTTTATAAGGAAAATGTGCATTAATTATGCGTTTTAATAATCAATCAATAATTAGTGCGACATACAATAAATATTGCATGAATGATGTAGAAAATGTCTACTATCAGCACAAATTGATGGATTAATTCATACGCCATCCATGTGGGTATCCATCAAGAAGACACATGCTTTAAGTTTTTAGTTTTTTTTTCTCTTTTTGTTGGTTTCACATATTACTCATTCTTAATTTGATAAAATTTGAAATTCAAATCTCTTATATCAATCTCCAAAAAATTTTATGAGATAAAATAATTAATGCTTACCAAAATTTTAAATGTCGAAATATGTTCTTTTTTTTAGCGATTATTAAAATTTTAGAATATTGTACTTACCCCCTCCCTTTTGAGGAAAAGTGATATATCCCCTGAATATTTGAAAAAAGTAATATACCCTTATAGATTTTAGAGAAAGTTTAAGATACCCCTTAAGGTTATTATTTACATCTTAATTTGACTATTTTACTCTTTACTATTAAAAATATATAAATAATTATATTATCTTTATTTTGTAATAACTAATATAACATTATTCTCACATTTAAATTTAAAAGTTATAATAATATTTTAAATTAAAATCAATTTTATTAAAATTATTCTCTAAAAAAATGAAAAATATTTAAAAATAATTTTTTATTATTTAAATTAAAGTCGGTTTTATTATGAGTCTTCTAAATATTCATTTTAAAAGATAGTTTAAAAAATATTTTTTTATTTTTTAAAATTAAAATCAATTTATTAAAATCATTTTCTAAATATATATTTTAAAAGACGATTTGTAAAAATCACTTTTATTTTTAGAATCAGAGTCAATTTTATTAAAATTATTATCTAAACATACATTTTAAAAGATATTTTATAAAAATTATTTTATTATTTAAAATTAAAGTTAATTTTTAAATAAATTGTCTTTTATTTAGTGTGTTTTTTTTAATTGTTTTTGTAATAGTGTGAATGAATGTTTGGTAATTGAAATTCTGTCCAGTACTATATATATATATATGTTGCTTTCTAGGAGGCTGCATGTAGTTGAGTTGTCATTCAGATTAATTAATGCATGAAGGCAATTCTATTTGGCAGCTGTTCGATCTTCTGAGATGGAATCTCTGCAATCTAACTTTGAAGCCTTGCTTTTTAGCGAGCGTCAGTATTTGTTGTTTGGAAATTGTGTTTAGATCAGGGAGCTTTTATCCATACGAAGCACAACAAGAAAAGAATTCACCTCATTTCAACCGCCAACAGTGTGTCTTGTGTGATATATGTACATTTCTTTATAGTTGTCTATTGAAAAACAACTCTTCCACCGCCCATAAAACTTACGTTAAATTGCTATTTATAGAGTGGACGAGTAGTTTAATTCGTTTAACTTTCACATGCCATCTGAAATTGATTTGGTTGAGAAGTTATCAATATTCTTTTTTCACTTTTTGACTTGACAAGCACACACACACACACACACACACATATATATATATAAGCCAATTTCCTTGGAAATTTGTTTTGGATATATGCATGAAATTGCGTTCTCTAGCTATGAATTCTTTTTCCAATTTGTTTTATTTTGGTGGGGTACTGTTTTATATTCGTGTAGAAATTGTATACACCAGCTGTCTAAGAGAAATTTTTAATTTGGACTTCAAAAGACACAGCTTTTAGCGCAAGTATAACAAAAATCTGTACACACAGTCACACTCTTCCAGACAAACTGAAGTCGATGAAAACTCGAGAAACCTTATGTTCTGCTAATAACTAAATCCAATGACCTTTCAAAATAAAAAAATTGAACGAAATGAAATGGCCCTTCAAAAATTAAGAAAAAAGAAAATCCCAGCTACATGAACATGAACACAAACATATGGGGTTCACGTGAAACCCTAATGACATCTGGACAAGAAGACGAAAACCTGTAAGGGCAATCCAAGAAAACTTATCAAGAAATTAAAGAGATGAAATATCGTCCACGTAGCATGCATTGAAAGAAAGAGAAGAAATTAAGAAGGAAAATATAAACATATGTATATGTATATGTACATATATGACGCAGTAGATCGTGGTAGTCTAAGAGTCCGACAAGGGCCGCCATTGGTTGGCAGTGTTGGTTCGTCCTGACAAAAGGCCGAAATCTCAGTAATCTGCCTGTGTGTGCATGATTAATTAACGCGGCGTACACGTCCCCGCTTCCCATTATATGTAAATTAATTTAATTAATTACGATATATATAAATTATTTTCTTGTAAGAAAGTGGAATGCAGACGTTTCGATCGGTTGTATAAATTCCCCCTCATAATCTTAATTGAACCTCAAGAAAGTGGAGGAAAGAGAGGGAGAAATTAAGTTTCATCATCGAACCCTCTTATCTATGGACTATGACGAGCGGGATGATGTGAACTTCTACTAATTATATTATAAAATTTACAGTGCATTTAGCTTCTTTTGAATAATTGTAAGTTTTAATAAATTAATTGGTTTGCTTAGTTCTGTTGATATATAAACAAATTAAACAAATGATTAACATAACTTTATTAATTTCCTTCTCTCGTAAAAGCTCTTTGCATTTACAAGACGACACATTATTCTTTCCTATGTCATCTTCACACTTACCAAACTCTTCTCATACTTAATATATAATAATTAATTAGTTTCTCTTCATGAAACATCAGCTTCTTTATTAATTAATTACTAGTGTTAGTGTCTTAAATTAATTAATTTTGGAACTGAGAATTGCATTTTCGAACATTAGGGAAAAGTGGTGGGAAGTGGCCACTCTTAGCTTTTCCACTTCCATTGGATGGATAGGTATCAATCTTCCATTGCGTTCTAAGGATAAGAAAAAATAATTCAAATGAAGAAAATTATTTATCTAAAATAATATATATATTTTTAACTGGTGGGCATCGACAAAAACACCGCAATAAAATATAAAAAAGAAACATAAAAGTGTGGTTGCTTGTGGTCGGTCAAACACACACACACACACATATATATATATATATATATATATGTTAATTTATCCTCATCCAACTAATATTAGAGTCTACTTTGATAACACATTAACGGTCACTACTTATAGTTTTGTTATAAAATCTTGTATGGATAATGGTATACTTTGTGCTCTCTCGTTTCATTAATTGTTGACGAGTAATTTAAACTAGTAAATTGAAATTATTCAACCATTTTTGGTTTGGTGGTTGAATAATTCCAAATTTTCAATTAGTGTGTGATGTTGTTTAAGAATTCTGTTTATGTAACTCTGTTTTTTTTTTGGTCAACTAAAAGTGGAATTTGTAAGTATATTTTTAACAGATTAATTTTTCTAATTTAAATTTATATCGATTTTTTACATTTATAATTGATTATGACCACTTTGGCTCTATCGATCTCACCATATTTGGTTCCACTTATGGGTTGTCGATTTTTAGGGACTAGATATATAAATAATTCATTGTTATCTCGATAACTATCAATAGCAAACATTTTTTTAAGAAGTTGATAATTATTAAAATTCGATGATGATAGCTAGTGCAAATAGAAAGCAACAAATTAAGCAAACGTTATATAATATTTATTAAATATTATTTAACGTTAATGTCAACCTATATATGAAAATGCGGCCAAATTTAATATGTATTCTTACTGTTACTCGTGGAAGATTAGGTTTTGAATACCCACGGATTGATGCAAAACAATCAACGAAAAAAATAATTAATTAATTACCACCAGAATTCAGTAAATATGAATTCGCAGAGTTCCCAAATTTTTAGTGGCAAAATATTCTTTAAATGATTTAGAAATTTTCTTCCCTAATCGCGACATTACCCATATTTTTATTTTTTCTTTGATATCTTTTTATCTCTTTATTCATTTATTATTAAGAATATGACCCTCTGTACTTTCTCATTGAATTCTTTAGAGATCTATAATATATTGATTGATCTCTCATATTAATTTATCAGCAAAATATGTAAATGAAGAGAGACATGTATATATGCTCTTTTGGTTCATGATACATGAATGCATACCCATACATTGGAATTTGGATGGAATATGTCAAAACTTGAAGCCCTAGGTTCTTATTTGATGACAATTGTTCTTCCTTTTCCTGGAATCATTAGATCCGTTGACGTTGACACTTGTGAAGAATTCTACTACTTCCAATTCATAAAACAACTTAACATAAATACGCTGCTCATTTTGCAGTATGTTATACATACATACATACATACATACATATATACACATACGCGCTCATTTTGCTTTCTCAGCAACAGCCCATTTCAAAACAAGCTTGTATATTATACATTGAAATTCGCTACCGAATTTTTTTTAGCCCCCGAAATGTTACAATATATCGGATGGCACCAAAAAAAGCACATTCAAAACCTGCAGGTACATTTAATCAGCGGTAACTTTACATGATAGCAGAGCGGGGTTTATTTCCAGTAAAACTAAAACCTGCTAAGAATATGATATCAGAGTTGATGACTGAAGATGACAGCAGGGTTGGTAACAAAGTCACATAGAATACGTAATAACAAGGTCATCACTTCAGACGAAACCCTGGCAAACCGCGCGCGTAATTAATGTGCGACCTATGCTGCATTAAATCTTGTGATCCTCCCAATTTTCCCACGGGCTTGGATAGCAGAACATGTGTACAGTACATGAAAATGTACATGTCAATGTATGCTTCATGTGTCGAGAGAAATTGAAGCCACGTAGTGTTAACACTAAGCCTAAGGGTTCCCATATTCCGGTTGGAAATAATGGACTATGTTTGCTATAAACAACGAGATTGACGTTGGCAATGGATCTTTGGCTACACCTTTCAAGCTCGATCAAGACAAGATCTACTAAGTTAATGACCGCAATAAAGGGTACTCTAAGAAAATTGAGACCATCACCATATGTCCGAAATTGTCGGGCAATAGAAGAAAGAAAATATTTCTCGGAGACTCCTAGTAACTAGGAGTGCCCTAGTACACTATGACCAGATACATGATAAAAAAAATTGAGGCGCCATTCACAGCTGGGACCCTGTTCTTCATCTTCGTCTACCAAAAATTCAGGAGTGACAAACCCTTGCAGAAAGGGGAGGATATTATTATTATTATTTGAAAATAAATAACATTAAAAGCCGAAACCAATTTATTTAATATTATTATTACTTGAAACAAAATATACTCTGTCATGTTAACATGTCAGTGACTCTTCGAGCAATAGTTGGGCCAATGCAAATTAACGTACGTTAGAAAGTGACCTCAGATTGAAGGACTCCATTTGTGACCATTGAATTCTTCATCGTTATCATCTTCATTTAATTTCTGTGCGTATCTAATCCTAAACCCCAGAAATTCTATTTATTTTTTTTTAAAAAAAAAAAGGTGCCTTTACAGGTGGACGAATTAACGCTGTGTTGGCAAAGTTTGCTCATGTATCGTAGTAGTAAGCAATATCCTTCTAACTTGGTTTCTCTTGAAATGGTTAAGGAAAACGACTGAAATTAACTACTATAATGGTCCCGATTGAAGGAAGGTGACGAAGATTTTTGATAAGTGCATAAATTTTACGTGTGATTTTATTCAGAGATATTTAGAATTAATGTTAAATGTCATTTCATTTACAAAATTGATCGAGAATATGAAATAGCGAAACTTAGCTGTTTGGTAATAAGAATATCTTGCGGATAGTCCCATCCATCTTTCGCACTTTTTCTCATACTGATATTAGTACAAGATATTAATTGCAAAATAACAAGATTTGTAACTCAAATATCTCAAGTATTAACAAAAAAAAAAGTATATATGATTATGACAGAATTCAACTATCAAAAATGTAAATATAGAATCATTACTAATATATTTAAAATAACATCAAAGTATTTGTCGTCTTATATTGTGAGACCTCGATTAATGTCATTCAATATATATTTAGAAATTCTATCAATATAATTTCAAATATTAACCGAAAAAAAGGTATAAATAATTATTACTGAATTCAACTATTAAGAGTGTAAATATAAAATCATTATTATTATGTTTAAGATAACATCAAAATATTCGTCGTCTCATGTTGTGAGGCCCCCGTTAATATCACCCAATACATATTTAGAAATTTTGTCGATATGTTCTCAAATATTAATTGAAAAAAAAAGTATATATAATTATTACTAAATTTAATTATCGAGAGTGTAAATATAGAATCATTATTATTATGTTTAAGATAACATCAAGATATTTGTCGTCCCATATTGTGAGGCCCCGATTAATATCACTCGGTACATATTTAGAAATTTTGCCTATATGTCATTGAATCATTAATTGATCTGCTTATCAATTGACAATGCCAGGAATTCATCAATTTATACATGGTTAACCCAGACGTCAGGTTCTCCATACTACATATCATTGCCTATCACTTTAATCAAAGAACTATTACTAATAAACACATAAGAAATTAAAAGAGATTACAATATATATTTGGTGAAAGTGTCTGCTCATCATATTTGCGTATCTATCGTGAATTTTGAGAAAATCTTTTGTACGATTTTTAATTATCATTTGCTGAGTAGATTCAAATTTGATTGCACGTGTATTTCACATGGGTAGATTATAATTTAAATCCAGGATCTTGGGGGGGACAAACAAGAAACATATCTGAAAAACAATGCTTGCTAGATAGTGAACAAGTGAAGTCAAGGATTGGTATTGGACCTCGTGTTTGCAAAGTATGCAGCATAGCATGGTCATTTCAATATCATGTACAATATATATAAAATCACACATATGCACGGCAACAACTGTTTTCAAAGACAAGTTCAAAACATGTTTCAAACAAGAACTGAAAATCAGATATATATGTAGTACGAGTATTGATTGCTGGCGTTACATCAATATAACTATGCATTTATATACGTACTTGGTTGATAATTATTTATAATTGATCTTTCATGATGTAAAATATATTGTAGCCTGAATTGAGGGACGAATTAATGAAGCCAAGTTCATCCGAGTATTGTACTATATATACAAAATAATAATGAGATGTGGATGATTTGTATCAATATTAACTCTAAATATGTTTTAATTATATTTCTACTGTACATTGAATGCGTACAATGCATACTTAATATTATATATACAAAGAGAGATAATGTTAAGCAATAAGGAAATTGTGAATTCTTATGATGCTGCAGCTTCTAGTTATAAAAATGTTATCTTTCAATAATTCTTTGTATCAAGACTGTAAGTTTATTAAATTTTAAAAGATGTGAACGTTTGAAAAAGAGAATCACTTATGTTTAAAGTATACAATTTGTGTACGTGTTACAAATTTTAAGTATAGCTAACTAATCGTATACACTTGTATTAACAAAAAGACAAAACACGACAAGGAAAAGAAACTAATTTCTATAGCCTTAGCAGCATGCGGATACTAAAAATTTGAAAATGAAATTTGGATATTCAAAAAATAACTAATTAACTTTTGGAAAATCCACGTATTCCCGTCAGATTCCACATGGGTGAATTAATCCGCATGCATGCTAAGACAACAGAATAGACAAATCAAATCTTTGAAAGGATTTCTGTCCTGAAAGCCAAAACAATAAAGAAAACACTTTTAGAAAACAAGTACTTCCTTTTGCAACAACTACATTTATGTTGATGCTCATGCACTACTTGATTCATTAGTTAATTCAATCCTCCTTTGATTTCCCATCACCCGCTGGAATCGGGGAACAAAGCCGACTAACTAGTTGTAAAGTGTTTGCAAGTTGTAAGAAACGCGTCATTTTCCATGTTCTAAGTTACAAACGTATGCAACCAGTCACATGGAGAGAAACTTGTGCTAATGGGACATGTTGGTTCATGTTTCGGACAGAAACTAAACTGCTACTGCATTAATTTTCTATATAATTGCGGGAATATAAAAGAAATCTTCCATGGAAACTGGATGCATTAATTATGTTTGAGCTTTGCCAAATCTTGAAGATCACTGAGATAATTTAAATTAAGAATCAAAACGCAGCAAACTGATTTAGACACAAGAACATGATAAGTAAATCTACTGACAGAAGAACATGATTAAGTCGGTCGACTTTATTGCATGTGTTTTTCACATGGGGAGATTTGGATGCATGAACAGAAGACACATACTATATCTGCAAGGATTGTTTTGCTGAATTTAAAGTTCATTTATTGAAATTTACATCAGTACTATTTGGAGTTAAAATCTACCCCTTGATGTCTCTTAGCTGTTTCTAACGGGAAATGGTTTAAACTGACCTACCAGTCATAGGTGTTGTAGGCTTGTAGTTGTACAATTTCCATGTTGTGGAATGAATCATTCGCAGGGTCTCAAGAATTGTACAAAGCAACTCAACATAGAAGCATGAATGTAAAGGTATGAATCCACTTATCCACTCACAGGGACAGCAGCAGTGATGGGAGTTTAGGACGAGCAATTCTAATTAATATTTGGAAAATAAAAATGAAAACAAAGAAAGTTTAGCTGCAACAGTCTAATGTTTTCGTCTTACACATGCAAACTGTGTTAGCTGGGCTGCAACTCAAAAGGGCTGAATTTGAGTGATGAATGGACCCAAGACTTTGGAATAATGGTTTCGATTTGAAGAGAGCAGTACTACGAACCCCGCTTACATACTTAATACACCGCTCTTAATGGTTTGACTCGAGTAATGAAGACGGTCCATTTAGAAGAATGCTATGCTGACCGAGGATTGATTGGTTACAAATTTGGGAATTGCAAACCCAACAACATATAAATCATTAAATCGGATTAATATGAATACTATTATTATTATTATTTTCATTTCGGTTATATATATTGTTTACATCAACGAACGACATCGACCTATATTCTATACCATATATAAAAGGGGGAATAAAGAAGAGAATTCGTTCCAAGTAATTGATCCATTCGTGCGACGGAACGGGGGTGGTGGAAAGAAAATATACTAACTTTTATATGCCCGGTCAATATTCTTCTCAATACACCCAAATTTTTTTTTGGAAAGATTACATATTACAAACTACTATACAAACTAAATGTCTATTGATATATACAACCAAGAATCTATTGAAATTTAACCGAAAAGATAAATTACAATTATAGTACACCTAACATCTAAAAGACTGCTTGCATTATAGCAGGAATACTACCCAAAAACTCCTGAAAAAATCCCATATATTATAGGAAAATTCCTTACATATCATTTGGTATTCGAGTTTTTGAAGCTAGAAATATGTAATAAGTCAAGGCTCAAAAACTTGCGTCTTGAAAATCTTGGAGTTTTGTATCACATTTGGTATCGAATTTCTGTCACATTGTTGGTAAGGTTTAATATCACGTTAATAACTGGGTTTTGTTAAATTGTTGGCAAAGTTCAATATCACATTTGGTATTGGGTTTTGTTATGTCGCTAACGAGGTTCATATCAGTTGGTATCAGAGCTTTGGTTCTAAGGCAAGTTTGATTTATCTTTTAATTGCTTTATTATTCCACATTTCATGATTAAAAATTCTGAAAAAAAAAAGTTAAAAAAAATTTATGGCCGAATTTTTCTACGTTCCTTCTTATTCGATTTTTGCTAAACTAGATTTACGGATAAATTTTCGTCAAGAAAGGAAGAATCATGTGAACAAAGCTGCGTAATTATGCATACAAAAGAAGGAACTCCTACGATAGCTTAGAGAGACACAGGGGCAGTATTCACATGATCTAACAATCTTTTCAAGTGGGCAAAAATTATAAGAGACAGGCAAAATACATTACAAAAATTCAAGTGGGCTACAAGAAGAAAAATAAAATAACCCTACGTTACTAAATCTTCATGCCGCATGGATAATTTGGACTTTTGAAGATTTCTTATTCTATATAGAATAAATTTCTTTATTTGCTTAGCATTGTTATTTCTTAGATTTTCTTATTAGATTAGAATTGTTTTTAAAGTTTTCTTATTAGATTAAGATTTATAAGATTAAGATTATAGTTTTATTTTTCAACTTAAGTTAGAATTTCTATTCCTACTTAATTTTAGACACTTCTTTTATTTAAGATTATGATGTTTATTTAACTATATAAAAACTACAAGTATGTAAAATAAAATTTATCATATCATTAATAATATTGTGATATTTTCAGCAAGTTTAAACTTTACTTTTTGTGTTCATAATAAAATACAATATCTTGATTTATTAAATGAGTGATCAACTTTTGTGTATGATGACCATCAAGACTAAATCCAACACGAACGTTTAAAAGACTGACAACTAGAAAATAATGTAATTGTATGAATTCCCATATTGGCTCTCAAACACTGAAAATTCGAGCATTCCACCTCCGAATAGAACATAGGTTACATGGGTTTACCTCGGTAATTCCAGAAAACTACCAGCAACTAATGTAAAGACGACATTACTCAGGACTACAGTGAAGGAACAATTAACATTTGCATGTTTTAGATGACACAAAATTGCTAAGAAACTGAAAATAAATTAATATTCCAAAAGCAAAGCAGCAAAGAAAGACTATGCCACAATTATTGCTGTTACCGCAACTATTGGCACAGCTGCTCAACTGCTGTCACAATCTGGGCTGGCTGAACGACAGTCCATTCCTCCAATGTGCCAGCATATGGAGTTGGCACATCTTGAGAAGACAAACATACAATAGGAGCATCCAAGTAATCGTGGAAATTCTCCGTGATAGCTGCAGTTAAACTGGCACCAATTCCACCAGTCCTCATGCACTCCTCCACAATGAGAACACGATGTGTCTTTTTAATTGAATTTCCGATGGTGTAAAGATCAAAGGGTTTCAACGACCTGATATCAATAACTTCAGGATCGTAACCCTTGTTTACCAAAGTTTTGGCAGCCTGCATCACATGATACCTCATTCGAGAATATGTTAAAATCGTGACATGTTCCCCAGGCCTAACCATCTCAGCTTCCTCGAGATTGCAAATATATTCTTCATCTGGTATCCTTTCCTTGAGGTTGTAGAGCAAAACGTGCTCAAAAAGAATCACTGGGTTCTCACTTCGGATTGCAGCTTTCATCAAGCCCTTGGCATTATATGGGGTTGAGCATGCTACCATTTGAATTCCTGGGATTGATTGAAAATATGACTCGAGACGTTGAGAGTGCTCAGCTCCGAGTTGTCGGCCAACTCCACCAGGTCCACGGATAACTATTGGTATGGTAAACTGGCCGCCAGAAGTATAGTGGAGCATACCACAGTTGTTGGAGATCTGGTTAAAAGCTAAAAGGAGAAATCCCATGTTCATTCCCTCAACAATTGGCCTCAGGCCAGTCATGGCAGCCCCAATCCCCATCCCAGTGAAGGAGTTCTCAGCAATAGGGGTGTCAAGAACCCTGAGATCCCCATACTTATCGGCCAGGTCTTTGGTCACTTTGTACGAGCCTCCATAGTGACCCACATCTTCACCCATAACACATACACGTGGATCTCTGTCCATTTCTTCTTCCAAGCCTTCTCGCAGAGCTTCAAAAAGCAAAAGCTCGTGCCTGGAAAAGGAATGCAGATCCAGTTAACCATATCCTCGATGACTAACATTGAAACACTGCACTGGTATGAATTAATTAAAGATAATGACAGCTAAAATTTGCTCTCAATGTAATTCCATTTAGCAAATATAATCCCATTGAAAATCATTTTAGTTGTTACCTAATCATGACTCTTATATACAAAGATAACTGCAAATATATTGCACACACTTAAGAAAATATCACACAACGTATACTTTATCCAGCCAATCTGATTCCATGTGAAGATAACTTTGAATATAACTTTGAAATAAGCTGCACTGTGCATATGGAGCAAAATTCAACAAAACTAAAGGAAGAAACAAAGCCATACACAAAGAGAACCATAATTATTCTGCATTTGATAAGAAACATATATCAATTAAAAGGGCTTGCACACTCCCAGAACATTTAGTTTTCTATCATATATTTTGTTCACGATTGATACTTATTATGCAACAACAGATTTCTTTTTCTTCTTTTACACGTCACTACAGAAGTTCGAGGTCTCAGAAGATGTTATTTTGCATCTATGAAAATAAATTGACAAGCTTCATCATCACCATATGTCAGACCCTTTTAGGTGGTAACCATTTGTTAGATGCCAATATAGCAAGATGATTAACAAAGTCTACAATGTATAAAATGATATGGTACAAAAGAAACAGAAACCTTAAAGAGAATTATATTTCTTTTACATTCTAAAAATGCATCAGTATCATTTCCTGAAAAATATGAGGTACAGGGTATCATAGGGTTCATATAACTAAATGTGAGAAAGACATCAACTTTTTTTGTGGATAGAGTTCAATTTCCAACTTCTCAGCCTTCTATCAAGTATTTCAAGACAGTACTTTTTCAAACCCAAAACTGAGAGGGGATTTGGGCTCATACAGTTGATTTTAGATTACTTTATGTGGTTCAGAGTTGTTCTGGTCAAAGACAGCCTGCTTTCTGGTAGATTCTAGATTAAAAAATGATCAGTAAACATTTGGAACAAATCCGGAAATCCTTTCCTAAGCTCATTCTGGTTGTTGAGGAAAGCTCCTTTCTAACATTTGGTTACTAATAGTACAATTTTCTTTCTTTCATATACATATAAATATAACCTTTCTGCTTAATTAAAGAAAATATAGTAATAACAGAGCTAAAACTAGACAAGATATGCAATAATACTATACATAATACAAAAGTAAAGGTGAGTTATTGAAATTATCACCAGTGCTTATATGATAGGCTATTATATACATTTCAGGGACCTGATAAAGATTTGATAGAGAAATCAAAGCTACTTTGAAGCATGAATCAGTAAATAAAGAAAAGATGGCTACGAACTAAGAAATTTAAGTACATGAGTTAGGAAGCTGAACAATTAAGCGTTTAACTGAAGCAAAGAACTATACCCCTGTTTTGACGCAGAAGTAGAAGCAGCAGAATCAGCTTTCGCCTGAAAAAAAGAAACACAAAAAGAAATAAATTCAGTATCAACAAACAATTAAAAATAGAAAAGGTAAACAACAAGACGGAGCAGGAGAGAGAGACGGAAGAGATTTACTGCAACTGCATTGGTGATCGACAGCTGAGCTCTCTGAGATCTCTGGTTCGAACCAGATTTCACACTTCCATCAGATCTGACTACAAAGAAGCAAGCTTTCCTTCCTGAACAGAACACAAAACGACATGCAACAAACAATCCACAAGCTTAAACGACAGGCAATCAAATTCATCAAACAAACGACTTAATTGCTCAGAAATTGAAGGAGATGAGCAGAAGACATCACTGAACCTGAGGGAGATCTGCGAGATGAGAGCAGCAGCTTCTTGGAATCAAAGCAATTCGACGGAGATAAAGATGTCGCAGCTCCCACGCCCTGGAAAATCGCGGCCATTTGATTCCTGAAACAGCGAGAAATTTTCTATGGAATGGAATAATGAACTGACGAGAGAAAATAAAGAGTTAGTTTAATTTATATTAGGAAGTGAAGGAAAATGGGCGGAGAAATTGAGGGGAGTAAGCTTGTGAGTTTGTGAACTGCTTTACGTTGCTGTCGTAGCGTTCGGCGATTTAATTGAAGCCCACCCGACCGCATAGTTTCTATCGCCGTTCTTTCTACGTCGCCCACAAATCGGAAGTGGCCACGTCAGAATGGACAGGGGTTATTGTGTCAATTTGATGGAGTTTGGAGATGTTGAATTTACGAGGTTGCCCGCATGCAATGGAGAAATCTGTTACACGTAAGCTCTGGGCTTTGTAGGAATGGATCTTCGGTGAACCAACTGGAACAACCCTAACTAGCAGCTCGTTAATGCATCGTGAGAAACGATCTAATACTTTCGTGACTACACTAGTATCGTAAATCTGTTCGGTCCGGTTCGATTTAATTTAGTTTGGTTTGATTTAATTTCTATTAAGAATTTATCGGTTTTATAAGAAAAAAATCAACATATAAAATAAAATTTTATTCTTAAAAAGATGTTATATATATTACATACATTTTTATAAAGTGGATAAATTTTAACAATAAAATGATCATTCATTTAATTCACTTGATAGATTAAATAATAATATTTTAAAATAAAAAATTATTAATTATAATTTATTCCAAATTTTAATTAAATTAATGAGAATGGAGAGATCATTTTTGAATTTGATATAAAAATTTTATCTTAAACTAAAACTATTAAATTTCGTTGATAAATTAGAGAAACAAATAAAGTTAGTTGATTCTTATTTAACATTGTGCACATTAATTTTAATCTAACTAATATGAATTTCATTATTTTATATTTTTTAAATAAAGATAATAATATAAGTTATTAGAATTTATTTGTATATAATCAAAATTTTAAAAAAATAAAAATTAAGTATAATATTATTAATTATTACATGGAGCACATTTGTTTTTAAATTACATTCTTATTCGGACACTGTTATATGTTGATTAATAAAATGATCATTATTTTTTTATTAAAAAAATTCATGCTGTAAATTAATTTATTCAAAAAATTATTTATTTTAGTAGTTCTACGAATATAACAATTAAATTATCGATTTTATGAATGGAATCCAATTACAAGAAATTTATAAGAAAATAAGCAAAATATCTTCTTATTTATAATTTTATTAAAATCTTAATATTATTGTTTCGTTTGATAATATGAATTATACCCCTGGGTCATGTTGTTTTGGACGAAAATTCTTCCGGTTTGCAGACTCCCATCCTCGTGAGTGGATCCGGTCCACAGTTATGAATAGACCCAAAAAGATTATTGGTTATAATTTCTTAATTTATCGATAATTTCGTATAACTCTCATCGTTTCGAACTCTTACCACAGAAGCTGTATACCAGTTGTAGTATTTTTATTGAGAATATAAACTTTAATTCAAATGAAAAATTTATTTTAAAATTTAAACATAATTTAAAACATCAAAATTTCGAACGAGAAAAAATTTTAAAATAATTATTGCTAATTATTTAAAAAATAAATTTTTTATGAGTGTTTATTTAAACCAAAAATATATAATATTTAAGCTTTTGTTTGATTTTTCTGAAAAAATAACATATTTTTAGATGAGTCTTAATTTGGATATAAATTATCTCTCTTAAATATATGTTTTTATAAAATATTAAAAAATTATCTTTTCGTATTTATTTTTGTAAAATTTAAAATCTTATAACATTTATGTCTCCATTGTTAAAGTTAAGAGATTACGATCAAATGTAATGAGAGAGGAGGGAAGTGATATATTTTCGATTTCTTTTATTTAAGTAATATAAAATGTGATAATATATATGCCTTTATTTAAAAGATTTCTAAAATTAGATAACAAATTTCGAGGACCTCGGTGAAAGTATGCCTGATCCAACGTCGTTGACCAAGATAGAAAACCAACCACTCTAGTCCAAGCAAAGTGATAGCGTTTCTTCAGCCACAAAACCCAAAAAGTGAGCGCTGCTCAAAACGACCAACCATCAGGCGCCAAAACGACAACAGAAATGGAGATACTCTATCTGCTCTGCTCATTCCTCTCCACATTATTCACTTCCCTCGCTCTTTCCCTCCTTCTTCCCTTTCGAACGCTTCTTCGCCGCCTGTGTCCGTCACGCGCTTCCTCTTCCTGCTCCTCTGATCCAGTTTCTTACTACGAAGGCACCGTCTGGCACGAGCGCCGGTGCCCTGTCCGCCACTCTTTCAAATACTCCGTGCGCTACGCGCTCATCGACCTGGATCAGGCTTTACAAGCGCCGCCTGATCATCTCTCCGCCGGCGAAGCTCGCCGAATTGCCGAGACTAATGGACCAGTGTACGTTGAGAATTTCGTCTCGTGTTTACGAAAATTTGTAATGCTCTGCTCAGAGTTGAGAATTTTGATATTATGCGTGAATTCTGCAGTTTACTCTTGACAATTCCTCCGAGTGTTGGATATGAACAAAATCCTTTGAGCTTGTATTATTGCTATGACGTAGAAGGTTCTACTCGGTGCTTGAAGAAGTGTATTGCTGAGGTGTGTGAATTCTGTGCTTTGTCAAAATTTTAAATGTGCTTTGTGCTTTTGAATTCACTAGTAATGAAGTTTGAGTTCAGCCTCAGTGTATTTAAAATTTTTTTTCTTAAAAAAAAAGATGGAAAATGTATACTGTGCAACTGTGGTTTTGTATCTAAAATTGCGTGTTGTTATCTTGATTTTTATTAGCTTTCAGTCTAAATGATGATTGAAGCTACAAGATTTTCAGTTTTCACTGACTGCATTGCTGGTTTCTGTTCTTCAAGGTAACTAATACTCCATGGGGTGAAAGAGTATCGTTTGTCTTCAATCCCGACTCCGATTTAGTGGCGAAACCATTACATGTCAGTCCTTTTATGGTGGGTTTTTTTTTAGTTCCTTTCCTCTTTCTTTCATTGGATTTGCTATTGCATTCATGCTACAGATAATTTCTGTTAAAAGTTTTGTTATTTCACTTTGAAACAAATAGAAGTCTCCTCCTTGTCTTGCTTTTGGTTTGGTAGAAGGAAAGGATTGTAAATCTATATGTATATTCGCCTGCAATATGCATAATTTATTTATGTTAATTGAAATGTTTGATGAACTGAGGAGCCAGAAAAGAAGCTTAATATTGCAACTAATTAAGTTTTCTGTGGTTGAAATTGTTTGAGAATGAATGAGGTGCAAACTCATGCCATGCCTAATAGTTATCTGGGGGTTTTAATGTATTATGGGAATCTTAACATAGTTACATTCATCTTTATTTTTAGTACTGAGAGGTTCTTTGCTAAGGAACCGTTTCCAAAATTATTTCAGGATATGCATGGGAATTGGCGCATCAGGGCAAATGCTCCTGGGGAGAATCTACTTGTGTTAATTGCAGTTCAACACCCCGAGCTTGGTGACTGTTTTACTGCTACCTTGAAAACCAAAAGGGTCTCCTCGCTGATGTTGTCTGATCAGGACATTTTCTTCTGGTTGATGCCCCATAAAGTTGCGGTTTGGATATATTGGCATGTAAGTGAGATTGAAATGTTGTCATTTTACCTGCTACATTTCAAAAGAGATGTCTTAACTTTGAGAACATTTATCATTAAAAGTTGTGATGGGCTGAAGACTTTGAAAAGCTAATACCTAATAAGAGTTATCAAAAGAAATTTTTTTATTATAATACACGTTAAAAAAAGTTTATTTTTATTATGTTAGGTGCTATAGGATCCATATATATTACAGTTACAGCATTGCCTTAAGACTGGTAAATAATTCCAAATGCACTGTAGAACTATCTGCATGATAAGGGTTCAGGGTAATTACCTTTCTAGTACTCTTACTCCTTCTTGGGTGACTGTATGTCTGAGTTGTAGAATTGATCCATCATTCTTGGCCAAGCTGTGTTACAAAGCTTCAGATTTGTTGCACCAATCTTATTCCTAATTATAGTTCATAATAGCTTACCTAGTGAAAGGGAAAAAAAACACCAATTATAGTTCATAATAGCTTACATAATATGCAAAATTCAATAGGCTAATTTCAGTCTTTGGCATTAACAACACATGCTCCCAGTGTTTACTAGTCATCCTACTGAAATCTCGGACTGCAATACATTTGCATGATGCTTGAAAATTGGATTAATCATTTGTTGTCTTTTTTCTAGGCATTGAAGCTATGGTGGAAAAATGTGTCATTTATTCAACATCCGAGGTATACTAACCCAGCATATAGGAAGGAAGCCTTGATTCGTGATCAGAAACTTCAATGCTGTGAGGTGGCTGGATGGGACAATGACAACCATTTAGAAGTTGAAGACAGCAATCCAGGATATCTGGCTGACAAGAATAGTAGGGATCGACGATTTACTTGGAGAGATGCTAAGTGGCCGTGGTCTTGAATAATATGGGTAAGATTTATGGTTCACTACGAGGAGATGCTTCAATGAGTTGAACTTTGGTTCCATATAATATGTTACTATTATATGTGTGGTTCACACTTATGGTAGGCAGCATTACGAATAAACTGAAGGGTTTGCCATTTGAAAAGGGAACATAATGATCTTCCTGATGACCGAGAAGCAAGAGAGTTCTCCATCCTTCTTCTTCTTCTTTCTATAATGAGGCAAATCATTGGTTGTATTTCATTTCGTTATTTAACTGAATCATCTGTACATTTGACTGAAATAATTGATGAATACATTCAAATGGTTATACCTTGGGAGGGATGAATCATTCCATACAGCAAACTGTGACCTTTGTCCAGTTTCTTTTTTCACCTTTCTCTTTATCTTCAGCTTAATTTATGCGTACGTTTGTAACTATTTTGACTGATTTGTTATTATTTCTTACCTACCTGCTTGTATTTAGATTGGGATATCATGAATTGGAAAAAAAAGAAAAAAGATTCTGCTTTGAATTATCCAACTCTTGTCAGATTTTTGTCCATTATATTTTCCATAAAACAAGTAAAAGTGTAAATTAGATGTGGGAATTAATGTGATTTTTTCATGTTATTATATGTCTTGTTGAATTGTGGAACTTTCTTCAGAATTAAAAAGTAATATTAGTAATCAATCCAATAGTTCACCCTACTGGCCAATGATAGGATGATTCAGTTTGTTTGTCCTTTGTTTTTAATAGAACAGATACCTAGAAAAGTCTATTACAAGCTGATGACTACTTTTGCTATTAGGTTTGCTGGTTTGAAGTTTAAAGCTTCCTATCACAGATAATGTTTTTTATTACTGAAGTTAAATCATCAGCTGATCTATTGTTGTACTGGAGGTTGTAGATTATCTTATGTAGTTTCGGGATATCAAGATTGATAAAATTTTAATAAAAAATCACAGTTAAGTTTTTTCTCGCACAATTCCATAAATATGCAGGATCTACTGATTTCTGGCTGTAAACATATGGCAGTGCATCTCCTTCGAATTCAATTTTTTCATGTTAGCAGGTGATTGTTTCAACATGAAATTGATTGCAACCATTCATCAGAAATAGCCGGCCAAAAGCATTAGGGCCACATATCATCATTTCTGTACCTGGTAAGATCCTATGGGTCTCTGCTTTCCTTGGAGCATGCATCTTCTTCTACACATGAATGGCAACATCACATTATTTTCAAACCAGGCTGCTGGAATGCTGGATTTGGTATTTTCAACAAGCTATCTTGGTTTTATGGTATTCCTTGGTTCTGTTAGATTGTCCATGTGATTTAATGAATCCCATGAGCTGCAATGTGCTATGTTTCTTGACATTTCATGTTGCCAATTTACTCCACAACATGCGTACTTTTCTTGTGTCATCAAATTTATTTATACATAACATCAGCTCTACTTTTGTGCCTAACTTCTAAGTATGCATAGAACATAGAAAATTTCAATATGGTTATATCTACTTGTGTTGATGAATTTGCCTACCTCTTCAGGAGCTTCTTTTGAGCCTAATTTCCAAAGACAGGTGAGTTTTATGGTCAATGATTGTTTTCTTTTGATTAATTGAACATATATAATATATCCCATGAATAGAAGTGAATTTGGCTGAATTCTCAGCTTGTCTTTTGTCCTCAACAGAAATCTTCTTTCTGATTGAGATGTCTTGGATTGGATTGGATTGGATTGGTTTGGTTTGGTTTGGTTTGGCATAAAGTTGACACGTTTAGAATGAGCAAAATTGGGAGACTGATTCTAATCGACAATTTCGTTTGGTTGATAGCTTTCTAGTTGCTCTGTCATTATCCAAGCTTCTCGTTTAAGTAATTTACAAACTTCTTCCGCACAAATTAACGCTAACGGGATTTTCTCCCCCATATAAGCTTTTACCTGGATAAATATATCGGCAGTTGATAATTAATAAACTTTTAAAAATAATAATTAAATCTTAAGCATGCAACAAATATTCGCTCTCTGTCTTGATTCCACATATTTTAATTAAAATGTTATCATACCAAAAAATAAAAATAATAATAATAAAACAATCCATGAGATTATCCAAATTTTGGTTAGGATTCATACCAACATAAAAAATTAAACAATCACTGTGTGTACCTACTCGCCTCACGTTTTAAAAATAAAAGCAATTGTTCCATATGCTATACATGTACTATTCAAAGAAATAAATATTTTATAGCCAACTGACTTAGAAGTGCTTTCGACGTCAGATATTAAAAACCGATTCCCCAGCCAATAGTTTTTCTTTTCATTTGTTTTTGATATTTTTGTTTCTCGCAAACAAAAATGATGCCTATTTTGTTTATATTCATGACTAGGGATGTCAACATTAGTATCATATTCGTCAAATATCGCCTATCTAACTATTCAATGCTTATCCATATATCGTAATTACATCTTTTGGAGGAGCCTCGAAGTGCTTTCAACATTAGACTGCTAGCGATGTGGCAACCGAAGATTAAAATTAAAAACACAGCACGCTATGACATATGATATCATGATGTTATCAAATTGGAAAAATTAAACATCATCTCCCTTGTTAGGTGGACTGAGTGGAATGGGAATCCTTCTTAATGATTTTTTGATTAATTTTTTAAATCAAATAATTTATTTCCCGCGCCATACAGCTGCACGTGGGGGGCTCGTGAAAGCACCCAAATTTTCTATTCAAAGTACTCCCACGTTTTCCATGCAATGTCTGCGTTTTTTCTCTTTAAATCACGTTAAAAATTCCAAATTTCCGGATCTGGAAAACTATAAACGTCTCGCAGTCAATGTATATATAAGTCGTTGATAGGCATGTGTAATCACAGTCTCTATACGTGGATGTTTAATGAATGTTTTCGTGTTCTAGAAAACGTTTTTGAAAAGTAATTACTTGGTATGTATTTTGAAGAAGAAAATATTTTGATGAATGTAAATGATTGCGAAACATATATTTTATCAAGATTTTATTTACTGTGTATTGGTTGATTTAATTGATAATTATTCTTAAAAATATTAAACATAAATTCATTCAAATTCAAATATAAAATCTAAGTACCGAATGAGATTAATGTAGCTTGTAATATTAAAGAAAAAATGGAAAAAAATATATATAAATTATTAATTATTCACTATCGCACAACATGTTACATGCATTCACAAAAACACATTTCGCTAGAAAAGCCTCGTGGTATGTTACAAACTTATAATGCATTTATTAATTATGTAAAATGTGATATTATATCGATATAATCAATGTGCATGAATAATGTTATCCGTGAAAAATTAAAATATAAAAGTAACATTATGGAATGCCTCTCTTTAAATTTAAATTTAAGTAAATATCATTTAAATAAAAATTTTGATGTAATCATTTATCTCTCTTATACTGTTAATTGACTAACCCTTAATTACATGTCTTCAAATAAATTATACTACAAAACAAAATTAGATATATTTTTCAATCTCATCCCATCAAAATTCCTCCTCGTAAGTAAATATTTTTGATAATATCAAATTTACATCACTATTTAAACTCATACATTCAACAATTTTCTATTTTTTTTGTTAGGAAATAAGAAACTAAAGGTTCATGATTGAATATAACTAATAGTTTCTAAAAATTTTCATCCAAATTAATATATTATTTGGTACATATATAGTTGTCAATGATAATATAAAAAGACAACAAGTATTCAATGTGTAAGATGGTCACAATCATTAATTAATATCGTATTAATTAAAATATAAAATTACTAGTTTATTATTATTTTTAGACTGGAATATATTGCTTATTTTCTTTTTATTTAATTAAATACTCTTATATGTAAAACTTATTATACCAAAAAAAATAAAAACTTTGAGAAATTCTAGATTATAATAATCTCCGATCTTGGTGATAGGTAAAAAGTATACAATCTTCGTTGACTTTTTAATCTCGTAATGTAATAGGATATCCTTTTCTATATATAATTAATTACCACATTTCTCAAATAATAATTTTTTTAATATATAAACCATTTTGAAATTACAAAATAATTTGACTTTCAGAATTTGGGATCTTGATGTGATTCTGCCAGTTGTAAGTGTTGCATTCGAATGCCGCGATCTCGTTCGTTAAAATAAGAACCACGTGGGTCTCTCTAGAATTTTTATTTTTATTTTAAAAAAACAATTAACTTGAGCTGTTGTTGTCCTGTCCTAAAATTCACGCGACAAAAAGACAACATTAATCACGTGTGATTTATAAATATTGAAGAAAATTACATTTCTTTGTTAAACCATCAATGTAATCGATATCTCAACCGCCAACTATTTAATTCTGTCAGTTTTTGACAAGTATACAATTGTCCAATTAAAAAATATTCATAAGCAAAATGCGATATTATATATTGTATTATATGATTGAATTTACAAAAACATTTGTATATTTGTCACGTTTTTTTTAAAGAAAATATTTATGCTTGAATTAACTACCGCCCCATGAATTGTAAATATTTTATACTCAATTTAAATTTTTTTGGGCTTAAAAAGGATCCCATTATTTTTGTTTGTTTATTATTTGAGTATAAAGACAATGTAATAAAACTCTCTATTAGACATTTCTCGCACTCCTTTTTTTTTTTTAATATTATTAATTTTATAACAATTCACAGCGTTATTAGTTAATTAATAAAGAAATTTTTATACAAATCTATTAAATCGTTTCAATAAAATTATTCTATGTATTTTAAAATTCTTTTAGTTATTTTTAATTATGGTCATAATTGATCGATCTAAAATGTATGTATATAATACAATATTAAATAATATAATATAAAGTTGTTAGAATGTTCAATTTTCATATTAAACTCTTCCTATCCCTAGTTTTGTTCTAATTTACGACAAAGGCTTGTTGACTTAATTTTGAGGACCACTTTAAAATTTAAATTAATAAAGAAAGAATGAATAGTAACTATTTTAATTTGGACAAAATAGAAAATAATTACAAGAAGAAAATTGAATTATTTCTCAATATTAATATGAAAAATCATGAAAAGCGTTTGTAACATAGCTTTCGCAAAACCACTACTAGCTAGTTGGATTATTCTTCAAGCACCGTCAAGTTGGGTTTATAATTTTCAAAGGGGTGGCAGCCTGCAGGGGAGAGAAATTAATAAGCCGCAAATCAATTAATTAAATTAAGCACATGATCCTGTCGTTTTATTTACTAATGTTTTGCGTTTCACTTTTCCGTGTTCAAATGATGAACACGCCGGCCGCCTCATTCTTAATTTCTATAATTAAGTGATTAATTAACTTAGTGGAAGCCGGAAAAGGATAGTTAATTTGGATTTATTGAATTGTCAATGATTCACGTAGTACACTCTTTATTTATTTATTATTATCATTATACACATACCTTCTTTTTATACAATCATGTAAATTAATTTAAAATTAAAAATATTAAAAGAATAATCTTTTAAATTTTTAGTACTGTAAGAAGTTATTGAGTTACATCTTAAAATTTTGAATTATGATTGAAAATATTTGTCATCTATTCTTGCCATGATTCTCTACATTTGTTAATAATATAATTTACCCTAATTTATTTACCCATTTCATATACAAATAAATATAACAATTGAGAGAGAGAGAGTTTAATGTAAAATTATCTTTACTCCTCTCTCACTATTTAATAAAATTTTATTATATATACTTATTTTTTAAATCAACCAATCACAGGTTGGTATGTGTCACTCGTAACTTTTAGGAGTACAAATTTATACGGAAATTAATCAATCAAACAAAGCTTTTTCAAATTTCCATTGAATTAATTTGGCCCCAATAAATCAATAGTCAACAAAAGGATAACGTCGACAACTACAGCTTTGACACCGAATTCCACAAAAATTATGCCATTAATTTAAAATTTTCATGAAATCGCATAAATTAAATATTTTAAAAATATGGTACTCCCAATTGAAAAAAAAAGGATGTTTTCATTCTGTACGCTTTTGTTTCAAACAAATAATAAATATGTGATTAATAATTAATAAATAAAAAATAAGAGAGCATATTATAATTATTATATATTTAAAATTGATAATATAATATTATATCATTATGACAAGTCCAATATTTTTTAGACGATCAATAATAAAAAATTTGAGATGTATGTAACAATAATACAACACATTGCATTAACTTTTATGAATTTAGTTATATAAGAATTATGGTGGATGCTTATCAAATTAAGATTTTTCTTTTTTTAATATTAGATAAATAGCATTAAAAAATCTAAATTTATTTGAAACACGGCGAGACAAACAGTCGCTATCTATATGCCGACAAAAAAATTAATAAATCAAAGAAAAGAAGTGAGAAAAACACATGCCGACTAAAGCACGTGCGTGAATAGGAAAATACATATGGGGAAAAACCAAAAGCATTGGATGTAGAAGAAGTGACCATCATGAATGAATGAATGAATGAATTAATTAATTACATGTTCCACGTGCTTAAATAAATGAAAAGAAAAATAATTTATGTCTGGTTTGTGTGCGTTTCGTGTCCTTTTTTAAGCTTTTGCAATTCATTGTCCATACACCACACAAATTTTCCTTCCTGTATATAAGCCTCTATTCTTTGAATTCTTTGCACTTCCATTTCCAATCATTTCTCTCCATAACAAAAATTTTCTCATCACTATATTTAGATCTGTCAACATGAGGAGAAACTGCAATCTAGAACTTCGGCTTCTTCCTTCTTCTGCCTCTCTTTCTTCTTCAGAGTTAGGCAGCCCCGGCCACCACCGCGACTACCTCCACATGTAAGTTCTTTTCCCGTCTGGGGTTATGCATAAACCTATGTATTCTATTCGTTGCAAGCATTCATCTGATTTGTTGTTGTTGTGTCGTTATTACAGGATGGGAGAATCAAGTGTAAGTCCGCAAAATCAACAGCGGCAGTTAACAATTTTCTACAATGGAAGAGTCTGCGTTTTTGATGTCACAGAATTTCAGGTATTTTGCTGTTTTCTTTCTCTCTTACTTCTGTTGCCATTGCATTGAAAATTTCAGAATTTTTGCTTGTAAATCTTGTTTTCATTAGTTGACAGATTTGTGCGTTTGAATTGCAGGCTAGAGCAATTTTATTGTTGGCAAGCAGAGAAATGGATGAAAGAATGAAGACCCCAACAGGATCTGAACCAGCTTCACCAAGTATTGAATCTCAGCTATACAACCCAAATAATACCGGTCTTTCCATGAAGAGATCACTGCAACGATTCCTCCAAAAAAGAAAGCACAGAAGTCTGGCAACATCCCCATATCAATACTAAATTATATCCATATTGGAAGTTAGAGATTGAAGAAGAAATTGGATAAAATTCTTTGTAAAATGATGAGATCGGGCCTTGTAAATTGATCTGAGTTTGCATTGGGGTACCCTTACTACTGTGGAGTTGTTTTGGTCATTAATTAGGGTACCCTAATGAGGAAATCATCACTACCGATTTGTTTTATTTTGTTATATTTTTATTGTAATTAGAGTAATATCCTTTGGTTTCTGGAATCATCATTGCAGGGAAATCTGGTCAACTAATTATTCATTAGTAATCAACGGAACTTTAGAATTATCTGTGCGAAAACATCTGCGATTAATTAATTATGCTAGCTGTACTTTTTCACCAAGTTATTGAAATTTTGGAAACTCGGAAGTTTCCATGAAATTTTGTAGCAGCTTCCAGGATTTGAGAAATAGTTTACGGTGATTCATCCGCAGGGTGAGGGATGAGGGAAATTAGTAAAGCTATTTACTGTTAAACCGAGTGAAATATCAAATATATCCAATCGTTAATTATTATGCCCTTAATGGTAAATCCATTACTCAATTTGATTGTTAAAAAAGAAATTATGTAATTCTGTCATAAATCGGATCAAATTGAGAGTTGATTGTATTCGACTAAAAACATTCTAAACGTTTAATTTGATTCCTTGTCCTCTACCTGAGTATATGATGTTAATTAAAGACGTGGCAATGGTTGTTTATGAAATAATTAACTTGCTTTTTTGAATTTTAATAAGTTCATATATAATTAAATTTTATTGAACTTAATCCAAAAGTAATTACAACATTCAATCTCAATCATCTAAAGTATATAAATTTAATTGTTTATAATGAATAATATTTTGAGACCGTTAATTTTATTATACATAAAAAATATAATGAATTGTTGTTTTTAATCATGGTAGAAAGTTTAATACTTTTATCATTTAGCATATAAGGTTAATTTTAAATCGACTAAAGGATGATTTTAAAGAAATCAAAACGCTTTACACGTTTATTAATTATTTTAATCTCTATTTCCACTAATCCCGTGATTAGATTTTAGCGTGCAATAATTTTTGGATAAGACCCTTTTTAATTTGCTTATCCTTAATTATTTATCACTTCATTTCAATCCATTTTAATTGAGTCTAGATAACGTTTTTAAATATTTGTATATTATATATGTAAACTAAGGGTTATGTACTTGTAAATAAATCAACAAACTCTGCCTTTTTTTTGTTAAAAAAATATAACAACCTCTGAACAAAAATCTCATTGAGAATTACACTGAAACTTACGGTTTTACATTTACTTAATTTCAATGAGGTGGAGTTCCAAGGCATCTTACATGATCGGATCGAAAAAATAAATTGTTTTCTCAAATTAATTCTATGGGTTGAGCAGAAAATGTTTGTAAAGCTCCTCATTCCAACATTGGTCCCAGCTTGGGCTGAAAATCTTTGTAAATGATTAAATGGGCTTTGTGGAAGCCCAACAGTAGCAAGCTTGAAATCAAAATCAATAATGAAGGTCTGTTTAGATAGTTTCTCAAATAGAATATCTTTTAATAGTTTTTAACAGTGAAGAGATTGTTATGGCCAATTGGAAAATCATACCAAATGTGCAAGAGCTACTACATCAGAGGCTGCACGGCCTGCTGTTGCCTGTTGGTGACCCATTTGATAGAAATGAATTATGCTACGTCTTTATCTATGAAAATATAAAAAGTAAGGGACTCGGTTGTAAGTATATTTGCCTTGCCTGCGATTGTAGGTTATGTTTTATCGAACTGCTTATCCGACTATCCATTTGAGGATATTGGCCCAAATTTTCAATCTGTGTGATATACTTGGTTGTTTACAGATACGGGTTCGAATGTAGTCCGTCAATGCTTTGGGAAGGAAAGAATTTAGTTAGGCTGGCGTTATTTGTTGTTGAAAGAAAAAGTGGAGGAGTAGAACAATTAAGGATAATCTTATTGGGTTGGGATGTTTTTCAATGCTTAGGCTGCTTCGTACGATTTACATTTGCTTGATATTGTTATTAGGCTGCTACAATTACATGAACTTGTGGAAATAAGTCTACGCTGTACCTCTTATTATGAGCAACCAACAAATAAAATACTCTGCTTCTGTGATTGCCATTACTTTTTCCTTTTTTCGGTTCTTCTTTAGCTTTTCATAAGTTTCATTCTCATTGTATTTAATGTAGTGACCATGGATTTTACTGGGTTGGCAGAAGACGTTTTATTATTTGAAAAACGTTGAGCAACTCTCGGAGATGCCTCATGTAAATATGGATGAGCTGAGTACTCGAGAGACTGATATCAAGAGTGAAATTAACAGGAAAATGGTGAACTCAAAAATGGAGCTGAAAAATGAGGTTCAGTTGTGGCTAAAGAATGTGGATAAGAAAACAATTGAAGTGAATGGCATAGAAAATGAAATTAGCGACAAGGGAAAATGCATGAAAGGCTCTTTTCCAAATTGCTATTCGTGTTATAAATTGGGCAAACTTCTTGCATGCAAAAGAAGTAAATGAGCTAAAAGTAAATGGAGCTTTTCAAAATGGTTTGTTCATTAGTGTGTTACCAGATGCAGGAAGAGTTCTGCCAACAACAACCATGATTGGTAGTGTAACACCCAGGAAGGTTTTGTCTGGGATTTAGGAATGTCTGATGGATGTGAAGATCAACAAGATCGGTCTCTATGGTATAGGCGGAGTTGGAAAAACAACTATCATGATGCATATGAATAATCTTCTCAATGAATCTCAAATATTTTATCATGTCATTTGGGTGACTGTATCCAAAATCTTTAACCTAGAGAAATTGCAGTCTGACGTAGCAAAAGCAATAGACTTGGACCTGTCAAATGATGAAAATGTGATGAGGAGATCAACTGTGTTGTATGAATTTCTTGGAAAGAAAGAGCTTTTGTTCATATTGGATGATTTATGGTATAATTTTGCCTTAGAAGAGGTGGGGATTCATGCAGAGAATGGTTGTAAGTTAGTATTCATTACCAGGCTCATGGATGTTTGTTGAGGCATGGAAACACAAAGAAATCAAAGTGGAGGTTCTGTCAAAGGAGGAAGCACGGAACTTGTTTATTGATAAAGCAGGAAAAGAAGCATTGTCTTCTCCTGAAATTGAACCTGTTGCAAAGCTGATTTGTGAAGAATGTGGTCGTTCGCCCTTTGCAATCATCACAGTGGGAAGTTCTACGAGGAAAATATATGATGCTAGAGTTTGGAAGAATGCATTAGAAGAACTGAAAACCTCAAGAGCAGAAATTGAAGGCATGGACGAATATGTCTTCAGCCGTTTAATATTTAGCTATAGTCGTTTAAGGGATGATAAGGTCTGAGCTTGTCTTTTGTACTGTGCCCTGTACCCTGACAATTACAAGATTGAGGTTGATGAGCTTATCTGATACAGGAGAAAAAGTAAGGGCAAAATAAATTAAAAGGTTTAGTTTTAGTATTATTGTGATTTGTTATTTTAATTAGGATTCTTATTTAATTTTATTGTTTAAGTAGGAATCTAATTTATTATTTTAGTCTTATTTAATTCCTTGTTCATAAGGAATCTTTGTCCTTTAGGATTAAGATATATACTAGTATAAATAGATCTTATTATTCATTAGTAGAATTAATCAACTTATTCAATAATATTTTTTTCAGTTAATCCTGTGTGGGTTATTTACTTCTCTTTGAGAGTTTTATTCTTGATTATTCAAGACGTACGCTAGAACGACATTATCGAGCACTAAATGGCAGAAGGATATATAGATGAAGTCGGGGATAGGGAGAATGAGGTCAACAAGGGCCGCGCACTGCTAAAGGAACTTAAAGATGCTTGCTTGCTGGAGAGTAATGGAACAAAATGGGTAAAAGTGCATGATTTAGTAAGGGGTGTCTGGCAATTAGAATCACAAGGGAGAGACCTTGGTTCATGGTAAAAGCTGGTCTTGGATTGAACACATTGTCAAGGGAATGGATTGAAGGATTTGAGAAGGTCTCCTTGATGCAAAACAACATTAAGATTCTTCCCAAATTTTCAAACTCCAAAAATTTATCAACCTTGCTTCTGCAACAGAATCCTCTCAAAAGTATTCCTAATTCACTTTTCGTCAACATGCATAACCTTAGAGTTCTCAACCTATCTTATACTTCTATACAAGTACTGCCCGATTCAATTTCCAGCTTACAGAACCTCCATGCATTCCTATTGTGTTTTTGTGAGCTTAATAGTTTAACTTCCCTAGCAATGCTTAAGGAGCTGAGGGTATTGGACCTTTCATATACCTTGATTGGAAGGTTGCCACTTGATATTGAAGGCTTGGTAAATCTACACCGTATTGATCTCTCTTACACTGAAGAATTAAATATGTTTCCCATCAGGGTAATCTCAAAGCTGTCGTGTCTAGAAAACCTGTCAATGTTCAAAAGCAGATGGAAATGGTCGATGGGTTCACAAACAAGGGGCCAGGGCAGAGATTTTGAAGAAATTGCTTGCTAGACACAGTTAAGTTACCTTGGTCTTTCATTTGAGGATTCAGACAGCTTCAATAGTTATGTGAGGTAGGGACATTGGAAAGTGCATAGAAGCTACCATATTGGCGTTGGACTTCTGTCAAACTTCTCACCTATTTCCAAAGATACTTGTAGTGTAGAAATTCATGGATGTAAGCTTATTACTAATGACAGTTCCATAGAGCTCCTGAGCAATTTTCAGCAGTTGGCATTGCAGGGTTGTCATGATATTGAAGTTCTTTCAAATTTGTGGTCGATATCAAACTTGAACAGTTTAAAAGAATGCTACGTTTCCAGCTGCTATGGTTTAAAGTACATTACATGGACCGAGGTAAATTCTTTCCTGAGCCTCGAGAAGTTGATCCTACGGAGGTTACCCAATTTCAGTGTCATTACTAATGGAATACTGGCTGTTGGTGTCCTTTCAAGTTTAAAATCCTGCATATTCACAATTGTAATGAACTTCCAAAGTTATTCTAAGTTGGGTTAATATAATGCCACCAAAATCTCCAAAGAAATTGACGTTTGGAATTGCCTTTTGATTAAGGGGATAATTGACGGAGAGGAAGTTGTGGAGTCGTTCCTAATGTAAACAATTCCAAGGTTAAAACGCTTATATTTTCTTTTTTGCCCGAATTGAAAAGCATTTGCAGGAGTGTACTTGTTTGTAACTCACTGGTACCGATTGATATTTGGAATTGTGGAAAGCTAAAGACACTGGCTTTCTCAAGGCCGAACTTTCCATTCTCCCTAAAGCACATCAGGGGAAGCAGAAAATGGTGGGATGACTCGGATTTGGATGAACCTAGTGGCAAAATTCTTCTTCAGGCTTTCTTCAGAGAAGATAGATAAGAGCAAGTTATTATTTTTCCGCAGCCTATTTCCAAGCTTGATTCTCGACTTCTGTTATTTTGAATTTTGTCTTTGATTGTCCACTATTGTGTACATAGATGAACATCAGAAGATCAATCTTCTTTCACGTAAATGTCTGAACTCTTATTGTATCATCTATGCTTCTTTGCTACCAAACAGAACAAGATCCTGGTTTGGAGAAAGAATATGCATACAAAGTGCCAAGCAGCAGTCATTTATGTGAATATATTGTCATTGAAACCCTTGAATATACTGAAACCCTTGAATCTGGGATAAGTTATTCGAATCATACTCATTTAGCAGCTTAAATGTGCATGTAGGAGAACTTCTTATAACCTGGCCATAGCTCGAGGAGTGTCCCATTTAGTCTGCACGTGGTTGCGAGTAATCTCCTTGAGTGAGCTGGCAACCACTTAACGCCATTGTTAGCTCAAACTCATCATGGAGCATCTGGAGTACTTTTCGCACGCCAGCCTCACCGTCAGAAGCCAGTGAGAATAACACTGGCCTTCCAATCTGAAATTTAGTGGAGAAGCAAAATGAGTAAGTAATACTACTGCACCTTCCTATTTGAATGCTCACTACTCAGATTTCAAGATGATGCAATGAATTAACAAAGTCCTTTCTTGAAGCAAATGTATAATTTCATGAAATTTTGATACTTACAAATACTCCAGATGCTCCTAGAGCCATAGCCTTGAAGACATCTGTTCCACGACGTACTCCACCATCAAGAAAAACTGGAATTCGGCCTTGTGCAGCTTTCACAACCTGGAGGCATTGATGAAGTTATTAAATCAAAATGGTAGAGAATTCAATTTGAACTACTGAGACGACAGTGATTTTCCAGCATTCATACAAGATTAATCAACATAGATAACTACTTTAACTTCATATAAGGTGTGCATAAACATTCTCTAAACAATTAGTAGCCAGCAGGATTGGAGAAAACAATTCATACAAGTTATGAAAGGAAGCAATGTTTACAAAGTTTTTGAAGAATAGGCATGATACAGTATTATGATTGTTATGCAAACAAATGTACCTCTTCCAAAGCCATAATAGTTGCAGGGACATAATCTAATTGGCGAGCTCCATGATTAGATACAATGATTCCAGCAGCTCCGCTCTGTACAGCTATTCGTGCTGCATTATTATCATAAAAAAGGTTCATTCAAAAAGTCGATGGAAAAAACAACTCTATTCTTTTTCTAGGAAGTAGTTTGCTAACCATCCTCAGCAGTAAGAACACCCTTCACAAGAATTGGTAGCGAGGTGATTGTTTGGAGCCACTTCACATCCTGTTCAAATGTAACATGCCACTTTGATGTTTACAAAAACTTTTCCTTATTACAGTTTGGAAATTCTGAAATTGGAATACAAACATCTTACCTTCCAGCTGAGTGAACGGTCAACTTGGCTAGCAGCATATGAAGCCAATCCGGAGTCGTCAGTCTACAAGTTCACCCCACGATAACTGTGAAACAAAATTTACACCATAGAAATCATAATACTAAATAAGTAGGCCATATGCTAGGCACCTTATCCATCTGACCAAGATCCAAGCCTTCAAAGTTCTTCAAAGTCAGATGTCGAGGCAGAACAAACCTATAAGGAAGCCCCATAGAGAAGTTAAATATGTTCATGAAAATAGATTTATTCAAAGAGCTCTTCTCTGTTCAGGTACATCTCTCTCAACTTTTCTTTTTCTCGTTTCATTACAGTATTCACCTGTTCTTGATATCAGCTTCACGACGACCAAGCCAAGGGGTATCGACAGTAAGGGCGATTGCCTTGAAGCCAGCCCTTTCAGCTCTTTTCACAAGCTGTGCTACAACATGCCTGTCCTTGTAGACCTGAATTTTAAGCAAGGCAATTGTTGTTTTAAGTAAATGATAATTGTACCAAAACGATCATGATAAATTTCAGCAGCAAACTCACATAAAGTTGAAAAAAGCGAATGCCAGGTCCTGTTGAAGCAACCTCCTCGACACTGGAAGTAGCCCACGAAGATAGCGTCTGGAACAACAGAACATAGCAAGGAAGCAAGCAAATTTTGATCATAACCATAATAGATACAGCTTCAGGTAAAAGCAAAATGATAAGCAGCAAACCATAATTGTGCCAGCAGATGAAGCTGCTCTTGCTGTTGCCAACTCCCCTGCATAAATACATCATTCAGATATACAAATAGAAATATCTTGTAAAATTAGATGATTTTCACCTCAAACAAACTTTACTGCAAGACACGAACGTTTCTGTTACTTAAGAAGCATGCATATATGCGGACGTAACGATTTGATAAATACCATTATAAAGAGGAAAAGTTCACGAAAGCAAGGGAATCTACCTTCAGGATGAGCCATTTTCTGCATTGCTGTTGGAGCAATCATAATTGGCATTGAAATCTTGAAGCCCAAGACAGTTGTTGTCATATCAATATTGGTTACATCGATAAGAATGCGTGGTCGAAACCTATGTTTTTGGAAAAAGAAATAACTTTTTCAGAAATTAAGACGAATAAAAGATAGAATATGCATTATTCATAGGACATAACTGAACCAAAAGAAATTCATTAGTGTGAATTGTTGCAGACCAAAGAAGCTTACAGAATCCGAGAGAATGCATTACGGTTTTCCTTGAGAGTCCACTGGTCCTCTGAACCTGACGCATAGTAGTCATAAACCATCTTCGGCAATTTCAACTTTGCAATGGGCTCATACTCCATAACATTAGTTATCTCCATTGTCCTATTAATTACTTAACACTGTCCCTGCACAATCTGAAGGAATTTTGCAAATGTTAACTGAAATTACATCGATTTAAGTGCTTCTCGTATTCATATTTACAAAGAATTCACGTGAATAGAAGATTCTTGTAAGATCAAAGGATGAACACCCCGGAATAAGATAATCATAACAGCACCAACAAGCAGGGCTGATTCAGATTCCTGCTGGTTGGTTATGCTATTTGACAAAATTACTTTCCATTTCATATGCAAGATTCTTGAATCTTATAACTAAGAAAAGTAAGAAGAAGTATCCTTTACAATAATATACAGTTGATCGCGATGGATATGAGTCCCACCTGATAGATTATGTTCAATATGTATCCAAAATATGTGATGGTACTAAAGCCAATGATTTTACAAAACTTATTAGCTTCAGGTTAGATAGTAGCATAAGATTTCATTTCAGGGATCAAAATTAACCTGCGTGTAACTCGTATCATTTTATAACCCAACAAAGATCTTACATTATTTTCTGGTAGAGCAGAGCACAAACGGCTACCTCCAATCACTTGTAACCAAAGGCAGATAATACAAAACCAGAAACTGAAACTGGAAAACAATTTAACCACTTATCTAAATTATACACATGATTTTGTTCAGGCCCAGATGAAAATGGATTAAACAAATTACACAAAGTCTGATCTCGATATAAAAACATAGTAATTTAGAATGAAAAAGTGAAAAAGTACAGACCTTGGCTTCCTTAACCAACAGAAGAGTACGGAAAGAAAACGAAAGAGCGATCAAATGAAGGGGCAGAAAGCAATAAATGTTAGAAACTAAATAGAATTGGAGAAAGAGAGAGAAAATTCTCGGGCTCCCCAAGTACCACAAGCAAACAAATATGGCACTGAAGGAAAAGTCCAGAAAGTATTAAAGAAAACAAAATGAAGACAAAAGGGTCGTGGTGAAAATGAGAGAAAAAGATGGTGGCTGATGTAGATTGGTTTTTCAAGGTCAGAATTTGTGCCTGAGACCAAAACAAATCTGTTTCATGGAGATTTCAGACAGTTTCATTGAATCATTCTTACTTATTTCTCATCAATATTATTCTACGTATGATAGTAAATTGAGAGTCGGTCTCTTGCCGGAGAGAAAAATGGATTAACGTGATCATTTCATTTGAATAATAAAATATGTTGAGAAAACATTAAAGTTTATCTCAATGTATGGAGAGCAGACATTACTAGTATTACGTCACAGAATAATATGTCTTCTTTGTTGTCATTTTAGGTCACGGGCCATCTCTGACAACAGTAAAATGCTTTACCATATAATTTAATACATGATTTTGTTTTAGAGACTTATTTAGTTGTGACTAGTCATTTTAACGCACTTATTATAATAGTAATAATAATGTGAATTTTGAACAAATATGACGATAATGTATAATATTATGAACGAAAGTGATTTTAATTCTTTTTAAACTGAGAAGAGGTCCCTACCCTCATGTCGTATATAAGTTCAAAGGAAAGAGAGTCTAAAATCGTCTTTCAAATTCTCTTATCTCCATCTTCCATTTTTAATAGCATTTGCATAGTCATAGCTTGGCGATTAAAAGCATTTTACACTTTTGTGACATTTAATACTCTTCTTTGTATTGTTGTATTGGAGATTAAATTGTAGAATATTGAGTTTATTGTTTTATTTTATTTTCTTACGTTGAAAAAACTTGAAAGACATCCAACCTATTTATTACACGACACGTAATGTGATACGAATTGTAGATGATCAAATAGAAATCAAACACTTCTTTCTTGGTTCGCATTGATGGGTCTCAAGAGCCCAATTCAATTGATGAAAAGGCTTTTAATTCAGCCCTCCAGAAGCGGCGCCGTTTTGTCGTCCCACTTTTCCAGTCGATTTCTTGCTTTCTCAACCTGAAGCGAAAAAACAAAAAGGTTAAGAAATAATATGATATATATGTATCTAAATTCAAGTTAATGGTCATTAGTAATTATTGCTTGATGACCAGCAAGCCTTTGTTTTATTGCTAATCAATTTGTCAAATTAACCAATCAATATAATAAAGAATGTTATTAGGTAGAGTTTTATAAATAATTGGAATTGGAATTGGAATTGGAATTGGCTTTTTTATTTTGGATCTCTTTCGTACTCGATGAATCAAGTCCTTTGCTGGACCATAACACGTCAATTGTTGTCGATTTGTACAAAACAGAACCCACTAGGTAGTAAGTAATGCCAATGGTCCCTACCAAATTTCTTGTCTTCACATTATGTTTATTGATTATCTATCTGGTTCAATTATTTTGAGTACGTAACTTACCTCTTTTTTCCAGTCCGTCCGAAATGTCACATATAATAAGATAAGAGTCTGCAAAACGGTTCCTCCAATCATCCCACCCCATATACCCTACACACCACAAAATTAATTAAAGAGATAAATTTGTTAACGTAATTCAGTATATATTAAATTTTGTATCCTAACTAGCGAGTGTAACAAATAATAAAATCTCAAACTTTATAATTAATTAAGTGCTAAATACCTTAGCACCAAAATCAAATTTGAAGCCGAGAAGACAACCCAACGGAAGGCCAACGAAGTAGTAACATCCCACATTAACATAAGCAACAAATGCTTGCCATCCACACCCAACAGCCACACCTGCATGATTAAACTGTTTGATCAGATCAATTCTCTATGTAAAATTTTATATATATATATATATATATATATTTAATTATTTCGAGCAATATTAATTAATTAATTATTGAAAAGGATGTACAACAATTTCTTTAATTTGGATGTTGATCAAAAGAATATCGACTGGCTATACGTCGACGTCGTGTTTCAGTGATAGACGGTAAATGGTTTCAGCTGACTTGTCCACTAAAGAGACAGTGCCTCCTCAAACGTCAAGTAATTAATCAATAAATAAAAGACTTACAGGCGGCATATGAGATTTAAGATCGAGTAATTTATTAATAAAAACTATTAGATCTTAACTTTTGCTGTAATAATAATAATAATAATGGCGAATGAGATTCGTTGTCTATATATATAATATATGATCATAATCAGTGTACATGTGCACAGAGAAAACACATCATTATGATTAACAAATGACACAAGCTATCGCACCAACTCACCGTGTCAACTTTCATTTGTCTCTTTTGGAGCATATAACGTGCCAAAGAAGAACAATACAAATTGAATACCACGACTTCATATTCAAATTTAAATTAAATTAATAATTTAATCGCAAATTCATTGTCGTAACTTTTTTACTGTATGCACCTCATCTGCACACTGTCGAGAATCTCTTCAATTAGGGTTTTGCTATGCATAGAATAACTTCTTCTTTTTTAATTTCTAATATTCTCAAAGTTATTCAAATTTTTTAAGTGTAAGGTCTCAAGAGACGAGCTTGGTTTGAATGTTAGTTGGGAGAGTACCGAGTGTTACCTGACAAGACAGGCTGAATACCGTTGAGTACAATGGAGAAAGCAAGGTAAGGACAGAGCTCTGAGACGGCATCGGCGACTGTGGTACCACTGGTGAAGGCATAGCTAATAACATGGCGCAATGCAAGCACGACGATCGCCAAAATTATAGCGATGATGGAAGAACTTGAAGTCACTATCAGAACAGAAAATGCAGACGATTTCGGATGTCCAGCCCCTAGCTCATTGCTCACCCTCACACTGTTTATTTCCAATTAATCAAGTAGCTAGTTAGATTCAGTAAAACTTAATTGTCAAAAGTTAAAACAAGTAATGATAAACTAGGGAATTTATTACCTTGCTGCTGCATTGAAGCCTACTGCAATCATGAATACCCATCCAGAAATTGTCATGCTGCATCAATAAGCAATGTATATATATATATATATATATATATATATAGAGTCAAATATTATATGATAATCTTCCTACTCTTTTTCATTGTTTTCACTTCAGGTAATTTTGAAAGAATTTTTTACGTTATTATTGGGACCATTGAAAAAGAGTGAATGACATGACCGCTGGTAATGTTACTGCTGATGCTAGGTCTAAAATTTATAGCACATTTCTCTATACTTGAATCACACGGCCCAACTGGCAATTAAAGAATAATTACTCCATTAGTGCTACAAATTTAATTCTTACCAGATGGAGAGAGCGTCGAGAACGATTTCAGCATTTTTGAGCAACCCAGCAATCAAAACTATTATCTGATAGTACCAAGTTTCCAGGCAAAGCATTATAGCAGATGCTGTAGACAATTTCAAGAATTCCCATAACCCAGAAAATGCCTGTAATGTAAACCCGGTCCATGTTTTCTTGCATCTTTCACTCAATAAAATGTACACAAATTGTGCTGCCACCACTATCCACCAGGAGAAACTTAACACCAGCGATGCGCCCAATAATCCCCAGCCTAGCTTGAAAATCGCGAGCCAACTTAGCAGAAGGTGCAGCACAAGCGTAGCTGCTGAAATATATGCACTAGGGAAGATTATGCTTTGGGATTGGAGAAATTTTTGTATGGGGAAGTTGACTGCGTAGGCAAATATTTGCGGAATAAGACCGTAAACAAAAATTGCTGCAGAAGATGCGATTGCGCTCGATTCACCGAGAGCAAGTAAGATTTGTTTTGAGAATATGTAGATGATCATTAGTGGAATCCCTGTTGCTGTAAGAAGAATTGTTGATCTTTGAAGATAAACTCCTAGCATGTCGTATTTGTGTGCCCCATATGCTTGCCCACATAAAGTTTCTACTGCACTCCCCATTCCTAACTGCATGTAGCCATCATCAGATCAAAATTTATAACAAAATCAAAACTGTAAGGACAATTACTGAGGTTATTAATAATATTACCATAAGGCCATAGGCGAAAACTTGGATTCCGGTGTTGCCAAGAGAGGCGGCAGCGAGCTCGAGATTGCCGAGGTGGCCGCAGAAAATCTGAGTGGACATGGAAACGAGGTTGTTGAGCAAGTAAACAACAACTGCCGGGGCTGCAAGGCGGAAGAGGGTGTTGAGTTCGATCCATGTAGCTTTCCGGAGCCGCTGGAAGTTCGATAAACTGGGGTCCGAAAGTGTTTCTTCAAGCTCAGAGCTCACTGGCTCTGTCTCTGAATGCTTGGTTTCCAACATGGGCTGATTTAGATCATTTTCCGAGTTGTACTCGTTGGAATCCATGTTGCTCTCTTTCTCTCCTCTCCAGGACAGTATGGAAGAACTAAGTTATGCCATACATACATTATATAACATAAGCTCTTGTTTATTTTTGTCTTTGTCGACATCCCCAGATGGAAGATAGCATCGATAAATTCGACCACAGGATATTGAAAGATAATCTTCCTTTCATATCATTACAATTAAATTGTCAATATAATATATATATATATATATGTGCTTGTGTTTTTTTTATTTTTTTATTTTTTTTGGGACACGCTCCATCCAACATTTGAGTACTTTAAGTGGTGAACTTGAGAAACCGATCAAAATTGAACCACTTGAGAATACAAATTAACTCTAATTTAATCCCATAATTAATCGGGAGAATATGAACCACCGGTTTTATTTTCTCGTAAATATATATATATATATATATATACATATAAAGGTAAAATTAAGAATTTTTTTTACATAAAATTTTACGTTAAATATAAATCATTAAATTTAAATATATTTAACTGTTAAGATTGCATCGGACATGTACATTAATTATCTATTAGTTACATTATCATTATTAGTTATTTACATATATTAATCATACCGTCTTTAAATTAAATGATTTTTTAATTTTTTAGTGTTAAAATTTTGTGCAAATAACTGCAAAAAAACATTCATAAATATGTACTATATATATATATAGTAATCAACTGATAAGAGTGAGCAAAGAATTCAAAAGATAGCTAGCCATTTAAACAAATAAAAAATTTATACTTTCAATTTTGAAAAAGAATTAATTAAGGGATATTTGAATTAATTATTATATAATAAGATTCTTTGATATTTTACATAATTTACGAATTACTAACTTGCGTATACAACATAAATATCTGAATCGATGTAAATGTCTATTAAGATTCAGTCCTATGTTTTATGGTCTCGATAATTTTCACAAATCATCAACATAATTCATCCATCGATCTGTTTATATATAATATATATGTAGCTAGCTAGCTGGCAGTGAAACCGATCATCAAGAACATTGACATATATGTCGTACGTGTTGCACTTGCGGTCGTACGTTGACTGTTAGTTTTTCTTTAGACTGGTGTCATGCATGTGCCTATCCTCACATGCACGGTGGCCACATATATCATGAATCTCCACTCTCTATCGAGAAAGCCTAAACTAATTTGTGTGTATGTATTATCGAAAATTGTATTTCTCTCATTTTTTTTTTTAAAATTTTATAACGGAACCTCGTCCATTCAAATCTTGTCATGCATATTCACAAATTAATATATTTAATTTTAGTAAACTAGCAACGATGACAAAATTATGAATTAGCAAACAATTAAAATTTAAAATGTGGAACTAAAAATTCATTGAATAAATTATATATTTTCAAATTTTAATAGATCAATCATGATAAAATTCATAACAGTAAAGATAAAAATAAGATAATATGTGTAACAAAAACGGTAGTAAAAACTTTGAATTAGATGGCCTCCGGAATCCTCTGACCAGCTGTCTGCAGTGTATAGGGCTTTTCATATTTAATTTGGACAAGATATACGAATATGCATGTAATGCAATGTAATGAATTTGCTGAGCATAACGTACGAACTGCAATGCATGTAATAAATTCAAATGGAAAAAAAGGAAACGTTCAGAAGCGATGCCACCAGTATTTCTCAGATCAATAGATCTATCTTCCTTCTTCCAGTCTTCTGTATACTTACAATCCGGTACTCCAGGAGAAAGTAACAATAGCCAACCAGCGTATTATGGGGACAGCTATTAATAACAATAGCCCAGCTGAAAATCCAAGATAGGATTTTGTCAATTTCTTAGCCCAAAAATGAAATAGATTTTCTAGGAGCCCAATGGCCAAGCCCAATTCATTTGTAGCTTTTTCTCTACACGACTAAACAAATGTCAATCAAGTAATAGACGTCCACTTCGTCTATAAGCAGCTACATTAATGAATGTCCTGGGACCTGGGTAGAGAGCTTTACAGCATAATTAACTTCTACATACAGATGTCTCTTTTGAATTTTTTTTTTAGTGTGTTGGAAAAATATTATATCAACATGATCTAATAATAAATGAAATATTTATTCGATCTCTTCAAAGAATAAGAATTCACATTTTGACTAAAAGAATTTTTATAAATTATTAATAAAAAATATATTTAAGACTACAGAACTCATGAAAATCATCAAATCAAGTTTTGAAGCGGCAATTCGCTTATAGTGTTACATTTCAGAATTAAGACCAAAATTATGGGAGAAAATCTTGACTTGTACTAAAACGATGTAATTTATGACTATTAATTTGATAACATTATATATATTGAATACTGAAAACTGAATAGGGAATAGGGAATCGGTCATCTAATGGGCCGAGTCGAAACAGTCAGCGTCAGCCGGTCAATATTTTGAAACTATGACTTCTTCTTCTTCAGTTATTGCCGTTGCTATATATAAGAGCAATTCCGCTTCTATACTTTCATTCTCAACTCTCAATTACCTTCATAAACACCTACAAAGAAACGAAATAGATATCAAGAGAAAACAGCTTCATGGCTTCTTTACGAGCTTCGAATCTCTTGTTTACTTCGTCTTTTTCTTCTTCTAATAGAATCAATGCTGCTATTTCTGTCCCAAAACTTCCGAAAATCCGTTTCTCGCCTTTAAAAACACAAAACAGAAGCTTGGTAGAGGAGCTAAAGATAAGAGATGGATTCACGAATTCAGTACTAGAAAAGATCGTCCCTAGCACTTCAATAATAGAAGAAAATAATGTGAAAGACTCTACTTCCATGGCGGCGACTCAACTTTACGCCATCTTAGAGGCTGTTGCTGATAGAGTGGAGATGCACAAAAACGTCGGTGAGCAGCGTGATAATTGGAACGCACTTCTGTTGAACTCGATCAACATGATTACTCTCACCGCTGCAACCTATGGCTGGTGTTGCTGCTAGTGGTGGCGCCGGTGGTTCACTTTTGGCTTTGAAGTTGTCATCCGCACTTCTGTTCTCTACGGCCACGGGGATGTTAGTAATAATGAACAAGATCCAGCCCTCACAACTTGCCGAAGAACAACGTAATGCAGTAAAATTGTTCAAGCAACTCCAGAGAGAAATAAAGTACTGTGCTTGCTCTTAGCATTCCTAGTGAAGACAACGTGAAAGAAGCAATGGAGAAGGTTTTGGCTCTCGACAAAGCATACCCACTTCCGTTGATTGGTAAAATGATCGAGAAGTTTCCTAAAACCTTTGAGCCTGCTGTTTGGTGGCCATCAAATCAAAGCCAAAGAAACAACACAAAGCAGAAAATCATCAGGAGTAAGACGGAAGAGAATGGATGGACTGAGGCGCTGGAAACGGAAATGAGAGAGATTGTCTCTGTGTTGAAGAGAAAAGATACTGAAGATTATGTGAGACTAGGCAACTTGGGTTTGAAAATAAACAAGGTTTTGGCCATCTCCGCTCCAATTCTCACCGGCATTGCAGCTTTGGGATCTACTTTCGTGGGTCACGGGATCATGGGCTGCGGCGGTTGCAGTGGCCGCAGGCGCTTTAGCAAGCACAGTTAATACTTTGGAACACGGTGGGCAAGTTGGTATGGTGATAGAAATGTACAGAAACTGTGCTGGATTCTTTACACTTATGGAAGAGTCAATCGAATCCACTCTGAATGAAAGTGAAGTGGAGAAGAGAGATAATGGGGAGATGTTTCGAAATGAAAGTAGCTTTGCAGTTGGGAAGAAGCGTATCAGGGCTGAGAGATCTTGCGAGAAAATCAAGCTATGCTCGCATAGAGGGAACGGAAATAGACGAGTTTGCAAGCAAAATTTTCTGATACGTGATTCCATTTGTTCATACATAACAATATTCTTTGATTCTTTTATTTTTGGTATAATCATTTGTAGGAAAGATTTTGATTTCATTACTTGTTTAATGTTAACCTTTGTACGAAGAAATTTAAAAAAAGAAAAGATTTCTCTCCATCTATTTTTGTTACTACAGCCCTGATACAATTTGAAATAATTTCCTCGTAAATATTGTTTTTCTCATGGATGTTAATATATATAGTGGTATTAATCTAAACCATTGAATTATTTTTATTTCATTAATGAATAGAAAAAAGAATTTGAGGAAATAAATGGAAGTGTATTAGTTGAATCTTTTAATCTCTTTGATGGGAATGATAAAATATTAAATTAGCCACTTATAAACTAGCAATTAATGAAAAACCAATTACAAAATGTACGTATGTCTCTCAACTAACAGAAAATAAAAAAATTTTCAATTAATATTTGATGTTATGTACTTCCATCCCACAACTACGATAACTTTGAAGCAAAAATTATAAAATTATTTGGCGCATTATTTAATATTAGATATCTATACATTATTGATTTCTTGCTTGTATTAAATATTGGATTAATTGATTGAATGCTTAACATATATTTTCAAACTCTAACAGGGTGGAAGTAATTGGCAGAGATTGCATTCAAAATTAAAAAAGTTGAATGAGAAAGTTGTAGATAAACTATTTGAAATACTTGCCCAACCTTACAAGCTACATGCTCACTTATTTTCTAGCTAAGAAAATTAATTAATTTGTTCTCTTCTATGGGGTGAAAAGCCTTAAGAGATAATATCAAAATACAAAAGTTAAATAATAAATGAAAAAAATATTGTACGTTAATATTATTTAAATAATGTTATTCGAGTAATATTATCATCAAAAGAGTTAATTATTATAAAATTAATAAAGAAATTAAAATTTTGTATAACAAAAAAGTTTAATTTCTATTTGATTATCGATATATAATATGAAATAAATTCAGATTAGGATGAAAAAAAATATAAAAACAAAAGAATATCAGTATATAGTAGTATAGCATATATCTGCATGGGTGATTTTATAATTAAAAAACTAAAATAAAATGGCTCAGTCAATATTAATACCACAAAATGGAGGTAAAACTTATTGACTCTCGTGCTTAGAACATTGAACAGCACGCAATAATCCATGTAAGCAAGTTCGTAATAAGTTTCTCCCTGTCGATATGTAGTAGTATGGTGTATACCAAGTCATGGGAGAAACTCTTGACTTCAACTAAACTAAAAATAAGAAAACAAAAAAAATTACGAACGGCGTCTACTTCTGCCAATGGGCCAAGTCAGCCCAGCAGCCAGTCAATATTTGATCATTTTCAACGTAGGAAACTTTCAGATTTTTTCAGTTACTGTTCGGTACTATATATAGCATCCCTTCTATCTCTCTACTTTCATAAACACAAACAAATTAACCACCAAAGAGAAAGCGGAAAAGAAAGTGAAAAAGATTCATGGCTTCCTTGCAAGCTTCAAATCTTCTGTTCTCTTCTCAATCTTCATCTTGTTATTCCACCTCAAAAAATAGAGTTAATGCTGCTATTTCTTTACCAAAACTTCCAACAATCCATATCTCACCTCTAAAGAAACAAAGTAGAGATAACTTGCTAGAGGAGCTGAATATAGGAGACGATGGATTCACCAAGTACTCAATCCCAGTTGAAAAGATTGTTCATAGAAGAACAGTGCAAAGAGAAAATAACGTTAACTCCTCTACTTCTATGGAGACAGCACAACTTTACGCGATCTTAGGAGGCTGTTGCTGATAGGATTGAGATGCACAAAAATATCGGAGACCAGCGGGACAACTGGAACACGCTTCTCTTGAACTCTATCAACATGATTACTCTCACCGCTGCAACCATGGCTGGTGTTGCAGCTACTGGTGGTGCCGGTGGTTCACTTTTGGCTTTGAAGTTGTCCGTCCGCTCTCTTGTTCTCCGCAGCCACCTGGGATGTTGGTTATAATGAACAAGATCCAACCATCACAGCTTGCCGAAGAACAACGTAATGCAACCAAGTTGTTCAAGCAACTCCAGAGGGAAATACAAACTGTGCTTGCTTTTAGGGTTCCTAGTGAAGATGATGTGAAAGAAGTAATGGAGAAGGTGTTGGCACTTGACAAAGCATACCCACTTCTCTTGATAGGTAAAATGATCGAGAAGTTTCCTAAAAGTTTAGAGCCTGCAGTTTGGTGGCCGTCGAATCAAAACAGGCGAAACACCACAACGCAGAATAGCAACGAAGTAGAGAATAACGGATGGAGTGAGGAGCTGGAAATGGAAATGAAGGAAATTATTGAAGTTTTGAAGAGAAAAGACACGGAAGATTATGTGAGACTAGGAAACTTGGGGTTGAAAATAAACAAGGTTTTAGCCATCTCCGGGCCACTTCTCACCGGCATTGCAGCTGTTGGGTCTGCCTTCGTGGGGTCTTCTCACGGGTCCCTGGGCTGCAGCAGTTGCAGTGGCCGCAGGGGCATTAGCAAGCACCGTTAACACTTTGGAGCACGGTGGACAAGTTGGTATGGTGATAGAGATGTACAGAAACTGTGCAGGTTTCTTTACACTTATGGAAGAATCAATCGAATCAACTCTTAATGAAAGTGAAGTAGGGAAAAGAGAAAACGGGGAGGTGTTTGAAATGAAAGTGGGTTTGCAATTGGGAAGAAATGTATCAGAGCTGAGAGAACTTGCGAGAAAATCAAACTATTCTCGCACATATGGTTCCGAGATAGACGAGTTTGCAAGCAAACTTTTCTGATGAGTGACGTTAATTATGTATTATTTGTCCATATATAACAATTATTTGATTCTTTTGAGTAATCATGTGTAGGGATGGTATTTTGATTAACCTTCGTAGGAAAAAAGAATTATTGAAACAATTTTTATTACATATCTTCTTATTATTACTAGCAAGTTCCTCAATGGCTTTTATTTTATATTAATATAGTTGTTGATTATTTGTTATTGCCAAGATTGAATAAATATATAAACCAGAAATCATTGAATGTCTAATGTATATTCTGCGATCGTGATTGTTGTGACTTGTGAGAGGGTGCATGTTTGGACGAGAAAGATATTTTATTTGACTTTTTAATTGAGTAAAAAGGTTTTTAATATTTTTTAATGTTAAAGTTTGTTTTTATTTTTTTCTGGTATTATTTGGTTGACATTATAAAAAAGACTAGTTGAAAATTAAAAAAAAATCAATTTTAAAAAATTTAAATTATTATGAGGTTTTGACCATCGAATTTTAATGTTTTTTAAAGCTAAATTATCTAAAATAACTTTTATTTTATTTTAAAAGTTTTATATTATTTTGTTATAATATAGTCTTCAAAATTTATCTATTGAAATATATAATATTTTAAATTATTTTAACAACTAAATAAGTAATTAATTTAATACCCTTAATATTCAGAGAGAGTATAGAGCAAGGTTGCTAGATGTTAGAGAGAGTTTATTTTTGAATCAGATCAATATATCTCTCATGTTATATATATAAAATTTTCGATGGAAGGAGAAAACTTATTAAAAACTTCAAAGTAAAAATGACACCTAATTGAGTGAAAGATAGATCTACTGTAATAAAAAGAATAAAAATGAAAGAAAAAGCATGCTCGTGATACAATTCTTGGCCAAATTAAAGACTAACAATCTCTTATCTCATGCATTGACGAATGAAATTATATCATTTTTATTTATTTATTCTTTATGTGTGTGTGTGAGATAAGGACTCTTCATTAATTTAATATGCATATCTCATGACGAATTGTTGAAAAGAATGAATAATTATAATTGAATCTTAATATTGTTTGCATATATATATATATATATATAAATTATTCAAATATTTAATATTAGCAACAAAAGAAAAGGGTAATTTATATTCAATTCAAACATTATCAAATATATATATATATATATATATATATATATATATATATATATATATATATATATATATATATAGTCGGTCAATAATTATTAATTCCACAAATAGATTGGAGGTAAAATGAGTCTTGTTATTAGAATATTGAAAATGATGTAATAAGCTATGCAAGCAAGTTTACGTATATTGCAAAGTCATGGGAGAAAATTTTGACTTGAACTTTAAACTGAAGGGGAAAAAAAAGGAATTAATTATGAATGGCAAATAGATCAGCAAATGAGCCAAGTCAGCTGTCAATATTCGATCATTTTCAACGTACGTTTTTTCAGTTATTGTTTGTTACTATAAATAACAACCATTAATGTCTTTCTTTACTTCCATTCTCAACCTTCACAAACGCTTGAGAAAAAAAACCAAAGAGAAATCAGGAATGTAATAACACAATTCGTGGCTAGCTGAAGGTAAGAGACGATGGATTTGTGAAGGAGTAAGCCAAGCTGACCTGTGATTGCTGATATGTCAAGCTGAATTGACAGTTTCTTACAAGTGCTTTCATTTGCAGCTAACTGTACTTAGAAGATTCCTGCCAAGAATAACTAACTAAAGGAAGTTTAATTTGCTTTAATTAGAACTTTTTTCTGTGTAATCTGAAGTGCTCTATGGATGCAGCTTCCATTGGGTTAACAAATAGTGATCTGATCACTATCTTCTTCATTTGTTACTGTAATCCAGTTGATAAAACATTCTATTTTCTGTAAATTTTCTTGTTCTTTCTTAATAACCAAACACGCTTCCATAAACATTTTGCAGATTCACCCAACTACTCAATCCCAATAAAAAATATTGTTTCTGGCAAAATAATACAAAACGAAAATATCATTGACTCCTGTTCCTCGGATCAATGGACAAGCTTCCAAATTTACACGATCCTAGAGGCTATTGCTGATACAGTAGGAGATACACAAAAACTTTGGGGAGCAGCGTGATGACTGGAAAAGACTTCTCCTGAACTCTATTAACATGATTACTCTCAGCGCCGCAACCATGGCTGGGGTTGTGGCTACTGGTGGTGCAGGTACTTCTAACTTCTCTATTGGTTTTTGAAAGTATCTTCCATTCTCTTGTTCTCTGCAGCCACAGGAATGTTGGTTATAGTAAACAAGATCCAGCCCTCTCAACTTGCTGAAGAACAACGTAATGCAACAAAGTTGTTCAAGCAACTCCAAAAGGAAATACAAACTATACTTGCTCCGCAGGGTTCCTGGTCAAGACGATGTGGAATAAGCAATTGAGAAGGTTTTGGTAAAATGATTGAGAAGTTTCCTAAAACTTTTGAGCCTACTGTCCTGATGGCCCTCAAATCAATTCCAAATAAACAGCAAAAAGCAGAATAGCAGAAGTAAGGTGGAGAAGAACAGATGGAGTGAGGAGCTGGAAATGAAAATGAGAGATTATCAGTGTTGAAGACAAAAGATACTGAAGATTGTGTGAGTGTAGGGAACTTGGAGCTGACAAGATTTTAGCCATTTTGGGCCCACTTCTCACCGGTTGCAGCGACTGGCTCTCCTAAGTGTCTTCTCACGGACCGTGGGCTGCAGTGGTTGCAGTGGCTGCTGCCGCTTTAGCAAGCACCGTTAACACTTTGGAGCACAGCGTACAAGGAAGTATGATGATAGAGATGCACAGGAACTGGCTGGATTCTTTACGCTTTTGGAGGAATTGATCGAATCCTCTCTTGATGAAAATGGAAGTGAAGAAGAGAGAGAATGGGGAGATGTTTGAAATGAAAGTGGCTTTGCAGTTGGGAACAAGGTAGCGGAGCTTAAAGATCTTGCGAGAAAATCAAGCTACTCTAGCGTAGAGGGCACCGAGATAGACGAGTTTGGAAGCAAAATATTCTGATTTCAGATTTGATTTCGTTTAAAACTATAGCTTTGATCCTTTTAGTTATTTGTCAGAACAGATTATTTCTTTAATCTTGTACATAAAGAATATGTTAATATCCTCTCATTTACAGTGTTATGAATTGTTATTTTTCATTTGATTATATATGATATCAACAAGTTAAAATGATATTGTCTCTGAGTCCTTGTTAGGAATAATTTTTTTGCTTTATTTTCTCTCAATATTTGAGTGGCAAATCTCTTCGTTTATGATTTTTGGTAAGTATTTGTACAACTATTTCTTTCAATATTAAACAAGAATTTAGTTCACAAACAACAGTGTTTATATTGTTCAACTAAAAATAGGGTCAAATACTATCGAGTACTTTGCAACACTAACGAGTTTTCTGTAGTAATTTCTTCTCTGTTTCTCTGTATCATCTTCAATTTCTCTGTTTCAAGGTAAGCATTTTTATTCAGATAATAAGAATCATAGGAATATGCAAGACAAAACAACTGCTTGCGAATAAAGACGGGGGAAGAGTTTTATCTTCAAGCAGCGAATGTTTGTCAAACAAGTTAAAACTGGAATTGATTAGAGATCCAGATGCTGAAGCAACAGCAAAAAACATGAATGAACTAAGATGGCTTGTAATATTTTGACGGCACAAATGGCATTTTTGTGATATTTCCGTCATAGGCTTTTCCTCGAACTTCAATTTTAACTTTGGTACCTGCCTTGTGCAGTCCAGATTTTACATACCCCATGGCAATGTTCCTCTTGAGGCAGGGGCTGAATCCTCCGCTGGTGATTTCTCCAATGGGATTGCCTTGCTCATTGTAAACCTTACTGTGGGATCTGGCAGGTGGACCTGAAGAGAAGAATCCAACACGTCTAATTGGGGGACCTTCTTCAAGTTGTTTGAGTATCTTCTCGGCACCTAGAAAGCCACCTTCTGCTCTTCTCCTCTTTCCTATGGCCCATGTGAGTCCGGCTTCAACAGGTGTCACGTGTTGTTCCATGTCATTACCATATAAACATAGCGCAGCCTCAAGTCGGAGACTGTCTCGAGCACCAAGCCCTGTCAACCTCACCTTCCCTTCAGATTTCTCCAGAATTGCTTTGGCAAGATCCACTGCATGCTCTGATGGAACTGAGATTTCAAATCCGTCTTCACCTGTGTACCTGAGAATTGAGCCAGGTAGTCAAAAACCCAGTATAGCCTGATTTTACAACTCAAAAAATTACATAAGAACTTGAAATGTTGAAGTAAATGGAAAGAGGCTAGAAAAAAAGCATTTGAAATATTCAATTTGCTCAGTCCATAAACAAACATATAGACAAAGAAGACAGAACAAGGCAGATATGAGGGAAGCAAAAAGAAGCATACCCTGTCCTGGTGAGAAAGCAGGAAGCACCATTGATGTCCAAAATTCGGAACCCTCCAAAATATAACTTGCTCAAATCATCTTTTGTCAAGTGTTGAAGAACCTGCGCAGCAAGGGGACCCTGAAACAGAGGAAGATATTTAATAGATATTACTAAAGAGGACAGTTTGGCAGTTAAAGAAACACTTGTTGTCAACTGTGAGCCTGACTAATTCCCATAGTTGTGGCAAATCTAATGGAGTTCATGAGGACTTCGAGTAGGAATAAACAAATGTTTGAAGAAATGAATGAATCCAGAATAACTTCTTACAGAACACACAAGCCATATCTAGAAACATAGAATATCGGCGCAGAGAAGCAGAAGTAATTAAATTCATCACAGGTGTAGCAAGTGATGAAACGATTGCAAGGGAAGCAAAGTAAAATCCAACAAACCTGGAGAGCCAGAAGAGATCTCTCATCATGTATGTGCCATGACACATCCCCACCTTTGGCAGTGTAACTTTTCATATGTTCCTCAATGTGAGCAAGATCCTTGTCCCTGCAGCCAGCATTCACAACAAGGTATATGTGATCATCCTTCACCTTGGTGATGACTGAATCATCAATTGCCCCTCCTTGCTCATTTGTAAAGACAGTAAGAGTCCCAGTTCCGGGGGCAAGTCCAGCAACATCAGCAATCACAAGCTTTTCAAGAAAAGTAATACAATCTTTCCCCATGAGGCTCAGTCCACACATATGGGAAACATCAAAAAGGCTACCATTCTGCCGACAATTCAAAGTAGATTCCATAATCGAGTCCTTGTACTGAATAGGCATGCTCCATCCAGCAAATGGAACCATCTTTGCACCATTGGCAACATGAAAGTCATAAAGAACAGTTTTTTTGAGATCAGCATCTGCAGAAAAGTGTCTACGAGCTATGGTCTTCTTATCAGCCTGAGCCAGACGGCGGGTGATTGATTGTCCAAGCTGCCACAGACTCCCTCCTCTCATTTTCTTACACAGAAATTTCTGATAAAAAGAACAAACAAAGCTTGAATAATGATAATGAACTTTAAATATGATCGTGAAAGTCGTACAACAAATATCCTTATATATAACAATCATTAACCATGGAAATCTAGTGTAGACAATAAACTATTCTTCAAATACACAAGATATAATAGCATATGTGTCAAGTGTATAATTCCCAATGAGTGTAAAGTGTATCAGAATCTCTATTGCAATGAGAACCAAAACTAACGGGATTAACGAACATAATCGCCAAAACAACTAGAAATAAAGATCCTTAGAAGTTAGAAGTCACCCCTTAATGAGAAAGAATGAAAATTTAGAGTAAAGAGCAATATCAGTAGACAATCAAAACAATGTAAACTCATCCATAAAAGAGATCTCATTGCAAGTCACTCACGAAGATCATTAATTGGCAATGAAAAGAGTAACCACAAAAAGGAAGACATATTTAAATTCAGTTATGCAGGGAAAATGAGATAGAAAGAACACTTACCGAAATGGGCTTTATCCTTTTAATCGAGTTGTCTCAAAAACAAGCAAATCTAAGAACACAAAAGAGCATCTCCAGACAGAAAGCACTGGATAGAAAGAGAGAGGAACGAAAATAGTAGCTTTATATATATGAGTTAGGATATTATCAATTCTCAGTATTACAGTAGATTTATACAGAGTAAAACAATTATTTAAAAAAAATAAATTGAAAAAAGAAAGAAATGGTTGGTGGTGTAAGGAGTTGGTGGAGGGAACAAAAACTACAAAACCCCATCGCCAGCGAGTGGTTGCATTTTGAGCATCCCAATCTTCTGTTTTAGATTCTGTTCTTGTGTTGCCTTGTTGTACCGTTCTTTGCTGTGTCCTTCAAACATCAACGGCTGTTATACTAGTTGTAGAATCTAGGACTCCTGTTTTTCGCGTCTGTTTTCTCCGAGGTTTACGGGGGTCCCGGATGTAACTAAGTTGAAGTACGGTCAAACATTGAATTTAGATGGGCGTAGGATTCTTTGTCGTGAAAATGAGTGCAGGGGAATTTCATCACTTGACTGGCGACCTAAAGCTGGTGAGAAATCGCCGTGGAATATTGCCTTTCATGATACTATTAACATTTTTCTAAATATATTTTTAATAAATATTGTATGAATAAATGCAAATTAAAACTTTTCTAAATTTTATTCCAATTAATTTTTTTGATGTATATATATATATATATGTTATTTGTCATTAAAAATAACAATAATATTAAAAATTATAAATTCTTATACAAATTAATGAAACCGAGGTGTAATTTATTTTTTATTTAAATATTTTTATTCATGTAAGAATATAAGACATATGCTACAAATTTAGTTCGAATCCTATTAATCTATTCACGTTAGAGTTCGAAAAAAACTTTGATTACTATTTAGTGAAAAATAATTCTAATTATAACTATCAAATTTGATATTATTTATATAATATTCAATCTCATATAGGGAGTAGGTGGACTTTTAAACTATAGGGCCTTGGCCCAACAAATATTTTTCTATCGATTTGGTTTTATTTTTAATTTTTCATTGTTGCATCATGAAACGGCGTAGTTTCCAGAACACGCCACTAGAGGAGCACGCAAGTGTTGCTTTATGCAACGCACATAGTCGTGAGACGGGAGAGCGGAAAAAAACTGTATGATTGGAGACGTCCCCACGTTTCTCAATTCCTTAATAACAGCCAGAAAAATTGTAAAAATGGGAATCATCGGAACTTTGGAACCATTCAAAAGATTGGTGGCTTCAAATAAGGCCTCTTAGATTCTGGCTTTAAATCTCAGTCTACTTCATTTTATCATAATTCTTTGATATTTTGATTCTGCTTTATTTTGCTGTTCTTCTCACATGAGCTCATCTTTAAACTAAACAGGTAATTTTATATAATCTCGTTCTTCTGTTATTTTGTGAAAAAATTTATTCTTTAGCAGAACAACTGTTACTTGAAACTTTTTAAGTTTAATGACAGTAATAATATGGTGCTGATTACTATTATGAGATGATCAAGATCATATATGTTTCTGTTTTGCTTTCCTTTGCTTTGAATCTGTGAAAATTGAGTTCTAGTTAAGAGAAGAATTGAATTGGAAGTTTTACAAATTTGATGTAGTTTGCTTTCGAAGAAAATTGGAAAAATTGAAACTTTAATTCAGTAGATGATTCTCTGTTAAAATTCTTGTAAACAAATTTTATATTTGTAATAGCTTTGGAAATGATTTTGTATTTTCTTTTCTTTACCCTTATGGGTGTTTATTCTTGCATTTAAAGGCAATTAAATTATTGTTCTACAATGTTAACGGTTCATCCTCCTGGAGCTATCAGCAAGTGCCTGGGATATCTGGGTTATAACACACTGCATGATGCTTCTCCCTGCAAGATTACGAATGTTAATTCCTTGACTAGCATTGCAATTTGTCCTAGCCCATTTCAGGCTCCTTGTAATAATGTAGTTCGTAATTCTTCCTTTCCTTGGAAAGGCCGTGATCAGCTTGATATTATCAGTTATCACATGGAGTGCCTTCAAAGAAGTGGCTGGTAAGCAGTGGTGTCTTCGGGTTAAAATGTTTACTTTCATGTTTGGTTGATTTTAACTTGGTTGATCCCTTTATGAATCCTATAATTTCTGATGTTACAGTGTCGATCACATGATTCTATCTCACCGGATGATGAGTATCGTTCATCACGCAACATAGCAATCAGTTTGTTCAGGCGATACAGGAATGTCATTGACCGTGGTGGAGGTGACAACCTAAAAGTATATTCATCCGTTGGCTTTGATTTGTTATGAAGGTTGCTATGTTGTTTTTTCTCCAAGTAATATATGTGGTCAATGTATATCAGGAGTTCATTAGTGCGGGAGTGAATGCATACGCACTAGGCTGCACAGACGACGGATTAAGGAAAGAACTTACTGCTATGAAGGAATCCGGTGTTAAAATTGAAGCAATGCAAAGTTATGGTGGAGGCACCAGTCTAAAATCCAAGATTTTCTCAGAGGAGGTAATTCACTCCTACTTTAACTTAATCTATTCTTGGTGGACTGAGATACCCTCTTTCTTAAATTTGATGCAAATAGAAATTGTTAAATTTCTATTCTAATCTTTGCATTGATCATTAATTTGGACTTCCCTCTACAACATCCTAAACATTGCATCTCTCGTTAAAATAGGCAACTTGGCAGGGGTTTGAAAGTAAACTTTGGTTGGATATGCTTCGACTAGGACAGTTTCATTATGACATATGTGACTGATAGATAGCTATACTTCAAATTTATGATGCAGGTGGATGAGTGTATTCTGTGGTTGAGCATCATATTCATTACCATCTTGTGTACGCCACAACCAACTATAGTTAGATGGTCATCTACACCACCGGTGTCTGATGAAATACTGGTTCAGTGGAAAGGCTTCTGTGCTCTTATAGCAAATGCATATTTCATACGGGGAATGGCATGGTGAGGTTCTTTCCACATATTTATTTTGTCTGGTTCCAAGCATGCCCGTGTAGCTAATTATAGTTGTAGAAGATTCTCTACTCTTAATGTTCTTTCTACATATTACTTCTATAAAGGACTGTTAATATTTTGTCACCCATTTCGGTTTCCTTTTCTCTGAAGGCTTCCAGTGAAGACTCTTCAGCTAGAACAAATGGCAGTGGTGGGACGTGCTGAGGAGCCATCAGTTGTTGCCAGCCGAATGCGATTAGTTTTTAGCACATTAGAGGTTAGCAAGATTTCCTTAAATCTTTTGTTTTATCTCCCTAACAATAAATGTTCCTCGGTTTTTATGTGGTTTTTTGAAAACCCTACTCTGTTTTTGCTGCTGCTTATCATGCAATCGGCGGCTTCAATGGCTTGTGCAGGTAGTAAGCCCACAATGGCCCCGAGTTTAGCATGCTCTTCAGTGTTGGCAGAAATTCATTCCCCCTGTTATTTCCTGTCCGGCTTATGGTTCCATTTGGAAATTGTAAATTAGCACCTTTCATTACAAAAAAACTCCTATGTAAAATAAAATCCTCACAGTAAGTACTCAATATATATCATCGTTTATCCAAATCTTGCTCGATTTATGTTAAAGAAAAAGATGTTAGAAATAAAATGATTTCTCTTAAATTACACTCTGGGAATTTTTGGAAACAATGTCAAAATTGATGGCATTTAGCCTACAGTTTGAGAAAATATGTTATGAGGATTTGGCAGAGTGGTAAATGCAGCAGAGTCCTTGAGTGTTTTCCGTGCTCGCCAGTAGACTGCGGAAGCAGTTTCTGAAGTTCCCAACTGTAGAAGGAACTAAATATTGTTAAAAGTGATTCTGGCTACTACATAAAAACATATCCATAAAATTCATTGTGTAACCCATAAGCAGGTTAGAACCAACTCATGTTTTGTATAAATTAATTCCGGCCACAAAGATTAACCAGTGACAGGGGAAAAGATTACAAATTCACTGATAGCGCAAACAGGGAATTACATATCCTGGTGAATGAATTCTTCAACTGAAGTACTGCAGAAGAAATACTCACCTTAGTCTCCATAGAGTAGTAATCACGCCACAAGCCTGTGTTTTGGTCATAAGTTGCAAGAGCAGATTCAAATAGCTTCCGGGCATTTACAAAAGAATCTTTATCCCCAGTAGACGCAAGGTTCAATTCCAATTCAATGCAATTTTGATATAATACAAGACCTGGACGAGGTAGAGCAAGAAATCTGCAATTGAAGCAAGGCTGGGGTTAGACCCTCCAAGCTAGAAGTCATATTTTTTGACATATGAGAATATCCAATGCAACTGCCGCAAACTTTATTATTAGACATTTACATAACATACCTATTGAAGAAAATAAAATTATATTGAATTTTCTTGAATTATAAACTAAATACATAGACGTGCCTTTATATAGGCTGAAATAATAAAGTAACATAAACTAGTAATCCTCATAAACTTCAGAATCCTTAACAAACTAGAAAAAGACTAATAATATTTAAACTAGAATTATACTTAATAATACTAAACCTAATAAAACTAAACAAGTCTAATTTTAATTCTAATAATACCAATTGTATTAAGGCTGTTATACAGATAAGCAGTAAATTTTAAAACATTAAAACAATGTTCAGTAGTTAATATTTTCAAACATACCGCTTCAACATCTCTCTTGCTTGCTGAATCCCTTCTTTCTGAAGAACAATATTTATGATAGCAGATGGGAGGGAAAATCCATATTCACCACCACCATCTTTAGCCACTGAAATGAGGGAAATCTCCACTAGCTTCTCGAAATAACTTTTTTTATTTATAAAGAATTTGAGTGCCTATGGCATAAAATTATGTTAGAAAATGTGGTTGCAGATGGAATTCAAACTTTGTCACTTAGATATTTATAAAGAAGAAATAGAAAAAGCATGAAACAGTATTGTGAACAACAAAAAGCAAATCAACAAACATAAGAAATATCTCAGTCAATTAATAGAAAGTGTAAAGTAATCAATACATGTATGCCTCATTGACCACAGATCTCATGATGTTTCCCCCAACCCCGGGTAACAAGAGCCATTAAAATGTTCAGTCATGCAATTCTAAGTTTAATGATTAAACACCACATTCATATGCCCTGTTCTCAACCCCAAACTAGAAGTTTTATAGGATTGATAGGTAAGAATTAATGGAAACTAGCATACCATAAACCACAAGCTCTCAGCCTCTGATACTGACACTTTTGTCAATATACTTCTCAACAGTTCGAAGATGGATAGGATATCAGCCTTACTCGGAGAAGATGCATTCCTTGTAGCACACCTAACTTCTATTGAGACCCTTAAAAGCCATAACTGTACAGACTCCGAAAGTTTGCCACTGCAAAGCTTTACAGCTAGTTTGCAGGGCTTCGTCCAATCTCCCCAGTTGCAAGTAAAGTGAAAGATATCTGCAAGCAATATCTTCAGTAAAACAACCCATTGCCTCAGCCTTTTCATATACAGTCAAGAGATGTGAAACATAGTGTTCAACATGACTGGATGACTGACAAACTTTGGCTTCTTCACCACTGGAAGCAAGAATATCCATCAAAAATTTTGTATACTGATCAAACATCATGCTTGAAGGCACATTCTTTAAGGCCTCCTCGTAAACCTACAGATGACAGAGAATCCAAGATAATTGTTATACAAAGAATTCACTAGCTTTCAGGTCTAATATTGTACGCTCAAAGATTCTCCTTAAAGTAACTATGACTTTTGTGTACTGGCTAAGAAATGTAAGCCCTAAGAAAACCACAAATGAAAAATTTTGCTAGCTTTTAGGATTTCACCTCAGTTATAACAACTCTTACCTGAACAGCTTTCTGCATTTGAGAGGAGATGATATCTTCACTCTTCTCCAGCTTACTTACAGAATCAGTCATTTCAAGTCTTGCAAGCCAGTCCCAATATTTTGGATCTGCCGAAAAGTCTCTCTTCATGTCACTCAGTATCTCCTTACGCATGTCTTCTGATTGTGCCAAATTTGTAGCATCTAATATCTCAAAGAATCGCTGTCTCAGGCTCAAACTAGAAGGGAGAGCTTCGACTGCTCCACTATAGATAGTTCGAAGAACTCTTAAACCTTGTTCTCTAAACAAATCTAGTTTCTTTTCAGAATCGATATTTTCAACATTTGTTCCATCAATATTTCCCATTTCTCCATCTATGGGCATAAATAAATCTTTGTTTTCCTTTATCCATTGTTTTTCATCAGCATCTCTGAAATCACGGGCCAAAGTTCCCTTGTCCTCTCCAAGAGCAACCTTCCTGGCCTTTAATTTATTAAGATATGTGAGTTCCATGCGGAGATACTCTATCCAAAGGTCTTCTGAAGTTGGGCACACTCTCAAACCATTCTGCATTAGAGCACGAGCTGCAGTCACATTTAAGTTATGATCAAATTCCCAAGCTGCAGCATAGATCCATACTCCTGGGACCTTTGGGTGAAACCTAATCACTTGAGCCAGGACCTGCAAAAGTTTAAATGAAAAGATTTATAAGGGATAGAGTGAAAATAAGATATGAATTAAAAGTGTAACCTAAATGAACCAGAAGCCCACAATTTAATCAACACTATAAACCCAACTTACAAGTTCCAGTAGCTAAACATCAAACAAAGTGAGAGCACAATTTGCTGAAGTCTATAAATTATTTTCAGCCACAATGAATTTGGCATGATTGGTCCATGCGATTTTGTTGATACAAACATTGTGATCTTTTTGCACTAGCACCCCCATTACAACTATAACAGTGCATACAAATATAACAATGTCGCAACAAATACAAGCACAAATTCAGCTCCCCAAGCTGAAGCGCAACTATAACATGACTAAGTATTGAAGAACATAGACAAACAGCATTCTGACATAGAACTAACAATTCCCTTTTCAAACATTTCATGATCAAGTAACTACTATAATGAGCAAAGAATTTTTTTTTTTTTAATTTTCTCAGCAAATGAACAGAGTACCCTATTAAAAATAAACAACGTTTCATTCTTTAAGCTTCAAAATCTTTCCTTTCGTTCCATCTACTTTCTCACTAACCAAACATACACAGAGAAAAATGAAGCAAATCAATTACCTTCTTCATTTTGCCATTCTTTCGGTGCCTACAGAACTCCAAATACTTGAACCACAAGTCAATGTCTCCTTTAAACCTCATAACTACCAGCCTATAAATCTCCAGAATCCTCGCTATTCCGGAAAAATCAGAAACCGACATTTTCCTTTTCTTCCTATTTTTCAAGCCTTTCTCATTGTTTTCTAATTCACGCGCCACCGCCGATTTCTTTCTGAGCCGGCGGAGAGAGTCGAGCTGAGTCTCGTACTCGATATACGCCAAGTAATCTTGCTTCAGCGGACTCGGTCTCTTCAGCCTGTACTCGAACTTGCGACGCTGTTTAACGATTTCACTGATTTCGCGACGCGTGAAGAGGCCACGGCGTTCCAGGTCATCCAGCTCCTCCACCATGCGCTCGAGCCGGTACTGTACCACGTCAGCCATGGCTGAATGTTTTGAGAACGAGTTGAAAAGACAGAGAGGAGGAGGAACCGAGGAAGGGAGAGAAGGCTACTGTAAGTCTGCCACTAACCTAGGGCTTTGCGTGGGTTTTTAGTTCTGTTTGTGTAAAAAGAAAAGCAGGATATATGCTTTGGGCTCGGGTCTGGGCCAAAGCCCAGTTATGGTACTGGGCTAAATTTAAACTCGGTCCAATATACTCCGACTTCTATCAAAATGGCGGTAGAATTTTTATAATAAAGATGCTTTGAATTTATTACAACTAAGTAAAATCTTACAATTACGGATTCAACTTATTAGGTAAAATTTATTTTTAAAATTGTATCGTAGTTATTGTATTTACATCACATGCATGGGGTGTTATTATTATTATTATTATTATTATTATTATTATTATTCTAAACTATAAATATACAACCATAAACTACTAAAATATTTTTGTTATTAAGGATTAAAATATAAAATCTTGTGTTCTATGATTGAATTTCTTTGAATGAAAAGATGTTACGTTTTAGGTTGATAAAAAGGTTAAGGAGGGTTGCCAATAAGCAAACATGAACTTTAATTTGGATTCGTAGCTTGAAGTGCAACAACTATGTAGACATCTGTTGTGAGAAAATACTGTAAGGAATTGCCTAATACGTAATAGAAACGAAAACATTTATTGGAAAAACAAAAGGCAAACATATATCCAAACTTATGCGTGGATTGTACATGAGATCATAAATCGATTACTACAAAAAGAATAAAGCTCTGTTTTCAAGTAGAAGAAGTCGACGAAGACATTCTCTTATTATCTAGGGTTCTCCATTTCCGTTAACGTTGCCGTCATAACCTGCTGAATCTTGTCCGCCTCCGTTTCCCACGCCGATTCCAAATCCGAATCCGAGGCCCATTCCAAACCCTACGTTGACGCCATTGTTGCCCCCGCGGTAACCGTTACCAGCTGCACGCCCTCCTCCAGTTCCACCATTACCCATACCAGCTCCTCCTCCAAACCCACCACCCTCTCCATGTCCATATCCTTCACCACCACCGCCGCCGCTGCCACCACCTCCACCTCCTCCTCCTCCTCCTCCTCCTTCTCCTGCATCGGCAGCAGTACCAGTACCAGCACCTGCACCTGCACCAAAACCAGTACCATGACCATACCCTCCATTGCCACCACCTCCACCTCCACCTCCTCCTCCTACATTACCTCCAAAACCAGCACCAGCCCCAGTAACCACTTCCATGACCATACCCTCCATTTACACCTTTACCACCTCCACCTCCACCTCCACCGCCACCTCCTCCTGCCCCACCAACACCAACTCCAGCACCAGAACCACTACCAGTGACCAGACCCTTCACCTGAACCACTCTCATCACTGCCTCCACCACCCTCCCCTCCTCCTCCTCCACCCTCACCTGCAGCAACTCCATCTCCAACACCAGCACCAGCACCGTATCCACTCCCATGACCAGAACCACCAGCAACTACTCCTCCTCCTCCTCCACCACCTTCCCCACCTCCACCTCCGCCACCAGCACCATTACCACCTACACCACCTCCAGCTCCATGGCCTTCACCATGTCCAGAGCCAACACCCCCACCATTCCCACCTCCCCCTCCACCGCCTCCTCCTCCGCCACCGCCTCCTCTACCAAAAAAACTCCCGCAACTTCGCCAACTTCTATACGAACAATAATCGTCATCATAATTTTCATAATAATTACGAGAATTCCATCTACTCGAAGGACCATAACCATTCTCATCCACTTCTCCTCCATAACCACCACAAATCAAAGCACTAACAACACTTAAAACCAGCAGAGCCACGTAGAAATGTTTCACAAATCTTCCCATGGCCTCTTACAACAAGCTAGCAATTAATCAAGAGAGCTTGAGTACTGTCATACAACACAACTAAGCCCCCTCGTTCAGCTTCCTTTGTCTCTGGTCTCTCTTATTTATATAGGAACTAGGTTTAGTTCACTGGTCCACGTTTGATTGATTACTGCAGTTCAAAGAGACGTGGATTGGCGGGAGCAATAAAAAATAACTCATCCAAGTCAAGAAAAGTCCAGGCAGGATCCAGTTTGGTCAACCGTAGCCGACAATTAATTATATAAAACTGATAATCAAATTTAATCATAAACCAAATAATTGTTGTAAAAATAGAATACGTATATAATCTAGTGCTTCATGGTGGAGTAGGTGATTGTATCTTATTGACAATATTATACTAACAAATTCATTTTAAGTATGCGGAAAAAACGAACATAAATTGATTAATACTTCGAAATACGTGGAATCCTATCTGTCAATGTTCACTTTATGAAGTTTCCGATAATCTCGAATTATATATATGTGTATATATATAATTTGAGATTGAAAACACTGCTGGAAGCCACCAACGATCTCCACATAGGATTTGGAAGAGCCATGTGGATGCCATGTGCTCAAATGTAGTGTAAGAAACAAGTATTTATATGTTTTTGTTTTTATTTTTTGTTGCGGATGTTGCCATTGTTGTGATGGCTAAGCTAATGTGGAGTTTGTACACTTGGAAGTGTACGCCGAGCAATGTATACAAATATCAAGCATGTAATGATTGATTGGCACACAAATTTGGGCAAGCCCCAATGCTTTGTTGAATTATGATTCGACGACTAATGGCTACGTTACGGACCACTACTGCCAATCGTAGTGGTTGATCGAGATATATATATATATATATAATAATTATACTTGCCCATTCATAAATTCATCATGCATATTTGTATAGCTTTTGATGATATTATATATTGAGACTTAATTAATTAATATGGATATAGGTTAATAGCGAGAATTATCACTGACAATAAACACAAAATGGAAATCATTTTAGAAAAAAAAGAAGAAGAAGAGAAAATCATGATCAATTTTTAAATGTGATAAATAGAAAGCACGAAAATATCTTAAATGAGATACTGTATATATACAACATTAGTTATTTATATATTTATTCAATCAAAATTTTATTATAAACAACATTAAATTTGCAATTGATTGATCATTGTAATAATGATTAACTGAAAACATGCAAAATCTTTTGCGAACATCTTTCCCTGTTTAGGCAATTAACATTGGTATTAATTGTAAGAATTTTTCTGTAGCAAATCTTGTCTCTTTGTTTGTATGTAGCTTGTAGAGTTTCGCATACCCTCTAATGGGAAAGTAACTACTCCCACTAAAGCAAATTAATATTCTTGCCTAATAAATTAAAACTTAATACTAAATCTCAAGTGGACTCCAGTAGTACAATGCCTACGCATATTGGATTTATTTCATTATATTTTGAGAAACTTCCGTCTTTCTTGACATAATTGAAGTACTAAACTTGAGCAGAAACTGATTTAATATGTTCAATTTAAAGTCTCCCCTATAAAATTTAAAAAAGAAAATTTCCTATTTAATCAAAGATTCATGCATCTTTTACGTCAATACTAGTTATTGCGGTAGGCAGGCGTAGGACCACTAATTTTTATTTGTAATTTGCATTTACTCCAGTAGAAAAAAAAAATTATATATTTATACATGCTCTACTCATGATCAAAGCTTTTTTCCTTCATTGGTTCTTTTATGCACACTATTTATTATATATCTGAAAGGCTAGTCTAGCCTTTCATTTATACATAGAGTATGCACAAAATGTAGAGGATATATAGTCTGGCAATATAAAATGTGTGGTACGAAACAATTATGACAAATGAGATATAGAATATAAATATAGTATTGGTTCTAGAGTGTTGGGGAAGTATTCACTTCGTAGAAACATCCTACAACTAATATACAACAAAATGTCATCATTAATTAAACAAATCAAGTTTATACTGAAATCGAACAGTCGAGATAAATATTTATATATACAAAATAATGTTGCATACCGAAGAGAAGCTAATGGAATATATATGCCAGAATATGGTTCTCACAGTTATAATGATGTATGTTAGATGTATATGTTAACCTGTTGCCCATAATCATAACCCCAAAAAATAAAATAGAATAAATGAATATAGCTCCACTTAGTTTTTTCTGGTGGGATATAACTAGTGTTGTGTATGGAAGATGAATCTTATACACAGTTTCTGCAAAATATTGATTCTGTGGCAAATTTGTTATGCAGCGTTGTCGTTCTGCAAAAGCATGCAATTACTGCAGAAAGTAATTAATCAAGATTTGATTAAGCCTTGCATCTCTCTCCCATGATTTAGTTACATATAAGTTCATGCCCCCACGAATTGTAACAATTTATTTAATAAGAAAACGACTTATCATCCTCCACTAAAAACGAGAAACAAATGTTAAAATTTCCTTAGAAACATATACGTTCTATTCATTCACATCCCGGGAGTTTTCAACTGCCTGAAGGCTCAAATTCACATACATGTGATTTCCTCAATTGATCGGTTGTCCTTGTGCATGGTGGGACACACACACACACATATAGAGAGAGAGAGAGAGTAATTGCAATTGGATTGGCTGGTTTCTTGTGGAGGGCTACAATTGATATCAATGGATATATATGAACAACTAAAATTCTTAATAAGACAGAACAAAAGCTTGCGATTGTAAGTGCAACTATATAGCTAGCATGAGTGAGTATGGTTGAATCTTGTAGTCTAATTAAGTGGAGAAAGATTTAGGCAAGACGAAATTAACAACCAACAATATTTTTGAGGGATGAGTTGAAAACGTCGCCTATTAAAATGATGAAATGTAAACACTTAGTTTGAGATGTATCCATTGTGATGAAAATGGTGGTAAAAGAAAACATATTTAAAATATAGATAATGTAATTTTATTAAACACTCTTATTGATTAAAATTTTATGTTCTTATTGATTAGATTGTCCTATCTAAAACTTTTTTTTTAATAACACTATTCAGTTTTAAAGCAATTAAACTTATAAATATTCAATTTTTATTCCTTATTAATCTTACAAATATTACACAAGTGAGTTCGGGTAATCCTTCCACACTTTAATGCCAGGTTAAAACTAGCAGCATTGGAACATAGAATTTGAACGACAGTGGTGCTCAAGGCAATCCACCTCCTAAACCTCCACCAACACCAGAACCAGCACCACCGCCTGCACCACCACCAAGGACACCGCTACCACCGCTTCCACCAAAGCCACCCCCACCTCCACCACCTAGGCCTCCAGTTCCAGACCCAAACCCACCTCCAGCTCCTCCCCCAAAACCAGAACCACCACCACCAAATCCTCCACCACCTCCACCGCCTAAACCAGCACCTCCACCAAAGCCACCACCGACTCCACCTCCAAATCCCCAACTGCCACTAAACCGACCTTCATAACCAGGCAGGCTGTGGAAGAAAGTTTTCTCCTCATCAAATGCACCCCATTTGGTTGCAAGCTTCCTAGCATCAATAGTGCAAAGAAGTGCACCAACAAGCACGGAAACGAGGAACTTCCTAGCAATATCCATCGTTGAGATAATGTGCGACCCAGAAGTTTGGAACGTGAGAGAATTTATAAAGAATGAATTACCAAATTTGAAGGCTTTAATTACAGTTAATTACGTACTATCATTTACAGTCCATTCTTGGGAAGTTAATGGATCCAACTGCCACTAGTGACAAAGAGGCCCACTAGGCTCAAACTATATCACCACCTTATGTAGATGATGAATCATCTGGTCGTAGACTTCCACTCACTTTTTGGTGATTGAATTATTACCGACAACACTTAAATTCTTTCATCTAACTCTTTTGAATTTCGACCATCTTTACAGGGAGACTATAGTTATACTGTTGGGAGCGCATCCATATGTATATTACCTGCATAGTGTAGTTAACTTTTACAACAAAATCTTACATGCTAACCAATTATCATCTGGCGACGTTGGCGATTTTAAAATGTAAATTTGTATTAAAATAATATTGTTTTGCAGTAAAACGACACTGTATTACTCTATAACAATGCTGATTTGTGCAAAGCGTATCTATGCATCTCAGAATTTCCAGAGAGATATATAACCGGTACCACATTATACAGGTCATTAAATCTCACCCTAGTACACAATAAAGTTTGAAACAGAAGAATGGGCCGCCTTCATAAAATAGGTGCAGGTTGATGAGAAAGCGATACTTCGCATGCGTCAAACTGCGGTGAAACTGTACAGAAGGTTCGTGCACAGTGCACACCATTAATATAGGAAGAACGTGTTAGGACTACCGACACCTTCGATTTGTGAACTGAGAAACTGATTGTTCTAACCAGGTTCTGCAGAACTGCAAGTGAAGGACATTCAACAAGGATATTACTCTTACAGCAACAATTAATTAAATGAAGAATGAATCTCTGGCTGGGCAGCCCTTGTTCAGGATGATTCTTCTGTTTTCAGGTTCATTTTTTTGATTAATATATTTTAAATTGTATTTTAGAAAAAAGATGTTTTGATTTAAAGTCACAATTAAACTATTAGATGATGAATATGAGCAAAAGAGAGAATGACAAATATTAATATTTCTGATGTTAAAGTTAGTATTATTTATTAAGGTTTGATTAAAAAAAAAGGTTAGTAAACAATTTAAATATGAACAGTTCCTAATGAAGTTATGTTCTTCAATTAGAATTTTGTTTAGTCTATAAATTAGAGAAAATTAACCGATAAATTAGGAAGAATGAAACGACTTGGTGGTATTTAACCGGAGAAGTTTGGTCGTTATAGAAATATGATGATTTTGAGTTCATTCCTAAGAAAAACACGGTTTGTCGGTCAAGTAAATTACTTGTCAACGACATGTCGATCTTTTGAGTACTAAACGAATGACTTAGCGTTCACAGTAAAGAAGCGGCATTGTCGTCCATCTTACGAGATGTACACACGGCATGTCGTCCACATAGAAAACTTTAAACCGCTGTTGTCGTTGATACAATTAAATGGCAGACGACTTCTCTATCCTTTTACGTAAATCATACTAACATTTCAAAACAAAAGATAAGAGTAACTTTCACAAGTTCCATATTGTTTGTACCCTTATGTGCATGATTTCAGGCAAGCGTGAGGTCAAGAGAGACGTCATTCTCTGATGAGTTCTGATCAGCTTTGCTCAGCTTTCGCAATGGAGGAGAAACTTTTGAAGCTACCGACAGAGAAAGTGAACCCTCTGCTACAACTCTTCCTTCAGCCTCAGCAGCTAAATCTTTCAATGTTTTACAGTAGCTGTTATGAATAGAAACTCTCCTGCTTACCTTTTCTTGCTCCTGAAATATTAAATCGAAGAAAATGTAATTAAGCTACAGCAGAAATTTATTCGTTTATGTATATGAGAGACAGAATTTACCTGCTGGGCAGTGCAGTTTTTGAGTAGGTCTTTGAAGATAAAGTAAGAATTTGGTCTCTGCTCCATTTCTGTATTTGTAATTACTTCCTCCTTTCCAATCCACATCCGCTGTTTTTCTTCCCTGCATGATGAACACTTTTGTCTGATTGGATTGAAAATGAATTTTGTATGAAGAAATGTAACATCATCACTTACCAGTATGCAGGCACATTAGGATTATTCCTGAGATGAGCGAGACTTTCACTGTAATGAAGAATTCCAAAGCTTTGATTTCGTTGTGCATTGTTATTTATCAAATTCAAGTACTTGAGATGATGATTCTGCTGGCAGTAGATAGGGTCTAGCACCTTGTTACCAGTTATCATTTCTCTTTGCTGCCCTTGCTGCTTCTGCAAAAGGAGAAACCAAGAACACAACTAATGTTAATCTTGGGAGATGAAAAGATGGTAGGTGTGTGCTGTTAAAATTTCTGTAAGAAATCCCCAGAAAAAAAGATAGCATCATAATAATTCTTTGCTAACAAGAAATTAAATTTTTCGAGATTAAATTTATCCTGGTTTTGAAGGATATTTTGAAGTGATATTATTTATATATAACAAAAAGAGATCTATTATTTTAATATGTTCTGTTTTATAACAATCAATCAATCAACCGTTTATATTCTTAAATTAAAATCAATTGTACCTTTTGCTTAAAAGTCTCAAAATTGTTAGAAATTAAATGGATCATAACATAACACCCTATAAAAATTTTGGAAAGTCATAATTATATGTAAATTTTTTTAGTATATATTATATATAATGGTTGGTATGACCTTAATTTGTATTAGTCCATCCCTCTACTTTTTATGACTATCTTTGATCTATCAATCTAAAACGGAAAATGATTTTTAATGTCATGACTTCTGAAAACAAGTCTAAAGAATGATTTGAACCATGGATTAACCAATGAACATATGAACAGAAATACATATATACCTTGTATCATCTGCTCATGCTTCATGCTCCTGTACATCTGTCCACATCAACCAAAACATTCCAAAATCATTCAAACAGAAGAAATACAAAATCAAGTTTCTTTTCCATGCTTTAATATTAATATTTCAACAGGGTGAGGATCATCAAAAAACCTGAAGATGACTCTTAACGTGAGATATGGTGAGGCCCCTGACATCCATAATCTGTAGAACCATTTTTGGAGTAGCTCCTGTAAATCGAATTAAACCCATAACCAAAATGGCTAATCATCAAAGGTTATTTATAAGCAAAAATGGGTTTAATTAGCTTACTGTCTTCTCCACCCAACAGTTCAACTGCATGAACAAAGGAAAGGTGCAAGTCAGGCGTCCATCGAAGCCTAGGCATTTTTGATCGTACATAAGGCCTAACACCGGGCGATTTCAAGCTTATCTCCGGCCGATTTGATGCTGGTTGTGAGCTGCTGCTTTCTGCAGAATCTGCTTTCTTCTTCATGTTGCTATAGCTAACTTGAAAGAGAGAGTTGTGAATTGATGATCTGTGTGATAGGAACAAAAGAGAATAAATACTAGTATGACTCTCTCTGTTGCTTACAGTTTGTCTCTATCTGCAGCTTTTTCTTTCTTCCTCTTGTTTAATGCCAGTTTAGTCCATTCGAGTTTCGATTAGAATATGGAAATTTTCAATACGGAAATTCAGACTCACACATTTATTCAAATTTGCCCTCATGATTGGGTGAAAATGAAAGGCGAAAAGTTAAAAGAGCTGCCCCAAAAGCACATCCATTGCTTGTTTATTTCTTTTTTTAATTTTTTACATTTCACACAGTCAATGAGCACATCAACCGCAGTCAATTTACAGTACAACGATTGTAATATATATAACATATATCAAGTTTTTTATAGCCCGAAACTTAAAAATTGAGGATTCAAAACATGAAATTGAGTGATTTAATTGCAATTCTGTTGTTACTTCAGATTTACATTAATGAGTCTCTCTCTCATCAACAATACTTCTTTCTTGAGATCAGCTCTTGTGAAACAGGACAAGAAGGAACTATCTTTATATAGCAAAAAGGCAAGCATGCAATGCAGTTCCTAGACTCAAATTTCAAAGCACCCCACAGAGAACATTACAAAGAAAAAGAAACGTTACAAAGAAAATGAAAATATTTCACAGCAAATTAAACCAAAGCAAAACCATACGTACGTTATACAAACAAGAAATGGCCCAAGTAAAGCGAAACATGTCCTAAAAGCAAACATGACCTAAGCATTTCGCATGTCCTAAACCCAACATACCATAAAGCACTTGCAACTTTCAACTGCATGCATTCCTCATTCTTTACACACTACAGCTAGCACCCGTTACTGCGGCCGAAAAATTTAATTTCACTTAATCCATTCACATTCTTAGCATGCCACGTCATGTCGTCCATCGCTCGGACAATGACACGTGGATTTTATATCGTCAACATTGGTACTGGTGTATGTATATATACTTAAAATGAGGTTAATTTTTATGTTTCGGTCATTTGGTGACAAAAAGATGAAGAAATTATGCATGTCCGGATGTGGGATTGTTATGGAGAATGCAGAGGGAAGAGAGTTTCATATTCGGAAATATTCTCTTGGACAGATCTGGCTGAAGCGTGGACAAGTGTTCATGCGATGTCGTAAGCAGCAATAATATGGAGGAATGGAACTTTTAAGTTGAATTTTTCGGACATCCGTTTCTTAACTGGCTCTGCCGGTTTTCAGTGGTTCCGATCCGGACAAAAATATTGGTTGCGTTCACTGACTTAGGATTTTGTCTGTTTATAATCGTAGGCTTAAATGCTAAAGATCATATTCATATATATAGGATTACAAACCTGAGATATATATATTACCAATCAGTGGTCTCTATCGATAATTGAAATGTACGTGGAGTGGACCATTATACAATACGAATTCATCATGCATGGGTTGAACTGATCATTCTTAAAAATCGTCTTCTAAAGCTTCTGCCCTCTCCAAATTGCCTCCCATACAACAAACGATCATGAAGCTGCACCATACTAATCCATACTGATCATCATAGTGCAACCTATCTCAATAGTGTGGTATCTGGCTCTTGTACTAAATGATGCAAGCCCATAAATATAACTCACTCCAAATATTGACTTAGATATCCCATTTATAATTTTATTAATTCTTATGTCGCATTAGATTTAGTATCATAACATCAATGATGTTTAGCAAACATATATAAGGCCATATCATTGGAATAATAATATTTAGATTCTTTAAGTTCAGAATAACGACATATTTATACTTTTTTTTTGTCATACACATTCGTCCTATAACAAATGATAATTAATTAATTTTTATTATAATTACGTTCTATAATAATTGCTTAAACAATAACTAAGTCAATTAAACTCACGCGACTCAAAAACAAAATATGTATCCTTGTGCAATTTAAGGGCAATTTATTCTAAACTCTTGCACAACAACATTCATATTTTTCCCTTCAATTCTTAACAGATGAACCATGTTAATAGAACAAAAGGGAATGGACTAATGGAAGGGACCCGTGCGAAAACAATTTACAAATTATATCTTTATGTGTAATGTGTCAAAACATAGGCAGTCAGTTGTTATTATTCCTGACTTCCGTTGGTTACAGCTTTAGTTGGCATGGGCCTTAGAACTGGTCCAGAACTTAATGGGCCTGGCCCAATGGGATTAGATATTTTCTCTGTTCGCATTTTCGCTAGTATTGGAAGACAGCAGTTACTACTTACTAGACAGAATTTTGCTTGTAATCAGATTATTAACATTAAAGCTGATACTTCTCAACTGAGAGTTACAGAGACAGAAACCCAGCTAGAATAAAAAAAAAGGGACAGGAAAAAGAAAGACTCAAAGCTCAAGTTGAGCTTCATGGAACAATTTCCCGCAATTGATATGAGGATTCATTACAGTTGTGAACCCAATAACACTTTTGTCACCCTCTCGTGACAGAAATCTATGTTTTAGCAAATTATTATAATTCAGAGAGGTCTTGTGTGTCGACCTCTTGCTCTACCGCAAAGAAGAGCATTCTTTGGAATTGGTAATTCATCTCTCCATGAATTTGCTGGAGAATAAACTCTCAGATAGAACTGCTGTCCCAAGTACTGTCTTGCCCAGTTCTCAGATCTTATGTTCCACATTCCTACATTGTCCAGAGCCATGTAGATCGCCGTCCACGCCCTGGGATACACCTGCATTCAATCAAACAGATTAGCTTAGTTTGAAACTCATGTGCTTCTGCTATGCTGTAAAAGCACGACATCGTACCTGAACAGTGCATCTGGCAACTGTGTCTCTCAGATTATATCGTGTTCGACTTGCCGGTGTCCATTGCCCTCCATCCATCCTATTCATTCAACAAATTGTGAACTTTTTCAGTACACACAAATGTTGAGTTTATATCATAGTGCAATGATGTCTGTAAGCTCACCCAACGACAAAGAAGGAATAGCCATCAATGTGGTATGACTGAACGGTATCTTCCCAATTTTGGAACACAATCTCAACAAATTCCCGGAAGTTAGCGGACATGACAGAGGTCTGAAGGTATGCATTTTTCCACGTGGGGACTGGTGGGCATGCTTCCGAGAGTGAACACTCCAGGAATCTTAAAGTAGTCTGCAAGTTTCAACTGGAGTATCTCCCGGAACATATGACACACTGTTGATAGCATACCTCTGCTTTCCATTGATGATAGGCGCAGAGTTTGCAAGTGTGATTGTGCGGCTGGTCTTGATCATTCCATAATGGTAAGAGCCTTGGGGATTTGGTCTTGGTCCACTAGCTGTCAAATTCCATCTGGCAAGGATAAAGTATAATGAGAAACTAGGGGTTGGTTGGCGCGGCATAAGTAGCGAACTTACAAAGTAAATAATAGATACCGAATTGATCTGGCCTGGTTGAGGGACCAAGCAATCTCAGTAGTCGGGCCAACGGGGACAGGACCGGAGAGTCCACCACGAGAGTTGCTGTAGTGAAGGATTGCTGTAGTTGTGAGCACAGGGGTGGTGAAACGTGAAGAAACAACAATGTAGTAATCCTGAGGAGCCTGATCCGCAGTCACCAAGACAGAATAAGTTTGTCCGAGATGAATGTCAAGTGCAGAGTAAGTGTTTTGTAGCGTATGAGAACCTTCTACTTCTACCAGTTTCATCTTGTGGCCCTGGATTCTAAAGTTAATTGATGTTGCAATCCCCACATTTGATATCCTGAACCTGTAAGTCCTGCCTGAAATCCATATTTGAAAGCATGTCGATGTTCTGAAAGCTACAAGTTTTGGGAGAGAACAGATTTAGAACTTTATTAATAGATCACCTGGATCAACTGTAAATGTGTATCCGTTCCATCCGCGGCCATTGATGAGAAGACCAGTCAGGGGCAGGAAGGTTGCGGCCAATGTCCAGGAGACGTCTCAATATCTAAAAAACGAAAGAGAAATCAGTGTAAGACTTGAAGTGCAAAAAGAAACAAAACCTGCGAATTAAGAAACACTTACATAGTGATTTGTCTTGTACCAATCTCCCGGCTAGGACAGTGAAATCCCCGGCAGGAGGAGGGAAAGGAACAGGAATCCGAGGACGGCTCCAGATTCTGATGCCACCAAAAGCTCCGGCAGCCTTGTGGAAGAGAAATGAAGGGAAGTAGAAATAGCTACCAATCTGGTCTTTTGCTTGGAGCACATACGTGAAGTTTTTTCCTGGTGGAATTGGACAGTTTGTTCCATAAACTCCATCCTGCCATGAATTCCTTCTCTGCTGTAGGCCATTCCTGAGAACAAAATAGTACCCAGGACATGCTAAACTTTAAAACTCAGCAGTTAAATGTTTGTTAGAAGTTCACTTTTACCTCAGAGTTAATATTTATTAACGACTCATTTATTCATACTTGGTGTTCAATAAATTTTATCAAATACTATAAATTAAATAGAACTATAAATACACATACAAGAAAATGCGCATATCGTTCCCCAAGAACCGATCTGGCTTGTACATAATCAATGAGAGATGGGCTATAGAGTTTTTTAATAGACATTAATGGCAAATCCTGGTCCATTAATTAAACCAAACTAAGAAAAATAGATTTATGTCTAATTCTGATGTGAAGTTCTAGGGATCTAGCATCATGTGGATAATTTAATACTATAAGTCGGATCATTAGTTAAACAAAGATTTAGACATGAACTGCGTTTCTGATCGAAGTCTGATTTTAACTTGTCTGAAGTGAGATCTGAAATAAAATAACCAGACAGAATAAAGTGGCTAGAATGGCAAAATTTCAGCCTTGTCCCCACTTTTCCACAACTTTTTGTACATCTTTATTGACAATATTTGATTGATGAGGGCATGAAACAAGGATATTCTGATGATGGAAAAGTACCAAATCAACCCTGTACTTTCATCAATCATCCATTATAATGGGCATTCAAATTCGAATGCCTAAGGAGCCATTGGTCATTTAGAAACAAAAACAAAGCAGGTAATGAAGCTAATATTTGCACCAATGGGAGGTTCTTATCCACAGATCCTATATAGCCCATTTTGTCCCATCATTTTTCTATTAAATACATTTATGCCTATAACTTGAAATCCTTTTTATCTAGATCGCATTCAGTGTTAAATCTTGCTTGGTTGCTGAGAAAATAAAAGAAAAGAAGGGAATATATAATCTGAGTTCATGTTTAATTTGATAAAACCAAATGGTGGCCATTAAGAGCGAACAAGATCCATGACAAGCATTATACATCCAAGACTCTTAGTTAGATTTGCTTTTTTATATTTCATTTTCCTACATTTTCTCGGGAAAACCAGAACATAAAGTAACGCTGAAACAGAGAAAAAAAAAACAATAACCAAGTTCATACACTTACCAAGAGATGAGGAATGGCTCTCTTAGGTAATTGTAAACACTAATAATCAAGTTATCATTGGTAACTGCATCAATCTGAGGCCCTGGAAACTGCCCATTAATCAAGATTCCCTGCAACATTTTCCCACATTCAGAGAAAATAAACAAAACTGTTGCTTTCGAAGCCAAGAAAAATGTTTCCAGAAAACAAACTAAACAGCACCGAGAAACAAAGACCAAATAGTTACCTGTTGCTTAACGCCAAGAGGATAGATATCACCATACGTGATTTTCCACGTGAAAAACCTGTAAGGGCTGTCACCATTGACGCCATGAACAGCGAGGAAAAAGACCAGAGCAATGAGTAAAACAGAGTACTCTGCCATCTCTCATTTTCTTGAAGAGTTATTCTCTTCTGTTCTCTTTACAAAAACTTCCAAAAAGAAATGCTTTATATAACTAAATTTAAGGGATTTATAGATTGAAAAGAGGAGAGAAAAGGGGTCACCGAATCTATGTCCGAGCAAAGAGCTGCTCTGTTTCGTAGAGAACAGAGCAAAATTTTGCATATGAGCTGTCAGTAGATTCTCAATTAAATGTCTGAGATCTAGGGCATTCCAATCTCGGACCGTTGACTTCAAGTGGGGCCACTGATCTTCACGGTGTTGATTTCGTTGGAAGGTTAGCTCGATGGAGGGAAGCAAAAGAGAGGGGAGTTTTGACTACGAAATTACTGAATCACCCCTTTCACGTGCAATTGGAATTATATGTGGTGCTGTCCTGAAAGTTAAAAGAGAGAGAATATGCAATAGTGTTCTTCCCTGAGCCTTTTACTATTCCCTATGTCAAAATCATGTGTTAGATTTTAAAATTAGACGAGTCTTAGAAAGTTTTGGTTGGCTCACAGGCAGAGGGTGGCTTGAGTTCGAGTTTCATACTGCATGTACTCGTTAAGATTTCTTTTTGTCCGAAGATAGAGATCTCATCATTTATAAAAGTAAATATAATATAATAGTATTTATTTAAATTTTTTAGCGGAATATTTTATATTATATGCAATATTCAAAAATTAAAAAAAAAAATCATCTTTCTAGATCAAATTTTCGAAGCTAGTTTTAGGAAGGCTATGATTTATTATTCATGTGGCACAAAGGCAATGGCATCAAGAATCTTTTGGATTGGTTGCATTATATTAATAACAATATTTACACTTAATTATAGGGTAGTTTCCATATCAAATCAAAACAAGTTGTTGCATTTTTTTTAACTAAATTGGGTTTGAATTATCTAAAGTTTATTTGCTTTGATTCTCTTTCTACTTCACCATAATCTTATAGAGTACATATATATATATATATATATTACTTAATATTTATATATGTTAATAATTTAATATATTAGTATAAAAAAATTTTATGATATATTTATAAATATATCAATTTCAAATTTTTTATTTTTATAAAAACTAATAATTTAACATTTATATGTCCTAAAAAGAAGGAGATGATGTTGTAGGATTTGTATTTCTTTTAAATTTGTCTCCTAATTTGAATACGAGAGTATTTAGGAAGGTTTCCTATATTAAATTATCAACTTTTTTATTTCTTTTCAACGAAGAAAACTTTCCGTTGTTCTCTCCTATATGAAATTAATGATTTTATTTTATTATAATAATTATGAATCAAGTTTAATTTAAATTTTAGCTTAATCCTAAACAATTTATAATTAAGTAATGATAAGCGGAGGTTTTGTCCTGAAACAATATATAGTACTACCTTAGATTTAGGAGATAATCTAATAATAATAACGAGTGTGAAAAGAAGAAATTTAAGATAAATTTATTTGTTAATCATGAGTTCATACGAGTAAGACTCTGAAAAATATTATGAATAATCCATTACTTAGATATCCATTTGATAAATTTAAAATATAAAATGTTATTCGATACATCCATTTTAAGACTAATTTTACTCTTTTATTTTAACTCATAATATAAAAAGACTTCTTTTTCGTTTTAAAAATTAAACTTTCTATATACCTACCAAACTCATAATATTATAAGACTTCTTAAATATATATTTTAAAATATATATATAATGCAGTGACTAAAATTTAAAATTTATGGCAAAAAGAATTTTATCTCAAATATGTTATTAGTATATACTAAATTAATTAAAATATTAATCTTAAAAAGTATAATATTACCATATATTATTAAAAATTAGGATACTGTTTGTATATACTAAGTGTCCGTTTAGTTTAATTTTTTTGTTAGTCAAAAGAAATTTTTTAATGATAAAAATACTTTTTAAATTTTTTAGTTGACACTAGAGAAGAAGCTCCTCCTATTAGAAGAAAATCAAAATTTAAACTTTTCGCAATAAAGTTTTTTGATCTTTTTTAAAAGGTTAAATTGTTTAAAATATTATTATTTTATTTTAAAAAAATTATATTATTTTTTTAAATAAAATATTAAAAATTTGTCTATTAAAATAATTATTCAAATTTTCTAAAAAATTGTTTGTAACAACTAATAAACTTTTGTTAAAAATTTTATTTATAAAAGTTATACAATTAAAAAGTCTATTCCAAAAAATTCTACTTGAAGAGTTCTACCAAACAGAGCCCTAAATTAATTAAAATATTAATCTTGAAAAGCGTATTATATTGATAATTAATATTGTTGCATGGAACAAGAATTACATTATCTGAAAAATAAAAAACTAATCCAATAATTATATTAGAATAAACCTTGACATATGTGTATAAGAAATATTTTAAAATATTTGGTGGTATACTGCATTAATCGAACTTTAATTTACTTATCTCCTCAAATCAATTAATCCCAAATTTGAAATGTACAAATCAATCAACTTTAATTAAAATAAATAAATAAATTGCTAGTTATTTAATTAACAGTATCCTACCTCTTACACCGAAAAAATCCCTCTCACAAGTTCTACGCATCACCATTTCCTCCATCTTCGTCACAACATTACATCTGAATTTTTCCAAATAAGTTTTATATATCTCCAGCTCATCCATATTTAAATCCTCTATCGACTCTTCCCACCAAAATCCTTCTTCTTCTACTTCTTCACCATCTTCCTCCTCCTCTGTAACACAATCGTTGCTATCACTGTCATCAGAATAATCCTTAAATTCATCGTTTTCAGTCAGAAACTTATCAATAACGTAGTTCAAAGACGGGTGGCCGAAACAGTAAACTCTTCCTTTGGGAGAAAACACGATGATACCAATCTCTGCGTCGCATAACCAACAAAGTTCTTCTGCCTTTTTGAACATACCCTTCCTGCGCTTGGAGAATGCAACTTTCCTGCTTGAATTCTTCTCTATTTTCTTTATCTCAATCTTCTTCCTGCCTGTGCCTTTTGGTTTTCTCTTTGCCTGCTGCTGCTGCTCTACTTCGTTCCAAGATATTGGCAGAGAACGAAAAGGTTTTTCCATGGAGAAATAGTGGATCAGAGATCTAAGCCAATAAGATCTGTTAGGTTTATGTATATATATATATATATATATATGGGGAGAGATTTGTGGTTTCCAATTTGAAAAAGAGTAGTATTATGAGAAGATTCCTACTAAACTTGGTAACTTTTAACCGACTTTAGGATGATTCCCGATAAAGACTGATTTAATTAATTAGTTACACTTTATTTGGTAAAACGATTAATTAGGAAACAACGTGTTGGTCAATCACTAGGAAAGAAACACACAAGGTGGTTAAATCAGTCCTTAGTTAGGGTTTCGTGAAGGTACAATTTCATTTTACTCCTTAACTTTTCACAAAATTACACTTTAGTTTATAGGTTATTTGACATTATGTCACAAATAAAAAAACAAAAAATAAAACATCCAATGTTGCTTCGAACAAAATAAAAAATAAAAGTAACGGCCCATTGATAAAAACCTGGAGTCACGATACCAAAGCCTCCAATTTATACAAAATCAGTGGTTTAATATACTTACGAGACAAAAAGATAATCTTTAATTTATTGGAATATTATCACATTTTTCTCTGAGATTTTAAATTATATCACTTAAATGAAAATTATAAGAAATATATCATTTATCTTCCCTATAATTATATTTGACTATTAATTAACCATTAATTGTAAAGGTAGATGCGTAAAATATTATTATTTGATATTTATTATTTTGTTTAAAAAAAATTATTTTTCTAATTTTTTACACAATCAATAAAAGAAAAGTCGAAAAAAACTTTATTTGTTTGTCTTTTTATATATATGTATGAGTTCTCATTTGAAAAATATTTATTGACAAAAAGTATACTTTAAATTAAGTTTTTAATTTTTTTATATTTTATTTTATAATTATTTTATTTACTTTGTACACTTGAATTAATTACTATACGTAACAAGATAAAGATAGGTATTAAAAAATATTTTTTAATAAAAAATAAATCATGAAGGGCATTTAAGTAAATTTAACATTGAGAGTTAGTTGACTAATACCTTAAAGGAGGTATGTAATACAATCTACATTCTTTCTCTCTAAGTGATGCAAAGTCAAACCTCAAGGAAGGAATGTGATAATATCCCTTAATTTACTCCTAATTATTATTGATAAACATCAATTTAGTTTCAATTTTATTAAAAATTATCACTCTAACCCCCTTAAAAATTAACTAACACCGTTATTTCAAATAATTAAAAAGGTTAAATTATAATTTTTTAAATTTAAATTAATACAAATATTTTTTAAATTTAAATTTATTTAGTAAAAAATAAATAAATAGAGAGAAAAAATATTTTTAAATTTAATAGGGATATAATCATATTTTCATAAATAAATTATGGTCAATAATTATATTTAATGGTCAAACTTAATATTTGGAGGTAGAGTGAAGACTTTTGATAAATTTGGAGACAAATTGATGCTTGTCAATAATGGTTGAGGTAAATTAAAGCTTATCCGAACCAAAAACATAAACAAAGTTAATTATTGCAAACATAGGATATCTATAAGAGCAACACCAACACCAGATCAATCCGAGAATAATACAAATCATTCACTCCAAATATTGTAAAGGACAAGAAAAATAGGAACATAAAAAGGGTCGGTTGCAATCAAGAGCTAATGCTCATAAATCTTAAGCAAATTAATAAAGGTTAAGATTTTCATATAATGGGTTGATATTAACAAGAAATGACATATTATTAATTATAAGCAGACAAGAAGTAGCATATATGAATTTTATTGTCCAAGAATATATTGATCCTCTTAGTGCTTAACGGCGGTTGCTCTTTAATTAACTACTCATATTTCATGCCCCGTCACAACGCTAAACTGATTAATCTCATTGTTCCTGTTATGGCAAATCAGAAAGTGAAGTTGATCAACAAGGGATCATATGTGAGTTTATGCATGGATGCAGACCCTCGTCATTCTGAATCTCCCGTTCTCTTTTCTCTCGGTATTATGCATCTAAATTCTTATGTTTGTGTAGGTTATACTGGACAATGGTTCGGTGAGGCTAACAATATCAAAACCTCAAGGGTATTTAATTGGCATACAGTATGGAGGAATGGACAATCTTTTAGATCTCAAATTAAATGAATCTAGTAGAGGGTAACTTCCAAAATTAGAGTTTGTATTTTTTGTGATTGTTTTAAGAAGCAGAGATTCTGAGGTTGCTTCAGCTCTTTTCTAATTTAATTAACATTTGGTATCGCTATGTTTCAATATGACAAACAGATATTGGGACATCAACTGGAATTTGCCAGGAGAACAGGACAGATACCAACTGTATGTCTTTATTACTACTAAAGCTTCGAGAATTCGATCTGGGGTTTGCAATCAACTGAAAATCTACTCGCTTCTCTTATGCAGACTCAGTGGAGCTGAGTACAGTGTAATTCATATGAGCAATGACTGTTTAGAAGTTTCGTTCAAGAACTTTTACAATCCTTCGACTCCAGGCATCAAACTGCCACTCAGTGTTGACATAAGGTTATATAATTATACAAATTTCGTTGCATCCGAACTCTCTGCAAATTTTGAATGAATACTTTTGCTCTTTAGGTATATATTGAGGACTGGAGTTTCAGGCTTTTACTGCTATTCAATATATGAGCGTGATCAAGGAAGCAGTGCATTTGATCTAGCTCAAACAAGAATGGTTTTCAAGTTGCGGCGTGACAAGTTTCACTACATGGCAATTACAGATGAGAAGCAACGAATAATGCCAATGCCAGAGGATCTACTTCCAGGCAGAGGCAAGCAGCTAATTGTACCTGAGTCAGTTTTGCTTGTAAATCCCATAAATCCTGACCTCAAAGGCGAGGTGTGTATGTATTGGCACAGAATTTTGTGAACTCTGCTTGTCAAAAACAAGGAATTTGTCGCATCTTGCTGTGATCGATTGCAGGTTGATGATAAATACCAGTATTCAATGGACAACAAAGATGGGGGAAGTCCATGGATGGATAAGTTCCAGCCCCATTATTGGTTTCTGGATCATCTTTCCGAGCCATGAGTTTCGAAATGGAGGTCCTACTAAGCAAAATCTCACTGTTCATACTGGTCCAGCCTGCCTAGCAGTAAGTTAATCATTCGTATGACATTTTGACAAATGATACTAAATTCGTAAGGGAAATTAAAAAAGTTGAAACTTTCGTTGTTACAGATGTTGCATGGAACCCATTACATTGGAAATGATATCTTAGCACATTTCCAAGAAGGAGAAACGTGGAGAAAGGTTTTTGGCCCTTTCTTTATTTACCTTAATTCAACTCCTCATGTATCAAATGCATACAGCTTATGGATAGATGCAAAAAAGCAGGTGAAATTTCTCTTCTCTCAAAAGACTTGCTTTGCTATTTCATGAAAATTAGCCGAAATGTGCAGCTTTTGCTAATGCATTTTTCCATGCTTTGTTAATCCTAATTCCTAGAGGTTGCTTGAGGAAGCAGCATGGCCATATGATTTTGTTTCCTCACCTTATTATCTTACTTCTAAAGAACGAGGTTCAGCCACAGGAACATTGTTTGTCCAAGACAAGTAATTTAAGACTCCCTTGTAAAACTAATTTACTATAATTGTGAGTGTCGTGAAAAGTTGTAAGAGGTTCTATTGTTCAAATCCAGGTTCATTTCCAGCTCTTTGATTCCAGCTAAATTTGCATATGTTGGTCTATCATCCTCAAGAACTCAAGGAGGATGGCAAACAGAAAGCAAGGTTAGCACTAATTCAAAGTGATCAACTATGCCATTCGTGTAGATGGAAATGTTAAGCAGTATTTGACGTTTCTTGTGCATTTAGGATTATCAATTCTGGGTACAAACAGATTCTAACGGTAACTTCACAATCAAGGATGTTGTGCCTGGAGTCTATGCACTCCATGGTTGGGTTCTAGGTTTCATCGGTGATTACCTTGACAAAGCACTTGTCAGCATTTCCGCAGGTAGAAATTCAAAAACAATGTCTATTTTGTGTTTTATCTAATAAAGATATGCTAAATGATCATAAAAATTCTCCAGGGTCACAGACAGAACTTGGAAATTTAATCTATGTTCCCCTCAGAAATGGTCCAACTGTATGGGAAATAGGCTACCCTGATCGTACAGCCTTTGGTTACTATGTTCCTGATGTGAATCCGATGTATGTCAACAAGTTATTTCTTAATAGCCAGGAGAAGTAAGTAACTTTCTTCTTCTGAATAAGTTCCAAGCATTTTATTCAAATTCTTGGCTCTTCTCTATATCTCTCTTTCATATAACAGGTACAGGCAGTATGGCTTGTGGGACAGATACACTGATATACATCCTGTATCTGATCAAGTTTTCACAATAGGAGTCAATGATCCCAAAAAGGACTGGTTTTTTGCTCAGGTAGACAGGTCTGTCTTCTTCCTTTTACAATTTTATCCAGCTTATCCGAGTTGAAAGCTCTCAAATATTGTAAAACATCTCTAGTTCAAAGAAAATTGTTGGGCCTGACAAGTATTTGGAACATTTTCCAGGAGGGGGCCAGGCAACAAGTATCTCCCATCGACATGGACCATCAAATTTAATCTTGATTCTGTAATCAGTGGAACTTACAATCTGAGATTAGCTATTGCATCAGGCAACCCGATCTGATCTTAAGGTGAAGACCAATAGATTCAGGGCCTGTGATATGTCTGATTGCTAGGCAGGCAAAACCGAGGTACTATTCAGTTTTTTCCCATTTTTGGTGCAGGTATATGTTAATAACGTAGATGATGACCACCTGGTGTTCCAAGAGATGAATCTGGGGATGGATAACACAGTTTGCCGTCATGGAATTCATGGACTGTACCGGCTGTTCGGTGTTGGTGTTTCCTCATCATTGCTGATTAAGGGAGATAACTCCATGTTTCTTGTACAGGCCAGGGGTGGAGATCCACTTTGTGGAATACTATATGACTATCTAAGGCTAGAAGCTCCAGTGCCTTCTTCATGAAGGAGAAAGAATAAAATCAGAACAATTAAGCTAAACTCAATGGAAGACTATAAACGCATGCAAAATCCAAAAATATGATCCTTCCAGTAACTAAAGCTGTACTACGAATGACTGTTATCCATATTGATTTGACACAAATATGTAACTTAATACGCTGCAAAATCTGGTCTCAGAATTGTATACCATTTCATTTTTCATCTATACAAAACTGCATACAGTGTATGCATGCAAATGATGCCTGCAAAAGTACCATAGTCAACCAATCTTCAATTCAAACATTTAATTGGCAATAAACAAGATTACTGGCGACAGATTGTTAAAAGCAAGCCATAGTGATCACTAGGCAAAACAGGGAGCTCTAACTTCTTTATCTCTTTTCTCACTTTCTTCTCTTTGCAATATGATAGACCCGGTATTGCCTCTTTCCCAATCATGTCAATTTTAGTGATCTTGAAATCGCGCAAATTGCAAATGAATCGATCCAGCCGCTTCTGAAGTGTACGATTGCCTGACAACATCTGGTTGGACTTGGTATCATAAGTCCATCCATTTTCCCCAGGCCTTAACTCTGTCCAAGCATCAACCCATCCATCAGGGTAAGGAAATTGACCATCCAACTTGTCGTCCCAGTTCATATCGCCACAAAAGATCACATTTGGATTCTTCTGTAGAAGCTTGATAGCCTCCTTTGCCTGTTCCACACGTTCTTTGCTAAACATCTGATCCCAAGTAGGAGGGGATGGGCAGGGACTTTCAAGATGGCTAGTGGCAACAACCAATGGCTTGTCCCCCTGAACTTCAACTTCAGCAAGACAAAGCTCTCGCCCCATGATTGAATTCCTGAAGGGTTTGCAGCTAAAGGATTTCACTGGCAATTTGCTTAACTACATACCATAGCATATGGTTACAAAGAGTATCAGAAAAATCTCACCACCCACCCAAAGGATTCGAAAAACTATAGAATCAAACGAGCCTACATTCATTTTATTCAAATACCAAAAGGTCTCTAAGAAGGAGTTCATCAAAAACTTACCTGCATGCAAAAATATGCACTTGAATTGCCCACTTCACTGGAAACAGAGCACTGATATCCCTTCCACCAGCTGGACTGACAAAGTACATTGCATATGTTGGGCGTAACTTCCTATACAGTGACACATTCATAAGTAAGATGTTATACAATAGTTTAAGTTCATTGACAAATGGTAGGCAGGAATAGTTCCAGTCACCTGAAAACAAATGAAATCGGGTGAATGCAGTTGTATAAGGTCACCAATTGCTTTCATCCTGCTATGCATTTCCAAGTCTTCTCTAAACCAAACATTATAACTCAGAATTTTCAATGAACTAAATACTGCCCCTGAATGGCTGCTGGCTGCACTTGGGCCAGACTTACTATCCTCTGCCACAAATAAAAAGTACCTTCAATATGCATGAGGTCAAACTAGTTGTTCCACAGGCTAAATTATACTTTTAAATAAAATGAAAGTAGAAGCAAAAACTCCACACTCATTGTAGTATCTTTTATAGTCCACCAGTATAATGACATGAAGATAATTCATTTCAGTAAAATGCTCAAAGCAGACTTGCAGTACATAACCTTTGGCAACTTCTGCAATTACAAGTTGCTGCATGCTATTTCACTCAGACAATTTATCTCACCCATGAATTAAATGAGCAACTGTGACCAAATAGCACTTCAAAATTAGTAATTAAAAGAAATTAAAAAGACTATATATTTATGATTGAAATATGCTCCTTCACAAAATATGTCTTGGTGATCAATAAATCCTATTTTGGCAATAAGATCACATGTTTAGTAATCTACAAGATCTTCAATCACAAAATGGCATTTGTTGAAGTCATTTATGTTATTTTCTCCCCTTGAAAGAAAGCAAGAGAAACTCAAATGTAATACAAACAATAAGTTCTTACATTATTATAGTTACTCGTGAAATTCTCCTAAAAAAACACCTTTTCAAGTGCATTTCATCTCACCCACAACACAGACAACAATAAGTAACATGAGTAATTTCTCTGAAACGAGAAAACTGATTAAAAATAAGTACAGAGCAACTCATAACAAAGTAAACAAACATTATCACACTAAAAAAAAATTAAAAATCCCCAAAAATGTGAGTGCAAACACAATATTTCACATTGAAAATCTAAAAGTCAGCAAGTAGGTTGCATCTGCATAGCAAAATAAAAACACATAAACTATGCAAACCCAAAAATTTAACACCAACAATCAAAACTCACCTTTTACAGTAACCACATTCTTCAATTGCTTCACACCACGAAACTCATCAAAAGCACGACAACTTTTATCAAAATCTTGATCCCTAATCTTTCTCTTACTACTACTACAAGCCTTCAAGGGAAAGAAAACAGACCCAACAGAAGAATCCAGTTCAGAATCAAGGCCGGTATCAGCCAAGTCCTCGAAACTCGATAATGAAGAGACAGGAGCCCTCGTGTTACAAAGTTCACAGTTTGTGTTGTTGTACGGGTTCAGAAAAGTGCAGGCTTTGCAAGACCAAGTGGGGACAGAAGATGAAGGCTTTGAAGAAGGGGATGAAGAAGACTGGGTTAGGCACATTTGACAGGTTGAGCTTTGAGATGGAGAGTTGAGGAAAGTGCATTTCTTGCATGCCCATGTTGAAGACGACATTGTTGGGTTTCTTCTTGTTATGAGAAAATTTGTAAAATCTAATGAAACAAAAGTTCTAGGGTTTGATTGCAAGAAAAACAGTCCCATTTGAAACTCTGGAAACTGTCGGCCGATTTTGAAATCCAATGTTGCTGTAGGATTTAGATTGAACACATGGCCCACATAGGAAGTACACGTGGGGTTTCGGGGCCCGCATAGAATCTAATGGGCTTGGACGACATGTATTCCAGGGAAAGCGAAAACCAGATAGCATGTTATGTCATATGGATATATAACATGTGAACGACATGTCGTTGTGTAAACTTGCTATCTTGCGGATCCATCCCTTTCCTCCGCTTTATTATTATTATTATTATTATTTTCATGTAACCGCTCTTTTATGGGATTTACAAATAAATTTGTAGGCATGGGAAGCATCAATTTTCCAGTTAAATGTGAGGAACTGAAGTAATCCATGTCCGGAGAATCGCCATATCTTAGATTATGTTAAAGAAATTGATCTCGAAATATATAACAACTTGCAAAAAGTACTCACAATCATTGCCTTTACTCAATGTTTGGTAAGAGATTGTTGCAAAAGTAGAATATACCAAATGAAAGCTAACCTGCTCATCAAAATTATGTTAATTACAATCAGGAGCCATCCCAAAATTATAACATTGAACTTCCAAATGAACCTATCCACTAAATAGCACTTCCTGCAGCAGCTATAGATCATCAACGAATTCAAAAACAAAATAATGATACATTTGAAAAGGGAAAAAAATTACTTTACACCCCACCATGGAGTCATAAAAGGTTTAATAACAAAACAGAGAAAGCTACAGCGTTTGCACTTATTTGGTTGCCGCACTGGGGAATGAATCTTAACCTATCTGCTGCACCACTTGTTTGGGTTGAATTTACTACTTCTTTCGTCTTATTGCTCACCTTCTTACTGAAAATCAAAAGAAAATAATTTTGTTAGGAACACTAAGCTTCTTGTTCGAGTTAAAATACACTTACGCAAAGAAATTTTTTCAAAATTTTAAAAACAAGAGAATGTATAGATTGCAACTTTCCCAACTCAATATAATATTCTAATTATTAACAGTACATTATTTCTCACCTTCCAGGAAATATACAGCTTCCATGACCTGCAAATATACCCCACAATCAGAACACATTAATGAGATATCAATGAACATGGCAGTATTATAAGCAGCAGCAAAATAACAAAGAGCCCGACCCCATTATGGATCAGCACCTCTTTCCAGTGCATACAGGCAAATATTGAAGTTGCTTTCAATAAATTTCCAAAGAACTTTTAGCATGGGAAAGCCCATAGTCTCGTGACATTAATAATGGCACAATGGGGCTCACAACGGAAGAGCCGGCTAAATGGAAATAATTGTTCCCTACTTGCACCAAATAGTGTCTTTGCAAGAACCATATTCAATCTCTAATCAGTAAAGAAGCCATGTGACTGTCAGGAAGGAGCCATACATACTTCCTGTTTGGGAGTCAGCTTTGCCTCCTGAGAATCCCCTGAAGATTGTGATTGGAGGGCACCACTAATGCTATTGCTTTACTTTTGTGGAATACTTCTAGCTTAAGACATTTTTAGTTGTAAAAGAAGAGTAAATTAACAAAACTAGCTCTCAATCATTTCCCACCACCTCCCCCCTCCGCAGACCACACACCCCCCCCCCACTAGCCCCTTTTGAGTTTGGCCAAATTCAATTTGTACCATATTTCCAAAAAATTAACAATGATGAAACTTAGTATGCTTGAATCACTAACTAAAAACTATAGATAGAAATGCTTTTAGAATTATATCCTTAAATTGTATTCAAATGCGATGCAAAAATCTATAAGTCATGCCATTTGAGTTAAAACCATAATGTAGGGGCCTTGTAGGTAGCACTTACTTGGGTCAGTTGTGGTGATCATCGCCACACCCTTGAAGTCACAAGAACCAGCAGACTTTCCTTCCTTATGATAATAGCTATCAAAAGCATATGAAGCATGGTTCTTCACATTATTAGGCTGATAACAAGGCTCCCCTGGTTGAATCTCACTACAATTTGCCCTCCCAGGACCACAAGCCCAATCCAATGCCGCCTGCAATGTCTTTGTATCAACACCATCCATTGCAATACAATATGTCTGGTTCGTTGTATCATTAGCCAAAAAAGTCCCACTTCCCGATACATGAAGCAAATAAACTGGTGTTGTATTTGCATGAAATAGCCCCCAATTAGCCTCCGATATAGGTGGTGACCTTAAGTCCTCATTGAACAACTCATAGATATACACACTTGAAGTGACTTCTGGGTGAAAAGGAGTTCCACTATGGTCTAAAACATGCTTAATCAAATTCGAATTATATGTATCCGCATTGTCAACGGTAGCATAAGGCTCCTTCGAATCACCCTTCGAAGGCCACCCACTTTCAGTGACAAGAATCTTAACATCTGTAATATTCAAGTTCTTCATCGAAAAATATGCAGCATCAATCATTGCATCAAGCACATTAGTGTAATGTAGCAAAGTATTAGGATCAACCATTTCTTTAGACGGTGTTAATGGCTTAAATAACGAGTTATCAAGAGGTACAACACCTTTGTTTTGCATAAAAACATAATAAGGATAAAGATTCATCATTAATGGTGCCCCAGTTTTTGACAAGAACTGAAGCAAAGGCAATATTACTGAACTCAAGCTTTGGTTAAAAAAAGCCTGAGAGGGTGGAAATGGATCAAGAATTATAGATGCTGCATGAGGAGTTGAAATCTTGATCTGAGTATGCAAATTTGCAGCCACTAAAGCACTATAAAGAGACTCAATTGCTGGAAGTAAAATTGGAGCTGAAGAAGGTATAGTTGTTAAAACCTCATCACCTACTACAATCGCTGTAATAAGTGTTTCGGGGTAGTAAGCAACAACATTTTTACCGATCCAAGAAGCTGCAGTAGTATTTGAGGAACCAATTGCAAGAAGCTGGTTGTTGGGCACACTGACAATAACCCGGATCTTGGTTTTAGCCAGTGCTTTGAGTATATCCGGGTCTGCATCGTACAAGCGTATGTGCGTGATTTTCTGTACTTGCAAAAATGAAACCAAATCTGTTGGTGGGAGGAAGTTCGAAACATCTGTGCCTATATTAACACCAACAAATGGTTCATTATCCTGGTCTGTTGCTTTAGCTGCAAAAATTCAGCGAAGAATACATCAAAAAATGGACAATACTTCTTAAAAATGAGTTCTTTGAAATGTGGTTTTGGAACGTTACCTGTATACAGCACTGTAAAGTAGAAAAAGAAGAAAAGGGTAAGCTTAGAGTTTGCCATTGAAGCCAAGGTCGAGCTTTACTTCTCTATCCTCTGCAGCTTCTGGTTGAACTCCAGAACCTTGCATTATCCTCTGAAATTTTCCTCAATATTTCTGTCTTCCTGGTGGATTTTTCACTTGAGAGACTTTGGTTTGGTTTGTGTTTGGGTATTGACTTAAAGAAACGTACAGTTCCGAAGAAGAAACGCTACATTTATCAAAAAGAAATCTTGTTTTTGGGGTTACCTGGATTCTTGTTTCCCAAAAGATGAGTTACTGCAGATCTTCATTTCATTTTACTACTTCACCAAATTGACCTTGGCAGCCGACAAGAAGTTTAAAAAAATCACTCTTGCAATTTCATTTATTTAATGTGTTGGTTTAACAGTTTCAATTCATTCTCTGCATCTGTGGTTGGAATTTGGACTGGTCGGTGACTGGTAAAAGTTCAAACTTTGAAGGAAATAAATAAAAAATTGAAGGGCTTTTTTTATTTTATTTCTTGATTTATAATATGTGGTCAAGATTAGACTGTAATTTTGGTTAAACACTTCGAGTTGCAAGGACCATATGGTAACTTAAACATGGCTGCTCCTGGTCCTGTAGTTTTACGAGATTGTTCCTTGAATTCCAGGCTGGCGTTTTCCACAGAGACGTTGCTACAGCATACCAGCCAACATTTAGGAAGAATTTCACTTTAGTCCTTAATCTTTTACAAAATATTTGAACTAAATTCTATTGCATCCATCCAAAGGAGAAAGGCTAAAGAAGTAATTTCGAAGGACTCGTTAAAGGATGTGTTTTCTTTCTAGAGAGCATGACTAATAAATGACACAGGTTCTTCGTGTTACGAAGCCTCTCGTTGTTTTCGTGTAGTTTCACGAAAGATTAGCCTTAAAGTGAAATTATCCCCCCTAACATTTATGCTACTTTCCGAGTCTATACTGAAAGCTCAACACCGAACCTGAGGAACAAATCCAAACATAACATCATAACTTGACAAGAACCGAGTTGTATGTTGATATGAGTTTATTGGTCTTTCTATGTCTAATTAAGTGATCTAATCTCTTTGGATGGAAAGAGAAAACAGCCCCTATCAACTAACATAAATAAAAATATAAAAGAAAAAAGGGGTGAAGTGATATGACAGTGAGAGCCAAAAGAAGATTCAACTTCAAGACAAGAGCAGAATAATGTAGCAATTGGAATCAAACAAAAAACATAAACAGAGCAGCTCCGATACCAGAAGCTGCAGCAGCAACAGCAGCTGTATAGTCACGGGCAATCAAAAGAAAATACATCTGCATCACATGTGAGTCACAATTACCAGATGCATTATATGTTCTGTGTGAAGATAAAAGAATCAATTTTCTCGTTCATATGGGAAGGAAGCCTCAGAATATGGACAGTTGGTTTATTTATTTATTTATTTTTACTAGTGAAAGTGTAGTAATGCTGAAGAAAAGGAGGGCCATTTCAAGCAAAAGGAGAAGGAAAAAGGGGATTGAATTGATAAATATTTGAATAAAAATTCTTACTTTTATAATAATAGAAGATCATTAAAAAGGTGGGCGACAAAGGAATCTAAAGTTTCTGTTCAACCACCATTGGGTTGCTGCTGTACTATATGTTGCTTTTTCCTTTTATTATTATTGTTTTGTCAAATAAGAATATTCATTAGTATTTTTTCTGTAATGTGGGAATGGTGATGATACAGACATGAGTTTTTTTTTTTTTTGATTTTTTTGGGTTGTGCAAAGCCATAAGTACTTTGATTATTAAAAAATAGAAAGATGCTTTCTGAAATCCAAGAAAATGAGAATTGGAATCCTAGGAGAGTTCATTCCTTAAACGCTCGTGCATATATCACAATTCACACCCAGGATAGGAATCATGAAAAATTAGAAAAGAAATTTATTGAGAAAATGGTGGATTTTCTCTCTCCTTTAAGAAAATAGAAACTCTGGGCTTTCATAACAAACAAAGTCCTAGTCTTTGAACTCTCAATGTAGTAAGAAATTGTCAGTTCTTAAGGAGATGACCAAATCTTATCCCTATTTTCCCACCTGGTGAAATGCATATCAAGGATTTCTAATGTCTTCTCCAGCTGAATCTTGATGTCCACTACTACCAATGAAGATAATCTTGTGATATAAAATTACTGATATTCTCATTAATTAACTACTAATTGCACGCATATATTTATCCAAATATAAATTCATATCATCCCCAATACACAAGACTGCCATTCCTAAAACCTCATTTGGTTAGGGATATTGCCAATCATAGAATTTGGCTAATTTGTTTTTCCTGATTATACGCCAGAGTACAGATAATTTCATAGTTGGTTTGCATCGAAGAATGCTAATGCTTGCTCGTTTTAAAAATGTCATTACGAAGACGAAAGTGCACGACAAGTTTAAATGTTACCCAAAAGTAAGAGCATGCATGTGACCAGTCTTGAACAAATTAAATTGGCAAGAATCTTTAGAACTTTATTATACAAGACACACCCACATGAGTACACAACAAAGTGTACTCACTCATTTCCACCAACACTTCCCATACTCCCAAAATAACACTTTGACAACAGACTCCACCTACATGACAATCTTACCAGAGACTTGATATAGAAATCTAAAACAACCCCTTTACCAAATATACAAAAACACCCATGGTACATCATTCCCCCATGGGTTCTTGTTGTCATGAATTCCAGCTCCAACAAGCAGCATTGCCGTGTCCCTCCCTTCCTTTATATATATATATATATATATATATATATATATATATATATATATATTAGTAATGAATTGGAACCTTAGACTTGCATCAAGAAACGAGTTGAATGATTCTTTTACTAATTATATATGATTTCATTCACCGTAGAGCATTCACAAAGGCCAACAATGAATCGACGTCCCTCTTTTCTGAGGGGTATTTGATCGGTTTTGAAGAGTGTTTAGGGAAGAACAAAATTGTTGGGAAGCTTCCTAGCTGCAATTCTTGTTTTGCATATCCCTTCTGGTCACCATCGGCTCTGAACTTGCCCACCTTCACACCACTCCCGGCCAACTTGTCAGCCAACTCAACATATGACCCTTCCATTGCCTGTTCAAAATTCATACAAAAACCAGTTAAGATGTATAGCCCTAAAATGAACATTGTTAACTGAATCCTGATTAGTCTAAAACATTAATTACCTGGCAGAATTGACACCATGGGGCATACAGCACAACGAGCCATGGCTCTTGTCGGTTATCCAATCTGGCCAAATTTTCGATCCCTGTCCTGCTCAAAGTCACCAAATTTTGAGAATTGAAGATGTCAGCAACTTCAGGAGCTCCATTTGCATTGGCAGCACCATTACCATTGCTGTTCACAGCTGCATCTTCCTGCTTAAGATTTCCCTTATGGAGGCCACACTCCTTAGCCTTGGCATCCTCCCACCACCACCTTCCTTCTCTTTCATGTTGCCCTGGTAGGACAGGCCTTGTGCATGGCTCACACCCAATTGAGATGTACCCCTGTGAGTGCAATGAATTCACGGGCACGTCCATTGTGCGGAGGAAGTTCCAAATGTCATTGCCCTTAACATTTGCCACTGGGTTCCACTTCACCAGGCTGCCAACCCCACCATCCAGCCCCTCAAAAACTGGATCCACCTGGACTACAGGAATTTCAGACCTAGTACCCGGAGACTGATCTTTTCTTTGGCCAGTGATCCAGGCACGCAAACCCTTAAGGGCCCTCCGAAGAGGCCTCACCTTCCTCACACGACAGCACTCCTGGTGCCCATCCTCATAGAAAGAGAAGAGTCCCTTGCTCCTTACTAAGGCCTGAACTTCAACAGCATCAGGAAACATGTATTCAATGCGTATACCATAGTGTTTCTCAATGGCATCAAAGAACCGATATGTTTCAGGGTTCAGCCTCCCCGTGTCCAGGCTGAACACCCTATATGGTCGCCCAGTTAAATGTGCATACTCAATCAATGCAACATCTTCAGCACCACTGCAACATACAAAAATTCATTTGTAAGAGAATATTATACATCAATCAATCTACGCAGCATTTAACAATGCTAAATTTTGAAACCAATGACAATAAGCTAAGCTACATACATATTCCAGAAAACTTCCCAATTAAATACACGGTCATGATTTCACCATAACATGATTTAACCACCCATATGGAAAACAGGTTATTACTTGTTTCAATTTTGAAGCTTAATAACATGGCAATTAAAGTTCTTGCTGTCAAGTTGATTAGTAAAATAATTCGCCAAGTAACATGACAGTAAGGAATAGTGTCGTCAATTCTTTGGATACAAATACAATGAACCATTTCAAATCTAGAACTAAAATCCACAGCCTCAAGCTTCGTGTTCACTTCATGCAAAATTATCTAATATCATATTGCCAAAATTGAAATTTTTCCCCAATGCTAAATCGAATTTGCATGCAAAAGCCAATTAACAATCAAATAAAAATAAAAAATACCTAAAAGCAATCGCGATGTCATTTCCAAACTTCTCAAGTGCTTTGTCCACGATTTCAAGAGGCGAAGCATTTCCAAGTTCCTTCGCCAATTGCTCAAAGTCCTCCTCCAACTCTACTTTCTCTGCCACCTCTGCAAAAATCATCACAATCACGTCACCAAAAACTCATTTTCAATAATTATTTCAATAAAATTAAACAATATTAAAAGAACTTACCGGGAGCAACGATAGTTGCTGCAAGAGGCACAACTGAATCATTTCGTTTCGGCTCCGCATTCAGCGGCTTCACGAAACTACGTCGTTGAGATAGACTTGTGGAAGCCACGAACGGCCGATCCAGTAATCGGAACGAACCGATTTGTGAAGCTGCAAATCACAAAACAACAAGAAAACAACCAAACAAAATCAATTTTTAGTATTCTTTTCTACAAAGTTAAGAGCACAAAAAACAAAACTTTGTACCTTTAATATCATTTGAAGAACTTGAAAGACAGAACCCGGAGCCAGAAATTGCATTAGAAGAAGTTACAGCCAAAGCCATTATTGAATTGAATTCTGTGAATTTTCTTCTTTTCTTCTTTTATTTTCTTCTGCTTTCGGAGGAGGAGGGGATGAATTAAAGTTAAATAATAGCTGCAGGAGAAGGCGAGTTTCCAGATTCATTGAACCTGGACGTGATTATGAACGTGAGGCTGCCCCGGGCGTTTTGCTAACGTGGCAGTCTTTTATTGGTTGGGCCTCAATCTAGTGCTCATGGCTTTCGTCAGGTGCGCTGGAGGGACGTGGTCAACAGAGGCTTTTGGGCTTGCGGTGGGCTAGTGGAGTTGGCGGGCCCACAAATTGAATATATGTATGTTGATCCGGCGATCGGTTATTTCCATTCAAATTTTATACTATGAATTTTAATTAATTAATTTAATTTCTGTGGCCTTTGACCTTATATGGAGAATATGCTCTTCATATAATAATTTTGTTCTTTTGTTTCGGTGGATTTTGTTGGCATAATAATTTTATGAGAAGTAGTCACGCAACAATTATGTCATAGCTTTGTTAAAAAATTTATTTTTTTAATTAAAATAAGCAAGTAACCACGATTTATTCTGTAACACTATTTTAAATTTAAAAATATAATATAAAATTAAAAAATATATATGAAATTATATACGACATTAAATATTATAATCGAACCCATTCCTCCTAAAATTAGAGTTAGACTCAATATAAATCTATACTTTTCAAAAAGCAACATTATTTAAATAAGAGAAATATCATACTCAACTCGACGATATCGTATTCTCGTTCAAGAAACTTATTCCATGATCATATTATGCACATATATTTTCGTGGATTTTAAAAATTTATTATTATTGCTAAGGAATGTGTACATATAAAGTACCTTAAATAATCACATATTATCATGTTTAACAAATAATAATCCCTTTTAGATAATTTTAAAATAACACACCATAAATTAAAAATCACTCAAAATCAACTTAATTTCATATATCAATATACAATTAATTCATAATCTAATTTATTTTTTATATAAGGTAAATTTTTCGACGGACAATTTAACAATAATATAATTTAATTCAATTATAATAAATTTAATATTTAATTATTCGAAAACATGTAATAACTTAAATATATCCACTCATAATTGGTAAATTAATTTCGAAAAGTCTCCGATCTCCTGGTTTTCTACTGCTACGTTGCTTTCTTCAGTATCTCCTTCTTCTTCTCGGTTCCCTTTTATTTTTTTTTTCTTTTTCCTTCTTCTCCTTCTCTCCCTTTTCTCCCTCTTTCTTTTTTTCTACGGTTTCCTCCCCTTTTCCTCACCAAAATGTAAACAATCTCTTTTTTATTATTATTACCTTTCCAACATTATTATTAATTGTGGGTCGGTGGGTGGGGTATTTGAACCTTTAAATTGATTAGTAAAATTTAGAATTTAGAATTTAGAATTGTGACCTTTGAGAATCAAGAGGGTTGCATCCTTTTCACGTTTTTCTTTTTTATGAGGCTATGGTTAAAGATGATGAAAAGAGGGACCATTTGCCAATACAAGATGAATAATGCTTACAATAATGACCACATTCAAACAAATTTGTGTAATGTGTTGCCATCTATGATCAAAAGTTGCCTTGTAGTACTAACCAAATCAAAATTATATCCAAATTGTTGTAAATCACTACAACTTGATTTTAAGATTTTAAGTTTGCGTTAAAATATTTTATCTTACTTAGGACTTTGTTCTTTTTTAAAAAATAAACCTATTTAAATATTTAAAAATTATTTATTTTAATTTATATTTAAATGTAACTACATTAAAAAGTTTAATTTATATTTAAATAATTAAATGTTGAAATAAATTAATTATTTTATTTCTTAATAACATTATTAATTTATTTACTAATACTTAAATTTTAAACTCTATCTACCCTTTTATTTTTTATTGTCTCTTTGTCTTTGCGTACTTAAAATAAATGTGTAGTAATAAGTTAATTCGAATAGCACTTATACTGAAAAATTTAAAATATCAATTAATAAGTATAATATTATTCTATAACTATACCTACCTCTGTGTTACTTAATATTTTTTTCATCTTAGTTAACATTAGAAAAGAAAATTAAATATCTTTCTTTTTAATATCGAAATTCATAACTATCTATCTATCACAAATAGGACATGATACAACTAACAAATAAATAATACAATAATGATAAACTTTTTCAATCCATTTTATTACCTCCTGTAGTGTCATCAATTAGATTCAACATCACATTAGTTGGATAAATTTAATTAACATTATAAGATTAGATTTAATGCACAATTTAAAATTTATAAACCAATCATATATTAGACGCAAAATTTGAACGGAAACATCAAGAACTTTCGCTTGCACCATACAAAGTTGAAAGCAATTTCTCAGTTGATACATCACTAGCAAATTTAACTATTTTCAATTTTCTCAGCTCCACTCCAAATGAAAACGGTCAAAACACTTTCAGAAAGTTGTTGCCTCGTGTCCACTACTTTTATCACTAACCTCTTTAGATTTTTTATTCATTTTTTTACCCGTCATAGTCATCAAGTCCCTCACATTTTGATGTGGGAGTTTTTCTTTTATAATTATTTACTTAATTTTCCATTATAAATAAAAAAAATAACTATTGCTATATTACTATATCATCGATGATTAATTGAATTTTAACACACATTAACGTAAAATCGCTTATTAAATCAGTTAAAAATGGAGAGTAAATATATTTATTTGTACTTTGATTAACGTAATCGGTAATTGTTTGATTTTATTTATTTTCCTTTTTTTAATATGGTTTGATTTATTTCTTTATATTCCGTAATAGACAAGATCACGTGTCTTAATATAAAAAATGCCACGTGACGATATTTTGGCACTCCATAATAGGCTTGACTGACGGAGATGTCCACGTGTATGTCAAATAATCGTCTTGATCATCTTACACCGTTACCTACCTAAATTCTGGCGAATCTCAACCGTTTATTCTACTCTGTCATCCAGACCTTTGTGACAGACGGTTACTTTAAAATAGCTCAATCGAACAAATTTTTGTTATTATATTTACCCTTTGCTCATCCAGATCATTTGACAGTACTGACTTCACTCCCAATTTCTGGTAAGTTCTACCTTCTCTTTTATCTCTTAATCTTGTTATGATACTTGGATTTTGCTTGTTTGTCATCGAATCTGCTCTAATACGATTGTAATTTGAGCTGTCCTTTTTTGTTTTTTATTATTATTTCTAGTGTTAATCTGATTTCTTGTATAGTTGTATCAGCGTGTTTGTGTTCGATCTTAGATAATGTTTTTCTTTGAAATTATTGTGATTATGCTGGAGATTTATAAATGTTTAATGCGTTTCTGCTGTATCGGATCAGAAAGCATTTGCTGTTTTTTTAAGAATTTTTTTATATTTGCGAGTTTTTATTTTATTGAATAAAGAAAAAAGCGGAGAAAAATAAAAATAATCAGCGTTTGGTTACTTTGGAAAAAAGTACGTTTTCTTGAAGTAAAAAGGAAAATTTCAAGCGAGCAAAAGCTATAATGTTGTTGCTTTCAAAAGCAAATTTCTGTTGCGAAGTTTTTTTGGAACTAATATATTTCTTGATGCAAAATAATAAAAATCCATTTTGGAAACAAAGATGTATAGTGTTGAGCTAGCTGTGCCATTTCAGTGTAATTTTTCACGTGATTAGATATTTATACTTTTCTTGCTTGTCGGGAAGGAATTTTGAGTTATTATAGCTATTATGCTTCTCAAAATTTGTATTACTGTAATATTGTGTCTACATATTTGTAATTGCTATTATCTGAATAGTATAATTGTTACTTCCATTGCTATATATAGATAATTTTATAACTGTAGCATTAAATTGATTTCTCACATTATATGTGTTTACATTGTCGTGAATGGAAGCAGTAATTTCATTTGAAAATGGCTGAGGCTGCACCTGTTGCTCCAAATGCTGAGTTGTTGGAATGGCCAAAGAAGGATAAACGACGTTTCCTTCATGCCGTGTATCGTGTTGGGGACCTTGAGCGCACCATCAAGTATGCTATTGAAGCATTAATGTTGATTGATGCAATTGATATTCTTGTTGGGATGTTCTCATGGTCTTCTACATTTCTGTTGTCAGGTTTTATACTGAATGCTTTGGGATGAAGCTGTTGAGACAAAGAGACGTCCCAGAGGAGAAATACTCCAATGCCTTTCTTGGATTTGGCCCTGAAGATTCTCACTTTGTAGTGGAGCTAACATACAGTATGGTGCTCTTACTTTTTCTTTGTTTTGCATAAGAGATACTGGTGCTGGAGAGTTGCACTGGAAATTTACTTCTAGGCATTTGATTATGAGTGAATACTATATTTTTCCTTTTCTTAAATTTTATCTATCTATTTCTGAGTATTTACTCTGTTATTAATTCTCAGATTATGGTGTAACTTCATATGATATTGGAACTGGTTTTGGGCATTTTGCAATTGCAACTCAAGATGTAAGTGTCATTCAGATTTTTACAGATTTTGAGCAAAGGGTGTTTTTGAGCTGAAGTTTGACCATGCGTGGTATGGAATTTTAGGTTTACAAAATGGTTGAAGACATCCGCGCCAAGGGTGGCAATGTCACTAGAGAGCCAGGACCAGTCAAAGGTGGAACGACTGTCATTGCCTTTGTGAAGGATCCTGATGGCTATATGTTCGAACTCATCCAGAGAGGTCCAACTCCTGAACCACTCTGTCAAGTGATGCTTCGCGTTGGTGATCTGGATCGCTCCATCAAGTTCTATGAAAAGGTAATATAATGTTAGGTTTATCTTCTTGAATTCTGTGTATGTCATTGCATCACTGGTTATTCCTATTTCTGACTGAACCTGCTGCAACAAGACTATGGATCTATTGGTTCATTACTATCTCCTAAATCCTTGAATGACAAGTTTCTCTTAGGTGCATATGGAATGAACGCTCATAGCAAGTATATGAACTATTTATTTAACATATTTATGACTCAACCGGTGTCAGGAAGGTAGTGACATATTGGTTATTGGATTGTACCGTAAAATCATGTCATTTGTTTTTTTGGTTTCTTAACTCTTGTCCAATTGTCTATGCTTTGGTGTTCTACAGATTTTTGTGATTTTCTGTTTAATCCCTACATTGAGAGAAAAAGGGATCTAGCACTTAAATGTTCTGGCTTTTGTTCGGTATATACAGGCCCTGGGGATGAAGCTTTTAAGGAAGAAAGACAATCATGAATACAAGGTGAACCTTTTCTGCTTTTTAAGATTTTATGCACTTCGTTTGTAGGGGCTGCGATAGTTATGGATTGTGGAAAGGCTTATGAATTTCTTTTTTCTTATTCATTTTGGTGGTATCATTCATATTACAGTACACCATAGCCATGCTTGGATATGCGGAGGAGCATGAGACAACCGTTTTGGAGTTAACTTATAATTATGGTGTGACTGAATATACTAAGGGAAATGCATATGCACAGGTAGTAAAAGTAGTCCTGGGTCTAGTGGAAGCCTCAGTAACTTTTTCTACATTTGAGAACCTTTTTTTTTATTTTTTTATTTTTTTATGATTGTGGTATCATTTGTAGGTTGCTATTAGTACTGATGATGTATACAAAAGTGCTGAGGTTGTCAACGTGGTTACTCAAGAGCTTGGAGGGAAGATAACTCGACAACCTGGACCAATTCCAGGACTTAATACCAAGATTACGTCTTTTCTAGACCCAGATGGCTGGAAAACAGTAAGTTTTCTTTACATCTATTCATTTAAAATCTCTCTCATTTGTTGCATTGAAGTTTTCAGTCAAGTAGTATCTGGTACTTGTACACTCACTCTGCCCTTTTTCTCATGTTTCCTCCACATTCTAGTGTAGAAAATACCCTATTTCAGTTCTCTAATTGAGTACAATTCCTTCAAATTTGGATAGAAAACTGTGATTCTTCTCCTTAGATGACTGCTATATTGTCTAGTGACATGCTTTCTCTGGAGAAGAAAGAATATAAACTCACCACAGACTTCAGTTCGGCAAAAGGTGTCATGCATATTGTTTGTGTTTAACATGCTTCATGAAATAGACTTGTGATACCAAATATATGCAGGCCTATCTACTTTAAAGAGCATTTTTGGCTTCTGAAAAGCTAACATTATGGTTTTCTTATGTTGATATGTAGGTCCTTGTGGACAATGAAGATTTTCTGAAGGAACTGCCAAAGTAATATGATTTCATGGTAGACAGGGTTTGCGAACCATGAAGTGCATAATTTCTATTACTACGTGTATGAATAAATAAGTTGTCTAGAGTTGTAAGCAACCACCGAGCCTTGTTTTAGTATGGTTACTGTTGTAACTTGAATTACGGTCTGTGCTTAAATTTGGGATACTTATTTATCGCACCAACTGGTAGAATCCTGAGGCTGATATTGCCGATATAGCTGAGAGCCTGACTCTGAGCCATGCCATTGGTTTGGTAGATATAAATTATGAGATCTGGGGTTCTGGGTGATGAACCAATTCCTAAAATTAATCAGCTACTGTTACAAGCACTTAGTATCAGTTTTTTGGTGGTTTCGAAGGACTAAAGTTTTATACCTTCAAAAATAAATGACTACTAAAGTTTTATTTATTATTATTATTATTATTATTATTGAGGAATCAAATTGACTAGACTGCTAATTACCTAGTAACAGAAAGTAAATTATTATATCAATATAAAGGGAATACTATCCTTTATGAACTGATTCAGTTTGAATAGAAGGCGCATATTTTAACTTTTGATACTATAAAATCTTTTTATCGATTAAATTAAATAATATGAAATTCATAACATATTTAGAAAATTAACTATTTCATTTGATACTTAGTGTTGAATATATTATGCATATTTCACTTCCAACAACATGGTTATAGATGTGAAAAGAGAAACATTAATTGATAAGGCTTGGGCTACAAACTAGATGTATTGTATTTTAAATAAGAACATAAAAGAAAATAAAAACAAAATCTCGTGCTCTTAATTTAATAATGGACACGTGACGTGATACATTTTGATTTTCGCGCTGAATTGATAACAGACATGGTTATTGCAGAACACAGACAGAGCAATCTCCATGGTTAGACCTCAATTAGTTCCTTCTTGCTCTCTTAAACCTTTTATCTGTGAGCAACTTCTTCTTCTTCATCAGTTTGACTGGGCTCGAATAAGATGAATTGGAGATTATACGACTCCGTGGGATTTTATGAAGGTTGAAGACCCTCCCGTTTTGTTAAAATCTAGCGTAACAAATGTTGATTTTTCATTTCCTGAATGAAAAAAATTCAGCAGCGGTGGTTGTTTTGTTAAAAGAAGTGCTTACTTTTGCTATTTACCGAAGGTGAAAATTTTGCTGCTTCTTATAGCAAACCTTTTCTCTTCCAAATTTTTGTCAATAGTAATTTTTCAAAGCAAAATGAGGAAATTGCAAAAATTCACCTATAAGAAGGAAAAAGAAAATGAAAAATTAATTTTTGAAATTGTTTTCCTGCCTGATCAGGTTAGCACTTTCTCTGCTTCGTTATGTCTGCATATTCGTAATTGCTCTACTCCAAATTCAGTACCGTTTCTTCAAATGCTATATGTTGGTTTGCTTTATTATTTGAGTTTACGTTGTTGTGAGTGGAAACAGAGTAATTTCACATTAAAATGGCCGAGACTGCATCTGCTGATCCTAATTCTGAGATGTTGGAATGCCCAAAAAAAAGGACAACCGTACTGTGTTGCCGATCTTGATTGTACCATCAAGTATGCCCTTAATTAAAACCCTAATGATGGTTGACATAATCGATAATTTTGGATGTTCTTCTATATTTATGCTGTCAGGTTTTATACCGAGTACCCTGGAATGAAGCTGTTCAGAAAAAGAGACGTCCGAGGAGAGAATACTGCAACGCATTCCTAGGATGTGGCCCTGAAGAGTCTCATTTTGTTCTGGAGTTAACGGACCTTTTTCTTTGGACTGAGTTCCTATTTTGTCATTGATGCATAGATTATGGTGTAACTTCACATGATATTAGAACTAGTTTTGGACACTTTTGCAATGGCAACTCAAGATGTAAGTGTCGTAAATTCTTACAGGCACAAGATTTTATTTCAGCGCTGAAACCTGAACAACTATGTATTCCATGGAATTTTAGATTTACAAAATGGTTGAAGGTATCAAGCCAAGAGTGGGAATATCGCTAGCAAGCCTGTTTCAGTTAAAGGTGGAACCGCGGTCTAGCCTATGTGAAGGCTCCTGATGGTCATACTTCTGAATTACTCCAGAGATAGCCAACGCCTGAACCACTCTGTCAAGTAATGCTTCACGCTGGTGATTTCACCGCGCCATCTAATTAAAGTAGTACGTTTATCTTCCTCAATATATATAGCATTTAACTTTCTTGCTTTTGTTGGGTCTGCACTTTTCAGGTAACGTGAATGAAGCTGTTAAGAAAAGATTGATAGTCCTGAGTACAAAGTGAATTTTGAACTTTCTCTTCATTTTGAAGATTTTATGCACCTTGTTTAGAAGGATCTGTTATTCTTGTGGATTATGGAAAGGTCAATGGAGTTTGTTTTGCCCCATCTTGGCAGTGCCATTTATGTTTCAGACTGCTGTGGCATGCTTGGGGATGCAGATGAATATGAAACAACAGCTCCGGAGTTAATTTGCAATTATGGTGACTGAATTTAGCAGGGGTAATGCATATGCATGCACAGGTATTCTCAGTAACCTTTTTCTTCGTTTGAGAAGTGTTTTTTTTTTATGATGTGGGTTGCTATTGGCGCTGACATGTATAGTAAGAGTGCTGAGGATTCTGACCCTGGTACCCAAGAGCTTGCAGGGAAGATAACTCGAATAATCAGGACCGATTGCTGGAATCAAGGCCAAAACTCTCTATGTTGTAGACCAGATGGCTGGATAACAGTAACACTTTTCTCTTTATCTATCAATTTAATCCTATGTCTCATTTTGCAGCAATTTAAGATAAATACATTGAAGTCTTCGGTCACATAACACCAGCTCTGGGGTAGATCATCATCTCCAATACATGCAAGTGTCAATACAAAATATACATAGAGCTAACACTATTTTTGTTTGTTAACATTATGGTTGATATGTAGGTACAGGATGACAATGAAGATTTTCTCAAGGAAACGCATACCGGAATGATTTCACGGTAGAAGGAATTCAGAAACCATCAAGTGCATGAGTCCTACTACTATTAGGATTGAATAAACTACTGCTAAATTGTTTTGGCGTTGGTTTTTGAATCTACTAGGTGCTATCATGCTCTGTAATTACCCAATAACTGTAAATTAAAAGGCACAACATGTCAGTCTCGCTCTCTTACTATGGTTGCTGCTAGGGGACTTAAAATTATGATAAGCTGCTTAAATATGTGACAGTTGCTTAGGATCAACCAGTTAGAATTCTGAGCTTGTCTATTGAGTTAACTTGGGAGGGCCAGGCCTAGTCTCCCAAGTTCATAAGCGAGGGGAGACTACATGATTTTTCTTGTGTGCAATGCAAGACTTGAGACTTCAGCTCAAAGAAAGACCTAACTTGGGGAATTGCATATATATATATATATATATATATAGTTGGTTCTGGTTGGTAAATCTTGTATAACAATATACAGCATGCAAGCTGTGAAGACAATGACTTTTCACTTGTGGTAGGCACACAATTGAGCTTGTGACCCTTCTATCACAGAAGATGTCAAAACCTGTAGATCCATTTGATAATTACTTGTTTCAGGATCTAAATATATTCACCAAATTCTTTTTATTTATTTTGGAATGTGAGGACAGAGAAGGAAATGGACATCATATGAACATCCCATGACTATTGGCTAGCATTTACCATTTTTGATCCAGAACTCCATCCAAGAACACCTCCATTAGGAGGAAGAAAATAATTGACAAAGAAGAAGAAAAACATTTAAGAGATCCCTAGAGGAAAATTTCTACCTTTGACCATATTCCATGAAATTTTCTGTTTTTGAATGGAATCAGTAGATCTATGTACAGTGATGGAGGCTGAATTGTTTATCTTCTAAGATCAAAGATGGGAGATCCAATGTTGGGGAGGAAGGAAGTCGGGGAGCATTTCCATCTATAAAGATGTGTCCATAGGATAGCAACCAAGGACACGTAGAAATCGTGCGAATTCCTGACAAATTTATTAGGGAAAAAGAAAAAATAATTGGTTTAGAATATACAATCAAGTTCCTGCCAAAAGGATGGTTATATAGATTGAAGATTTCAACAGTATGGCATTTATGTCACTCATAAAAGAGTCGATGTAGTAAAAATTTGGCATAAAAGGAATTATAAAGTTTTAATATCTAGCATTATGAAAGCACAAAGAGCCTTACCTGCAAATGTGCCAAAGCAAATTGGGCACGGGGATCAGCCATGGAAGCTTCAAAAGTCAATGTAGAAAAGGTAGTCAAAGTACCTGCCACCAGAGAACAACACCCACTTTAAGGCATGAAAATGCATGTTTACCATCCCCAATTTTAGAAATTTCATTTTATTCCAAAAGCCAATGAATATATTTCATAACCATCTATGTGTGTTTGCAGAGAAATTAATTGGAAAAACAAAATATAGAATCTGAATGTTCAATCCTATGTATCCTCTTCTTGTGAATCATTACCAGTTTCTTCATCTTTTGAGAGAGCAACAGCTTTATATATATATATATATATACTACTTAAATCAACAGAAGTTACGTCACTCACTTTGCACTCCCTTTATTAGAATCATCGACAACCCTTAAAGGACGCTTTCTCTGCGGGCGGCTCTCTATCTGAAAAATGCTCCAAAGGAAAGATAATAATCAGAGCCCTTGTATTCCATGATTAACTCACACAATTACACTCTTACTTTCAAGATACCTTTGTCAAATTAATGTCTCTCAAGGCAAATACTGCCAAGGCTTTGAACAGCACACCTGGACCTTCTTCTAGAGTGAAAACAATGCTTGTCTGGGGAAAAACAATACCAATAATTATTTTTATGCTTGTCTGGGGAAAAACAAAACCAATAATTATTTTTTCTAACACCAACAAAATGTATATATGACTAACAAGGAACAATACCTTGTAGGGTCTGTCAGTTCCTGCAATTATGGGTTCTCTTGCAAGTATCAGAAAACGTGTAATATTATCGCTATCATCCTGATCAGGGCAACGAGGACCAAGATAAATTCAAATGGGATTTTTCATAAATTGCAAGGACTTGAAATGTACTATTTTGATATGATGTGTCAGTGAGGCATACAACAAGTGAAGGAAAAGTCTTACTTGGATCTTTTCAGCAAGAATATCGAGCCCATAAATTTCAGCAGCTTGAGCACTAGCCACTGCTCCTGTGTCCCTTTCGCCAATTGAAGCTATCATCTAGAAACTTTATTATAAGAATATAAAGAGGCCCCAGTATAACTCAGATGATAGCTACAAACAGATAAAAAGGCTTTATGTAGATTACCTGAGCAGCACCAGCAGTATCATCAGCACTAACTCTGATAATACCCAAATTGCTTAGTGTCATCTCACATTGAGCAAGTGCCTGTAAAAATAATTTGTTGAGATGACAAGAAACCTGAAGATCTTAATCTTCCATGCTAAAAGACAGGCAATTTACCAGACCCCACCAACAAAAATCCAAATTTAACAAACCTTGAGGATTGAAGAGTCAGGGAGTGAAAGCAATCCATAAAATATCCTTTTGAATATTTATTACATGGTGATCATGACTAAAAAACACAACTCGAACAATTTCTTTATTGGTGTTTGAAGTTTTGGCTGTATATGAATTTGGCTAATATACCACAAAAAGTCAAGAACCAATACCATCACTATCGATGGAGCTGCATATAACGAACTACATATGTCATATTGAACAAGAGAAAAAAATAATGTCAAAGATATGAATATGACAAACCTGTGGATGACTCAAGACACGTTTCACTTCCTCTTTCCGCACACCAGACAATCCCAGAAGACAATGGTTAATCACCAACTGTACCTCCCCAACTATATGGAGCCTATGTCGAAGTAGTAAGTCATAATTACGATGGATGCTACCACCAACAGAATTCTCGATGGGAAGAACTGCTTTATCCACTAACCACAGCTCAACTGCCTGTTTAACAGAATTCAGCAGAGTTAAGGTAACAGTCTATGCTAGTTGCTTACAACAGTAAACGAATTAAAACAATCAATTGAACCTTAAATGCAGCTTCAAACTGATCACACGGAACAGGCTCACACTTTGGATATGCTTTTTGTGCAGCAGCCTCACTGTATGCACCTGGTATGCCCTATAACCAATGAAAAAATTACAAAAAAGGGTATTTAGCGAAGAAAAGTGGAAAGAAAAAGGGGGATGGATTATACCTGGTAAGCTACTCGAACTTTTGGACCATCATCAGGAGAATAAGAAAGTTCCATTGCAGACAAGGGTTCTGCAATTTGTCAATATACTCGAGTTAAGAAGCTGTGCCATTTAGTTGTTGAAAATATTACACAGGACTAGAAAAGGAACAAAATGTAGCATCATTTCCGATATGTTAAACCCACAAGCTACAATTCAGCTAAACTGAAGTAGATCAATAAAATTTAGCAAACTTCAAGAAAATAGTTCATCTCGAAAAGATATGCACTTATTATACTTAACAATCGTGCATGGACTCTGTGGATCAGGAACAGCAAGACCTTTTGAATATTGCACTCGATAAATCACCTTTAAAACGCAACACATCCTGATACTACAATATATTGTACATAAAAACTATCATTTAGATACTTCCATTCACCAGCAAAGCTAAAAGAATGCAAGTTAACGAAACATTTCACACTGACTGGTCATGATTGTGTATCGCCATAGATTGCTCAAATGAAAATTAGAGAAGGAACAATATTTAAAAGCTAATGATGCTCAATCAACAAAACCACCCGACATTGAAACCGAGCCTATAATTGACCAAAAAGACAAGCTGACACAAAACACTGAAAAGAAACAGAAAAATTGTAAATTGAAAGAAATGTTATGGAATAAACTCACTAGGAAGAAGACTTAAATCCTTATGAAAACCAGTGGACTCAGAATTTTGAGAGCCTTCAGTGGCCTCCGAAGATTCAACATCACGAGTGTATGGTTTCTCATCCTCGACAGGAGTGATAGCTCTGTGATTCTGAGCCAAAGCACTCACACAACGACATTCCCATTTGTTCAAAGACCTCAAATCCAAACCAAACCGGCATCTTTTTCCCAAATCGGGTACACCCACATGAAAATGGGGAGTTTCAGCACAGCCCCAGATGGGTTTAGCCTTTAAAGCCATAAAAATTGCACACCCTGCAAAAGATTTGACAATGTGAAAGGAAAAGAACTGTTCTCAGACAAATCCAGGTTCATGTGAGAGAGGGTTGTTGTTGTTGTAGGTGAAGAGTTTTTGGTGAAACCGCGAATGACATTGTCAAGAAGAGAATGGTTATGGTGGGAGGGCATGGACCCCACATTGAAAAGCAGAAAGGCTTTTTTTTTTAATTCTTTTTTTTACATACGTTACCGTGATAAAACTGTTAAGTAAACTCTTTCGAGTTATTACAGAAGACCTTTGGTTAGCGAGTTATAGAAAACAAAAGAAAAAACCAGTAGGTGAACTGAGCACAACGTTGACCGTACGTTCCTCGGATTTGTACAGAGAGTTGGGAGTTTTTGTCATGTAACAAAACGGAATCTATGAGTTTGAGAAACAGAGAAGAAAAGTAATTCTAAGAAGATGAACTTCAATCGATGAAAAATGTCTCATCTTTATACCAAACCAGACTCGTAATGCTGCCAAAAACTCGTGTCCTATTACAAAATTTCATCTTTTATGTTACAAATTTGACTTTTTTTTTAATGTTATAGAAAAGTCGAAATTTTAAGTTTTGCATTAAATATTTTAAATCGCAATAACTTTTGTTTTCACAGTTTCATGCTAACAATTAAAACATTATATTGAATTGTAGTATATTAGTTCATTTTTTAATAATATTTTAAAAATCCGTATTTATTTAATGTAGTTCTTACATGGAGTCTCTGTTTGCATTAAACAGTTAAAAGTAATGTAGGTGTACTGTAATATACATGTACAACGTTACTTTCTCTAGTGGGTTTCAAATTAGGGGATTGAGGGAGGTCCAGAGCCAGGGATTAAGACAGTCAACTTATTAACTTAAAACTTTATGAACTTAATAAATCTGTGGTTTTTTTTTTTTTTTTTAAAAAAAGAAGAGATTATTAGGGTGCATAAATTGCATTGCAGCTCTGTGACTAGTATCTACAAATTCGGTGAATGGCGGTGACCGATGAATCAAATAAGTTGTGGTTCTACTTCGATAGAGCCACCACCTGCCTCATTTATATATATATGTATATGTGTTTTAACCACCATCCTAAGGACAATTAATTCGTAGTTCAATGGCTTTATTTATCGCATATTAATACAATATTGATTTTTATGGATAATTGCTAAGAACAATTGTGGTGAACTTGTATATATTTAGAATATATTGAAGATTATAATTTCGTGGTTTCAAATTTATTGTGAAGTTAAGTATAAATTAGTAGATAACTGTAAATATTGAATTGCCATTTAACTGTTTCAAGTATATCATCGGTGTATATTTGCAAAATGTGAAGAAAATGGGTGAAAGGGAGGCTAATTTGTGTTGTGTCCACCTATTAGATGGAGGGAGGTTGGAAAATTACTCATTTGTCTGTTTATATATATATATATATATATATATATGATGTTATGTAATGCAACGTTTAATTTGCACATATAAAAACTGGCTTCGGTTAAAAGGACAAAAAGTCTTCAAAGGCATACTTAAATCTGCAAACCAGACAAAACAAAAACAAAAACAAAACAATTTGTTTTTGGAAATGACAAAAGAGTAGTTTGAAAATCTATGTAGGCAGTAAGTGTCTAGAATTTTAACAAATTCTTCAAAATCTATTCGTTTGATTTGATTTGATTTGATTTGATTTGAAAGATACATTCTTTCCATTTTCTATATTCTTTTTTATTAAATTTCGTACATTTATCAAGTTTTTTTTTTATAAAATATAATCTAACAAAACAAATAAATAACTAAAAATTAGTGATTATAAGATTACAATCAATGTATTCTGGCTAATTCAGTCAGATATAAAGAGTAACCGTTTACATCTTATTCGCACTAAAATTAATATAATAAAAAAAAAGGGTTATAATTAATATACTACAAATTAATCATACAAAAATAATAGTAATAATAAAAAAAATATACCGTAATTTTTTTATATTTTTACCATGCACAATGATATGATATTTATCATAGTAAAGAAAAAGGTGTTAGGTGGTATAAACTAGTTGAGTTGAGTTGAGTTGAGTTGTGTATGAAACTATAAAGACAAATGATCAATCTTCTTCTCTGTCTTTCAAAACATTTACATAGCTAGTAGTTGAACTCGCGTTCTTAACTAACTATGAATATATTAATAGTTGTTTTCCCACTTGTGCTTTGCTCCCGCCGTGGTAGGCGAGGTGTTAGGATTTTTCACGTGACAATTTTTTTATATATATATATATATATATTTTAAAACCCGACCCGGCTTGGACCGGCCCAACTCATATGACTAAATCTTTAAGGACACTAAATTAATGAGTGGGGTGGGTGTGATCTAATCGATAATCAGCCATGATCCATGTCTGAATCTATTTTCTGCTTCTTATCCTGAGTAATGATGTCACTGGCCCAATTGAACACTTAATACGCTGTTTCGTTACATTTTCAGTTTTTTAAAATAAAAATTAGTAAAAGTTATTTGGGATTGCATATTTCTAAAATTTTATTTTTTAAAAAACTAAAATTTATTTAACAACAAAGTAAAATATAATTTTTGTTGTTGCTTTTTACTATTTTAAGAAAATATATTTTTAAAATTAATCACGAATTGAATTTTATTAGAACAATTATATAATTTATTTTATTAAACACATTCTTGTTATTTCTTTTTCAAAATTATTTTTAATAAACATATTTTTTATTCTTTAAAATAGTATTTTGTAAAATATCATTCTTACAATTTTCGAAAATGAATATTTTAAAAAGGTTACTAAACACACTCTTAATTGTATAAAATATGTTTGAAATCAAATTACATCACTTTTTTTTTTTTAAAAAAAAAACATTTTCACACACTCAATTTCTACCCTATTTTATGCACAAACATAAACTACAAATAAATGGCTCATTTGTACATAAGTAAGTGATTAGTTGGCATTAATTACACTTAAAAATAAATAAAAGTTTAAAAATATAAGAGATTTAAAACATTTCTATGATTTGTCGATGATGCATATAACCAAAAGGACATGTGGACAATATTCCTCCATTCGTTCATAATTAATCATTGAGCTGCTTACGATATATTTAGATTTAAACGCCTCTATTGGGGCAGCCAAAAAGTTATAATAATTTGAATTTCCAAATTAATCAGATATAGGGGGCAACATTAAATTTATACAATCACAACTCTCAATTCATATAAATATAATTGTATAATATTTCAAAAAAGAAGAAGCTATAATTGAATTGATCAAACTCGCCAGCACTGCAAATCTTATCAAAATTAACCGGTGCAAGACATGAAACCAATGAAATGAACCCCTAGTTTACAATTAAAGAAGGAATTGAATATAAAACGGACGCTAAAATTCAAAGAATATGAGCTACAAAGCAAGCCTGCCTGCCTGCCTGCATATGCAGAAATTGGCATGGAACTACATAAATTTTAAGAATAGTTCAGCTTCTCATAAGGGAGAAAATCTCGTTCCAATGGGGAAGTAAGCGACAGGAATAGGAGGACTTTTCTTAGAAGACTTGTTTAATTTCCTGCTTCCTGTATCGGCTTCGGATTCAGCTTTGCTTGATCTTCTCTGTGTCTTGTTCTTCTCTCCCTCGCATGAAACCCTGCTTGAATCAGAAAAGCAACTAAACAAGCCATATGATAAAGCCATTAATTGATATAGAGCAAATTATCAGCTGCTGTTTACTTTTGTACTCGAACATAAATTTTCTTGCTCTTCTTCTTCTATATATATTCAAAGAATACTGCAAAGGAAGAAGGCAAGAAGGATCCATGGAAATTCTCCAGCAGTTGTTAGAAACATCTAAGAGTAACTGATTGATGGACCCATACTTACAGTTCTTAGAACTCGTGTTTCATGTTGTGCGGGGCAATAATTTGAAGACTAGAATATTCAACAAAAAGACCAGAATATGTTGAACTTGTCAAATATTTTTATATGAAAATTTGACTGATGATGACACGTAGACTCCAAAATGGAATCTGTTGCTCTCTTCACATGCGCAATCCACAAAACCTAGCAAACACATTAATTCGCATTGTTGTTTCTTCTGTCTCAGTCAATCACAAATTACATTTCTTCACCAACAAGGCTTGACCCGTGTACACAACGCAAAGATTTTCTCCTCTAAAGGTTTCGAAGAAACATCTGCCCATCTAAAAAGCATGTGTTATGATAAAATTCTCATCAAACTTTCCATCCCTACATTTCTCAAACACAGATATATATATATAAACAAAATTACAAGTTATATACATATATCTACGCTGCATACATTCATATTTTTTAAAATACAAATTTCGTGCGCTATTTTATACTAAATTTACAAACTTTTGCACCTATATACATATTCTACTGAGTACTCCACTATTTTTAGTCTGACCTGTTGAAAATAATCTAGCACTTGGTGGGATTTTGTAAGATGATTGTTTATAAAGTCTAACAAAGGGAAAGACAGAGCAAAGGCATGGAAGGGAGTGATATCCGTTAGGGTTTGGTCTGGGAGAGGGCAGACACCATCCTCTATTCTTGCTTAAGTTGCATATGATCCCGACAAAAGGAAGTCCAAACTACACCTTTTTTTTTTTTCTCATGTCCCCACCAATCATTCATGAACATCAACTCTGGATTCAGAAAAATTTCTTCCTTTGAAATACTAAACTAGGGAAATTCTTTTCTCACGGTAAACATTTGCCACTTGCTTCCAAATGATTGCTCCATTTCTAGATCGGTCAACTTCAGATCAACAGATTCTTATTTTACCTTATAAACAACAAATATATATAAATTTAGAAAAAAATCCATGAAGAATGGGGCACAAGATCAAACTCGTCTGCTTTACTGTCTCCTCATGATCTATGCATAACTATCTAGAAATTAGAAAATGAAAAACAAACATGTAATATTTCCATATTTGGTATAGTGCATTTCAACTTTGTTAAGATTAACATTTAGATCAGATCGGAGATTGATAATTTCAAGGATAATAGAGCTAATGCTATTATTAGTTACTATGATAAGGCTCAATGGGTAAAATTCGTATATACCATATTCGTGCAACTTTCAAAGAAATCTATCAATAGGGAAAAATAGATTTTAAAATGGGTCTAAAAATAAATTAAAACAGGGTTCAAGGGTACTTTGTGAAAATGTCCAAATTGGTGATTATCATACGCGACAGCAACTATTCTATCTGTGATTGTCACCACACCAAACTGAATCAACGACCATGATTGGACCAACGTTATCACAAATTCAAAAGGAATAATAACTATAAGGTCCCTAATTTTTGAAGCTTTTAAGTGACAAGAACATTATTCTATGTATATCAAATAGCTCACTTATTTTGAAAAACAAATAAGTAATACGATTCTTTTAATTAAAGAAATTCCAAGATCTTTATTTTCAATCGTGAATTATCGTCCCAATTTTGATTTAGTTAAATCAGAAATTGTGATGAAGATGAGGGAGCTCATCTCTAAGCAATGACAAGATCAGTTATAAGTAATCTCTAACTTGGTTATGACTTATAACAATTGCATTAAAATAACTAAATTTCCTTGAAACGACACCGAGGAGGTAAAAATGTCAAACCAAAAAAGAGCGGTTTTAGTTATCTTAATTGAGATTAACGTAATTTGAAAAATCACATCTTTATTTAAAAATTTTAAAATTAAGGGACTTGGGTGTTATAATTGCAATTCAAAAAGAAGAAAAAAAAGAGAGAGAGAAGGGAAATAAAGACGAAGGAAGAGAGGGTAAAAGAGAAAAGACAGAAATAGTACTGTACCGGAATGGAAAGACATAAAATATCCACGGACTCCCTGCTGCAGTGCTGCTGCCCAAAGAATCACCAAAAGCAGTGCCAGATTGCGTGTATCTCCTCCCTCTCACACATTCCAATAAAAACAAAATCCCTTCTCTCGAAAAGACCAAACTGCCCCCGACTCTCTTACCCATAAACATTCTCATCTCTCCGTCGGTAAAAAGAAACGCATAAACTTTGTCTCTGGACTTCTCGTCTTCTCGACTTGTTTTGCTTTGGAACCCAACGGCAAAGATGGCCAAGTCCTCTACGGTGTCCGCTACGACGCCGTTTCCGGCTATTAAACCGGAAGATTATGCCCACAGCCCTGTTCACTACGCTGTCGTTTTGGGTGATCACACTACTTTGACTCGGATTATCTCGACTCTGCCTAAACTAGCTGATCCTGCTAAAATTCACACCGAGACCGACTCACTGAGTCAGGAACGAGTTGCCGACCAAATCTCATCCGTTATCGACCGCCGAGATGTTCCATCCCGAGAAACTCCTCTGCACCTCGCTGTCCGTGTTAATGACGCCTTTGCCGCACGATCTCTGGCCGCCGCTGGCGCTGACGTGTCTTTGCAAAACGCCGCCGGATGGAATCCTCTGCAAGAAGCTGTCTGTCGTCGGAATTCTGACATTGCTCTCATTCTACTCAAGCTTCACCACCGTTCCGCCTGGGCCAAGTGGCGTCGTCGCCTGCCACGTGTTATTTCGGTTCTACGCAGAATGCGTGACTTCTACATGGAAATATCCTTCCATTTCGAGAGCTCGGTGATTCCGTTCGTCGGGAAAATTGCTCCCTCTGACTACCTACAAGATCTGGAAACGCGATGGGAATCTCCGAGCGGATACTTCCTTAGCTGGTTTTGACGGCTTAAAAATTCAGCGCGCAGATCAAAGCTTTCTCTTCCTTGGGGACGGTGACCAAACGCATAATGTTCCATCCGGCTCGCTGTTAGTCCTTAACCACGACGATCGCAAAATCTTTGACGCCTTCGAAAACGCCGGAGCTCCTATGTCCGAGTCCGACATTGCCGGTTTCTGCGCACAAACCAGCGTTTACCGTCCAGGAATGGACGTCACCAAAGCTGAACTAGTTGGACGAACCAATTGGAGAAGACAAGAGAAGACCGAATCCGTCGGTGAATGGAAAGCTAGGGTTTATGAATTACATAACGTCGTCTTCAGTTTTCGATCGCGAAAAGTCACCAACGACAATGACGTTGCCGGAAGCGAGCAAGTATTGCCGTTAGAGCTTGACGAAGATGATGACGGTTTTTTAGTAGCTGAAAATCCAAGTTTCGGATTCAACGTGAATAATAACGATAGAAGAAGACACAGTAGTTTTGTAAGGGAGGAAAGAGACTGGGTAAGCGTGGGGAGAAAAAGTGTAGATATAATTCCGTCTTCTGCGATGGCGCCGCCGCCGATGCCGAGGAGGTCGACGACTGCAGTTACGATGGCCCCTCTGCCAACGAAAGAGAAAGAGTTCGTGAAGAGTTTACGTCCGTCTGTATGGTTAACGGAGCAGTTTCCGTTAAAGACGGAGGAGTTACTTCCGTTACTTGACATTTTAGCGAATAAAGTGAAAGCCGTGAGAAGGCTCAGAGAATTGTTAACAACTAAATTCCCGCCGGGAACGTTTCCGGTAAAGGTAAGGTTAACTTCGGCATACTACAAAAATTTGTTTAACTATGTGGGGTCCATATGAATGTCTTGCTTTGCTTTAATTGGTTCTTTTGATGCTCAAGCAAAACGACCTGACCTGAACTTTACCTTAAGCGCCCAGCACGTCCTCTGTGATTAGAGGAGAAGCTTTAGTGTGGGGTCTAGGGGCTAGTTTTTTGATGTGACACGGAAGGCCGTGATTGTTTCTTTTTGACCTTGTGTTTTCTGCGGTGTGATCGAGGCTGTGGGTCCCGGATGATCCTAGGATTGTTTTGTATCTTGACGAGGGAAGGATCCTGATTCTGCCACGTCAATTAAACTTTTATGAAAGGTTGACGTTGCAAAATCAGGGATTCGTTGGCATACGTTTGAATAATGTGAACACTGTAAACTAGTAATCGAATATCGACTGAACGTCTGATTTTTTGTTCATTGTGGGGTCAGGTGGCGATACCGGTGGTCCCTACAGTAAGAGTGGTGGTGACGTTCACAAAATTTGTTGAGCTACAATCAACAGAGCAATTCTACACTCCGCTATCAAGTCCAAGACATTTTGTTAGGGGACAATCAGACGAAGATAAAAAATCAGACACCGCTCATTATACCTCATTCCTATCATCATCATCAGCTTCAGTCGTCATTTTCGTCGGTAACAGGGTCGACGTGGCTGAGGCGAAACGGCAGCCAATCAGCAAGCAAGCAGCAGCAGCAGCAGCAGCAGCAGCAACGGAATTCGTCATCATCATCAGCAGCAGCAGCATCCTCATCAGTAGGACAACAATGGGACAAAGATCCTTTTGCTATACCTACTGGGTATACATGGTCAAGCATTGATGATAAGGCAAGTAAAATGAAAAGATCAAAATCTACTAGGAAATCCAAGTAGGAAGAGAGAAGAAAGTTATTGAATTTATCAAAAAAATTTTAAGGGTTTGGAAATACAGTGTAGATATAATTTTACCAATTACCATCTTGTTTTGGGTTTGGGTGACAATGTTTAGACTAAGAAGAATGAATGAACCCAAAACTTTATTGACTAATTGGATGGATCAATGTGGTGAGATTTTTGTTTAGTGTTTAGTTGATCGTTGACTAGAGTGAGTGAGTTGAGTGAGTGAGTGATTAGGTCATGTGTTTGTATAATCAACATCATTATTAAGAATGAATGAAAATGATGGCACATTTAGCAGGCGCCAAAATGGAACAACATGTGAAGGGGCAAGTCTTTTATTTGATTGCAAAGTTGAGGAGATCCTTCTTACACGACAAGAGAAATTTGATGTAATAATATAAAGTAGTCAATAATCATTTTAAAGCCCAATTTCGAAATTCAAAGCATACCTTTTACCTTTTTAACTATAGGGGCAGGATTGCAATACAAATGAATTGTATATTTGAGAAGGTAATACTTAAAACTAATAAAGAGTTGAAAAAATGCACAATACAAATAAATGTGTAAGAGCACAACTCTGTTTACTACAGGCAGAAAATTCTCTCTCTCTCTCTCTCTCTCTCTCTCTCTCTCTTCTGATTTAAGTCTTGATTGATTGCATCATGATCTTATGATTGTTAATTTTAGTCTAGGTATTAGAAAATGTCAGTGTGGTCAGTGACAGCTATAATTGGGCATAAAATAAATACCACCAGCATAAGTAAGTACCTAACATTTGAGGTAATTAATCTATATAAGAATTATAAGATAATACTCTTGCATAAAAAGATGATTAAAGTGATTATTATTACTTGCCTTCCTCTTTTTCACTTTCTCTTTTGCATCCTGCTTTTGTTTTAGCAACTCCTAAATCAAAATTCGTATTGTTTAATATGTCTCCCTAGTCCCACTACATATCTGTTAACTTTGAAATTAAAGTATTATTATTTTTAAATTAAAATATATCTATAAGTACTGTAACTGTTAATATATTATTATTTTAATTTAAAATATATTTATTGATAAATAAATTATAAAGGTTAGATATCAAATAACAACAAATACTTACCTCGGGTCAGGACTTTGTTAATTTAGGTACTTTTTACCTATAGTATGGATAGACATAATTCGAATTGGAGAATAGATAACACATACATTATGCAGAAAATTTTTGAGTATTTCAGTATTAAACTCTCGTTAGACATTTGATGTAAATATTATTAAATTGTAAAAATATTATAATATTAATAAAATTTAAATTCTGACTCGAATACTCAATTTAGAAAAATGGACTGAATACTCGATGTAGAAAAAACGTGCATGAAGAGTTGTTTATATAATTTATTATCATTTTAAATTTTGCTTGAATGGCATTCTGTTTTGGACAGGGACAGGGACAGGGACAGGGTACTGTTTCTGTTTTTGTTCACTTTCAAAGACCATACTTTTGTAATAATCCTCATCTATAAGCTGGCTGTAATTAGGTAAATATTGATGCATATCTAATCTAAAGCTGAATATAAATTGAATATTTTATGTAGTAAAGAAATGGGATCGATTGAGATGCCGACGAACAAAGTTTGCTTGAGAAGATGGAAACAAGTGAGTTGGCAAGTCCTTTAAAAAAAGTTTTGAAATGGGAAGTTAAAGACAACCATCAACAACAACTGGCCTCTTTCTTTATTAAAGCTTAGACCTCCTAAGAACGCATAATTGATCTGTTCGAAACTCCTAGATCAAGGTTTTCTCGGTCAAGCTCCAAGTATTCATCACCAGGTATTCCTCTGTTTCTCTCTCCAAATGGGTTCAAAGTATTTTTCAGTCTAGTGCTCTCAGAAGTCGAGAAACGGTTTTACCATGTTGATTTCTTCAAATACTCTGTTTTGATAAACAAAGCAAACTTTTTCGTCTCTTTCTATTATTGGAAATAAGACTGGATGGATCCAGTGTCTTATCATGGAATATATGCAGTGTCTACGTTTAGTGCTGTTTTGACAGCAAAACATGAAAGAAAACGTGCAGAAGTTTGGATCTGAGATAATAGCTTTTTAAAGTTTGGGCATCAATTGTCACCACATTGAAACTTGTTTTGCTAGAGCTAATCCCAGATTTACTAGAGTTACCTAACATTAACGAAAATGGTTTTGATATTTTCATCCCACATTTACTGATATCTGCATTAAAACTCGTTTTGCTAGAGTTCAAGAGGATATGGCTACTGAAGCTCCAAGTTGGGCAGGATCAATGGGGTGCCGGAGGATTCGGCGCCATGGAAGACGATGGCAACGTGAAAGCTAAGAATGAAAACACTAAGAAGCAAGCAAATGCAAAAGGATTGAACAAAGCAAAAGTAGCACTTTACAATGGCATCAAATGGTTGAAGCTTCGATGCAAGAGAAAGAGCTCTTCTAAGTGAATACAATCACAATGTTTATCTTCTTGTATGCAGGAAGAAGATTTTGAGATAACTTGTTTTTTTGAGTGATCAATATATTCTAGTATGCACAATCCTACAATATAAACCGCAACTTTTGATCACCAGAAAGATTTTGGGAAAATCAGTAATAACATAATAAATTAGCTCCATTCAGATTGCATACTGTAAAGAGACAATAGAAATGAAAATTACTTCCAGCATCAACCTGATGCGATAAATCCAAATTAAAGTAAGGGGATCGATAACCGGGTTTGAGAATTGACTTAAGCGGGATGAACTGAGAATATACAACTTTCAAATCGTATAATACAAGCTACTTGCATTTGCACTTAAGGCGAAGCACCGAAGGTGTTTTCTCCACTGTAAGTCATGTAAAGAAAACCATCTTCGTCCTTGTTTTCCTCATAAATTGCAGACATCAACGCACCTGTAACAACAGAAGACAGGTTTCAAACACAAACTTGAATGGTACGAAAAGATTTACACTTCCAAGTACGCAACTTACCAGTTGGAGGTAAAGTGTTCTTGACGAAAACAAATATAGCCTTCTCTGCACTCAGCTTAATCCTTTTCCGAACAACATAAACAAATTGCCCCACAGATAAATCAGCTGGGACAAGATATCTGCATTCATGACAACAAATGAAGATGAATATCCTGATGTCACTTTAAGAATATTAAGTAAGGCGAAATCACTAAATCAGTTCAAATAAAACAAACCCTCATCACCCCTCCAAGTCTACAAACAGTATACTTTTACTTTCGATCACCATAATGCATGCAAGATACAATAGAGGAAGTAATCAACTCCATAGAAATATCTTTACCAATAAAAGAAGGCATTAATGCAACATGCTTAGCAAAAAAATTAATTCTAAATATATGAAAGCCACAAGTGGTTTTTATTGAAAAAATTAAAAGCCTACGAGATTAAAAATAGAAAAAGTGTGGATGAAACTAACTTTTTCTTATCAATGTCAGGAACATCACTCTTCTCAGCCTTCTCCACAATAACCTACACAGCAAGCCCACTCATAAGTACATGAAATAAACGCATGGAAGGCATACAGAATTGCTTAGCAGAAAAATTTCTTACTGGTATCCTGTCGGGATATTTCTCTCTTATGCGAGCAGATTCTGCTAGCCTTCTCTCTGAGATATATAACCAACAAAGTAGAAACAGCAAATGAGTGAAACAGAATTAACATTACCATTCAGCCCTGAACATATATGAACATATGAACATATATTATAAACAAAAGTACAACATAGCCAGAACTATGACAAAGAATGACAGCAACAATAGCATTCAGAGAATGCTACAATCTCCAATCTAGAATGCAATTGGTAAGACATAAAGATTGATATTGACATGCTGGATAAACAATTACACCTCCTTACTGTACACTCATTGTTCTAATTCATCAAATTAGAAACTTGGATTATCAAAATAGCTAAACAAAGGATTAAACCAAAGATAAAGGGATGGAAAAAAGACTAATCAATTACCCACTGTAAAATATGAACGAGAAATCCTAATCAATTTGTACAATATAAATCTGATACTAGACATCTTCTTTCATGTACGAATTTGCAGGAATAATAGAGATACAGGGATTAAGGAAATGTTATATGGCTAACAGAAACAACCAAATTCATCACAAAAGCTTCCCAAAATCTCGGATAATTCTAGATACAAGCCACAGATTTCCTGAAAACCTCAATTAAAAAATCAATCCAGATAAAAGTTTCACTAAGTTCAACCAAAACGTGATATAGGCAAACAAAATTTATTTTAATATAAATTGATAGTTCAACGAACCCAATGGATGCTCGAGCTTGAATGCACTTTTGGCCATGGTGAAACCCACGCTACGATTACTTTCTGCAAATTTGAAACAAAAAAACATCACAAGAAAAACATATATCTTTGCGACACAGAAATCAAAACAACAACTAAAAAAAACATGAAAAGTACAAAAAAACAAAACCTGATGGCATGAATTAAAAAGTAATAAAAAAAACAACATACTCAACACGACACGGGAAGTGAATCGAAGAAATTATTAGGGTTTCGATGAATTCGAGTGATTGATTGATTGATTGATCGATCGATGCTGAAGTTGTTAAAATCAGAAAGAATATATATTTAAATAGGATTTAATTAGGAGAAGAAACTGAAACTTGTTAGGGTTCCTTTGTGATTCCAACACGAAACGTTGGATTGGATTAGTCTTCCTCCGTTACAAGGAATCTCTTGGTGCCTCGTGTCGAGTTCCTATACGACGACGTTTCGAAAATCACGGACGAAAACTCGCCTGGGCTTTCTTCAGCTTTAATTTTAGGCCTTCGTATAATATAAAATTATTTTACCAATATATTTAAAATAAAATACGACAACTTTTTTTTATGGGAATAAAAATTTATATGAGATATACATCAACATACCTTTATCACATCAAAATTCTAATTTTGTATTAATTTTATTTCAAAATTGTATTGGTGTGGAGAAAAAATTCTCTTCATATCAATATATATTTACTTAAAATTATGAAAATTTTTATCAAGATAACTTTGATTTGAATCCACTTTATGTAAATAATCATATTTTAAATTTTTTATCAAATTAATTAAAAAAAATTTCGGACTAAAAATTTTAATTTTTTCTTTCCAATTTTTGTGTTTGCTGGAATTGAGTTAAAGGACAATAACAACATATTTTGTAATTTATGATGATTATTAATATTTATTATATTTTTTCGCTAACCAAAAAAATGGAGTATTCAAAATTTGTTTTAGATTGTACTGTATTTCTTATAGTACTTTAAATACTTTTTAACAAAACTGTTATTTTATTACTATATATTATCATCATCAATATTATTATTATTATTATTTATTAAAAAAAATTATTTTAACAAAGTTTTTTAAACTGATTTAACCGTTAATTTATTATTAACTTTCGGTTAAAAAGTATAAAATTGTTTGAATTATTTAATAATATATAGGAAACTCTGGGTGTGATGATCAGTCTGCATATGGTCCACCTGAGGCTGAGGAGAGAGACATACAGCAGACAGACGAAGAAAGGAAATTAAGGACCACAGCTGAGAGTGTACTGTAATATTAGCCCATTATTTAGGTAAACTCCATTAAAGATCATCATCTGCAGTTACTACTACTACTACTACTACTACTACTACTACTACTACTTCTGCTCTTTTCACTCTGCACATAATCACAAACATATCTCTTCTTCTTCTTCTTAAATCTTTAATCGCTGTTCACGAAATTGGAACACATGGGTCAGTGTTATTCAACGTCGTCTTCATCGACAGAAGGTGGCCAGCGCCACGGTGACGGGGAGCCACCACCTTCGGATTTAAGGATGAAGAAAAGATGTTTAGCTATGGCGAAGGAACAGAGATCTAGGTTTTATATTTTAAGAAGGTGTATTATTATGTTATTATGTTGGAACAAGTACGAGAAATGTTGATAAATATACCTGTAGCTTCTGTAAATACATACATGTCTGCAGGTTCCTGCATGCAGTAACCCTACATGCCCTCCGAGAAATTCACTCCATTTCTTCGTTAATGGATCAATATTCAGTATCATATCATCACCAAATGATTATGGGGTTTGCTCTTCTTACAGTACAGAAGGACTTCAAATGAAGAAGTTGTGTGAACTGCTAACTGGGTTTAGGGTTTTGTGCTCGCTTTCTGCCCTTAAATTCATATCGGAAGTCGTGTAGAAGGAAGGAGGAAGAGGAAAACCAGGACTAGGGTTTGGTGGAAGAACTGGAAAGGTGATGTAAGAGCAGAGTTTTCACGTGAAAGAGTCATTAACAGAGTGAGTATTTTGGCTGTAAACTAAAAAGGAGAGGAGAAGATACAAACAATATTAGTTCACATGGGGAGAGTGACATTTCCTTGGGGAGAAAGGTGTGGATAGCTAGCTAGTTACGACTTGTAATATATATATGGGAGAAAAACTAAAAAGCACTAGCAGCTACGACTTGTAATATATATGTGTATATATATAAGAAATACTAAAAAGGTACGTATTTCCCTTGTTGCCAATGTAAAAGATACGGATTACGAATGCAAAACAAAGGTTAAAAGCTTTGTATCATAGCTAGCTTATCAAGGTAAGGAAAGCAAAATATTGTTTTGATTACTTCATGCAATATATATAAATCAACACAAGCTAGAACTTTATTGCGTCTTTAATTTGTTGTTATCGAAAAGTTTATGTTGAGACACCGGGAATCAACTAAGTGGAGAGCCCCACCGTTTTGCGTTGAAGCAACAAGTAAGTAGGATTTTGAAACCAAAAACTTGATGATGTACTAGACTAAATTAGCACATAACTCATTCAAAAAAAGCAATGGTGAAGGGTGTTGCAGGCACAGCTTTAATAAGGGGAACATGCTTGAAGCATGAAATCTTTGTAGAACGTGGGTTTCTGACAGTAACACGAAATTATGTTGATGCATCTAACGTTATGGGAATAGTGATTGGTGAGACCATTCTTGTACTCCATCATTAATGCTTTTGGCCCCATTTTTGTTCCTTCTTAATTAATCTCTCATTTTTGCCACAATTCATTCATCTTAATTATTACACTGCTCATATTTCTCGACCCATCTCCGAAATTAATTAAGATGTTGCCAATTTTAATCCACAATTACAATACGTAATTAACATGCACACACACCACATGAAAGTTATTAATTTGCAATATGTGACAGTGCACGAATTTTTTATGAATGTCAAATCAGTTTCATGAGATTTAGGCTTTTTGAATAACCAACATATTTTTCATATCAACAAAGTTGTTTTCGTAGAATATCAACTAGACACAAACCTAAAATTAAGTGCACCAACCGAGGAAAACTTACCTTTTTGTTTTTCCAATTTTTTTTTACTATATATGCTTTTTTGAAATTTAAATGCTGGTGGCACCACACCAACATGCACATATCTTCAACCTCATAAATACAAATTGAAAGCTCAAGGAGGTTTGCCTCTCATTGAACTTTTCTATTGTCTCTCCAACTTCAAATTTATTATGTCCACCTTCTTTTTGTTGTTGGGTTGTTGGCAAATTCAATGCTCCCATCTTTTTCTCTCATTAAAATACGAGAATCTCACGGTACTGCATCTTCAATTCTTCACCATCTCTCTTCTTCTGAATCTGATCTTCATCCTTTCTAAAGCTTTTCCCACGTCTTGACTCTTGTTCATTTTCTAGTCACCTTTTCAGGTTTATATCTCTCTCCTTCCATGTGTGCGTTTAATATATATAAACTTTATAGTACGGGATATTGGTGCGGTTCAATCTGAGAACGGGTGCTCACAGCTTTAGAACGCCGTTATTTGATTGAGCCGTGCCAATATCACGCGCAATATTACAAGCTATCGAAAGTAAAGCATTTTGATTTTAGAAGGTAAACATTCATTATCTCTAAGGTGTTTCATTTGTTAAATTGATACTATTTTTCACATGGAATTTTCTGATTAAACGACAGATCATCAATCTTGTTTGTTGATTTGCTTTCCGTATGTAATGATTATAACCTTTCAACTCCTTCTATTTCAGTAGATTTTGGCGGTGGTTCCGGCGCCGGCTTCATGGGCAACACACACACACACACACACATATATACATGTATAATATTGTTCTGTTCTAGCTCTTGTATGCATGTGTGTATACACACACACACACAACAATTACATATTACTGTTTCTGATGACACAATTGTTGCAGCATCTTGTTTTCTATGCTGCCATTGCTGCAGGATTAAGGTTTGGCTTTGTTTTCATGCAGCAAGCAATCAAGGAGCTAGCTAGCTACCAAGCAAAAGTTTCCAATAATGTGTTGGAATATTGTCGTTGGACTTCCATTGATTTCCTATTTAATTAATTTGTGAAAAAGAATTAGGGATGTAAAGCAATGTTTGATGGGGGAATATTGTAGTAGGTAAGATGGATCGATTAAATATAAATTAAGAAATTAATAAATTGATTCTTAGTTGTGTTAGTTTGCTTCTACGTAAAGGTGCATACTTTTTTGACAAAGTGGTATTGGGTAGGTGACAAGACAATTATCCATCTTTCTTGGTCTCATTATTATTATTATTATTATTGTTAAAGCCCTTTCAAACCAAACCCTTTCCACTAACTGTGTTCATATTATTATTCTAAACAAATGGTATTTATGCCTTTATTTTATTAAAAATAATATTGTCAAGAAATCGAGTTTAGTTTAATTCTGATATATGATTATATAAGTCAATATTCTATAGAACGTATCTTTCCAAATTTGTATCTATATAAGCATAAATAGATTTCTGATCATGTCAAGATGAATAATGGGAAATATATCAAGTTATGCAAGTTAATAATTTTAATAAACTCGTTTACTTTTTAACAATGTTAATTGTTAATGACCTAATTAACGACATAAACCTACCATTAGTGACTGACAAGACAATAGAATTTTCTTAATCTCCCCTTTAACATTCTTTCTGGTAAAAAGCATAAAGGTTTAAACCAAATCATGGCCATGCCCCTAGCCTCAAATGTCGGGTTAAGACGGAGAAATATGAGGAGTGATTAAGGAATGTGGACGAGATTCGAATGTCAAACCTCTTTTTAGTGCTTTGAAAAAGTTTTACCAATTGAATTAACTAAATATTACAAAAGAAAAAGTAATTGATTTTGGTAAGAAATATGTCATTCAAACGTCAAAGGGCAGCATCACATACAATTACCAAGAGAGAGATGGAAATATACTGAAAATACATGTAGTAAATTTTATGAAGCACGAGGCAAGTAGGTACAGCGGCTTACAAAATTTACTACTAGATTATTGTTCGAAGTTATGGCAGAGAACTTATAATAGAGCCCTCAAACCATTTAAAGAATGGGCTGTTACACTCTATTTTCATTCTTTTGTGCTCCCGTTATACTAGTTTTATGCTATAGTATTACATACATTCTCCACAACCACAAAGGTATTTTGGTTGGAGCATTGTGTATATTTTCTCAAGTTCGCTATTCTTGAGTTCGGAAAAAAAAAAAGCTAGCTGGCTTTTTCTCAGAAACTTGAATGCCTTAAAGCATCCTCGCCTTCACCACAGAGCTCGTGAACCTCCTTCATCCGGTCAACAGACTTGCAAATGCCACTGCATCTCCAGTCAAATGTGGCAACACAGGTCTTGCCTAGCTGAGCCTTCCACTCACAATCTGCAGAAACAAATTTAATTATATCAATTCTGTATGATCTATCTTATACTAATATAAGGATAACCAATGTTTGTCTCCCACCCCGAGTTACAAGAGTTGGAAACACAAGCAAAACCAACATTCACGTCAAGCAAAATGTTCATCAAGGTATTAAAAAGCTTATTCTTATTGTAAAATAATAAATTTAGAATTTACCAGGTGGGGTACCACAACACAGTCTTCGATCATCCACATGCTCGACGTCTAAACCAATAAACCAAGACCCCAATGAAACATCTTCATTTGCATATTTGTGCAGAACATGCCTGAGGTGATTAGCATGACAAGAGGTAAATCTCCGACAAAATTTACTTTTAAATTTAAAGGTAGGCATTTGAAAAACAAATTAGCCACTTGTTATGTTAGAGCAAGCTCTTAAATTTGAATTTTGAAGATGCGGAAATGGAGCCATAACCTCTCGGTTCCAATTTCTCATTTAATCACAACCAGGCTTGAAACTTCTTTCAACAGAAAGACTGGAAGAAGTCGTAGCTTACCGGTTTTCTGCTATGTAAGTAGCCAAATCTTTTGATATAGCATATAGTTGTCCTGTAGCATGACGGAAGTACTTGTTTCCTATCTCACCAAATTTCCAGTACTCTGGTTCATAGTATTTCACTCCCCTGTTCCATGCAAAGGATACTAAAATCAAATTTACCCACAACTTAAAATAGCCAAGTAAATACAGCAAATATAGGAAATATGGCTTACTTTCTAGCAAGGACAGGCCCGGACTTCATGCAACCAATATAAACCCTGGGTTTCATTCGATGTCCAACTAAAGTTGTTCCCAGTGTCGCTGTGGGAAATTCACAGCAGATGAACTTGATGAGACAAGGGGAGATATGAGATATATAACATGCACAATTGTTAGTCAAAGAGTTATTTTCATTGCAATTCACCTCCTGCTTTTCAACAAAGCTTCCATCTATTAACAACAATTTACCTAGATTTACATGAATATCATCATCGACTTTGACATAAAATTCTGCATCCCACATAGCAACAGCTGTAGCAAAATATATCTTTGTCTTAGCTGACAATTCCAAGTAGCCCTCAACATGTTCCTGGATGCATACACAAGAGAAGATTTTCAGAATTTTTTAACTTTTTTCAAGATCACCAAGAATGTAAATGTATATACTGCTTACTAAAATTTATGTGACTAGAAGTGAATCTCACCAGCCTCAAGAAGTCTCCATGTGTTTTTTCCTCAGCTTCAATAGCTTTATCAAGAATACCACCTGACGTTGAACTAGCAACAAACCCCAATTGATTACTGAATAACTGTTAACTTCATACTATACAGACAACTTAATTACAAGCACCAAAGAAGAGATTCCCTGCACAAGTATCAGAACATTCCCATTTGGCATAATTTGCTGAATCATAGACTAAACTGAACCCATCACTGGAAGGCCAAAAGAACTTAACCAGACAATTAATTTTCTTCAATGCTAAACCTCCAACAGTCATTTATAACCATCAGAGGGAAAAATATAGCATCATAGCTAAAGTATTTTGGAAAATCAGATGATTGAATGCAAGATTGATACCAGAAAGGCAAGACTGCAAGAGGTATTCAAAATCTCACCTGTGACCTATAACAAAGCGTATGATGATGCCTTTCTCTTCCTCCAGCCTTTTTCTTTTCTCGTCTGGCAACATTTTTGCAGTAAAACCCATTTGTCATGCATTAATAGACAATGTGGCATAAATATCAAAAAGAAGGGGGAGAGCGAAGAAATTTAAACCAATATACAATCAATTGGTGCACCTTGTGGCATCCACGTTGCACGAACTGAATCTCTTCGTTTTCGACTGCTAAAAGCTGTATTTATTCCCACAACCATAAGGTACTTCTTTTTTGACATTGATACAGAGGTCTTTGAGTTTCCTTTTATGGGATGGCTGTCTGACATAGAATTGCCTTTGGCCCTAGCAGCTGCTATTTTTTTCTTTAAATCTGCAATTCTTTTGTCCTGTGCCCTGCATTCACAAGTTTTACATTTAGGTCACTTAAAAGACAATAGTACATCTCTTAATAATGAATCTAGCTCAAACAAGTGTTAAGATAGCTTACTGAATATTGTGCTGGAACATTGTAACTTCCTTCGCACTGATATTGGGTTCATGCTTTACAACCTTTTTGTAAAGGAAAATGATTGAGAAAAAATATGGAAAACATTAACAGCAAGTAGAAACTAAGAAGTATGGTTAAAGATAACAAGAAGAAAAATGAAGTCTCCTAGTACCAAAGATTGAAAGATGAGCAGAAGCTGCTACAATTAATAATTCATTTTCTGTGATCAGTTTTTGATTATCATAAAATATGTTTTGCCTAAACGAAAATCTATTAATCCATGCCCCGAAAGGGGAGAAAAGAGATGCTAAAGCATCCAACTAAGTAAAAATTTCCCGAAAATGTACTCACAAGAACTACACTTTCAGTTTAAATATGTTTTGCTAAAAGAAAATCCATAATAAGATCACATCCTCAAAGGTTATCCATCTATAATAAGATTTCAACTAGTAATTTAGAAGCGCACTTACAAGTTCAGGATTAGGATCCTCAGACTTTATCTGTCCAACCTCAATTTTGGATGTCCTTGCAATACCTTTTGCTTCAGGCATCGTCCACATCCTGACACGACATCTCTTGATTTATAAGACAAACATATACCAAAATCAAGCCAATTCGACAAGCAACTAGAACAAAACTCCAACCATAGCAATCAATGCCAAAAAAATCAAATGAAACTTAAAAATCTGTGAATAACAAAATTTTGTTGAAACTGATATAATAACTGGTAGCATAACATAACTTAGTATGACGTGATGGAAAAGAAAAATGAACTGGAAATCAAAACATACATCTCCCGTTAGCCGATCACACTCAGAACAAAGACTTAGTTGAGGTGCATTTTGGAGACTCCAGTGGCCAAGACAGCACAACAATTTAGAAGTTTATTCTTTCATCATAATTTTCCAGGCAAACAATTCAAGGTAAAAAGAGCTTCACATATAGCTTCCCTTTCCATAGACAAAGGACAGAAAACAATATTTTTCCCCTTGCAGGGAATATGTGTGAACTACTTGCAGTTATCACAAGAATTTAATCAGAAGAATATATTACATTTATTGAAGAGAGAACAATTCCTTAAAATATAGACAGAACAAAGGGGGAAAGGGATTAAAATAGCCCGAATATAATTTTAATACTAAATTTGAGAACGGAAAACAATCAAAATTCCGCCAAATCAACAAACCCGTAATCCACTAACTCGCATACCAGCCAATCAGAAGATTTACTTTCTCGAAAACAGATACTCACCAGGACAAAATGCAGAATTTAGTCAGATAAAAGCAAACAAACAAAAACCCAATAACAAAAAGGTACCTGTTAGTGAAAAACATTCCAGCACAGAAGCTGCAAAAACAAAGAAAAAGTGCCCATTTTCTTGGTATAACATTCTTTGAACCAAAGTCTCCTGCTCCTCTACTTTTGAAAGACATTTTGGCTCTTCTCTTCTCTTATAAATGAGAATGAAAACAGATTAATCAAAAGATTCAAGCTTGATTAACTAAAAAAACAAAAAGAAATGGGTTCAGAATCAGAAAGAAAGATTAATCTTACAGTTTTGGTTAGTTGGTTTGAAACACACACTCTTGCTCACGAGAGAGCCAAGAGAGGTGCATTAGTCAACAGACCCACTAAATGCACTCTTAACAGCTCCAATTTACAGAATCATCCCTTTTATTTTTTTTTTCCCTCTTTACGTTTCTAATCAAAAGGTTGATGTTAGAACACTGAACTAATTATAACAGCAGACAGTTCTGAGTTGAGTTAGAACTTAGAACTAGCTTGAAATGTGTCGGGTCGACCCGTTTTTGTTCTTAGATCATTTCATATTGTGAAGTAATAACATCTACATCCCTCATTTTGTAAATATTTATAGATAAGGATATTTGGTGTCTATTTACATCAAATGGATCTCCTTTCTCTAATCAAAATTACCAAATTAATCGTATACATTTTCAATAATGTAAGAGTATTTAAATTATATTTCAGTTATTTTTAATAGTGATTAGTGATATATATATATATATATATAAAATACAAAAAGACAAATTTTGTCTTTGTCCTTATTTGTAAGGACATAACATATTAGGGGCTTATATGTTATCGTTATATTTTAGAGTTTATGAGCTCATACTTCTCTAATAGAAAACTGATAATAATTAAAAGTTATGAATGTTACATTATGTTAGCTTAAAATGAATTTAAGGATTCTTTATGATTTATTTAGCTGAAGATGTATTTATGAAAGTAATTGAACATTAACTCAATTTGATATTGAAGAGCTGTTGAGTTTGAGTCAAAACTCTCTTCTTCCACAGGAAAATAAACTGCAACCAATTTATTTGAGCCAGTTTTAACATTATCAACATGGCCTACCTAGTAATGCACTTGAAACAAAAGCAGAATTAATGTAATACGACTGTTTTTGCTTTCCGAAACTATTTCGTTTCTGCTTCCGCTGCAACACGAACATAGGCATGGTGATAAACTAGAGCTACTACATCAATCTGCCCCTTAGTGACAACTTTCTAAGTGGTCCTTCAACAAATTGGGAGGATGCTTAAAATGTTGAAAATGAAGGTAATAGTGAAAGAATTCGAATACTTTTCCCAGAAAATATCACTGTTACAAGTGTCGGCTAAAGGGGATGTATCCATTTCAACCATATAGAAATAGTGGAGATGTGGGATCTTGAACTGATTGTGTTGGAAATTTAGAGATACCAGGTAAGGTAAACAAGAGAATCTGTCCAAGGACAAGCAGCAGAAACTTCTTTTTACTAAAAACTTTATACATTATTGGTGGCCCCTTATTCAGATGCAAAAGGGTTTTGCTTTTCTTTTATGGATTTGAGAATTTTGCAGTTTTGCTCTTTAAGCCAAGAATTGCAGAGCCATTAGCTAAAGAAATGCATGCTGAGGCTTGTGCATACAAATTGTGAATAAAGAATTTGGGGATAGATAGGAATCCCATTTGATTTAGGGAGTTCAGTACATAAGAGACAAATAATAAAGTGATTGTCTGACAAATACAATCATTAATAATAAAATAAGGAGATAAAATCTGGTTATGGTGAGAAAACTGGTACATGATTATGATGTAAGCTTGGATGCTGTTATTGATATAAGTAAAGCAAATACAACCGAAGGGAAATTTGCATAGGACAAGTAAAATACTATTGTAAGTACTAAAACATAATATTAAAAGCAAAAGCAGACAAAAGCAGATAGGAAGTCATGAATTAACTAATTAGGTAATTCACTTTCAGATACTCTGGCTACAGCCTACAGGTTGCATTCCATTTTACCCAAAACACAAATCCTACCAGATCATCAGACAAAATTTCAGAAACTGTCCATTTGTGTAATTTCCTTCTTCCTGAAATACAACCACCCAAAGGCAGCTCTGACTTGTTCTAGAACTCTCCCCTTTCTAGTTCCCCAACCCAGTTGCCTTTCATAGTAACAAAAACAAAACTAAACGAAAAAGAACACATGGGATCCAAGATATGAAGTGACATGATTAAACTACTCTAAGAAACCAGTTTTTGTCAAAATAGCATTTCTCACTTTGCTAAGATCTCTTCCTTTGAGTGTTCTTCCAATTCCTTCGCACACTGAGAAAGAAGAAATTTGGTTCCTTGCAAGCTTTCTAGCTAACCATTCATGAGGAGGTATTATATCTCCATCATCATCTTCATTATCATCATCAACATCATCATCATCATCATAACCATGATGGTCACCATTACTATGCGTAACACCGTTGCCCATGCCATCACCATGGCCATCAACCCATGAATTAGTTTTTGATGATGAGCCAAAGTTTACATTTTTCCCATAAATTTTTGACCAATCAGGGATGTTAACAGGAGCTGAAGATTGTTGAGCCACTTTGTTGGATTCATGGGTTGCAGTTGGTGTATTGCTTGTTCTTCTGATCATTCTTGGAGCACTATGGAAGCGCCATGCAGCAGAAGAAGAACCAGAAGAGTTTTCTTTAGATTTTCTCGTTTGGGAACTTGAATCTTCACTCTCATTTGCAAAAGACCACACATCTTCTTCTTCAAATTCTTCATCTCTCATTGATCTTCTACTACTCTCACTGTTTCTGCCCACAAAACGAGGCCAATCTGCCATGAGAATTTGCTTCTAACACTCACCCAAACAAAGATTCAAAAGCCAAAAAAAAAAAAAAAGACTGGAGCAGAGAAATAGAAAGATTTGAGCAACTGATGGAGTCACTTGAATCGATATAAATAAAAGGAGCGGAAAGCTCTTTTCTTTTTACTTTTCCTTTTATGTTGCTAATGAGAAAAATCTGAGTTTTTTTTTTCTTGGGAATCAAAAAGGAAAAGGTTGTGTAAGAGAATAATATCAGGAATCTGCCATGCCTTTGTTTTCAATACCATCCCAAAACAACCAGAGGTAGCTTTTCAAGGATAATCACAAATCAATACTTGGAATAAACCCCGAGAGACTAATCAGGACAAAAGAAGCAAAAGAAGGTAGCTATGACAAACCCTTTCATGAATGAGGCCATAAATACCCCAAAATTCACATACTTTCAAGAGACATCAAATAGTACACTGAAACAACAGAAGGAGAAAAAGACAACAAAAAAACAGACTGTATCCTGATGAGCAAGCTAGCAAACCTCTCTTTTTTAACATTTATAGCTTATCAAACCAAAACCAAAAACCCTGGCAAACAAAGTTATAAATAGAAAACAAAAATGATGGGTTCTGTTTTGATCAGAATCAGAATCCCAGTTGCCACAAAAATTACACCACTTTACTTAAAAAATAGTCCCGTAAGAGAGAATGGAAGAGAAAGCATTGAATTTGAGCAAACTCAGAAACCAAAATTTACCACCTACAGAAAAAAAAAAAGAAAAAAAAATAGACAATTAGTAGTTGTAGAGGTTTCTTGAAATGGGGTTAAGTGCAATACACATTGTGCATTGATAGTACTCATATAAAATTGTTTTCATTTCTACAATATTTTATAAAAGCACTGAAAAGTCTGGCTTGTGATTGGGAAAGGCGGAAAGAAAGTATTGGCCTGACCAACCTCACTGATTTCCGTAACCTTATCCCCAACTCACAGCAAAAACTACAACTCAGCTCAGCTCTTCATTCGGCGTTACCAGTGAAAAATGCTCGGTCAGGGCAGGAAGTAGTGAAATAAACTAGTTAGTTCTCTCTATATATTTATGTATGTAGTAGTGATGTGAAGTAAGTGCTTAAAGAGTAAAAGCACTTAATTGGTTGGCTGTGCTGCTGGTAGATTTGCATAGAGATTTGTATTGGGTTTTTTTTTTTTTTCCTCCTATGCGTATAACTGGGACGGAGCCTGTTATCTATTACTTCATACTTCAATGCGGTTCTGGGTATTGGGGATTATAGCAGAAACAAAGATTGAAGAAAACAGATGAGATCTATAAATACCAAGAGCATGCCAATAGCATGGAGAACGGAGACTTGGCCAATGGCAATAATATAATGTATTTTGGAGGTAGAGGCAATTATATCATATGTATGTCAGCAGGTTGAGATGTCTTCTCAACTCAAATCACAAGGGTCAGTACTCTGTTTGATAATGACCCAAGAGAGGCCTGTGGGTCAACTCTTCCTCTGGATTCATGCTCCAGGCCTCATTGTATATGTACTGTTACGTTATCCTTTTTTGAGGATTTTATCACATGCCTCCCCTGAGGTTTGGAATATTGACACTTAACAAGGCATCTTTCCGAAAATGGTCACTGACCACCCCTCCTGTTGGCCATCCGTTATAGGCATTTAATGGAATGAAGGGATAAAAATGCAAGTTTAATATATGAATTTTAAATTCATTTTAATACAAGATATCTTACCTTAAAGCATTATTTCACATACCCATTTTTATCTCTCTTACATGAAATTAAAAGAAGAAAAAAACATTAACTACAAGAACAGTTGCAATCAACCACATCAAATCATAAGCAAATAAGGATCTTTTCATGATCTAGCAGCAGATTTGCGTGCGAAACTACTACTATTTCAGCACCATTAAAGTAAGAGGCCTGTATAAAATAGAGAGTTTCGTGAGTATTTTTCAGTAGTTTGCTTCTTTGAAATAGACGAAGAACAGAAGCTACAAATTCAATGTACAAATAAGCTAATTTTTTCATATTTTTATTCATATAAAAATAAATTAAGGTAGATAATAATATATATGCTTTAATCAACCTATAAAACTTAAAGCTCTTAACATAATTGATGTTGTTATAAATGTGTATGCTAGGTTTTTATTGTTTGCCATAAAAGGAAGATTAATGTTGGGTTTTTGTATTTTATTGACTGTTATATGTTAAAATCAAGGGTAAACAATAACATGTATGGTGTAATTGATTCTAGAATAAAATGTACTGTAGATCAATTTTGTCACAAAAAAATAAGTATATTGTCTTCTGTATTTTATGGATATTATTAGAAGAAATAATTGGAAAAAAATGTAAAGTTTGTGCTAAAAATTGATGCTTAGTGTAAAAATGTTGGAGGCCAGTATGTGAGTTTCATATGAAGTTGTTAATTTGTATAACATTACTTAAAATGTTTATTTGTTTCTTGTGTTTTTTATCTTAATATTATGTATGTCTATGAAATAAATGTCAAATTATAAGAAACGTTTGAAAAAAAAATGTCAAGTTTATACTAAAAGATGATAATTTAGTATGAGTGTTTCATGTGATGCTGTTAATTTGTATAACATTACTTATAATGCTTATACATTTTTATGTACTGATGCATATATGTATACTTAACCAGGAGACAATACTCAGGATACACAAGCCACATCTTAAATATTCCAACAGCTACCTTTATTTTTTGACTTTTTGGAGTAATGATATATAGCCACAGTTAGTTATTAAAGACATCCATATTAGATAGTATTTGTAGATTGCATAAATAGAATCAAATGTAAAATGTATGTTTGATCCTGTTTCTGGAATCTTTTAGCAGAGATTTTTTGGTTAACTTTTACATGCTGATGTAAAATTTATTATGTTTGGAAGACTGTATTAAAGTTTGATGTCAAACAGATTTAAGCACAACTTTATGGTTATATATACATCATTAATTTACTTTTTGTATAGTTATAACATATATAACTTTGTGTGTGTGTGTGTGTATATATTTGTTGCTTCAAAGATGTTATGTAAGTTATATATGTTGTGCCATATTGTGATTTGTGTGTCTGTATATGCTATTTTAAGGGTAGTTTGCTATTTAATTTACTTGGGAAATAAGAAAGATTGTCTTTGTCACATATATTTAATGCATTATATATACAATGCACACATTCACTTTGCTATGAATTCTTTCATTGCACAGATAACCACATTACATCAACATCTTATTTGCTAAAGACAACTCAAAATCAGGTTACATATTGAGCCACAAAACAATAAAATATTCATATTCACTAACATTTTTATGCTAGCATGTATCTTATACTCATCCTACATACGATTTTGCCTAAAATTTATAACTATTTTCAAATCATTCAGCATATCATTTGAAAGCACAACATCATTCATGTTTTCTACATATTTCAGAATGTATTCATCTTTAGTTGGTGTCCACCACTCAAAATACTTGCACTTCCTGGATTGACAAATGAAATAAATTTTGTTTGGATTTCTTGATGACTTTGAAACCCTTATTCCAACTTTATCTCTATAAAAGCATTCTCTATTATTCATCTTGATGATATCTTCATTAATATTGGTACCTCCACTGGTTGAAAACATTGATTGTGGTTGATAAGTTGAATCACAAAAATTGCCTTTAATATGAATGTGTTGTGTGTGCATTAAGAACAAAGAAATGAGCATTTTATAACACTTAGCAAATGACTGTTGAGATTGAATGTTTGAAATCTTCCAACTGTTATTTTTTACTTTTTAGGTGATATATGTTATACTGATAGGGCAGGTAATTGATATATATTGTTTTGTTTGAAAGAGAGTATTTTCTTATCAATATTTTTATTCTCGTTAGAAGTATTTTTCAATTTCAATTTTTTAATCTCTCGTCATAGCATTTTGCAATTCAGTTGTCAAGGCTAAATTTGGAATTGTAAAATTTTCTGTTAAATGCTTATAACGGTTGGCCAACAGGAGGGGTGGTTAGTGATCATTTTTGGAAAGATGCTTTGTAGGTGTCAATATGCCAAAACTCAGGGGAGGCATGTGATAAAACCTCTGTTTTTTTGGCAACATAAAATTTAAGACAAGTATACGAAGTTTCATGACATCCTAATTGGACATGGGATAATTGAAGGACCTAGAGAACACTAGCCCAAGCTCCCTCTTTTTAAAACAGCTATCTGAGTACCTACTTACGGCTGCTGTAATCTAAACTTACATTTTTACCAATCCTGGCAACTGGCGAATTAAACATATAGGACAAGTCTAATCCACTAAACTTTACTACTGCATTGATACCAGTTGCCAAGAATCAAAAGTTAATTAATGATAAGATTAACATTTAATTCTTTTTCTTTCCTTTTCTGTTTTTCCCGAGTCTACTGTCCTCAAGAAGCTGTACCCACAAAACGAATATCATGTCATATCAACATTTGAAGCTGGGGCAAGAAATAATTGCAGATTGGATTGGATTTGATTGCTTGGAGGCTTGCAAGTAAGTCTGATCATGGTAATTGCTTTGCTTGCCTGCTGTTTGGCAATTATAGCTAGGGGCCAGATATACAGCGAAACAATGCCTGGCCACTGATTAACTTCATAACTTTTATCATTCATATTATAAATATGGGTTCTCGGGGTTATAAAAAAGCATTAGGATAATAACTTTTGGGGCCAAGAGTTTTCATGATTTCTTAAAAACGTAGTTTTATTTCCCACGAGCATGTCAGATATCACCCTGTCTCGGTGTAGATATTCAGACAATATTATAATAGATTTCTATCAAAATTTTGGATAAGCATTTAATTTAATACTAGTAAATTGTATATATAATAATAGAAAAAAACTATAGTTTTAATATTATAAAAAGTAGCATTAGGGAGATGTAAACACTCTAGAAAAAAAAATATATAATTAGGATAATTTTGAATCTAATAGGTTATATATATTAACTTTTCTATGGGTTAAATTTAAATTATGATATATATGCGTAGAAAAATTTTATTAGATAATATACATTAATATGATATGCTCGTCTCACGTACATTTTCTTTATAAGTTTGATATAAAATTATTGTATATTGCCACGTTTTCCATAGTTATATACAGACTATAAAGAATTATATATTTAGTAGTATTAAAGTAATTTGGTCTTTTTAAATGGGAGTTATTAAGTTAATGGTTAAAAAGTTACATGATATAACTAAAAATTTTATATCTTGATTTAAAAAAATATAAAGAAAAGGAACGTCTATGCTATTATCCAAAAAAAAAAAAAATTAAATAAGAGCTAGGGAGCTAGTTGATATAAATGGACAAACTATATTATCACTTAAAAACTACAAAACGATATATATATACTTGTCCAAAAAAAATATTAAAATGGATGTCAGGACCTATTTGGTAAAAGGGACAGAATATACACTTGTATACGGAAAAAAAAAAAGGCGGGGAAATATATATAATTATCCAAAAGAAAATTGCAACATAGAAGTCAGGGCGCATTTGATACAAAAGAAGAACATTATGTTTTCATTTAAAAAACATTGAAAAATCAGTGATCCATATGTTATTATCCAAAAATAATTTTGTGGATAGTGTGGCTGCTGGGATTCGAGCCCAGGTCTCCACGGCCACAACGTGGAATTCTTACCACTAAACTACAGCCACGGCGTTGCTCAATTTAAGAACACTTTTTTAATTAACATATGTCTAAGGTTTCATGGAAGAACTGTTCACAAACGTCAGGGTAAAAATAGTTTGATTGGGCACATTAAGAATGTGGAATCCTAGTAAGGAATTTCAATGGATAGTAATCAACTTACCAAAAAGCTTCTAATCATTAGCTAAAAGAACCTATTTTCTACCATCCAAAAAGAATTCCACTTTGATTATAAATAATCACACACTCATCCCCATTTGTTTTTCATCTTTTCACGCTTCTCCATGTAGGGGTTAGTGGGGTATCTTGTCCAAAATTGCCCTCCACTGCCATGCCTTTGTCAGCCTCAATGTCTTCCAAAGATAAAGCAAATTTGATGGTTGTTAAGACAGGAAAGAAAGAATTTTCCCACTTGAGTTTATTCTTGCATGTTGCGACTTTCAATTGTCATTAGCATTACCAAGTCAAAATGCAGTCATTATCATGTTTATAATTGAGTTGACAGCATCTAATGACGTGATAAATCTTCAAGTTCTCTATTTTTCCATTTCTTTTATTGCTGATACATTTTCTTCTGCTTCAGAGACACGAGTGTACAATGGTAAAGGAAAAAAAAATACTACATCGTAAAATCTGGCCTATTGTTTTATGCTACGCAAAATTTAATGAACCATCATATGCTCTACAACTCAGGGAGAAGGTGAACTTGCATGATTCTGACAAGGGTGAAACTATATGCAATTCAAACGAGATATCCCACTGAACCTGTACAAACTATGTGATGGGATTGAGCTGTGTATTGCACTGTTCTCTGTGCATGATCGATATCTTATCTTCATTTGCGTGCCGCATGGTAAAGCTCCATGTAGTCAAGAGCAGGCCGGTTCCAAGACCAGTCTTGCTCCATTACTGTCTTGCATAAGGAGTTAAACCAATCTCGAGCATCATAGTAAGCAGAAATTGCCCTGAAAATTTGATTTCTCAATGAATGAAGAAACATGGACAACGAAACTAACATGATGCCCGAGTACTAATTAGGAAAAGGATATTTACCTGACTTCATTGGATGGGAAATGTATTCACTTACCTATTGAGAGCATAATCAACTCCAGCACTGTCAGCTCCATCAAAATTAAATCCATTCGGTTCAAGACCTAGGGCTTGTGCTCTCTCTTTATCATGGTCAACATCAAATACAGTGTCATAAAGTCCTAGAGAGAAAAAAATCCAGATTTTAAGCATGACATGCAGACGCTCCAGGCCTTCAAAGCTCCAAAAGAAAAATAAAAAAGAACAATCCAAAGACTTTAAAGGCAAGTGTACATGCATATCCCCGGGCTATGATAAAACATTTTTCACATGTCAAAATAACGATAAGGTAAGACAGTAGAGAAATTCTTGAGAGACAGCACAGTCTATAACTAACAACATTACTTTAGTAGGGTACACACCTCCAGTTTTCCGAACGACAGGTATTGAACCATATCTCATAGCTACAAGTTGTGTCAGTCCACATGGCTCAAAGATTGAAGGAACTAGAATGAAATCTGATCCAGCATAAATCTACAATATGGTCTAAATGAGTGAGTAAATGCCACGATTATGTTGAAGATGTGAAAGGTTAAAATGTAAAAGACGGGAAAAACTGAAGATTTAGATTTGTGCAAAGAGCATACTAAGTGGGAAAGTGGTTCATCATAAGTCAAACATAGACGAGCACGGTCATTGTGAGAAGAATGCAACTGATTGGCCAAATTTACAAAATCATTCTGGATTCGAGGATCTGGAGCAGAACCAAGCAACACAACCTGCCATAATAAATTCAGTCAGAATAAAAATACGAATGTTAACAAGTTAAGCTTCTTAATATGTAACAATTCAGTTGGCTCATGAGATTCAGTCTGACACTAGACCATATTATTCTCACATTCACATTTTGGTGGTTCTTTCGTCCTTCTTGATTGATACTCACATACATTATTGGTATAAGTAACACAATCATAGAGAAGAACCATAAGTAGAAGGTTTAGTTTAGGACATCCTGTAGGACAATGACAGTAAAATTCTTTGATCTTTTCTGATTAATAGCTACCACAGAGAAAAGTTAGACCGATGCATTAGGTTGAACACTGATGGATTATGGTGCTATACATGCTAATACATGGCCCAAGAAACAGAATATGAAAGAGGAAGCAAGAGATGACCTGGCCACCACGCTCTAAGGTGCGCCAAATAGCATGCTTGATGAGATGAATTCCTTTCTGATGTGTTAAGCGAGTAATAATTCCTATTACAGGCAGATCAGACAGTTTCAGACCAAGCCTTTGCTGCAAGGCTTCCTTGGCAGCTCTTTTGCCTTCAATGACATTTTCTGAAGTGTATGATATCTGGAAGGACATGCATCGCACATTAGCCACAACTTCACTGGCAGAAATAGTGATAAAAAGTTATAGGTTGTTAATTCTGTCATTTGCAATTTATCTCCAAATGCAATCAGTGCATTATACAGATTAACTCATAGATGACAGAAAACCACAAAGGAAGTGACAGCCATGTAAGAACTTCACTTTCAAGAATAGTCTCTCCTAAATATTGATAAGAAGAGTAATGAAGACAATTAGAAAAAGAACAAACTGTTATTACGTACAGGAATGAAATTGTCATTATATGGGTCCCATATATCCTGATCAATTCCATTTAATATGCCATGGAATTTGTAGAGATGTGGAGAAATAGCAGGATTCCCAGCAACCTCCTTTGAGTAAGTGTGAGATACCTGCAGGTATAAATGTGAATATGAAGATGCAACAGAAAGGATAAAAAAGACCAAGTTTCTGAGAATTGTAGCTTCTCCACAGTTGACATCATAATACAAGAATGTACAAGATAAAAAACAACAGAAAATGCAACATTCAGGGTTAGGGAGAAAGTGTGTCAATAGAACTTCAAGGTTCAGGGGGAAAAATGGCCTCCAAAACAATTTGTTATCAAGCCAATTCAAAGAAAACAAAGTACAAGTTCAGAACAGAAAATAACCAGCAAACCATATAAAATCATAAACTTCATTCAGGACTAAGGCAGGATAATTAAATATTTAGGAAATAGTATCTGCTCACAGTTGTAGCCTTGTCTGAGTATGTCATAGCTTTCCCAATGTGATGGGCCCCAAATTCAAGGTTGTGTATTGTGAAGACAACTCGAGCTTTACTAAGCCCATAATGCATGTAGTGGTCCTTAAACAACCAGGAAACAGGAGCGCTAGACCAATCATGGCAATGGATAATATCCTGCCCAGTGTAAAGCACCAGTTAGAGCAGATATATAAATGTCTCGAATCATGTGAGACTGCACAACTGAGTGAGGTAGATTACAGTTTATAATCATAACTTAGCACGAAACAACAGAAGACCTCCCCAAAAAAAGGAGGCAAAAAGTGGCCTTGTCTGTGGCACATCTAAGTGATATTCTAACTATATCCTTTACTTATGCAATGAGAATTTTCCACTTATAAATATGCAAGTCTATGTTAAAAGGAAAAAAGATAACAAATCAGCAAAAAGAAAACATACAAGTTCGCACGACTCATCATAGATATTTTTAAAATGCTTTTACGTTGGGTTAATATCATTCACTTACAGGATGAAATCCACCTTGGAGCAGAAATTCAAGGGCAGCATGGCAAAAGAAGACAAACCTCTCTCCATCGTTGTTGCAGCCATATATGCAACCCTTCCAAAAAAAACTACAAGAAGAAAGTACACTGAGAAATCCTATCTGGAGAAGTTGAAGTTTGTCGAAAAGCAATAAATAGAAAACACATAGATCTTTGGAAAAATAAACATTGCAGAATAGGTTCTGAGATAGAGGCTGACAAGATATGTAACACAGAAAATGTGGTCAAACATGACCGAAGAAAACGAGGTTCTATGTTGTGAAAAAGAGTGTTTAGTGTTTTTTTCTATTTTTTGGGATATCCAGAAATCCCTTGATCTTTCTATGTTCACTCAGTTCTAAACTGGGGACTACTGCTGGACTCTACAACCTTACTGGTCAGGAAACTCATGGGATAATAAATATCCCAGATAGCCGGCCACAAGGGGTTTTGAACCTCAGAAGTCAGACCTCTTGGTTGGATCCAAGTCTTCTACCGCTCAATTCACTCCCTTGGGGCTATATGCTGGAAAAAAGATTACCATCCAAGTTAATGTTGTCAACAATTTGGGCCACATGATAGATAGTTGTGATTTTGGGACTTGGCATATCATTGGGTATGTACTTAAATTAATTAATAACTGTAATTTCTTATTTAAAATTCATCTCAATCAAATTCATTAGTGACATTAAGTTCACAGCTTTTTTGTTCAATATGGTAGCCGTTAATCTTTTCGGGAAAATAACTCAACATTTAGAAGCTAAGGAGTCGAAGATTGGCTTTTACCAAACCCAGTTCACAGTCTCATGATACAAATAAATACAGCTCATTGCAGCTGAATAAAACAACTTAAAAGAGCTACTTAAAGCTTAATTGATCAAACCAAATATCTTCACCCATTTAGTAAAAGAAAGCATAATGAAGAACTAATAGGCTTTAATATAAGAACTACACCTGATACCATACAAAGAGAATATGGGTAGAAAAACTAACAGTTGCAACCCAAAGCATTATAATCTAGAAGGATATATACATATTACACAAGAATACAAGTAGAAATCTTTAAACTAATCACAGAGGGTTTAGAGAATAACAATCTAAGGTGGCATCAGTTCTGAAGGATTACCCATTTTGAGGTTCCAAAAAGTAGACTGAAAGGCCTTCCACCTTCCCAAACCAAACTTTTATCTCAGTCCCGCCCCAATGATAGCTTCTATCATAGCGCAAGTCCTTCACCTATTCAGAACACATCAATTCAACTACTCATATTTCACGATAAAACTGAGACCAAAGGCCATAAACAACGAATAGTAGTGAGGATTGCCACATATATGCACTTATAAAGAAAATCAGATGTTAACATCCACAGTAGTTGTCATACTGATGTTCTAGAAGTGTCTAGAAAGAAACTAGGAAAAGTGCAACACTATGAAAATTTAAACCTTGACAACTCCAAATTCAACCAAGAAAGAGACTACCTAGAAGTTTGCAAACCACAATATGACTGAGGATATGCCCGGTATACCAAGAGTACAAACCAAAAACATCAAACTTAAGGAATTGAAACCAAATCCAGCACAAAAGATTTGAAATGAAGTCTGATAAAGAAACAGCAATGAAGCTTACATGGGTGAGTTTCAAACAGTCATACTTTGGAAGAATGATGTCCACATTGTGGTTTAAATCTTGAACAGCACGAGATAGACTAGTGACAACATCACCAAGGCCTCCAACCTGCAAGAAATATTGGAAATGACAGGAAACAGAAATAAGAAAGATACAGTAGTGCTTTCATCTGAAAATAACTATATACTGAACTCAATTACTTATCATTTTTCTCTTATTTCACCATAGTTTTATAACTTTTCAGATTAACAACCTTGAATTTTGTTCTAATTTTCAAAACAATTTAACAGTTTTATATTATTGTACTTCTTTTCCCAGGCAATAACAAGGTAACACCCCAAGATACAGATGCCTAAGTTTAAGACATAGATATTAGTCACAACCAAGTAAAGAATGTAAGGGGGTGTTGATAGAGTATATTATGAATAATGCCTAAAACATGTTCTGCACAACCATGAATTGACTTGATGGCCTAAAGTTACCTTAGCAATGGGAGCCATTTCAACAGCAACATGCACAATGTTCATTGGTGGCTCCTTTGCAACTCCTCCAAAGACAGGAATGTGGTAATCCATGCCATTTTTGTTGTCAAAAGTTCCGCCATCTTCCTTCTCAGAGAATACAAAATCTATCATGTATGCATCCAGTGGAACCTTGACTGTAAAGACACAAAACCCAACCATTGAGTCTTAAACTACTACATAAACAGATGACTCAAACTAATAGTGTCTGTCTGCTTGAAGGAAAGATCTCTTAATATAATATGATTCGGCATCATTCTGCACCCAGTGGAATTTGCTGCCAGATAGTTGATATGTTACTGTCCAGTCCAAATGCTATGGAACCCAACTTAAAATGTAAATGTGCTAGAATGCCAGTCTGATTAGAGACCCCTTTACAATCCCACCCAACACATTACCATGAGTTCCACAGCCTTGCTCTTAATGCTTGTTATGAGGCAAGGACCAACAAACCAACTAACTTTAATTTTAGAACCTAGGTACATGAAATGAAAGAACAACCATTTAAATACCAGTACAAGAAGTTTTAAAGGTTTAAGTTTTAAAGGTTTCTGCATGCATAGTATACCTATGTGAGCTCTAGATTGCTATCCTGGCACAGAGACTTCAAGGTCATAACTTATAGTGCAGTCTTGAAATTCTTTTGAAAATAAGAAGCAGCTGAAAAGTTGGTGCCAAAATGACTGAAGGCATAGCTCCATAGAAATATTCTAACAATTAAAAGAAAAATAAATAACTTGTATATCCTGATAAGGAAGACAAACTAGGCCAGTACATTGAAAGGAGATGGCTAAAACTAAAAATCATAAACAGGTGTAAATCTCACACCATTTGTTTAAGCTGATAACTCACCGGTGGTTTTAACATGAGTACCATTCTCCGCAGGCAACATCTTCCGAGGTGGCAATGGACCCATGCGATGGGTCCAACGATTGAATGAACATCTGAACCAAACTTCAGATTTTCCATTGAGAACTGTGTTGGCAGGGTTATAAAAAATTGTTCACAGCGGTTCCTGCTTGAACATCAAGAGGATCAGTGTAAACTATATGTTTTTGGGACAACAGAAACCTCTTCAATGATCTTTCTTTCATTTGAGCTTTCATGCGTGCAATTTTCTCAGCCTGAAACAAGAGAAGAAAGAAATAAGATATCAGTAACTACAAACAGAAAAAGAAATTGTTAATAAGCTTCATCAATAGTTTAGTCAAAATAAATTTAAATTTTGTCTCATCATAAACACAGATAACAGAACCTCCAATACCCCTCTTCAGAGAGATTTGTCCACAAATCTCACAATTAAAAAGATGAAGTAGTGGAGGGGGACCCACTGACTCAGAGTGGTTTGTACAGTCCTCTGCATGCTAGTTAACTTTCAAAATGACCAAGAATACTGTCATTAAATTAATCAAAAACCCTTTTCATCTTCACAATGTTTTTCTAACAAGAGTTTAATCAATTGACCTTGCCACGAAGAGCTTCCTCCCTTAATCTCCTGTCCTCCTGGAGTTTCCGGAATGTCTGGTGCTCTTCCTCAGCCCAGTATAATTCGTCAGCAATCCTTTTTGGAACAATAGCATGGAAATCTTGACGCTTATTGTTATCATACACAATAGCTTTCCCAGGAGGCCCATCAGCAAAGACCCAATCCAACACAAGGGCTCGATCAGGTACAACAACTGCAAAAATTATAGTTGCTTGCAAAATTATGTTGTATATCAAGCAATACTAGTCACCAAACCAAGACTCTGCAGGAGAACAAGTAACAAGAAAGAATACACATCCATAATCATACAAAAGTATAATCCTCCAACTAAACTCACACTAGTTTCACTAATAGATATTATGAGATGAACTGAAGCTCTATCCACAAGGAAGAATAAATGAGATTATGTTCCTTAAAACTAAAAAGGAAAAGAAAACTCTCTCCGCAAAACTTATAAGAAACGCAATTTCAAGTCTAACCATATTAATGTCTTCTGGGTGTAATGAGCCACCACGAAAAATACTGTGTTTGCACATACCTTCAGCATACCACCAATCACCATCTGTTTTTTCTGATTTGACAAGCGTAGCAACAATGGACAACCCAGCTTTCCATTTATTATACCCTCCATGTATCCAGAGCTCCTTAGCTTGAGCAAGAGGATCGGATCTTTTATTATAATATAATTTGACCAAGTCCTCACCTTTAAACTCCCTGGGCTCTATGTACCAAACATTATCAACTGACGTTGCAGCAATTTTCATCAGCTCTTGCAACATTTGTCGTTTCTTTTCAGTCTCCATACTTGCCTGTGCCCTATCAGCTTCAATAGCTGCCTGTTCAGCTTGTATTCGCTTCCGCTCTTCTTCTTGTCTTTCCTGTTCAGCTTTCTCCTCAGCAAGCTGTTGTTGTTCCCTACGTTTTTCCTCAAGCAAGAAATCTTCAAATGCTATTGCGTCCATTCCACCTTCTACAGTTATGCAGAAATCTTTCCGATCATTGTTATCATAGACGTCTTGCCCATTGAAGAACACAAAGTCCATCTTATATGCTTCCTTGGGAACATGGAGCTGACAAGACCACCAATCTCCATTGAGTTGGGTCTTGTTCAACCTGAATGTAAAAGACTTGTATCGCCAGTCGTTGAATGCTCCCATGATGAGAACATCTGGCTCGTTCTTCAGAGTGGACAGACTCCTATTAAGGAACACTTCTATATCTTGATCAGGTTTCACTACCAGCGGATAAACAAACATTTTGTTTCCTCTCAGGAAGTTCTCATCAGCAAGCCTCTCAATTTCCTGTTTACGTGAATTCGCTTCCCTCTCCATCGTTAATTTAAGGGCAGCTTCTTCAGAGGCTTTTATATCAGTCTTAACACTTTCATCTTTTACAGCGGCATTGCTCTTATTAAGATTCAAATGCTTTCTCTTTGAAGTTGCATAGTCTGTCACATTCTCAATATCTGCTTTGGGAGCTGTTTCTTTCTTCTGGAACACATCATCAACTCTACCTACACTTCCATTTTCCACTTGACTGCTTCTTTTGCTCATTTGTGATATATCTTCATTTTCCTTTTCAGTTCCATCAACATCTTCTTCCTCAATTTGTTTATCCCTTGAAAGTTCGACTACTGGTTTTTGATCAATGCCAACTGTTGGTACGGGCATCTTCTTAGTGGGGCCTCCATACTCACCCGATCCTGTCATGCCTGAACCCTCTTTCCCACCATTTTTCTTTTGATCCCTCTTCTGGGTGCTTGTTCCCACAGGTGTTTTTGGCATAAATCCCTTGGAAGCAGTATCTTTAGGCCTTGGTGTTGAGACTCTTCTTTGTCTCCTCCTCGAAAAATCTATGCAACAAGCCCAAAAAAGAACATAAATTTAGAAATGCAATAAGAAGTAATTCATTGTCAACTTCAGATTACTAGAACTATGCAAGTAACCAACCTGAAGCAGCATAAATTCTATGTGAAACTCCTCTTGTAAGGTGCTCATTGCGCCATGAAATAAACTGAAAAAAAAAATGTCAAATTTGAGATCCAGCATGCTATAGTGTTATTCCATTACAATTACACTAAAAATTTATACTCTTACACTCAAATAAACGAAATGAAAATGGAAACCACTCTAACAAGTTCTAACTTAAACTTACACAGTATACCAGAATAAAAGTAATATCCAATTAAAAGAAAATTAAGCTTAAGAATTATACAATCAGTAAACCAGAAATCAGAACAAAGTGATCATTAAGACTCTTATCACGACTTGAATTTGTTTTAAACAAAATAGCAAAATTAAAACTTTCATGCCTTCATACTCAGAATAAACAAATCAACTTACTTGCGTTGTTTTGACATGAGAAAATGAGCCCAGAAAAGGTTTAAACTTGAAGACACCTCTCTCATGAAATACAGGCTCTGCAACTCACTGGTCTCTGTAACTGCAAACCAGCTTCCATGGCTACTAACTTCTACACCGAGAGAAAGAATGTTTGCTTGCTGAAGCTCTGTTCTTTTGAACTGCTTCACCCCAATCAATCTAATCACTGATCCATTCCTAAACACGAACCCATCTTCCTCTACAACTGTGCGTTCCAAAAAATATTAATAATTAATGGTAAAATATCAAACTTTAATATAAAATTAAACTTAATATAAAATTAAAACTTTACAACTCTAGATGCCACAGCCGATAAGCCGGTCTTAAAAAGAGTCCTAGAATCTCAGCCATAAGTGTCTATAATCTTACTCTGTAAGATATTCCACCATATATTCATACATCAGAGCATATCAACCTTTGGTCTTATGTGATGTAAGATCGGGCGGTTAAACAGGTTTGAATAATTGCTAAATGTGGATACGCAAGTAGGAAACTACTGCTTGAGATATTTCTAAATATTTTAAAAAATTTAACCTTTTTAGAGGCTACTATCGAGTGAACAGCTTGGATGATTGGAGAATCAAATCAGGAAATAATTCAAGGAATGAAAATGCGCCACGTCAATCGCATCAGGAAGAATGTTCGCGGGATCTATTCAGGAAGCGATAAGTGTACTTTTCTAACTTGTGGCCGTTTGTAGTGAAAACTTCTTACAATCGAATTTAATCCCCCCCGCCAACGTGTCTTGTGAGGTGAAATCTGAAGTATTTTATTTATTTTTTAGCTATAATCTCATCGGTAATAATTTACTTTTGCTGACATGTATAGAAGACATTTTTGACGTTTTTACTTGTTACGCCAACAACATTAGTCGAAAAAAATTGCAGTAATTTTATCCTGTAAAACTTCAAAATTAATTAAACGTATCAATATTATATAGTTTGTTTCAGTTAAGTTAAATCATTTTTAAAATTTATTACTTGATTATTTTGAGATATTAACAAAAGTATGTACTTTTAATTATTTGTAACAAATAAGTTCTTGACAGAAAAATATAATACTTACAATAATAATAATAATAATAATAATAATTTTGATATGAATTTTATAAACATTACAATAATAATAACCACCATAATAATAGGTAATAGTAGTAAGGAAAAAATTATAAATCAAAATGTCTAAGGAACATCAAAGAATTAGCAGAGAACATGTGTCCTTAGTCACACTGAACATTGCGATAAATTATTCCTTTGGTTTTGCCTTGTTCTTAATTAAAGTTAACTTATAATGACTAATCTAATTAAATGATGAAGGTGGGAGGAAAATTTAATTGTAATTTGTGTATTAAATTTATATATACATATTACTCTATCTTAACATTGGTTGACCTATTTCATTAAAATCATATCCTACATAAATTTTTTAATAATAGTTGTTAATCAAAGTCATACTACAATACAAAAGTTGTATTAAAGAATTTATTTTAATTTGCAAACTTTATGTTCATTTTTAGAATATTTAGATGTAACAAAAAAAAATTAAGACACGTCAGAAAAATAAAAATAAAAATTGCAGAATACAACCGAATGTACTGTAACACAGCCTTGGTAATAAACAACTTAGCTTTAGGCAAATGTTGAGGCTTAAACTTAATCCAGGCAATGCAAGCTTACCTCATTTGATAGTTGAAACAGGCAGCGTTGTCTATAAACCGAAACTGCCACCTTACACAGTTAATAATCAATTTTCTAATGTTAATTTATGTATCACCATGCAAACGAAGCTGGTGTATGAAGAAAGTGGGAATGAAAAGAGGAAGAGAGTTGATTTAATAGGGACGACGACGACAACAAAAAAACATCACAGCAAATTCGGAAACACGATGACTATTTCCAATGGTGGAGACGATATTGCCGAAACAAATGGTGAGTTTTTGCTTTGAGAATTAACACAAGTCATCAGACTTTACTTGCTAAGAAATCTGTGGCGGTTTCCCCTATATTTTCTCAGAGTATGCGAGACCGCATATCTTTTGTTGACTGTTGACATTGTTCCTGTTGAAATCCATTCTCGCCTTAAATTTTACTACTAACTAAATTTAGAGTTGCATCACCTTTTTCAATGACTCAAATCAGGCGAATTTTGATCCAAGTAGAAGATTTCTATTGCTAAAAAGATTGGTTCATGGAGATCTCAATCAGGCAAGAACTCTGTTGGATCAGGTCATGATATACATCAGAATAACAACATCGTACTAGGAATCTTGACAGCAAATGGAATTAATACAGTAAGCAAACCTTGAGTATAGCCAAGAACTGAAAACAAGTATGTATATATAAGGGGATCCTGGAATTACATATCCAAATTATACAAGTAGTATATGGAGTTCCAAGCTACATTGCAAGTTCTCAATGTGCACAAAGTTTATTCGCAGCTGAGAATTACAACGGGAAAAAAGTGTAAATTCTGCGTAACTCTTCTTAAACATGCATATGTGAATGAATAAGGGTACAGTCATAAAATTACCTACAAAGATGCACAATTCTGTAGGATGAGAAACCCCCACATATGTTCTCTACACTAAAGCTTCTGCACCAGCAACAATCTCCAGGATTTCTCCTGTAATTTTGGCCTGGCGCTGCCTGTTGTAGACAATTGATAAGGTCTTCTTCAACTCCACTGCATTATCAGTTGCATTGCTCATGGCACTCATTCTTGCTGCAAGCTCACTGGCTAGTGATTCCTGCAAAGCCCTCAAAATCTGGCTGTTTAGGTAGAGGGGCAAGAGAGCATCAAGAATCTGAACTGGGTCCTGCTCGAACTGCAAGATGGGAGAAAAGGATGCGGTTTCAGTCCTCACAACATCTCTCTCCACGGTCAGTTTTCCCTCCTTTCGTCGTCAATCTAAAGAATTCATCCTCAGCAGCGTCAACACAAACTCCATTGATATCGCAAATTTCTCCCTTTGGTGATAGTGGAAGTAATGTGTGAATCACAGGATCAGACTTGACCAAAGACACAAATTTTGTGTACAAAAGCTCAACTTTGTCGACTTCTTCACTAACAAAGAGTGAAAAAACATCATCTGCAATAGCTTGAGCTTCTTTTGCAGTAGGTAATGAACCTCCTTCAAGAAATTTATCGACGGGAATATAAGGTCTGCGCAGGAAATAAGAATTACCCTTCTTGCCAACACTAATGACAGTATATTCAAGTCCAAGTTCTTTTAATTCTGCAATTCTTGATTCTGCTTTCTTGATAATAGCATTGTTGAAACCACCACAAAGTCCACGATCACCAGTGACAACAACCAAAGCAACTTTCTTGACAGGCCTAACTTTGATAAGAGGAACATCTATGTCTTCAGTTTGGAGCTGTTCATTGATGTTGTAAAGAACTTCCACAAGAGTTTCTGAGAAAGGTCTGGCATTGACAACAGCTTCTTGAGCTCTTCTGACTTTAGCAGCAGCGACAAGTTTCATGGCCTCGGTGATCTTCTGAGTATTCTTTACAGAATCAATACGTTCTCTGAGCTCACGGAGACCGCAATGAACCGGGGTAACCGACGAGGATCTTGAGGGGCTGGTAGTGGTTGAATTATGAGAAGGAAGCCGGAAAGGGTTGAGAAATGAGCCAAAAGAGAGGGAAGAACTGTCAGGGAGAGATGGTTTTGAGGATACCCACATTGTTGTAGAGCAAGACATGGTGATAATGGATTTTTGGGGCTGAAGAAGAAGGGAAAGAGGGAGAGTTTTGGTATGTGGATTTGGTTTGTATTAGGGAGATTGTTTTGTGAAGTCTTATCTTTTTCATGTGTGATTCTTCTGGTAGGGAGGAAAAGAGAAGGAATGAGTGGAGGGAAAGGGAGAAAGTGGATGAGGTTTTCAGATAAGGATTTTGACCGTTGGAGATTGCTTGGGACCTGAATTTGATTCATTTTTAATTTATTTTTATCATCTATTTTTATAGTGGGGCCTATGATGATTTGGCATGGTCTCAGTTGAACATTGGATCTTTTAAGTTCCTGATCAATTCCGAGTTCCAAAAGGTATATGCTGCCACACCGATAAAATCCTCTCTTCACTTGTCATTCTTGAAAAAAGAAAAACGAAAAACGAATATTTTTGCAACTTGGGAAATGAAAATAGCTTGGAAATAACTTGATGCTTTAAATATGAAGTCATTGAATATGGTAATTGGCATGCAGGTAATTATCTTAAATAATTTGTTTACTGATGCCAGTGTGATAGGTAACTAGAAAAAGAAATACAAGGTTGGAAAATTAGAATGAAATTTGGAGGGCAACGCGGACTACTCCAATTATTGGCTGGATTGTCAATTCAAGCAAAATATCAATTTCAACAATAGTAGGCACACAGGTTCCACTTGCATATATCAATTTCAACATATGGGTTCGAGTACCATGCAATACAAAGTTATCCATGCACAAGAAAGATGTGCCTCTCCCCTGGGTAATGGTTGGAATCCTCACTTTATTTAAAATAATAATGGGAGCAGATATGGATATACATATCTCAACTAACACCATAACTCATCCGGGATTTAGAGCAAATTCTAACAAACACATAAACTAAGAAAGTGTCAAATACATATAATACATAGAACCATCGAGTTCAGCATCTTCAATTAACAAATCAAAAGAATAAGTAGAATGGCCAATGAATTACATATGTTTTGTATCAGAAACAGTTTTGAGCACACACATGAAAAGTAAATCCAGTTCCTTGTCTACAAACATTCAGCACAATCTTTGTTGACCATAATTGGAGTCAAAAGCAGAGACTAGTGTCAACCAGAGGATTGGTAATTCATCATCAGACAGTCGAAATAATCAATCAATGGTGATTTGATAGATCCATAAATCCATGCTCCTCTGCACTTTTTTTTCCGAGAAGTGGGCTAATAATGGCCTTATACGTTTGCCTATCGGGAATTACTCCGTTGAGCACCATGTCATCATGCAATTCAATCACTTCCTCTGGACTACAATTCTTACTGAAGTTGGTACAAAGAGTAGTGTATGTTATGAAATCAGGAACAACGCCATGAAGAATCATCACCTTCGTAAGCTCTTTAGCTTGTTGAAAACACCCAAACTTACATAAATAGTTTATCAATATGTTGTAACTGACCTTGTCAACTGAAATCCCTGCACTTCTCATTTCATCAAACAAAGCAAACGCCTCAGCAATCTTCCCACTGATGCAATACCCATTTATCAAAGTGTTATAGGTTATGACATCAAGTAAACCTATCCTCTGTAATGCATCTAACAAAGATTTTGCAGGCATCTACAGATTCCTCCTTGCACAAGCCATTTATAATGGAATTGTATATTATTAAGTTGGGTTTTTCCTCCACCTTTATCATATTTTCATAAAGCTGAACTGCACTTTCTATGTTGCCTTCCTTGCAGTACCCATCAATCAAAGCACCATAAGTAGAAATATCAGGAATCAAACCACGAACAATCATACTGCTCAATAGCTGCTTAGCTCCTGCTAGATTGTTACTTTTGCAGAGATAGTTGATGAGGATATTGTGTGAAAATGCATCTTCTATAATGTGTTTCTCTACAACTTGGTTATGAAATTTGAAAGCTTGTGTGACATACCCATTTCTACAAAGTCCCTTTGTGAGAATAGAATAGGTAAATTGATCAGGGTATACATGCTTCTCAATCATGTCAGATAATAGCAAAGAAGCTCCCTCCATATCTCCTTCTGCCAAAAACCAATGGATGATCGAATTATAAACGACAGTGTTTGGCACCAAGCCCCGCTCTACCATATCATCACACAGCCTCAGTGACTCCTCTGAACTCCCGCCTCTTGCATATCCATCTATCAAAGTCGCATATGTCCTTACATTACAGTCAACACCAGCCTTAATCATATCATTAAGAATTTCTTCAGCAACTGCTACTCTTCCAATTTTGCAAAACCCATTAATGATGCAATTATAGGTCACTGAATTGGGCAAAACATTATCTCCTGACATCACTCCCATCTTCTGACAAGCTTTGAGGCAAATTCCATGTCACCCATTTGGCAAGCTCCATTTATTATCATATTGAAACAAACAACATTCGGCCAGATCCCACTCTTCAACATCCGATAGTATACTGATAAGGCTTCTTCTAGTTTACATTCCTTACAGAGAGCATAAATCAGTAAGTTAAAACTATTAGCATTTTCAACATATCCACAAGATACCACTTCCTTGTACACTTTCCAAAACCTAACAATCTCATTTAACTTCAAAAGATGACTCAAAAAATTATTCCAAGCGTGAATCGAAACCAGACCATTCACTTTCAACTTCTGAATCACTTCATATGCGCCCTCCGTGGCTCCAATTTGAGTACAAGCCCTAACCAAGGCATCAAACACAGCTGGAGTTGCATCACATATTTCATAACTATCAAGCAGCCTTTCCGTAAACTCCAACGGGGACACACTATTTGCAAGCATCAAGTTCCCCATTATCGACAATGCCTCGTCGAATTTCCTCATATTGACCAACAAATGAATTATAGCACAAGAAGACTCTAATGAGTGTGAAAAGTGTCTGCTCTGTCCAACCCAAGTGTAAAATTCCAAAGCTAACTTTGGCGATTGTCGGAACTCGCAAACCACACGACTTACTAATGAATTTGTGAAACTTGGAGTCATTTGCTCCAAGACTTTCCATTTCCTTTGTCTTAAATTAACACAAACTGCTCTGAAAACTATATCCTCTGTACTTAGGTTAGCAAATTCCTTACCCACGTGGAAAGCACGGCTTACAATACTACTTCTTTTATACAAGCAGAACCCGGAAAACATAGATAGCTTAAAAGCCAATTCATAAATGGAACAGTTTCTGCAATCAAGAAACAAAACAGAGTAAACCCAATTCAGCATAAATTATTTAAAAGGGAATATGAAGTGAATACGCAAAACCCAGTTGTACCAAGCATTCTACCCATGTCGGTATGACGCAAAAACGCTAAAGTTCAAATTTTTGGAGCAAAAGAGATAGTAAAAATCAGAAATTTAACTGAATATTCAAAGAGAGAGGCTGAAACACGTTACCTTCAACTCCTCTTTCTCGCAACGAGAAGAGAGAAGTAAACTTTGCTATTTGATTCTGCAGTGAAAGAACCTGTTTGTTCTCAATAATGTAGAAATTGTTGCCAAAAACAAGTTATTACTTCCCGCTGGCTCCTGCTTTTTAAGTGAGACAGGATACTAAGCCGAAGAGACTTAGGGCTGTATTTTTGGGCATAATAAGTAAAGCCCAAACTTTGCAATAAAGCCTTTATTTATTGGGTCATATCAAAAGCCTTGTTCTCACTTGACAGCAATGTATCTTAAGGATTAATAAATTATTGGCAATTTATTATTCAAAATAATAATAAATATATAAAGTTTATGTAGAAACTTTGTATCTCAATTAATATATTATTTATGTTATTATCATCTATTAAATAATTACTTATAAAATTTATTAATAAGTAATTTGTATACGTAAGTAGTATACATCGTTTAAGGTACAAATTTTATATTTTAAAATCAATCAATTAAAAGTTTGCATCCTAAATTTCTTTGAGAGTCAATCACGGCCAAATCACAGTCCCACAAACATATATAAATATAATTTTGTCATTTTGTACACTTGACTAATGAAATTTAAGTCTTGTGTTTAAGAGCACACAAAATTCCAAGCCAACAAACTAAGGGCACAACTCAACAACTTATCCATGTTCAAGAACTACCATTCTTCTTTTCTCAACCACCATTGAAAGACTCATATCATCATTCATCAGTACTACTTGTCAATTTGTTCCAAAACTGATCATTATCTTAATGGTTTTGCTACAATACAATAGAGACCAGGTATTATACAATCATCAACTTTTTGGTTGTAAATGTAAATTTTACAAAAAATTTCAACAGTATTATTATATATACTAATTATGTGAGAATTTTTTGAATTACAAAACTTTTTTATCTATTTATTTTTAATACTTATAAGCTATAATTTGAACAACGGTATTAAATATTAAGAGGACTCGCATCTACAAATCAAAAGAAGGTGATCACAATAGTAGTTGAGAGTTGCAATAAAAAATATATAGATTATAGAGGTGCACACATTAGATTCTACCCTAGCTTATGACTTCCTCCTGTTAAATACTACGTAGTACTAGGCCCTGTTGAGCCTTGCTTAAACTTCAGCTATAGGCTGCTTTTGAGTGGGAAAAAATATGGCAGATTCAAGTCACTCTTCCAAATCTAATGACGTCGCTAAGGAAGACGGAAAAGGTACTCACTCTATACCCCCATTTGAGATTGACCTTGTAGACCAATATTTCTTTTATTAGTGAGAATCTGGGTTTCTGGTTTCTTAGAGGATAATAAAGAAGAGCAGGATTCTAGTAAGGTGGAGTTCTCTGAAGATGAAGAGATGCTCATTTCCAGGATGTTTAACTTAGTTGGCGAAAGGTTTGTAGTAGTTCTTCTTTCTCATCATTTCCAGGTTGAAGGTAATATTTTCTTTGTGTTCATACATATATATGCATGATCTGCGCGCAGGTGGTCTTTGATTGCCGGAAGGATTCCCGGAAGAACAGCACAAGAGATTGAGAAGTATTGGACTTCAAAAAACAGCTCCTGATGATCAACTGATTTGACGATGACCAAATCGAAGTGGGGAGACAGCAGTGTTAATAAAGCAGATCACCTTATTCATTATTTGTCCTAATACATGAAGTTCTCTGGAACGTATATATACAGTATCTTCAGTGCACGTTTCGTTGCTAAAACGATGGAGAGCCATAATTTGTAGTATTACGTTGATTTGCTTTGATAATCATTAGGTTTAGAACATTTTAAGAAGAGTTATTTTTGTGGCATTGGGTATTACTGTCAAATTGCTTAACTTTCGCGGGTAATATGGTCATTTGGCAATAGATTAAGGACCTATGGACCTATTTAATGGAATGAATATACTACATTCTTATTCAGTAAAATGTGAACAATTAGGGACCTATATGATAAAACTGTTATTAAAGAAAATATCGCGCCGAAATATTTATTGGAATAATAACATTCTTGTTTCTAAACTTTGGGAAAACAACATAATAAGGCATGGTTTTCTTAAACTTTACAATTTAGTTCCCTGATTGAGTGATTGATTGTGTAATACGTTTACTTTGTAAAATAATATAAAAGAGTTTTAACACATATCCTCTTTAAGATGTTTAAATTTTAATATTTAAATAAAAAGTTTAAGGTAAAAATATTTTTACCTCTTAAATTATTAGTTGATCATATATTTTTATTTAGATAATTATAATACCCTTATATGCTTTAAAATAAATTTTAAAAAATTTAATTTTAATTTTTTTAATGTTTAAAAAATTAAAATAATTAAAATTAATTAAAATTTTAATTTATATTTATATAATATTTATTTAAAATTAGTAATTTATCTATTTTGATTTTTTTTTAAATTTCTATAGTTGAGTAGTTTTATTGAAATTTTTGTATAAACTTAAAAGTTTAAATTTATTTTACAAGTTATAAGATTGATGTTGAAGCGTAAATTTAGTGTAAATATGTATGATATAAGTTTTTGTAAAAATAATTAGGTTGATAAAGTTATAGAGTTATTTAGTAAAAAAAATAAAAAAATATGGTTAATGTTGGAAAAGTAAGAAAGCAGCTACTTTGTATATTAAATTTGAGATTTAGATAAATTCAACACATAAATAAAAGTTAATTAAATTATTATTAATTAAAATTTTAATTTAAATAAATATTAAATAATATAAATTATTAATTTATATTATTATTAATTAAATTTTTAATTTTAATAAATATTAAATAAATATAAATTAAAATTTTAAATTAAATTATCATTAATTAAATTTTTAATTTTAAATATTAAATAAATTAAAATTAAAATTTTTAAATTTTAATTTTAACGAAGTAAGTGTAGTCTTTCCTGGTGTGTAAAAACCCTATAATAGAAATGGCATGGCGGCCGGCATTGCATTAGATTGTTAAAATTGTGAACACTATGTCCCAATTTGTTGTTTTTCTAACATTTAGGGACTAAAATGTTAGTATGCCCCTCCCTTCCCTCCACCATGCGCAGCCGCAAGATGGACTGAGATTTCCCTGAGGGTTTTGTTTTTCCTCTTCAAAGACAAAACAGAGCAGAATAAAGGCAAACATATAGTAAAGAAACAACAACAGAAAACCGAACCAAAAAAAAAAAATGTCATTCGAGCAACGGAAAGCAGCGACGCTATCGTCACTGAACTCTTCTTTGACTGACAAATCACCGAAAGGCACGGTAGACGCACCCATAATCCCACTCCTCAACGTTCTCAACAGCCACCCGAATTACTTCACCACCAGCTCCTGCTCCGGCCGCATCTCCGTTTTCTCCCACCCCAAAAACCGACCCAAAGGTGGAACTTGGCTCTACATAACCCACGACCCCGCTGACCAAAATACAGTTCTGTCTTTCCTCTTCCCCGACGAGCCAAAGCGGTCCTCAAACGAGCTGGTGTTCCGGTTTGAGCCGCTGATTGTAGCGGTTGAGTGTAAGGACGTTGAGTCGGCCCAGTCTTTGGTTTCTCTTGCGGTTTCTAGTGGGCTGCGGGAGTCTGGGGTGACCAGTGTGAAAAAACGTGTGATTGTCGGAATACGGTCTTCGTTACGGCTGGAGGTTCCGTTTGGAGAGATGGGTAATGTTTTGGTGTCTGAGGAATATGTGAAGTTTCTTGTTGGTGTGGCTAATGAGAAAATGGAAGCTAATAGGAGGAGAACTGATGGATTTTTACAAGCTTTGATTGGTAGTAATGGCGGCTTTGTGCGGCCTGTAGGTGCAATGAAGGAGAAAGATGGGAATTTTGATGAAGATTTGAAGAAAGTAGATGGTAATAATAATATTGGTAATTATCTTTGTAATGTATATTGCATGAGATTTCATTATTATGTGATTTGTTGATGTACAATGTGTTAGTTTAGGTTTAGTTGGTGAATGAATTAAAAAGATTTAAGCAATGGTGAGCATTTTGTCTTAAATTGCTGCAGGAGTGTTTAAAAAGCGTATAGCTGAAATTGAGCTACTGTGAGGAATTAACTTTTGTGTTGTTTGTGTTCTTTCATGTATTTCCCTGGTTGTTCACATATCAGTAAACTAATGAACTCAAAAACTGAGTATTTAGGACAATGTAATGGTGCAAGACTACCTATCAAGAGTCTTTATCTAACATTAATTGCAATTTTGGATTCATGGTATCAGCTGAGAATCAATCCTGAAATGTGTTGAGGTTTATATAGTTGCTTGAGATATGGGTGCTTAGCTATCTATATAAGTTTATTTTTGTCCATTGTCTGTCTGTGGACACCTTGAATGGTACTATTACATACTAATATGCATCTGATTGCAGGACACATTTCCTTTTAATGTGACAGCGAGTTTGAGTCTTTGAATCATTGGCAGGGCCAGCAGGAGTTGCTAGTTGCAGTCTGTCAGTAAGTCAGATGGTGATTGCAGGTGAACCTGTGGAGAAGCTGTTCCTTTGGGGTCATTCAGCTTGCATGTTGGAGAACACAACCAATGACTATAAGATTCTTGTATTTGGTGGTTTTGGGGGTATGGGAAGACATGCACGCAGAAATGATTTTTTGCTGCTTGATCCATCACAAGGAACACTAAAAGCAATTCACACTGAGGGCAGTCCATCTCCACGCTTGGGTCACACATCTTCTTTGGTTGGGGATCGCATATTTATTATTGGAGGCAGGGCTGATCCTTTGAACATACTGAGTGATGTGTGGGTTTTCAATATGGCTAAAAGTGAATGGATGTTATTAGATTGTGCTGGCAGTATCTTTCCACCCAGGTAATTTCTTCAGTGCACTTGTGTGCTCCTATTTTTGCTTGTAGATGCTATAGACATTTTTTTTAAGAGATGATTACCTTCAATAAATCAACAGTAATACTCAAACAACAGATAATTTTGGAAGCAGATTGGTATATCATCTGACATGAGCTTTCTAGTGTTTTTAACACTGTTTGTCATTTCTATATCTCGTGACCGATATTAAATGTCCATGCATGCAGTGATCTACATGAATTATCACTTTTTAATTCCTGATCCATATCTATATTTATATGCTTGTTATGCAGGCATCGACATGCTGCAGCTGTTGTTGGCTCAAAGATATATGTATTTGGTGGACTTAACAATGATACAATCTCTTCATCTTTGCACGAGCTCGACACAGATACCCAACAATGGAAGGAATTATCAATTAATGGTGAATGGCCATGGGCCCGTCATTCTCACACAATGGTGGCATATGGGTCTAGGTTATACATGTTTGGAGGGTATAATGGAGAGAAAGCCCTAGGAGACTTGTATACTTTTGATGTTCATACATGCTTATGGAAGAAGGAGGAGGTAGTGGGAAGAAGTCCACATGCCAGGTTCTCCCACTCAGTGTTCCTCTACAAAAATTATCTTGGAGTAATCGGGGGCTGTCCAGTTGGACAACATGATCAAGAGCTGGCATTACTTGATCTGCAGTTACATGTGTGGAAACATGTGAAGCTCAATTTTATGTGTAAAGAATTGTTTGTGCGGTCTACAGCCAACATTGTTGGTGATGATCTTCTTATGATTGGTGGTGGTGCAGCGTGTTATGCTTTTGGAACAAAGTTCAGTGAGCCAGTGAGAATCAACTTGTCCTCTATCCCACTTATGTCTTTTGATGATGGTCACAGTGTCTCCAGAGATTGGAGAAAATGTTGTCAATCACCAATATGAAGGAGTAATAGGAGAAAAGAATGCTGACTTCCAAGAAATTGGGAATGCACAGACTTTAACTGAAGATTCTGAGGCTGAACGTCTAAATGATGTCCAGTCAGATGGTTGCTTCATATTGGGTAGTGCAACTGGATAGAAAATATGCAAAGTTAGGGAAGGACATATTGAAGAAGTTTGGATGGTTAGACCTCAGGTAGGAAGGTATATCAACGGGAGGATGGAATACATATATGTTTTCCTGTGACTGAAAACTTTTGTGCTATATTCCATGAAAAGCAGCATAATGTTGGAGATGTATCAGAAGGTTTGAATAATTTTCATTTATCTAAACCTTATACAGGGGAAGGTATTTCGCTTAATGAAATCTCCTTTTCAACAGCCCTGCAACTGCTTAAGGAATGTGGTGCCACTAAGCAGGCAGATGAAGTTGTTGAAGTCGGAAGAGCTTCTAAATCTCCCTTTAAAATAATGACTGAAGTTGTAGCCTCTTTGATTAAGGATAAAGGTCTTTCAGCTACACTTTTAGAGCAGCTACCCTCAAGGTTTGTTTTGCATAACTTGGCTTCTTTTGCCTTTATTTGTCTTTGTAAAGCTATACCAATCAAGCTGATATCGCTAAATTCACTTAGATAGGAGCTGTAGTCATTTCCTTGTAATTTTATGGTTCCCGATGCCCATGACTCTTATCATCTTTTGGCTTCATCAGATGGGGAAAACTGGGGGATATTGTTGTGCTTCCAGTGTCATCCTTCAGGGATCCGGTGTGGGACTCAATTGGTGACAAGCTTTGGCCTGCTGTTGCCAAATCACTTAATACTTCTCGTCTTGCTCGTCAAGTAAGCTACATGTGTATTTATATAAAAGCTGAACTCTCGTGCCATGACATTAAGCTATACTTGCTGATGCCTTCTGCTGAAGTTTTTCTGAAATGTCCTTAGTTATGTTGTATTCTTTTCTAAGTTCACACTATGAAGGTTCCATTTAGATATCTATTGATGACGATTTACAGTGATCTACATGCATAAACAAATGACAGTCAAAATGCATAAATAAATGAAATACTCTACTGACATAGCTTTAGTAATACAATATTTCCTGTTTTCCTTGTATAAGTTATCTGTGATCCATGTTACAGAATACACAAGTGGGGTCTTCTCGAAAGCTCAGAATTTTCCTTAATTACTAGGTTATTCATAGTAAGAATATATGCCTATAGATTTGACCTTGTGATTACTTGATGATTCTGCTATTTATTGTCTTCCTATCAAGTGGCCGAAATTCTGCTGTGCAATTTCACTTGTGCTTTATATTGTTAATAAATCCTCTGCAACCTAGAAACTCATTTTTTAAAAATATGGCATGTCATAGTAAGTCTAGCAAAATTAAGTCGCCAAAATTATTTTATGCTTGTAATTGGTACAGCGAACTTTTGTACACCTATATTTATTATATATTCTTAAGGGTCGAGTTGCAGCAACTGGTACAAGGGATAGTACTTTGGAGATTCTTGTAGGAGATAATGGCTGGGTCAAGCATTGCGAGAATGGAATTCTCTATTCCTTTGATGCTACCAAGTGCATGTTTTCCTGGGGCAATCTCTCTGAAAAGCTTCGTATCGCCTGTTTAGACTGTAGAGATGAGGTTATTGTGGACCTGTTTGCTGGTATTGGATATTTTGTGTTGCCATTCCTTGTCAGGTATAGTTGTAATTATCATTATAAGTCCTTTGTTACTGGCTTGTTCTATGATGTATTAAATTATTCTTTATGATTCTCGTATATACAAGATTCTATGGAGTATTATGATTCAGGATCTTTAATTGAAATTTGGGTTAGTTGTGTTCATCATCTTTTTCACCATCTTAGATTTATATAACCGGTTGATCATCTTATATTCTGCTGGTGTTTATTTTAAATGATCATGTTGATTAACCAGGGCCAAAGCAAAGCTAGTTTATGCTTGTGAATGGAATCCTCATGCTGTTGAGGCGCTTCAACATAATCTTCAAGCCAATGCTGTTGCTGATCGTTGTATTGTACTTGAAGGGGATAATCGGGTTACAGCCCCTAAAGTATGTTCGGTGGTTTTCTTTATTAAAAAGTGTAATTACTTTTATTCTAGAAGCATATTTACCAGCTGAACCAAAAGAATTTGGTTCTAGGCCCTATCAATATAATGGGAAAGATAGATTGTCTGCTAGTCTTGTTTTTAAGGATTATACAACTCCTGATAGCATGTTGTATTATCCCAAGATGAGTTATACTGTTAGTGATTGACCGTGTTTGTTTTCTTCCCAGGGAGTTGCCAATCGAGTCTGTCTCGGTCTCCTTCCAACAAGTGAGAATAGTTGGGCTACTGCTGTAAGGGCGTTAAGGTGCTTCATCCTAACTAAATTTCTCAATTTGAATCTGCATTATACATTGAACTGCTTTGAATCTCGTCAAAGTCATTGCAAGGGTCCAATATTTCTCTACTACCCACATTTTCGTCTTTCTTAGTTTTTAATTGTAAAACTGATGGTGCAGGAGTGAGGGTGGAATGTTACATGTGCACGCAAATGTGAAGGATTCAGAGGAGACTTTGTGGATTGAACATGTTTCAAAATCAATACATGAAATTGCTAGATCTGAAGGTATTATCTTCTTGATGCTTGTAAAAAAAACAGAACATGTTGCATATTACGTTCACACTTAGGGCAACATTGTTTTTTGGCAGGTCATAGTTGGGAAGTTACAATTGAGCATGTAGAGAGAGTTAAATGGTATGCACCCCACATTCGCCATCTTGTTGCAGATGTACAATGTAGACAGATGGAAGCTTAAACATTCAATTATCTGGATAAAAAGTACCTCTGCCTGTCAAACACAAGGTCTGAAGAGAAAAGGAATTGGGGTTTAATGTCAAATGATAAGCCTCGGCTAATCCATGATTGTCATGATATATACCTTAGTGCAAACACACCATCAAAAGCCTGCAACTCCTCGGGGTCCCGCAGATAGAGGATGCCAGAGTATACGCATCTATCCGGTAAATGCTTGGGGGGTAAGATAGGCCAAAATTGATGACTATGATAATTGTTACTTCTGAATGAAAATTTTGTAACACCTAAAAGGACATATCTTACGTTTGATATCAGTCTTAGCTATGAAATAGAGGAAACACGTTGAAATATTTTGTTGCTTCCATTAGTAGAGCACATGTTATGTTGTGTTTTGTGCTCATCATCATTCCTCCACTTGCTAAAGAGTGGTGGCTGCTGCAGGTTTTAGCTTTTAACTTTTGCCAAAAGCCTGAGTGGTGGTCCATATGTGGACTCTATTCTCCTCTGGCTACTTAAGATTTTACGATAATGAACTTGGATAATTTAATGCTATAGAATACAAATTTTGTCAGTAAATTTAATGCCTTGTGCATTATTTATAATGAGGGTAATAACAGTTGAGTCCGTGAACTGTGATATTTATACAAATAAAAAATAAGGAAACAATTTGTTCATTAGTAATAATAAGAAGGCCTTATTATAAAAATATCCTTTAATGTTTAGTACTCTCTATATTGAGTTGTTCAACACTTGATAATATAGGAAGAGGGACTTATTTGTTATAGATAGATATTTTGATAAAAAAATATATATATAGGACTTTGATGTTAGTTATTAAACAATTTGTCACATGGGGTGTGTGCCCCATTATTTGTGGATCTGTAGGCAAAATTCATGCTTCCAAGAATGTATTAATTTAATAAATAAACAATTAACTTCTTGATTAAGCACTTCATTCAAAGAAGAAAAACAAAAAAAACTATTGATTTTTACTTGAATGCAAACCCAGGTAAATTTGTCCACTCTTGATTGATTGAGAGACGTATCCATTCAACCCAAATAATTTATTATCTAAATTTGTACGAATGTCTACTACCATCATTCACTCAACTAAATCGTATATGCACACCTATCTGAAATATTTTATTTTGAAAAAGTATGATTAAGATTTTAAAACTATTGTATAATAATTGCAGCTATACAGTGACTGGAAAGTGTCGGTGGCCAATTTTAATAGCTTCCAGCCACTCAGCTCACTAATTTCTCACAACTTTACCCCTTCAGCAATGCCCATATTCTCTTGTGGAAAAACTCCTCCTAGCTTTTTCTTGGCGGGTTTGATATTCTTCCATTTTCTTGTCTAAATGATTACCCTTTTCTTAGTTTGAATTTATGTATTATTATTATTAATAATTCGACGTTTAATTTTGATACCTTAGCTTCACATTATTGACAATTATATACGTTTTGTAAGACAATATCAATATTGTCTCATAATAAAATATCTTCTTCAAATTGATTTATTTTTGGTAATTCACTAGTTAGCATAAAATTGTTGACAACCATATACATGTTTACATTAGCCGAGCTAAAATAAAATTAAACGAGTCAAGCTATGAATAGTGTCGAACTCCTCACCTAACCTGGATTTCAGTTACTCTATCATCAATTTTGGAACATAATTAGGTTATTATTAGTAGTTAGTTTTCTTAAGATAGATGATAAATGGGGTAATTAAGAGAGATTAAATGTAATCATAATAAAAGGGCAAAGTGGGTAAGTGAAAAAGCATTTGGCTCCGAGGAAGAGATGAATGATTATTAATTGTTGCTTCTTTCTAGGGTTTGCCATTCTTTAATATCAAATCGATGAATAGAAAATTCTATTATTGCCTTTTTAAACAAAATTGATTCCTTTTGCTTTCATTGCATTACTTTAATCCTCTTTTTCTATTGAATGATACACAAAGACGACCACTTCTTGTCCATCAATTTGACGTTATTATATAAAGTAGACCCTATTGTATGCATCATTGTACATATAGCCACTGTGGTGGACACCTTTGCAATTGAAAGAAAGCCCATTTTGGTAATTTCACCCAGAAATGTTGTTGTTGCTTTCATGTTGTTTTACACACAACCTAAAATATGGATTATGGAAGATGCTTTGCTCATGGTCATGACCCGTGGGCAAGTGTGTTCTTCAATGGTTGGTTCATGGGTCCTTTCGAGATTTCCAAAGGGGTAATATCATTTGGATATCTAGTTTTATAATTTTCATAAATTCAAGACGTAATTTATCAATTTATAATAAACAAATCCCCAGCTCGAAAGCATCTATTTAAAAAAAAACCCTAATATAATTAGGCGTCTAAGTGCAGTTGAAAATTTGAATTCAGGTTAGATAATTTTAATTCATACTGATAATTAAAAAGGAAATTTAACCGAACGTGACTACTTGACCATAACAAAATTAGATTAAGGAGTATTTGTCTATTTGAGTGTAGTTAGAGATGTATTTGTTATAAATGAGAATCTTTTATCTTTATTTGGAAAAAGGTAAACATCTAGGGACCTAAAATTTATTACCATATCCCAAAGGCCGAAAGAGATACGATTGGATATGAAATGTTCTCTTGATTGGTGACTGACATTACCTATCATTTTCCCTCTTCGTTTTCTACCTTCAATTTAAATATCACTAATGCTGAAAGGAAAACCAGTCATAGCCCACATGAAAGTGAAAGGAACAATACCTTTATTTTTTTCTAACTTTCGCAGTTTTTGAAAAAGCTTGAGGAGGAGTTGCTTGGAATTCATCACTGAATTAACCATTTTTCATCAACATATGAAGCTGCTTCCACCTTACAAATGCTAAGATAAAGAAAAGGACAAAAAGGGAAAGAAGCTGCAAGTACAGAGACCTAGGCACTAGGCAGGCAGTAAATGCCCACATGCAATAGAGGGACACTACCTCCATTAATATCATTATGATTTGTGTAGTTTTCTATGTTTGAACCTGTCTTTTGCCAAAAGGGAAAAGGCAACAAGTACCTAAGCAAATACAAGAGTGGAATTAGCAATTCATATTCAATATTTAATAAAATTCTATTTCACATTAACTGAAATTTCAAGTACTGAGGCATCAATGTCAAATATACCCTTAATTGAGAGGACTACAAATGGCCACAGAGCCGATTGCCAAAATCTTATCCTCACTTCCATTTATAGCAATATTTCTACCAACAACTATTTTATGTTTGGATCATGAATCTGTGACCGTAGGATCAAATACTTGTGGGTCCAAACTCAAATTTATTACCTCAAAGCAATAACAATAGTAAAAGAATTTCATGAGTCATAACTGCTTTCAGCATCTTCTGTTAACTTCAAAACAAACTTTCCCAACTTTCAACACAAAATGAGGTTAAAGTTTATCTCAGTTTAGACAGTAAATCCGAGATGAATTACAAGTGTTGTTATAGGTTATAATTTATCTGACTCATCGACCCCTAAAATTAATGTCAACCATCTCTTTTTTTATTATCAAGATTTAGTTCCCTCTTGCATTATTTAAGAAGCACCCAAGAGAGCTCTATAGCGAGTTCACTGGCCTTTACTCAGTGAAAGGAAAAAAATGGGTGCCAAACTTCTCTTGTTTTTTGCTCTGTTTGCCTTCTCAGCTCTGTCTTTCAGCCCTGCCTTTGCAGAAAATGTAGAGGATCCAGGTCTTGTTATGAACTTTTACAAGGATACATGTCCTCAGGCTGAGGATATTATCAGAGAACAAGTTAAACTTCTTTACAAGCGCCACAAGAACACTGCATTTTCTTGGCTTAGAAACATCTTCCATGACTGTGCTGTCCAGGTATATTAACATGCATGCACCCTCTTTTTCTCTGTTGTTACTTCTTAATGCTAATTGCTCGTTTTTTTCAGTCTTGTGATGCTTCACTGCTGCTGGACTCCACAAGGAGGAGCTTGTCTGAGAAGGAAACAGACAGGAGCTTTGGTATGAGGAATTTCAGGTACATTGAAACCATCAAAGAAGCTATTGAAAGAGAATGCCCGGGAGTTGTTTCCTGTGCTGATATTCTTGTCCTATCTGCTAGAGATGGCATTTTTGCGGTTCGTCTTCTTCACTTTTTTATGTTTAGTCTTTTCTTCTTTTGTAATCATACTCTCTCCTGTCCTTGACTTACTCTGTTTCGCCCAAAATAACATCTTTGCAGTAGATCTGGAAGTGGGTATGAAACTTTTAACTTCTTTAATGTTGAGTTGAAGTCTTTAACTTGTTTCAGCTAGGAGGTCCTTACATTCCACTCAAGACAGGAAGAAGAGATGGCAGAAAAAGCAGAGCAGAAATACTTGAGCAATACCTCCCAGATCACAATGAAAGCATGTCTGTCGTTCTTGAGAGGTTTGCAGCCATTGGTATTGATACTCCTGGAGTTGTTGCTCTGTTAGGTACATAATCTTATCAGATATTTCATGCATGCACAAGCATTTTTATGCATGCATGTATATGATCACATTATCTATGCTTAATTAGGCATATAATAAATTGGCTCAAACTTATAGTTTATATAATTTGGTCTTATTTGTTCTGTCAGGAGCTCATAGTGTTGGCAGAACCCACTGTGTGAAGTTGGTGCACCGTTTGTACCCAGAAGTTGATTCTGCACTAAACCCAGACCACGTTGAGCATATGCTCCACAAGTGTCCTGACCCAATTCCAGATCCCAAGGCTGTGCAGTATGTGAGAAACGATCGCGGCACACCTATGAAGCTAGACAACAACTACTACAGAAACATTTTGGACAACAAGGGCTTGATGCTTGTGGACCATCAGCTAGCTATTGACAAGAGGACAAAACCTTATGTGAAGAAAATGGCCAAGAGCCAAGACTACTTCTTTAAGGAATTTTCAAGAGCCATTACCAGACTTTCTGAGAACAACCCCCTCACTGGTACAAAGGGTGAGATCAGAAAGGTTTGCAATCTTGCCAACAAGCTCCACTAGAAGCTATGCTGCAAATTATAGGTCAAACTTCTCTTCCTTGTTGCTACGAGGGAGAAAGAGTGTGAAAGTAGCAAAATAAGATTGTTTTTTCTAGATGGGCTTGTTTCCAGTGAGCACTTACTACTATGTTGTTTGAAATGTAGCCTAGATTTATGTTCTCAGTTGTCGTGAGCTTTATTTGATGCTAGTTTTGGGCATGTTGTATATAGGATGTATGTGTATGCATGTATGGATGGTAATGGTGTATGGTGTATGGTGTATGGTGTATGGTGTATGGGTTACAATGATGATAATTGATGATTCATGCCGATAAGATTGTCCCTCAAGACTCTCACGATGATGATAAATATTTTCAATGGAATTGAATGAAAGTGACCCCATCACGAGCAAAACAGGAAAACCATTTAAAGTACCCAACGTGTCTCAAAAGTTAGCTACAAGACATGGACGTGGAAATATTAAAATGTAACATTCAGCAATATATAATAAATGAAAGGGTAAAGAAAAAGGCATAAAATATAAAGGATAAGATTCCCTTATGTAAGCAAATATTAGCTCCTACACACATAATGCAATAAATAATTATCTTGGGTAGGTAGAGAGTTATATTAATCCTGTGCAAGACAGAGACCAGAAATAGTGAATCAAATGCTCCGAAAGAATATATACACAAGGAGAAAGCAAAAGAGTACCAAACAAGTACTAAAGAAAATGGCAGGAAATTTTGCACAGAATCCATTGAAATAATTCGATTTTATGCTGTGATATGTTAAATCTAGGTTGCCATTGAAGTGACTTGAGGGGAAAATGGTCATTTGCCTTTGAAATTTCTAATGTTGAATTTTTCATATATCCAAACGAATTCCATTTCAATGCAATCGTGGAAACATAAGAGTTTGTACCAGCTAAGGTGGTAATTTGAGACATGATACAATTATTCGATATGAATTCGGTACCATTAAATAAATTTGGATTTAAAATCTTGATATAAATAATAATCGTGTCGTATTTGTGTCGACACGATTATTATTCGTGTTGTATCCGTGTTTAATATGTAAGACACGATTATTCGTTTAAGACACAATTAATTAAATAAATAATTGAATAACTGTATCTTAAACGAATAAACGAATAATTGTGTCTTAAACGAATAATCGTATCCTAAACGAATATATTTTAATAAATTTTAGAAAAATATGTAATATAAATTTATTTATTATAAACAATTTTTATTATAAGCATTTAATTATTAAATATATATTATGTTTGATAAAATATGCTATTTTTAATATCTTAAGGACCTCAATGATAATTATTAAATTAAACAAATTGTTTTCGTGTCTTAAATCAATCATATTTTAAACGAATAATAGGATCTTAAATGAATAATTGTGTCTAAATTAATAATCGTATTTTAAACGAATAATCGTGTCTAAACGAATTGTATCTAAATAAATGGATCGTATACGAATTTAAAAAAATAGATACGCATAATAAACGAATCGCATTCGTGTCAAACGAATATTAAACGAATCGTATTCGTATTGGCCCAAATTCAATTCTGTTAGAATATGCCTTGAATCAGTTAGTCCCTGGGCTAGGGTTATCTGTTTGGGCCTATTTTTCTGGGCTTTTCCGCATCTGTCTAGGGAGTACTATATAAACTCTCTAGGTCATAACCTAGCCGCAATCTGTAATCTTTACTCCTCAAGATCAATAAAACTTTTCTCTCCTTTGCCTGTGGACGTAGCTAACACATCGTTAGTGAACCACGTTAAATCTATGTGTTCTTTATTTGCGTTCTTAATTATCTTTCTTGCTTTCGTTATAACAAACTGGTATCAGAGCTAGATCTGTCTAGGGTTTGAAATTCGGTGAGAAAGATGTCTGGTATGAACGTGAAGATCGACAAATTCACAGGGAGGAATAGTTTTAGTTTATGGCAGATCAAGATGCGAGCCTTGTTGAAACAACAAGGGCTGTGGGCGCCGCTTGCGAGGAAGCTGGCGGATCCAATCACCACTGAGATGGCCGTTTTGGAGGAGAAGGCACACTCGACGATTATGCTGTGTCTTGCAGACGATATCGTTACCGAGGTCGCGGAGGAGGAAACCGCGCAAGGTCTGTGCGTTAAGCTCGAGGGTCTCTATATGACAAAGTCCTTAACCAATAAGTTGTTTCTAAAGCAACGTCTGTTCAGTCTGCGAATGCAGGAAGGTATGCCTCTTCGAGATCACTTAGATCAGTTAAACACAATTTTATTAGAATTGCGTAATATTGATGTTAAAGTTGAAGATGAGGATGCTGCTTTAATTCTGTTAGTATCTTTACCATTGTCGTATGAGAATTTTGTGCAATCGTTTATTGTTGGGAAAGATACTGTGTCTCTGGAGGAGGTTAGATCGTCCCTCCATACTAGAGAGCTGCGCCACAAGGCGACTGGTACAGGTGCAGATAATCAGGCTGCTGGGTTAGTAGCCAGTGGGAGTTATGGACATGGAAATTCAGGGAAGAAGAAATTCAAGAAGCCAGTTTCTAAGGGTCCAAAACCCAATGATGTCTGTAACTACTGTAAAGAGAAGGGACATTGGAAATCTGATTGTCCCAAGAAGAAGAGGCAGCAGGATAAACTGACAGGTACTGCTGCTGTAGCAGATACCAATTCTGAAGAAGATATTGCTCTAGTTGCTGATGAGCACACGGATCACAATGATGTGTGGATTCTGGATTCTGGAGCGTCTTACCATATATGTCCGCGCAGGGAGTGGTTTACAACCTACGAGCAGGTAGATGGAGGCAATATTTCTATGGCTAACAGTTCTATTTGTAAGGCGATTGGAATAGGCTCGATTAAAATACGAACACATGATGGTAAATTCTGCACATTGAATAATGTTAGGCATGTTCCACTTATGACAAAGAATCTGATATCGTTGAGTATGTTGGATAACAAGGGTTTCAGTTTTCAAGGTGAAGGTGGAGTCTTACATGTCTGCAAGGGTTCGAATGTGGTTTTGAAAGGTGTAAAGCGTGGTACCTTATATTTTCTTCAAGGTTCTACGCTGTCAAGTTCTGTTGCTGTTGCATCCTCGGAGATTGATAAGGACAACATGACCAAGTTATGGCATATGAGGCTTGGTCACATGAGTGCAAGAGGGATGCAAATTCTGTCAAAAGGGGATCTTCTTTGTGGCCACAAGATCAAGGATCTTGAATTTTGTGAATATTGTATTTTCGGGAAGTTACATCGCAGCAAGTTTCCTAAAGCAATACATAGAACAAAAGGCACACTTGATTACATCCATTCTGATTGTTGGGGTCCTTCTCGGGTGGAGTCTTTAGGGGGTCACAGATATTTTGTGTCGATGATTGACGATTTCTCAAGGATGACTTGGGTGTTCATTATGAAGCATAAAAGTGAAGCCTTTAAGAACTTCAGGCAGTGGAAGGCATTAGTGGAGAATCAAACAGGGAAGAAGATCAAAAGGCTGCGAACTGATAATGGTTTGGAATTTTGCTGGTCTGAGTTTGATGAGTTCTGTAAGAATGAAGGGATTGCTAGGCATCATACAGTCAGGGATACACCACAGCAGAATGGTGTAGCAGAACGTATGAATCAGACACTTTTGGAGAGAGCTAGGTGCATGCTTTCTAATGCTGAACTAACTAGAAGGTTCTGGGCAGAAGCGGTTAGTACAGCGTGTTATCTGATAAATCGTGGACCTCACACAGGTATAAATCTCAAAACTCCTTTTGAGGTGTGGTCTGGTAAGCCTGCTGATTACTCTAATTTAAGAGCTTTTGGTTGTACTGTTTATTATCATGTAAATGAGGGTAAATTAGAGCCACGAGCTAAAAAGGGAGTATTTGTAGGTTATGGGGATGGGGTTAAAGGGTATAGAATCTGGTTCCCGTCTGAAAAGAGGGTTATACTTAGTAGAAATGTAGTTTTTGATGAAAATTCTATGTTTAACCCTACTGTGAAGTCTATTGTTGTGTCAGAAAATGGTAGTGTTGAGAAACAGGTGGAGCAGCAAGTCACTCTAGATGAGAGTGAACCACAACATAAAGATCAACACCCACAGTCAGAATCAGAACCATCAGGTTCTTCATTACCAGTAGCAAGTCAGCACAGTTTGGCTCTTAATCGATCAAAGAGAGCTAACTATGGGATACCTCCCAAGAGATACGGTTTTGAAGATATGGTGGCCTATGCACTACAGGTTGCTGAAGAAGTAGATACTAACTCTAATGAGCCATCCACCTATAAAGAAGCGGTTACATGTACTGAGTCTACCCAATGGCTTGCTGCAATGGGAGATGAGATGGAGTCACTTCATAAGAATCAGACTTGGGAATTAACCAAGCGACCTCGAGACAGAAAGATTGTCACGTGTAAATGGGTCTATAAGAAGAAGGAAGGAGAAACATCTGTTGAGGGTATCAAGTATAAAGCTCGAGTAGTAGCTAGAGGATTCACTCAGAGAGAGGGAGTAGACTACAATGAGATTTTTTCGCCAGTGGTCAGACACACTTCCATCAGGGTGCTACTAGCAATAGTTGCACATCAGGATTTGGAGCTTGAACAACTAGATGTGAAGACAGCTTTTCTGCATGGAGAGTTGGAAGAGGAGATATACATGACTCAGCCAGATGGATTTCAGGTTCCTGGTAAGGAAGACTATGTTTGCAAGTTGAAGAAGTCCTTGTATGGACTAAAGCAGTCTCCGAGGCAGTGGTATAAGAGATTCGACAGCTATATGATAGAGATTGGCTACACCAGGAGTCCGTATGATTGTTGTGTTTATTACAGCAAGGCAACAAATGGTTCTTTGATTTATCTGGTCCTGTATGTAGATGATATGTTGATAGCTGCAGAGAACAAGTCTAATGTTCAGAAGTTGAAGGATCTTCTTAGTGTTAAGTTTGAGATGAAAGATTTGGGTGCAGCTCGAAAAATTCTGGGAATGGAGATTTATAGGGATAGAAGCAAAAAGAAGCTCTTCTTGTCACAGAAGGGATATATTCAGAAGATTTTGTCAAGATTTGGCATGTCTACCGCAAAGCCCATAGATACTCCTAGTGCTGCAAATGCACATCTGTCCGTTGCTTTTGCACCTAAATCTGTTGAGGAGAAGGAGTACATGTCTCGAGTTCCCTATGCTAGTGCAGTAGGAAGCTTGATGTATGCGATGGTCTGCAGCAGACCTGATCTTGCACAGTCTGTTAGTGTTGTTAGTAGGTTTATGGGTGAACCTGGTAAGGAGCATTGGCAAGCTGTGAAGAGGATTTTTCGGTATCTCAAAGGTACATTTGATGTTGGTCTCATTTACGGAGGTGATACACAGTGTTTGGTGACAGGGTTTTCAGACTCTGATTATGCTGGAGATGTTGACAGTAGAAGATCTATGACTGGTTATATTTTCACTCTTGGTAGTTCAGTTGTCAGTTGGAAAGCTACTTTGCAGCCTACAGTGACTTTGTCTACTACAGAAGCAGAGTACATGGCATTGACAGAAGCAGCCAAAGAGGGAATCTGGTTGAAAGGATTGGTCAGTGATTTGGGTCTACATCATGATCAAGCTATAGTGTATTGTGACAGTCTCAGTGCAATTTGTTTAGCTAAGGACCAAGTTCATCATGAGAGGACTAAGCACATTGATGTAAGGTATCATTTTCTAAGAAGTGAGAAGAGAATTAAGGTGAACAAAGTGGGTACTGCTGATAACCCAGCTGATATGTTCACCAAGCCGGTTTCGCATAGCAAGTTCCAACATTGTTTGGACTTGCTAAATGTTAGGAGTTGTTGATTGCCCTTTAGAGGGCAAAATCTGAGGTAGAGGAGGTTTTTTTTGGTACATCTGGCATTGTGTATGGTGCATCTGGTACATCTGTTATTTGTGAGAGGATTCAAGTCAAGGTGGAGATTTGTTAGAATATGCCTTGAATCAGTTAGTCCCTGGGCTAGGGTTATCTGTTTGGGCCTATTTTTCTGGGCTTTTCCGCATCTGTCTAGGGAGTACTATATAAACTCTCTAGGTCATAACCTAACCGCAATCTGTAATCTTTACTCCTCAAGATCAATAAAACTTTTCTCTCCTCTGCCTGTGGACGTAGCTAACACATCGTTAGTGAACCACGTTAAATCTCTGTGTTCTTTATTTGCGTTCTTAATTATCTTTCTTGCTTTCGTTATAAACAAATTCGTTTATCCGAATTGCCACTCCTAGTACCAGCAAAGTAAGAATAGTGTTTTGATGATCACTAGAACTGATGAATTAACTCTCTCCTGCAATGTTTAGTGAATATGAGCAGTGGAATTGTACCTTCTAACTAGTTTAAGCAACTGATGGAAACAAAACATGATATTATGATATATGCAAAAGAGAAGATCATATAGATACTTCCCTGATACAAAGATACACTCTGCAAGATACTACATAACATCTTCTTGAACTAAGATTATTTTTCCAGCGAGGTTCATTTACAAAAATTGCACGTGTAGCATTACTAGCAGCTTGCTATTGCTTCTTTTGGATCTGTATTGCTAGAAGTGCCATCAGATGAGTCACTATCAGGTTCCTCCAAGGCCACATTATTTTTTGCACTAACTTCTACCATCTTCGGAATAAAAGTGCTGGAGGAGGGAAGATTATTATAAGATTGCGGATGGATTGAAACGTAATTTGCAGCAGTTGGAAAAGATTGGTAACGGTATGTACTTGTGTAGGGACCAGGAGGAAATGCATTTGGTGGAGGCCAATATAACATAGGCATGAATGTATTTGTTGTCTGTGGTGGAAATATATGATATGGGGTTTGATTGTGGTAGGTAAAACTGGTTCCAGAATTGGTAATCCGTTGGTTTGAAGCTACCGGATTATCTGTATGAGTCTGAAGTGGCATGGATTGAAATGCTGCCATTGCATTGCCTTGAATCGATGCATAGCCCATCAGACCAAACTGCGTAGGAGGAGGCACAACAGTTGAAGGTGCAGACTGTTGACTTGAGAATCCTGGCGCGTTGTTAGGCTTAAACGTGTTTGATTGTTTCCTGGCCTTTGATTTTGTTGAAGTTGTCTTTCCAGTCAACTGCTGAGGACTGGCCTGCTGAAAGAGTAAGAAAACTCAAAATTCAGAAACTCTTTTCCTATCAAGTTCAGAGTTTTATTGGAGGTTAGAACATTGCTCTAAACGTCTGGACAACTCTAAACAATAAACAACCAAATGGATACTTTTAGGGGTTGAGATCTTACAGTATCAGGAGTTGTTTGATATGGAAGAAATAACGACTCCCTCTTGGCATCCTCATCTGTCCTGTGACAAGAAAGTTGTGTGTAAAGTCATACAAGTATTAAAGATCTCCTGCTAAGATTAATTACACTATTAAGTGAAGATGACGATGAAGCTAGAACTGAGAAGAATACAATTTTCATATATTGTCCATACATCTACAACTATGATGTATGCTTATTTTAAAAACAGAAAGCAGTTAAAAGTGCATTGCATAAGGTATTGGCTTGACATTTACATGTAATCAGTCATGTTGTACAATGTTTTAGCATTTTATACCTGTAATATTTTTGCAGTAAGTCTAGATTTCGGTATTTTGTTTCCCTTTGAACAAGATCATCAGGAAAACCAGCCATGAATAAAAGAGTAATGCCCAAGGCTTTGAAGAAGAAGCTTCCACTACGAACATGGACTAGCATTGCCATTCGACATATAACAGGTCCAAAAGATTTCAGCTTGTTTCTTCCCATCCGTTGCCTGACATATCTGGTAAAAATCAGCATGCAGACAATGGTAGGTTAGATCAAGGGAATGGCGTAACATGATCAAATTATAATCAGTTGTACGCTTTCGATGGACACGGTAGAAATGGATGTAATATAATCACAACCTTGCAAATCAATACTTGTAATAGCACTTACTCATTCTGGGGAAGATTTCTAGTTCTTCCACCATATTTAATGCACAAAAACAAGCATGAAGGGCAGCTAGGATCAGATGGACGCATAGCCATTTCCTCCTCAAGTATTTGAACAGGGCACAGTGTTGGATTCTGCCGATTTGGATAGAAAACTTTCCTCCGCACTCCCGGATTCTCATATAGCACGTGCTCCTGCTAATAAATAATTGAGTAGCTGTCTAATTTATGAGTAAGACACCGGATATATGAAAAGTAAAATTGAACTTTTAATCTCTTAATAGTGATTGAAATATCATGTTAAAGTGGAACATAGTGCAAGTGGCTCTATTTGCATTTCATGATGGCTGAATTTGTCTTGCATTTTGCGATGTTTAACACAAGTTAAAGATATAATATGCAAACAACAAGATACTCTTATTACATGCATCATGAATATCTTTGAAGTTTTGAGCAATTATAATACTTGCATAACAAGGAGATGAAAAGCAAGAAGTTTATGGTATGAAAGTGCTTACCCCAGGGTTCTCTGGTGACACATATGGTTCCCCCTTCCTCAAGATGCTAAAATGATTGAAATCTAACTCATGCATATCTTCACACCCATGCCTTATACCTAGAGATGTAAAGACTATAATTTTTCTAATGGTGTGGGACTGAGCATTTTTTACTAACAGAGCTTCTGATTCAAGTATTCTCTTTACTTCTTTTGGACAGAAAGGCACCTTCGTAGGCTTTTTATTCGCCAGTATGCTTTCAGATGCTGTATGGAAAACCTCCTTCCTAGAAATCAAAATCTCTTCCGATGCCTTGCGCTCTTCATTCTTTGTAACAACTGCTTGTGTATTAAGTGATTTGAAATCTTCCTTTCTATCTTCCTTTCTATCTTCCTTTGGGGTTAATTTTGGAACAGTTGGCTCACTCTGAGCACTAACAGAATTTTCCAAACCAGGTAGCACTCCTTTTAGTTCATTGGCACTTCTTATACGCTCATCAATTTCCTTATTTTTAAGGTCTGTGTTAGTTTCATCCTCTTCATAACAATCGTCGTCTTCATCCTCAGTTTCATCTGTATCATCATATTCTGCAGCAGATTCACCATCTTTCAGTTTATCAAAATGCACAAACTGAGTTTCATCCTTGCTCATCCAGTTGACTAATCGGCCTTCCTGATTTGTATCTATGAAGTGCAGTGCCTTTGATGCCATTTCAATTTTCTTTGTATATCCATTTTCAGTTCTCTCACTTGTTTCTATTCTGTGTCTTTTGAACTTCCTGATATACTTTTCCGTCACATTCAGACAGCTGGCCTGAGAGAATAAGTTATTCTTATGAATTCCGATTATCATCTTTCGACAAAACCAGATTTGCTACAACAATTCATTGAAAATAAAAAGGTAAATTTACGTACTTGAACTGCGAGACTACAAATGAATGAGATTAAATTCAAAATAACATAAAACGCAATCGCAGATACAAAACAGAAGCCAAGAAAGCAAGCAAAATCGCAAATATAAGCAATGCAATCATACTTTTCCATCTGTTGGAAGAAACTCTTTATGATCTCTTTCTTGTATTTGAGCTTCAAGCACAGATATTTTCTCCATAAGTTCAGCATTCTTTTGTCTCTCCCTTTCTAACTCAACTGAAATCTCTGCAATAACATTAACACTGTCTCCTTTGACTTCTTGTTCAATGGCGCACAATGCAGAGGCATTGACCAAACCAGCACAAGATTGGTGTTCCACCATTGTAGAAACAGAAAAATTTCGTTGAGCAAAACCTTAAACTTCAACAAGAACAAAAGATACCCGCTAATCAAAAACTTCAAGAAATGCTTCAAAATTTAATAAAATACAAGTACTGAGCAGATATTATACATAGGAAGCAAAAATAATGCAAAACAGTGGAAAGTATTCTCATAAAGGGCAAAACCCATATCAAAAAAGTGATTTTGAAAAGCAAAATTGGATTGGTCCTCTATTCATTGATCGAAGACTTGCATTCCAATGTCAATGAGCAATGTGCATGATGAATGTAATAAGTCAAACTCTTAAAACTTGAAAGCAATATGTAACAGTTTAGATAGACAGAAGAAAGCACAAGTTCTTGACAGATAAAGAAGAAGCGTTTAATACGAATTAAGCAAGTCTGATGACTGATGATCGATACAGAAGACAGTGAAAGTGATGAAGATTTAAGAAGAAAGAAATCTTATGACTTTGGTTTTGGTTTCAGTGTTTGCAAAAGGAAAATAGAACGGCGAGGAGTGAGGCATGCAATACCACGTGCGCCTCTCTCCAAACTCAAGATCAACTTTTTGTTTTCTCTCCTCTTTCATTTTAAATTAAATTAATACATTAGCATCTTATTTTCATCCAATTAAATACTATTTAAAACACTAAATCACTCTTAAATTTACTGTGAGTGTAACTCAAATCTCAAATGTTTCGTATCAGTTTGAGATATTTTACTTATAATGTGAGTGAAATTCGAACCTCTCTAGTCTCTAGTATGAATGAGATTCAATTCTCAAACCTTTTTGTACGACATTAAAATTTTACTCTGCTTGTTTGATTTACTTTATTTTTTTTTTCTTCATTTAGATGAAAAGTTCATCTACTATAAGATGGATGGCCTATAGAGAAGCTAGTATAAAGGTCTCTACCTTAGCTGGTGCTTTATTGTCTCTCTTTGATTGATAGTTTATAAATGACTAATCAATTCGTTAAACCATCACTTAATCTTTTTACATCACAGTTCATGCTAAGATTTAATAACAACAGCATTGTCTTCTTCTGTAATTGTTGTTGTTGTGCCCCAGTTTTGAGCAAGCTAAGAGCATCCTAGGCACTGTTTCAGTATTATAATTTACTATTATCTCATTACATAATTAACTTGTTAGAATATAATTTTACTTACCTAACTCCAGTTAGGACAGAACTCAGAACTACTTCAGAATGTCAATGCTCACCGTTTCAAAAACACAAACTAGTTTTCCATTCTCATTTGTTGTAAAATGTTTTCATTTTGGGTTTTAAAAAAATGTTGCCAAACCCTGGTTTTGAAAATGATAGATTCCCTGTGACAGTGAAATAAGAGCTTTTAGAGAGCATCCTGAAAAGATTAGTGCTTTAGTAATCAGAAAACTGAAGCAAAACAACCGACGGAAATGGGGTTTATGACTATCATTACTCGCTGAGTAAAAGCTAGAAAGCCTGCTGTGTGTCCTGTCCTGTATTGACAATCGAGTCCATGAAAGCCTTTGGCTTTTCCCAGGTATAAAGAAAAATGTGTGCACACGTGCATTTTTATATAAATATGTTTTAATGGGTTACAGATGATACAACCTCACGTGCAAAGAAAACTTAAATGCTTGTCTCTAATGCAATTTTTGTCAGGGGAGTATGATGAAACTAAACCTTGGATTCCATCCTTCTATTCTTAAACAAATCCTACCCAAATGGGCAACCCTAATATTTAACAAATTTTGGGGATGAAGATACAATTTCAGCCCTTGTTTGTGTCACTTTTTAGGATTTTTTGAGGCGGGCAAGCTGTCTTTTCCATTGCAGGAGTTGAAGAAAAGCAAAGGGAACATAACATAACATGAACCACAAGATTAATTTATAAAATTCTTCATAGGGTTCCATGGAAATAGTGCTGGTTAAAGGTAAAAAGAATTCTGTAATGAGTACACACAACTCCTTCATAACTGGCTTTCTAGTTTTATTAATGCGTAACAAATATTTAATTCTAAGCTTGTAAATAAAGAATTACAAGTTGGATCATGGTGAAAGAAATTTTTTTTTGTTTTGTATTGTGGAGTGTAGCCTGATTCTGCTAATCAGTCTACCGACAAATAATTTGGTTACATACCACAAATTTTTATTTCCTTTTCTGGTTTTGCAATAATCACTATTGTATCTGTTCTTCACTGCTATTCTTTCAAAGATAAAGAGATTGAACAGAATGCAGGCCAAGAAAGGAACGGAAAAAGTGGGAATGTGCCACTTGAAAATTCCATTGCCATTAAGATGTTCTACAAAGAGTAACTGAAGAACAAAGCGATCCTCAAGGAAATCAGCAGTCCCATCCAATGTGTGCACCACGCAGACTACATAACTCTTTCCCAGATAAGATAGTACTAGAAGTTATCAAAAGAATCAGGTCAAAGGGGGCAAAAATAAAGATTGCAAGAACTAGGAAAATAGAAGAGACTTGTGAATTATTCAGGAAGTAGATATGCACAAATACTACTCAACTCCATCCCAAACTAACTTATAGCCTTGTGAGCTTCAAATGCAAAATTCGAAATTCAAATGGCAGAGAAATCTAGAAAAAAGATTTTCCCTGACTCAAACAGATGTTAAGTTACTCAAGCAGCTCACTTGCTTGAAAATACACATCTAGATGAGCTTTGCAGGCTGTTGAGTCCCACTTCTCATCATTGTGCAGAATTCCTCATAGTTGATCCTCCCATCCTATTAATTAGTTCAAATGGCATCAGAACCAATAATGTTTCAAATGGAAGTTTGAAAATTATGAATTGCAGAAAAACTTACGTTATCTGTATCAACCTCAGAAATTATTTCCTTGATGCTGGCTTCATCTCCAATTCCATATTCCTTCATTGCTGTTTCTAACTCATCTCTTGTAATATATCTGTCAGAAAGTTTGTAATCACGCAGTTCATTTAATTAGCCATCCATAATACATTCACTTTAAGCCTGCAAAAGAATAACTTTTTCCAGAATTCTCCAATTCTCTTAACCCAGTTAACCAACTAGACCTCAAATTTCATTAGTTTAACTGCATATCAAATTTGCCTAAAATTTTTTTTCTGATTTATGAGTAGTATGAGATCAAATGGTAGTATGGCCATATTATGAATACAGGAGAACTGAGAACTTACCCACTATTATCTTTATCAAAATACTGAAACGCTTTGTAAAGGTGCTCATCTCGTTCCAATCTGTATCTATGCATTGTAGCAGAAATAAATTCAATGTAGTCAATTGTTCCATTTCCATCCACATCGGCCTGGAATTCATTGCACAGTAATAACAAGAACGCAAATGAGTATGAGATTCCTGGCACTATTAACAATCAATAACTTGAGCTGCAGTGGGGACCTCGAATTACTTACAGCTTCCATGAGTTGTTTGACTTCTGCTTCAGAGAGCTTTGAACCCAGTCGAGCTAAACCTGTCTTCAGTTCTTCATAAGTGATTGTGCCACTGTTATCAGTATCCATGTTTGCGAACATTGCTTTAAGACCTTTAATTTCCTCTTCAGATAAAGTTTCAGCAATGACCTGGGTGAAATAAAAGATGCACCATTATCAATAAATGAAGAAGGATGCAGCAGACAAGTGGTGGTATATGACAGTATCAAGAGGAGGCAATGATAGTATTTGGGATATGACAGCAGTGGTGTCGGTTTGGCAGAAAAGGTGATCATGAGGTGGTGAAAATGGTGGCAACAGCATAGTTGGAAGAGGAATTGGGGGTTACAGCAGTGGTGGGTGGTAATAGTTTAAAACAAAATCCATTACTACATATCTGGGAAGAAAAACCACTATGGAATGCCAATTTTGAAATTTCTTTGCTGAATGGCATTTCAAGGAATCATGCTTTCCTCCACCCCCGATTCCTTTAGCAAACAAATAACCAAAATATTAATCCTGACATAGCACTCTCTAGGATTTTGTTAAGATTTAGGTTAACATCAGTACAATTCTATAATTTACCTTCAGTGCAAGTTTTTTGAGTTTGTTCATTGCCCTGAATTGCTTCATTCTAGACAGAACTGCACTATCTATTGGCTTGTCAGATGCTTCTCCGCCTTCTCTAATCCACGGATGTTCTGGCAACAGAGATTATAATACTTTAGCCAGAAGCACAGAGGCCATGCAAAAACGTGTTTTCATTGAAAGACTAAGGAGTAACAACCAGTCATGCCAGCTATTTGCTCTTGCTAACCACAGGATGTGAAATATAAATTTCAAAATTAAACCTTAAATTCCCAGAAACAAGTAATTTCTATGGTGATTCAACAGCTATGTGAATGTCAACCATAAAAGAAATAAAAGAAAAGATGTCAGGAACAAATTCTTAAGGTAAATGGACAAAAACTTACTGCTAGGAATATATCTAGAGCATAATAGGATGACTGGAGTATTAATGATCATTTTCAGCAGAACTAACCAAAATAGGATTCATTACCAAGAACTTGTGCAGAAGTGATTCGTTCTCTCGGGTCTTGTGTCAGCATTTTTCTGACCAGATCTTTGGCACTATCCGATATCGAAGGCCATGGCTCACTTGCAAAGTCAATTTCTCCTTTCAAAATGGAGTCAAATATTCCCTTTTCAGTTTCTGCAATGTTCATGAGCAAAACATATTACTTGCACATAATTTATAGAATGCACTTGAGAGGAGAACGGGAAAGCATATGAAACATTGAACATTATGGCAAAAACATGTCTCTTTACCATCCCAAAATGGAGGAACTCCACTAAGTAGAATATAGAGAATAACTCCTGCACTCCATATGTCTATTTCCTTTCCGTAACTACGGCGCAATACTTCAGGAGCAACATAGTAAGCACTGCCTACTATGTTACGGTACACTTTCCCTGAGATAAAGTATCAAGAAAGGGTGAATTAAGTTTCTGGATACATTACACATAACAAGTAAAATTCCACGAATTAATGAAACAATCAAAAATAAAAGAACTAAAAAAGTTGCTAAGAGGAAAACAAACATGAATTGGAAAAATTACCAAAATAACAACTTGACATGATACTCAATTTTGTTCAGTGTCTGCAGATTTTCAGTCGGTACTAAAATTAGATTATTATAGTTTCTTGTGCAAGGCAGCTTGTGATTATAATAAATACAACTCTTCTTTCCCAGAAATCCAAGCCACAAAATGTGAAATGCATGAAATTGAATATCATAGAACCCAGCCAACTTTTTACTATCAAATGAATAAACCGATTCTTGAAATTATATAATTACTATCAGATTTCTCATGGAATGATATCATAGACCCAGAAAAGAAAATACATGTTACGAACGATACAAATTTAAACCTAAACCAGCAAAATTAAAACTTGAAAATGAAAATTGAACAAAAAGATTGAAATATCACCTTCGTCAATGAACACGGACAGTCCAAAATCAGTTGCCTTCAACATAGCATTCTCATCTTTGCTTGATAACAAGAAATTCTCAGGCTTCAGATCACGATGCATAACTCCCATAAAATGGCAATGGTGCACCACATTCACTATAGCCCGACAAAGAGCAGCTGCTGCTTTCTCAGTGTAATGACCCTTAGCAATAATTTTATCAAAAAGCTCGCCACCAGAGCACAATTCCATCACAAGATGCACTGATTGTCTGTCCTCATAAGCTCCCCTGAATTCAACTATGTTTTGTTGCCCAGACAAATGCTGCATTATATTTATCTCTCTCTTTATATCTTCTCTGTCTTGCTTGTTCACAAGTTTCCTCTTCAGTATCGATTTGCAGGCATAAGTGTGGCCCGTCGAATTCTCAGTGCACAAATACGTGATCCCAAATTGACCTCTACCAAGTTCTTTCCCTAAAGTGTAAAATTGTCTAATGTCTTCAAGCGGTTTTCCTAGAATTGTTTCCGGTTTTTGCACTGCCCTTGTGCTTGTTGCCTGCAGATTTCATTGGCTGTGGCGGCTGCCTTGTTTGTGGAACAGGATGAGTTTGAGGGACAGACACTTTTGGCGGCTGACCATGCTGCTGTTGATAACTCTGAAGGGTTTGTCTGGAAACCTCGGTTTGGCGGGTTGAATGAGGAGGGACTGATCTGGGGCCATTCATATCTGACGGTGGAAACCTTTCTTTGCTGCCACAGCAACCCATTGTGAGATCAAGATGTGTGGATAAAAAGACGGAATTTGCAGAGACAATTCAAGCTGGAGAATTGGGTTTCTGAGACTTTTTTGTTCCAGTGTGAATCTGATGAAAAATGTTGTAGCTTGGATACAAGGAGAATATGGGAAAAGTTTAATGTGGACAAAAACAAGCAGTTCTAAGGGCATTTAAGCAAAACCCAAATCAAAGTTTCGAGGCTTTGGACCTGAATTCTGAGAGAAAATTCTTTGTGAATTATTATTTATTTTGTTTTCCTTAAAAATTAGGGAAATTAATTATTATTTCCCCAAAAAAAATGGTTCTAATTTGGTTTAACATGGGAATGAGTGTTAAATATTATTTTAGAAGGTAGATCATATTTTGGGGAAGTATCGTTTGCTTGTGTTATAAAACTCCCACTTCCTATTAAAAGAAAAAATCCATTCCCAATTAAAAAAATGATTTTTCATGACATTCTTAATTTACATTTTAAGCCATTTATTCAAATGAAAGTAATGCTTATAAGACCGTCCAATACAATTACGACATGTATTCTCAGTCACCTATTTATCCTAAATAATAATATTTTGCACGGCTAATATTAAAAGTTAATATATTTTTATGAAATGAGCATACAATCTAATCAATAATTTATGTGATTGATGTTAAAACTAATATATTTATGATAACATCTTATAAAATGAACATATAATTATGAAGTTTAAAGAATTTTCATGGTTTAGAATGAGAATAATTACTAAAAAGAAAACAAACACAAATTAAAAACATTTCTTTTTCATTCCCATTTTGTTCTATTCTAGTAGCTAGTAACTGGTAATGACATATAAGAAAACGTTAAAAAAGGAAAAGGTTACCAACAAATTCGCACATTAATTAAGCATGAGAAAATTACATATGATTTAATAGAATAATATGGAGTTATGGGGTCAAACATTTATATAATGTAATGACGTTATTGCAAGAGTCATGGCATAAATCCGTGCTAATTAAGTTTCTTCATGTATGAGCTGTTTTTGTCAAATATTTAACAACCCGTCAATTTCAGCATCACATTCACATTTATATTGTAATCTTTAATCTTATCCTTACACTAGATTTATGTAATCACCGCTTATGATGATGTTTACGTTTGGGTAAGTCAATGGTTAAGGTAACTAAGAGTAGGATAAGATTTACAATTTTATTTTAAGGATGTAATAACCAGTTAGCATCTCACTTCATTCATATATAGGAGTCAATTATTTAGTTAAAATGACTCAAGTCTTTTGTTACAGGAGTTAATGATCTCTCATAATTTGAGTGCCCAAACCTCAAAATGTAAGTATAGAATTCAGTTGCATTAACTCCTCCTCCTCCTCCTCCTCCTGCTACTCTTCATTGGTTTAGAACATACTTTTATAGTAAACTTGCTTTTGAGGATATCCTTGAAATCCGTGGTGTTTCTTTTAGCCTCAGTTTGTAGATCATGTTATGCAGGACATGATTGTCTGGATCATGTTTTTGTCAATTGTTTGTTTCCAAGCATACGATCTCTTTCGTAGCTTGCTAACATCTGACGTGTCGTTTGCCTCTTCATTCTCTATCAGATTTACAAGGCTCAAAATAATTAAGCTGGTTTTTTAAGAACGAAGAACCTCTATTTTTCTCGTCCAAGATTTATTTCGTCAGTTTTTTATTTGCTTGAAGATCCTCTTTCTAAAGATTTTTTCTTTAATTTTAGATTTTCATGAATTCTATTTCTTTGTCTTCTTAAGAAAGTTTTCTCTATTATTCTCAATTTTTATTTTCTACTGAATCTTTTTTTTCTTTTTTTCTCAATTATTTCTTCTTAATTGGGATTATTAAAAAAAAAAGAAGATAATATTATTCTTTTAAAAAGGAATGCAAACAAATAAAATATGGGGTATTTTCCATACCTTTTATAAAATTTGTAGAAATTACACTTAGATAAAAATTTTGTAAAGATTTATGAATACCTTCTTATTATAGTAATTCCATTCCGTTGATCGTGCGTTGACCGAGTAAAAAAATCAAAAAGTTTAAAATATCTTTAACCGAAAATTTTTAATTATTAATGTTTAATTATTTTATTTTTAATTGCTAAAATTCAAAAAATAAAAAAAAAACGCAAGGTTAGTGAGATAGAATTATTGTAGTAAGGGCGGTATTCATAAATTCTTATAAATTTTTTATTTAAGTATAATTTTCATAAATTTTAAGAAAGGAATGTGAAAATACCCCAATAAAGTATTTAAGTCCACAATTGAAGATTTTTTTAAAGTTTGACGCAACGAGAAGAAGAAGATAAGGGAAAGATAATAAAAGTCAGGACAAAAATTAATTAAGTCGTTGAAAAAATATGCATTTATAGATGATGGTTCATTGAATTTTTTACTACAAAACAAATTGAATTCTTAGTTTAGACAGCGGACAAACAGAATAATGTCTGAATTTTGCATCTTTTCATAGCTCTCTTCAGTGTTAACAAAATGAATCCTTAGTTTAGTAGTGCTCGGTATTATTTTTCTAATACCTATTTTTTTTTTCTTGGGGAAAAAAATAATACAAAATATTTAGAAAATGATTCATAAAAAATAAAAAGTAAAAGTAAAATAATGGTTTTCAGGAAGCCAATTGTACTTTATAAAGTTAACATGCTTTTATCTTTATTTAACTTTATAAATTTATTTGCGGATATATGGACTCCACACTCCAACGCCATGTTGTTGGAGAGCGGACTCCACTTTAACAAAGTATGTTTGGAAGGCCCAATGGGCCAATTCCTCCCCTTTTGAACAAATAATTGATAAGATGGAATGCCCACCATTACAATATAGTGACACATGCTGCTTTTTGCCATTTCCATAATCTTAATCTTAAATAATTGCCCTCTTGGTACACTAGTACTTCATGAGATACTGAGAGGATTAAAACAATTTTCCTTGCAGCTTTAACTTACTCTCCATGTAGAAATCATGTCAACATCACAAGTTTAATCACAAATCCAACTGTGTTGATGATGATAATGGTGGTGGTGATCGAATGGGCCCTTAGAAAAAGGATACTAAAAATCATAAAGAATTGATTCATAGCACAAATAAGAGAAGAAACCAATGGCCGAAAAGCTACGTGAGTTGTGAGCATAATAGAGAGTTTCTAGTCCTTTTTTTCTCGTAAGAGGCAAATCCTATCATCACCCATCATCGTATAATGAATATAAACCTCCCATATTGCTTGTTTCGTCAATCAATACAATTGTTTAAATTTTCAATACAAAATAAGGTCTTGACTTTGTCCATCTTCACCTTCATCCATCGCTTTTCATTAAAAGCAATTAGTCAATTTCGTATTGGTCCCCTCCCTCCATCCCACCACTGTTCATTGTCTCGCCATTTCACCATTTCTACTTTCTTTTACGTACTACTACTTCTCCCTTTGATTCCCTCATTCATTTCTCTTGATCCATGTTACCCGCATCAATTCCCTTTTGTTCCGTACCATCAATCAATCGTATTCTGCTGGATCACCACTAATTCTAATTACTAATTACAGTCTTAACACCAACACTTAATTCTTTTAAAATGAAATCAATTTTTTATGCTCTATTTAATTTTAATATTACAATACAAACAAAAAAGCTATCATCATTTACTATTTATGAATTAAATATTACAACATCTCTTCTATTTTTAAGACTACATTTTTAACTCACCGCTAAACAGAATTATCACACCGGTCACAAATTTATAGATTTCACTTTCAGTCCGTGATAATGATAATAATAATAATAATAGAATGGCTCAATCGGAATCGGTGCTTGAGCTCACTCGCTGCTGAGTCAACCGGGTTTCGACTGAGTTGACCCAACAGAATCATTGCTCAAGAAAAAATATATATATTATAGAACTAATCATTTAATTAATCACAATTTAACCATCGAACCCGGTCTGGCTCCATACTGCGTCCCTCACGCGCCGCAGGTCACGGCCCTTGAGCGTGCGACCAACGCCCTCAAAAACCGAAGCACCACCCGTTTTTCGGCTCCGTGCCAAGTACTCGTGCGGAGGAATCATTTCCATGTCGCGGTCGTCGTCCGAGTCATGCAGCGACTCGACAGAGTCAACCCGGTAAATCTTGCTCCAATCAGGAACGTTTAACGGCGCTGACGTCGCCATGTGATGCCCCCGTGGAGATGCCGCCACGCTGTCACTCCCCCTGAACTGATGCAGTATCCTCGGCGCCGCCGTTTTGCCAGATTCCTCAAACGCCAGAGACAGCCCACCCACGTGGTGGTCCTCCCGCGGGTTTCGTCGGCGGCTTCTACTGGGAAAACTCCCGTTAGTCTCCCCACCTCCAGCGCGTGGACTCCACTCGTTTCGTGAATTATTGACAACTACCTCGTCGTTCCTGTCTCCAACGTCGTCAACCGTCGACCAGACGTCTTCTTCTCCGAGGTCCGACACGTCGGCGCTGCCGTCATTACCATTACCATAACTATAACTACTCCCTAAATACCGCTCGCTTCTACTCGTCGTCAATTTCCGACCTTTCGCCATATAGCATTCTAAAATCTAAAACTTTAAATCAAATTAAAAAAAATGGAAAAGAAAAATATCTAAAATTAATTCAAAAATCATGAAAGAATAATAACTGGTAAGAAATATTATGAGTCCATTACTGAGCTCATAACATACGAACATAGGTTGTGTTTTGGTGTGGTGGGCATGTATATATAGCAGTTGCTTTCAACTTCTCATTCCAAAATGGAAGAAACTGATAACTTCATTTCATGTGAATTCGAAGTTCATTTTGTCTGAATTTCATTAAAATTAAAGATGCATGGTGAGAATGAAAGACGCCAAGATGTGCACGAAACTGTAAAAATGAATAAACAAAATAAAAGAAGTTCGATCATTGTCACACGTGGTGAACTGTTATTCGTTAGTGGGAGTGACCTTGCAATGAAAATGGATTTGCTAAATTTGGATTATGTATTGCAAGTATCATCACTTACTAATTCTAGTCATTTTCAAGTTCTAATCTCTTAGGTGCAGTCTTTTTTGTACCTTACACCTGTCCGTAAACTATCATCCGATGTAGGAGCATGAATGATTGTATCTGTTGCATGGAACAATGAATATATTTTATCATATTTAATTAATTAGATAAACAAAATTTTTATCATAAAAATATTTAATGAACTGTAATATTACCTTACTATTTTATGTATTCTTAAATTAAATAAGCATTTAGATTAGATTTTTTCTTCTGTTTTCAAAGAATTACAATGCTAAACAAAATTTTAAATAATATTTGACAGATTTTAAAAAAAATCAAGCAGTTAAAAACTTTTTTTTTCCTATCATAATTATATTCTCATTTTTCAAACAAAAAGAGCAACTAAAAGTCTTTTAAGTCATCGATGGCGATTGTTCTGCACGCGCTATGTTTAACTGATTGACGAGCCAGACCAGACTGAAGAGTTAAGATTAGATATATCCACGTCAGATTTACATTCTCTCCAACGTGGAGCCCACATAGTTTGACTACGTCAACCGCATCAAATCAGGCCCCGCATCCACGTGAGCAATACACATCTTCGTCGTCCTTTGATAGCCCAACACGTGTATGCTCAACAATGGTGGGTCCTACCATACTCATCTCTTTCGATGGCGTGTCCCCATGTTGACAGGTTAGAGTTGCAAAAGGTTTGAGATGCTGTAATGGACTTATTTTCTAGTGAACAATAGAGGAAACAGTGCACATACCTCCCCGAAGTTTATAAAAAAGATACAACACTCCCCTAGAAATAATAAATTTAGTAAAATATTTTAAAGTTATTTTAAAATGATAAAATAAAAGGAGTGGAATGAAAGTGAAACCTATAACTTGAATAAATAAAAAATACCCTAACCACTATTTAAAATAAATTTTAATAATATATTTTTCCAATTCATAATATAAATAACCCTTTAAAAAATACATATATAATAATTTTATAATAATTATAATTATTTTGTTACTATAAAAGAAGTGATAATTAAAAAATAATTTTATAATTATTAAAATTTTATATAATAACTTAAATTTAAAATTATTATTATCATTAAATTATAAATTTTTAAAATAATTATCATTATTTAGATTTTTAAATAAAATAATTTATTTTATTTAACAATTACCTAAGAAATAATTTTTTAAAATTATTAATGCTTATAATAATTTTAGAATAATTTTATTTTATAACCATCTAAATTTATTTTTTTAATAATTATTTGTAATAATTTTAAATTCAAGTTATTATATAATTTTTCTTTAAAATTATAAGTTTTATAATAACAAAATAATTTTAATTATTATAGAAATTATTAAATATGCATTCTCAAAAGAATTATTTATTAAAGATTAAAAAATATATTTTTAAAATGTGTTTTGTGCAATGGTTAAAGTATTACTTTTTTCTATTAAGGCTTAGTAATTTTATTTCGTAATTTAAAAAAAATAAATTTTGGGTATTTTAATAAGTTTACTATTTATAGGGGAAGTTTGTATATTTTTTTACAAACTTTATTTCAAACTAGAATTTTCATAAATCTCAGGAAAGGTATGTGGACTTTTTTTTAACAATAAATTGTATAAAAATCTAAATAAAATTATTGAATATAACTATATTATTTTTTTAAAAAAAAAGTTAGACGAGAGACTATAATCACGAAATACTAAATTCTTACTTCTTACTGTTATTCGAATTCGAGATAGTTTGAAAGTGTCAAGTGTATCCCAAATTAATTGAACTATCGCCTAAAAATAAATATAATTATATTATTTATTTTAATTATTATCATAATTAATTAATTTTAAAATAATGAGTGAATATAAAGTCATTTTTATAAAAACAATATAATAATGTATTATTATTACGTATATTATATTTTTATGAAAGTAAAAAAAATATATATGAAATATATATTATAACATTATCGTATTAATTTTGTATAAAAAATTAATCTTTAATGTTATTTAAAAGTAATTATATAAATGTGAAGTTGGATTGAATGAATTTAATTATTTTGTTTGAAAAGGACACAATTGATGGTTTAGGATGCTAACAATATTTTAATTAATGATTTAAAAATAAAATAATCCCACTTGTGGGTGAGAAGAGGTTTATAAAAAGAAAGTAGAAATCTCTCGTGAGGGACACATTGGACGGCTGAGAAATAGAGTCGGTAGGGTCAAAAGTAGGACCGACAAGGGCTTGTCGTATGTGAACTAAACAAATAACCTTATCACCATTCACCATCAAATATTTCACTATCAAAGGGACAAATCCTAAGGGAAATCACTATGTTGTATAAAATAAATAAATAAATAAAACGAAACTCTTACGCTAAATTAAATTAGTAACAATATCACATATACGTAATTGATAATAAATTGTAGCAACAGATGCCTCCTCGTATAGTTTGTAGTTTACTAGTGTTTTCGCACAAGTTGTGTATGGTGGGTGGTAGTATTGAGGCACATATGTTAGGCTTCTATTGGCAAAAGTATGGCTAGGGGTTTGGGACCCGTGATATATATATGGGCAGGGGCGGTGACCAGACTCTGGTTGGACCCATTTTCACTTGTTGGCTTCACTTGTGTGTGTGGACCCTGAACCCACTTCGGCCAACATTGCTCCTATCATTATTACACTTTTGAGTATCCTATGCTTGCCTATATCTAGCTAGTTTTCTTGATCGATCAAACGGTTAAAATCCTTTTCCCCGAGTAAATCTTCCCATAGATCATACTGTGCGGTCTCCCACAGTCAAAAATCAAGACGTAGACTGTTGTGGTACCGTTTGGAAAATTTATGTCTAAAAGGATACGAGTACTTATCACTATATGATTAATAGAGACTTAAAATTTTAATATTCATATGATTTCAACGAACGAATAAGACAGTATCTTGAAAAACTTTCTCGTTTTTCACAAAAAATAAAACGACGTCGAATGGTAAATTCAATGGTAATCTAATGGGTTGAAGAGAATTGCAATTGAAATTTGACATCTCCATGTGACATGCAATCACTAGAACCCCGAATGGATCTTGCAAAATTAGATGAATTGGCGGCTATGTAATAAAATATTAAAATTAAAAAATACATCCAATAACATAGGAGATCAAAGATATGTAAATAAATAAGTGGAGGAATTTATAGGGAGCCATAAAATGGCGAAAAAAACCCGAACTTTTAGATGACCCACAAACTCGTGTCCTTATTTACAAAAACATGACAGCAAGAAAAAAACCTGACACAATGAGAAAGGCAAAAGATTAATTATTGTGTCATGTAATGCAAGTTGTAGAAGAGGGAGCTTTCTTTCCGCGGAGTTTTTGATAATTTTAAAACAAAGACAAGATCTGTTTTTGTGTTTTTTTTTTTGGTTTTAAAAAAAAAAAAACAGAATCAGAATCTCTCCTCCCACTATTATATAGTTAATTAGTCACAGCTCAATCACAGCAAATTTGCCATAGTGTTTTCCATGTGATCCATCTCATTGTTTCTCTTTCTATACGTTACTGATTTCAGCTTCATTCGGTTTCTATAAGTATGGATGGGCTTTAACCCTATCAATTTTTGTTTATTGAAAAAAAGATATAGATAGACAAAAGTATTTATAATTTGACCTCGCAATCCAATATATATATTTGTTTAATTCTCTAAACTTTAAAATATAAATCTTTTACCCCATAATTTAAAAATTAATTTTAGAATTTAGCTCCTATATGTTTAATTTTAAAACATTTTAGTCCTCTTAGATTTTTTATTATCATAAATAATAAAAAGATGAATATGATATTTTTATAACACAAAATTGATCATGATTTAAAGCTTAAAATTTACAGCATCGATCACATACATTAATTGAGAGCCCAGAATCCATGTAACAAATCAAAACAAATCTTCAATTGAAAGCTGGTGTATTGAATAAGATCTACAAGATCACAAAGGTCAGATAATTATTGTACTAGGATAATTATTTAACAATAATTTATGCGAATGAAAACTGAAAAAGTCACCTAGTTCTGATTAGTTTAAGAAGAGCTTGGGGAATAAAATAAATAATAAAATTATTTTAATGGTTTGAGGTTTTGTCGGGTAGTGACAGGCTTAATTGTCAGTCTCAGGACAGCCAATCAATGGAGATTCTTTCGCGAGCTCCTCAATCAAAGGTTTTTGACAGCAACGTGGGGTCTACTTTCAAGAGCTGATGTTAATGCCACGTGCCGTTTCATTCGTTTGAAACTCACCTCCCGTTTTAATCCCCTGCAATGCGATGCGATGCGATGGAATATTTTATCTTATTTTACATATTTGCATAGAATATTTATGTTTGTATCAAATAAATCCTTAATCTCTATTTTGAAATATTTTTATCACTCTTAGAATATCGCGTTTTCACTTTTGACCATCAAAATGATAGAATACGTATCTTAGAACAGTAAAACATACGTCCAATTGTTTCAATAAAATTTATTATAACTTATAAATTAAAAAATTATATTGTTAAATATTAACAAAATTATAAAATATCAAAGACCTAAATTTTGTCACCCGGCCCATAATTGCAATTAATGCGCATTTTTATTCAATTTTAAGCACATGGTTAAGGGTATATTTGAGTTTTTAAGGACGAAGTATCTCATCTTTAATGTCGCAATTATAAATATTAAAATTGAGTAATTTTTATTTAAAAATAATATTTACCAAATAATTTAGTTTTTGTGCATTTAGAGAAAACTGAAGTAGAATATTATGAAAATATAACCTAATTAATTAGCTTGCTAGGTTGGTAGTTTCATATACCATGCAAAATCTTTCCTCTTAGCATTCATCCAATAAAACTAGGATAAGTGTATATTTTTCATTAGTAAGATACATATATATATATATATATATATATATATATATATATATATATACATGTTTGTTTTCTGTGATAGAAGATGTATTCTAGACCTAAAATCAGTCTTGAATTGATGGATGAAAACACAACTGTTTGACAACATACATACATACATACATATATATATATATATATATATATGGAAAAATTCTACAGTTTAAAAGAAAGTTTGTGAAAAGAGACACAAATCTCTTCTATAAATATTAAACTTACCAAAATACTCAAAATTCATTTTAAAATTACAAAATAAAATTATTTTAATTAAATTTGAATCCATAACTTTAGTAAAAAAAGCTAATACCCTAAGTACTATACTAAAACGAATTTTAATAATATATTTTTTAATTCATAATATATAACCCTTTTGAAAATATATATAATAATCTTTTACAAAAATTATTACATATATATTTTATTATTATAAAAAAATTTATAATTCAAAAATAATTTTATAATCATTAAAATTTTAGGGTTTTAACACATATCTTCCCTGAGGTTTAAGACTTTAACACTTAGATGGAATGCTTGAAGAAAAATACACTTACCTCCCCTGCACTATTAGTTGACCATCAATTTATACTTAAATGACTATAATACCCGTAATTGCTTTAAAATTAAATTTTAAGAAATTCAATTTTTGATTTATACAAGGGAAATTAAGAGACACCCCCCTCAAACTTCATCCAAAAACAAATACCCCCTTCATGTTTAAAGATAAAAGAATACCCCCCTGAAGTTTGATCAGAAGAGAAATAGCCCCCTTAAGTCATTAACTCTATATAAAATGACTATTATACCCTTCAATATTTAAAAAATATATAAATATATTATTTTATTCCTATTACTAATATATAATAACCAATATAATCTTATAACTTTAAAATAACATAATAAATTATATCTTTAATTAAAAATAGTCATTTTAATAATTATACTTTAATATTTTTATGGTTTTATGCTAAAATATCATTTTAGATAATTAATTTTTATTATATTAATTTATTATAAATAAATCATTAAAATATATTACAAATAAAATTAAATTTTCATGTGAATAAATAAATTTTTTCTTAAATCTATATTATTTGAAATATATTTTAATAGTTTTTACTCAATAAATAATATAATAAGAATAAAATTGTCCCCATTTATGTAAGTTTATAATATTAAAATTTAATGTGTATGAATTCAATTATTTTTAAAACGAATATTATTTAATATTTATTTTAATAATTTATGTATAATAAATTAATATAATAAGATTAATATAATCTAAAATAACAATAATTTAGAATAAAATTATAAAAAAATTAATAGTATAATTGTTAAAAGAAATAAATTAAAAATATAATTCATTATATTATTTTAAAGTTAAAAGATTATATTAGTCATTATATATTAATAATAAGGATAAAATAGTCTATTTATTTGCCTTTTAAATATTTAAGAGTATAGTAGTAATTTTATATGAAAACTAGTAACTTCAGGGGAGTTTTCCTTTTTTATCCAAATTTCAGGGGGGTATTTCTCTATCTTCAAACTACAGGGGGGTATTATTCTCTTGGCTTATTCTTGAGAGGGTATCTCTTAATATCCCTTTATATAATGTTTAAAATATTAAAATAATTAAAATTTAATTAATAATTTTAATTTATATTTATTTGAATTTTACGTAATAATATTTGAATTTAATTATTTTAGTTTATATTTATTTATTATTTGTTAAAATTTAGAATTTAATTAATAATAATGTAATTTGACAATTTTAATTTATATTTATTTAAATTAGAAATTTAATTAATGATAATTTAATTTTTATTTATATATCATATTTATTCAAATTCTAAACCCTAATATGTAAAACGGCCGTCTTTCTAATTTGACAATTTTAGTTTTTAATTATGTATCATATTTAATATTTATTTAAAGTTATAAATTAAATTATTATTAATTAAATTTTTAATTATTTTAATCTTCAAGCATTATATAAATTAAAATTAATTTTTTAAAATTTTAACTTTAAAGTAATTAAAGGTATTATAGTCATTTAAGTATAAATAGATGGTCAACTAAAAGTCTAGAAGAGGTAAGTGTGTCTTTAAACATTCCATTTAAGTGTTAAAGTCTCAAATTTTATGGAAGGTATATGTTAAAACCCCTTAAAATTTTATATAATAACTTGAATTTAAAATTATTATTATCATTAAATTATAATTTTTTTTTAAAATATCATTATTTAGATTTTTAAATAAAATAATTTATTTTATTTAACAATTACATGAGAAATAATTTTTTAAAATTATTAGTGCTAATAATAATTTTAGAATAATTTTATTTTGTAACTATTTAAATTTATTTTTTTAATAATTATTTAAGAATAATTTTATTATTATTTGATAATAATTTTAAATTTAAGTTATTATATAGATGTTTTTTGAATTATAAGTTTTATTGTAACAAAATAATTTAAATTATTATAGAAATTATTAAATATGTATTTTTAAAAGAGTTATTTATTAAAGATTGAAATATATATATTTAAAATATATTTGGTGTAATGGTTAAAATATTACTCTTTTCTATTAAAATTTAATAATTTTAAAAAAATAGATTTAAAGTATTTTAATAAGTTTATTATTTAGACGAGACCTTTGTATTTTTTTTGTAAATTTTTTTTTGAACCCAAATTTTTACAAATTTTAAATAGGCATGCCAACTTTTTTATAATATATATATATATATATATATATATATATATATATATATAAAAGCGTGTATATTGTAGATATATAAATAGGGGAATTAACACATACCTCCCCTGAGGTTTTAGAATGTAACACATAGAGAGATATTATGGGGAAAGGAACACTTACCTCCCTTGACAGCATCCACCTCCATTACTTGACTATTTATATGAGGGATATTATGGTAAAAGTATCATAAACTTGCCCAATCTCTTGATCTAGAAAAATTGTTGAATTTTTTTTTTGTGTTTTTCTTTTAAGAGTTTTGGCCACCATTACATACTATTTTGTGTTTAATGAATTAATGGTGATATTTTTTTCTTTTTTAAAAAAATATTTATAAGATCACCAAAAGAAAGAAAAATTAATAGTATAATGTACTTGCATTAATGTTTCATAAATGAATAGTATTAATATATGTCAGATTTTGCTTCAAAATTATTATCTTTCTCTTCAAAATTAAAATTCTATTAAATTTTGCTTGAACTTGAAATTATATGGGGCCACATAAGCCAATAAGCAATGAAACATAGACAAACGAATTTACAAAGCTATCTTTGTTTTTATTTAAAATATAGAAATTGAAGGGTAATTGAGTATTTTTATTGAAATTGAATGGAAGTGGATGCCGTCAGGGGAGGTAAGTGTTCCTTTCCCCATAATATCTCTCTATGTGTTACATTCTAAAACCTCAAGGTAAGTATGTGTTAATTCCCCTATATAAATATAAAAATACGAAGAAATATATGTATACTAGTTGTGGCCGCTGATAATTTTATGTTTTGAGGATCATTATTGTTATTTTCATGTTGAAATAGCAACCAACAGACGATCGATCGCCATCAATCTCTATGATGGAATCGTTACTTTCAGGAATTGGGCCAGGGTTTCTTCTCGTGTCATGTGCCACTATCTAATCATCCTGCAGGATTGACGTTGCCAAAGCAAGGGAAATGTTATCTTGGAGAAAGGGGCAAATTCCCTTTTCACCCTAAGGTTTTTGGAAATACCCCTTTATCCTCATGAGGTTTGAAAATTTATCCGTTATATCCATCTATTAGGTAAGATAACGGTAAAATCAATTTTTTAAACTGTATTTACCATAATGTCCCTAAATTGTTGTTTGAAAATAGAAATGAGTCCTACCTATGAGGCCTATATTATAAAATAATAATTTTAATATCTTTATTTTTTTTATTACTTTCTTTTATTAGTAATAAGAAAGAGAGATTATATTAATTGAAACACAAAATGCATTATTGTGCAAGTGAAATAGAGAATTAGAATTGCATTCTATCTATTTCTACTTGGATCTTGTGTTAATTAAAATTTATTATCATTCATCAATTGTCTCATATCCCAGGCCTTTTTGACAACAGCTGAAACACAACTAACAGCTTGCCAAACACAACAGCTTTAGCATTTCAAACACAGCAGCAAACCAGCAAACTAAACGAGTAGCAAAACACAACAACAAAATCATAATGTCCAACCTGTTGAACCCATCAGTAACATTGAAATAAAGCAGTAAACTAACATCCAAGACATAGTAACCCGGAAAGCCTTCCACGATTCGACTGAGTTTGATTCTTTAACCACTCGTTCTTCCCTATTATTTAATTTCTCAACAAATCCTAAACCACAAACTCTACAAAAAAATCCTCAATTTTATAATTAAACTAAAAGAATTTATCGATTAACAATTAAACCCAAAAATAATTCCCAATTCGATGTGTGGCAATAAGTAAGCTTGGTTATGGTTGATGCTAATAGGGTGTTGGTGGAATCAAAGAAGATGATCGCATGGGAGAACTTGGTTACAATTGATGCTAGTGGAGTGTTGCTAAAGTTGAAGAGATGGCCAAGTTCGGTGGCCGGCAAAGTTACCAGAGGCAACGTTGAAGTGGTGTTAAAGTTGCAAGAGGTGGAAGTGGGGTGATAGTGAAAGTTGCAAGAGACAACGATTGTGGATGTTATAATAAATTAAGATAGGGTTTTGTGTTTATATTTTATATTTATATATACATATTTATTTTTTATTTTTTTAAAATATAGGATAAATATTATATTTATTTGTTTTTATTTTAACTATTAAATATTAATTAAAATAAACATATTTATTTGTACTGTTTACTTTTTATTTTATTATGTTAAAATATAACTTTAGCTTTAAGAAGTAAAATGCATCGTTATCTTCTTTAACATACAAATGTAACGGATAAATTTTTAAATTTTATAGGGTTAAAAAGATATTTTTAAAAACTTTAAAGGGGAAAAGGGAATTTGCCCTTGGAGAAAGTGATTTTATGAAACAATTTTCATGATCTTAAATGGTCATTTTGTATGTTGTCAGAATAGATATCAATGTACAATAATGTTTTGTACAAACCCCAATTGCTTCAGAACTGTTCATTCAGCACGCGAACCTGCTGGGTTTCTTGGAAGGATTAGAACTTTTTTAGGGTTTCTATTAGTTACTTTCTATTTCATGTATCATGCATGGCGTTAAGACAATTTCATGTAACTATTCTTACAAAATTCCTAACAGTAAATTAAAGAGAGAAATAGAAACAAAAAAAGAGGTGGGTCGATTTCTCGGGAAATTAAAGCAACAGTGTGTGCAGGGTTCCAATGCATTCAGAAACTGAGTTGTGAGATTAAAGATATTCAATTCCGTATGTGTAAGTTGTGAGGTTCCTGGTTTATATAATATATAATTCACAATTCCAGGACGATCTCCACACCGTCTGACGAAAGAAAAATAATAATTAATATTCAAGAATCTTTGGCCTTCCGAAATTCAGAAGGGGTTATCTGCAGCTAGCCGCATCTCACGCACTCCATGAATCTTAAAACTCTCTGTTATATGCAGCTGTTAGAGATAGAATCTTCAGTGAATATTTGTTTATCTAATTAAATATTAATTCTTTAATTATTTCAGAATATTCTTCGCTTACAACCTGGAGTTCGTTCAACTGGTAGCATGTTTTTGATAAGTTGTTTTGGTTTTCACGTCCTAGCTAGCTGAGAATTTACGGCAGCATCTGAAAGTATTAAGAACTTTTGTAGATTGGTGTGAAAGTCACTCTCAAAGTCATGTAAGTTACAGTTCAATATCCAAGTCTAAGATTTAATTCTTACAGTGACAGTTAACAGAGAGTTTATATATGAATATCTGTATGTATGCGTAGTGTACCTTTATCTTTGCAATGATTTTTCTGAAGAAATGAAACTTTCCCACTTGCACATTATGATTTCTGACCATTTGATTCCAGTGGTGGTGATCGGTCTATTTCTTGATCATAAAGTAAGTAGGTGGGGTTATGTGCAATCATGATTTTCCAGCACTATTCCTCTCACGAGGACAAAAAGCTGGGTGAATGATCGACCTTTTTGGTATCTCTTGGAGTTATTTATTATTATTTTTTGGGTAATGACATTCGAGTTCCCGAATTTTATATTTTTTAAACAAGATTATGATTTATTCATTCACAACCAAATTCTCCTCCTTATGATGTTAGAATTTTGTGTTTAGGAGTCACAATTAAAAGCACTTACTGCTTTCCTCGAAAATAATAATAATTCAAAAGTCTTCTCAAATTTGTGTTGGTTGTTTAGTTGTAAGAGGTAAGACAATTCAAGGAGAGTTTAATATTAGAGTTTTTTGAGAGATTTAAATAACCTTAATTTATTTTAAAATTGCACTTTCTTTCTCTTACGACATAACTTCAAAAAACTGGATTATTAAGAGAAGTACACAATTTTTATTTAATAACTAAACAATTTATAATGTTTTATTAAAACACCTAAAAAATTCCCTTAATTAATATTAAAAAAACAAAAGATATTTGTGTGTATAAATAGATCATAAAAAGTTATGGTTTCTTACATAAATTTTAGAAGAGCCCATGAACAATGAAATATGGTGCAATTTGGTCTATAACTTGAAACGTCTATTGAAAGTCACGTCTTTTATTTATTATGACTTATAAATCCAAGGGAGACATGAATGAACATGTTCGCCATTACGCTTTGCTTTTATTTTGATTGATTTGCTTCATATTTGAAAGAAATGATTTGTTAGGTTTGCTTTACATGCATTAGCTAGCTCGCCACCCATTTGGCAATCTCCATTATCTTTTCGCTTTCTAATCAAACTCTTTTCATGTCCTCAAATTCTTGTCACTTGTCAAAATAATAACGAATTAAGATTCTCTCATAATGCGTAATTATCCATTAACGCCGAACATTATCTTCTATGTACGGGCAAAATTTATTGGATCTCGATTTTGATTCAACACAACCTAATTCTCTCTCTTTATTTTATACGTCAGTTTTAGTAAAGGCAAGGCATTAATTTAAGAATTTCTCATTGGCAGGCCAATATAAAATGATCTGTAATTATGAAATTAAGCCTTTTTCTTTTAAGAGCTTTTATTAACTTAACTAAGATACTTGAAATTCGATCTCATCCACGCAAATACAACGCACTCCTATATGTTTGGGGGGCTACCATATCAACTTCCACTCCTATACATTCTTATAGCATGAACTTTTAGATAAGCTTCGTATTTATAGCATAGTAATCGTTTTAATTTTAACTTTGAGGGTTGCATATATGGGCCCAAATTGGTCCATAATCCTTGGTGAAAACACATTCAAGATAAAAAACACGTGTTTTGTTGTCTTTCTTTGCTTTCATTCTACATCAAGCTGCTGTCCACAAGAGAAACACAGAGAAAGAACGATAATTGAACTGTTTCATATAAGAATTCATATGCTGCTCAATATGTGTAGATTGTAATAACATAGTAATCAATTATATAATGCAGCTATATGCATGCAGGAAGTCATGTGTTCATCAGAATGAATTCCAGCACATTCTTGCGCTGATTTAATTTTCTCAACCAAAAAAATTTCGGAAATAGTTTATGTAGTTCAACTAATCTATTTCATAACTTTACGCAGATGAGTTTTCTGGCTTTCGATCATGGCTTTCAGAAGCTTACCTTTCAAGTTCCTCTTTCGAGTGACTCGTGGCCATTCGATGGACCCTTTCATCCCTCTAGTTATGTGTGGATTTCCCAAGTCTACCGATTTCATTCTCAGGGGAGTTGTTGTCCCAGCACTAGAAATTGTTCTGTCTATAAGCCTTGCATTGCCCTCGTCTGATATTATCTTGTAGAATTCACCGTTACTTGGTAATGGTCTAAGTTGAGATACAGAACATGACTTCTGCCTCACATCACTGATACCTGTGTTCGGAGAATGCTGACATGAGCTCTCATAACACATTATTCTTCTTCTTGCAGCAGTTTTACCTTGGGTGACACCATTAGCCAAGTGATCAGTTCCTTCAAAGGAATACCCTGAACCTTGATCCTCGGCATGTCTTGAAGATTCCAAAACTCTGAAATCATCTTCTAAACCATTGTTACTGGCAACATAGCCATTTGAACGTTTTGGCACATTGTTGTCATCAAAACCAAAACCATTTACATCAGGACTTTCAATGTGATAGTTAGAAACATTGCAAACAGGACTATATTTAACTAATGGTCCCATTTCCCTTTCGTTAGTACTTGGTCGAATTTCTTCAAGGATGGAAAATATGCTATCTGATGTCACAGGAACATATTCGAATTCCTTGTTATCTTGAATATTCAATGATTTGACCGACTGTATGACTAATTCAGCTTTTCTTAATGCCATCACATCCAAGGTTGCAGCGCTGGACCTTAGGAAAGATTCAAGTTCAGCTACCAACTTATTCATCTGCCAATATTTATGTTCAAGAGCCAATTTTGCATCAACCAGCTTCATCTGCACACGTTCTTCACGCCAAACCTCAGCCAACTGCAGCATATTTCTCTCTTCTTCCACCTCTTCACGAATTCTCATAGTTTCACTCTTCAAATATTCCAGTTCAACCTTGTCTTCTCCAATTTTTTTAGCTAGCTCATTACAAATTTCCTCCAGTAATTCTCTATCCTTTTTTTCCTCCTCATAATCCTGCAAGAACTGCTTTGCAGATGACTTAGCCTCAGCCAGCTCCTCCATCAATTTAGAGTTTAGAAAGGAAATCTTTTTCCGACTTTTCCTTTCCTTGTTTATTTCATCCTTCAAGACATCAACAATTGCACGCATTTTATGGTGTTTTCTGATATACCACGAGTTTCTTTCCTCTCCAAGCTTTCTCATCAAGGCTTCAAATCTCTTCTTAGACAACCGATGCTCAGCTTCAAGTTCGTGAATACGTAACCGAGCTCGCACTAGCTCTGCTTCCAGAGCAGAAACAGCAGAGAAAGTTGTATAATGATCTTCTAGAAGCTTCACATGGCTGTACAAGCAGTAGGCCTCAGTTGATGGTTTGGAGCGGCTAGGATCCCACTTCGTCAACCCTTCCATTGTGGAGTTTGGATGCCGCAAAGAAGATTCATGCTATAAAAACATATAAAGGAAAAAAATCAGAACTAGAAAACTGCTAATCTTAACAGCGGAGGATTACCAATTGCATACCAGTACAACCAATACGGATTCTTTGGTTCACAAATTCAAATTATCAATTTTACCGAGACTACTGATCAAACTATAATTCAACATATTTAAATCCTTAACCAAAAAAATCAAACCGAGTTTGTGGTATAAGGTCACTGAATGGAGATCCTTACCGACCCACCTAAATGTAGGCCCCAAGGAGAACCGTCCTCCCAAGTCACTACCAACCAAGTTGATAGTCATTCAGAATTGTAAAAAACATTTTCAAATAAAAAAGACATACCTTATGTGGGATCTTGTGGCTCAAACTGCGACCAAGCAGAGGGCTCCCCAACGGATCCTTAATTCCTACACCATATTCTCTACTTGTGCAATGAGAGGAAAGTGCGGTATTTACATGTCCTGGGTGCGGCTACAATAATTACAAAGGATATAAAATATTCAGAATTGTTACACAACCTGTAAGTTTAACTTCTGACATACATTCAATCAAGCGATTATTGTGAATGATTCTTTCCGTACTCGCGGAGATATGTCAAGAAACAAGCAGAGAAAAAAATTTGTAAACTTGGAAAGGCAGAGAATTACAAATTCTGGGTTAATATGCTTTCACCACATTAAATAAAAGCAAGCTCAATCAGAAAAACTTCAAAAGGGTAAAGTTGATCAACACGCTCAAGCCAATAATGCTTTGACAATTGTGATTCGAGTAAAAATTGTTTGAGAATTCAATTAAGAAGTTAATATAAGTCAAATTTTATGTCTGTTAACTGAGAATTTCTCATCTCTGTTTACTCAATTATGGTTTCAGAAAATTCCCAGTTGCTGGAAATTCCTATGTTCGTTGATTTTCCAATATTTTCTCAGCATTCGTCCAAACAAACACATGATCACCAAATCAAACAAGCAAACATGCATGCAAAGTATAAGAAAAGAAAAAAAAAAAAACACCCACACAGTCGCAATCGACAAGCTTGTTAATCGAAATTTCTACATTAACATAAGAAAGTCAATCAAATCATTCCCGCAATTTCTCATCAACCAAATACCAGAATCACTCAAATCCATACCTGAAATTTCAATCGATCACATGATCCACATTTAATTCCAATATCTGAAACCTCGGCCAACAAACGCAATTGCCAAAGCCCAGCAGCCAACTTCCTAGCAGACACCGCAACATTCCCGTAACCCCGCTGTCTATCATCAAACTTCCACTGCAACAGTGGAGTCCCCGGCGGCCTATACCTGCGGCGACGATAACAACTCACAGGGTTCCTAAATTTCCGGTGATGACGTGGAGTAGTGAGCGCAGAGAAGGATTTAACTGACATTGAAACGTTCATTTGGTTGAACGAAGTAGCAGTAGTGAGAGGAATTCCATAACAGAAAACAAAACACAGCACACACCGCTTGAATTTCGGACAAAGACGCTGTGGTCACGGAGAGATTGCCGCGTGGATTGGAATGCTTAGTAGTGTTGGAAGAAACTAAAGTAGTTATATAGTTAACGTAGTTTAGTTATAAGATTTTTGAAAACGACAGATTCGGTATCCTAAACAAAAACAAAACGACAATCCATCGCATGTTATGTTGTCTAGTTCTTTTTTAAGACGTGTGATTAATTAAGTTGCTAATTTAGTTCAAGAACTGCTTTAATCTTATTTGGGAATTTTGACGTTGTTGTTAATTATATGGTTTTTATATGGGTTTCTAGGTAAGAAATGGCAACTATAATTGTAGATTTTCATTAATCATTTTGGAAAGATACAATTTAGATTTTTAATTTTATTTAGAACATATTTGTTTTATATGGATTTTTTAGGGAAGAAATTTTGTAAGAATGATATTTTTAGGGAAGAAATTCTGATAATGTCATTAATTGATTCTACTGGTAGAAACTTCTGAGTTTGTAGAAAAGGCTTCGCGTTTCAATCTCGTTCACTAGATATATTTCGCATATTTTTTGTATTAAATATATCAACTTATGGTTTAATTTTGTAAAAAGCTTGAAAATATGTATATATAATCCAAAATTCAAATAAATAAATAAATAAAAAGTGTGAAAAAGGCTTTCCAAATGCTATACATAAATGGTCAAAAATAATGTTAACTCCAAAACCCAAAAATAAGTTGGTGCAGTATTATTGTGTTAAAAAGATAGATATCGGAAAAAGAACATGGTGTTGTGTTTTTGTTTTCTTGCTTTTTGCATTAAAAAAAGCAATTTCGTAATAAAATTTAATTTAGACACACTTTCTTGAAACCGACGTGTTACCAATTAATACAGTGAGATAGGTCTTTAAATTTGCTATTGAAAACCGGGTCTTCTTTTGTCAAATTTTTGAGGAACAAAGCAGTAAATGTATATGTACATATACATAGAGAGAGACAGAGAGCGTTACAATTAAGGTGGCAAAAATTAAATGCTAATGAGTTGTGTTCACTTCTTTAAAGTTTCTACTCCTTGAAGGTTTCCATCACATCTTCTTAAGTAATCATAAATTGTCTAAAATAATTAATTTATTAGCGATTGAGAATTCAATATTATTTATATATTAAAATTGTATTTGCAATTTCTAAGAACTTGGCAGTGTACATATAATTTTAGGGTTTAATACGAGTCTCAATTTGTAAAAGTTAGGATAATTTTTTTTTATTTATGAAAAGTTTTGAAAGATTTTAAAATGCCTTTATATTGTTGTTAATGTATAATCAAATTTTATTTCGTTATTATGTTATATTTTATTAATAACTAATTATATATATCATAATTATTACTAGACAATTCAAGAACATATACTGATCATTTAAAACTATACTACATCAAATACACGTTCTCTTTAATCATTTCATTATTTTTTCTTGTCTACTTTACCTATAAAAATTAATCATCAAATTTATTACAATGAAAATTCGGTAAATCTCAAATGGTAGTCTGGACATCTCTCTCCTTCTTTTAATGAACAAAAATTAATATAAAGGCATATGTGTGTGTATATATATATATATATATCTCAATCCAACTAAGATGTAGCAAGCATCTGCGAATAATTGTTATATTTGTATAAAATGTTAAAACACTAGACAATCGAGTAGTTGAATAAAAATAAACACATGATAGTTAATTTACGTATGCGACTAATCTTTTAATGAAATTGAGAAGTACTTATATTGCTACAATTAATTTATTGAATGAGACATATGATCAGAAAATTTTGGCACCCAAATGTTTTGTAGTTGGCTTGCCAACAATATGATTTAGTACTATACATTATTTATTTAACTTATACATCTCAACTTCTTAAAAATAAATAAATAATATTGTCAATATATATATATATATATATATATATATATATAGTTATGGGATAAAAATATGCTAGACACGTGACAGTACGTAAACCCACGACACTCTAGTCGGTATCTATGGGACGATCCATTTATGCTGAAACCCACCTCACCTCGGATCCCAACTGAGACAGGATCCGATCTCAGGTAGTGTAAAAGGTGTTCACATGAAGGGTGCCACGTGGCCTATAACCAATAGTTCACATAAATAAGGCAAAAAAAGTGGACGAACCCTACTCTAGAACAGCCCCAAAAGCAAAGGGATTCAGTCTTCCCAAAAGTGTGAAAAGGGTGTCCTATGTTCCTAGGTCACCTGGGGGGACCACCTGAAATTGCCCAAAATGGAAGCCTAACCAAAGAGACAGTGTAGCCCCTTGTTGGCCGAAAAAAGGGCTCCGACTGACGTGGTCAGCCTTTGAGGGACCACAAGTAGAGGCGAATGAGCACTCGCCACCTGTACGCAAGGGATAACGTAATCCCTTACTTGAATTAAATCATGCCATGTGGCACGTAATCTTGGATAAGGCCTTAAGAACCAATCCTTGCTCATCAAGGGACCAACCTACTCACCAAGTGTCCCTAGTCTTGAAACCAAGTTAAGGTTTCAAACGTAAGAAGAGGAAGAAAAGGAGGAATTAAAGCAACATTGTTTAACCAATCATGTGTTCACAAATGTATAATATAAAAAGACACTTATATTAAAGTAAGAGGGGTCTTCTTCAAGTTTTAACTCATTTTCTATTATTCTCACACTACAAACACAAGTCACTTCACAATTTTCTCTCTAAGAAACAAAGAGACAACCTTAAAAATCCATTGAAGGTTGTCCCTTAAAGCTGGCTTACTGTTTTGCCTTCTAAAAAGGACACACTTATTCATCTTCTCCATGTGTTTTGTGTGCTACTTGGTCAACTAGGTCATAACTACATAAATTTTCCACCTATTAGCTATTCCAAGCTACTAAAATCGAGTCATAACATTACCCCCTCAAGGTACTGACTTGAGCGTCGGAGTGGGCTCGCCGAAAAATTTCCGGCGCCCCCTTTTGACCATGCTCCCTGCTGTAGGTATCTTCACCAAGGTTGGGTCCGAGGTCAGCAGGAACGATGACGTCAGGAAGGTTTGAGACAAGTTGGCCTGGGATCAGCGAGGTGTGAAAGGTCAACTTGGGAGCCTCCAAGGTTAAGACGAGACCAAGTCGGGTGCGGAATATTGAGCTCAGACTATTGACTGGGCATCCATCTTCAGCTCGGATACTAGATCAGCAAGGCATCCTACCTCACCTTGGTTGATATCTTTACGCATCAACATATATAACTGAATTAATACTGTCTATTTGTTTGATTTTATTATTAAAGGTTTTTGAATGCCTTCGTCTTCTCATTTTAATAACTTGTATGGTACACCGTGTGCATGTGTCATATAATATTGTTATTCAAAGAGGACCAAATTTTGTAGAAAAAAAAATTGGTATCATCATTTCTCAATTGACTTATGACTATGAGTCTTGAAAAATTGGTTGAAAATTATATTAACGAGTTTAATAAGAGATTCCCATGAAGAACATCCTCTAATCATGCAAAATGTGGAATCAAAACAATTGTCAATGTATTAAAAATAAATTCCAATATATGATCGTAACAATTTAGGTAGTGAACAAAGACTTTTGACAACACAAGAAATGTTTTCTGAAAATGCTTCTATCATTTGTGTTTCAATAATATTCTTTCAAACTTGTTTAAATAAAACTTCTTGTTTGGGATATATAATTAATTCACGCAAATAAAAATTAATCCGGTAATTAAAATCAATTAATTAACGAATCATCCATATAATTAAATCAGATTTATATTAGGAGAGAATTATATATGATATATCTTTTAAGAAAATTCTATTGAAAAATTAAATTAGGGTATTGTTTTCACGACGTGCAACGAATTTTATTGACAAGATAAATATTAATTGCCGTTGAAATCCTTCATTTTAAAAAATTGAGTCATATGTAAAATTAAATTCACCCCCAAATACGGCATTGACTGTAAATTAAGAAGACCTGATATAAATCTCTTACTTAGAAAACCAAAACTAAAGCAATGTATTATTCTTTAATTATAATTAATTAATTTTTCTTCTCTCTTTACTTAATTCATCATCAAGCATTTGACAAAGACACGACACCGTCTGATTGATAACATAACATAACATAACATAACATTATTCTTCTAATACGCTTGCAACTTCATTGTAACGTGTGTTATTAGTTTCAATTTCTTGTAGTATGTGGTAATTGTTTTTTTGCCATGCCACGTTTTGTTAATATATATTTCTCTTTCGCTTGTTTACGAAATTAATTACCAGCAGCTTTGAAGCTGTTTTGTTTTTATTAAGATTTGATACGTTTTTTTCCGATGGGCTGAATTCATAATGTATGTATTATTTCAGTGGGCTAGCTTTTGATTCTAACGTTGTCGTGAACAAAAATGATGTTCATCAATTTTCACGTTATGCTCGCGTTAACACGACCAAAATGCATGCACTTACGTAAGGATCGACATTACACTTACACTTCAACCCCCCGTATCTTCAAATTGAAGGAAATCAAGACTACTTCGAAACAACAAATTTGAATTGATTTAATTTAATTATGACATTAATTCAATTAAGAAAAGGAAGTGTTTTGAATTGTATACGTGGATATATCGGGCTCAATGAATGAATACCATTATGCACATATATAATTAGTGATTAATATTAATTAATGTAAGATATATATATATATATATATATATATATATATATATGAAGATTAAGTGAAACGTGAGTGGGAATTCGATAGTGTATGTATGAGAAAGGAATCAAGGGTTTAATTTTAATTAAACTAAATAATATCAAGAAATTAGAGATAGAGAGCACTCTTGGGGGTAGGGGAAGGTGAAGAACCCATCAAACAAGTCAAAGATTCCATGTAACATATTCGTTCACACTTACCCTTCTTAGCTACTTACTACTAACTATAGTCTATAGATGCCGTCTATTATTCAATTTCACACTCCAAAGATATTAATAAAGTAACAATACTATCTCCCCTCCCCCATCCTTTTTTTTTTTTAACGATTTCTTAAGTAAACACATTAATTGCTTTTTTGTTTGCATCACAGAGATGCATAATCATATTGTAAGGAATAAAATACCCTTTACTATGTTGAGTTAAATATTGTTATATTAAATCAAAATTCTGGTATAAGAATTTGTATTTATAACACTAAAATTTTAGTTGAACGAGTCAACAAAAATAAAATTAAATTGGATTTAAATATCTAATACTTTATTGTTCGGACAACCAGCCCCCCCTCTCAAATATGAATCAATTTTTTGCCTCTGTCACTGTCGCTTATTATAAAAATAAAAGATAATTCAGTCTTTCATTTGGGTTATTATTAATTTATTACCATTCCATTAGGGACTTATTTGATATAAATAGGAAATTCAGATCTCTATTTAAATTAAATCACAAAACATCAGGGACCCAAATATAATTATAACACCAAGAAAAAGGGAAAATCGCAAGCTTCTTTTCAGTCTTATCGTTTCGGTTCAAATATACAAGCTGGGTCCTACACACAAGCTTAGCTGGGAAAGCTGACCCAGCCGAGCCACCCGACCAAATCTTATCCCATACGCCGACCGAACCGGCTTAAAATAAGCCAAGACAAGCCAAGCTTTATATAGTTTTGTTTTTATTTATATATTGTTTGAATTCATCAAACAAATCCCTTCTAGTATCTTGCTGTTTATTAATTATCTTTGGTCAACTAACCAAACTCCTATATTTCCACGTAAGACCAAACCTGATGTTTCTTCGAACGAATCCCCAAAAAACAAATACAACATCTGTTGCCAGAATGGAGCTGTGTCTATTTATGTATATATATATGCCCCAGCTTCAAGCCTAAAATCTCTTCTCCTCCGCAGATAAAATAATTTACACAGTGCAGACGAGAGCAAATCAAATCTGAAATGGGAAACTGCGCTTGCGTTGATCGTGAGAAGAATATGGAGTGGGATAGCGAAGACTGGGAGTCTCTGCCGACACCCAAACACCGCCGCCTTGGCAACAGGATAATGGACGACACCGGCGGCTCCCGAGGCGGAGATGTGGAGAAGGAAAGACTGCTGGTTGCGAATGAAGGGTTTTCTTCGTCGTCTGCGGCGACAACCACGACGTCTGGTAGTAGAGATCAGGTGAAGTTGAAGATAACAAAGAAGGAACTGGAGGAGATGGTAAGAAGAGACATGGAGGGTTTAGGTACTCTGGAACAATTTTTGGCTAGTTTGATTAATAATGAAGATGATCGTTGTCGGACGGATCACCACCGAACGTGGCGGCCGGTCCTACAGAGCATTCCAGAGGTGAACTGATGCTGATGCCGATGATCATTGATCACGATAGAATAACTGATGATTAATTCTTTGATTTTAGTGGTTGAGAGAGGAAGATATTGCAGAAGTTGGTGTGTAAAAATGAAGTTGAGATTTTGATGTACAGATATGTTTTTCTTCTCATCTGAAAATATTTTAAGTGTTTTTTTAAATGTGTTTTACATTAATTTTATGGTTTCTGTAAGTTAATAATATATGATTAGTGTATGAAATCTATTCATGAGCTTCTATGTACTCGAATCTTTCTTAGAAATGCTACTTTCATTCTTCGATTTAATTTATAATTGTTTCACGACGAGTGATGATATTTTCAGAAGTTAATGCAAAAATTAGTGACATTCATTAAATAAATTTTAAAGATGATTTATCACATTAACTTAGGTTTATTCTTCAAATTAATTTGTCGATCGGTATCCTCTTTTTAATTTGATTTACATGTTTCCATATATCATTGTATGAAAATCCTGCAAGTTAATTCATTTAATATTAACTTTTCAGCAAAAGAAAACTATGAGGTGTTAATTTTTTTCCTTTAATATAAACAATCGAATCTATCATGAGCTTCTTCTATCCATTCTAGTTTATCTTACATATCATACTTTCATTCTTTCATTTTATCATTTCGCAATGAGTGATGATATTTCAGAAGTTAATGTAAAAATAAAAAATAAGGTTAAATTTTGATGTATAAATAATGTGTCATTTATTAAGTAGATGGCGTGTACATATATATTTTATAATTTTGTCGTTTACAACGTTTACGTTTATTTTTCAAATTTATCATACTCTCTTTTCTATGCGTTTTACATGTTTTCATGATTTATCGTATGAAATTGTGTAAATGTAGATATTCAATTTCAACAAAACAAAATCATTAGATGTTATTTGGTTCAAATGATAAAATATGAAGATGATATGAAAAAAATAATTATTAAATCTTGTTGTCAACAACATTGAAGAGATTAATTTCATTTTTATTTTAAGAAAATGGGACTGCTTCAAGGATTTGATCATTTCTTAAGCAAATTAAGGATGGAAGATAACAAAATACTAAAAATACAAAAATAAAATCACACCTAGTGTTGACCAATGACCATTAGCTTTTGTTGTTGTACTCGTATCTCAATCTTACATATGATATCTAGAAGCCTAGTAGTGTTCTTTAGGGCTGCGATTGGGCCAGCTCAGGTGGCTCAGTCAGTCAGGCCTAAATGCAAAAGGATTACGGCCCATACAGATAGGCCTCATGCATAGCATTTAATCACCCAATTAATTTTAATAAGATCTCATTTGGGATGAATTATTAAAAAACGAAAAAAAACATACTGACCGGATACATCCCACGCGCGGGACAGAACAGAACACGAAGCAGAAGAGAAAGCTCACACGTGTCAGAGATGGACAAGCGAAGTGAACAGTGGATGATGAAGTTGAAGTGGGGAAGGAACAAAGAAAAGGGTAATTGATGGCGTTAATGAAAGCAGAGCAGTAGTGTTGTTATATCTGAAGAGTTTTAATGTCACAGTGGGCTCCACTTTGCAACCCAGTACAGCTATATTTCTGAAACTTGTTTATACCCCACATACTTACTTTCGAACCTCCTCATTCATGGCTTCTCCTCTACTCTCCCATGACTACTCTCTCTGTTCATCATTTCTTTTCTATTTTTGTTTTTATCTTTTTTCTTTTCTTTTTGAATTCCAAGACAGAAACTTCTTAACATTACTTTAACTTTCCTGTTCTTTTCTGTTCTTCCTCCCTTTTGGCTTATTCCTTGTTTTCTTTCCCTTTTCTTTTTCACCGTTTTTGTTTTGTCTCTGGCGTTAAAAGAAAAGGAATTTTGAAAGAAGACATGAGTGAAGGGGTTTCTCTCAGGCTGAGTCTCAGTATGGTGCTTTCACTGGTGTTTCTGTTGCTTCTGTGTAAGTATTCATCACTTTTTTCTCCTTCCTTTTCCGGGTTTCCTCGATTTTGCCATGATCTGTTTGTTGTACAGCTCATTTGTAGACTAAACTTTACTGTGATTTTTAGCTAATTTTGTGGTGTGTTTAGTGTTTAAGAAATCGGGTTTCTGCCTTTCCGGTGGTTGAAAATTGTTTTATGGTATGTAAAGCTCCTTCATTTCTTTGTTGGAGAGTTGTTCTCTGAAATGTGGAAAATTCTTGAAGTATTTTTTAACCTCAATTCACCAAGATTGAAACTAGTAATTTTCTTTTATCAGTTCTTGCTACCTTAATTAAGTTGTAAATTGGCTTCCTTTTAACGCTATTCCAGGTTGAGCTTATTCTCTAATGTCCCTAAAAGGACAAATAAGAATAAAAATATAAGGTATAGAAATGTGAGATTATTCTAACAACCACATGTATATATGTGATAATGTTCTAACAATTACATATATGTATTAGGTAATTTATTATTGCATATCTTATGCTGGAAGCTGTTGCATAACTGTAAAAGAAACCTGTTTCCATTTTACTGTTGTTCCAAGCTCTAGATCAAAATTTCGCTGCGATGCTTCTTGATGATTTCTTACTCAGCCTTAGAGTCATTTTTTTTCTGAACCCTAATGTGTGGCTCAAATACAATTTTATAGAGTTACTAGATATCTAATACTTACTTGTTTTGAGATACAATATTTTTGTGTCTAAGAGAACCCCAATTGGATAATTGCTTCAACCCTTAGTGAACTTGAGCTATAGAAGGGAGATTCTAAAGTAGAGTATATACTGTTATATAAGTGACTCTGTGTTTGTTACAGGTTTCCATGAATCTTGTTGCATTCCACTATACAATCTTAAAGGTCCTTTGTCAACAAACAGACGAGCGGATGATCTTATGCCTCAGATTTCTCCTGCTGGGTCCCCTCAACCCTTTCTTCCTCTTCTTGCCCCTTCTCCATTAGCACCGTTTACAAATAGCACTGTCCCAAAATTATCAGGACAATGCATTCTAAACTTCACTGCTGTTGAAAGTTTGATGAGCATGACTTCAATTGATTGCTATGCCTTCTTTGCTCCACTTTTGGCCAATGTTATGTGTTGTCCGCAGCTAGAGGCCACTCTTCTGATTCTTATTGGTCAGTCCAGCAAAAAAACTAATGTGCTTGCTTTAAATGGCACACTTGCCGAGCTTTGCCTCTCTGATATTGAGCAACTTCTGGTGGGCCAGGGTGCTGCCGACAATCTTAAGCAGATATGCTCAATTCATCCATCGAACCTAACTGAAGGATCTTGCCCAGTCAAAGATGTTAATGAGTTTGAAAGCACTGTGGATTCTTCAAAGCTTCTTACCGCCTGTGGAAAGGTTGATCCTGTAAAAGAATGTTGTGACCAAACTTGTCAGAGTGCCATATTAGAAGCTGCTGCGAAACTTGCATTGAGAACTTCAGATTCTTTAAACATGGATGGGCCCAATGTTTTATCTGATCACTCAACTAGGATTAATGATTGTAAAAATGTTGTCCTTCGGTGGCTGGGTAGTAAACTTGATCACTCACGTGCAAAGGAAGTTCTCAGAGGACTATCAAATTGCAACATTAATAAAGGTGGGTTTGGAGTGAAATTTGAATTTAAACATCTAACATCTGATTGGAAACTATTAAAGCTTCTTTATTTAATGGTATTTGGTATTGCTTCAATTCTTGATGAAGGAGTATATTGTAATTCATATTTTCTCTGCACTTCTTTTTCTACTTGATTTCATTCACTGATGTGAATCCTTGAGCTGACCTCATTTTTTCAGCTTTAGTGATTTTCTTCTGTTTTCTGCTTCAGTTTGTCCTTTGGCTTTCCCCAACACAAAGCATGTTGCAAAGAGCTGCGGAAATGAAATAAGTAACCAGACAGCTTGTTGTATTGACATGGAGAGCTATGTATCACACTTGCAAAAGCAGAGTCTCATCACCAACTTGCAAGCTTTGGATTGCGCAACATTACTTGGAATGAAGTTGCAAAAATCGAGTATAACAACGGATGTTTTTAAACTGTGTCATATAAGTCTGAAAGATTTCTCTCTACAAGGTTGGTATCTAGCTCTGTTTCACAATGCTGCTTGATGAGCAAATTGTAGTATTCTTTTGTCGGACACATAAGACCGATACTAACGCATAATTCTTTTGTCACCTTGCTTCTCCGGTGTGATACTGGGGATTAATGAAATGAGTGCAGCTACTGGAAATCAAGGTAAGATGCATTGTTCATATTACAATCTCATTATCCTACATAGCTTCACATTAGAAAGATTGCTGTTGGTGTGCAGAAAATATACTTTTTTATGTGACTTTTTATTCGACTTGAATTATTTTATTAGAGCTGTATGTAGCTTGCATATTCATATCCTTTTCTTTCTATCACAGAAGCTGGATGCCTCCTGCCTAGTTTGCCATCAGATGCAACATTTGACAAGTCTTCAGGGATCAGCTTTATCTGTGACCTCAATGACAACATTCCAGCCCCCTGGCCTTCTTCATCTCAATTACCAACTCCATCATGCAATAAAAGTAAGTTTAACTGATAACGAGCTACTCTTCAGATGGCATACCCGATATTGGGAATGCAAATGTCTCTTCTTGCTGTTTAAAATTATTTTCACCAACTTTTAGTTTTATTTCCTGTCACATTTTATTGAAAATCTTATTTGACTTGTTTGGGCAGCTATCAGAATCCCGGCACTTCCTGCTGCTGCATCTGCTCAAAGTGGTAAGTACTTGCTTAGTAATTTCTTCTCATGCTATGCATAGGTCTTGTATAACATATCAAATAACTATGCTGCTAATTATTTTAAACACGAAGAAAATCTATGAAAAAAATTGCTGATATTAGATGACATATATGAGGTCTGACTGTAGCTTAACAAGCAAAGGAATTGAAGTATAAACAATGTAGAATGGGGAAGTGCGGTACAGGAAATCAATTAAGATATAAAAGGAATATATTTATCATTAACAAGAAGACATAAGAGAACCCAACAAGAAATTTGAAAATGAGTGAGCATTCTTTCTAGAGTTTTGATGTGATCATTGGGGGAAAATTAAGAAAGCCAGAGTGTAATCTATACAAATATTTTTGGGGACGATATGGAGTCGAGAATTGAGAATGAACTTCTGATTTTTACTGAATTGTTGCCTACGATTGACTTAATATTCTCATGTTTTACAGGTCTCTATAATGAAGATTTGAAATTTTATCAGCTCTTTGCTTTGTCAGCAATTCTCTTGATGCTCATATAGGTTTATATATGTCATTCTTGCTCATCATTTTCATTGAGAGAGCCTTTCCTGCTGCAACACCATTCTCTCAGTCCTTACAAGTGAAGATAATCAGTCGAAGGTTCTGTCGAGAAAACTTGTTATCATCCAGGTCTGATCTGCATAGCTTATTAGGAAGAGAATTCAACCTTTTTTTATCTTTTTTCAAGTTTGCATCTCTTTCTGGTCATATTAATTATTGATTCTTGCATGTGGTTGCCGAATAAATATTTTTGTAAAGATGTATCAGTAAAATGAAGGAAAATCATACTATGTATCAACTTAAATACCTGACTGTGCCCTGTAAATTTTGTTCCATATGTGCTTCAACTTTTCAAGCATACTCTTTCCGGTTTCCAGGATATTGTCGCATACTTCTATTACTGTGATATATCAAATAGGACCTCTATGATTTTGTATTTGGAGTAATAACGTTCCGGTCCGAGTTTTTATATTTTAACAAATAATTACACAATATGTCTATTTAATAAATCTTATTAAAATGACAGATACCTTTTAGGCTTCAGCTACTCTTCCATGACATAGTTAAAAAATTTAACTACAATGATAGTCCCTATACATGATTATACGAAAGAATCAAAGAATTGTCATATTTGTATGGACAAATTGAATCACGCATCAAAAAAGTTTGCTTACGAACTCCTCCATCTGGGAGCCATATGCTGGAGAAGAGTTTGATTTTCTTGCAAGTTCCCTCAGCTCTGATACGCTTCTTCCCAATTGTAAACCCACTTTCGTTTCAAACATCTCCCCATTTTCTCTCTTTTCCACTTCATTTTCATTAAGAGTGGATTCGATTGATTCTTCGATAAGTGTAAAGAAACCTGCACAGTTTCTGTACATCTCCAACACCATACCAACTTGCCCACCATGCTCCAAAGTGTTAACGGTGCTTGCTAATGCGCCTGCAGCCACTGCAACCACCGCAGCCCATGACCCATGAGAAGAGAAAGCAGACCCAACAGCTGCAATTCCGGTTAGAAGTGGGCCTGAGATGGCTAAAGTCTTGTTAATTTTCAACCCCAAGTTGCCTAGTCTCACATAATCTTCCGTATCTTTACTCTTCAAAACTTCAACTATCTCCCTCATGTCCATTTCCAACTCCTCAGTCCATCCGTTATTCTCCATTTTGCTGCTACTCTGCTTTGTGTTGTTTCTTCGTCGGCTTTGATTTGATGGCCACCAAACAGCAGGCTCAAAAGTTTTAGGAAATTTCTCGATCATTTTACCTATCAAGGGAAGTGGGTATGCTTTGTCAAGTGCCAACACCTTTTGCATTGCTTCTTTCACGTCTTCTTCACTAGGAACCCTAAAAGCAAGCACAGTTTGTATTTCTCTCTGGAGTTGCTTGAACAACTTGGTTGCATTACGTTGTTCTTCAGCAAGCTGTGATGGCTGGATCTTGTTCATTATAACCAACATCCCCGTGGCAGCAGAGAACAAGAGAGTGGCCGACAACTTCAAAGCCAGAAGTGAACCACCAGCGCAACCAGTAGCTGCGAGAAGACCAGTCATGGTTGCAGCTGTGAGGGTAATCATGTTGATAGAGTTCAATAGGTGTGTGTTCCAATTATCGCGCTGCTCCCCAACATTTTTATGCATCTCCACTCTATCGGCAACCGCTTCCAAGATGGCGTAAAGTTGGATAGTGGCAATAGAAGTAGAGGAAGAGGAGTCGACGGTATTTTGTTCTTGCATTATTTTGCTAGGAACAACCTTTTCTATTGGGATTGAGTACTTGGTGAATCCATCGCCTCTAATCTTCAGCTCCTCGACAAAGTTATCTCCACTATGTTTTTTTGGAGGTGAGAAACGGATTTTCGGAAGTTTAGGGAGAGAAATAGCAGCATTAATTCTATTCGAGGAATAACAAGACGGAGATTGAGAAGATAACAAGAGGTTTGAAGTTTGTAAAGAGGCCATGAAATATGAATGGCGTTTAATTACTGTATTTAACTTCTGATTTCTCTTTGGTTTCTTTGTTCGAATGAAAATAAAGAGAGAGACCATAACTCTTATTTATAGTAACGAACAATAACTGAAAAGAGAAAAAGTCTTACGTTGAAATTAAGGATCAAATATATTGACTGGCGGGGAGGCTGACTTGGCCCATTGTCTGAGGCTGAGGCTGACCCATTCGCTATTCCTGACTATAATTTTCTTTTAATTAATTTCAAAGTCAAGATTTTCTCCCGTGACTTGGGAATATATTATTATTATTATTATTATCATTGGTCCTACATGTATACGTATATTTTGCAACTTATAGCAAACAAACTTGATTGCATGGCTTACTGCGTCTTGTTCAATGTTCTTGTCCAGTTGTAAGATTGATTCATTATATTTACAAAATCTTCTATGCATATTCATCATAAAATAAAAAAACGTTTACTAGATAGAAAAATAATTGATATAATTTCATTAGCAAATATATAAGAAATTAGAATGATAATTTTATTGATCTTCCTTGCCGTGTTGCTGTTTATTAGATAAATTTTCTCCTTCCATCAAGATCTGTTAAAAGAAAAATGAGAGATTGTTGTTAGCATTTAGTTTGTATGTAAGATTGGAGCAAAATATATATTTGAAAAATAAACTTTCCATTAATTCTTTTTAAGTTTTTTATAATAATATATTAATCAGGTCAGTTGTGGTGGGTAATCAAACGATCGAGGAGAGCAGCCTCTTGTGAAGTCGACATTTTCATGATATATATAATCACAGCCCTCTCCATTCCATAATTAACTTGTTACCTAGCTTACTGCTTAATTTCTCTACTACTCCATCCACACACACACACACACACACACACACACACACACACACACACACATATATATATATATATATATATATTATTTAATTCTAAGTAGCTTTTTCATTCAACATTTGGATGACTTGTACTGATTGTATATGTTTCATTTAAAATCGACATTAAAAAAATGCACAGGCACACAGCGCTAAATAAACTCTTCATCCTTTAGAATAAATACCAATGCATTTAAATAATTTAATACAATATTTTATTCAACAAAATCATATCACATATTTTAAATTTTCCTTTGATTACCATATTTATAAAGATTATATAATGAGATTTTATTGTAACATGGTAAAAAATGATAGTGTATATGTATGTGCTATCTAAAACCCTCTCGCAAAAGTTTATCTTAATTTAATTCAATTTGAGGACTCTTGTAAAATAATGTATCCTTGGTTATGATGAAACCATGTTCTTAATTTTCAAATCACTAATAAAGCATTTATGGTGATTTTGCTCCGAGGATGCGTAGGCCAAGTGTTGAACTACATAATCTTTGATTTCATGTTCTTCACCTCTTGTATTCATCAATTGTTTGTGTTGTGAATTCAGATTATCTTCGGTCAAGTTCTTTGATAGTTTAAGTTGTCATTAGGTGTTGATTAAGTAGGTTTATTTGACGGTAACAAATTTCATGTTAAATAAATATATCAATAAACAATATCCAATATAATCAAGAAAACAATAATATTATTTTCTTTTAATTAATTTCTTCGTATAAAGTTTAAAATTGGACTACAATTAATGATATCAAAATCTTCTTTCATACAGATTATACAAACGAAAAAAAAATGGTAAGAAAAGAATCAAAGAATATTGTCATGTATATATGAACAAATTAAATAACGCATCAGAAAAGTTTGCTTGCAAACTCCTGTATCTCGGTTCCCTCTATGCGAGAATAGTTTGATTTTCTTGCAAGATCCCTCAGCTCTGATACGCTTCTTCCCAACTGCAAAGCCACTTTCATTTCAAACATCTCCCCGTTTTCTCTTTTCTCCACTTCACTTTCATTTAGAGTAGATTCGATTGATTCTTCCATAAGCGTAAAGAATCCAGCACAGTTTCTGTACATCTCTAACACCATACCCACTTGTCCGCCGTGCTCAAGGGTGTTAACGGTGCTTGCTAATGCGCCTGCAGCCGCTGCAACCACCGCAGCGTGGGGAAATTCCACGAAAGCAGACCCAACAGCTGCGATGCCGGTGAGTACTGGCCCTGAAATGGCTAAAATCTTGTTTATTTTCAACCCCAAGTTGCCTAGTCTCAAATAATCTTCGGTATCTTTTCTCTTCAACACTTCAAGAATCTGTCTCATTTCCATCTCCAGCTCCTCACTCCATCCGTTATTCACCATTTTGCTGCTGCTACTCTGCTTTGATTTATGTACTTTGTTGTTTCTTTGGGATTGATTTGATGGCCACCAGACAGCAGGCTCTAAAGTTTTGGGAAACTTCTCGATCATTTTACCGATCAAGGGAAGTGGATATGCTTTGTCAAGCGACAACACCTTCTCCGTTGCTTCTTTCACATCATCTTCACTAGGAACCCCAAGAGCAAGCACGGTTTGTATTTCCCTCTGGAGTTGCTTGAACAACTTTGTTGCATTTCGCTGTTCTTCAGCTAGTTGTGATGGCTGGATCTTGTTCATTATAACCAACATCCCAGTGGCTGCAGAGAACAAAAGAGCGGAAGACAACTTCAAAGCCAATAGAGAAGCACCTGCACCACAGGTAGCCGCAACACCGGCCATGGTTGCTGCGGTGAGAGTAATCATGTTGATGGAATTCAAGAGAAGTGTGTTCCAATTGTCACGCTGCTCTCCGAGGTTTTTGTGCATCTCCACTCTATCAGCAACAGCCTCCAAGATGGCGTAAAGTTTAGCTGCAACCATGGAAGTAGAGTCTTCCACATTAGTTTCTTCTATTATTGTAATGCTAGGGACAATCTTTTCGATCACTGAATTTGTGAATCCACCGTCTCTTATCTTTAGCTCCTCCACCAAGCCTCTGTTTGGTGTTTTTAAAGGCGAGAAACGGATTTTAGGAAGTTTTGGGACGGAAATAGCAGCACTGATTCTATTAGAAGAAGAAGTAGTAAACAAGAGATTTGAAGCTTGCAATGAAGCCATGGATCTGTTCTCTGATTTCTATTTCGTTTTCTTTCTTGGTATGCGTTTTGTAAAGCAATTGAGATTTGAGAATGAAGATAGAGAAGCAGAATTGATCTTATATATATATATTGAGCAACGGCAATAATAACCGCAGAAGAAGAGGTCATAGCTTGAAAATATAGACCGGCTAAAGCTGACTGTTGTTCTGACTGAGCCATTAGATGACCGATTCTCTATTCAATAAATTCGTAAATTTTTGTTTTATTACCAGTCAAGATTTTCTCACGTGGGCTCTGGTCTGAATTCTGATTTCTGAAATGAGACGCAGTGAATTAACTGCTATAACAGCACTTGATTTGCTTTGCTTGCAAGGATGATTGCGTCAGTGCTGAGATTAAAAGACAATTTTTTTCCCCCTCTTGAAAACTAAGAGTGTTAAAACTGAAGATTTAAATTTCTTACAATTTAATACTATTTCCTTACGTAAATCATAATTTTGACTAACAACGAGAATTTTCTCATTAAAGGCGCTGATTAATTTTATTTATAAATGATGTTATATTATATTAACATTTTAAAATAACATATATTGTCTTTATCAAAAACTTTAAAAGTTTCTTTTCGAAAGATATTTTATAAAATCCAAGAGTGTTATAATATGCAATACGAAGTATAGTATAGGATACATTTATTCATTGATAATATTTATCATAAACTGAAGAGTTCTTACTTTTTTCGATAACAATTATTTTTCATTTTATAAAACATTATTTTTTCTCATTTTATATTGATTAACGATTAGTACTGAGTTGCTAAGGAGCAGTAACATCTGGGTCTCCTAATGTTTATGTTTTACAAATGAGGATATAGTTTTTCTGTTTACAATAAATAGATCCCAAATCCATATTTAAAAAACTAAATTCTCTTTCTGGTATAAGTAACGTTAGAAATACAAACATTCTATATACATTATTATGTATAAATTAACATGATATAATACTGTCGGTTAATGAAAGTACAAAATTAATATAATTAATAAAAAAAATATGAATCATATAATAATCAATATTATTATATTATGTTAGTTTGTATTCCCTAAATTGTATAAAGAACTTATACTCCTGGGACTATATTTTTAATATTGAATTATATACTCCAAGATTGTAATGGTCAAAATTCAATATTATAAGGTTGATTTATCATCATTTCATTAGGAGTCATTAAGTCAGAGACCTATTTGGTATAAATGAAACACGTAAGCCCTAATTTGTAGAAATATAAAACCTCAGAGACCTAAGTGTTATTTGTCCAATTAGCTAACCGCCGCGTGAAAGAACAGGGTCAGCCTTTATTTTGTTGGAAGGTAGCCATCGCCGGTCAAAATCGATCAAAGGCTAAGTAACTAAGAAACTTGACCCAGTTACTGCAATCAATTGAGCCCAGCCCAAAAATGTTGGGACAAATTTGGAAACAGAATATGCCATCGAATTATACTTATATAAAGTTTAATTACTTTTCTAATTTTGCATAATCCGTCAAGTTTTCTGTCCTACGTGTCTCCCGGATGACCCACCATTGTCTGAACGCCGGGGAAGATATTTTATTACACAGAACAGAAGCTAACTTCAGGCGGTACAAATGGAAGTAGCTTGTGTAAGCAAGAAATTTGTATCATTTTCTGCGTCTTAAGATTGAAAGAAGAAGAAGTTTGGTGGGAAAATGGGATCAATTGCAAAGAAAGGATTGCAACAGTACATCATACAGCTTCAGCAGCATCCATTAAGAACTAAGGTAAAGTGCTGTTTTTTCTTTATTTCATTGATTTTCTGAGATGGGTTTTCCTTTTTATGTTTGATTTTGTGTTTGGCGAGCGAGAAAATGGGGGAAAGTTAAAAAAAATAAAAATGACGGCTTGGGATTTTCTAACTTTGTTATACATGTTGTGCAGGCTATAACTGCTGGAGTGTTGTCAGCAATTAGTGACATAATTGCTCAGAAACTCACTGGTATTCAGAAACTTCAGTTGAGACGGCTACTTCTTAAAGTGGTGAGTTTCTTTTTTGTTTAATCTCTTTTATATTTAATTTTCCAAATTAATTGAAGGTAGTTACTGTTGAGATTGGTATGTTGTGCTGATATTACTTACTGCTTCCGTGTTCTTCTGTTCACGGGAAAATTAGCTTTTTGGCACCTGTGATTCGTTGATGGGTAAAGTTGTATATTTCATACTTAGCTGACTGGTAACTTGTCTTAAGACATTAGCATTCTTGAGTTTGTTTCCATTTTATTTATATTATGGGTTGTTGATTCTATATACAAATAGAATTGGAAAATTATGTTGGTTTGGCGAATGTCTTATAATTTAAATTCAATCCATAGCTACCAAAATTAATGCCCTTTTATGTTGTTATCTACTTTGTATCAAATGCATACTCGAGGATATTAACAAGCCTTGCCAAATGCAGGTGACGGTGAGGGCAATTGTTTATCCTTTTCATGTTTAGTTCTATAATTTTAAACTGCTTGCAAGTAGATGCTGCTTTATGTTTACTGTCCAATTTAGAGCTCTTGCTATAGATTCGGATAGTAAATGAACTTCATTGTTTCTGGCATGGTTTATTTGAGAAGAAATGCTTGTAAATACATACTACTAGATAGGAATTTGATGCATGGTTAATTGAGTTTTTGTACCCAAACCTGATGACAACTTCACCCTGATCTGCCAGATTTGCTTTTCCATTTTGGAAAACATTAAGTTATCCACACTCTTTTGGTGTTAAATGATGCAGAACAAATAATGGCCCTTTGGTCATGTTCAGAATTTTGGAAGGAATTGTTGTTGAGTCATAACTAATTAATTATACTTACATTCTGTGTAATTTATGTCAATTCAACGTCATCTGGAAGTTGCATAGAAAAAATTTGGTTCATTTTGTATCTATTAGAAATTTTCTCTTCTCAGCCCACAGTTACCATGTATATGTATGTGTTGTTATTATAATTTAGATGAACCTATCCAAACTTGAAATTGGCTCAATGCAGCTTTTTGGATGTGCTTATCTTGGACCCTTTGGGCATTTCCTACATATAATACTGGATAAAATTTTCAAGGGGAAAAAGGATCCCAAAACAGTTGCCAAGAAGGTAAATTACAGCCTCTCTAACTTCAGAAGTTGTAAAATTTCAACTTGAAACAGCAAAGTTACTTCCAACCTATCTTCATTCCAAGTGACTTTTCTGGCATAAGTGAATGAAATCCTTCTAAAATGCTGAATTATGTTATTTCAGGTGGTGCTGGAACAATTGACATCTTCTCCTTGGAACAACTTGCTTTTTATGATTTACTATGGGGTGGTTGTTGAGGGTAAGTTGATACTATCATACAAATTTTACATATATGGGAATCATAGGTGGTTGAAATGGATTAAGCATATAGTCAGCATTCTGTGCTTTTTTATTATAACTAGTATTTGAATTCTTGCAAACAAGATACTACCAACTATGCATATGAGAAAACAGTTCGAGCAACAGTCATTTAGTTTCCATAGTGATTATCAGTCCAGTCCTGCATTAACTTTGGTGTCTGAAAATCTTGGAAAAGTATACCAGCGTTCACTTGTCAAATAAACTTAGCATGAGTAATCATGCACAGGCTAAGATATCAATGTTTTACATTACCATATCGATCACGAGAAACAAGATACAAATGAGGAAGTACATTTTCTATAACAGTCAGCAAAATGTGCGCTGCTTGCAAATTTAACGAAAGCGTATGAATTGCAGGAAGACCTTGGATGCATGTGAAAGCAAAAATCAAGAAGGACTACCCGACAGTGCAGTATACAGCATGGACGGTATTGCTGTGTTCCTTTAGTGAATTGTGGCTATCACTTGTTTAACATGAAACATACATCCCTTTCATACACTGTTTTGCTGTAGAATGGACGGTATTGCTGTGTTCCTTTACATCCTCATTGAACGAAAATGCAGTTCTGGCCAGTTGTGGGTTGGATAAATCATCAGTATGTGCCACTGCAGTTCCGTGTCATTTTCCATAGCTTTGTTGCGATGTGCTGGTACATACACTGTTTCCCTTATGATTTATTTCACTCGTCTGCCAATATTTGTTAGATCTGCGGTTTAAAGTACTTCTTTAATATATTTACAAAATGGAGAAAATGGTTGTCTTCATTCTTATTCCAGGGGAATATTTCTGAATCTAAGAGCTCGGACAACGGCTTTGCCGAAGGCTAAATGAGGGCAAGAAAAGCATCAACATGAATGTCTCAAAGTCATAAGTAGTAATAGTTACTAATAAAATTATGCGCGTATGTTATGTATAGCTTAAAGCAGGCTTTGGTCAGCCGCAAATACTAGTGCTTATTAATCTCTTTTAAGCTTTCAAAATTAAGTAGAGAAGCACGAGAGTCCCAAATTTACCCTTCATTTTATAGCAGCTTAGTATGAGCTGTGATGAATCAACTATGTAGTTCATACTTGAACCTCTCCTAAATGTCTTGGAATGGAAGCACGATGATTGAGATATATAAAATTTCCTATTAAGAAAATATAAATATTTGCACTTCATTCGAATTCACATACGAAAACCTTCTTTAGATTTTAAAATATATATTCAAACATTCTTCTGATCGGCGCTGGCCCCTCTCGGTTGTGGCTCCTGTTGAAAATTCCAACTTCATAGACCCCAAATTCCACACCAACTTTCATATGTTTTTAAAATTTTGTATTTTTTTTCCTCATAAAATGTTTTAATGCAACAAGTAATAAATCTGTTGAAAACATGTTTAAACCATGCAATTATACTTTAATTAGTCCAAATGCTTATACAAATTTATTTAATATTACCATTAACAATTTTTAACGTTGAATTAGAGTGGTTTAACGTCATATTGCGAATAGTTGATTATATACAAATTTGTAAATTTTTTATAAAATTAAAAGAAAGAAAAAGAAAATAAATTTGACGACAAGATTTTCTACGTGGTCAAAACAGACAAGAAACACATCCTTAAAATAATATATGAATGGCACGAGGATCTTCTTGAGATTTCTTGAAATTTAAAACTTATTTAAATAATCGTTGAATTCGCGGCTGATACATCTACATTATTATCATTTGGAAAAAATAAATAAATATATAATATAATATAATATGAAGGCATACGCATGAACAATGATAATTGCAGTTAAAAAAATAGCCATGTGAAGTGCCGTTTAATTGTATAATTGGCTAATCTTATATTATTTTTTTACTAATATAGCCAGTCAGTTTTTCATTTTACGGACTTGAACTGATGAGATGAGATGCGATGACCTGTAATGTAAAAGCCAAGACAAAACACAGTTTTTGTCCTGAGGGTTTTGGCTATTTTCAAGATTTTACTCGTTAATGGAGTTTGAAAGTCAGCACTCGGCGTAGGAAAACGGAAAACCCCAAAATTAAAGCTGTTGAAATTTAAATTTAATTTTAGAGCACAAAAATTGAACGTGGTGTGTCCAATTCTTTACTGGGTTAATCCGTTCAACGTTGGAAAACTATCATTTAAGTCCCCGATAGATTTATTTATTCTTTTCATCAAACACCTAGTTACAACTTACTTTTTCACATTACACAACTACCAATTGAAGAAATTTACTCTCTAAGTTTGGTGTGAGGAGTAGAGGAGGTAGAAAGCAATCTACAACAATAAATCTACTTAATTACACTATGTCCATCACGATGGAGATCAACCAGAATTAATAAATTTAGAAATAACCTTTAATATTAAATTCTCTTTTGGCTCTTACCATTAACATCGATAAATATTTTTATTGTTTTAATAAGATTTAATATCTATTTCAGAATTACCTTATAGAGTCTTGCAGTGCTGACCTCCCTACCTCTACATTAACATGAGATGTTTAAACCATTTTTTACATTTGTTGGAAGTTATTTAATTTCTCTAAATATATAAAAAAAAAAACTCCCCCTGTTTGGGATTTTATATTTCAGTCAAGTTTTAGTTAAGATTGATTTCAAGGCTAACCGATAGATCCTTGACCTAATATGCATGTAGTGTAGCAAGATAAAGCATAAAAGGATCTATCTCATATGAATAAACAATATCTTTTAATGTAAAAAACATAAAATATTGGGTGACTCTATGATAAAAACCATTCAAAGTTCAACGTTGAACTTGTCCTTTTCACATCACAAAATTAGTATAAATAGCAGACAAGCGAACTGGAATCTAAAACCCAAATCAATTCATTTCACTCCTGATCTAAAGCTTTAAACACAATACCAGAATCCATTAAAGAGATTTTATCTAAAGACCTAAAAATGGCAACAATTCAAACTTCCAGCCTCATGTATTCAGCTGGACTGTCTCCATTTTATCGTCGTAGTACTTCAAGAATAGTTACTGCTACAATCAGTGCACCGAAAATCCGGATGAATCATCACCTTTCTCTTCCAAAACTCCCAGCTAGTGATTTGGTTGAGGATTTATACCTGAGAAACGGTTACAATATTGCAACCAGTAGTACCACCCAAATGGATAAAGATTCAAGTTCTTCAAGAGCCGATGATGTTTCTGCTGATCCACTGGTGATTGCTAAGTTTTATGCAATCATGGAAGCTGTAGCGGATAGAGTTGAGATGCATAAGAACATCGGAGGGCAGAGAGATAACTGGAATCACCTGTTTCTGACTTCCATCAATGGAATCACTCTAGGCGCCGCTGTGATGATAGGATTAGCTGCAGCAACTGGAAATGGAGCGTCTCTTCTGGCGCTGAAGATCTCTTCTACTATTCTCTACTCTGCAGTCACTGGAATGTTGGTGTTGATGAACAAAATCCAGCCATCTCAGTTGGCTGAAGAGCAGAGAAATGCCGCTAGATTGTTCAAGCTGTTAAATGCAGAACTTCAAACAGTACTAGCTCTCGGAAACCCTAACACTGCCGATGTGGATGAAGCGATGGAGAAAGTTTTAGCTCTCGACAGAGCATACCCACTTCCCTTACTCGGCGCCATGCTTGAAAAGTTCCCTTCCAGGGTCGAACCAGCAGTGTGGTGGCCGCAGAAAAGGCGAAAAGAAAGACTTGTGAACGGGAAGAATAGTGACAATAATGGATGGGATGGAAACCTGGAAGAGGAAATGAGAAGGGTTGTTGATGTTTTGAGGATGAAAGATATGGATGATTATCTAAGGCTGGGGAAAATAGCATTGCAAGTCAACACAATCTTGGCGAATTCCGGCCCTCTGTTGACAGGAATTGCTGCAATTGGTTCGGCATTTGTGGGCACAAATCAAGGCTCGTGGGCTGTGGTTGTAGGAGTTGTTGCAGGCGCATTGGCTTGCATTGTAAACACATTTGAGCATGCAAGCCAAGTGGGAATGGTGTTTGAAATGTATAGAGGGAACGCCGGATTCTTCAAGCTCATGGAAGAAACTATACAATCTAATGTCGACGAGAAAAATGTCGAGAAAAGAGATAATGGAGAATTGTTTGAATTGAAGGTGGCTCTGCAACTGGGAAGAAGTTTATCAGAGCTTAGAAATCTTGCATCCTCTTCAGGAAATGGCGAAGCTGCCGTCAAAGAATTTGCAAGCAAGTTGTTTTGATTAATATGATATGCAATATCAATATTACATGTACTTGTACGTGCATACACAAGTTAATGATCATAATTAGTTTTGTTTCATGATTAACCATTAATTTGGGTTCGATATAATAAATCTGAATAATATCGACATTAATTCTCGAAGAATTGTTATTATTATTCCATGATTAAATGGGAATTATTTTTTCTAATTATGATTTGTAGGTATCATATGTATAAATCCCTATACCACTCTTTCACATGGTAGGCTGTCACTTGTATCAATGAAGATGAATGATGTGACGACACCCTATCTTGAATCTTAATTTGTTCATCACGTGAAAATAAAATACAGTATAATTAAATGAAATTGGACAGGCGTGCGCGCAGGATATGGATTGCATCGATTTCAATCCTTTTTTTTTTTGTTGGGCATATATAATGATAACAAAAAAATATACGAATATAATATTTCTTGTAGTGTAATTTTAGTATTTAATTAAATTAGGGGAATAATATGCAGTAATATATTTAGTGAGAATCAATTAATTTACAAACAAAATCATTATATATTATTAATATTGATAAAATGTCAATTGTATATATGATACAAATTAATTAACTACTAATATATAAAATAATTATTTGTAAAAGTATATTTGTATGATGTGTGGATGAATCAATCTCATTAATTAGATAATTAAAGATTTGTTCTATTAATTATTTTATGTTGTTTTTATTTGACTGGCTTTTTATATATATATATATAGAGAGAGAGAGAGAGAGAGAGAGAATATTGCAGTATGCCATTGTCGAGAAAAACAGTGTTTACTACAAGACTCTGCTGCTGCAATTAATTGAAAAGAAAAGTCATACATACAGACATTATATGTATGGTAGTGTTGCAGGTGGGAAAATATTGGAATATGTGAAAATGACAAAAGGGATGGACGCACATGACACAACATAATTAATCATACACGTTAAGCTGACTCTGTTAGACCAAGAATTAATATATATATATATATATATATATATATATATATCAGGCTTAATTTTGGATTAATGTTTAATTAAATTGTTTGCCTAATATATAATATAATATAATTCGTTAATTAAGGGCGCCGGAAATTAAAAGGAACTATTAGCTGCTTAATTTAGAAAGCACGTAGGATCACGCAGCAGCCCTTTTTTGCAACTTTAATTCCCCTAGTGAAGTCAAGGTTTTCAAATCATTAATTTCGATCGTTGCAGAGATATGAGCTCGGAATTAAGTCAAATATAGGCTATAGCTATTGGTTGTTTCTCAGTCAAGTCTTCTCTGTGCGATGTAATTTCTAGCGAACCCAGAATATATAATTTATTCATGCATGGCCCACATTTTCAATCTCCGTGGGAATACATTTATATATACACATGGGAAAGGGAATAATATATATACATATATGTATGTAAGATCTTAATTAATTAATTAATTTATTTATTTATACAAATTAACTTTAAAAAGCAAAATATATAGAAGTAAAGAGATGTGAATGCATGACTTAAGAAATTAATTATTTAGGGAAAAAACTCTCTTTCTTTCTTTCTTTCTTTTTTAAATTTCAAATTAATAGAAAAAAAGGATAATAACTTAGTTTATCTTCTTAATAAATCCATCTGCAGATTACTTCCGACCAAATTAACTTTTTATTAATTATATTCAGCTTAAAAAATAAATAGATCGTAAATTTGTGATGCACCTACGATCACTACTCAGTATTATCGTTGTCATCTCATTTATTATTAGAAAATTTTAACATATATCTCTTCTAAAATTTAAAACTGTAATATTTAAATAAAAAAGTTTGAAAAAAGATATACTTACTTCTTATTGACCATTAGTTGACTATCAATTTTTATTTAAATAATTATAATACCCTTAATTTCTTTAAAATTAAAATTTAAAAAATTTAATTTTTGATTTATATAATATTTAAAAGATTAAAATAATTAAAATTTAATTAACAACAATTTTAATTTATATTTATTTAAATTAAAATTTTAATTGACAATATTTTAATTTGATTATTTTAGTTTATATTTATTTATTATTTGTTAAAATTAAAAATTTAATTAATGATAATATAATTTGACATTTTTAATTTATATTTATTTAATATTTATTCAAATTAAGAATTTAATTAATAATAGTTTAATTTTTATTTATATATCATATTTATTCAAATCTTAAACCCTAATATGCAAAAAGATTGCCTTTCTAACGTAACAATTTTAATTTTTAATCATGTATCATATTTAATATTTATTCAAAATTAAATTTTTAACTTTAAATAAATATTAAATAAGTATAAATATAAATTATTGTTAATTAAATTTTTAATTATTTTAATCTTTAACATCATATAAATTAAAATTAAATTTTTTAAATTATAACTTTAAAGTAATTAAAGGTATTATAGTCATTTAAGTATAAATAAATGATAAATTAACGATTTAAGAGAGATAAATGTGTCTTTTTTCAAACTTTTTATTTAAATATTAAAATTTTAAATTTTCAAAAGATCACTCGCATGCCCCCTCCACCTACTTCTCCATTTTTGTTTTATTTATTTATTTTATTTTTCAGCTATATATACATATATATTTATTTATTTATAGCCGCCGTACCATTTCAGGAAAATTAATGTACATATATCGGCCATATAATTACGTATATATATATATATATATATATATGAATTTATTACTCTTGCTTAATTTGACTGTTTAATTAATTTGCAAGTTAAATAATAATTTTCTTGTGTATATAATGATTCTTAATCATTGATTATTATTTTCAAAGCGTTCTCATCCATTATACGTAACAACGTATGTAGGGTGAAATTTCATTTTAATGTTTATTTACTCCTTAATTAAAATCAATGATCGATCGATCTTCTTCAACAAATATTTACACTTCGGCTTTCTCTTTGATTCTGTAGGAATTGTAGTAGTACATACTTATTCACTTCAGATTCAATAAGAGGACATCCATTACATTAATGGCTATAACAAAAATAAAAAATAATTGCTTATTATTATCTATTATTGCCTTCATCTATACAGTTCATATGGTTAATATATTTTGATTTGAATTTTTTTAGATTTAAAATTGACTTTAAATATACACTATATATATCTTATAAGTTAAATCTATTATTTTATTTGAACAAATACACGATCGTGGTTAGTAAATTAATTAATAATAAATGATAATATAATTAAAAAAATAAAGTTTAACTTTACATATACAAAAATATTTACACAATGAATTTCTTTCAAGAAAATAAGAGAATTAAAATTTTTGAATAATTTAAATATTTTATTTATCAATAATATCTTTAATTTATTAATTAATATTTATATATATATCAATAAATTAATATATTAATATAAATTTTTTTAAAACATATATGTCAATATATTAATTTTAAATTTTTTATTTTTATAAAAATAAATAATTTTACACTTATTTTAAGATATTTAAAATAAAAAATAAATATATTATTCAAATTCAAATTTCAGTCGGATTTATATTTTAAATAAAAAAAATAAACATTACCTCAATTTATAATATACGTTTTTAAATTATAATATGTCTTTTATTTACTTTTGATTATTAGATAAATATGATATAAGAAGTTAAAATTGGTAAGTAATAAATATAATTCAAATTTAAATTAGTAAATTAATTTATATATTTTTTAATAATTTACTTAAAATTTATTAGTTATTATTTTGTATTTTCAACAGGTGTCTTAAGAGCACATAATAACAGAGAATTCATATACTTCATTCTAATTGCAAATAAACCGTAAAAAGGGTCCTGAATTCGAAATAACCCAAAGTCAAGAAAACAAATTTTAGACCCAAAATCAAAATATACTAACCGAAGACCGAAGACCGAAGACCATTAACGACAAATTCTACCTCCATTCCTTTCGTCTTCCTCCCTCATTGATCCCATTCTCCGAATCCCATCGTCTTAACTCACATCCACTTCCCTTTCAATCTCCTTCCTCTGAAAATCCAAGGAAAAAGAGAAACATTTTAAACTCTCTGTCGTCAAAAATAGCAAGAGGATGCAACAGTTATTGTTCACGGTGATATTTTCGGAGATGACACTGATAATGGTGTTATCGTTCAAGACGCCGTTAAGGAAGCTTGTGATCATGACTCTTGATCGGATTAAGCGTGGTCGTGGGCCCGTAGTGGTCAAAACGGTGGCGGGAACGTTTTCTGTTTTCCTGATTTCCAGTATTTACAGTATGCTGAAGATCCAGAGGCAGCAGATCGATGAAGGAGGTGTACTCAATCCGACGGACCAGGTTTTGATGGCCAAGCATCTTCTCGAAGCTACTCTTATGGGTATTCATTTATTCCATTCTTCAATTGTGCTTTTGTTTAAATTTTTGGTTTTAGGTTGTGGTTATTAAAGTTGTGACTTTTATGAAGTATTGATTGCTAATGTGGATTGGAATGTGCTTGATTTGGAATTTAGGAAATGGGTTCTGTTGAATATTGGTGGCTGATGAGTTTTTTTTATCTTCCATGTAATCATTGTTACATTAGTGAATGTGATTTGGTGAATGCAATATTGAAGCTTGTTCTGTTTTCAGGATATTTTTGGTTGATATTATTGAAAAATACCGTAATTTTGAATTACCAGTAATCAATCTTTACTTCTGGTACTGTGGCAACTATTTGATCCAGCGTATTCATGAAGGTTTCAAGTATAGAAAAAGTCCCTTTTTCACCATTACCTCCTGGTAATGGCTTCTGTGAGGATTTTTGATTAAAAGAGAACAAAATTTAGGTGTTGGCAGTCTATGTGCCTAAAGTTTGGTTATATCTATTAGGTGATCCCTATTTAGATCATCTAGGGTGTTAGAATTGAGATTGGCAAATAAAATTTGGGCATGCATATCATTGTCGTATTGCCTTTGATGTGTCGTTCCGAATTATCAAGAGTGGTTTTTCTGCTTGTAAGGTCCATATATGTTCATATTTACATAAGAGGTTTTGATTTGATTCAAAATGTTTATATAAAAAGCACTAAAACTTTTCTTCTTACTTCAACCATATTCTGCTATCAAAGCTACTTTTACTGTTGGATGTCTACCTCAAACCAATTATTGTTCTCTCTGTAAGCAGATTAAAAACATAAAGCACTTGCATGCTAACCCTGGTAATTGTAAGAACACTGCACTAATGTTGTGAGACTAGTTGACTTCTAAAATATGGTGGAAAATCTTCTCACAGTCGTTTGAAAAGTATTTTCTTTATGAATGGATGTTGAGTGCAAATAACAAGTTGATCATTTGATAGAGGTTGGTGGTTATGAAGTTCTGTAAAATGGAATGCATGTAAAAATATAATTCCAAAATGTATGATGTGATTCTATCCCTGTTAGATTTCAAGAGAATGTCGGATAATGTCTCTGCACTCTCTCTTAAAAGAAATAAGAAATCTCTGTTTGATGTTGTCTTATATTTTCTGTTTTAGCTTCTGAGTGCTTGCTTTTGGTAATAATTTGCCATAAAAATGCTCTGCTTTTCACTGGCAGGCATTGGTTGAAGTGAGAAAACTCACTATTTGGTGGTCTGTCAAATTCTTTTATGAAGTCTAATATTCATGTTTAAGACAGGGCTTTAATTGCTTTCAGTTCATTTTGAATTCTTGGTTGCCTAGTAACTTCTTGGTGCATGGACATTTATTAAACATAGATAATTGCTTGCAGGAGCTTCTCTTTTCCTCGCGTTAATGATAGACAGACTACATCATTATATTAGAGAACTCCGCTTAAGAAGAAAAACCATGGAAGCTGTAAAGAATCAAAGTCGAGGGTTTGAGGATGGGACAGCTGGCAGTTCAGAGGAAATCAAAACTGAGGAAGAGATGACTGCACTGAAGGCAAAACTTAAGCATTTAGAATCTGAAATTGAGTCAAAGTCCAAGGAGGTAAATGCTGCAGAAGCTAATGCAGTTGCTTTAAGGAAGCAATCCGAAGGATTCCTTCTTGAGTACGATCGATTGCTTGAGGAGAATCAAAATCTGCGGAATCAATTGCAGTCATTGGACTGGAGATTGTCACATTCGGGTAGCAAGAAAAATACCTAAGGAATTAACACCTTTTGCTAAATATTTCCAGTTCCTTTGAACATGAAACGTAGTCTTCAAATCGGAGAGTTGTAATGGTTTTGTGAGATACATTGGTCATATATGCAATGTTGTAAGTGTGAATTAATTTTTTCAAGCAAAACAAAAGCAACAGCGACGGAGCATAAACAAGGTTTTTTTGTGTGTTAAATTTTTTATAGATAAAGTGCTGAAGTAGATCTGAATCTTTTTCTGAAAATGTAATGCACTATACTGGTTTAATAAAAGATCAATTTTGACGGGTGATTTTGTTCACTCATTATGTAGAATTATATCATAATATGCGAAAAACTGTGTAAATGGAAAGTCCGCATTTGCAAATTCAGGCCCAATTCATTTATTTTTTTATCAAAGATTACTTGTGATTACTTTTGCGCCGCAATTGTTCTGGATTTTGAATTGTTAACAAAACTCAGTACGGGATCATCTTCACGCAGAAGCTTATTGGCGTTGGCTGCAGTGAGCAGTGTCAATCCAAGAAAAACCAGAACTGATAGCGATGATAAAACAAGCATAATTCCAGGAGCTGCACGACCCTTCACTTCTTGGGCATATTCAACAGATGCTAGAGCCAAAAATGTGGACGTGAATGAATAAGCCCACCATGCAACATTGAATTTCCTCATCGATTTCTTGAAAAGAACCGGTCTACAAGCCTGTTAGAAACAAGATATGCAGAAATCAATCAAAATGTTTGACAAATTTTGAAGAAGATTATGAGACTTAAATAATGAATGTAAGTTAAATTACCAGAGATATGAAGAGGAACAAAGAGAGGAAGAAGAGCATCTTCGATGTGATATCAAAAGCTCCTGAAATTGAGTACCAAGTTAAGCTGCCGATGCTGGGTGCAGCGAAGAACAAGAAGAAGGTTGGACGTAGTATACAAGGAAAGTTACTACAGCCTGATAGACGCTGATAAAGGGTGATAAAGAGTACCATGTAATGAGCCAATCCGAGAGAAAACATGCAAATAGCGCTCTCTTTCCAACCCATCTGTGCTGCTGCTCGTGCAACGACGAAGTTCGCAATCACCGATATCTGGCTAGTTGGATTTGCAAATATGGATAAAAACCTCTTCTGTGTTGTAAACCACTGTCCGTAAATCTTTATATCGAGCAGAACAACTGGAACGGAAAATACCCAACAGAGAACTGAATTTGGAACCGTGTTGAGAAGAGTTTTGGGGGCAGATTGAAGCAAGAGAAGATATGAAATCCAGGGAGCATACAGGTAGTTAAGACCAACATGGTGCAAGAACTCTGTCTTAACCATGTGAAAGTGAAACAAAAATTTCAAAATATAAAGAAGAGATAATAAAGTTTGTGTGAAAAGAGCAAGGCACCAAAGCAAGAGAAAAGCAGTAGAAGGAAGCATGCAAAGTAGTGCGGGGCAAATATCTGGTGATTTGCCGCTCTTGCGTTCGCTCAAAATCTTCCATAGCAAAGCTTGGGTAGCAAGAGAGAGACTTATTCTGAAATAGCCTGCATGGAGTCTAGTTAGGATTGAAGGCTGCGTTTGGTTAGAAATTTGGATTGATTGACTGTAATTTTCTTCTTTTGAAGTGGTAGTAGTGATAATGGATGCATCGATTACAACTTCAAGAACTGGGGGGTTATTATATTCCACTTCTGCCATTAGTTGTAAAGATCTAAGTGCCTTAATTAAGCGCATATATCTGTATATTAATTTCTTGTTTGTTGGTTAATGGCACTTATATAAGAAGAAGAAGATAACTGGGATCAGGCAATTTTTTTTAACTAATTAATTGTTTATATATATATATATATATATATATATATATATATATACATATATATATATATATAGTTGACCTAGCAGAAGAATTCTTGTACGAAAACCTAATAATTAACTAATATAAAGCTTCCAAACACACAATTAATAATACATTGGTTATTTGAAAAAAAAAAGAAAAGAAAAGGTCTCTCTTACAGTTCTAATTCCAATTGGTAATTAAATAAAGTGTGTAATCCCTAATTAAAATACATTCTGAAGTAGCCCTGGCTCCCATATATATATATAATTAAGAATAATATTTCTTGTTTTGGGCATGATTTTTGGAGAAACTTAAAGCTTGTAAAAAATATATATATATATATATATATATATATATATATATATAATGAATATGACATGTATGTACGTCTGAACACTTGTGTGGAGAAGCCAAAAATAATAAATCAAGGGAAAATATTGATAAGAAATGGATAAAATGAATGGTGTTGGCTAAGAAGCTAGCTAGGAAAATGGAATGAAGAGATAAAGCAATATAAATTATTAGTGGCCTTGATTTATTATTAACTATATCCTAATTAAGTTGGGTTGGCTGACAACAAATTAATTAAGATTTCAATATTTTTGTATTTATATATATACACACGCTTTTCCTAATTTCAAGTTAGGTCGTATATATGTTGTGGATTCCACTTCATGCATGCACTCTTGTTCCCGGCCCTTTTTAACTTCTTGGTCACACAACATTATATCTATATCTATATATATTGTCAAAACACAATAATTTTAAACAAATTTAAAATATGTCGTCGATTTTGTAATTTAAGCTAATAACATTGTAATCATCAAGTAATATATATAAACTTAAACGAGAACAACAAAAGTAATTAAATAATAAAACACGCATGCATACAATTAATTTGTGAGATCGTGTCAAAATAAATTTTTATGAAGTTAAGATATCCTTTAAAATTACTATTTACATATTAATTTAATTATTTAATTATTAAAAATAATATTTTATAATAATGAATATAATTTTACTAGAACATTTAAATTTAAAAGTTATAATAATATTTTTATCTTTAATTATTTATTTTCTTCTAAATCTATTATCAAATTTATATAAAATTTAATTAAATATTTTTTAAAATATATCAAGTGTTAAAATAGTCTATTTTAAAAATTATGTATAATTATATAAACATTTAAGAAATTTTAACAATATAAAATATATAAAAAAATTCACAGTTAAATATACATAATTTTTTAAATAAAATATTTTAATCATATGATATATTTTAGAAATTATATATAATTAGATAATATAAATATGTGATTATAAATTTTAAAGGAAAGAGATAATTAAAAGTTGAAATATTATTATAATTTTTAAATTTAAATATTATAATACGATTATATTGATTATTATAAAGTAAACAAATAAAGATAGTACAATTATTTTATATATTTTTAATAATAAAAAAGTAAATTAGTTAAATTAAAATATAAATAATAACTTTGTGGGTATGTTGACTTTCTCTAAAAACGAAAAGAATATCTCACCTTTTTAAAAATTTATGGAGTATATTTAACTTTCTCTCAAAATCTAAGGAGATGAAGTATATGTATATGTATATATATAGAGAGAGAGCGACCATGAATCGGAGAATATTTTGGATATATATAGGAAATTACTTCAATGAGATATAAAATTATAGTTTGTTTAGCCTAATTAATTAAACTGAGGGGTTTGGATCGAGCAAATTAAGGGCAACACAAAACTACAACTAATTCGTATAGATGTGTGTATATGTTGGTACCAACAAGAAAAACAAAATTAAAGTGAACTAAAACCTTTCATGTGGGGTTTTGCTTCAAATTATATATTCATATGTGTTACATATGAATTGATGATGATGGAATTGGAAAATGCAGGCAGCCTAATTTATTATAAGTACCCTATAAAACTATATGAGGTGCGGGTTAGAAGGATAAGCTAACTCGTTTGTGTGCTTTCCGCAGTTAAATTTAATTTAATTCAACTTAAAAGGCATTGAATTAATAATAGCTGTAAGATAGATCAGCTCTGGTTGGGCACTAGATTAATATATATAATGAAATCACACCACGCCACAAAAGTTGCCGAAGAAATTTACATATATATATATACAAAAAAAATTATGTAATATTGTTTCTACTTTTATTCAATAACTAATCCGATATTTCATTTTATAACGACGTTAGATTGAAAAACCATATTAATTAAAAATACTACTGCTGTTGTATAGTAAAATCATTGGATAAAATTGATTAAAATAAGCGAGTCTATTAATTATTTTAAGATATATTTTCATTATTATGAAGCAAAAATAATAACAGACATATTCTGAATTCTTCCAGTGGAAGAATTTAATAAAAAATATGGTGTTTTTAGTGTACTTAAAATCACTTGAGTGAATCGTAATTCTTCTTCATTAGAATGACTTGGAAACCCAAAGAAGAATTAATCTCTAATTAGTGGATAGAAAAGCAATTAATGCTTCAGATTATGCTTATGCAGCAGCACAAATAAAAGTCTGCCTTTTTCCTTTAACCTAATCGTAATCCAGCACTAACTCCATTTCTTTTGTGTGCAGCTTCCCCTCTTGCCTCGTAAATTAGCACTACGAAGGCCATTGATTTTGAATTTGAACACAATTATTTTATGGTATGGCCCGGCCTAAAAACTATAGATGACTCTTGGAGAAACTCAAGGGTTCGTAGACCAAGAGAGAGAGAGAGAGAGAGAGAGAGAGAGATTGAGCTCCAATCCCGAAGCATGTAGAATTAGAAAACATAATTTTATTATTATTATTATTCATTAGAGCAAGATTTCTACCTAATAATATATCATTCGTAAATTTACATTCTAATTCTTCTTCTTCTTCTTCTTCTTCATGCGTGCTGCTGCTGTTGTTTCTACTGCTAGTATTTATCTCGCTATTTCTATTGAATAATTCATCGGGAATATCATCCTTGAAATATTCTTCAGTCTCTGCAGCAGCCCCACCACTATTGGAGATCTCATTACCAGATGACACTCTATGCTCTTTGCTTTCATTGCTTCTCACTGTAGTCCAAGTTTCATCCCATTCCCAGCTGATCATTTCTGAGTTTCCTTCACTCACTTTCCGGATTCTTTCCCTGGCAGAATTTGCACTTCTTTTCTGGATCGAATTCCAAGTCTCAATTGAGCTCCAAATCCCTTGATCCAGTACACTCGTTGGAGTCTCCGGATTGCAAGTTTCAATCTCTTTCCAGGGAAATTTCTCTTCTTTAACAAATTCGTGCTTTAGAAGTTCGCTGGCTGTAAATCTCTCTGCCGGGTTCCTTTTCAAACACTTGCTCAGAAAATCTTTACCTTGTTTTGACATGAACTTGGGGATTTCTGGTCCATCACTCGAAAACCCGATCTTGTAAAGTGCGGAAACCGGGTTGGAAGCATCCGCCCACGGTGCCCGGCCCGTTGCCATCTCGATGACTGTACACCCAAGAGCCCACACGTCAGCAGAGAACCCTTGTTGTTCGCCACGCGCCACCTCAGGTGCCATGTACACTGGTGTACCACTAATCGGTGCCGTCGAAGTTGACACCTCATCGACACGGCGAGCACAACCCAAGTCCGCAATTTTCGGTCCATCGTTAGTGATCAATACATTTTGACCCTTAATGTCACAATGCACTATTCCATTAGAGTGAAGGTACTCTAACCCAACTAGTATTGCCCTCGCGTATGATCGGATTCTTCCCTCTTCCATCCCCCCGCCGCCGCCGCCGCCGCCACTCTTGCAAATTGCATCGTTAAGTGTGCCACCGGGTGCATATTCCAAGAAAAGATTGTACAACAACTTACCATTTTCGGATGAAATGTTACACCCCTTGTATGCTACAATTTGAGGACACACCAATTTAGACAGCATCCTCTCTTCCCTTTGAAGGGCTTCAGAATTCGAAAGTTTAGCCGACTTAACTGCAAATACCTCGCCGGTCCGGTTATCTGAGGCAATGGACACGATGGCGGTTGAGCCCCGGCCGACGGTCCTCCCCCGGGTCCAATCCATTTACCAAGAAAGATATGTAAGTAAATTAAAACAAACGAGAGAGAGAGTTTGGATTGGTTGGTTAGTTATTTAAGTTGTCGAGACGCTCAGTTTAATTTATATATGAATGAAGTCGTGGGTTGTGCAATTTGTTTTGGTATGGTTGGCTTTAATGCAAGAAGGCATGCTGCTTTTCTTTTATTTATTTATTTTGGGGTTTAACTTTTACTTTATTTCTTTCTTGGTGGCCAATGGGCCGGCCGCCGTTTTTCAGTAAAGGTGAGGCTTCCACGTGGCGGAAGGAGGGAGATGGGAAAATTTTGGCCTATTTATGTTATGGGCGGCGGAGCGAGCGAGTTAACTTAGGCATGAATTATACTGCCCATGTGGAGAGGCACGTGCTTTTTGAGCACATCTCGTTCATTGGCATAGGCATAGAGAATGCAATTCAACGAATTGGGATATTCTATCCGTTTAATTCTTAATCCAAGAGTACTTATTCTAGAGAGACTCGAGAGTGCTCGACTTTGTTTAATTTATTAGATATATAATAGTAATTAAGAAGTAAACGCTCTACTTTTAGTGATACCTTGAACCTATTACAAGTCGAAATTCAGGTCCATTCATCTATTCATTTGCACTTACAGCAAACATCAAATGGGTCGAGTAATAATTGCATTGTCTACATCTCTATTATATTATGTGTTCAAAATTATAAAATTATAATCTATTTTAGTCATATCCTTATTTGTTTAATAAAAACAATTGTTTATAAGGTCGAGTTGATGGTTGTGAATTGTAGTCTAAATTCTAGAGCAAAGTAGTTACTTTTCTTGGAATGTGGGTTAAGTATACAAAGAAGAGGCAAACAAAAACATCAAAGCCAAAGGCAAAGATTGAGAAAAGAACAAAAAAGCAAAGTATCTCTTACAACCAAAAATTTGGAATGTAGTTCAAAGAGGGTTAAAACTAACTAGAATTCCCAGCAACCTATCTGTCTTTGATCTTTACAATGCATACACACGTTATTGGTATTAATTATTACATAGTTCTAGCCTTCTTTGCTTGCCAACCCCATCATAAGTTAGCTTAGCTTACTTCACGTGCCAGCCTCACAATTTCTGTCTTCTCTGATATCTTTACCTTTTCGGTTTCACGAATCACTCCTACTTTCTTCATGCTTCATTAACTTTCGGTTTAAAAAGTTTTCAACTCCATGCTTACTTTTCATAACTGTAAGGAAACACACTTTTCTGTTTTACAGCAACACTTCTCTTGGCTTTAAGCACTTTACGTTAACGATTGAGCTCAGTTTAATTTGGATGTCATTTTCAAGCTTTAGTTAATTGAGTGACGCTGGTAAAGTTTCCACCTTCAAACCTCTGCAATTTTTTAAAAGCTAGCAGCCATAGCCAACACAGAACTCCACCTCAGAGTCTTTTCCAATCCTTGACCAGAAAACGAATCCATCCCATTATATATAACGTGTAAAGTAAGGCTTTGGATAATTAAAATTTGAAAGCTATTATTTAAACCGCTTAATTAGTTAAATCGATGTGGGTCATCTCTTCACGTTTCCTTAATCGTTACTCTCCTGTGCAAAAAAATACTTGTTTATGATATAAATTCTAAAACTGAAAACAAAGATTACTTTATACCGTATAAATAAAGCAAACTGCAAATATTTACAGGCAAACATGAAATTGTTTTTAGCCATTTCGGCTGAGGCCAACACCTTCACAATTTGGTTATCACTACCAAGTCTATTACAGAGGGTACATAAATATAATGCCAGATAAAGATAATTCCATGGTAGAGAGAGAAGAGGCCCCGAGGTCGACTGACAGTTTAATGTTTATGCAGCCTCGGCAAAGCCGACTCTCAGTTTACCAAAATCAAACACGGTGTGGTAACGACCCATGAAAACATCTCCCAGAATCCTGTATTTACACAAATGACAAGTTCCGAAAATTTAGTGAAAAAACAGGCAGTAGGAAGGAAATATGTTGTAACAGAAATTCAAATAATATGGGAGAGAAATACCAGAGAGGTCCGCGAGGAGGAGGAATATCCAAAGCAGTAAATCCACTAATGCACTGAGCGGCAGCACCCTCACCGACCTTGAGAATGTACTGATGATACCAACAAAAAATGAATTTCTATTAATTATATGCTACATCATCCTCCAGTTTTATTTTAGTATCCGGAATAATATTAATATTTGAAAGGATATTACAATTGAGTGAAAATTGCTATGACACTGTACCTCATCTGCAGACAGGTCAAAAACTTTGCCCCCAATAGTGAAAGAAACACTAGGCATGGAAGAAATCTTTTCACAATCGACAGATGATTCTCCCATTGGATTTGGCATTCGGTCACATAGCTGTGGATATATCAGAGGATTACATCAGCAATAAGCAATGAGTCAATGCAATTATTTGAGTTAAGTAATACCTTCATCTCACCTCGTTGACATAGTTCAATATACGTTCTTGAGTTTGATTCTGCTGCATCTGGTTTTGCATCCATACAACTGCCATCTCACAAGAAGAGCACATTGCATCATGAAGAACACCAGAGGATTTTCCGTTGTTCTCATCCACCACGCTCTCTATTCCCATACTGTACAAACACATTCAATTTTACCGCGACCATAAAAAAAGTGGCAGCAGGAATTTTTTTTCCCATAGAGCAAAGCATGTCCTGAGAGACTGACCTAACACCACGTCTTCCATCGAAGGTGCATAATCCAATTTGGGAGCAGATCTTCTTAGGTTGCGCCTGATTTACACAGTGACATTCCCAAAGTCAGGGCAACACCAAAATAGATATAATCAGTCAACTTACTTTCAAAAATGGATATGACGAATAAAATCAGAGTACTCACCTCAGCTAGAAGCAGATCCATAATGACTGGTCCATACTGTTCAACAACCGCCTTACATTCCTGACTAACGACTCCAGTGGCCCCAATGGCCTGATTTATCATGGCTATCACAGTCTGAAGAGAAATTTTCATTTAGCTATAAACTGTGCTCCTGATAGAGTGCATAGTCAAGCAAAAGTGGGCATACATAACAAAATTATTTATTCATTGCCCATGTTCTGAGATGCAAAACGGTAAGGCTATCACACTGTCAGTTCAAAGATGCAAACAAACTTAGTACCTATTTATTGACCGAGGACATAAAACGATTTACTGGAGAAGACATGCAAGGCTAACATCAGCATGGCTAACCAAGAAGAATATTAGTGAATTGTGCCTACAAAATCAAGATATTATTTTCCCTTATTAACCTTTCTTTTTATATCCCACCCAGAATTTTGACAAATCTCATACTTTCATTTCATGCAACAACTTTATTTAACTGAAATAGTATAATGACTATAGCCATAATCAAAATCCATGATGAAACTAACAAGAAATTTAGCAAACCATATCCAGCAAGGGATTAATGAATGGTATTAAGCATTTCATACCGTTGGACCTGCGACCAAAGATGTCCCAGAATCTGCAATTGCTGCACAACCTCCAGCACAATATCCTGTAAAACAGTTTTCTGGACATCAGAACAACATAACAATAGGGAAAAAACTATGTCTCTTATTCTGTTCCCTATCTTTTCCATTAAGGAAAAAAATTGCCAGGCTTTGAAACTTCAATTATTTCATATCAGTTTTCTTGTTACAGACAATAGGATTAAGCAGAAACATACCAGTGGGTTTTCCACCAATAAGAACATCGCCCATGTCAAACTATAAACACAAAATATTGTGAAACAAAATGAGAACATAAGAGACGCATATAAAGGTGTTAATAAGCAAGCCATTAAATTTAATTTCAATGACCAACCTGCCAGTAGCCTTTCTGTGTCACAGGAACATATGTGTGCTTGCCCTTGTAATGACTTGGATCAACCCCACCAAACACAATTTCACCACCTTCTTCATCCCCTTGATTGCGGTTAAGCCAAAATGAAAAAACTGGATCCTTAATAAGGCCCTGTTTAACCATGTTGTACCTGCAAGGCATACAAGGACATAATCAGAAACATGGGATTACTATTATATTTAGGAAATATTCAGTAAACAGGCCATTGATTTTGAGGATTCACACACATACCAGACTGGAACAGCATTTCCAACTGAAATTTCTTGAAACCCAAGACCTAATATCCCATCAAACTTGGCCACCAGAAATGTGACACTAGGCTCCCTGGTTGCCTCAATAAATTCCTGAATATTTAAGGGCAAAAAAGACCAATATTTAGTGCATGGTACTCTAACAGACTACAGGATCTTATGCCAGCAGAAGTCAAAGTAACCTAGGTTTACCTGATCTTTCACAGTGAGGTCACCAACTTTGACACTGTCATAACTAAAGAAACCAGAGATAGCCCCAGTACCATATTGAATAGCAGCAGGTTCACCTGAATCCAAAACAATTCCAAGATAAATGGATTAATCATTTTCCAGTAGATCCCCATCACACACAGTGCAAGTTTCAAAACCTCAATCTAACTTGTAGATAATATACATTACTAATAAATGTTAATTCTTCCATTTTCTTTCATGCACAATAGCTTATCATTGGGAAACATCTTCCTTTGCAAGTTGATTAGCGTACAATTCAAAATAAATATATGGAACTCTCAAATGTGTGGAAGCAGAAAACCTACCATTCTTCTTGTAAGTACTTGATTGGCTTGACTTGTACTTGGCATGGAAGTAACAAGGAACCTAGCCACAAAGCAAAGTCATAAATCCTCCAACCTCCAATATACTCCAGTTCTTATACAAGTACCAATGTGGGATACATTCATAATAGACACAAATTTAAAAGCTAACCGAGAAATAGCACTTGGCTGAAGGCACCCACAAATTAGAGCTGCCCGTGTCAAAGATTACAGTGAACTTTTGTGGAGGAGTACCAATACCAATCTCACCATAGTACTGAGCGTCCATATAGTTTTTTAATGCCACAATATCAGTGTCCTCAGAGTCTCCAAGATTATTACGAAATCGGTACTTCTTAACAGAAGCTCTTAAAGTGTCTCCATGCTGCAACTCCAGCTGGGCAGCAAGCCGGTTGTTTGGATCCAATTTCATCTTTTTCAGCCCTATCCTAAGCAGTCCATCACTGGATGCAGAGGCAACAAGAGAAAACAAAAGGATCGAAAGGAACAAGGACGACACCGCAGCTTTGATTTTGGTTCCCATGTTTATCTATGAATTACACATTCAAAATTCAACCTCAGGGAAAGCAACTCTAAAGTAAAAAATTTATTCATTTTTCATGTTCAGCAGAAAGTAAAAGAGAAAACATATTAACAGGAAAAAATGATTTTCCATCAGGTAAATTACTTCTAAATTGCAAATTTGAACTCCTCAGCTGTTCGGTAATAAAAAAACAGGCAAAAATAAACCAAAACGAAGTTAAAATTTTGAATTTTTTTTTTTAAAGACCAGCTCATTTCATGGCAGAGAGAACAAAAGAAAAAGGAAAAAATGAAACTAAAATGCGACCGGTCGTGAAGGGAGTGAAGCTTGCAGAAATCGACCGGACGCATAGAAATGAGCCGTAATCAACCGTACTTACCGTGAAATCATCATAATATAATATAAAACAGTAATAAACTATTATAATCCGATCAAAATTTCATAAAAACTACAGCATTAATTCCAAAGAGAAGCTATGAAATTCTGAAACTGAAAATTCAACGAGACATTTACTCACCGAAACTTGAAGACGGATTCGTAAAGCAAAAGAGACTAGAAATGAATTTCGAGGGGAAGAAAGAATCGACTATTTAAGCAAAAACCTGTCAGCCACCCGGGCCCAGCTAAGCTCAGTTGGTGTGTTAGCTTTGTTTAAATCTCAGCCGTCGATATCGCCCTTTAACCGTATATTTAGCATTCACGATCTGCTCGTTTCTAAAAATAGCGGAACAAAAGCGTGATAGCGGTTGGGATTCGGTACTTCGCGTGATTATGTATTTGGATTTTTAGTTTAGATCGCCGACCGTTGAAGTATGAACGGACAGTGATAAAGAGGTGGGGACGTTGGGGATGCAAGGTAATGCAGTGGGTTGCGCTTTAGGGGCGGTTTTATTTGTGACGGATAACGACACGCGCGGGATTTGGATTTTGGCGTTATAACTGAATTTGCTTATGTGTTAAAAAGCACGCATTTTGGTTTGCTTAGCACGCGACACATACTCATTATTATTATCTTACGTGTCACTAAAACCACGAATTTTATGTATTTATCTAAAGAATGTCTTGGATAATTTCATTTTAGTCTCTGATATTTTATAAATTTTTTTGTTATGATACTATCTTTGTCACAAATATTTCTAATATTTCATCTTCAAAATCAAATTTATGTTAATTCTGTCTTGCAAGAGAGGGACAGGAAAGCCATTTAATAAGACCCACTAAATATTAACTATCTATATATTTTATTTATCAAAACTTTTTATTTTAAGCATCTTAAAACATCAAATAGAAGTAATTTAAGTCAAAATTTGTATCCAAATATTTTTTATTAAGATATCTTTGGGATATATATATATATATATATATATATTGTTTGATTTTAATAGGAAAACTAATGAAATATCGGTTGAAGGATAAAATGAAGTTGAACTAAAGTGAAATAAAAATGCAAAATTATATTAGAGATGTTTATGATAAAATATCGAATTAGTTGGATACAGTGAAATTTTAGTAAAATTAAAGACTAAACCGAAATTTTCCCTAAATTATTAAACACGGCTTAAGGCACATTATAATTTTTCTATGGCATTAAACACAATCTTCGTGGGGTGGCTTTTGGAAGAAAACTTGTAGCTAGAAAATTGTTTTCGACAACAAAAGTAGGGAAGGCACGAAGGGAAGATGTTGCCAAGAAGCAAGGGCAATGTTGTAGCTTTTATCCAAATCCAATGATGAATGCAAAAGACAGCTCAACTAAAGAATAAAGACTTGAGTGCAAGAAATGAAAATTGCTATGCTACTGAATAAACAAAGAATATTTTCCAAATAATGGGTTGGGTTTAATCGACAAAAAAGAATTTAATGGGCCTCCAAATTTTGGTAGATTGATTTATGGGCCTGTTATTGTCTTGGCCTTTAAGCACTCTCAAAGTAGTTAGGTGTAAATTTAAAAAAATACACAATTAAATTGCTTTGCAACGATAGGGCAAGGTAATAGGTATTATTTCGCCATCAACTCTAAATATCCCACGCGGGTATTATTTTGTGAAAGCAAAAATTGTCAATGGTCAAGTCACGTGTTTACTACCTTTTTTATCGTAGACTAATCCTCCTCAATTATTATTTTTATTAATATTACAACTCCCTACAGTTAGAAGATAGGGAAAATGGAATAAATAGGGGCATCATTTTTTTCCACAAAAGCTTGACATCCACGCACAAGAATGAAGGAATTCTATAATATAATATAATTACAGACGACCAAAGACTCCATTAATTCATCTTCATTCTCAATTTAACAAAATTTCCAAAGTTGAATATGGGTTTCAAAGAAGCTGTGATGATGTGTTCTTCTCTTCCAGTTTTGGGGTGTGTAATTTCTACTCTTGTTGGGTTGCTCCCTGATTCTCTTGAATCAGCCAACAATTCTGATGCAAAAAGTAGTTGTAGTGACTATGCAGCTGCTCAGAAACATCTGAAGCAAATTCAAAACATACGCACCTGTTGATCGATGTTGATTCATAGCTAGCTAGCTAGCTAGCTATCTGCTGCAACACTACTACTACTGAGTTCGAGTGAGTAATTAAGTTTTTCTAAAGGATATTGATGATCAATTTCTTTCCTATTGCTTGATTTCCAGCTTATATATTTTTGTATATTATATAAGTTTTCGAGTATGCTTATATCATCTGTGTTTCCGAACTCTGTATAATCGAATAATAATTTTTGTAATATTAAATTTTGAACAATATGAGAGTAGATTCATCGTTCTTATAATATTAAATCGTACTTAATTTAACTCTAAATATAAACTAAATCGACAATTACATACATATATGTTCATAGCAATCTTAAATAAAATTTTAATTATTTTAATTTATAACGGTAATTAAATCACATCATTATAATTATAATTAGTCCAATAATGTTACATGAATTCCTCGTCTCTGGGAATGAAGGTGAGACCACTTGACTGTCGGTCGGTTGGGTGTTAATTAACTTGATAATTAAAACCAATTAACTAACATTTTCCACTATATATATATATATATATATATATATATATATATATATATGGCTTGAAGGTCATTAATTAATTAATTTTCAAGTATAATATTTCTTTGTAAGTTGCTCGATTTCTTAAGTGCATGCTTTTATAAAACATTTTTCAACAATAACTGTTCTCATAACAACTCTTTTCATTTACCATCATATAATTTTTTTTATAATTTAAATAAAAAATATTCTTTTATATTTATATCAATCTATACAGCTTTAAAATTAATAGAGAATCTTTTCTTTTATATTTATATGAATCGATATTATTACATTCTAATTCTTTTTTGATATCTTTCAAGAAAAATCTCGAATTTGATTCTAAATTGATGGGTTAGTGTAAGCTTATCCATGCAGTTATACACTCTTAGAATAAGAATCTAATTTCTAAAAGATTCTAACTTTCAAACTTTAATAGATCTTTGAGATTCTTTTGACTACCTATATTGTGTTGAAAGGATAGTTATATGATCACACAGAAAATACATAGATGTCAATTATATTTAGACTAATGGTATGTAAAAATCAACTTTGGTAATGGTTGTGGTGATGCATAAGAAAAAGATAATTAAATATTTCAAAAGCAAATTTGTTATTTTTAGAAAAATAAAAAATATATATTTGAAAATAATAATATAAATTAAAAAAAATCTCAATAGTTTTTCATTGGAACGATGGGAAAGACAATCTGTTATATAGCTTTACTTTATATATTAATTTCAGTTAATTTAAAATTTTAATAACTCGAATGTTGATTTATATACGAAATGATGTAAATGGGATGAAAATATTGGGATATAATATAAACTGGAGGAAGGGGGAGGGGCTCAATTTGGAAAAAGGGAAAGTTAACACGGTTGATGGATATTGGAAAATGGGCCTTGAAATGATAGTTGATTGAGTTATGAGCCCAGCACGAGAAAGAAATTCAAAAATTTGGTCAAACTTTACCCAAAGCCGAAATATGAATAATGAGTACGCCTCCAATAATAATAGAAAAGCATAAATAAAATTCCGCGTTTTTCATATATGCTACAGTGAATTGCCAGTTGGATTAATGGCTGCTTTGTTTTCTTCCACACCCAATTATGATATGAACTATACATGAATGCATGCAATATGCGATGATTAGTTTAATAATGAGTATCTATCAAATTACTTACTTTTAAAACAAAAAGTATCCTCCATTTTCATGTGCCCAATTTGGACCAAACCCCTTTACTTGTTTTTGGATTGGCTGCTACTACTAACCACTCTATTCTTCGTCTATTAATAATAATGCCCCCCCCCCCCCCCCCTAATTTCCTATATTTATATATAATTTATAATTATGAAATAGGTTTTATTTTATTATGACTATCGATCTAGCTAGGTTTAAAAAGGAATTCTTTACCCTTAAATCTATAAAATATTCTTAAAATTGACATTTTGGCTTTCGTTATATATATATACCACAAATTATTAACTCTTAACTCTAAATATTAATTTTTTCTCAAAATGATAAAAACATTAAAGTTAACCCATTAATAATAATAACGAGATTCGTCCCACTTACACCCCCCAGCCGTGAAGTACAGTTAAATTTAGAAAAGAAATTTCAAAGAAAACGATTGGAAGTCCTGAGGGAACATGTGCTTGCATGTGCCCCAGGGCCCAATCCATCATCCCATCCTATCCCATCATTACATACATTGCTTACCTGACAATTAGCCAGCAAAGCCCCCCGTTTCCCCATTTCAAAATTTTATTGTACGGTAGATCAAGTACGGTGCGACCCACAGAGTTCTCCCACGTTCGGTTTTTAAAAATTAAAAAAAAAAAAAAAGAGTTTGCTACGGTGTCGTATAATTGGTTGGATTGGCCGGCTGGGGGGCATGAATTGACGTGATGTCAATCAAAGTGCACAGGAAGTCAATAACGTATCTGACTGACTTGTCCAATTAAATAAATAGTTTAACTTCGCAATACGAAACTACTTCCCCACCCTTTTTCTTTATTGCCTACATTATTGATTGCCTTCATTGTATATACAAGTCCCTATATTTTAAAATATTTATAGATGAACAAGTTTTGCTCTTCGTACAAATTCCTACCATTTAAAAGAATATGTGATATGTATGGAGAACATAACGATAATGCAATCTTACTCTTGAAAAAAGTAAAGAGATATTAGAGTTAACATTGAAAGACCCCAAAAAACCAGCCTCAATGAGATTGAAAAACAAGAAATAAATTAAGCATAATTATCAAGAAGCAAAATTTCACTACATGAAAGAGGTATGCATGAATGAGCCATTATACAATGACGTTGAAGGTTCCAATTTCTAAAATATTGATTTCTCATATGCACAATGTATAATTAATTATGACACAGTTAGAATTGATATTCTAAAGTGACCAAAATATAAGGATTTAAATTCAACAAGGTTAAGACAAGAAAAATTAAATTAATAATTTTATTTTAAAATTTAAAAATTTTTGTTAGCCTTATAAGATTAGAGACTGCAAGTCTTATCGAAGCGTCATTCTTTATCTTAAAAAATATGATGTTTAAAATATTAAGTTTCATAATTTATTAAAAATTTTGATGATCTCATTATACACATTTCAATAGTTTGGAATAAGCTAATATTCTTAGAAGCTGATTCCAGCAACATTAAAATCATTAAATTTTACCGAGGACATCTGTGAAAGTAAATTACAAACTAAATTAAATCTGTGATTTAGTCTAATATAGGGGCACAAGAGTTATTATCCCACCATTTTGATTTCCCATTTAATACGCACGGAGTTGCCCGGAAGTATCTGAAAAGTCTACTATTTTCAGGTTTTTTTAATTTCAATAGCAAATTACGTGTCAAATAGCAATAGCCGTATTTCTTGACCTCTCTGTAATTATCAAATACTTCAAAACAAAAACATTATTAATTCTCGTCTTTTGTTACAAATAGTTGTCTTCTACCCAAGCTTTGGAGGATTGATACAAGCAACAATGTAAGAAACAAACGTATGAAGATAATGTAAAATATTTATGGATGTTAATCATTGAACCGGTAAACTAATTAGTAACCTCATTTTTTTTATCTGTATTTACTGAAAAAGAAAAAATTGAAAAAAAAAATTATTCATAATGAAACAATATGAAAGAATGAAATTTTTTGTGTTCTAACCCTCCCCACAACAAAAAAAGAAATATGAACATGTAATTTCATTTGCTTCCCCCACAAAAGAAAAAAGAAGAAGAAACTAACAAGAAAATATTGATTTAAAAAACAAAGGCTGGACTCTAATTTGCCGAGAAGCTGCCAAGTTTATTGCCGTTGCTTGTGGTGGCGGTGTTGGAATTGCTATTGTTATTGCTGTTGTTGTTGTTGTTGTATGGATGTTGTGCGCCGCCGATGATGGAGGTGATGGCGGCGGCGAGAGCTGCAGTAAAGTTGGGATCAGCGGTGATGGCAGCTGTGGCGGCACTGACAGTGTCAGCTAGGGACGAGGATTGCTGCTGCGGTTGGTGTAATGTTGGCGGGAGAGTTTGGTGGGCACCGGGCAACTGAGAGTTAGTTCCAATCTCTTGAGATAGTTGCAGACCGGAGAATTTTGACTGGTTGTAAAGAGCTTGTCCGAAAACTTGCGGCAATTGCGGTGCTGTTGTTACTGTTGGGAAGTTCTGAGGTTGCCCAGGAAATTGGACTTGGAATTGTGCGGGTTGTCGTTGGAATTGTAAAGGGTTTGGCGAATGTGTAAGGTCCAATGTTACTGTTGGAAATGGAGCAGACGCTGAAATTGTTGCCATACTTGATGAACATGGAAGAATTGCTCTTGCTAGCAAATTCGGATTCATTATCCCGTCTGCGCTGGACATTGATCCTGAAAGCAGCATATTTGCTGCTGCTGTTGTCGTTGATGCCATTGCCATTGCAGCTGGAGGTAGAGGATGATTGTGATTTCCTTCGTAGGTTGTTATCAGAATCGTCCTGTCTTCCGCACAGCGTTGAACCTGGAAAATTCCAGGATTTCAGATTAGTTTCAGGTTGATGGAAGTTATTCATGTACAGTAAATTACGTAACATGCTACCAAAATTGAAGAAATGAACTTACTTGTTTGCGAACTGGACAACCAACTGCCATGGTGCAACGATAATAAGCTCGAGGACATGGGTTTCCTTTCGCCATTTTTTGTCCATATTTTCTCCATTGACACCCATCAGTAATCTGTATTAAACAAAACCAATCAATTTCAAAACTATTTGAAAGAGCCGATTAAATTGAATTTTGGTATAATGATTTAACTATAAACCTACCATGGGAGCTTCTGAACGAGCACGGACTGAGACGCGGGCTTTTCTCATGGTGGCTTCATTGGATTGATCCATTCCTTTAGCAGAACTGTTCAGCTTCTGAACTTTGTTAGCACCCCAACCCTGTGATTCAGATTCCGGACTCTCTTCCCTTCCGATTCTTTTTCCGTTTGAATTTTCAGCCTGATCGAACGAGACCATCTCGCTTTTTCCATTGCACTTAACATATTCTTTGGATGCAACTTCAACATTATTGTTCGGCGGCGTTCCTGACAAAGTTCTTTCCTCCGAGGAAGAATTCGAAGCTTCATCAGTCTCCGCCGTAGCAGACGGGCCCAGATCGAGAAACTGTCTAGGCACCATTACTTCATGTTTCTTGTCTTCAGCTTTTCCTTCAACCACCTGTAAAAAAATCAATAAAATTAACTATGCGAACAAACAGTAAATAACTTCAATATCTTTACCAGAAATTTAATGAGTAATTAATTACCTGATCGTGTTCTTGAGGGCTTTCAGCTCTGTGATTTTGTTGCTGCTGTTGCATTAATGCAACAAGATGCATCTGTAAAGCACTGTAATTATTAGTTACTTGGCTTAGCATGTCTCTTAACCTCTGGTTTTCTGCATTCATGTGTTGCAACTCCACTTGCAATTGCGCTAGCTGAGAAAATTTGCAAAATACTTAAGTCAGGAATCAAATTTTCCGTGAATTTATTTATGTTTTTTTTTCTTGTAGAGAATTATTACCTCGCTCTTAGCTCGTTTATCTTCCTTTTCCGACGAAGCCCCATCATCTACCGTTGATTGATCGCTTCCAGTGTTAGCAGTCAGAAGATGTAAACCAGTCTGTAATTATATATACATGTATAAACAAAAGTTTGACAACAAAACAAAATATAAAGCAGCGTAATAATTCAGTTGTAAACAAAGCAAATGTTTTCTTACATTTACATCCAAACTAGTTCTTTGGCGGACATCTTCGTGAGGATTCTCCTTCTTAACATTAACAGTACTAGTTATAATTCTCTGATTATCATCATCAACCTTGTTTTTCTTATCAGAAAAGAAGTCAACTTCATCGACAGCCACCCGATTTTCATCAGACGGTGGAAGGAACATCCCTGACTTCCCGACCAGCACCTAGACTTCCCGGAAAGGGAAACATTCTGACGGAGTCAGCTACACGATTTGTAGTTCTAAACCTTGCGAAAGAATTAACAGAAGAAGAAGAAGCCGGCGGCTGGTTACGGAAGAAATTATTATTTAAAGGATCAGAATCAAGAGTTAAACCCCATCCTTTGTCCATAAATAAACGAATAAATGAAGCTAAAGGGAGAATAAATCTGGGACGGAAGAGAGAGTGAAATGTGAAGAAGAAGAAGGAAGATAAAAGAGAGAGAGAATTAAGAGGGGTTATGTGTATGAAGTCTGTGAAGTCTTTTACCGCTGCAACTGGTTCGCCTATAAAAAGGGTTTGGAACGTAGACCAAAAATTAAATAAAAAAAAAATAGATTGGGTTTTTGAGAAATTGAAGGGATTTGATCGTGTTGCGTCAGATGGTGCGTCAGTTTGACAGCTGGCACTGGTCCCACTTTTTTGGCTTTGAGAGAGAGAGGAGTCGGGTATTATGGGTAATACCCGTGTATATTGAAGTCAGGTTAGAGATGTGATGGGTCGTTTCGGGTCAGGAATTAGAAAACCCGAAGTTGAAGTGTTGACAGTGTGGTTTCGTCTACATTTCGTCAAGAAAAATGTTGACCAGTTCTTAAATCAAAAGGGCAAGAGAGAAAGAAATGAATCCCACCGCCCCGAATGGTGCGGCGCGTTCCACGTGAGGAAATAAATTAAAATTAAAAATTAAAACTTTTTTCAAAGGAATAAGCACAATTTCCAGCCAAGCCAAGTCAACGAATTTGACGGCCCGGCTCTTTCTACTGACTGGTCACCGGCTGTGACAGTAACCGAGTCATAAATTGGCCCCACGTAAAGCAAGAAAGCAAAGCATAGACATTCATGAGAATTGAGAAGTGACCACGTTTTGGATCTTGGCCCCCGCCCGGGAGCCTTGTTGACTGTTTACCCGTGGGACCGAGTCACTTGCTTTGACTTTTTAGACTGTTCATTACAATTACATTGCCTTGCTTGTTCTCATTTCTTTCTTTTGGTTTGGTTGTTGCGACTGGTGTAAGTCTTACCTGGAGAATAGGTAGACAGTCACTACCGTTTTTATTTAAAAAAATCTCTATGTATATATTTCATCTAGAATTTATTAATTTTATCTCAAGGGCTGGTTACTTTACTTGTAGCATCATTTTCTTAATTTGTTTTATGGCTAGAATAAGTCAATTAACTAAGTTAATTGGTTTAACACTAAGTCCTATTTAATTTATCCCAACAAAACCCTTAAAATTATAAATTTAATTAACCAAAACAGATGACAGTTCTCTTTTAATTAGTATGAATTTATATTTTTTATAAACAAATACTTTTTTTTTTTGGCTTGATCTACGAAAGATTCAATATTGTCCACCAAAAATGAGATACCACCCAATTATATATAATTAAGGGTGATTAATTTCTTTGAATAGATAATAAGTGTTCATAATTTTTAGTCCTATATACAAATATTGTTTGATTTAATTGATATTCACGGGGTGTATTTCAACGTCAATTAAAAGTGACAAGATATCGCTTTACCTTATTTAATATCACTTAATGCTAACTTTAGAAAACATTTCTGATATTGAAGACAAAAGGTAGCCAATGACACGTAATGTGTATCCCAAGATAGGAAAAAAAGTTTTATATCTATCCTCCTTTAATTTCCTTTGACTAGTAATAAAGAAAGCAAAACCCTAGAATGGGAAAATACGTCGGCCTAAATTTGACTAATTTAATTTGATCAATCAAAACCCCCCCAGCCTTTAAAATTTCTATGATACCGTACGGCAATGCAATTGTGTTATCCTAATTTTCTTTCTTTCTTTCTTCAAAGCCAAACTCGTGTGGAAGACTAGGAAAATGTTAACTTATGTATATATATAATTGCATGGGAATTGCGTAAGTTATTATTGTCTTATTAAGAAAAAAACAAAATCAAAAGGAGGTAAACTTGTTCAAACATACGGCGCCCAATGTTGTGAAATATTCTCCTATAAGATTCTACTCTATTCAAAAGCAGTTCGTAAGAAATAAAACTTGTGTTTTGCAATTCATTAACCATTACAAGCAACATCTTTATAACGTGGTCTACTCTATATCCTATCCTAGCTAGGGTTTCGAGATTTCAATTTAATTAATTTGGTTTCATTGAAAATTCCCAAATCTAAACATATTGATATTTTGTTAAAATTCAAACCAAGGCCAAAAAAAGAAAAATTACCAACTTCAATGTATATGATGAAGAGTTAAGAATATAAATAAATAAATAAATAAATAAATAAATAACTATGAACGTGCGTAGGAGAGAATAACTCTTAGTTAATTAAAAGTAGTAGGTTGTATTCTTATTGTCAAAACTTGCTGGCTGGTTGTGGAAAGAAATTTATGTAAAGCCTAAATTTTTGGTTGGCATGCATGCAGATTGTTCGTTTGTATACGAACAAATTCAAAGAAATGCCACCAAACGTGCATCAATCAAATTACTAAAACCGCCGTCTATTTCTCATTCGCAATATAATATATATATATATATCTATATATGTACCACAATGTTTGGCTTTTAATATAAATATTTAAATTTCTAATACTATAGGTCGACAGGCACACGCATGCGTGCGTCTAGATAAACCTAAAATAATTCAAATTATTACTTTTTGTTTTGAAGATTTTGAGTGAATTAATTTTCCTTGCATATTATAATATTACTTCTATTCTCAGCTCTCTCTCTCTCAAATTTGGTCTATTGCTTTTCTACTTTTCTATATTAAGATTCTATTTTTATTACAAATTTGTAGAGTTTTTTAAAAACTTTTATTAAAAATGTATTTAACATATGATGGAAACTATTGATAGAAGAATGTAATCGAGGGAGAAACTTCTCGTTGCCTTCTTTGAGTTTGACATAATCAATACTAAGCTTTTCTATGTTTTGAAATGTAGTTGATTACCTTTTTATTATGGTCATAATAAATAACTTTCGAGAAAAATAAAAAGAATGAATTCTCATTGCTTTCCTCGAGTTTGACATGATATTCAATTATTAATTGCTTTTCTGTATTTTAAAAGATACTTGATCTATAATTTACAAATATTTTCAGCAAAATTTATATAAATAGATGAGTTAATAGAAGAATGGAAGCGTAGGTGTATAAACAAATTAAGATTAGTGTGGAAACTAAAGCTGAGTAGTTAATTAATAAATAAATAAGTTAGTATAATTAAGATACAACGGAAAAATAATACTTATAATAATGTATATCTATACTTGGTTCTCTGACTTTAATAGAGTGATGTAAGCTTTGCAATCCTAGTCAAAATAATAGTGCTTCCAAGTCCAAGAAACATGAAAGCAAAAATAAAAAATAAAAAATAAAAAATTGTAAAAGCGTTGCAGTCAACGGATGCAGGTAACAAATATATGTGTAGCTCTTGATCATCGTCGTCAATATTAATAATTCAAAGATCAACGACACCCCATGTTTTATCTGTCCAAAACCACGACTTTCTTGGTCTTCCATTGCAGCTATTATATATTATATTTATTTACATTTAGTCCAATTGAATATCGCCTGTTATATATATTAATGCACCATCCTTGATCCTTCTCATTTCCTAGCTTCACATTAATTTTGCAACCGATGATGAAGGACATTAATTCTTCATTTACAAGATAGATGGATAATTTTGACGCGTTAATTAGCTCAAGGATTAATTAATTTCGAATGAATCCCAAGAAAAATGATTGGTTGCGTCTGTTCTACGGCAGCGGCAAATAAATAATATATAATTTTAATTTCATACTGCAGTCGCAGTGTCTACTATATATATATAAAACAATTTTCCAAAATCAATTTCGTGATGTGTGGTTGCCAAACAAATTTATTATTCTAATGATATCACCATAACATTCATTTAAGTCATATTATATATTACAGCAATAATAGATAAACAGTAGCTAGAGGTAAGCTCTTTCGAGGAAAGAACTTAAATCTGGCTGTATGATAATAATATGTTATGTACTGATTGCATGGGATGGGATGGGGAAGCAGCCAAGAGAGACCTGGGTCGAGGGTATTAATATTTGAATATATATATATATATATATATATATATATATATATAAAAGGGGGGGTTTTCAAGGCAACACAGAAAAATAAAGAAAATCAACAGATGAGTTGACTGAGATTCATGTTGGACGGAAACCCACGTGGCTGTCTTTCATGACGTAGAAATTTGGTGTGTGGTTAGGTAATTTATTTTAGACAGCTAAGCTGCGCTAACCAACCATACATCCCAAGTCAAGACACGACAATTAAACATAATACTTGGTTGCTTCTTGCCCTAAACAATTTCCAGATACTTTTCACATTTAACCATCTATTCTTCGCCTTTTTTCCCAGTTTTCAACACCACCCCTTCTTCTGTCTTTTGATTATTTTGTTCAAACTCATTTCTAGTTCCTACCTCTTAATTAATTTCGAAATTCAATTAAACCATCTTAATAAATTAAACTAACACCCTGGTATTGGTAATCGGCCATACGTGCATGCATGCATGTTTGACAAAACTTCCCAATTAATTCTTCTTTTCTTAATTTTGTTTTAATTTATATATATATATATATATATATATATATATATATATATATATATATATATGCATATGTTGTGAGAAAACAGAAGCCAGAAAGCAAGCAGCCCATAATTGGTTGTCAATGTGTAGGGAAACCTGATCCTGAATTTAGTCCTTTTCTGCTTCTTGTATTTGTGTGTGTGTGTGTGTGTGTGTGTGTATACATATATAAATATATGAACTGGAATCCAATTACAATATATTGTCTTCAAACCTTACCTGCTTTTGATGCTTCATGTTTATTTTGATGATTCCATGACGTTTGAGGTTTAACTACTTGGAATTTTGTGGTCTTGCTAATTAATTAATTATTAAACTAAAATTAGGTGATTGTGAGATGAATTATATGTATATGTTGATTAGAGTAGAACAAGACTGGTTTTAGTGAAGACTAATAGTTAGGATGTACATGTAAATATATATAATGCACTCAAAGATAAAAAGAGTCATTTTCGTTATCTTAATCTGACTAAAAAATAGTGATTGAAAATGATATTTAGTTTAAAATTTACCATAATATACATTGCTAATTGATTAAGTCAGGTTGGATAGAATCAACCCACGGATTCAGACATTTAAACTTGGTGGTTTATTTTTACCAAAGAAAAAAAAAATTCATATTCTCGTCAATCCTATCTAAATTATTAGCCTTAACTACCTACTTAATTAAAACCGAGAAGAAATTTGTTCAAATTTCACTAATTCAGATCCAAATTTCAAAGTTAGGGCCCCGCTTTTCTTCTTCTTTTGTCTAATACTTAATTTTCTTACATTAGATAATTAAATTTATTTACTTATTTTTTTTGCAATTTCATGTCAATTTTTTTATAACTAAGAAGTTAAATATTTTATTTTTTTAGTGAATCTGAAAATTTTAAATAATTTAATTAAATTTCTTTTCATAAATATTCTTATTTAAATATAAAAGTATTGATTTTTAATTAAAAATAATAATATTTATATTCCAAAATTTAATATTTAAGTGTAAAAACGTTTGCACTTTTAAAAATTTAAATTATAATATTATTAAATATTATTTTGTTCTAAAAATTAACGTTGAATTGCTCAACATATACATTTTAAAATATATGAATTAATGAATGAGAGATTAGTAATCTAGAAAGGACAGTCGAAGAACATTAAAGGATAAAGTTTGAAAACGGAAAACTAAAGTGGGTGGTAAACCCCACGAGGTTATACCTTGAAATTCCAGGAAATGGTCTGTTCTGCCAATTTTATTGGTTTACAGGTTGATGTCAATCAATAATCCACACTTTTTATTTTGAATTCTAGTTTAAAGGTTTCAAAGCATTTCCCCCCACATCAACGAAAGTAATACGTACACACACGCCTTTCTCCATTGTCTCTTTGCACTTGCAGACCTAGTTATCAATTGCTTCTGCAAACCACTAAAAATTGTGAAACATGAAGGGATCTGTTTGTTATTATCCCACTTATTTATTCATTTATCTATTTATATTATACAACCATGGGTTTTGTTTTCTGTCGGCACGGCTTGATTGATATGTATTTATAGAAATTTATTACATCATGGTAATATTTTTATTTGATATATTTTATTTATGGCCCGATTCAACGCTTGTATAACTTTCCAAGCATTTTAAAATTCATTCTTTTAATTTATCAAGTAACGAGGAAAGTATAATAAAAGTCAGGATAAAGAGGCATTTTTTCTGCAAATGCAGAGAATTTTCAAAGCAAAATTGACAAATGGAAAACTCGATCGTTTCCTTCCATTGACTATCAATTAATTCACCTCATTTTTCTTCCAATCCAGCGTTTACAACTGGCTCATCCATACCATACAATTGAATTGTCTTCTCAATCTTTGACTCCATTTTCCCTGCAATCTAAAATATCTTGAGAGATATTAATTATTTGGTACCTGAATTAAAATTTATATTTTAAGATAAATGTGTTTTATCTCAAATTTTTTATTTAAATATTAAAATTTTAAATTTTAAAAAATATATATATTAAAATATTTAATTTTGAGTGTTCAAAATATAAGCAATTAAAATTTAGAGAGATTAAAGAATAAAAAAAAAATATATTTTAATTTTCTTTTAAGATCGAAGGTTAGAGAGGTTCCAAACCTCAATGTAATTTAAATACTCGTTTTTTGTTTGACAGTTAACGTATTTGCTAAGTTATATTTTTTATGATTAAAAAGTTTGATTATTTATATATTTGGTCAAAGCTTGATGTTGGATTCTATTATAAACAAAGTTTATGCTTAAAATGGGCCCATACGATTGATTTTTGTTGATCGCATCCGATGTGACTAAATCTCCATACTTTGAATATCGTTATTTCTTTCTATATTAAGCTGCTGCTTCTTCTTCGACATCAATTCACGAGTCAAGATTTAACAAATTTCAAGTCCGAAACCAGACTGCCAATAAGGATATTTGGGCCGGGTGTTAATCAACCCAATTCAGCTCATTATCAAATGGGTTTTCGTGGTGGTCCAAAGTCAAATAAAATGGATTTAGATTTGGGCTCAAGCCCATGCATTAACATTTCACTGTACAAACACTTCTAGCGCGAATAATTGAGATGAAAAACGTCTGTGCTACAAAATACTAGACTATAACGTTAAATCCATTTTAATACTACGTTCAATTGTCATTTGATCTAAAGATTTAGAATTAAAGGTACAGATTCAAACACTCTATTTAAATCGGTATTAATATAAGTCCCATATTTTAGACTTAGTAGTAGAAACTGCAGAATATTAATTATAAGTAAACCAAATTTCACATAACACTTATTTGAAATAGATTCAATATTATAATTCTACTCGTTCCACTATCAAAGATTTTAAGAATTTTTGGGAAATCATACATGCTAATCCATCATTAATTACTTACCTTAAGTTAATTAATATGCTCAATCCCCACAATCTTCTAAACTCAAAAAGCAGACTGCAAAAGCACCAAAGCAAAACACAAAAGCAAATTAATTCCCAAAAGAATACTAAAGAAAAAGAAAAAGCTCATAAAACCAACGCTTCAAAGATTCTTCAACAACACTTTACTCAACTTATTGCTTCAGTTTTCTTCTTACACCATACAAACCCAAAGCCTAACACTAACTTCCATCTCATTTCTCCAATGGGTTCTCCCTTTTGCAGCAATCTCATTTCAGAAAACAAATCTTCTCCATCTTCTTCTTGCTTTCATTGTTTTTGTTTCCTGACAACATTTCTAGTTCTCTTCCCACTTCTCCTCCTCTCTAAACCAGCACAAGCAAGCATTTGTAGAACTTTCTGTGGAAGCATTCCGGTCAAATATCCATTTGGCATTGATGATGGCTGCGGCAGCCCCTACTACAGGCACATGCTTATCTGCTCCGACTACGGCAAGCTCGAGCTCCGAACACCTTCTGGTAGATATCCTGTCAGCGGCATAAGTTACTCCGATCCTCACATTCTCCTCAACGATCCATTCATGTGGAAGTGCCAAGATGGAGATAACTTCCGTGCAACCAGACCTTTCAGCCTCGACACAAGCACACACTTCTCCCTCTCTTCTCAAAACGATTATCTCTTCTTCAACTGCAGCGAAGAAAATGTAATCATCGAGCCGAAACCTATCTTCTGCGAGCGGTTTCCCGAACGCTGTGATTCCTCCTGTGATAGTTCTAGTTATCTTTGCAGACACTTGCCGGAATGTCCCTCTGCGTTGCACGCGAGTTCCTGCTGCGGTTACTACCCGAAAGCCACTGAATCTTTACGGCTAATGCTGAAATACTGCGCTTCTTACACCAGCATTTACTGGAAAAATGTCGGAACTCCGCCGTATGATCAGGTTGCGGAGTACGGAATTAGGGTTGATTTCGATATTCCGGTGACTACAAGTTGTCTTCAGTGTCAGGATATGACAAAAGGTGGCGGAACTTGCGGATTCAATACCGAAACTCAGAATTTCTTGTGCCTCTGTCCGAAGGGAAACTCTACTGCCTATTGCAAAGGTTTCTTTTTCGTTTTATTTTTTTTAATGGTTCCCCAACTTTAAAATGTTAAAGTTTTAACGCTTGATTTATATAACTATTTCTAGAGTTTGGCCTCTTTAACTTTAAAAGCTTGACGTTTTGGTCCTCAAGTTTCTATATACATTGTTGCAGAAAGTTTGGAGATCGATCATCCCTGAATCTGATTAATAATTTGGCTTGATTTTGCAGATCATGAAATTTCTAGGCATAGCAAGGCTGGAGTGATTGCAGGTGAGTGTGTATTTATTTTTTCACATATATTATGAATTTCTGGTAAACGAATTGAAAGATTAAGGTTTGGATTTTTTTTAAAGATATATATTTTTAATTATTTGATTTCAGGGACAGTGACTGGAGTTTTCAGCAGCTGGGGTTATAGGAATTGGAGCTGCTGTTTGGTATTTGAGAAAAGTGAGAGCTACAGCACCAGTAACATGTGGGGTTCAAAGCAATGAGAATAGGCTTTTCTGAAAACAATATATATTCAACCAAATTAAAGTGAACCAAACACTTTCTTTAGTCTTCTTTTGATTTTTTCTTTATTTTTTTTATTATAGTTTTAATTGGTTTTTTGCACTTTAACAGGCCTCCTAGATGGCTTATAGTTCTTTGTTTGTACACAAATGCTGAGAGAACGCATCATGATTCACATTCACAGTGTTGGGTCTCAAATTTTGACAATTTTCCCTTTAGCTTCCTCGTTATATATCTTAATTTTCTTCTAGTTCTAAACTTCTTTGCTCACTTGTTAATTTCATGTCTGTTTAAATGATATATAGATTGTAACTCTTCAATTTAGTGCAGACATTATTCGCGTTTGATACATACAAAATTTTAAGTTTTTATAATTGTTTTTTTAGACTTTATAAACTTACAACGTATCTAGCTCACATTATATAAAATATAATAATGAAGAGACAGGATAATAATTTTCCATTTACAAAATTAAACAGTAGTTATATATGCTATTATGCATCTGTTTACATACAAGATTTTCTCAAAATTTAATCAAGTATGTAAAAACATACGAGTTCCATACATTAATAACTCTTCAAGTGCTAAGATGTACATGTAAGCTTCAAAGGAGCTGTAATCTAGCACTCTCCGGAAAACAAAAACAAAAACAAAAACAAAAGAAGAGAAAATTACAAGAAAAGAGTAGTTTAAAGCAAGTCATGGCGATCGAAATGTTTAATCATATCAACAAGCTTTACCAACAACACAACGCAGAGGACCTGCGTTTGCTGTTAAGACAGGAACCATTGCTCCTGGTGCAACAACAAAAGACTGAGTTCGTGAGTAATTTGGTGCACAACTTCCATACCCTGATGGAATAAAATAAGCACCATTCAAAAATACATCCTTAGAAGTTCTCCACTTCCAATTTCTCCAGCCCCCATACTCTCTCTCTTTGTAACCTGTTTTACGAGAAGAAAACAAAATCACCAGTAGTACAAAGTTCTTCTTCAATCTTGTGAACACTAGTATTATTTTAAAATAAGAATTTGGTGTAAATTAGTATTGCGATTTTATTTTTACCTGTTTGGAAGCAGCATTTAGTGGAGCTGCGAAGTAATTTCCTTCACTTAATATGGTTGGATCTGCGCTGCCACCAATTGCATACATCTGCCACTCGTCGTATCTGTTGTTGGCAACATGAGCGTAGCCTATTCTAACCCTGCAGAATGCATTATACTCTATGTGCATAAGACTTATTTTCTTTGGTTACTCTAATTAATTTCAGAAATTTGACTGTGACTTGTCTATCTCACTGATTACCTTGGCATTCTCTCAACAAGTCCCTTGCCAAAACGGTTTGAACGCTACTGTAACTTTCATAATTTTGTCGGCAAAGAATTTATCGTTGTGTCCAAGCAACATTACCTGTAAAATTTTATTTGTTGTTATATTTTCATTTATTAAAGATCAATCATCAAAATATTTTAATTCATTTAAAAATATATTTGCTATAATAAAACTCATATCAGCATGGAGTTCTGATCCAAAATAGCAACCCTAAAAGATCTGCATACCTTATCGTGTTGCTCGAAGTAGTTGTTAGAAACGGTAATAGCAGTTGAAGCATGAATGATATCGATTAAGCCATCAGGACCACGAGCAAAATAGCAATGATCAATCCAAACATGGAAGATCCAAGATATCAATAGCATCACCGTCGCAGCCACCGCGACGGCCGACGTGCGTCGGACTACTCCGGACAAGGCCACTTTTTCCCGGCTTCAAATCATGAATGCTAATCCCATGTACAATAACATGGCTAACATATTGTATTGTTATCCCTGGACCGTTTGCAATCTCAACTTTGGCTCCTCTTCCATCTATAGTCTTAAAACTATCAACCATAAGCTCATTCTTAAGCGTAATCACCATGTCCCTAGCGAAAATAATCCAGAGTGGCTTGGACTGGATAGCAACCGTACCTCAGAGTCCCCGGTTTGGGGTCTACGGGGTCATCGGAAGGGTCTGTTACTACATAAATTGCACCATATTTTCCTCCACTGGCATCTTTTCCGAACCCCACCGCGCAATCAGCCAAGCTTTGCGGTTAGTAGCCCAGTTGGCTCTCGCTCGCCAGCAGGAATCTATCACATTCATCACGTTTCAGGTTGGTGGGAGGCTTCGGCAGGTAGCCGTCTAGTGAATATGAAAAAATGGCCGTAAGGAAAGTTTGCCAAAATGCATGAAAGCAAGAGGGAAAGTGGGAAGAGAAGCCCATTGATTTCGGGTAGCGATGGAGGGAAAATAGAGAAGAGAGGACGTTATATAGGAAAATGAGAAGGTGGTACACACGATTTAGGGGGAAATTTTTTTGTGTGTAGTTGGTGGGATTTCGGAGTTCACTAGACGTGAGAGCACGAGTACTCTTTTGCTCGTTGACTTGCGAATTCTAAGTAGTGTGGTGTAGTGTAGATTGTACAAAGAGATAGCAACTCAGAGAATCTAAATGTTTTCGAAGAATTATTCAATGGACTATGGATATGGGCGGTGTGAAAGAATGTTCGTAAAGAATGTTGTTAGTTTATAGTTTTGATTGATGTAAGTTGGTATAGTGGCGGCAACATTTTTGCTTTCAAGTGTTTTCAATTTAATTAATATATATACTAGCTAGATTTTGACAAGCCAACCCAAAAAGAAAATGAAAAAAAAAAGAATGAAGGAAATTTATAAGTTTTTTTTTAAGATAATTTTTATTTAATTAAGTGGAAAAATGATACTTTTATAGTGGTTTAAATGAAGAAGCAAATTAATTAATTTAATTATATTATGTTTGACAATCCAACCAAAAAAAACTATTAAAAAAATTTCCTATACATATATGGACCATTGGAGATGAAATTAAACAAAGAAAAAAGAAAAGAATGAAGCAAATTTATGAATTTTCCTTTACATAATACATAGAAAGTATTTCTTACAATAGTTTTAATATTTAAGAGCTATTTGAAGTTGTTCCACAGCTCGATGCTTTAGACCGTAAGAATTTTACATAATTGTGATACTATATCTATATATACTCTATATGTATGTATGTATGTATGTATAAATTGAAGGAGATCCATATCAAAGGGGGCGTTGCCCTTGGAACATTTAGAATTTAATTAGATGCAAATAGTTGAAAATATATATTACAATGTAAGAATTGAATGAAGAAGAGAAAATAATTTGCAACAGATAACATGTTTCCTCCTAAATGTATAAATTCCTTGGCCTAATTAATTAGATCTAGTACCGATCGAATCAAGTAGTACTTGATCTTCCCGATCTTCAGCAGTTCAGCGATACATATATAAATAATTCTTCGATTGATCAGTAAATCTTCGGAGACCAGTGGTGAATTCAAAGAATTTTTGGTATAAAATCGAAGGGATAGAATTCTCTCCTTTGCAATCAGTAGAGAGTTATCTTGCACTCCCTATTTTATAAAATTATTATCATTTTTTAATTGATAATTGAATTAAAAGTATAAACGTACATTTTTTAATTAATTAAATTTGATTTGACTTAAAATGTTCTATAATATTATCATAACTTATTTGACAAAAAATAAGTCTGATCCGGTTAGTACTTTTGCCGTAATCATAACTTATTTTACTATTAAATTAAGTAAAATTAATTCCATAATTTACTTAAACCAAAATATTGAAAGCATACAACGATTAAATATTGCTTATGAACATTACAACTACATGAATTAATAATTGAAAGAATAATCAAACAATGGCAAAATCGTTTTGCCTTATTCGAAACACGAATTGAATGAAGAAACTTTTATACAGAGCTACAACATATATAAAACAATCTTAATTATTAATTTTTCTGTCATAATTTCATGCATAGCTGCACATACCATACGAACACGACCTTCCTTTCTTGCACTTGTTGTTGCACTTGCCACAATGTTTCTTGCTAAACATTACGTTCACACACTCACCTCTGCAGCAATCTCCGAATACTTGCATTTCTTCCCGCACCTGCCGCAGTGTAAACCTGTCCTTCATCACGTTTACACACTTCTTCTTGCAGCCAATCCGGCCCTGGACTCCCTTAAGACGGCAAACCCTAGGGTACTGTCGCATGTCGGCATAACCGGCCTGTATCTATTAGCAAGAAAACGACTCGCCCCTCGCAGCGACGTCGTTAGTTCTTGCCTGTCGCCGGAAAGATCCACGTCAGAAACTGTACTTTCATCATCAACGTTAGTAAATGGTTTGAATTCTTGTGATGGTGTAGCAGCAAGAGCAATGGCCAGAGCCATGAAGAGGGCCAAGAAAAGGAATTTCTTGAGAGAATTCATCGTGATGAATATTGTTGATTAATGTTTGATGGAAATGGAAAGGATTAATGATTTGGTATTTATAGGCCCAAATGTGTAAACGAGCTAGCAGCTGCATGGAGGTGTTCAAATTGTGTGGACTGATAGTGGAGTGGTCAAATTTTAAAGAGTTGAGAAAATTTGAAGTAAACGGAAGTTAGGTTGTTTGTTTGGGGTATAAATTAGGCAAAATTGGAGAAGAAATCCAATTTATTCATGCAACTGTGGGCGATGATACACATCTGCTTCCTTCAATTACTGCTAATTAACAACCCCAGGTCCTACGTAATTAAATATCTACATATTATATGTTCTTAATTAATTGCAATTGCATGAATTGGTTGGTATAACGTACTAGACTTCTTTTATAAATTAAAGATAATGGTATAACTTCGATTTTTCATTGCAAGTTGCGTTGTAAAGTTCAAGTCTAGTGGGGCACGTGCACTTGCGAAATTGTGGTGATTATACTTACACGTACACATACGTTAATCTTTTCAATTTTCTCATCTTCCCTTTGGGCCAAGACGTAGCCCTCCAACTCAAAAAGAAAATCTCGCATAGTAATAATTAGATCTAAAATATTAATTTGTATTTGAAAATCTTATGTCATGCCATATTATGCAATAATTTAATAAAATTTTGAAGTTAATGTATTTATCATTATAATACATAACATGATAACTAAATGATTCGTGATTGGCCACGCATATCAATGCCACATTATTTAGAATAATTGAAAATCACATCACTTAAAAAATAATAAACAAATTTTAATAATATTTAGTATTACTTTTAATTTGATCACACTTTACAAATTTCTAATGCTTCACTTTATTAAAAAAAATCAATCGAAGAGAAGATAGAAAATCATATATCATTTAATTCTCAAATTAACAAAAATTGGATGACAATTAATATGAACAAAACTCCGCTTCACCTGATCAAGAAAATCGATTGAGGTGAAGCATAGAAACACAACAATTCTCAAATTCACATCAAATTTCATATAATATATGAATAAAAATTTATTTATAGATATAAAAAATGACAATACAATAAACTATGACTATATATGAACTGACAAAAACCATCAATATATGGTTTGCCCTTATTCAATTAATTATTACTACAGAATAGAAATGGAAAATTATCAGCAATTAATCTAAGCATAGCTACACAGCCCATAAACGCAAGAACTTCCCTTCTTGCACTTATTGTTGCATCGGCCACAATGTTTCTCATTTACAGAAGGGTTCACACAAATCCCCTGGCAACAAATTTCAGAGTATTTGCATTTCCTGCCACATTTTCCACAGTTAAGCTCATCAGTCCGCAGATTAACACATTGTTTGTAGCAGCAATACGGCCCGGAGCTGCCCTTGGCACGGCATATTCTCGGATACTTGTCGCAAGTCAGGGGACCCCGAGGCTTCTCTGCCAGAACTCGATTCAGTCCTCGAAGATTAACTACTGTTACCTCCCTTTTTCCTTCTGTTGTTGTTGCATAAAGCTTTGGAAGTGAAATGGAGAAAAATACTATTGTTGCTAAAAATGCAACTAGAATTTCTGATTTCATTATTACTAATTTTATGAGTGATTGTTGCTAGCTGATTAATGCTAAAGGGTTTAGCATATGATATTTATAGAAACTTTATGACGAAAAAATCAAGATTTTTTGGAAAATATTGAAGGTCTTTATCAATGGCTTAGTAAATGGAATAAGTTAGGCTAAAAATTGAAATTATAATGGGGAAAGGGAGGAGTACTCAAATCTAAACGATTTTGTAGATCAAATCTTCAAGAATTTTTAGTTATGTGCGATTGTCTGAACTTAATTAATATTTTAAATCTTTAATTATATATACATATAAAAAAAAGTTGCTGAAAGATGAATGACTCGCTCACCTAATCATCACAGTAATTATGAAGTAATGATTGTAATTTTATTTCATAATTAGTCCTGATTAGCAACCTTTTTTTAATTATGTTTGACTTCCTTAATTAATTAATTTTGTTAGTATAAAATATCTAAAAGTAAGTAAGAACCTCGTCAACTCAATGATCTCTTTCAACTACTTCCATATGTTATATATATTCTCACCCAAAATACCTTTGTTACTGCCATTAAACAAAAGGTTACATTAATTAATTAATTAATTAATTGATTGATTGATTATAAGTCACATATAATTCATAATAGAAGTCACAAAAAAACAAGAAAAAAAAATATTTAGAGCCAAGTCAAAAGCCAGTGACGTGGAAATGTGTTTCTTTTCTTCACCAAGTTGGAAAACGCAGGCTTTGTTTACGTGATCAACTCTAATTAAGCCGAAGTCCGAAGCCCCCAGGTTGGCAATATTTCCAAACACACATCAACAATTTTATTTTCTTTTTCTAAACTTTTGGTCTGAAAATCAGTTACAGAAGCAATTATAGATTAAGAAATGACAGATTTTTAACTTTTTGCCTTCACGTCTCTGTTGTATTATGACTTTTTATTAAGGTTTGGCTATCCTGCAACTGCAATATTTAAAGCTGCCAAACAAGACCTTAATATCGGGTCAATATTTTCCAGGTACTTAATCAGGCAACAACACCACTGAATATTAATTAATTAAGAGGACTCTGAATGCACCGGGAAGTGTTTCCAGCATTCATTAAGTGCTTAATTTCCTGGACTTTTACAAGATACTTACGTTTGAATTTACCAGGGAAGTATTTCCAGCATTAAGGGCTTGATTTGCGGGACTTTAACAATATGAAGCAACTCCTACGCACCTTCCCTAAGCACATTATTCTGAGTTTGACCTGAAGTACTGTAGCCATTAATAGTTTGTCTTGATGACTTGCAACACGTGTAATATTAAAATCTGATATATTACCCCAAATATCAAAGTGAGTTAATGCAAATGGATCTCTCACCTTCTATTATTTTATTAAATTCATTTTTGATTAACATTCCTACCTATATATGGAATATACCACCCCGGCCCCATACATAAATTCGATGATTTCCTTCTAATCATGCTCTAAGTTTAAATTTTTATTATTTTAAAGTTAACAATATGATATTCTTATTGTAATAAATTTAGTGATCAAAGGAATTGTAACACGAGCGAGACTTAAATTGGACAGTCTCAATCAATAAAATCAATGATAAAAGCTTAAATTTTTTTAAATATCTCTTTTATTATTAATATCACTAATATAGTTAATTAATTTCAAAATAAAAATACCTCTAACTTATATATCTAATACTTTTCTTGAATGTTTGTTTATAATAGGCAAGTTAAAAAATTTGTAATTGTTGTAATTTGATGGACTTTAGCTCACCACTAATGATTGTGCAATTATCACAAGAAAAGAAGAATATATATATATATATATATATATATATATATATATATATATATATATATATATATATATGACTCATTCTTTAACTACTAATGCATATAACTTAAAATAGATTTAGGTTTATGTATGTATATATATAACACTTGGCAATCGAGCAAGATTGCAATCATATTCTGATGATAGATAAAAATTTCAACGAGGTAACACTTCATTCTGCTCTTTTGAAGCAAGAGTTCGTGTAGCAAGCATTTGGGTATGACAAATATTACAGCTTTTGCAAGATTTACAATAAAATTCTCGAGTTTTTATGCATAACATCCCATAAACACAGAACTCTCCTTTTTGCACTTCTTATTACACCCACCGCAGTGTCTTTTATCAAACGAAGCATTCACACATTTCCCCTTGCAGCAAATTTCAGTATATTTGCACTTATACCCACACATTCCGCAATTGAATCGATCTGTCTTCACATTAACACATTTTTTCTTGCAGCAATCCGGTCCTGGACTGTTCTTCAGCCGACAAACGCGAGGAAATTTATCGCAAGTTATGTTGACTATCAGGTTCTGCTGCGCCAGGAATCGGCTAATTCCTCGCATAGAAGTTGCTTCTTGCATTTCTGACACTTTTTGCTGGTCACGATCTTCATAATTATATCTGTCTAGATTATTTTCAGTTGCAACAATTGCAAACGTCGCTGCAAGCGCAAAGAAGAGTGTGAGAAATTTCATGGCTGTAAAGGGAAAATTGAGCTGTAAGAACTGAGTGTGTGAATTTCCTCAAAAGATTTGCGTTTATGTAGGAAAATTTTTGGAGGGAGAGTTGACAAAAGGTAAATGAATGTACAAGTTATGCTTTTTTTTGTGTGGTCTTAATTCA